>OX387244.1:29364164-30854098 GCA_947561735.1 Cenchrus americanus | reverse complement strand
ATAGACCTAGGCGTTATCTGCGGTTAGTGTCGGGACCATATTCCGCACCGACAATAACATACGGCACGCGCGAGGCTGCGGGTCGATGGCGCCATGGCGAAAGCGGTGGCATCGGTGGCGGCGCGGCCGCGGTTCCTCCCGGAACTTCTTCAATAGCCCGACGTGGAAGACGTTGTGAATGCGGGCGCCGGGCCGGGAAGGTCGAGCCGAACGGCGACGTCGTTGATGAGTTCGATGACGCGGTACGGGCCGCGAAAACGGGGGCTTGAGCTTGCCGCCGGTGGCCCGAGGGCGAGCGAGGACGCCGGTGCGTTGTCGGAGACGAAGAAGAGCCCGATCACCGGCCCCGATAACGACCCGGCGATGGTTGCGGTCGTAGTACGGCCTTCGGGGGTGGCTTGAGCTTGCTCCAAGCGGCGGGGATGTCGGCCAAAAACTCCTCGCGCTCCGCCATGGTTTTGGCGACGGCCGGCACCTGCTGGTGTCGCCGGCTCATAAGAGCGGATCGAGGGGCGGGTCACGTCCGTAGACGACGCGGAACGGCGTCTCCCGCGGCCCACGGCAGCGATAGGCGGTGTTGAACAGGTATTCAGCCCAAGGTAGCCAACGTAGCCACTGTCGTGGTCGGTCTCCCGTCAAGCACCTCAAGTACATAATGATGACGCGGTTGGCCGACTCGGACTGCCCGTCCGACTGGGGGTGGAACGCCGTCGTCATGTGGAGCTTGGTACCCATCAGTCGCATTAGCTCCTGCCAAAATAACGAGGTGAAGACAGTGTCCCGATCGGAGACCATGGACTGGGGGACCCCGTGCAAGCGGACGACTTCATTGAAGAAAGCCTGGGCGACGGATTCGGCGGAGTACGGATGCGCCAAAGGAATGAAGTGGCAATATTTGCTCAGGCGGTCCACCACCGTGAGGATCACCGACTTCCCGCGGACGCGAGGTAGGGCCTCCACGAAATCCAGCGCGATGTCCGTCCATACACCCGTCGGCACTGGCAGCGGCAGTAAGAGGCCTGCCGGGTGTAGGTGTTCGGACTTATGACGCTGGCACACACCACATGATCTCACGAAGTCTGCGCACAAGCCGTTTCATGTTAGGGAAGTGAAAATCGCGCCGCGCGGCGGTGGAGGGTGCGGCCGGACGCCCTCATGGCCATCATCATGGATCGCCCGCAAGATCTCCCGGAGCAGCGGTGAGGTGGGCGGGATGTGAGGCGGCCCCCGAACCGGCACCATGCCGTCGACGACCGCTCCGGTGCCGGCCGGTCCCCGGAGGCGATCTCGCCGTGCAGCGCCACCAGTGCCGGGTCGTCGCGCTGGGCCTGGCGTAGGCGGTCGACGAAGTCGAAACGTGGTCCCGAAAGGGCCAGGAGCTCCCCGTCCTCGGTGTCCCGCGGGACGGCGCGTCCGCGGCGGCGTTCGTCGCGCCCGGCTTGTACCGACGGAGAAATCGAAGCCCGGCGGTTTGCCCACCCAATGGTGTTGCGGAATGGTGGCCAAGCGCTGGTCCGGCGGTACTTGAGGCGCGTAGTGGTCGGTCCCGGACGGTGAAACGGCGTCCCCACAAGTAAGGCCGCCAATGGCGCACCGCCCGTACGGCCCCCCATGAGCTCCCTCTCGTGGCGGCCGAGCGCTCCGGTGCCGGCGCCCGGCCGGCCGTAGAAAAGCGATCGGGTGGCCGTCCCGGATGAGAACGGCCCCCGAACCCGTGGGACGACGCATCGCACTCGACGATGAATGGCTTGGCGAAATCCGGCATGCCCGGCCGGGCGGTGGTGACGGCGTCCTTGAGCGCGGTGAAGGCCGAGGCGGCCTCGTCGCTCCGGGTGAAGCCGTCCCGTTTGAGGAGGGCGGTGAGGGGCGCCGCGATGGAGCCGTAGTTGTGGATGAATTTGCGGTAGTAGCCCGCCAAGCCGAGGAAGCCGCGCCGCCGCGCGCCGGCCGGGCACCGGCCAATCAAGGATAGCCTGCACCTTGGCCGAGTCCATGGCCACGCTCGCCGAGATCGTGTGGCCGAGGTAGGCGACGGAGGTGACGCCGAACGCACACTTGGAGCGCTTGACAAAGAGGCTGTGGCGACGGAGCTCACTGAAGACGATGCGAAGATGTCGGAGGTGGTCCGCCCACGACGTCTTGTATATCAAAATGTCGTCAAAGAACACAAGCACGAAGCGACGGAGGAAGGGGCGGAGTACGTCGTTCATTAGTGCCTGGAACGTGGCCGGAGCGTTGCACAGCCCCCCCGAACGGCATCACGAGGAACTCGTAGAGGCCGTCATGGGTGCGGAACGCCGTCTTGTGGACGTCCTCGGCCCACATCTGCACCTGATGGTACCCGACCAGTAAGTCCCGGCTTGGTGAAGAAGCGAGCGCCATGGAGTTCGTCCGGCGACTCGTCGACGACGGGGATGGGGTACACGTCCTTCACCGTGATCGCGTTCAGCTCGCGGTAGTCGACGCAGAAACGCCACGATCCATCCGGCTTCTTGACGAGGAGGACCGGGGAGGAGAATGCGGAGTCGGCCGCGCCGAACTATGCCTTGTTGCATCATGGCCGCGCCTTGCTTCTCCCGGCTCGTCCTTGTGCGCGGCGGGGTAGCGGTACGGGCGGACTGCCACCGGGCGAGCCGGGCTTGAGGGTTATTCGGTGTGCGCGCCCGGCCGGTGGCAGACCGGTCGGCGCCGTGAAGATGTCGCGAAGGAGTCCGGCGACTCGTCGAGTAGAGGTTCGGTGGACGGGGAGGCCGCATGCGGGCGGGGCGGGGGACGGGGGTGCGGTGCGCGCCACCGGACGCGCCGGCCCGCATGCTGGAAAGCCATGGTGCCCGCCGCCACGTTCCAGACGATGTCGCCCAGGGCATGACGTAGAGGTCGACGCCGAACTGCAGCCCGTCGATGACGATAGGTGCCTGACGGAGGACGCCAGGGAAAGAGATGCGCTCGCCATTGGCCACTGTCGCCGTTAGCCGAGGGCGCGGCTCGACGGGCAGCCCTGTGCGCTGGGCCGCGTCCTCTCCGATGAAGCTATGCGTGGAGCCGGTGTCGATGAGCGCGATGAAGTCCGCCGACCCTACATGCACTCGGAGTTGGAGAGTGCTGCTGACCGGCACCCCGGCAACCGCGTGGAGGGAGAACAACGGCGCGTCCTCAGTCGCCCCGTCCACGTCGATCTCCACGCCGTCGATGTAGAAGATGCGGCGGCAGACCCGGTTGTGGCCCCGGGAGTAGGGCTCATTGCAATTGTAGCAGAGGCCAAGGCGCCGCCGTTCCGCCTGTTCCTCGGGTGACAGGCGCTTCGCCTGCGGGGGCGCGCCCCTGGAAGGCGGGGGCGGGAGCACCCGGCGGGGGTGCCGGTGCCCGGGGCGGCGTTGGGGCGGGTAGCGCCGGTGGTGGCGGAGCCGCCCGGGTCGCCGGCGAGGCGCGGAGCCGGCGCGCGCGCGCCGCGGCCTTGGGGCCGGGCCAACCGGATCCGATCCGGCTCGATCGGCTCGACACGGCGCGCCGGCTCATCGCGGCGGCGAGGGTCTCCCCGATTGTGGAGACGGACGGCGTGGCTCGGTGGCGGCGGTGGTCCTCCCGTGTAGAGCCGGGACGCGTTGGGTCTCCTCCAACCGACCGGCGCGCGGAAGAAGGGCACCGGAAACGCGCGGAGTATTCCTCCACGGTTCCGTGCGGCGGCACTCCGAGAGCTCGAAGAGGGGGCGGAGCGCGAGGGCGGCCCGAACCGCAAGTGGAGGAGGTCCTTGAACCGGCCCCACGGTGGTGTACCCTCGTCCTCTTGCAGCTGGATGAACCACATCTGAGCGACATCTTCAAGGTTGTACGATGCCATCCAGACACGCTCCTCCGTCATCGTGCGGCTGGCCGCCGGAAGTAGGACTCGCACTTGTTGATGAAGAGGGAGGGGATCGGACTTGCCGTCGTAGCGGGGAAAATCGAGCTTCGGAACACCGGGGGCGGTCGATGTCGCGTGGCGGTTCCGTGCGGCGCGCGCCGCTCGACGACGACGAAGCGTCCTTGGCCTTGAGGCTCTCTAGGTCGGCTCGTAGGGCCGTCACGTTCGTGGTGAGGGAGTCCAACTTCGCCATGATGTCAGCGAGGGAGGGCTGATCGCCCATGGCCGACGACGATGGGGAAGATGGCGGCGAGGCGCGTGGTGGTGATGCGCGGCGGCCGTGGAGGGTTGGGAGCGGGGCGGAGGAAGATCGCCGGACTACTGATACCAGGTTGTCAAGGTCGTTCCGACCTAGAGACGGCGAACCTCGGCTACGGAGTTCGTACCCGCGGTCCGTGATAGCCGGCCGGGTTATGCCCCCTTGCCGGCGATCGTCGCCGCCGGGTTATACCCCCCGGCCGCCGACTTGGGAGGAAGAAGGAGGAGAGATTAGATGGTTGATAATTTCTTGCCTCCTCAAAGTACGATTACAGATATATATGGCCAGCGGCCCAACTAACTTGGAGTAACAAGCTCCACAAATCTAGGAACTAAAATAGAAACACGATATCCTTCCTTCTAGCCACCTGTGGAGCCGGCGCCTGCCACATCTCCCTGCGTGGCCCTTGCGAGCTGCTCGGCGCGCTCCACGGCACGACGTACGTCCCGGACTCTGCGACGCCTAGTATACTTGCGCCCGAACATGACAATAACTTAGTAATCAAATGTAAAGGAGACAAACAAAATCCAAGAAGTAGTTCCTAAAAAAAATCAATAGGTTGTTACGAGCCAAGATATCGAAGAACATAGTACTGAACAAGTTAATTGTGCAAAGTTGTACGTCCAGAAAGGAGCAACTTACAGAGAGTACAAATGGAGCCGCTGGTGATATGTCTGAATAAAGACAATCGCCCAACTCTAGCAATACATACTCCACTTCCTCCTCCTCCTCTTCCTCTTCACCATTTTTCTTATCTTTGCCAAGTTCTTCTGACATCTCCAATTGGAATTAAACGACCAACAACACTCTTCAGTCCTATTCAGCACGCAGGACTGATACCAGTATCAGCAAGCATTGTAGCCAGTCTAGTGTTCTAATATCATTGCATCAGGTTATCAGAAGCTCAGTATTAATCTTCAACATTCTCATATCAGTAGGGAATTTCCCGAAATATCATTTGTGTTCCATTGCCAGTTCTACAAATAGAGAGTACTTGTGTCCTAATTTATGACAAATGAAAACTATGGCTAATTTGCAATGAAACAATTGCTAGACTGCAACCAAGCACAATGACCTCAGCACACAGCGGCGCACCACACAGCATTAGTCTTCAGCATTCTCGTATCAGTACGAATATCCCAAAATATCATTTGTGTTCCAATACCAGTTCTAGAGATGGAGCTTACTTATGTCCTAATTTATGACAAATCAGAACTAAGGCTAATTTGCAATGAAAAAATTGTTACACTGCAACCAAGCAATGACCGAGACTCAGTACTCAGCAGCACACCACATCATAGAAGCTTCAAATCTTGAGCATCACATAGTTTGAATTAAAAGAAGAAACCGAGACAATTAAAATAAACCTAACAAGGGCCTCGGAAGATGGCAGCTACGTTGCACGGATACGGGTACGCGTATCGGTATCAGAAGGATACGGATACGCAGATACGCCAATTTCCAAAAAAAACCCGATACGCAGATACGTTTAATATTTTAAAAATAAAATAATAATAATAATAATAATAATAATAATAATAATAATAATAATAATAATAATAATAATAATAATAATAATAATAATAATAATAATAATAATAATAATAATAATAATAATAATGCACATCTAAATTAATACAAAACAACATGTCTAAAGGTCTCAAATATAGTAGTCTGCAATTTAGTCATTCAAGCTTGCAATTTATGCAATAGCAAGTTCCTATTCCTCATTTGTCCCGTTGTCATCCACAACATCTTCAGCTTCACGCTCAGGCTGCGTAGCATCCAAACCAAAAGTCACAGCTTGCAATTCAGGTTCATCAAGGGGCAGGTCAGCCACTTCAAGAATGCCAATACCACCAAGTGAATCAAAAGAATTTCCTCCTACATCCCACATCCTGTGGTTGCAGATCCTACGCTAGCACTTGCACTACCACCGCTCAAATTGGGAGCAAGAACTCACTAACTCCATTGCTGAAACAGAATATATCGAGATTGGGGAGAGGAAATCAAGCAGCAACTGGCCATGAATACAAGAAGAAGAGGAGATCGAGATTGGGGAAGGGATGAACTCACCGGAGGAGCTGGATCCACGTTGCAGGGGCGCGGAAACTCCACTGGTGAGCATGGACGGTGCTCGTCGCCGGCGAGCAGGGAGCCAGGGACAGGTGCTCGTCGCCGGTGGCCGGCAGGGCGGCGGGAGGCGAGCGGACGTCGCGGGGTCCCCGCGCGCATGCGTGCGGGCGACGGGATGCGGCGCGATGCGGACAACGATAAGCGTACCCGTATCCGTGCAAATGTCCACCAAATGGATACGTATCGGACCACATATCCGAATTTCGCAAAAATAATAAAAATTGGATACCCCGGATACGTATCCAACACCTATCGGATACGCGACTTCCAGCAAGTATCTGTGCAACGTAGGATGGCAGCACATTGGTGTCACGACTGGCGTACGGCGAGCGCACGGTCTTGTTCGCTTGGCTTATCAGCCACCAGCCAGTAGTACTTTTCTCCCCATACAAACTAGCCACCAGCAACTAGTCAGCAATATTTTTCTCTCTGAACAAATCAACTCTAACCAACAAGGGATGGCAATGGGGACCCGCGACCCGTTAACCCGCGGGTAAAAACCCTATTAGAGTGCGGGTGTGGGCAATTTCTCCCCCCACGGGTCCGTTAATGGGTGATTTCCTCACCCACCGGGTGAAGCGGGTGCGTTCTCATGTACCCCATACCCTCTACCCGGTGGGTCCCCCGTCTAGAGTATATAAGGACAACAAAATCCTAATCCCCAATTCCCCATCTATCGGTCGTCGCCCCCATCTCTCATTTTCTCGGTCAATCCGTTTATGCAGCACCGCCTGCCCGCCTCGATCCAATCGCACCGCCCCAACCTTGCGCCCGCACGTGTGCGAGATCCCGGCCTGCCTGCACGCTGCTCAATGTGCCCCACCTCGCCCATCGGCCATCGCCCAGGCCTCCGGTCCTCCCTGCACGAGCCCCTGGCGGCCATGCCCTGCGCCCCCACCTCGACCAAGCGGCCATGGCGCTATCCCCTCCATAAGCGAGCCTGGGCGGGCCGCCGCCGCTCCCTAAGGCGTACCACGACCGGGGGCACCGCCGCACCGCGCCCGCCTGTCCGCCGTCGGTGCGGGACGCCCAAGGTAGGGGTCGTGCGTGAGTGCGGCTCGCGACGCGTTGAGGGCTCCCGCGGCGCCGCCGCCTACACCTCGTTGGAGCGGGCGTGGGTGACCCGATGGGTACCCGTTACCCACGCGGGTGGCGGGTGTGGGGGGATTTGAGACCCGACAGGGGTGGTGGGTGCGGGTGGCGGGTGATTTTCACCATGGTGGGGGCGGGTGTATCTTGTGCCCCCCACCGGATTTTCCACCCGCTGTCATCCCTAATCACCAACCACCAGCCAAACGAACATGCTGCAGTGAAGACTTGTTGTAGACGGGAAGGATCGTCCGCCGCGGACGGTGGCCTTCCTCACATTGGCGGAGGCGACCGGCGGGAGGGAGTAGCCGACGATGGACCATGGTCGGCAACCAGCAGCGGGGAGCAGGGATCGAGGTTGCCTCTAGATTTCACAAATAGAGAACTATCGTTGGCCGTTACAGTTGTGCTGATGGGTTTCGGACGACAACCACTATGCGCGCGTGCACCAGCGAAGGCGGCGGTGTGCTAGGGGCACGAGGGCTGCGTGCGGCCACCGAGAGGTTGCGACTAGCGAGCGAGGGTGGCGGCTACTGGCTTGTCGAGTGTCGCTGCAAATGTTGGCCTGTGGCTGTGGTGGCTTGGGAAGGTGGGCTGCGGGTTGGGTCATTTCTTTGACTAGGCTCCAAAGTTACCTGGGTTGAGAAGGTTAACATGG
The DNA here is from genome assembly GCA_947561735.1 of Cenchrus americanus. Lineage (NCBI taxonomy): Eukaryota > Viridiplantae > Streptophyta > Magnoliopsida > Poales > Poaceae > Cenchrus > Cenchrus americanus. Next base: position 30,846,055 of record OX387244.1, on the reverse strand, counting down.
GTTGGATCGTGCTGTCTTTTTAGAAGGAATTCAGGAAAAGTCCTTCCACCGTTCCTCAACTATCATCGAAGTTTGACTTCCGTCCCTCATTCACAAAACCAGTTATCTGACATCCTTCAACTTCTAAACCCGTCCGTTTTGGATCACTCGCTGGTTTTGATGGTGGTTTTGTATGACGTGGCACTGGGTCCCACATGCTGGTTCCCCTCTCTTTCTTCCCCTGGGCTGTGATGTCCGCCGCCACCAGCACGTCCATGCCAGCGCCACTGATCCGCTTCTCCTTGGTCCTGCGGCATGCGGTGGCATGTTGACGAGCAAGTTGTGGTGGATGTTGGGTCCCATTGCAGGTGGCACGGGCAGCAGCGGCTTCGAGCGGAGCTTCCTATCATGGGTGTTGGGACTTAGCATCGACAGAGACAAGAGAGGTTGAAGGAGACGGGAGGAGTGCTGGAGAAACCGACAGGGAGGCGCCGTCTAGAGGTGGAACCGCCAGAGAGGTTGGGCCTCAGCGAGCTCGTCCCGCCTGACACCGCACTCTGTCGCGCCCCCCTACCTGGTCCCCCGCTGGATTTGAGTGGGGAGAGGTGTAAGTGCAATCAAGCCCTAAGTGGGTTTTGGTGATGTTGACTACACAATTAAACAACTGATGAGCTCTTGAGTATGTATGCAGCACGGTATATTCATATAAGTGCAAAAGAAGATGAAGTGAGACCCCTCATTTAAAGAAAGGCTTCCTATGGTTCAAGATGACGTTTTATTTAATTTTCTATTTTGAAATTGAGTATAGGATAAGCCGTACTATCAAGAGGGATTCTAATAGTGGAAAGAGTGGAACCAAGTGCATGTTTTTCCTTCACAAATACCTAAGAACACAACCACAAACAAGTCTTGCCTCTTCAGCCTTTCAGGGTAGCTCTGCTGTAAAAGTTGCAGTTCGCAGAGGTTCCGCGTCTCAGCAACTAACCGTTACAGATCTGAGACTGACCAGATAAATGCCCCTTCGAGCTCCAACGGTCTTCTTCTTCCCTACGGCTGAGATACATCCCCAAGTTCTTCTCTCACCTAGCATTAACTCCCACCTACTTGAATCCAAAATCCAAACTTGCATTCAAGTCTAGTGTGAATTCTTGTGAGATTGAGCCAAAATCACCCCTCTCTAGCATCCTTGTGCACTTGGTGAAACCCTAGCTATGTTGACGGTGAAATTCCGTCAGCCTAGCCATGAGTTTACCTTCGGTGTTGGCATGACTTTTGTATCTTATCCATTGGTACTAACCCCTGTGGTATAACAAGTTCACTTGTGCATGTCGGTTTTGGAGTTTAGTGTTTATGCAGGGTTTTAGCGTTGAAAGCAAGACTTCCGGGATAAGTTCATTAAGCACCTCATGACAAGACCTTGAAGCCCGATACAAGTCAAGCAATGAAGTGAACACGACTCCAAGAAGCCCAAGGACCCAACCCGAGAAGATGGAAAACTCCGAGGACCTAGCCTGAAAAGTGCTGAATCTTGCGAGACAAGGAGCTTCGTCCAATTCGGAGAGAAACTGCCGACAAGGGCCCACACGCAGAAGGGGGAAGGATCTAGAAGACTCGGGAAGCAACACTGGGCGAAGGAGGCCACGAACTGGGCCGAAGTGGGCTCAGGCCGGTCGGCCCAGGTCGGCCGGCCCAGCCCATTTCGAGGCCCAATCGGCCCCCCTTTAACCTAGATGGCTTCGGGCTATTTATAGCCCCCTGACCGAGAGCCACGCGTCAATCAATTCGTCATCCGCCGCCGAGGAGCAGAGAAGCTTGAGGGACACCATCTCGGAGATGAGGGTCGTGCTAGTTGTCTAGGGTCTCCCTAGCCGACGTGGGAACCTTGCATGGAAGACCACGTCGGAGCTCCGGAGCAAGGATCAAGATCAAGGTAGGATCCAGATGGTGATCTTGTTCATGTAATCATTCATGGTGAAGTTTTTATAGTGAATCCGATTTCTAGCGATCAAGTGCCTTCTCGATGATTTTGTTTTCTTCTTGGTTTTGCTTCTTCCCCAATCTATATTTAAGATAGATTGCATATGGTGCTCTTATAGCCGCGGTGGCTCGATCTTATCGAACTCGCCCTAGACTACCCACATGAATAGGAGTACGTTATGACAGAACGGGGGATCTGAAAGGCGGGCGTTTTCGGAATCAGACCGGAGGCCACGGTTTAAAGATGCTTTTAATGAGATTCGCTTTTCTATCTTCATCTATCTTGTTTGGAGCTACAACATAAGCATGATCTAGACTCTCTAGATCGGTTATCTCTTGCTTTCTCTTGCTACATATTTAGTAGATTAGATTAGATGTATTTTCTTGATGATATCTTAGATTAGATGCAATTTGGTTCTTCGAAAGATAGCTTTCCTTGCTTTACTAGATTGAATCCTTGCGTTGCACATTGTTCCCCGGATTCGATACCTTGGGTTCACCACTCGAGGGAAGAAGGGTCCCTTGACTTCGACAGGGGATTTGTCCACTTGCAAATCCATATGAACTTTGATACGATAATCTACCGTCAACAAGCCCCTTTTTCTGGCGCGTCGTTGTGGGGAATAAGCAATCAAGATCCAATCTAGTATCACTTATTTTTCAGTTTTTCTTTTTATTTTCTTTTGCATCTTTTAAGTTTGATCATCCTCAGAAAGAAAAAATCAATCTAATCTAGTTTTTGATTAACCCTAATTTTTCTTTTTTTAAGATTTTTGTTTTCGCTAACCCTAACCGGAGATGGTTGGCTACCTCTCCAAGAAACCCAAACTTTCTTTTGTGGATGATCTAGGAAAACTTTACAGGCAAAGGAGACGTGCAACACAAGCTAAAGGGTTGGAAACCTTAGATCAAAAAGTTGAAGGACCATCGGAATCTCCAAGGGAATCACCACCTCCAAGTCCAAAGGGAGATCAACATCAGCCGCCACCCATGGGAGAACAACCACAACCGGAGCGCAAGATCGAGCTATGCACCCCGGATGTCATTGATCTACCTATCATAAACCTTCAAGACACCAGAAGGCCGTTCAAGATCAAGGTCTCAACTATCCGCATGACGATTGTGGGAGCTTTGGAGTGTTTCAATGAATACATACGAGCCGAATTCCTTGAGTGGCATATCGGTTTACTTAAGAGGAGGATGGAGAAGATGGAGATGGAGAGAGAAGCTCAAGACCTAAAGGCTGCCAAGGCAAGATCCACATGCGAGGAGTGTGAGGAGTATGTCCATGTCCAAGGTAAACCCCGATTTATTGCAAGTTCGTCAAATCAAGATTTGGCTCCTCCTTGTACACAATTGAAGGACTTCATGGACGAGCGAGCTAAGATCAACGAGGACGCCGTCACTAAGTTCGAGGCTATGGAGAAAATATTGGAGAATTTAGATGGCAAGGTGATGGAGGTCGGAAGCTCTATCCGTGAAGTGTTCATCATGATGATGCTAGAGACGCAAGTGGGACAACTTGTCGGGCGCCCGATGGGTAGCAAAGGAGAATATCCGAGACAACCCCAAGGTCCCGAGATGGCGAAGGCTACTCAAACTCATTCGGGAGAGATGGAGGATCACACTAAGGAGACCATGAAGATCACGACCGAAGGACCGGAGTTTGAGATGCCGAGCCACTACATGAAGGAAGGTGTTGCATCCGTCAAGACCAAAGGACAAATCCATCCTGTGAAGACCAAAAAATGACTAAGCCGAAGAATAAGCCCGTGCCCAAGATGGTGCGGAAGTGGGTAACCAAGATTGCAACATCCACAAAGAGCGTTGATCCGAAGTAATCAAGTGAAGAAGTCTAGCCATGGACTATAAACAAAGCGCTAGGCGGGAGGCAACTCGTTTCGCCGGGTCAAGAATAAGCTACCGGGAGGACAACCAGATTCTAGGTTTTTCAAGTATTTTCAAGTAATTTAGTTTTGAATTTTACTACGCAAAGACATTAGACTTAGAATGGTTGAATGACATTAGAGACATAATTCTTGGTTGAATATTTTGTTTTGATCATAAACCCTTTACATGAACCATCCTACATGTTTGTTTGCTTCTTTTCGAGAAACCACAACCAAATAAATTCAAAACCTAACTCAACCATTCATCCCCTTTATGATGTTGTGGTTGACTTGTTTTACATGCTAAAAACACACGAGTAGAGCCACGACTTGTATCTAGATGTTATTTAAATTTCAGCACGTGCTAGGACTCACATGAACCTAGAAACTCAACTTTTGGTTGTTTTAAAAATCTATATCCTTGGTTTCTCTAAGATTAGAATTTTTCTAAGCCTCATTTAATTTTATTTTATTCAAAATCTCTCTCATCTAATCAAAATTAGAACCTAAACCTATGCCCCCATGATATCAAGCCGGGAAAAGTTTGCTCTCAACTAATGAAGGCAAACAATACCGGTGAGACCAACATAAAAGTAGTCGGAAAATATTTTCGACTTACATTTGTTTTTAATTCTTTAAAAACTCCTCTAAATTTATATTTAATAGCTCTGATTTTTTTTATTTTCAAAATTAGAGGAGTACTTAGCATTAAAACATGCTTAGAGGGAGGCAATCTAGTTAACCTAACCATGCATGTACCATGATGCATCACGGGATGCCCCTTCAACATCTTTTATCAAACCACATGCAAAGGACAAGCATGGGGGGCAGCCAAGGCTTGGTTTTGCAGGAATATCATGGATGCATGTGAGGCAAGGGAGCATGGAGGTGACTCAAAGCGAAAACATCAAGTGGAAGGAGCAATAATGCAAGCAAAGGAGTGGACGAGAACATTTGGAAGGTGCACGCGGTCGCGAAGCAACAATGAGTGCACTAGAGAAGAACCGAGCCAAGAGGAGGAGAGAGGTATGTCTCCCATCCAACTCTTTGTTCGTGTGCTCTAGTTTGTAGCCCGGAACCACCTTAGACTTAGCCATCCACCCCGCTTGTTTCGTGCAACAAATCACATCCTTAATCCACTCAAAGTCCAGACTCCAAAATAATATTGGTGTACCTTGTTACCGGTTGAAAACCCCGGATATATATTTGTGAGGGAGAGTGCTGCAAGAAGAAAACTACAAGTCTTTTCACCAAAAAGAAGGGATCATCGTCGTCCAAGCCATCATCGACAACCTCTTCGAGGAGGCACTCGGTTTCCGAGTCTCCTCGAAGTATGGAGGAGGACACAGCACCGCCGAGGAGGAACAACACTCTTCTCCTCGGTGGCATGAGGGCCACACGAAGCTCATCTACGAGGTTCACCGAACCTCGTGGATGTACGGAGGAGCCGCTTGTCCGACCTCGCCACTCGACACGATCATCCGCTCCACCTCCATACGCTCCGCGGTATTACGAGGGGTTTGTCGTCATGACGGAGGAGGAGGAGGAGGAGGAGAGCGCTCGCCTTAAGTAGAGGCTTGTAGCGAACGTCGACTTCGATGACCAAGCTCTCCACATATTGGGTTTTCATTCGAAACACCGAGGTTGGGTGCAATTCTCCAACGGAGTGTCGGCAAACACCCACAAGGAATTTGCCTTGGAAATTCTCATGACCATGGCGCCTATCCTTAATGAAGGAGTGTCGAGTCTCTCATTCCGTTTGGAGGGAGTTGAACAAGGGGTTCCCTATGAGTTGGGGAATTACCTGGTCAAAAGGGAGTCCCGAAACAAGTGGATGTGCATGGAGGCACATTGGAAGGTTTTTGCAGTATGATCGCGGGAGAAGCTCACCAACGTAGAAATAGTATCCGGAACCCCATCATCCAAGTGTTTCACTCATGGTGTAAGAGGATTTTGGGGCGAATGAGAGAGACAAAGATAACCGACTTGGAGTTGAATTGGCTTTACTCGACTTTGATTGCCAAGCAGCCAATAGACCCCACTCACCTTATGATCAACCGGTGGTGTTGTGAGCAACATCAAATTCGGGAGATATTGGTTCGGGGTGTTACCTCTCCATGTTGGCTATCTCTTTAAGACCGGGTATTACAAGGAACCCCAAGCATCTCTTACCCGGGACTTCCCATTTGAATATATGAAGTGAAGCAAGAACATAAGTGGAGATGAAAGACGAGGCGTCAAAGTGGCCAAAGTAAATTTGCCCCTATCTTGAGGGGAAAGAAGATTGGTTAGAGGAAGGACTTCTTGTGCCGGCGAAGAAAAAAATAAAAGAGGAAGGATTATAGGAGAAGGTTCTTCCACGGCCCAAGAAGGAGGTGCGCGACAAAATTATGTGCCACCATTTGGAGGAATTCCGGCGCTGTCGAGTTACTACGGTGGGTACCAATGCAAGCATGGGGGGTGGTGCAGCCACGCTCTCACCAAATTTTACGGTGCCCAATGTAGCCTTTGCGGATCCATATGCACAACTTCCTCAACCACAACAAAGTGGCCATCACTGGAGGATACACCGCGGGTAACATGCAAAATATTGCAGCCATCCTAACCAATGCAAACCAAATGGGTGAAGGAAATGCAAACATCGCTTATGTGCTTGGACACCTTCAACTAGCACCGTCGGACAATTCATAGGAGGAGTAGTGCAATCCTATTACAAGCAAGGGTACAACAACCAAGTCTATCAATATCAACCATCGGCGGAAGATTAGAGAGTGGAGGAGCTTTAGTTATCTTTCCTTTTTCCCTTTTCTTTAATTTTCAGCTTATATTTGTTTGTGTTTGCGTAGTGTTTTCAGTTCTTATTTATTTTCAGCATATGTGTTAGTGTTTATTTTCAGTATGTGTGTTAGTGTTTATTTTCAGCATGTGTGTTAGTGTTTATTTTCATCATGAATAAAGTCACCACCTAGTTTTTACCTTTGGTAAAGTTACAAAGTTTGTGCCATGATGATATATGATTATAATTGCCGCTTTGTTCATTTTTGTATTTGTTTTATGCATGATTAAGCTAAAGCTCTCATAAAATACAAATCTGAAATTATCTAAATGCTAGCTTAATCTTTAGCGGAGGTTATGATAAAAATAAAGACTCATAGTGTTTTATGTGCTCTTAAGTTTTAGATGGATTAAAGAAGATTTATTTTTATTCTTAAAAGTAATGCTAACCTTGTCATAAATACCACTTGTGTGTTGCTCTACCTATCCAGAGCCATATATATTTGAGTGCTTAAACCTTAGTATACAAGGATTATTTTTGGATGAGTTATTTCAGGCCTTCATTTCTCTGGCCCGAGACTAAGAAGCTGGTCATTCCATTTTTGTGTATCTATCTTATTGCTAGCCTTTTATACGTGCATTGTGTATCCCCACATCGGAGATCTCACAAACCTCGCCGGATATCCACCCTTAAAACCAAATATCATCTTTTGTGATTACATCCTTGACCACAACCTATCATTGAGAATGAATCGTCAATTCAAGGAAGATCGATGGTGCCAAGATTAAAGATTTCAAGTATCTTTCCGAAGGAAAAGTATTTCTGATACCTACCTTATCTCTATCACCTCTTTGCCCGAGGACGAGCAACGTCTAAGCATGGAGGAGGAGGTAGGTACAATGCAATTTTAGAGTTCAAGGGGAGCAAATAAAAAAATTGATGAGAAAGAAGAACAAAAATATATATATGAGAAAAATAAAAAGTGTGAGTATATAAAAATAAAATAAAGTGAACTCCCTGGTTCTCTAAAGTGCATTAGGAATTTCAAGGTTTCAAGATTAAAAGATCCATACTCGTTTTCCAACCATGTGCAATCCGATAACGAGGACTTCCTTTGTGCCTCGGGATCACTCTTTGCCATTTGCACATGTCCACCTATCTCAAGTGTGTGTATTTTTCTCTTTCCCCTCCTTGATTTAACATTATTTTCCAATGACCTTTTTGATGAGTCCCGGTAAGACCATGAGAAGCTTGTCTTGTTTTGACAACATCTCATTAATAATATCTTGGTAGGACTAAACTTTCCCAAAAAGCTCCATATAAAGCCTACCACATATATGAATGTTATGAGAGGGAAAGGAGTAGAATAAATAGGCTTGAGAGACAAGTTGAGATGAGAGTTCATGAGCATGATGCAAGGTGGTTTAAAGTTTTGAACTTGGTTTAGCTCTTTTTCATCTCGCTCTTTATTTCAGTATTAAGATCCATTTGAATTTTGGGAGCATGTTAATACTTGTGGGATAAGCTTAACTAATAATCTACCCTCCGTAAGGATGAAGGCTAGTACATTATGAAACTTTAATGAATTAAACTTTTGAGAGCATTATGTTTTCTCATGTATGATCAAGTGCAAGGTTTAAACAATGAAGGGCAACGATGATATCCATCGAAGGCTTACTCGAGGACAAGCAAGGTTTAAGCATGGGGGAGATGTTGACGGTGAAATTCCGTCAACCTAGACATGAGTTTACCTTCGGTGCGGCATGACTTTTGTATCTTATCCATTGGTACTAACACCCGTGGTATAACAAGTTCACTTGTGCATGTCGGTTTTGGAGTTTAGTGTTTATGTAGGGTTTTAGCGTTGAAAGTTAGACTTCCGGGATAAGTTCATTAAGCACCTCATGACAAGACCTTGAAGCCCGGTACAAGTCAAGCAATGAAGTGAACACGACTCCAAGAAGCCCAAGGACCCAACCCGAGAAGATGGAAAACTCCGAGGACCTAGCCAGAAAAGTGCTGAATCTTGCGAGACAAGGAGCTTCGTCCAATTCGGAGAGAAACTCATGACAAGGGCCCACATGCAGAAGGGGGAAGGATCTAGAAGACTCGGGAAGCAACACCGGGCGAAGGAGGCCACGAACTGGGCCGAAGTGGCCCAGGCCGGTCGGCCTAGGCCGGCCGGCCCAGCCCATTTCGAGGCCCAGTTGGCCCCCCTTTGACCAGATGCCTCTCGGGCTATTTATAGCCCCCTGACTGAGAGCCACGCATCAATCAATTCGTCATCTGCCGCCGAGGAGCAGAGAAGCTTGAGGGACACCATCTCGGAGATGAGGGTCGTGCTAGTTGTCTAGGGTCTCCCTAGCCGACGTGGGAACCTTGCATGGAAGACCACGTCGGAGCTCCGGAGCAAGGATCAAGATCGAGGTAGGATCTCGGTGGTGATCTTGTTCATGTAATCATTCATGGTGAAGTTTTTATAGTGAATCCGATTTCTAGCGATCAAGTGTCTTCTCGATGATTTTGTTTTCTTCTTGGTTTTGCTTCTTCCCCAATCTATACTTAAGATAGATTGCATAGGGTGCTCTTGTAGCCGCGGTGGCTAGAGGTGCATACCGGACCGACCAAGTGATTTCAACTTGTTCTTATCGAACTCGCCATAGACTACCCGCATGAATAGGAGTACGGCGTGACGAACGGGGGCTCTGAAAGGCGGGCGTTTTCGGAATCGGACCGGAGGCCACGGTTTAAAGATGCTTTTAATGAGATTCGCTTTTCTATCTTCATCTATCTTGTTTGGAGCTACAACATAAGCATGATCTAGACTCTCTATATCGGTTATCTCTTGCTTTCTCTTGCTACCTCTTTAGTAGATTAGATTAGATGTGTTTTCTTGATGATATCTTAGATTAGATGCAATTTGGTTCTTCGAATGATAGCTTTCCTTGCTTTACTAGATTGAATCCTTGCGTTGCACATTGTTCCACAGATTCGATACCTTGGGTTCACCACTCGAGGGAAGAATGGTCCCTTGACTACGACTGGGGATTTGTCTGCTTGCAAATCCATATGAACTTTGATACGATAATCTACCGTCAACAAGCTACTTGGTCGATCTTTTACTCTTGGGTACTTGAACCCTAGACGACTAGAGGTTGCTTGGGAGCCTCTAATCTTCGTGTGGTAGCCCCAAGAAGTTTGTATTGCCCCTTTGTGCTTAGTGGAAACCCTCCACCTATTGCTTTGTGATAGGTGTGAGAGAGGAGAGGATCTTGTGTGATTCCATAGCCTTTGTGGCTAACCTCAACAATGTGGATGTTGAAGGACCGATACGGCGAACCAGAGAGGGGGGGAGTGAATGGGAGCCGATAAAAATTCTTCTCGAAGGAGATGAAAACTCCAACAAGACGAACGCGGCTTCCAACACACGTCTCCGACTCACTACCAAGGTTGGTCAAGCCCACGTAGCCACTGGAGTGCCACTGGACCTAGGAGCCAACACGCAACCTTCCGACCCGAGAAACGCAGCGGAAAAACCAAACCTCGAGTCTACGGACCCACACCGGTCGGACGACCGTGAGCACCACCGTCCGGACCGGTCCATGTAGGTGAACCTGAGCAACTTCCACTAAGTGGCTCTACACCGGTCAGACCGGTGAGACACACCGGTCAGACCGATGGCAGCCTGAAAGCCCCCAAGACACCAAACAGGCCAACCGACCACCAAACGGACCCAAACTCGAAACAACGAAGCACCACGGGACAACAACGAACACACCAAGACGTTCACCCGAGCAAAATCCCACAAGGGCTTGCACCGGTCGACCGGTCAAGAGCACCGGTCGACCGGTGTGGCACCGGCGACTCGGGATGAACGAAAGACCCGCGGGTCAACTCCCCCAAATCCAAATCTCGATCTCCCGAATCGCTCCACGGACTTGAACAAGACTTTGGGGATATCGGAACACCTCATGAGGAGTCCATAGCCAAGTTTAATCCCACCAAATCTCGTCCAAAAAGGAGGAATCGAAGAAATCCCGCCGAAAGCACTTCCAACCCAAGAACTCAAGAAACCCCAAAATCGAGCACCTTTCCTCACGGATTTGGGAGGGGAATCACGCCCCAAAGAACCACGAAGGGTTCCCACAAATTTCCCCCATCAAATCCCCAAGAGAAGAGCCCCGAAAACACCCCAAAGAAATCACCGAGAGAGGGCTCCGAAAATCACCACCAAGAACAATCGGGAAAACACATCCAAACCTTGAGGAACAACGCCGAATCATCTATACATGAAACAAAGGTTCGTACAAGGTCTAGCAAGCCGCCCGATCATCCATCCCTCTCTACAAGATCTCTCCGTGAAGCTCTCTTGCTAGTCCTAAGGAAAACCTAGAGAAAATAGGTGGAAAAATAGGAAAACAAATGAGCTAGGGTTCCAAGAGTTGGCTGCCATCCTCTCACCTCTTGGGTTATATAGGCGGCAACCGAATGTCTAAAATGCCCCTCTCTACTAACTAGGGATACAAACCCCTCAAGGGCGGATTTGGAATTCTTGAAGTCTTCACCATCGGACAGATGCCGCGCGCAACCCCCCCTCGACGCAAGCCATGCGATCCCGACGCGTGTCCTCCGCTTCGAAGATTCCGGACCGCGTCGTCGCACACGGTCGACCGGTGCTCCTCACCGGCCGACCGGTCCCCACCGGCCGACCGGTCGGACCCACCGGTCATACCGGTCCGTGCCGCCGCACCTCCGTCTTCGGTTCTCCGGTCTTGGCTTTGTGGATCAACCAAGGAACCCGGTGGTTTTCTCGGTGAACCACCGGAAACCCCGCGAACTCGGTGTAGCCTCCGCCAATCTCCACTCATGACTTGGCTCCCACGTAGTCCCGGCTCGACCTTGGTTTTGAGGCTCAACCAAGAAACCGTCCACGACTTCATCTTCTTGTTCATGCCACCATGCGGCCCGCACTTGACCCCCGCCGGCCACCGGGTCCCTCGAACAAAGCCTACTTGTCTTCTCCACACCCGGAGGCCTCACCGCAACGACCTTTCACGCTTGTTCTTCACCCGCACCAACACGAGTCAAGCCGCAACCCGCACCCGCAATACTTAGCCAAGAATCGGTCCACACAACGTTGTCAATCACTCATCACACAAGGAAGCGACCATCCACCGGTCCTCGAACCACACATGGTCCTCAATCTCCCCCTTGATGAGTGCATTGACAACACCCACACGAAAGTAACAAGAGAGAAAAGAAAAAGAAAAGAAACAAACAAAAAGAAACTCCAACAAGCGATCGAAAGCCAAACAAAGGCAAAGATCAAGATCACTTGAAGAAGGCAAGTCTTGGACCCCTTAGGCAAGGGCAACGGCTCGACACATCCAAGACAAAGCAAAGCTCAAGCAAAGAGCGCAAACCACCGAAACAAAGCTCGAAAAACCACAAAGAGCTCCCCCTGCACACATGCAAGCTTCCCCTGAACCAATGCAACTCCCCCTGGACGAATGCATGCAAAACAAACAAAAAAACGGGCAGCTCAATTTCGCTCACACCGGTCAGACCGGTCATCACCACCGGTCAGACCGGTGCCCAACATATGTATAGGACCAGCACTCACACCGGTCAGACCGGTGCTCATCACCGGTCAGACCGGTGTACAACAGAGCCCAGAAATGGCTCGAAACCACCTGAAAACCTTCCAAAAACATCCATTAAGCCATTTCAAGCTCAAACTTCTCCCCCTTGTTGGCAATGCATGAATCAAGCCAAAAATGCAAAACTTTCAACCTAGAGCTTCTCAAATAGACAAAATTCAACAAAGAATGCTACACATGTCCAAATGAGCAAGTTAGATACTCTACGGCTTCGTATCGATCTCAATTACATGATCACCAAGTTTCACAACCATTGGACGAAGCTAAAAAGGATTTTGGCAATTTTGCGAAAAACTTGCCTCTCATGAGCAAAATCCTAAACATGATCAAAGCATATCAAAATGACAAAGCCACACAAACTTCATGCTAGGACAGCCATTCTAATCATAAGACCATCACAAACACCCACAAGCACCTCATGTCATGTCAAAGCCACCGAGCCATGTGCCTACTTCTATTTATGAGACTTCTCATTGGTAGGCATCATGCAACGGTTTAGCACCCAAAGCAAATTAAATTCAGCACATATGACATGGGAGCATATTTTCCAAGCATTTTTTATTTCATTTTCAGATTTGTAAATGGTACATGAAATGTCTTTGCGACAAAAAGGAACTTATGCTCCTCCACAAGATAAATCTAGAGGGCTAAACATTCATGATGGCAAAAGAGCCTTTGGCCCCATATGATCAATAAGCTAGCTATCCCACCACAAATTAAGCATAGCAAAGCCACAAAAACATGTCAAGAGCATGTAAAGGCATTTACACATGAGAGAGCATACATGTGACATTTTTCAAAAGCATAGCTATCAACCATGGATTATTCATCAAGATCATCAAGAGCTAAGCCAAAACTAACCATATCATACCAAACAAGCTCACAAAAACATATATCTCATTCCATGGTGAACAATGTATATGAGAGAAGCTTTCCTAACCAATGCATATGATACAAAATGCATGCAATCTAAGATACAAGGATGCCTATACATCATGTTACATATGCCATGCCAAATACAAGAAATGCACAAAGGAAATCTATACATATGCTACAAACCGGCTCCTCAAGGGGAGGCAAAACGGGCTCGACACCACCGGCAAAAGAAAGCTCCCACACACCCAACTCAGGAAATCAAACACACACCAAGTTCCCCCCGCAGACGAGTGAAAGTTGCTTGATCTAGGGGTTTGGTGAAAATATCGGCTAGTTGGTGATGTGTGGGTACATGGATCAAGGCTATCTTTCCTTTCTCTACGTTGTCTCTCAGAAAATGGTACCTCACTTCTATGTGCTTGGTTTTGGAATGGATCACTGGGTTCTTTGCAACGCTTTTGGCACCGGTGCTATCACATTGAAGTGGGACATGGGTATACTCCTCACCAAAGTCACTCATGGTGTAGGTGATCCAAAGGAGCCGAGAGCAACAACTAGCGGCGGCAACATACTCGGCCTCGGTCGTGGATTGAGCAACACTCGACTGCTTGCGGGAAGACCAAGACACCAAAGAAGAACCCAAAAACTGGCAAGTCCCAGAAGTGGACTTCCTATCCAACCGACACCCGGCAAAGTCCGCGTCTGAAAAACCATGAAGCGCCAAAGAAGAGGACGCGTAGTACCAAAGGCCGAAGTCGGGAGTGTGACGCAAGTACCTGAAAATTCTCTTCACCGCTTGCCGATGTGAAGTCCTCGGAGACGCTTGAAAACGAGCGCATAGACACACTGAGAACTGTATGTCCGGCCTCGTCGCTGTCAAGTAGAGGAGTGACCCGATCATGCTCCGGTACTCCTTCTGGTCCACGTGTTCACCTTCCTCGTCCGCATCAAGAGCCGTAGTCGTACTCATCGGCGTCGTCATAGCCTTGGAGTCCTCCATCTTGAACTTCCTCACAATGTCCTTGGTGTACTTAGCCTGGTGCACAAATGTTCCTTCCTTTGATTGCTTGATTTGTAGCCCGAGGAAGAACCGCAACTCACCCATCATGCTCATCTCAAACTCCCTCGCTCATATCATCCGCAAACCTCGCAACAAGAGAGTTAGACGAGCCACCAAAGACAATATCATCCACGTACACACCGCACAATCGGGATATCTCTACCCCGCCTCGCAAAAACAAGGTCCGATCGACCTTCCCCATCTCAAAACCTCTCTCAAACAAGAACCCTCCTCAACCTCGCCATACCAAGCTCTAGGCGCCCGCTTCAACCCATACGGCGCCTTCCTCAACTTGTACACCCGTGGGGGTACTTCTCACTCTCAAACCCCGAGGTCGCCTCACATACACTTCTTCCTCCAACACTCCATTCGAGAAAAGCACTCTTCACATCCATTTGGTGCAACTTGAACCCTTTAGCCACGGAAAAGGCTAGAAGGATCCTAATCGCCTCCAAACGGGCTACGGGAGCAAAGGTCTCCTCGTAGTCGATCCCCTCCTTCTGACTGAACCCCTGGGCAACAAGTCTCGACTTGTTCCTCACAACCTCACCCTTCTCTCCCTCTTTGTTTTTCCACACCCACTTGGTACCAATCGGCTTACACCCTGGGGGAGGGTCAACCAACTCCCACACCTGATTCCTCTCAAAGTTCTCCAACTCCTCATGCATCGAGTTAACCCAATTGTGATCAGATAGTGCGTGTCCAATGTCTTTGGGCTCGAAAGAAGCAACAAATGCAGCATGAGCAAAATGGGAATTGTTTCGAACCCTCGACCGTGTAGTGCGTTCATTCATGTCGCCGATGATCCTCGAAGCTGGGTGATCCACTTGAACTTGCCGGGGAGGTTCTCGCCTCGAAGCTACCTCCCCCTCAACATCAACTTCTCCTCGTTCTTGATTTGTCGTCGTAGGTGTAGCAGAGGGTCCATCCATCATCGTAGTCGAAGTAGTGGGTACATGTTCAGCCGGGGGCACCACACCGCCATCTTCATCATCACCATGTTCATGCTCCTCCTCCTGAAAGATCTCCTCGCCAAGCTCATCATCACCTGCACACTCAAAAACAAGGCGACTACGTGGCTCTGTCTCGTCGAAGGTTACCTCGCAAGTCTCCACGATTTGGTTAGTTTCAAGATTGAGCACACGATATGCTCTAGAATGAGATGCATAACCAAAGAAAATGCCATCGACGAGACCTAGCCTCAAACTTATCCAACTTCCTCGCCCTTCTTCGAATAAAACACTTGCAACCAAAGACATGGAAGTGACTCACCTTGGGTGTGCGACCATGCATCAACTCATAGCATGTCTTCTTCTTGTGCACTCGAGGTATATTCTCGTTCGACACATAGCATGCGGTATTCACCGCCTTAGCCCAATACCTCCTCGAGTCCTATGCTCATCAAGCATCGTCCGAGCCATCTCGCACAAGGTCCTCGTTCTTCCTTTCCACAACACCATTCGGGGAGGCGTATACGGACTCGAAAACCGGTGCTCAAGACCCAAGTCATGGCAAAAGGTTTCAAAACGAGAGTTCCCCGAATTCCGTGCCATTATCACCGCCGATAGCTCGTATGGCATCTCCGTGCCTCTCGTTCCTCAACCTCAAGACTAGATCTCGAACAAAACCAAACGTCTCCCCCTTATCCTCCCGAAAAGAACACCCACGCATACCGAGAATAGTCATCCACCACAACAAGGACATACCACTTCCCACCCGCAGATCGCACACGAGCTGGGCCAACAAGGTCCATATGGAGCAGCTCGCATGGACGCTCAGTCATCACATCGGTGAGAGGCGGGTGAGAAGAGGCCACCATCTTGGCATGCCTACAAGGAGCACACACCAACTCTTTCTCAAGCTTCAACCGTGGCAATCCTCGGACCAAATTGAGTTTACTCAAGCGAGACAAAAGGTCAAAGCTCAAGTGACCCAACTTCCTATGCCACTTCCACAACTCACTCGAAGAACCAGCCAAGAAACAACGCTCAACACCCGAAGACTGAGAAAAATCAGCACGAAACACCTGACCCTCGGGAACGACCATACAAACAAGGTCCCCTCGAGAGTCCACAATCCGAGAACCACCAGGCCGAAACAACACCTCAAAACCCTCATCCAACAACTGAGACACAGAAAGCAAATTGTACCCCAGCGATTGAACAAGAGCAACACGCCTCAGAGTGATCTTGTCACTCACTTTTATCTCACCTTCTGAAAGCACACGCCCACGCCCATTGTCCCCAAAAGTGATGTACCTCTTCGTCACCACCGGACGAGACTTGAGAACCACCCCCCGTCTCCGGTCATATGCCTCGAACAACCGGAGTCAATCAACCAAATGTTCTTCAAGTCTCCCACCCAAAAATCAAAAATAGGCACGTGAGCGAACAAACGACTCAAGACCCGGGTTAGTACCAAAGGAGGAAAACCGATTTGCCGAGCCATTTGCTTGAAAGTGGGGTTAGCACCAATCAAAGCATCTCTCCTACCAAAGCTACCTCCACGAACACCACCACGGTAACCACCCTGAGGGAACCACCCCTCTCTGCCTGGAGGAGGACCAAAACCACGCAAGAAGGCCCGTGGAACGTCCTTCCTCTCCAACTCAACGCCACGACTCCTCCAATTCCCGTATTGAGCACGGGGAGGAGAACGCCTAGCAAACTGACCACCTGCACCCTTTCCAGCCCAACCACCAGAACCACGACCACCAGAAACAACCCTCGCACCCCGTACGAGCTCGAAACCCGAACATCCGTCCGTCCAGTGCCCGCACCGGTCCGACCGGTGCTCCACACCGTCCGACCGGTGTGACTCGGGGCAACACCACCCGCAGCCTTCTTCTCTCCCCAAGCCCGAACCGTCCTCACAATCTCCTTGCCCCTGGGCATCTGCATACGAGGCTCAAGTACACCATTGGAAGGGTGGTACTTGTCCTTGTTAGCCCACTCCTTCCTCATTCTCTCCTCTCGCTTCCTCTTGAAGCAAAACTCCTCCTTATGGCCATCTCTCCCACAATAGCCACAATGGAACCTCACAAGCTTAGGCTTTGGCTTGGGATGTGGTCCGCTCACTTGGTTTCTCTCCACTCAAACCCTCCACCGGTTTCTCACCACTAGCCTTCTCACTCTCCTTCCCAAAGAACACTTTCCCCGAAGTGCTCAAAAACTTGATAGGCTTTTGTAGGTCATTTGTGGGTGTAGGAAACACGGGTGGAGCCGGGGTTGTGTCTAGCCGATTCCTTAGATGGTTAGGTTTTGGTGGGAACTCATTCTTGTGGTGGGTTTTTGGTGGCTCCGGGATATTCTCTCCACTTCCCTCACCAACCTTGTTTGCCCCAAGCCCCTCACCATCTTGCCTCTTAAAGGCCTCGATCATCATCCTCAACTGAGGCTCGTGACCGGACAACCAACCCATCAACTTCCTCAAATCATCATTTTCATCCTGCAAACGGTCAACATAATGTGCAAGCTCCAAATTTTTCAATGCATGCATTTCACAGGTAGAGCAAGATGTAGGCATGGGTTCCTTCAATTTAGCCTCGAGCGAACTAGTGTAAGCATGCATCTCATCAATCTTAGCATGCAAAACAGGGCAAGAAGTGCAAGCACCTAGCAAAGCAGGTCTAGACTTAAGCTCAGCCACCTCAACCCTAAGCACATCTAGTTCCTCACACTTGGAGGCATGCTTCTCCTTAAACAAGCAAGATCGGCAAGGAATATGGAGCAATCGGCGCAATCATTCTCATCGAAACAACGGGGCTAGCCTTAAGCGAATCAATCTCAAGCTTGCTATCAAGCACCCGTGTCTCTAGCTCGGCCCACTCTAGTCCTAGCATCCTCGAGTGAAGCCCTAAGCTCTTTCCTCATTTTCTTGGCCTCTCTAAGCATGTCATCACGGTTATCAAGCAAAGAGCCAAGCCTCTCATTCTCCCGGCGCAAGAAGGGAAGCTCATCACGCACCTCGTCGTCGGACTCGCAGTCCGAGTCGCTTCCGTGTGCTCTTCTTGCTGCCGGAGCTCAACGCCATGGTGCGAGAAGCCGTCTCTCGCGAAGCGGCCTCGGCCCGCTCGGGTTCTTGGACGACTTCTTGTTCTTGCGGCGATCTCCCTCGTCGTCGCCTGGCCGCTCGAGCTCGAGGTGGAGTACGCGGAACCGGAGTCGACGTCGCTCGCTCCAACCATCGCTCGGGCCTTGCCTCGGCCCTCCTTCCTCCTCGATCGTCGCTCGTCCTTGTACTTGTTCTTGTGCTTGCTCTTGTGGTCGCACCTCGAACGGTACTTGTCATCGTTCTTCCTCGGCTTGTGCTTGTAGCCGTCCTTGTTCTCGGCCTTCTCCCGGGCGGTCGGCGACGAAGTGTCCCGGCTTGCCGCACCGGAAGCAAGTCCTCGTGTTCCTCCTCATGTTCACGCGGTTCTCGTGCGGCCTCTCGAACCGCCTCGTCAACGCCGCCGGCTCGTCCTCTCCAAGGTCATCAAACTCCTCATCCGGCATAGACATCAAAGAGGAAAACGAGAACATCCTGGTGGATGGGTTAGAGTTAGTCTTTCCTTTGGAACCACCAACGAGGGCAAGACTATGGGAGTCGGTCGGTCCCTCGAGCTTGGCGCTCATGCCCCTATCCACCTCGGCCGACTTGAGCTTCGAGAACAGCTCGTTCACCGTCAGAGTATCGTACCTCTCCGACTCGACTATGGCCTCGAACTTCCCGCCCCATATCGTACGATCCAAAGAGTGTAAGAGCTTGACGGCTCTATCATGATCATCGTACGGGAGCACGTCCACATTGGCCCTCATGTTGTTCACCACCACCGTGAACCTCTGAAACAAGGCATCGATGGACTCACCGGGGAGATGAGTGAAGTTCTCGTACTCTCTCCGGTAGGTCGCATACAACCGTGCCTCGAACACGGGCGTTCCCAACATGAGCCTCCTTCAACACCGCCCAAATCCTACAAGCCAAGTGCTCGGTGTGCACCCGATCGAACTCGGTCGACACAAAGCACGAAACAAGTAGTCGACCGCCTTATTGTTGGCGTCGAATCCGTCCCCTCGACCCCGGAGCAAGGAAATCCATCGGGCCGGACATAGCCTTGTGTCCACCGTGACATCCCAAAGGATGCGACCCTTTCCGCGGAGGAACGCACCCATCCGCTTGCTCCACATCCGGTAGTTCTTGCCATCGAAGTGTGGAGGACCCGAACCCCCGTTCTCGGTACGCCATCCTTGGATCTTAGACTGGTTAGAGTCAATAAAGACCCGAACCGGCTCTGATACCACTTGAAGGACCGATACGGCGAACCAGAGAGGGGGGGGAGTGAATGGGAGCCGATAAAAATTCTTCTCGAAGGAGATGAAAACTCCAACAAGACGAACGCGGCTTCCAACACACGTCTCCGACTCACTACCAAGGTTGGTCAAGCCCACGTAGCCACCGGAGTGCCACCGGACCTAGGAGCCAACACGCAACCTTCCGACCCGAGAAACGCAAAGGGAAAAACCAAACCTCGAGTCTACGGACCCACACCGGTCGGACCGGTGAGCACCACCGGTCGAGCCGGTCCCCGTAGGTGAACCGAGCAACTTCCACTAAGTGGCTCTACACCGGTCGGACCGGTGAGACACACCGGTCGGACCGATGGCGACTCGAAAGCCCCCAAGACACCAAACAGGCCAACCGACCACCAAACGGACCCAAACTCGAAACAACGGCACCACGGGACAACAACGAACTCACCAAGACGTTCACCCGAGCAAAATCCCACAAGGGCTTGCACCGGTCAGACCGGTCAAGAGCACCGGTCAGACCGGTGTGGCCTGGGCAGCTCGGGATGAACAGCACCCGCGGTCAACTCCCCCAAATCCAAATCTCGATCTCCCGAATCGCTCCACGGACTTGAACAAGACTTTGGGGATATCGGGAACACCTCATGAGGAGTCCATAGCCAAGTTTAATCCCACCAAATCTCGTCCAAAAAGGAGGAATCGAAGAAATCCCGCCGAAAGCACTTCCAACCCAAGAACTCAAGAAACCCCAAAATCGAGCACCTTTTCTCACGGATTTGGGAGGGGAATCACAGCCCAAAGAACCACGAAGGGTTCCCACAAATTTCCCCCATCAAATCCCCAAGAGAAAGACCCCGAAAACAACCCAAAGAAATCACCGAGAGAGGGCTCCGAAAATCACCACCAAGAACAACCGGGGAAAACACATCCAAACCTTGAGGAACAACGCCGAATCATTTATACATGAAACAAGGGTTCGTACAAGGTCTAGCAAGCCGCCCGATCATCCATCCCTCTCTACAAGATCTCTCCGTGAAGCTCTCTTGCTAGTCCTAAGGAAAACCTAGAGAAAATAGGTGGAAAATAGGAAAACAAATGAGCTAGGGTTCCAAGAGTTGGATGCCATCCTCTCACCTCTTGGGTTATATAGGCGGCAACCGAATGTCTAAAATGCCCCTCTCTACTAACTAGGGATACAAGCCCCTCAAGGGCGGATTTGGAATTCTTGATGTCTTCACCATCGGACGGATGCCCGGCGACCGCACCCTCGCGTAGCCTCGACGCAACCCATGCGATCCCGACGCGTGTCCTCCGCTTCGAAGATTCCGGACCGCGTCGTCGCACACGGCCGAGCCGGTGCTCCTCACCGGTCGAGCCGGTCCCCACCGGTCGACCGGCCGGACCCACCGGTCGGACCGGCCCGGTGCCGCCTTGCACCTCCGTCTTCGGTTCTCCGGTCTTGGCTTTGTGGATCAACCAAGGAACCCGGTGGTTTTCGGTGAACCACCGAAAACCCCGCGAACTCGGTGTAGCCTCCGCCAATCTCCACTCATGACTTGGCTCCCACGTAGTCCCGGCTCGACCTTGGTTTTGAGGCTCAACCAAGAAACCGTCCACGACTTCATCTTGCTTGTTCATGCCACCATGCGGCCCGCACTTGACCCCCGCCGGCCACCGGGTCCCTCGAACAAAGCCTACTTGTCTTCTCCACACACGGGAGGCCTCACCGCAACGACCTTTCGCGCTTGTTCTTCACCCGCACCAACACGAGTCAAGCCGCAACCTGCACCTGCAATACTTAGCCAAGAATCAGTCCACACAACGTTGTCAATCACTCATCACACAAGGAAGCGACCATCCACCGGTCCTCGAACCACACATGGTCCTCAATCTAGCATCTTCATCACGATGAACACTTCACGTCTAGAGCTTCCGACCTCCGTCACCTTGTCCTCGAACTTAGTGACGGCTTCCTTGTCTTGGACATGGTCATACTCCACACACTCCTTACATGTGGATATTGCTTCGGCGGCCTTTAGGTGTTGAGCTTCTTTCTCCATCTCCATCTTCTCCATCCTCCTCTTAAGTAAACCGATATGCCACTCAAGGAATCCGGCTTGTATGCATTCAGCTCTCGCAATCGTCATGCGAATAGTTGAGACCTTGATCTTGAACGGCCTCCCGGCGTCTTGAAGGTTTATGATAGGTAGATCAACGATGTCCGGGGTGCATAGCTTGACCTTGCGCTCCGGTGGTTGAGGTTGATCTTCCTTTGGACTTGGAGGTGGTGATTCCCTTGGAGATTTCGACGGTCCTTTGACTTCAACTTTTGAATCTAGGGTTTCCAACCCTTTAGCTTGTGTTGCACGTCTCCTTTGCCTGTAAAGTTTTCCTAGATCATCCACAAAAAAGTTTGGGTTTCTTGGAGAGGTAGCCAACCATCTCCGGTTAGGGTTAGTAATAAAACAAAAATCTGAAAAGAGAAAAATTAGGGTTAATCAAAACTAGATTAGATTGATTTTTTTTCTTTTGAGGATGATCAAACTTAAGAGATGCAAAAGAAAATCAAACGAAAAACTGAAAAATAAGCGATACTAGATTGGATCTTGATTGCTTGTTCCCCGGCAACGGCGCCAGAAAAAGGGGCTTGTTGACGGTTAATAGTTGTATCAAAGTTCGTTTAGACTTGCAAGCGGACAAGTCTCCCGTCGTAGTCAAGGGACCCTTCTTCCCTCGAGTGGTGAATCCAAGGTATCGAATCCGTGGAACAATGTGCAACGCAAGGATTCAATCTAGTAAAGCAAGGAAAGCTATCTTATGATGAACTAAGTTGCATCTAATCTACTAACTCATAAAGAAAACACATCTAATCTAATCTACTAAAGAGGTAGCAAGAGAAAGCGAGAGATAACCAATCTAGAGAATCTAGATCATGCTTATGTTGTAGCTCCAAACAAGATAGATGAAGATAGAAAAGCGAATCTCATTAAAAGCATCTTTAAATCGTGGCCTTCCCATCCGACTCCGAAAACGCCCGCCTTTCAGAACCCCCGTTCCGTCACAACGTATCCCTACTCATGCGGGTAGTCTAGGGCGAGTTCGATAAGAACAAGTTGAAATCACTTGGCCGGTCCGGTATGCACCTCTAGCCACCGCGGCTACAAGAGCACCCTATGTAATCTAGCTATAGACTAGATCGTAGAAGAAGCAAAACCAAGAAGAAAACAAAATCATCGAGAAGGCACTTGATCGCTAGAAATCGGATTCACTTACAAACTTCACCATGAATGATTACATGAACAAGATCACCACCGGGGCCCTCCCTCGATCTTGATCCTTGCTCCGGAGCTCCGACGTGGTCTTCCATGCAAGGTTCCCACGTCGGCTAGGGAGACCCTGGACAACTAGCACGACCCTCATCTCCGAGATGGTGTCCCTCAAGCTTCTCTTCTCCTCGGTGGCGGATGACGAATTGATTGATGCGTGGCTCTCGGTCAGGGGGCTATTAATAGCCTGAGAAGCAATTAGGTCAAAGGGGAGGCCGATTGGGCTCCGGAACAGGCTGGGCCGGTCGGCCTGGGCCGACCAGCCTGGGCCCTTTCTGGCCCAATTTGTGGCCTGCTTCGCCCGGTGTTGCTTCTCTCGTCTTCTAGATCATCTCCCCTTTTGCATGTGGTCCCTTGACGTTGGTTTCTCTCCGAATTGGACTCAACTCCTTGTCTTGCAAGATTCAGCACTTTTCTGGTTCGGTCCGCGGAGGTTATCATCTTCTCGGGCTTAGTCCTTGGGCTCTTGGAGTCATGTTCACTTCATTGCTTGACTTGTACCGGGCTTCAAGGTCTTGTCATGAGGTGCTTAATGAACTTATCCCGGAAGTCTTGCTTTCAACGTTAAAACCCTGCGAAAACACTTAACTCCAAAACCGACATGCACAAGTGAACTTGTTATACCACGGGGGTTAGTACCAATGGATAAGATACAAAAGTCATGCCAACACCGAAGGTAAACTCATGGCTAGGTTGACGGATTTTCACCGTCAACACATGTACATCCAAATGATTGTTTTGGTATTGTGAACCATTTCCAAAACTAAGCTACATTGATATTGGATCCGATTCAATACCAAGCCCTTCAATATCGACATCCAAACGAAGCCTAACTGCAGTTTTCATAAGCTTTACATAAGCAGGAAAGAAATATAGTTAGTAATAGACACTACTCTTCCAATGCAGGCATCATTTATTTCATACGTGAATTAAATACTACACATCTCATATTATGTCTTGAGTATGTTGAAACTAGGTCTCATGCAAGACATGTTTGTGTCCGTCTCCCTCTGATGCGGTCTAACAACTGAGTCGGGCCCTTGAACTCAGCTCCTTGATCAGGGAAGCCCAAGCCAACAGGGTTACTGGCTCCTGTCGCGCTGGCACTATATAGAGGAGGTGGGGGCTGTTGTAGCACGCACGTCAAGCAAGATGGGTGCTCACTCACCCACCTTTACACCGTGCAGGGGGGCCGGTTCGTGACAGGAAGCCTGCCACTCGAGCAACCGCCGCTATCGTCAATGTGCCTTTACTAGTGGTCGTCATTACACGGCACTACATCGGCAGGCTTCATCTACACCGACGAGATATCATCCTCTACTTGCCTAATAGACGGTCAACCCCTTCATTTATTTGTCTTGAGTTTCTCCTCTTTGTTATCCTCAAGAACACCATGATTTCAACATTGTTAAAGATAAAGCCCCACTGATCTGATTTCCTTCTCTTTCTCTATTTACTCTCTTACCTCAACATTTTTATCCTAGATGACAACTTATTTAATTCTATGAACACCATCTTAGTCACTGAAATGGGACTGCACTAAGCCCATGGTACCACCATCGGACCTGAAAACCAGCAAAACATCGCCCTTGTTGGTCAGTGTGGGAGTACATGTTCATAGGGTTGGCTAATTGATTTTTCGGCGCTCAAATCTACGTATAGCGCTAGGAAATGGATCTTCTGTAAGCCTGTAACGACACTAAAAGAGTGGAGGAGCTCGAGAATATACATGTGTGTGCTGGGCATAGGGGTGGCAGTGATCCTTCCAATTTGACCTAGCAAACCATATAAGTGTTGCGTCATTATCCTGTACAATTTTTTCAACTAAAAAGTAGTAGTACTTAGTTGGATTGTGAAGCATACATTAGAGTCATGATCTGTTACCACTCCTAAGTGTGCAGCATCGCAGCTCGCCATGGCACGGCTAGTATAAAGTCACCGATTAGTTTAGCGGGACAAGACACATAGTAATACAGACAAAACAGTCGCTATCCGGAGCATACACACACACGAAATTTCCAAAGGTATAGTACCAACAGAACATTTCAATCTAAACTATATCAATGGCATTGAAGTAAATATCCCGTGGACTTTTCTCCACACGAGGACCACGGAACGGAAGCGCATCCCCAGTCCCCACTCCACTAAAAACTGTGAGCACCACAGGAAGAATTCACGGAATGAATTCCTGGAAATTCCGGCGCTAGCCGGACGCTGCTGCGTCCGGAGGCTGAGCTCGTCTCGCGCGCTCTCGCCTGCTGCTCGCCGGCGCCGCACCGCACCGCGCGAGTCCGCAAGACCGCAACGAAACCGAGGCTGGGGGGTGTTGGGGAAGTTGGTCTTCGGAAGCATCGCCCCTGCCCGCCCACGTTGGAAACCTTCGGCCTACATACGGCTTCGGTCTCGCGAGAAAACCCTTCGCTGCACGAGCACTAACGAAACACTGATGCCGCTTATGCCTTATGAGTTTTGTTGTGCAGGGATGATCCATTATGGCTGCGCCTACCTTCGGCGCCGAAGGTGCTAGCGGCCGTGCTCCGGTGACGAGGGCCCAAGAGGGCCAGGGGCGGAAAGCGCTGGCCCGGGACGTCGCGTCCGGAGCCGGCGGCGGCGCGGACGAAGCATCCGAGGAGGCCCGACGCCCCCGGTCGGGGTCGCTACCGGCACCGAAGGCGCCGACGATCCCGGACACGTGGCCACCGCCGACGTGTAAAGTGGGCTCCGGTCGGGGCGAGAGACAAGGGCGGCCGCGTGTAAAGGCGTTTCGGCCGTACGAAGACACGCTGGAGGCCTGTACGACGCGGGGACTTCATCGTTATACCCTTGTAAAGTGTTTAAAGCGGATTGTCAGGAACGGAAAAGGTGTAATTGAGGCAAATGACTATACCCAGGGGTCTCCTATAAATAGTGAACCCCTTGTAATGAAACGGACACACTGTAATGAGAAGAGAGCACCGAAGGCATTTGCCAATTCCTTGGCCTTCGGTCTACGGAGTACTTCCTTGTTTCCTTTTCAGTCTCATTAAGTTTCTGTGTTCCCTTTCCTCGCTCAAGTAGAAGTAGGAACCTTGCGAGAGTGAGCGGAGGAAGGGAGAGAACTCAGGGGGCTGTTGTGTCGGCGTCCACCCTTCGGGCCCGATTTCCACCAACAGTTTGGCGCCCACCTCGTGGAAGATCTCAAGACCACATGGCCAGGACACGTTCGGCAGGAGCCGAAGCCGCAACGGCTCAGGCGGCGATCCCTCCACACGTGTCGGAGCCCACCAACCCATCCCCTTCGGTCGTCCAGCCTTCGGCGGGAACCGGTGCCGGCCCGAGCGCGCCGGAGGTAGAGCACACCGCTTCGGGAATGCTCGAAGTCAGCCTCGAGGGGCTGGGGGCTTCGGCGCAAGACATCGAAGCTCTCCGAAGGATCCGGGCCCTCGTCGCTGGCAAGTCCGTGCCGGCTCAGCCTGAGCAGGAGACGCGCCCATCCTCCTCGCAGATGCAACCATCCCAGCACCAGGATGCGGCTCCACCCCACACCGCCTCCGACGCCATCGACTTCAACATCAGGCAGGCTGAGCGCTACCTCGCCATGCTGCAAAGCCAGATCGCCGGCGCGACGCCGCCACAGCAAGCTGCTCCGACGCCGCCCCGCACCGACACCGACGCCCGCCACGCATGCCGCGCCGGCGGCCCGGCAACATGCCCGGCTCACCCCCGCAGCCATGCGGGCTCGAGCCCGGATCAATGGAGGCGCGAAGGATGCCTCCGAAGGACAAAGCATAGGGCACCGCCAAGACAGGGGGCAGGTGCACGAGCACTTCGCTCCTGACGACGCTCCACTTCGTAACGTGGTCCTGGTATCCCCGCTCTCGGTCGAGCTGGAGAGCGCGCCGTGGCCTCGTCGATTCAACGCCAACACCCTGCCCCAGTATGACGGAGACTACGATCCCAAGGAGTTCCTGATGAAGTTCGAAGCGGCAGTTGAGTCTAACGGAGGTGACACCACCACAAAGGCGAAGGCCCTCGTGCTCGCGCTCAAGGGAGAAGTCCAGTATTGGTATGCCAACATACCGAAGGGGCACATAACATCTTGGTTCCAGTGCGCGAACAAGTCGCTCTCCCGATTTCAAAGGCATGCAGGTCGAAGAGCTAGACTCCAACGACCTCGTCAACATGTGTGTCCAGGGGGACCGCGAGTCGCTACAAGAGTACATGCACAGGGTTGTCAAATTGACAGCACGTGCGCCCACGGTGTCCGAAAGCAGCATCATCGACGCCATCGTTGGGGGCCTGAGGGTTGGGAACTGCCAAGATGTGCTTGACAGGGTCAAGCCGAAGTCTCTGCAAGAGTTATTTGAAGTCATGCAAGAATACTGCAAGTCTGACAAGGGCCGCCGCCGAAGGATCGACCGAGCGAACGCAAAGAAAGAAGCGAAGCAACAAGGGCGGTGGGACCAACCGAAGGGGTGGCATAACCGGCCGCCGAAGCAAGCGAACCGTCGGATCAACAACGTGTCCGCGCCCCCCCGATCGCACCAGAACAAGGGCGGCGGGCACAAGGGCGGATACAAGCATAACAGGGGGCCGAAGCCACAGCAACATAGCCAGCCGCAGCGGGCAGGCGGTGAGCGGTTTTTCTGCTGGCTCCACGGGATCGATGCCCAGCACCACACGCACCAGTGCCCTGCGGCGGTCAAGATGAAGATGGAGTGGGAGGCGGAGGAGAAGGCGAAGGCGGCAGGCATGGCCGTGAACCATGTCATGAAGTACCAAAATGCGGGCCAGTTCAGGGCCCTGCCACCACCATACCATCACCAGCCCTACCAACCTTCGGCACCTGCACATGCTTTCCACCCACCACAGCCTTACGCATCCCCCGCGCCGCAGTTGCTCCCACCTCCTCCACCGCTCACGCAACAGCCTTCGGTCTTCGTGCCTTCGTGGCCGAACCCAGCTACCCAACACCAAGCACACTACACCCACAACCAAACCCAACCCCCACCCCCACCAAAGCAAGAGATCCCTGATCCCAGCAGCTCGGGGATGACGGGCATGCTCAACATCATCAATGCGATCTCCGGCGGATCCAATGAGCCGACCCACGAGACAAAGAGGCAGCGCCAAGACTACTACCGAAGCGTATCACATATTTGCTCCGGCAAGTATTTTCACCTGCCATGGTCCCATGTCCCCATAACCTTCACGGCGGTCGACATCCGGCCGCAAAGACTACCCCCACAACGATCCGCTCGTCATAAGGGCCAACATCGGCAAGAACACAAGTACTACTTCGGCAACGACGTGGGGAGGATCCTCGTCGATAACGGCGGCTCGGCGGATATCCCGACTCCGGCAATGTTTCACCGGCATGGGGTTCAAGAAGGAAGACCCGAAGAAGGCGAGAACACCCGCCGTACGGCTTCGGCAACAAAAAAAATCGAAGCCCCGGGCAAAATTGATGTCAATGTATCCTTCGGCCAAGACGCCACCATGAGAACTCGAGGTCATAACATTCGATGTTGTGGACTTCGCGTACCCGTACAACGCCATCTTCGGCCGCAACACCATAAACAAGTTCGCGGCGGTTATCCACCAAGGGTACCGCTAATGAAGATACCGACGGCGGCAGGAGTAATATCAGTCTACGGCAGCCAGGAGGAGGCCCGAAGAGCCGAGCGCAACACTTCGGTCCACAACAGACAAGTCCATGTTATCAATGAAGACGAGAGCAACGAAGCTGCAGTGGCCGAAGAGCACAAGGCCGAAGCCCAAATGAGGCAGTCCATGAAGGGGGCCGAAGCCGAACGCATGAAGGCCGTCGACGTCACAAAGACAGTCCCCCTATGCGCGGATGTGCCAAGCAGAACCGTAATGATAGGCGCTGAGATCAGCGCAGAAGACGAAGGCCGACTCTTGCAGTTCCTTCGTAACAACAAAGATGTCTTCGCATGGTCCAAGTCTGACCTGACAGGCGTTCATCGCTCGGTCATAGATCATGCGCTCAACACTGACCCAAGAGTTAAACCGAAGTTGCAGAGGCAGCGGCCCATGTCGGCAGATAGAGTCAAGTCCGCGGAGGCCGAAGTGCAAAAGCTGCTCGACGCAAGAATCATCAGAGAAGTCCAATACCCCATCTGGGTGGCAAACGTGGTCATGGTACCGAAGAAGAACGGCAACATGAGAATGTGTATTGACTTCACTGAACTCAACAAGGCATGCCCGAAGGACCCCTTTCCCCTGCCAAGGATCGACGTCATTATTGATCAGGCCGCCGGCTGGGACATGTTGAGCCTCCTAGACTGCTTCTCCGGCTATCACCAAGTGTGGATGCGAAGGGAGGACGAAGCAAAAACTGGATTTACAACCCCCTTTGGTGTCTTCTGCTTCGTCAGAATGCCCGAAGGCCTGCGCAACGCCGGGTCCACCTTCAACCGCATGATGAAGCTGATCCTGGGCAACCAGCTGGGGCGCAACGCTTCGGCGTACGTCGACGACATCGTCATCATGAGCGAGAAAGAGCAAGATCACATTGCAGATCTAACCGAGACCTTCGACAACATGAGGCAAAATGGCCTCAAGCTTAACCCAGAGAAATGCATCTTCGGCATCCGGAAAGGGCAACTGTTGGGCTGCATGGTTTCTAAGCGGGGCATCCAGGCGAACCCCCAAAAAATCGAGGCCCTACGAAGGATGCAGCCCCCGACCACCGAAAGGAAGTCCAAAGGCTTACTGGCAGAATCGCCTCGCTGAACCGATTTATCTCAAGAGCTGCCGAGCGAAGCCTGCCTTTTTTCAAGGTCCTCCGAGCAAACTCAGCCTTCCAATGGGGCCTAGAGCAGCAGCAAGCCTTCGATGAACTCAAGAAATACCTTGAAGATGCTGCAGTCATGACCAAGCCGTCACCGAAGGCCGACCTGCTGTTGTACATTGCGGCAACCGACACTGCAGTTAGTGCAGTGCTCGTGGAAGAGCGCAGGGAGGCAGATGTCCTGAGGCAATTTCCTATATACTATGTCTCCGAAGCTCTGAGCGGCTCAAAGCTGCTCTACTCCGAAATGGAAAAGATGGCATATGCGGTTGTGATGGCAAAAAGGAAGCTTCGGCATTACTTCCAGAGCCACAACGTCTCGGTACCCACAGCTTTCCCCCTTCGGGACATGTTCGAGAACAAGGAATCAACAGGCAGGATGGGCAAGTGGGCCTCGGAATTGGCGGAGCATGTCATAAGCTTCGTCGCCCGCAGCGCAATAAAATCTCAAGTCCTCGCTGACTTTGTAGCTGATTGGACGCCTTCGGCGCCGAAGGGGGAAGCAGTAGTCATAGAGCCAATATGGGAAGTCCAGTGTGACGGCGCATACTGCCACCTTGGTTCGGCGGCCGCAGCAGTCTTAAAATCCCCTTCGGGCATCAAACTCCGATATGCCCTGCGGCTCAACTATGACAACTGTACAAATAACGTGGCAGAGTATGAAGGCCTGCTGCTCGCACTTCGGAAGGCTAGGGCTGTAGGTGACAGGAGGCTCGTCATCCTGACGGACTCTGAGCTTGTTGCTTGCCATATTGGTAAAACCTACAAGGCAAAGAACCCAGATATGATGAAGTACCTACAAGCCGTCCGAAGCATGGAGAAATTCTTCATCGGTATCACAGTGAGAAGTTTTCCCAGAAATCATAACAAGGAGGCCGATGCTATTGCGAAGGCAACCGCACTGCTTGAGCCCCTGCCACCAGATGTTTTTTATGAAACAACCACATCGAGGTCCGCAGCCGACGAAGCAGCACCCCCCAAGTTTGTGAACGCCATTCAGAGCGAGGACTGGCGCGCCCCAATAGTAGCGGCGCTCAAGGGGTATTATGAGGCCGAAGATGGAGTCATCGCCAAGAGGGTGGCAATCAGGGCGAGGAACTATCACCTTGTCGACGGCAACTTGTACCGAAGAGGGGTGTGCGCTCCACTATTAAAATGCATATCGGTCACCGAGGGGAAGCAGCTACTGCACGAAATCCACAGCGGCATGTGCTCACACCACCTCGGCACCAGAGCTTTGGTGCAGAAAGCTTTCCGCCAGGGCTTCTACTGGCCTTCGGCAGTGGCAGATGCCCATGACATTGTGCGCCATTGTCCCGAGTGCCAGCGCCATGCGCCCTACAGCAAGTTTGCTTCCAACGAGATACAGCTGTTACCACCGGTGTGGCCTTTCGCTCGGTGGGGCGTTGACATCGTCGGCCCGCTACCCACGGCACCTGGAAACTACACTCACGCGGTTGTGGCGGTTGAATATTTCTCCAAGTGGGTTGAAGCGAAGCCGTTGTTGAGCATCACATCGGCGACCATTCAGAAGTTCTTCTGGCAAAACATAGTGTGCCGCTTCGGTGTCCCTCACGAGGTCACAGTGGATAATGGCAAGCAGTTTGACAGCGCGGAGTTCAAGGAATTCTGCGCATACTTGGGAACGAAATTGTGCTTCGCTTCGGTCTACCACCCACAGTCCAACGGGGCGGTCGAGCGGGCCAACGGAATCATCTTCGCTGGCATCAAGAGGAACATCACTGACTTACCCAAGAGCAAATGGGCCGAAGAACTACCGAGGGTAATCTGGTCCCACAACACCACCACATCCCGAACTACCCAGTTTTCCCCCTTCAAGCTACTGTACGGGGAGGAAGCCATGCTGCCCGAAGAGCTGTGCCTGGGCACTTGGAGGAGTACACCTTCCGAAGACGAAGACCTCAAGGCTTCGGTCCAGAACATCGAGGATGTCCGCTTACAAGCAGCCGAAAACCTCTTGGCCTACCAAGACGAGACCCGAAGGTGGAAAAACAAGAAGATCAAACCGAAGCTCATTCGGTCAGGGGACCTAGTGCTACGCAAGGTGCCGAAGGGCAAATCGAAGGGCAAGATGCACGGGAAATGGGAAGGCCCGTTCATAGCAACGGCCACCGCAAACGAAGCAGCCTTCAAGCTGTGCCGGCTGACGGGCGACGAAGAGCCATATACCTGGAATGTGGATATGCTTCAGAAGTACTTCGTCTGAAGCAGCTGCGAGTTCTTAGCATAGTCTTTGAGTTTCAATAGTTTCTTTTTCCTTTAAGTCAAGATACCGACTTTGTATCCTATGTACATTAAAGTAGTGGGGGACGTACTCTTTTCCTCACGGGGGAAGCTTCGTGGTTCCTCCCCGGATCCGCGAAGTGTGAGGTTTTTAACGAGGCGGCCCTTTGTATCCCTTCGACTTCTGACATGTAATATAAGTCAGCTTTCCCCCATCCCTTCGTGTGCAGTTTACCTTCTTTTTAAAGAATGCTCTCGCCACTTTATCGCAACTAGGCCACCGCCTCCGGGGGGGCCTAGTCTCCGAAGTGGCCTTCGGCTCGGTAAGTAACAACCTTGGCGCGGATCGCCTTAGGGGCACGCACACCAAGCCTGTCACTTATCGTCGTGACCGAAGAGAAAACCGCTTGAAGCGGGGAAGGGCCATGATTCGGCCGAAGTAAGCGCATGCCTGGAGCGACGCGTCGGTCTCGAGTTGACCGAAGAGAAAACCGCTTGAAGCGGGGCAGGGCCACGATTCGGCCGAAGTAAGCGCACGCCTGGAGCGATGCGTCGGTCTCGAGTTGACCGAAGAGAAAACCGCTTGAAGCGGGGAAGGGCCATGATTCGGCCGAAGTAAGCGCACGCCTGGAGCGATGCGTCGGTCTCGAGTTGACCGAAGAGAAAACCGCTGGGCGCGGGGCAAGACCACAAGGTGGCCAGAGCAAGCGCACGCCTGCAGCAGCGTGTTGGTCTCGTTTTTGTCCAAAGGAAAAACACTTAGTACAAAACGAGGCCGCAACTAGGCCGAACGTACACTCAAGGTAACCTTTCGGTCACGTCCTAGACCGATGGGTAACCCGCCTCGCGTGGCCTACACCACAAACTTGGATCGAGAAGGCGAGCCATTACAAGTTAACTCTAAAGGCGAAGCGCGCTGCCGCTTCATCCCAACGAACTCATGGTTTTTCTCGATCAAGCACGCAGCACGAAAAAAATAGGCAAAAACACCTCTCGTCCACACTTTCAACTTACAACATCCATCGTGAAAAACAACATAACTTTACAAAACGAATAACAGTGTAGTTACAACACATACTGCCTCGAACAATAATTGTACAAAGTCGCACTCAGACATCCGCTCCGGGCCTGCCGCGAACACTTCCGGGGGGGAGTTCCGAAGTTGAGGACCATGTGTGGTTCGAGGACCGGTGGATGGTCGCTTCCTTGTGTGATGAGTGATTGACAACGTTGTGTGGACTGATTCTTGGCTAAGTATTGCAGGTGCAGGTTGCGGCTTGACTCGTGTTGGTGCGTGGAAGAACAAGCGCGAAAGGTCGTCGCCGGTGAGGCCTCCGGGTGTGGAGGAAGACAAGTAGGTCGTGTTCGAGGGACCCGGTGGCCAGCGGGGTCAAGTGCGGGCCGCATGGTGGCATGAACAGCAAGATGAAGTCGTGGATGGTTTCTTGGTTGAGCCTCAAAACCAAGGTCGAGCCGGGACTACGTGGGAGCCAAGTCATGAGTGGAGATTGGCGTAGGCTACACCGAGTTCGCGGGGTTTCCGGTGGTTCACCAGAAAACCACTGGGTTCCTTGGTTGATCCACAAAGCCAAGACCGGAGAACCGAAGACGGAGGTGCGGCGGCACCGGACCGGCTCGACCGGGGTCCGACCGGCCCGACTCCGACGGTGGGGACCGGTCGGCCGGTGGGAGCACCGGTCCGACCGTGTGCGACGACGCGGTCCGAGACTTCGAAGCGGAGGACACGCGTCGGGATCGCAAGGCTTGCGTCGAGGCTACGCAGGGTGCGGTCGCCGGGCATCCGTCCGATGGTGAAGACATCAAGAATTCCAAATCCGCCCTTGAGGGGCTTGTATCCCTAGTTAGTAGAGAAGGGTATTTTGGACATTCGGTTGCCTCCATATAACCCAAGAGGTGAGAGGATGGCAGCCAACTCTTGGAACCCTAGCTCATTAGTTTTCATATTTTCCACCTATTTTCTCTAGGTTTTCCTTAGGACTAGCAAGAGAGCTTCACGGAGAGATCTTGTAGAGAGGGATGGATGATCGGGCGGCTTGCTAGACCTTGTACGAACCTTTGTTTCATGTCTAGATGATTCGGCGTGGTTCCTCAAGGTTTGGATGTGTTTTCCCCGGTTGTTCTTGGTGGTGATTTTCGGAGCCCTCTCTTCGTGATTTCTTTGGGGTGTTTTCGGGGCTTTTCTCTTGGGGATTTGATGGGGGAAATTTGTGGGAACCCTTCGTGGTTCTTTGGGCTGTGATTCCCCTCCCAAATCCGTGAGTAAAAGTGCTCGATTTTGGGGTTTTCTTGAGTTCTTGGGTTGGAAGTGCTTTCGGCGGGATTTCTTCGATTCCTCCTTTTTGGACGAGATTTGGTGGGATTAAACTTGGCTATGGACTCCTCATGAGGTGTTCCCGATATCCCCAAAGTCTTGTTCAAGTCCGTGGAGCGATTCGGGAGATCGAGATTTGGATTTGGGGGAGTTGACCCGCGGGGTCCTTCATCCCGAGCCCGCCCGTGCTGCCCGGCGGTCGACCGGTGCTCTTGACCGTGGCCCTCGACGACCGGTGCGAGCTCTTGTGGGTTTTTGCTCGGGTGAACATCTTGGTGTGTTCGTTGTTGTCCCGTGTTGCTTCGTCTTTCGAGTTTGGGTCCGTTTGGTGGTCGGTTGGCCTGTTTGGTGCCTTGGGGGCTTTCGGTTGCCATCGGTCTGACCGGTGTGTCTCACCGGTTTGACTGGTGTAGAGCCACTTAGTGAAAGTTGCTCAGTTTCACCAGCAGGGACCGGTCTGACCGGTGGTGCTCACCGGTCTTACCGGTGTGGGTCTGTAGACTCGAGGCTTGGTTTTTCCGCTGCGTTTCTCGGGTCGGAAGGTGGTGTGTTGGTTCCTAGGTCCAGTGGCACTCCAGTGGCTACGTGGGCTTGACCAACCTTGGTAGTGAGTCGGAGACGTGTGTTGGAAGCCGTGTTCATCTTGTTGGAGTTTTCATCTCCTTCGAGAAGAATTTTTATCGGCCCCCATTCACTCCCCCCCTCTCGCTGCTCTCGCCGTATCGGTCCTTCAAGTGGTATCGAGCCGGTTCGGGTCTTTGTTGACTCTAACCGCTCCAAGATCCAAGGATGGCGTACCGAGAACGGAGTTCGGGTCCTCCACACTTCGATGGCAAGAACTACCAGATGTGGAGCAAGCGGATGGGTGCGTTCCTCCGCGGAAAGGGTCACTGCTTTGGGATGTCACGGTGGACACAGGCTATGTCCAGCCGATGGATTTCCTTGCTCCAGGGTCGAGGGACAGATTCGACGCCAACAATAAGGCGGTCGACTACTTGTTTCGTGCTTTGTGTCAGCCTGAGTTCGATCGGGTGCACACCGAGCACTTGGCTTGTAGGATTTGGGCGGTGTTGAAGGAGGCTCATGTTGGGAACGCCCGTGTTCGAGGCACGGTTGTATGCGACCTACCGGAGAGAGTACGAGAACTTCACTCATCTCCCCGGTGAGTCCATTGATGCCTTGTTTCAGAGGTTCACGGTGGTGGTGAACAACATGAGGGCCAATGTGGGCGTGCTCCCGTACGATGATCATGATAGAGCGGTCAAGCTCTTACACTCTTTGGATCGTACGATATGGGGCGGGAAGTTCGAGGCCATAGTCGAGTCGGAAAGGTATGATACTCTGACAGTGAACGAGCTGTTCTCGAAGCTCAAGTCGGCTGAGGTGGATAGGGGCATGACTGCCAAGCTCGAGGGACCGACTGATTTCCATAGTCTTGCCCTCGTTGGTGGTTCCAAAGGAAAGACTAACTCTAACCCATCCACCAGGATGTTCTCGTTTTCCTCTTTGATGTCTATGCCAGATGAGGAGTTTGATGACCTTGGAGAGGACGAGCTGGCGCTGTTGACGAGGCGGTTCGAGAGGCTGCACGAGAACCGCGTGAACATGAGGAGGAACACGAGGACTTGCTTCCAGTGCGGCAAGCCGGGACACTTCATCGCCGACTGCCCGGAGAAGGCCGAGAACAAGGACAGCTACAAGCACAAGCCGAGGATGAACAATGGCAAGTACCGTTCGAGGCGCGACCACAAGAGCAAGCACAAGAACAAGTACAAGGACGAGCGACGATCGAGGAAGAAGG
Organism: Cenchrus americanus; assembly: GCA_947561735.1. NCBI lineage: Eukaryota > Viridiplantae > Streptophyta > Magnoliopsida > Poales > Poaceae > Cenchrus > Cenchrus americanus. The sequence continues at coordinate 30,810,051 of OX387244.1, read as the reverse complement.
AGGGCCGAGGCAAGGCCCGAGCGATGGTTGGAGCGAGCGACGTCGACTCCAGTTCCGCGTACTCCACCTCGAGCTCGAGCAGCAGTGAAGACGAGGGAGATCGCCGCAAGAACAAGAAGTCGTCCAAGAACCTGAGCGGGCTGAGCTGCTTCGCGAGAGATGGCTTCTGCACCATGGCGCTGAGCTCCGGCAAAAGAAGAGCACACGGAGCGACTCGGACTCGAGTCCGACGACGAGGTGCGTGATGAACTTCCCTTCTTGCGCCAGGAGAATGAGAGGCTTGGCTCTTTGCTTGATAACCGTGATGACATGCTTAGAGAGGCCAAGAAAATGAGGAAAGAGCTTAGGGCTTCACTCGAGGATGCTAGGACTAGAGTGGCCGAGCTAGAGACACGGGTGCTTGATAGCAAGCTTGAGATTGATTTGCTTAAGGCTAGCCCCGTTGTTTCGATGAGAATGATTGTGCTCGATTGCTCTATATTCCTTGCCGATCTTGCTTTGTTCAAGGAGAAGCATGCCTCCAAGTGTGAGGAACTAGATGTGCTTAGGGTTGAAGTGGGCGAGCTTAAGTCTAGACCTCGCTTTGCTAGGTGCTTGCACTTCTTGCCCTGTTTTGCATGCTAAGATTGATGAGATGCATGCTTACACTAGTTCGCTCGAGGCTAAATTGAAGGAACCCATGCCTACATCTTGCTCTACCTGTGAAATGCATGCATTGAAAAATTTGTAGCTTGCACATTATGTTGATCGTTTGCAAGATGAGAATGATGATTTGAGGAAGTTGATGGGTTGGTTGTCCGGTCACGAGCCTCAGTTGAGGATGATGATCGAGGCCTTTAAGAGGCAAGATAGTGAGGGGCTTGGGGCAAACAAGGTTGGTGAAGGAAGTGGAGAGAATATCCCTGAGCCACCAAAAACCCACCACAAAAATGATTTCCCACCAAAACCTAACCATCTAAGGAATCGACTAGACACAACCCCAGCTCCACCCGTGTTTCCTACACCCACAAATGACCTACAAAAGCCTATCAAGTTTGTGAGCACTTCTGGGAAAGTGTTCTTTGGGAAGGAGAGTGAGAAGGCAAGTGGTGAGAAACCGGTGGAGGGTTTGAGTGGAGAAAAACCGAGTGAACAGCCACATCCCAAGCCTAAGCCTAGGCTTGTGAGGTTCCATTGTGGCTATTGTGGGAGAGATGGCCATAAGGAGGAGTTTTGCTTCAAGAGGAAGCGTGAGGAGAGAATGGAGAAGGAGTGGGCTAACAAGGACAAGTACCACCCTTCCGATGGTGTACTTGAGCCTCGTATGCAGATGCCCAGGGGCAAGGCGATTGTGAGGACAGTTCGGGCTTGGGGAGAGAAGAAGGTCGCGGGTGGGTGTTGTCGCCCCCCAGGTCACACCGGTCGGACCGTGTGGGGCACCGGTCCGGACCGTGCGGGCCCGGACGGACGGATGTTCGGGTTTCGAGCTCGTACGGGTGCGAGGGTTGTTTCGGTGGTCGTGGTTCGGTGGTTGGGCCGGAAAGGGTGCGGTGGTCGGTTGCTAGGCGTTCTCCTCCTCGTGCTCAATACGGGGATTGGAGGAGTCGTGGCGTTGAGTTGGAGAGGAAGGACGTTCCACGGGCTTTCTTGCGTGGTTTTGGTCCTCCTCCGGGCAGAGAGGGGTGGTTCCCTCGGGGTGGTTACCGTGGTGGTGTTCGTGGAGGCGCTTTTGGTAGGAGAGATGCTTTGGTTGGTGCTAACCCCACTTTCGAGCAAATGGCTCAGACCGGTTTTCCTCCTTTGGTACTAACCCCGCGTCTTGGAGTCGTTTGTTCGCTCACGTGCCTATTTTTGAATTTCGGGTGGGAGACTTGAAGAACATTTGGTTGATTGACTCCGGTTGTTCGAGGCATATGACCGGAGACGGGGGTGGTTCTCAAGTCTCGTCCCGTGGTGACGAAGGGGTACATCACCTTTGGGGACAATGGGCGTGGGCGTGTGCTTTCGTAAGGTGAGATAAAAGTGAGTGACAAGATCACTCGAGGCGTGTTGCTCTTGTTCAATCGCCGGGGTACAATTTGCTTTCTGTGTCCCAGTTGTTGGATGAGGGCTTTGAGGTGTTGTTTCGGCCAGGTGGTTCTCGGATTGTCGACTCTCGAGGGGACCTTGTTTGTATGGTCGTTCCCGAGGGTCAGGTGTTTCGTGCTGATTTTTCTCAGTCTTCGGGTGTGGAGCGTTGTTTCTTGGCTGGTTCTTCGAGTGAGTTGTGGAAGTGGCATAGGAAGTTGGGTCACTTGAGCTTTGACCTTTTGTCTCGCTTGAGTAAACTCAATTTGGTCCGAGGTTTGCTACGTTTGAGGCTTGAGAAAGAGTTGGTTTGTGCTCCGTGTAGGCATGCCAAGATGGTGGCCTCTTCTCACCCGCCTCTCACCGATGTGATGACTGAGCGTCCATGCGAGCCGGCTCCATATGGACCTTGTTGGCCCGGCCTCGTGTGCGATCTCGCGGTGGGAAGTGGTATGTCCTTATTGTGGTGGACGACTATTCTCGGTATGCGTGGGTGTTCTTTCTCGAGGATAAGGGGGAGACGTTTGGTTTTGTTCGAGATCTAGTCTTGAGGTTGAGGAACGAGAGGCACGGAGATGCCATACGAGCTATCCGCAATGATAATGGCTCGGAATTCAGGAACTCTCGTTTTGAAACCTTTTGTCATGACTTGGGTCTTGAGCACCAGTTTTCGAGTCCGTATACGCCTCCCCAGAATGGTGTTGTGGAAAGGAAGAACAGGACCTTGTGCGAGATGGCTCGGACGATGCTTGATGAGCATAGGACTCCGAGGAGGTATTGGGCGAGAGGCGGTGAATACCGCATGCTATGTGTCGAACGGGATATACCTCGCAGTGCACAAGAAGAAGACATGCTATGAGTTGATGCATGGTCGCACACCCAAAGTGAGTCACTTCCATGTCTTTGGTTGCAAGTGTTTCATTCGAAGAAAGGCGAGGAAGTTGGATAAGTTTGAGGCTAGGTCTCCGTCGATGGCATTTTCTTTGGTTATGCATCTCATTCTAGAGCATATCGTGTGCTCAATCTTGAAACTAACCAAATCGTGGAGACTTGCGAGGTAACCTTCGACGAGACAGAGCCACGTAGTCGCCTTGTCTTTGAGTGTGCGGTGATGATGAGCTTGGCGAGGAGATCTTTCGGGAGGAGGAGCATGAACTTGGTGATGATGAGGATGGCGGTGCGGTGCCCCCGCCGAACATGTACCCACTACTTCGACTACGATGATGGATGGACCCTCTCGCTACACCTACGACGACAAACCAAGAACGAGGAGAAGCCGATGTTGAGGGGGAGGTAGCTTCGAGGCGAGAACCTCCCCGGCGAGTTCAAATGGATCACCCGGCCTTCGAGGATCATCGGCGACATGAATGAACGCACTACACGGTCGAGGGTTCGAAATAATTCCCACTTTGCTCATGCTGCGTTTGTTGCTTCTTTTGAGCCCAAAGACATTGGACACGCACTATCTGATCACAATTGGGTTAATTCGATGCATGAGGAGTTGGAGAACTTTGAGAGGAATCAGGTGTGGGAGTTGGTTGACCCTCCCCCAGGGTGTAAGCCGATTGGTACAAAGTGGGTGTGGAAGAACAAAGAGGGAGAGAAGGGTGAGGTTGTGAGGAACAAGTAGAGACTTGTTGCTCAGGGGTTCAGTCAGAAGGAGGGGATCGACTACGAGGAGACCTTTGCTCCCGTAGCCCGTTTGGAGGCGATTAGGATCCTTCTAGCCTTTTCTGTGGCTAAAGGGTTCAAGTTGCACTAAATGGATGTGAAGAGTGCTTTTCTGAATGGTGTGCTAGAGGAAGAAGTGTATGTGAGGCAGCCTCCGGGGTTTGAGAGTGAGAAGTACCCCCACCGGGTGTACAAGTTGAGGAAGGCGCCGTATGGGTTGAAGCGGGCGCCTAGAGCTTGGTATGGCGAAGTGAGGGGGTTCTTGTTTGAGAGAGGCTTTGAGATGGGGAAGGTCGATCGGACCTTGTTTTTGCCTGAGGGCCAAGGTAGATATCCCGATTGTGCGGTGTACGTGGATGATATTGTCTTTGGTGGCTCGTCTAACTCTCTTGTTGCGAGGTTTGCGATGATATGAGCGGGGAGTTTGAGATGAGCATGATGGGCGAATTGCGCTTCTTCCTCGGGCTACAAATCAAGCAATCAAAGGAAGGAACATTTGTGCACCGAGGCTAAGTACACCAAGGACATTGTGAGGAAGTTCAAGATGGAGGACTCCAAGGCTATGACGACGCCGATGAGTACGACTACGGCTCTTGATGCGGACGAGGAAGGTGAACACATGGACCAGAAGGAGTACCGGAGCATGATCGGGTCACTCCTCTACTTGACGGCGACGAGGCCGGACATACAGCTTCTCGGTGTGTCCGTGCGCTCGTTTTCAAGCGTCTCCGAGGACTTCGCATCGGCGCAGCGGTGAAGCGAATTTTTCGGGTACTTGCGTCACACTCCCCGACTTCGGCCTTTGGTACTCCGCGTCCTCTTCTTTGGCGCTTCATGGTTTTTCGCACGCGGATTTTGCCGGTGTCGGTTGGATAGGAAGTCCACTTCGGGACTTGCCGCTTTTGGGTTCTTCTTTGGTGTCTTGGTCTTCCCGCAAGCGGTCGAGTGTTGCTCAATCCACGACCGAGGCCGAGTATGTTGCCGCTGCCGCGTTGTTGCTCTCGGCTCCTTTGGATCACCTACACCATGAGTGACTTTGGTGAGGAGTATACCCATGTCCCACTTCAATGTGATAGCACCAGTGCCATAAGCGTTGCAAAGAACCCAGTGCTCCATTCCAAAACTAAACACATAGAAGTGAGGTATCATTTCCTGAGAGACAACGTTGAGAAAGGAAAGATAGCTTTGATCCATGTACCCACACATGACCAACTAGCCGATATTTTCACCAAACCCCTAGATCAAGCAACTTTCACTCGTTTGCGGGGGGAACTTGGTGTGTGTTTGATTTCTTGAGTTGGGTGTGGGGGAGCTTTCTTTTGCCGGTGGTGTCGAGCCCGTTTTGCCTCCCCTCGAGGAGCCGGTTTGTAGCATATGTATAGCTTTCCTTTGTGCATTTCTTGCTTTTGGCATGGCATATGTAACATGATGTATAGGCATCCTTGTCTCTTAGATTGCATGCATTTTGTATCATATGCATTGGTTAGGGAAAGCTTCTCTCATATACATTGTTCACCATGGAATGGGATATATGTCTTTATGAGCTTGTTTGGTATGATATGGTTAGTTTGGCTTAGCTCTTGATGATCTTGATGAATAATCCATGGTTGATAGCTATGCTTTTGAAAAATGTCACATGTATGCTCTCTCATGTGTAAATGCCTTTACATGCTCTTGACATGTTTTTGTGGCCTTGCTATGCTTAATTTGTGGTTGGATGGCTAGTTTATTGATCATATGGGGCCAAAGGCTCATTTGCCATCATGAATGTTTAGCCCTCTTGATTTATCTTGTGGAGGAGCATAAGTTCCTTTTTGTCGCAAAGACATTTCATGTACCATTTACAAATCTGAAAATGAAATGAAAAATACTTGGAAAATATGCTCCCATGTCATATGTGCTGAATTTAATGTGCTTTGGGTGCTAAACCGTTGCATGATGCCTACCAATGAGAAGTCTCATAAATAGAAGTAGGCACATGGCTCGGTGGCTTTGACATGACATGAGGTGCTTGTGGGTGTTTGTGATGGTCTTATGGTTAGAATGGCTGTCCTAGCATGAAGTTTGTGTGGCTTTGCCATTTTGATATGCTTTGATCATGTTTAGGACTTTGCTCATGAGAGGCAAGTTTTTCGCAAAATTGCCAAAATCCATCTTAGCTTCGTCCAATGGTTGTGAAACTTGGTGGTCATGTAGTTGAGATCGATACGAAGCCGTAGAGTATCTAACTTGCTCATTTGGACATGTGTAGCATTCTTTGTTGAATTTTGTATATTTGAGAAGCTCTAGGTTGAAAGTTTTGCATTTTTGGCTTGATTCATGCATTGCCAACAAGGGGGAGAAGTTTGAGCTTGAAATGGCTTGTTGGACGCGTTTAGAAGGTTTTCAGTGGTTTCGAGCCACTTGGCGGGTCTTCGTTGTACACCGGTCCGACCGGGTGATGAGCACCGGTCCGACCGGTGTGAGTGCTCGGTCTCGTACATATGTTAGGCACCGGTCGACCCGGTGGTGATGACCGGTCCGACCGGGGGTGAGTCGGGAAAGTGCTGTTCAGAAATCTGCCCCGTTTCATGTGGTTTCTTGCATGCATTCATCCAGGGGGAGTTGCATTGGTTCAGGGGGAGCTTGCATGTGTGCAGGGGGAGCTCTTTGTGAGTTTTCGAGTTTTGTTTCGGTGGTTTGTGCTCTTTGCTTGAGCTTTGCTTTGTCTCGGATGTGTCGAGTCGTTGCCCTTGCCTAAGGGGTCCGAGACTTGCCTTCTTCAAGTGATCTTGATCTTTGCATTTGTTTGGCTTTCGATCGCTTGTTGGAGTTTCTTTTTGTTTGTTTCTTTTCTTTTTCTTTTCTCTCTTGTTACTTTCGTGTGGGTGTTGTCAATGCACTCATCAAGGGGGAGATTGAGGACCATGTGTGGTTCGAGGACCGGTGGATGGTCGCTTCCTTGTGTGATGAGTGATTGACAACGTTGTGTGGAGCCGATTCTTGGCTAAGTATTGCAGGTGCGGGTTGCGGCTTGACTCGTGTTGGTGCGGGTGAAGAACAAGCGCGAAAGGTCGTCGCCGGTGAGGCCTCCGGGTGTGGAGAAGACAAGTAGGCGTGTTCGAGGGACCCGTGGCCGGCGGGGTCAAGTGCGGGCCGCATGGTGGCATGAACAAGAAGATGAAGTCGTGGATGGTTTCTTGGTTGAGCCTCAAAACCAAGGTCGGAGCGGGACTACGTGGGAGCCAAGTCATGAGTGGAGATTGGCGGAGGCTACACCGAGTTCGCGGGGGTTTCGGGTGGTTCACCGACCAAACCACCGGGTTCCTTGGTTGATCCACAAAGCCAAGACCGGAGAACCGAAGACGGAGGTGCGAGAGCCACGGAGACCGGTCGGACCCGTGGGTCCGACCGGTCGCCCGGTGGGGACCCGTGTCGGGTGAGGAGCACCCGTCGGCCACCGTGTGCGACGACGCAGTCCGGAGACTTCGAAGCGGAGGACACGCGTCGGGATCGCAAGGCTTGCGTCGAGGCTACGCAGGTGCGGTCGCCGGGCATCCGTCCGATGGTGAAGACATCAAGAATTCCAAATCCGCCCTTGAGGGGCTTGTATCCCTAGTTAGTAGAGAAGGGTATTTTGGACATTCGGTTGCCTCCATATAACCCAAGAGGTGGGAGGATGGCAGCCAACTATTGGAACCCTAGCTCATTAGTTTTCATATTTTCCACCTATTTTCTCTAGGTTTTCCTTAGGACTAGCAAGAGAGCTTCACAGAGAGATCTTGTAGAGAGGGATGGATGATCGGGCGGCTTGCTAGACCTTGTACGAACCTTTGTTTCATGTATAGATGATTCGGCGTGGTTCCTCAAGGTTTGGATGTGTTTTCCCCGGTTGTTCTTGGTGGTGATTTTCGGAGCCCTCTCTTCGTGATTTCTTTGGGGTGTTTTCGGGGCTTTTCTCTTGGGGATTTGATGGGGGAAATTTGTGGGAACCCTTCGTGGTTCTTTGGGCTGTGATTCCCCTCCCAAATCCGTGAGTAAAAGTGCTCGATTTTGGGGTTTTCTTGAGTTCTTGGGTTGGAAGTGCTTTCGGCGGGATTTCTTCGATTCCTCCTTTTTGGACGAGATTTGGTGGGATTAAACTTGGCTATGGACTCCTCATGAGGTGTTCCCGATATCCCCAAAGTCTTGTTCAAGTCCGTGGAGCGATTCGGGAGATCGAGATTTGGATTTGGGGGAGTTGACCCGCGGTGGCTTTGTTCATCCCGAGCGCCTTTCCGCTACACCGTGCTCGACCGGGTGCTCTTGACCGTCCCGACCGTGCGAGCTCTTGTGGGTTTTTGCTCGGGTGAACATCTTGGTGTGTTCGTTGTTGTCCCGTGTTGCCTCGCCGTTTCGAGTTTGGGTCCGTTTGGTGGTCGGTTGGCTCCGTTTGGTGCCTTGGGGGCTTTCGGGTGGCCCATCGGTCCGACCGGTGTGTCTCCTCCGGTCGGCCACGAGCGTGTAGAGCCACTTAGTGAAAGTTGCTCGGTTTCACCAGCGGGGACCGGCTCGACCGGTGGTGCTCACGCCCGTCCCGACCGATGGTGGGTCCGTAGACTCGAGGCTTGGTTTTTCCGCTGCGTTTCTCGGGTCGGAAGGTGGTGTGTTGGTTCCTAGGTCCAGTGGCACTCCAGTGGCTACGTGGGCTTGACCAACCTTGGTAGTGAGTCAGAGACGTGTGTTGGAAGCCGTGTTCATCTTGTTGGAGTTTTCATCTCCTTCGAGAAGAATTTTTATCGGCTCCCATTCACTCCCCCCCTCTCTGGTTCGCCGTATCGGTCCTTCAGAAGTCCTATGCTTCAAGTCTTCGCGCCAGCCCGTAGCCACGTTTAACGATCAAGCCTCGTTTAGTACATCCTCACAGATCTCGTCGATCAGCCGAAGATATGCCATGTCTATGATCTCCAAAGCCATTTCCCGAAGCTCGTTGTCGGAAGGCATCCGCCCTGCGCCGAAGTTGGGGTCAGAGTCTATACGAAGGGGATCCCTCTGTCTCCACCTTCACCGCTGCGAAGCTTTCCGACGAGGTGTCAGGAATTAAGTATACATACTCGGGCGGCCCAAGGACCCCCTCTTCAATCGGCTCCATTTTTGGAACGACCCCTTCGGCTACGAAGGGGTCCACTAACTTACGCTTGGCCGCCCTACGGGCGGCCCGCTCTCTAAGAATGGCATCCCGACGTGCGGGATCCCTTGAAAACTCAGCGAAAAAGCGCTTAGCCGCTTCGTTGTGTAGGCGGTAGCGCTCCGCCCGGTACGACAAAAACTCCGCATACGAAACATTAGGATGGCGGATGCTAAACTTCGTCCACACGTTCGGTGCGACAAAAAGTGAGTTAAGGGGCAAAGTTGAGTTGCTCGCACCTTCGGCCCTCTGCGCAGGAGCCACGGAAGGAACCTGCGCAGAGATACCGTGCATCAGTTTACGTTACAAAAATTTCATCCCTTCGAGGGGAGACTGGTTCACTCCTTTACAAACACTAGCCCGACGCGCTTCACACCTCGGCACCTTCGGCGACGACGGGGGCCTCGCTCAGCACGGTACTAGCTTCGGTTGCCTCGACCGGCGCGCGGCGGCCGCGCGGGCCGCCTCCTCCGTGGGCCCCTCGCCGCCCGGTGAACCGGCGGCAATCGCCGCGGCCTCGAGCTCGCCGCATGCGCCACCTCCGAAGCGTCCGCCGCGGTGTCGCCCTCCGCGGGGGGCGCGTCCGCCACGGCATCAACGGGGGCGGGCGCGGCCGAGTTCCCCGCGGCCCCGCCTCGGTCTGCCCCCCTTCAGCTACGGGTCCCAGCGCGCCGCCCACGTGCCCTTCTTCGGAGGTAGGAACCGTCGTGTCTCCGGCGGCACCAGCTTCGTCCACGGGCGCGCCAGCGTTTTCACCTCCCTCCTGCACCGCGGCTTCGGAGCCCGGGGCGGTGATAAAAGGAACGCCGGGCATGGCAATCCAATCTCCGTCCATCATGAACTGGCACAGGGGTGGAGCGCCGCCGTATCGAGCCAGGAGACGATCATAGACGCGTGACTGCAGCCGAGGCTTTATCTGCAAAACATCGAAGGCAACGTGTTAAACTATCTACGAAGATATGCCTTTAGCAAAAGGAAGGCGCAGTTTCGGCGTACCTGGGCCTTAAGGCGTTCGGATTCGTCCAGGGTGAGCTGATACCCGCGCCGGGCGAAGAAGGTGTTCATGAAGTTTTTCGCGAGATTCTTCGGGAGCACCGGGAGCTGACCGACTTCTAGCTCCGCGTCGCTAGGCCACTCGAAGTTCTCCTTCGTAAGTCGACGGAGATCGCCCTTGCTGATCGTCTTCTCCGAAGATGGACGGTCCGGGGGCATCAACGAGCACACCGAGTACGCCAACGTGCGAACCCCCGCCGCAGCCGCGAGCTCTCCGAAGATCTTCGTGTTCACCGAGAGGAGGTCGAAGCAGGCGTTGACCCACTCATAGAATGACTCAACGGAGCAGTGGGGGAGCGGGACTGGCGGCGCGCTTAGATTGCATTGATCCAGCAGCTGCAGAATGTCATCGCGAAGTCTTTCGGCGCCCCGGATGTGATCTACGCGGTACTGCCCCAGCGTTTCGTTCAGCTCGCTTGCCTCTTTCTGCACCTCGGCCAACTTGGCCTCTTTGTCGGCAAGCTGAACGCGCAAGTCCTCCTTGGCGCTGCTCAGGACTTCCACATCGCGGCGTAGCGTGTTGAGGAGGGCCTCGGAGGATTTCGCCGAAGCTTCTTTCTCTTGTTGCAGCTTCCGGCACCGCTCCTGCTCCGCAGCCAGTCGCCCTTCCAGCTCCGACACTCTGTTTTCTAGCGTCGAGACGGCGGCCACCGACCTCTCCTTCGCCTCCTTGCTCTCCTGCTCCAGCCTTCGGGAGAGGCACCGCGACGCAACGAAGGCCTTCAGAGACAGGTCCCCACACGCCGTCGTGAGCTCCGCGGCGGTGAGCTTCCCGAAGTATTCCTCCTCGTGTGGTATGGCGAAGCTCGCCCCGGCTTCTTCCAGAAACTTGCGCTCATGCCCGCCGCTAGTCAGCCCCAGAAAGCGGACCGTCTTCCCGCCAATTAGCTTGGCTTCGGCAGGGACTTGGAGGCGAACAGCGGCGGCCCGGGGCTCTTCAGGCGTCACCCGATAGCTGCTGCTCTCGGGCTCCTCGTCTCCCTCCTCCTCCACTTCGGGAACGACATCATTTTTCTCGGAAGCAGGGGCCGAAGGGGAGGCAGACTGTTCGGTGTCGTCGGAGGACGAGTCGGACGAGCTGCTGGAGGTGGAGTTGGGTTCATCTTTTTCCTGTGGGGCTTTGGCGCCGAGGGCGACGGGGCTTGGCTTGCGCGGCGCGTCACCGACGGAGGATACGATGCGAACGTCGCTGTCGTCGTCGCTGTCCTTCTCCGGTGGGCTGAGCGGGACAAGTAGCGGCCCGGTAGCACCTTGCCCAGCTCCCGCCGGAGGCATGTCCGGAGGCGCGGCAGCGCGCAGCGGGACAGCGGCTATCACGCCTTCGACGAGACCCGTCTCCACGTCGATGATGCGGGTCCTCTTGGCGGACGGGGGCGAGTCCGCCGGCCGCCCGCCCCCGGTCTCTTCCGGCTTTCCCTTCGGCGGCCGCGGTGGCCGCGGCGGCGCGCTCCTCCCCCGCCGGTCTTACTCGCGGAGCGCGCGCGGCGAAGTCGCCGTTTCCTCAGCGTCCGCTTCGGCGGCCGCAACCGCTGCGGCCTTCTTCTCGGCTGCCTCGCGGTGCTTGGCAAAACCGGCGCGCTCAGGCGGAGTGATCTTGAAAAATTCGAAGATACGATTCGTCCGGGACCCGTTCAGCTCCGCGACGGTGTCCTTGTACTCCTTCGGCGAAACGGGGCCAAGGATGAAGTCCCCGTGCGCCTCAACCTTCCTTCTCCTCAACACTGCAGGAAAGCAATCCAGTTGATCAGCATTTCGTTCGCTAAGGACGCAGCAACAAAACAACTCAATGAAGGGTGCAAAGTAACTTACAATCGGCCGTAAAGCCGAAAACCTTCGTCCAATCGGGGCAGGGGATGCCCCCGATGTCCTCAGCCCACTCGTCCTCGGCCACAGACCAGCCATCCACCAGCGGGCACACGGGGATGCTGCGGTACTCCTCCACGATGTCGCGGGTACCGTACCTCCGCGCGAACCGGCGCAGCATCATCACGAACTCGTCACCCTCCGGGCACGAAGGGTTCTTGGCGTAGGATTCATGAAGGGGCGGGAGTTCCTTCGTCGCCAGCGGGTGAGAGCCTCCGGAGGCGGGCGGGCTCAACGTGTAGTAGAACCAGTGCTGCTGCCAATCCGTAGGCCACTTGTTTCGGTAGGCGGTGACCGGGCTCACCACACCTGCCTTGTAGGAGAAGTTGAGACAGCCGAACTGGCAGTCCTTCTCCACGGATTGGTCTCCCTCCTCCTCAAAAACCGTCCGCCGCTGATGGTGCACCTGGTGCGCCGAAGCAAAACCTTCGGCGGAGGGCTTGATCTTCGTCGTCCGGCATATCCACATGTACACCGACAGTCGCAGCATGGCGTTCGGTGTGAGCTGGTGCAGGTAGATGTCGAAGTACCGGAGGATGTCGACGACCGCGGGGTGCAGTGGAAACCGAAGCCCCGCATACAGCAGGTCGCGGAAGATGACAACTTCGTTGTCCCGCGGTCGCGGCACAGTCTCCCGGCCAGGGGCTCGGCCAGCCCCAATCATGCGATTCTTCACAAGCGACTCCACGTCGGTCTTGTCGATCAAGCTTCGGCCGAACGTGTAGGTCTTCGCGATCTCTCGTGCGACAGCATCGCGTCTCCGCTTCGGCGCCATGAATGCTAACTAAGCGCGAAGTGGAAATGGAAACGAAGGGGCTGGAGGAAGTCTTACAACGGACCTTCGGTGCTCTCGCGCGTCGTAGTCTTGGGGTCGCAGCTGCAGCGTGGGGGCAGCCTAAAGGGCGGCCTCCCCCTGTTTTATAGTGATGAGTCCCGATAATCGCGCCGACGACGACCGAAATTACCTTTTTACCCAATAACAGCCCCTCTCAACGGTCATTTTGGCCGAGGGCAGCGCATGTCTTTTTCGGGACGCCATGTCAGCGTGGGCCGTCCGGGGGAGTTCCGAAGACCGATCTTCACCCGTTTAAGGTCGATCGTAAGTTCGGCCCTACGCAGGGTCAGGACGGCCCTCACTGACGAGGGGCTACTGTTGGGGAAGTTGGTCTTCGGAAGCATCGCCCCTGCCCGCCCACGCTGGAAACCTTCGGCCTACATACGGCTTCGGTCTCGCGAGAAAACCCTTCGCTGCACGAGCACTAACGAAACACTGATGCCGCTTATGCCTTATGAGTTTTGTTGTGCAGGGATGATCCATTATGGCTGCGCCTACCTTCGGCGCCGAAGGTGCTAGCGGCCGTGCTCCGGTCGACGAGGGCCCAAGAGGGCCGGGGGCGGAAAGCGCCGGCCCGGACGTCGCGTCCGGAGCCGGCGGCGCGCGCGGACGAAGCATCCGAGGAGGCCCGACGCCCCTGGTCAGGGTCGCTACTTCGGCACCGAAGGCGCCGACGATCCTGGACACGTGGCCACTGCCGACGTGTAAAGTGGGCTCCGGTCGGGGCAGAGACAAGGGCGGCCGCGTGTAAAGACGTTTCGGCCGTACGAAGACACGCTGGAGGCCTGTACGACGCGGGGACTTACTGTTATACCCTTGTAAAGTGTTTAAAGCGGATTGTCAGGAACGGAAAAGGTGTAATTGAGGCAAATGACTATACCCAGGGGTCTCCTATAAATAGTGAACCCCTTGTAATGAAACGGACACACTGTAATGAGAAGAGAGCACCGAAGGCATTTGCCAATTCCTTGGCCTTCGGTCTACGGAGTACTTCCTTGTTTCCTTTTCAGTCTCATTAAGTTTCGTGTTCCCCTTCCTCGCTCAAGTAGAAGTAGGAACCTTGCGAGAGTGAGCGGAGGAAGGGAGAGAACTCGCGCGCGCGGGGCCGGCGTCCACCCTTCGGGCCCGATTTCCACCAACAGCGGGCTCTCGCTCGCTGCAGCGTGGGCATGGCGGGTAAGCGGCACATAGAAAATAAAGCTGGGCATAGAAGGGGGATGGGGGACCCGGCCCGGGCCGCTTTTACTTTTGGCGCTGCCAACTTCTGGGCCGCCAATGCAATTCACAGAGTGGGGCAAAAAAAAAACACGCATGGGGTACCGTGAGCAGAGAGTCGCAGACTCGCAGTCCGTCCAACGCTGGGCAGCCGAGGCCGTCGCCTTTCGGTTTACCTCCCCCCTGCCCAAGTTAAAAACAGCAATCAGAGAGAGACTGCCAGGCCAGCAGACGACGCAGCGTAGTCGAGAGAGAGAGAGAGCAGAGAGCTGAGCTAGGCTAGGCGCTCTCACTCTCCGGCCGGCCGGTCTCTCGGCTGGGAAGAAAAGACCAGGCCGGGGGCGATCAAAAGGGGGCGACCGCGCGCGTCGTCGCAGCAGGGTGAAGAGCTAGCTTTTACCCGCGACGCTAGGTCCAGCTACTAGCGTCCGAGGGAAAGAGAGAGCGGGTGGAAATAACTAGAGAGAGCAAGCAGCGCGCGCGAGCGAGCTCGAGCAAGGGAGAAATGGTGGGCTCGGGCGGCGCGGCTGGGGGCGGCGGGGATCACGCGCGGAGCAAAGAGGCCGCGGGGATGATGGCGCTCCACGAGGCCCTCCGCAACGTCTGCCTCACCTCGGACTGGACCTACTCCGTCTTCTGGACCATCCGTCCCCGCCCGTATGTCCTTCTTCGTCATGTCCTCCTCTCCTTTGCTTCATTCCTATTACTGCCTACTCCGAGTTTTGACCACGCGACGAAGTTACATACGGCGAGTGACTTTCTTTTTTCCTGAGCTCTCTTTCTGTCTCTTCCGCGTGCCTGCAGGCGGTGCCGCGGCGGCAACGGGTGCAAGGTCGGCGACGACAACGGCAGCCTGTGAGTGCTTGATCTCGATTAATTTCCCTGCTTCGTTAATCATTATGTTGCCGGTGCTCATCAGTCATCACCACCACCGATAACACGGCCGCTGCCTGCTCCGGGCACGCACGCATGCAGGATGCTGATGTGGGAGGACGGGTTCTGCCGGCCGCGGGTGGCGGAGTGCCTGGAGGACATCGACGGCGAGGACCCGGTGCGGAAGGCCTTCATCAAGATGTCCATCCAGCTCTACAACTACGGAGAAGGGTGGGTACTGGGTAAGGTGCAGTGCAGGCAGTCGTCGTTCGTGCGCGTGCGTGCGGTGCGTCTTGTGCGATTTCTGATTTCTTCCCCCAACTACAGTCCGCCGCTAGCTTGGCTATGGCTGTTAGCTAGCACGCTAGTAGGCTCGACGACGACGACGACCACCACCAAGAGTATAGCTAGCTAGCTGGGTGACAGCCTGACAGGACACCGGCTTCTTCCTCTGATTAGCCCGGCAAATTCGCGCGCGGCCGTTCCCCGGCTGTCCCCTGTTCTCCGATTAGGACACTGATTGATGCTAATGCTCGAGCTCCTTCATTAGTGCCGTGGTTGCAGATTGATTTGCAGCCTGTTCGGTTGGCTGATGGCTGATGGTACGACTTTGGTTTGTTTCCGGCAGAAGAAAATCTTCTTGTGGTAGTTCTTTGGTGGTGGTTTGTTCTTAAAGAAAAGTACTGCTAACTGGTGATTGATAAGCCAAGCGAACAGGGCGTTGGACGGAGGAAAGAGACGGATGGACGGAGAGAAAAGAGGGACGGGGATGGGATGGGTGCGTGTGCTTTCATCTTTTCACTTTGTTCTGTCTTATTCTTACAGCAGAGAGGGCTTTTCAGTTTTACTAGTACACCTGTGCGGTAATTAGTAGTACCACTGCTGATCGCGTGGTAATTAACGAGAGAGCTAGGTTATAGTATTATCAGTATAGTACCTAGTAGCACGCGTGGAGTGTAGTAGGCGGTAATTATGCGAGTGGTGTAGGTGAGCTTAACATGCATTTTTTTGAAGTCGTGGCTGCTGCTTTTGGCGAGAGAGGACTAGACGGACCGGGGGGCGCTGTCACGTGCGGGGCACGTTGGTTGGAGTGGGGCGGTGCCTCGTGAGGCATAAACAAATCCCCGCGCGTCAGTGGGGTTAATTGCCGGATCGACCCGTGATTAACAGATCCCAGATTACGCTACGCTCACAGCCAGATGCTACACAGCAGCAGTGATTTCTTCGATTTTCAAAAAAGAATGGTAAAACTTTTTTTTGTATAGTAGTAAAAGCGAAGAGCGAGAGACATCGTCAGAGATCGATGCGTGTCACGACGTTACCTGTCTCTCTCTCTCTCTGCGCGCCTGTTCGTTTCGGTCTCCTTTGATCGCTTTGTTGATGTGCCGAGCTGAGCTTTTGGAGCATGCATGCATATCCATGAGTGACCATGGGGTTTTTGATCTTGGCTGCTCTTGGGACCCTCCTCAGTCCTCACCATCTCTCTTCCTCTGCTGCAGGCTGATGGGAAAGGTGGCCTCTGATAAATGTCACAAATGGGTCTTCAAGGAACCTTCTGAATGCGAGCCCAACATCTCCAACTACTGGCAGAGCTCTTTCGACGCTGTACGTACCGTCACCAACTGTGCCCCTGCACCCTCTCTCCTTTCTCTTTCTGCGGTTCTGCCCCCCCCCCCCCCCCCCCCCTGCTTTGGGTTGGGTGCTCAACCAGCAGCTCCATCCCTGCTCATCAAATGGCTAGCGTACTCTGCTGCCATGGCTGGCTTGTACCTGTTGGGTGTTTGGCATGGCCATGCATAGACCATCCGTGGTTTTTGCCGGAGCTTGGGGTGGTAGGTTTCGATGTTTTACTCGGCACTGTTGGCACTTGGCACGCGCTAACAGGAAAACAAGCAGCAAGTAGTAGGATAGAGACACGACAACATCCCTGGGAGGTCTCTCATCCTCAGGCTTTGCATCAGATCTGCTCCACAAAAAGAAGAGAAGAATGGGATGCTCGACCTGATAGCCATCCCCTTGTGTGTGTGTGTCTGTCGCCAAGAATTAACACCGCGATCGCAGTAACCTTTATTCCTGCATGCGGTTCTCTGTCGTCTCACCCTATTCCCCCGCCCGGCTTTTGCTTTTGCAGCTTCCTCCCGAATGGACGGATCAGTTCGCATCAGGCATCCAGGCAAGGATCATCAGCTGCTGCGATTTTTCTTGCCATCTTGCTAATTATAGTCTGGAATTAATCGGAGCTCCTCTATCTAACTATGGCGATGACTCTTTATCTCTTTTTTTTCTTATTCTGCAGACCATAGCTGTGATCCAAGCGGGGCATGGTCTCCTGCAGCTGGGCTCTTGCAAGATTGTGAGTGCCAAATTGAAGGCCCTTCTTCCCATGGCCACCACCTGTTTCCTTTTAATTTCGCGTGACTTTCCGTTTGTCGTTTCGTGTGGTCGCCGAGGACCGCCGGACGTGGACGTCTCAGCGGCGTCTCACGGAAGCGTAGGCCAACAGGCAGCTAACAGCGACGTGACCTCGCGCAGATACCCGAGGACCTGCACTTCGTGCTGCGGATGCGACACATGTTCGAGTCGCTGGGCTACCAGTCGGGCTTCTTCCTGTCCCAGCTCTTCTCCTCCTCGCGGGGGACCTCGCCGACGCCGCCGTTCCCGCTCAAGCAGCCGGCGCCGGCGGCCGCGCGGCCACCGCCGCAGCTCTTCAACTGGCCTGGCCACCAGCCGCCGCAGCTCCCGCCGGGCGCGGGCGCGTCGCCGCTCTTCCCGCCAGGCCCCGCGGCCGCGTTCCACCCGTCGACGGGGCGCCCGATGGCGCCGTTCCCGGGCGGCAAGCAGGACGAGGGCCACATGTACCACCTCCCGCCGGCGCATCACGGCGGAGGCAAGCCGCCGCACAGCATGGACGAGCAGCATCAGCAGCAGGCGATGGGGCCAGGCTGCGGTGAGGCGCCCGATGCCGACCTCCGATGGCCCAACGGGCTGTCCTTCTTCACCGCGCTCACCGGGCGCGCGGACGACGCGAAGCTGCTGTTCGGCGGGCCAGGCGGAGGCGGAGGTGGCGCCGGTGGCGGCGCGGACGAGGAGAAGGCGACGCAGGACGCCGCGCAGGGCGGGGCCGAGAACGTGGAGGAGTACCTCAGCCTGGAGAGCCACTCGAACAAGGCGAGGAGGGTGGAGAGCGCCGCCCAGAGCACCAAGTTCAAGAGGAGCTTCACGTTGCCCGCGCGGATGAGCTCGCCGGCGTCAACGTCCCCGTCCGTGTCGGCCTCCACGGCGGCGCCGCCGCCGCCGCAACAGCAGCAGCAGCAAGGGATGGAATACCGAGGACAGCACGAGGGCGGCGTCTACTCGGACCTGATGGAGACGTTCTTGGAGTAGCCGTTCGTTCGTAGCTCGCTCGTCCGTGGTAGCATGCACCATGATCCCCACCGGTTCAAGATCACTAGCTACGAGAAGCGCACGTTTTGTTTCATGCTCTCCCCTGCTGCCCCCACAAGCTATGTTTCAAGATTGGAGTTTTAATCGCGTATGTTTAATTAGATTTTTATTTTCTCCGTCTCCTCTACTTCTAGCAGTAGTTGTAGCAGCTAGCTAGCAGCTTGATCAGGCGTAATGCAGGAAAAAAACCTTGATGACATGCATGCATGCAAAGAAGGGCATGAGTTTGCTTCCATGATGGCTGGCAGCTTATGTGGTGCATTGCAATGCCACCACGCAATGATGGCGGGAACAATGATATGCAACACCTAATAATTCGCGCTTTTTGGCGCCAAAAAGCTTATCTGGTCGCAACACTGTTGGCCACTTTACTGCCGAGGCAGCCTCCATTCTGCACCCCGCGCGTTTCTGTCGTCGTAGTACCAGCAGCTGCGTGAACAGGAGTAACAAGGACGAAACCATCTCGGTCAAATCCACGTACAGAGGGGGCCATCCAACTGCAGCGGCAAATCCTTAATCCTCCTTGATTCGCATCACTGCATGGATTAACATTAACAGTTTACTAATACTGGGCAGTGATCAAACAGTTAGCCAGGCTAGCTCGTATAAGTGTAGTATTTCCTATTCGCGCTATACGTACGGAACGTACGGCCAAAGCGAGTACGTACATACTGTACGTACTAGTGTACCACGTACCGTATGACATGGCCATGTGGGGCCTAGCGAGCTTCAATGAAATGATGACACAGTTTGGAGTGTGGGACGGTCTGAGTGTGAGATCGAGCGCATCGTTTCCTAGAGGAAGAAAAGAAGCGGCCGGCCGGCCGGACGGACGGACGCATGCTGCACGCCCTCTGCACGCGACAGGGAGTGATAGCGAGAGTGCCAAGACACTCGATTGCCTCGCTAGCGGCTCTCGTCCGCTGTGGTGGTGCATGGCACTCGGGTTGCATTGGCTTGGCTGCGTGCGGTTTTTCCCTGGCAAGATGATCATGCCGATTGCCGAGAACATATCGGTATGGCCGTATGGGTAATGCGCGATTTGACTAGCCCCGAGTAAGAGCACAGAAGTGTCACTCGATCGGACGCTCGTAAATTACTTGTGCCAATGCTGAAAAGGGAACGGATCGGATCTGGTACCCATTTGTAATTTGTTTAGTCCCGTGTAGGTCAACCACGAATAATATCACTTATTGTGTTGCCCGATATGATCTCCTGACAATATGAACATTTTCTAATCCCTTTGTGTAGATATACTATATTATCAACATGTTTAGATTGTTCACATCTACTTGCCTCCGTTTCATATTATTTGTCCCTCCATTTTCATATTACTTGTCGTTTGACTTTTATAATACAGTACTTTTGCTATCCACGTAGTAGACATACACTTATGTTTAGCTACATAATAAAATGATGTATCAAGAAAAGTCAAAATGATAAGTAATATGAAACACAGGGAGTATATAGTACGGCTCGATTTGTTATGCAAAATAAAAGCCCTACACCAGCTAAGATGTGCACAGAGTAATATTTCATCCAAAACTTCGCTAATTATCTGTTTCAAATTTTAGATTGTTTTGAGTTTTTTTAGATGTATATAGGTTTTGCTATGCATCTAGGCATGACCTATATGTAGATGCATAGTAAAAGATATATATTTAGAAAAAGTAACATAATCTAAACTTGGAACGGAGGAAGTTCCATGTGACTTGCATATACTTGTAATACAACTACTAACATACTCGTAGACTCATACTATATATAAATATAAAATGAAGAATTTGGAATAGACAAAAGCTCTCGGTATCTGCTGCATATAGCATTTTCTGGGCTCTTCGTTAGAGAAACGATCCAATGGGCTTCAATTTCCACAAACGGTCGCGTTTGTTTGGGTGGGTTTCGACTAGTCACAAGCCCATTAAGAAGGCCATTTTCGCTCTATTATCAGACAGAAAGCGGCTTCCTGGTTCTAAAAAAAAAGCGGTTTCCTTCCTTTTCGTGCCTTTCTGCCGCCAGGGACCCACGGAGAATCCACCCTCAACCGTGCGGCCGCGAGCTGGCGGGATGCCCGCGACCCGAAGAGATAAGCCGCCACCGCCGCTGGCCGGAGCCGAATGGCGCTGCTCACGCCACCGCTTGCTCCCCTCCTCTCGCCGGCTCGCCACCGCGCCGCGTCTCCACCGCTCCTGGCCGCCGCCACAACCCCTAGCCCTCTCATTTCTATCTTCCCCCACTGTCACCGCCACCTCGACGCACTCTGCACCAACGGCAGGCCGCTCCGCCGGCGCCGGCGCTGGGGCGCAGCTGCCTCCCTCGAACAGGAGGAATCTGGCGCCTCTGAAACCATCTTCGCTCCACAGGAAGACCCAGGACCACCGGTTCCCTCTGATGATGGTGCTGAGGATAGCGTCACGGCTTCCGCCGCGCAAGCGGAGGCGAGCCCTGAGGACCTGGAGAATATCCGCGAAATCAAAAGGGTCTGTCGCTTGCATGCTTCGTTGGCTCGTTTTGCTTCTCTGTAAGTAGTGCCTATTGACTTGGTTTTGGTTTGGCCGTATTGGCGTATTGCTAGGTACTGGAGCTGCTGAAGAAGAACAGGGATATGACCTTTGGCGAGGTAAGCAAATTGCCCCTTTTTTGTGTGTGTGTGTGTGTTCGATACTGGAAATTAATTGTACAACAAAGCTTGTCTTCTGGGCTTATGTATGCAAATAAGTGTTGCCATTTTCCATGCAACCTGTGATTTTAGTGGTCACACTCTCAAATAGTTAGCTTGATGCATCTTTGTTATTGCTGACGCTATTTTCCTACTTCTGTTGCTGCATCACAGGTTAAGCTAACCATCATGATTGAGGACCCTAGAGATATAGAAAGGAAGAGGACACTCGGGATAGAGGATCCTGATGAAATTACAAGGGATGATTTAGCAGATGCTTTGATTGAGGTACATCACCATTTCCGTGTACTTGTCTACTAAAGTGCAAATTATTGTTCTTTCCGTTTGCATTTTGCAATTGTTGAATTATTCTGGCTTGGACACTGGTCTCCTTATCCATCTTTATGACCTAGCAAATATGTTTAGCATTCTACCGCCATGTGATGCTCCATTACAGTTAAACTAGAAATCTAGTGTAGTTGGTATTTGAGTGATCGTGCGAAGGCAAAGCTTAAGTATGTCATTTCCTTATGTCACAAAAGCCACATTGTCTTTCTTTTTTCCACATAACATTAGAATTGATAATCTAAAGGCTCTAAAACATTATACCATCAATTAATTTGCAATAAATACCAGTATCCATATTTATAATTACGTACATGGATGAGCTATTCACTCTCTATTTTAGTTCCCTATGTTCTTATTTTAAAAAAATCTGCTAATCATCTTAACTTATATTGTCATATGATCAACTGTGTGATAAATTTCGCAATATGATCTCTATTCCCCACCCTGAAATAAAAGAAAATAGCAAGATGGCTTTTTTTGGTTAACGGCCAATAACATATTCATACAGAAACAGTCACCAGCAACAAAGACATAACGATTCTAGTTTTATGGAGTTCCAATTTATAGAAATGAAACTTTGTCACTTTTGTACCTTCAAACTGTGGCACTTCACATGAATTGCACCTGTCTTGGGCTGTTGGTTGCTTACTGATTAAATCAATTTGTGATGAAGATTAATGTTTTCTTTGTAAAATCCTGAGCCACTAATACGCTGCTTGCATATATAGGTTAATGAGGGACGGATTCCGGAGAACCGTATTGCACTTCAGTTGCTTGCCAAGGAGATGGCAGAATGGCCCGATGTTGAGGTAATATCAAGAACCCAATTCTTCACCTTCCTCCCCACTAAATTACCACAACGAGTCGACTACTGTCATTTTACCTGATTATAGATAGTTTCACTTTTCACCCATAGTTGATTCTTACCTTATTATATGTATTTTTTCAGCTTTCAGCATTTGCTTAATTTCTTGCATCATTTCTCATTCACTGAACATTCTAAGTAGAACTGTAAATTATTTTGAGTTCCGTTTTCATATCCATCGTGCAGGTAGAAGCTCCAAAAGGGAAGAGCAAACCTGGGAAATCTATCTATGCAAAGGCTACGGATACTGGCATCGATCCTGAGACAGCTGCTAAAAGACTTAACCTTGACTGGGACTCAGCCGCTGATATAGATGGCGAAGAGGAAGAGGAGGATGAAACTGAAGTGCCTGCTGCAGTGGTAAGCTATTGTCTTCGAAATACTCCAATAAATTTGTTATATCTATGGGTGCAACAAACAAATTCAACAACTTTAACTAAATGTTCATACTTTAATGCTCTTCTACCACGCATTTGAACAATATATTCTTTTGTTCTGTTCTGCAGGGATATGGTGCTCTGTATTTGTTAACGGCCTTTCCCGTTATTATTGGAATCTCAGTTGTTCTAATTCTTTTCTACAACTCGCTGCAGTAGCGAACCCATGTGCCCCTTCCCTTCTTTAGTGAGATGTTGCCTCTTTGTAAATCTGAGGTTCAAGTCTAGTTAATCAGTATTTTTGTCCCATTTCCCCACCTTACTCTCACAATTCCAGATATTTAAAATAGTAACGGCAAGGATATGACGAGTTGTAAAGATGTGGAATTGCAACTTTAAATGAGCCTCAAGGATAGTTTTTCTTGTGTGAAAGCAGAAACTTCACCGTTCATCCTTTTCTGCACCACTTTTATCTTTTTCTTTGGTTACCATACACTTAAAATGTGTAGATGATGTATTCTCGAGGTAAATATAACCTATTATTTCATTGCTAATAATGTGGGGGGGGGGGGGGGGGGGGGGGGGGTTAGATTCGATTATCTAGGCATATTGGAAGATAATAATCAACTTAGTAGCAGGCACGAACACGAATCGATGATTTCATGCATCTTGTAATGTGTGAAGCACCTACCCAATGGCCAATACCCTACAGCTGCTGACGCTGACCATAGTTGCAGAGGAGACAACACAGGAGTGCACGACGGCACGACCTCTGATGTGCTCTCCACCATTTCGTCAAGCCCATCCCGTGTGTTCTTCTCCTCATGGACGCACGACTAGAGGGATTTCCGGTCGCAAGCTCACTTCTTGTGCCATCATGAGTCTAGAAGAAGCTTCGTCATTCAAGAAAGAAGCTGCTGAAATCCGGCAGGTAACCGGCGATGGAGATCATCAAGGGCATGCGGCGACAGCGAGAGATCCTACCGCCGGCCGGCCGTTGCGTTCCACCTCGTCGGCCACCGAACTCTCGAGCACCGCGTCGTCGATCAGCTACCGGAAGGCCCGGCCCGACAAGATCGGCGGCGGCGGCGGCGGCTTCTGGTGCGGCGTCCTGTGTATGCACCTGCCGGGCCTGTCCAGGAGGCGGTCGATGCAGCAGCGGCAGTCGTCCATGAGCCTGAGCGAGGCGGACGCCCGGGCCAGCACGGCCGGAGCCGGCGGGGCCCGGGCGAGCACGGTGTCCATGGAGGGGTTCAAGTACAGCTCGTCGTCGGCCGGCATCGTGTTCGAGCGCGCGGATAGGGAGGAGGAGGAAGAGGAGGAACAGCAGGAGGAGGTGTCGGCGTACTTCGACCTGCCGCTGGAGCTGCTGCGGATCAGCAGCGTCGACACGGAGTCGCCGGTCACGGCGGCGTTCGTCTTCGACGGCAGCCGTGGCCGCCGGGGCGCCAAGAAGGTCGTCCCCGAGATGCAGGACCTCGATTTCAGCTTCCCCGCGCCGTCGGATTTGTCGAGCCCTTCGTCGCCAAGGCCCTGAAACTACGCCCTACGCGGGAGGAGGTGCTCCACCACACTACCAGTCTACTCCTACCACAGTATCCCCACATTTTGAGCGCGCGGATCAGGCGACAGCTTTTGCGTTTCCCACCGCTGACGCTGCTTGTTTCGTATACATTTTGTCGTCTTTTTCCTCCCTTCCTTGCGCTGCATTTGCATAGGCTAACATGGTTGCAATTGCGAATTTGTGATGGTCGAGTGATTTGATCAGCTGATGCATCAATTCTATGTCCGATCGACTTCAATCACGACAACAAACGACTCTGGAAATATTCGAATTCTACAAGCAGATGATCCCCTCTGTATTCTAATCCTGTCACGTCAACACCTCTCGCCGCTGCACCGCCGCTCCAGCTCGTCGTTGTCATTGCGCTCCTCTTCCTCTCCGCGGATTTGAGGAGCTTCACCATCTCAGTTCGGTAGTACTTTTCTCTCAGATTCGCCGGACAAATAAGCGTACGGTACTTTTTTCTCAAAACGAATTTGCCGTATAAACCTGCCAGACGAGCTGGTGTAAATCTGCCACACGAATGCTAGCTGGTGGCTGCAGACGAAGAGAGCAAACAACATCCAAAACAACTCCCACATGTTCCCACAAGTAAATTGTAATCTGACAGGGAGCGTAATCCGATTTGAGTCCTGACCTGTGCCGGATAACACGAACACCGAGCACAGCAAAACAGGCAACAGGACTAATCAACCAGCAACATAGGGTATAGTACAACTGATTCATCTATTTGCTGATTAAAAGACCAATTGTTTCAAGACATAATCCATTAATCTTCCCGACAGTTGTTTCCAAAATACTCTTCTCGGCACATCACGAACAAGCAAGCGGAGACATATAATCCATTAATCTTCCCAGACAGTTTTTTCCAAAATACTCTTCTCGGCACATCACGGACAAGCAAGCGGATATAGTAACTGACTACGACACAAGATGCTACTAGAGTCAGCCGCAGCAGCTACAACAAAAGAGACAAGGAAGGTAACAACAAAAGAGACAAGGAAGGTACTACATAGATGAATAACCCACTGGATAGGGTCAGGGGGGCGCACCAGCCTAGCACTTGATCTCCTTCAGCCCATGCGCAAAGTAGAGGAAGGTCGGGTCAGCGGCTCCATCCTTATAGTAGGCGAACACCAGGCTTCCATCATCATGCATGCTCTCACCAACAAAGCTGAAAAAAACCGGGCAAACATTTAGTACGAGCTATCACAGAAATTAATTGTGAAGCGAAATAACAGAAAGCAGCAGTAATCAGTTATAGAACAATAATGCAGACAGCACACCCTACCATATTACCAAAAGCAACACGAATTGAAATAACACAATGGCAAATAAGTTCATAGAAAGCAAACATCAAATTTGATGCCACACTACTTAAGAATATAGGTACTTCAAACTAATAACATATTTATTAACCCAGAGCAGTTCAAAATAAGTTTCGCACAATGGTCTGCAAATATATTACAATTCAAGCTCCATGCATAATCATAAGTTCAACAATAAAACAAGCAACATCAATCCATGTAACAAAAGAAAACTATGTGAAATCCAACGAGATACAGTTTTCATGAACATCACCACAATGGTAGTTCAAAGAGGTATTGGACACTAGAAATAAAATATATATAGCCTGATTTGAGTACAGAACTTACAACTGGAGGTCCTTGAGCTTGCCAAGAAGGTACTTGGTGGCACCCTCAATGCCCTTCTTGAATTCTGCTTGCTTCTCAGGCTCCAGCTTGGCAGTCAGGTTCTTAATGTAGCGCTTCATGAAGGTCACAAACTGCTTCTTGTCAAAAGCAGGTTGCTCCTGCAAAGGGATAGAGGATTAGAGGGTTAGTACAAAAAAAACCTTTTACAACCAGCACAACAAAACTGCAGATGGGTCAGCAACCTGAAGACGGAAGGTGTCAACAATGTCAACAACCTTCACCGCCTGATCATCAACACCCTCATCCTCACCACCACCCTCAGCAGACGGGTTGGCACCGATGTCGACATCAACAGCTCCTTGGACGACCCACTGCAAGCACCAATCCAGTGTCATGATGACAGCAACAAATCAAACAAACTAACACAGTAAACTTGCAGAAAGCAAGACAATCTGGACATCACTACAAACGCTACGGTTTCAACAGTAGCAAGCGTAAGGGGTTCTCTAAAGCAACCAACACAAAATCCCAAGCTCCTAGGAGTATCAGACTAAGGTTAAATTTGCCAACATGGTGTGCCACAGCAACCTCGTACCAAAAGGTCACTTAGAAGGATAGTAATTCAAACAAGGTACAGCAACAACCAATTCTGAACAAGCACATCAGAAACAATAATTTCCATCTGATTAATTAATATAGCTACTATCCCATCGAGAAACCAGGAGTGCAGCACACACAAAACACCAATTCTGAACTATCGATTTGCTGCCGCCACAAAGGCACAAACTAAATTGCTGCTTCATCAAACAATACAGATCAGATAGCTCAGAAAACATATGAAATCTACACTTGGGGCATGCTAACCCACAAGCCACAGTTTAAATCAACCTTACAATTTCTACTGCAGCATCAATTCAATAATTATTAGGATTAAAGCTCAGACTAAACGACTTCAGTCAAACGAAAGTTTGATAAATCTTGTCTACGGCAGGGCGTTGGATGGCACAGGGCGCGAGCGTACCTTTCCTTCGACCTCCCAGAGGATGCCGTTCTCGATCTCCTTGTACGGAAACGAGTCCGAGAGGAGCTCGTCGCCTGCAAACAACACCGCAAACCAATCGGTTAGCCAGGAAAATCACAGCACAATTCAGTAAAAAAAACAGCCGCAGAAACAAATCCACGGGCAGATCTGCCCATCCGAGCCAAAAAAAACGAAATCTTTCACCCCGCTATTCCGAATCGGGCACCGGAAGCCGTATCCAGCTCGCCCTCGGCCGGGCAGATCTAACCATGGCCACCCCCAAATTTCCCACTACCCCAACCCCACGCCAAACCATTGAGGAGAAAACATAAGAGGGAAAAATCGGGGAAATTCTAGGAAATAAAATCCCAGAAGGACATGGTTGCGCACGCACCGGTGAGCAGATCCTGGTAGACCAACATGGCGCCGCCTCTCGTGGAGAACCCTAGCCTGCACGAGCGAGGGAGCGAGGAGGAGACGGGAGCAGCGGGGCGGAGATTTGGGGCGCGAGGCTTTGGGGCGGAGATGGCAGCCGCACATTTATAGGCCCGGGGAAATATCCGGCCCGCGCCCGTATCCGTCCGATCGGGTCGAATATTTCCCTCCGACGGCCCAGATGCCACGATCCCGGGAATATAGAATTCGAATTCTATCGCCACGTTCGTTCGCCTTACCGGCCAGCACAGCTAACTATATTTTTCATTTACTAACAATGTTTTTCTAGAAATTTCATGACAGATTATCAAGGAGGTCAAGTGACCTTAATTGTCTCTATTTATTTACCATATTAGGTGATAATTGTATATTGTATGTCTACATGCACATGCACACATGCCAAATTAATTAGAACATCATTCTTTTTGGGATAAATTTAAATCCTAAAACATCATTCTTTTTGAAGACGGAGGGAGTAGGACAAACTAACCACTCAGTTAGTAGTATTTTTCTTTCAGAACAAATCAGCACCAACCAAACAAACAGACTGTATGTTTGATTAACACTTTGATCATCAGAGAAATAATACAGGCAAAGTTGATATGCTATTAACAACCACACGCAATCAAACCATGTCCCTAGTCACAAATCAAATCACACACTAAATTGAAAACTCGTGAGCAGTGGATGGATTCAGAGGGGTCCAGGGTGGCTAGAGTTAGGAGGACGGTCCAAGGAGAGATGTGATTAGCTGGGCGATTAGGTGATCTATAGAGGGGATTACCTCGCCGTGAAGGGGCTGCTTGCCGGCCATCCTCGTCGCCGAATTTTCTTTATATATTTATTTTATCATGATTTTGCAAAAATATATGTCTCGACACAAATTTTGCAAAAGGAGGTGACTAAACGGAGAGGGCTCTCCATTTAGTCTTAAATGGAGAACCCTTCGAGGTTACTTCCTGTGACACAAAAGTTATTTCTCTCAACAGAAAAAAACACATTGGAGGAAGTAACTTTTAGTCATACATAGAGATCCCTTTCAGGTTACTTTTTCGGCACAAAGTTACTTCTCTCAACAGAAAAGAAGCACACTGGAAGAAGTAACTTTGTATCGCAGAATGTAACTTTGTGTCGCGGGAAGTAACTCTGAGTCGCAGGAAGTAACTTTGTGTCTTGGGAAATATTTTTTATGTCGCAGGAAGTAACCTCGGAGGCCTCTCCATTTAAGCCTAAATGGAGAGGCCTCTCCGTTTAGATTTTGCGTTTGCAAAAATATACATCTGGCGTCGTGGCTAACGGCGTTAGGGACATAACGCCATGGGCCGCGGCGCTAGGTGCCGCCATGAGTGGGCCCTTAGCCCTAACGCCAAGCTCCATGGCGTTAGGGCCCTGACGCCGTGGCCCTCAGCGTTAGGAGCCTAACGCCTGGCGTCAGCGTGGCGCTGAGGTAATGCCGTGGCCCACGGCGGTATCTATTCCTTGCCGCCGTGGACTGCGTCGATAGGAATTTTTTTAATTTATATTGTTGAAGGATTGATAAAATGACCGACCATTAATACTTAACGATGAATTTAGATAAACGATACATTTGTAATGGCACCTGCGACACAATTATCCTAACTTTGTGTCGCTGCTGCTAGTCCTAACGTGCCTTAGGGAATTTAGATAAACGATTATAATAATTGTAGTCTAATTGTACGAATAATACCCAGAGAACCCGGGCTAGACCCGTCGGACTGTTGGGAGGGCATGTAGTACCCCAACGGGGGTGGAGTTGGATCAGATGGTGGTGGGGGTGGAGTTGCTGGTGGAGTGTTGTCCTTCTTTTCGTGTCACGGACAGCAGCAGTACTCATCCTCACAGCCGGTGTTCGTCTTCACCACCATTGGTCCGGTCACCGGTCCGTCGTCGTTGTTGGTAGATGTCGGATCTGGAGAAGCCAATGCCGACGCGAGTTCTTGCCTCAGGTTGAAGATGACAACATCCTCGAGGTAGTTGATGTACTCTTGATACGGGTGAATAGCTGGGGGATCCACCCATTGCACGAAACCGCAGTTATCTGGTTGTTCGGAGTACTGCAGAAACTGTGATTACATTAGTAAATCATAAATAAAATGATGAAGGACAGAGGTCATGGATTTTTGCCTACCCATGCTCGTGAGCAATGCCAGAAGCGGCGACATGAGTTGTCCCATCCCTGATAAACCTGCATCACACAGAACTCACCGTGTGCACACCTTGGCCAGTTCACCGTTTGTTTTGGTGTGAACTTTCTAACATCACGCATGGATTTGAAATCTCTCTTGTCTAAGACCGGAAAGTTGGTGTTGAACTCTGGATCTTGCTGGCTCCACAGTGCTGGACCGAGAGTCATCATCATCAGCCCCAGTCCAGGAACTCATTGTTGCTTGATGTGTTGTGAAGTGAGACTAGAGAAGAGTGCTCACATATATGTAGGCGCAGACTGGATGGTGGGCCATTCAATCCGAGGCAAGAAAACAGCCAGTGACTCAGAGGAAACACACTCTAGTACTAGGTACACTGTTTGGTGCAGTGACTCACAGAAAACACACCCTATGTGTTCAATATTTGGAGCAATTCACAGAAAACACTTCCTACTACGAGTTTTACTGTTCACATCTGAAATGCATCTTAAATCAAGTTCTTAAAGATACAACCCGACTCTAGAGAATGATGAAATGAAATCATAATTTTTTATCGATACAGTAGTACTCGACGTCGAGTACTCTACGCCTACTGGGTACAACGGGGGTATTTCCCCTTCCCCATAGCATCCGACCCAGCTTCCTTAGCCCGGCGAGCTCTCTCCCTCTTCCTCTCTCTATCTGTGTTGACAGTTAATAGTTGTATCGAAGTTCGTTTAGACTTGCAAGCAGACAAGGCTCCCGTCGTAGTCAAGGGACCCTTCTTCCCTCGAGTGGTGAACCCAAGGTATTGAATCCGTGGAACAAATGTGTGACGCAAAAGATGATCTAGTAATGCTGAGTAACTTCAATCTTCGAGAGATAAATGTAACACCCGAGGTGTTTATTAAAGATAAATACCTCATTTAGTGGTGTTAATCAGAGTTAATTAGCTCCTAAACATGTTTGACATGATTGGGCACATATTTGCACAAAAGACCTTGGTCCAAATCCCAAATCGTGGTCAAAACCCTAGATCTCAAAAAGGCTGATTCGGTTTTTTTGCGCGTTCTCCGAATTTCACTATAGAAGTTCAAAATCGGCCAATACGAAAGTTGTTCGTTTTTTCCGGAAACACATTTTTCGTAATTGGCGGACATTCCAATTTTGAGTGCAAATTGGACAAAAATCGAGTTGAACGTGCTGTGAACAGTAATTGGGGCCGAGATTTCTGCCAACTTCGACCGACGTTTCCGGGCAAACAGTTGATCAAAACATATGTCGCCCTTTGGGAAAGTTATAGTTCTATAGCTCTTCTACAACTTTTATTTTTGGAGATTTTAAAGTTAGTTGACACTTTTTGAAGTTTTGTAATTTTGAAAACTGAATCGCGAAATCGATTTGAGTCGCCAACGTCGCTGTGTCGCGCTCCAGGGCGTCAAGCGCACCCCGGACAGCGCCGGCCACGTGTCGCGCACGCTCGGTTCCGGCGTACGGACGCCCTGACGTCTCCGCTATGGACTCGTACTCGACCTCTGACTCTCCACCTCGCTTCCTTTCGTACACCGCGCGCAGGAGCGAACCGCACGCATGCGCCCACCACGTGCTGGGTCGAGGCGGCGACAGCATCGCGTTGCCCGTGCGTGCGCGTGACCTGGCAGGCGAGGCGCAGCGCTAAGGCGAGGTGAGTTAGGTGCACAGGACCGTTCCCCTCGTCAGCGTCATCCATCCCGTCCGCTTGCTCCGCTCGTTCCCAGCATCGCCGCCATGCCATAGCCGCCGCTGTGAAGCTCTTCTTCCGCTTCGAACTGCGCCACTCCCGAGCCAAACTACCACTACCCATCCTCTCCCACTCCTCCTCAACCATCCCACGACCGCCCCTGTGCGGAATCGGGTGCCCCGGCCGCCGCCCCTCGACGTCGCGGGAGAAGCCGTGATGGCCGCACGGCCCGGTCGGCGCCGCCGGCCCGCCGGCTACGTCTCCGTCCGTCCAACTATCAAAACGGAGCCCTAGGTGAACCTACATCACTTCCCCACCTTTTCCCGGCCAAGTCGGGCCTTCTCCCCCGCCGGATTTTGGATTTCCCCCGTCGCTGGCCGCGGCCAGGGACTACATTGCGAGGTCTGAGGTCTTATAGGGGCTGGAACGCAAAACCCAGGGACCTGTTCGTAAGAAATCAGTTTTCAGATCTAGGGTGTACAGGCTGAACCTTTGAAAAATCGTTAAAAATCGTAGAAGAATCAGAAAAATACAAATCCAATTTTGTTGGGTTCCTGGTGAAGAAACCTATCTTTTCTAGAAAACATTTATAGGGTTTTTCTGTGCAGTTTTTAAATTAAAATTCAAACTCAGTTTGAAGTGTTTTTAGTGTAGTTTGAAAAATACACATGCTATGAACTTTATTTTTGGATATGTTGCTATTTATGGCATGTCTAGATCTGTGACAAAAGTTTGCATGATTTTGATGTATATATTTTCAGTTATGATTTTTGTAAGCTTTATGCTAATTTAAGTTTGATGCTTTTTATAGCCCCTTTAATAATCTTTTCTGTAACCACATGTGCACCCTAGGGTTTTGCCTTGTTGAGTAGTACCTCTGGTAGAGTGGGTTTGATTTTAGGAAATTTTTTAATAGGTGATTTGAATTTAATCGTGTGTAGGAGTTTAAATTCAAAATCTGAAAAATAATTTGAATCTGCACTCATGCTTTGGTCAGAAACTCATTCTTGGCATACATGACCTGTAGGAGAAAGTTTAGATCAAAAAGTTTATTAAATCTTTTTATATGAATTAATGGTGTGTTACTAGGCTGAATTTTGTCTTTTTCGTATAAATTAATGTATAAATGATCTTAAGCTAAATTTTGGTTTGAGAGCTTAAATTAAGTATATGTTGTTGTGTGCAAAAGATTAGGCTCATTTGAAGTGTTTTTGATTTAATTTGGATTTATGGTTGTAAAGCTTGTTCTATTAATTAGATGAAGAAATAGCAATTAAAGTGTTAAATTGTGAAATCATGTTTGCCTGTTTTTATTAATTTAAACACACCCCCTTGCTGTTTGGTGAAGTTAAGTAACTTAAATTGCTTAGATGTGCACACAATCACCATCAAAGTAGTGTTTTGTTTATCATCACACACCCTAATAATTTCTGTGGGAAAATAATAATGTTTGGATGAATGTGTCCAACAAGAGTTGGTTTTGTGGTAATTCTCCCATCTTCACCATAATCTAATGCATGTGCATGTAAACGTGTAGATCTTCCCGACGGGACATACACGCTCACCCAGGAGGAGGAGGGAGCAGCTAGTGGAGAGTTGAATCAAGCTAGTGTGCAGCAAGTCCTGGACCAAAGTCCAGAAGAGCCTAAGGCTTGTGTGGGTTTTGAGTCTGAGGAAGGCAAGCACCGGTTTCATCTAACCCACTTTATAAATGAAAATCATGTCCTTTACTTTTCAACACTTTATTGCTTTACTTTGTGCATTTAAGTTTCAGGAGTTGTTTTGAAACCTAGTTGCATGATCCTTAGGACTCCTATGCTCTTTTACTAGTATGTTAGGAACGCTAGTGCCATGCTCTAAGGATGCGGTAGACGTCGAGTAATGACTCATTGCTCGCGAGATATAGGATGCTTATGTTGGAATCATAAGTTGGATAAATTGACTCGCTCATGTGGTACGAGCAATGGGTTCGGTCCCAACCGAGTAGCATTGTGCTGGTTTAAGCTATTGAACGTACCAAGTGCTTGTCGGGAATGGGACCGGTAAGCCTAGTACCTAATGAACTAGTGTGGGAATTTTATCGCTACTACTCTTGAGATGCGTCTCCCGGTTTGCTCCCGGTAGTGCAAGTGTGATCCTGGACGGGCCGTGTGAGGGCGTTCCAGTAACCTTATACTTAGGACTGTAACATCTTTTCCTAATCTGGGGAATGACGGGAACCGCCTGGTCGGGGTAGACCCCGCATTTGCTTTTATTTGAATTCTTGGGGTCTACTTCTTCCGTGTATCTTGGGTCTACTTTGCAAGGATATAAATCGATCGATCATCGGTCACTCGCCGTTATCTGAGTCACCTTGACCACTGGCTACCCCATGTATTTATGGAACTTTTTGGATTAATATTGTTATCTGTTTAATATTGTTTACACAACATGCTTGTTTAGTGCAGGTGCTCACCTAGAATGATTAACATACTAGAATTGGAGCTAAAATCTGAAAATAAGGATCAACTTGTAGTCGCTTTTGGCAAAACAAACCCAGCAGCCAAAAAGCCTTGCATGTCTAGTTGTATTTTCTTTTTGTCAGGTCAGTCTTGCTGAGTATTAGTACTCAGCCTTGCTTAATTTGTGGTTTTCAGGTAACCCCATCTGGCCTGGCTCTATTGCAGATGGTTGGAAGCTTGAGTGGGAGAACGATGATGATGAGTGATATGCATGGATGGCCTCCTATGTGTATCATGCGTGTAGTTTACTTTCCGCTGTTTAAACTCTGAACCATGTTTACTTTTATGTACGAAAAAACTGGTTTGTAATATTAAGTACTTATGAACTTGTGAACTTTTATGTAATGTAATGTTGTACTCTGGTCCCGCCTTCGTGTGGGCTTAGTGCATATCAGCGATCCTGTTGTATGTGATTTACCGGGCTTTACCCGGCGGAAGCGACAGAATAGTTCTTTATTATTGCTTAATGGCCACGTGGACAGGCTTAGGCGATAATACGGAACTATTTTGGGCGGTTCTGTCACAATAAAACCCTAATGCATCTAATCATAAGAATCAACACAAGAACGAATCTAATCTACTAAAGACCAGAGGTAACAAAGATAGATGGGGTAGATAAACCGATCTAGAGAGATCGGGTTGAGCCTTTTGTTGAAGTTCCAAGCAAAAGAAGAAGTAGCAAATCAAATCTCATTAGAAGCCTCTTTAAACCGTGGTTTCCCGTCCGACTCCGAAAACGCCCGCCTTTCAGAGCCCCCGTTCTGTCACAACGTACTCCTATTTATGCGGGTAGTCTAGGGCGAGTCCGAGGACAAGTCGAGTTCTTTCGGAAGATCAGGCGTGCACCTCTAGCCACCGCGGCTACAAGAACACCCTATGTGATCTATCTCGAGAATAGATCTAAAATAAGCAAAGCCGATCGAAAACGAAGACTTCGGAGAAACACTTAGTCGCTAAGAATCGGATTCAACTTGATACATCAACTAGTACAACGATATATGAACAAGATCACCACCGGGATCCTACCTTGATCTTGCTTCTAGCTCCGGGAACTCCGACGTGGTCTTCCTTGCAAGGTTCCCACGTCGGCTAGGGAGACCCTAGTCAACTAGCTCGACCCTCTCCTCTCAGGGATGGTGTCCCTCTCTTCTCTGCTTTTCAGCGGCCGATGACGAATTGATCGATGCGTAGCTCTTGACCCCGGGGCTATAAATAGCCCGAATGGCAGCTAGGTCAAATGGGGAGGCGACTGGGCCCTGGAATGGGCCGGGCCGACCGGTTTGGGCCGACCGGCCTGGGCCCACCCCAGCCCAATTGCCTGCCTCCTTCGCGTGGCGACGGTTCCTGAGTCTTCTAGATCCTTTCCCCTTCTGCATGTGGGCCCTTGTCGTCAGTTTCTCTCCGAGTTGGACGTAGCTCCTTGTCCCGCAAGATTCGGCACTTTTTTGGATAGGTCCTCCGAGTTTGTCATCTTCTCGGGTTTGGTCCCTGGGCTTCTTGGAGTCAAGTTTGCTTCATTGAATGACTTGTACGGGGCTTCAAGGTCTTGTCACAAGGTGCTTGATGAACTTATCCCGGAAGTCTTGCTTTCTACGTCAAAACCCCGCATAAACACTAAACTCCAAAACCGACATGCACGAATGAACTTGTTATACCAAGGGGGTTAGTACCAATAGATAAAGTATAAAACTCATGTCAAACCGAAGGTAAACTCATGGCTAGGTTGACGGAATTTCACCGTCAACAACCTGCTTCACGGGCCGCGGCCGCTTCACGTTCTTTGATCTCCCGCCGAATGCAAATTTCCTCCTGCTGCTCCTTACGTTTTTGTTCTTGTTTTTCTGCCTCAACCATTCTTTGCCACCTCTCACATGCTCAATGACCCGTCTCCTTGACATATCGCTTGTCTTGTTCAGACTGCTCACAATCTAGCCACTGCATAAAATCACATAATAAAATAGCAATGACATAATATTTATTTAGTAATTTAGTTAGTTCTTACTTTTGGTCTAACATTGCGACATGGTGGGAGAGGGTCATCCTCGTAGTTCTCGCACATGAAGAACCTCATCCCGTTGTTGTACCTGGGAACGTTGCACTTGACAAGCTTACAGTTGTCATCGCAGTAGCACATAGGAGTGTGGAACCTCAACCTTGTCCTTCCTACTGGTGAGGAACTCCAAATCCAACTCAGGACCCGTTGAAGCCATTGAAAGCCTACAAAACAGATGAGCAATATGATAATTTATTACTTGTTTCATTTGAAATTATAGAACAAAACATAACCGGATATGATAAGAAATTCGACGGCAAGAATAAAATAGCAAGCAAATGAAAAGTAGTTCAATTATTACAACACGATAACGTGCATAAGTTCAAATATCACAAGACCTTGCAAGATAAAATTGTTCAAATATTACAAGACGACAACCAGCCTAAGTAGTTCAATTATTACAACACGGTAGCACAAACAAGTACTGTCACTACATTCCTTCGTTGTAGCGGCTGGAACGACGTCCACGTGCACTAGATGAAGGTGGTGTAGAAGTGGGAATGGAAAAGTAAGATGCTTCGGTGCATTTCTTGTAGGAGTGTCCAGGATTGTTGCACTTGGAGCATATCTGCCCCTGAGGTCCAGCTTCAGCCTCATCCATGTTGTTCCCAATCCTCTTCTTCTTGCGTCGACCGACACCTTGACACATGGTTGGATCTGGATTTGGTATGTACAATGCACTGTCTTTGGGGTCTTGAGTGAAAGTTCCAAGATGCAGGTAACCCTCAATAGTGTGGTTCCAAGTGTCTAGCCCCAATGCTGATTTTTTTGTTGCAAGGCATGCAACGATCACATGTGAGCAAGGTAGTGCAGGAGCTGTGGCTTCTGGCAAGAGCATGAGCATGTATGATTGCCAATAACTGTTTTCTGTATTGTTATTTCACCATTGGCCTTTTGTGATTTGGACTGATGAGGACCATGTGTGGTTCGAGGACCGGTGGATGGTCGCTTCCTTGTGTGATGAGTGATGGACAACGTTGTGTGGACTGATTCTTGGCTAAGTATTGCAGGTGCAGGTTGCGACTTGACTCGTGTTGGTGCAGGTGAAGAACAAGCGCGAAAGGTCGTTGCCGGTGAGGCCTCCAGGTGTGGAGAAGACAAGTAGGCTTCGTTCGAGGGACCGGTGGCTAGTGGGGTCAAGTGCGGGCCGCATGGTGGCATGAACGGCAAGATGAAGTCGTGGACGATTTCTTGGTAGAGCCTCAAAACCAAGTCGAGCCGGGACTACGTGGGAGCCGAGTCATGAGTGGAGATTGGCGGAGGCTACACCGAGTTCGTGGGGTTTGCAGTGGTTCACCAGAAAACCACTGGGTTACTCGGTTGAGCCACAAAACCGAGGCCGAAGACTCGACGAGGAGGTGCGGCCACCCAGGCCGGTTCAACCGCCCAGGAGGAGTGGTCAGACCGCCTAGGCCGGTCAGATCGCCCGAGCCGGTCTAACCGCCCAGGGGGGGGGTATGACCGCCCTGGTCGCCGGCGCCGAGATGCTTCAAAGCGGAGGACACGCGTCGGGATCGCAAGGCTTGCGTCGAGGCTAAGCAGGTTGCGGTCGCCGGGCATCCGTCCGATGAAGAAAATCTGAAGACTTCCAAATCCGCCCTTGAGGGGCTTGTATCCCTAGTTTTAAGTAAGGGTAGTTTAGTCTTTTGGGTACCTCCATATATACTCATTGAGTGTATGGATGGCAGCAAACTCTTTGAACCCTAGCTCATTTTGATTTTCCATTTTGGTTCTCCTTTTTTCCCTAGTTTTTCCTAGGACTAGCTTGAGAGCTTCATGTGAGATCTAGAGAGAGAGAGGGATGGATGTTTGGGTGGCAAGCTAGACCTTGTACGAACCTTCATGGTATGTATAGATGGTTCGGCGTTGTTCCTCAAGGTGGTTTTCCCGTCCTTCTTTGTGTTGATTTTCGGAGCTCTTTGTTGGCGGTGTTTTGAGGATGATTTCTTGGGGTGTTTGGTGGGTGTCACATATGAGGATCTTGTGCCTCTTTGGCTGGTGACTTTGCCCCCAAATCTCTCTTGAATCGGACTCGATTTGGTGGTTTTTCGAGTTGGGTGAGTTCTTGACCTAGAGAAGCGATTTCTTTGATTCCTCTTGATTGTGAGCGATTCGGGTCGATTTCTTTGAGGTAGAGGTTGCCCAGGAGGTAAACCAGCTATTCCCGAAGTTTTGCTACAATCCGTGGAGTTATTCGGGAGATCGGGCGCGAGGAAGTTGAGATTTGACCCGCGGGTTCGTTTTCTGGAAGTGGCGGTCTAACTGCCGGGGGGGGCGGTCTAACCGCCCTGGGCTTTCCAGGTCAAAGTTTTGTCTCGCCGGATTTTCCTCTATGAGTTTGTTCGCCTTGATCAAAGGAGCGTCTGAGTGAAATTTCAGTTCGTTCTCGTGCCGTTTGCTAGGAGTTCTTGTTTGGAGTTCGTTGCTGGGTACAGGAGGTTAGACTGCCCCTGGTAGCCGGTCTAACCGCCCCTAGGCCCCTGGGTGAAGTTTTGGTTTTCGCCAAGATTTTCTGGTAGCTAGCATGGCCTTGACCAGAGATCTTTGTTGGTGAAACCGTGGTGCGTTTTGGTGCTCGGAAGAGGTGTTTCGGAGGATTTCTTTAGTTGCCTGGTGGAGGCGGTCTAACCGCCCCCTATACCCGGTCTAACCGCCCCTCTGGACAGCCGGCTTTCGAGTTGTTTCCGTTGTCGTGGGTGCGTGTGTGTTGAGGTTGCTGGTGGTGTTTGTTCCTAGGACCAGTAGCACTCTAGTGGCTACGTGGTTTTGGCAAACGAAAGGTAGAAGTGCGGAGCGTGTGATTTTGGGGGTCCGACCGAGCGAGTTCATCTTGTCGGAGTTTCAATCTCCTTCGAGAAGAATTTTTATCGGCTCCCATTCACTCCCCCTCTCTGGTCGTCTAATCGGTCCTTCTAGTGGTATCAGAGCCGGTTCAGGTCTTTGTTGACTCTAACCAGTCTAAGATCCAAGGATGGCGTACCAGGAACGGGGTTCGGGTCCTCCACACTTCGATGGCAAGAACTACCAGATGTGGAGTAAGCAGATGGGTGCGTTCCTCCGCGGAAAGGGTCAGATCCTTTGGGATGTCACGGTGGACACAGGCTATGTCCAGCCGATGGACTTCCTCGCTCCAGGATCGAGGGATAAGTTCGACGCCAACAACAAGGCGGTCGACTACTTGTTTC
Source organism: Cenchrus americanus (assembly GCA_947561735.1). Taxonomy (NCBI): domain Eukaryota; kingdom Viridiplantae; phylum Streptophyta; class Magnoliopsida; order Poales; family Poaceae; genus Cenchrus; species Cenchrus americanus. The sequence continues at coordinate 30,771,378 of OX387244.1, read as the reverse complement.
GTGCTCTGTGTCAGCCTGAGTTCGATCGGATGCACACCGAGCACTTGGCTTGTAGAATTTGGACAGTGTTGAAGGAGGCTCATGTTGGGAATGCCCAGGTTCAGGCACGGATGTATGCGACCTACCGGAGAGAGTACGAGAACTTCACTCATCTCCCCGGTGAGTCCATCGATGCCTTGTTTCAGAGGTTCACGGTGGTTGTGAACAACATGAGGGCCAATGTGGACGTGCTCCCATACGATGATCATGATAGAGCCGTCAAGCTCTTACACTCTTTGGATCGTACAATATGGGGCTGAAAGTTCGAGGCCATTGTGGAGTCGGAGAAGAATGACACTCTGACGGTGAACGAGCTGTTCTCGAAGCTCAAGTCGGCTGAGGTGGATAGGGGCATGACTGCCAAGCTCGAGGGTCCGACTGATTCCCATAGTCTTGCCCTCGTTGGTGGTTCGAAAGGAAAGGCTAACACTAACCCATCCACCAGGATGTTCTCTTTGTCCTCTTTGATGTCTATGCCAGATGATGAGTTCGATGTGCTTGGAGAGGATGAGCTGGCGCTCCTAACGAGGCAGTGCGAGAGGCTGCACGAGAACCGAGTGAACATGAGGAGGAACACGAGGACATGCTTCCAGTGCGGCAAGCCAGGACACTTCGTCACCGACTGCCCGGAGAAGGTCGAGAACAAGGACGGCTACAAGCACAAGCCGAGGAACGATGGAAAGTACCGGTCGAGGCGCGACCACAAGAGCAAGTACAAAAACAAGCACAAGGACGAGCGACGATCGAGGAAGAAGGAGAGCCGAGTCAAGGTTCGAGCGATGGTTGGTGCGAGCGACGTCGACTCCAGGTCCGCGTACTCCACCTCGAGCTCAAGTAGCAGTGAAGACGAAGGTGATAGTCGCAAGGGCAAGAAGTCATCCAAGAACCTGAGCGGGCTGAGTTGCTTCACTAGAGACGGCTTCTGCACCATGGCGCTGAGCTCTGGCAGCAAGAAGAGCACACAGAGCGACTCGGACTCTGAGTCCGACGACGAGGTACGTGATGAGCTTCCCTTCTTGCGCCAGGAGAATGAACAGCTCGGTACTTTGCTTGATAATCGTGATGACATGCTTAGAGAGGCAAAGAAAATGAGAAAAGAGCTTAGGGCTTCACTCGAGGATGCTAGGACTAGAGTGGCTGAGCTAGAAACACAAGTTCTTGATGGCAAGCTTGAGATTGATTCCCTTAAGGCTAGTCCTGTTGTTTTCGATGAGGTTGATTGTGCTGATTGCTCCATCTTTCTTGCTGATCTTGCTTTGTTTAAGGAAAAGCATGCCTCCAAGTGTGAGGAACTAGATGTGCTTAGGGTTGAAGTGGCTGAGCTTAAATCTAGATCTGCTTTGCTAGGTGCTTGCACTTCTTGCCCTGTTTTGCATGCTAAAATTGATGAGATGCATGCTTACACTAGTTCTCTTGAAGCTAAATTGAAGGAACCCATGCCTACATCATGCTCTACCTGTAAAATGCATGCTTTGAAAAAATTTGGAACTTGCACATTATGTTGATCGTTTACAGGATGAGAATGATGAGCTGAGAAAGTTGATGGGTTGGTTGTCTAGTCATGAGCCTCAGTTGAGGATGATGATTGAGGCATTTAAGAGGCAGGATGGTGAGGGACTTGGGGCAAACAAGGTTGGTGAGGGAAGTGGAGGGAATATCCCAGAGCCACCAAAAACCCACCACAAGAATGATTTCCCCCCAAAACCTAACCATCTTAGGAACCGACTAGACACAACCCCAGCTCCACCCGTGTTTCCTACACCCACAAATGATCTCCAAAAGCCTATCAAGTTTGTGAGCACTTCCGCGAAAGTGTTCTTTGGGAAAGAGAGTGAGAAGGCTAGTGAGGAGAAACCAGTGGAGAGGTTGAGTGGAGAGAAACCAAGTGAGCAGCCCCAATCCAAGCCTAAACCTAAACTTGTGAGGTTCCATTGTGGCTATTATGGGAAATAGGGTCACAAGGATGAGTTTTGCTTCAAGAGGAAGCGGGAAGAGAGGATGGCAAAGGAGTGGGCGAACAAGGATAGGTACAACCCTTCCCATGGTGTGCCTAAGCCTCGTATGCCACTGCCCAGGGGTAAAGATGTGGTGAGAAGTGTTCCGGCATGGGGAGATGCGAGTTCCCGCAGCCGAGGAGCAGTTCTGGAGGGGGCGGTCAGACCGGCCTGGCTAGGCGGTCGGGCCGGCCCCGCCCGCAGGGGGGGGGCGGTTAGACCGGCCTGGCTAGGCGGTTCAACCGCCCCCAGAATTCTAGGCGGAGTGGTTTTCGAGGTGGTGAGTCGAGAGATTTCAGTTCTGGAGGTGGTGTTTCTGGTGGTTGGTCTGGAGAGTCAGCAAGTGGTCAGTTTGCTAGGCATTCTCCCCCTCGAGTTCACTACGGGGATGGGAGGAGTCGTAGCTTTGAGAAGGAGAGGATGGACGTGAATGAACGCACTACACGGTCAAGGGTTCGAAACAACTCCCATTTCGCTCATCCTGCATTTGTCGCTACATTTGACCCCAAAGACATTGGACACGCACTATCTGATTACAATTGGGTTAATTCGATGCATGAGGAGTCGGAGAACTTTGAGAGGAATTAGGTTTGGGAGTTGGTTGACCCTCCCCCAGGGTGTAAGCCGATTGGTACAAAGTGGGTGTGGAAGAACAAAGAGGGAGAGAAAGGTGAGGTTGTGAGGAACAAGTCGAGACTTGTTGCTCAGGGGTTCAGTCAGAAGGAGGGGATTGACTACGAGGAGACCTTTGCTCCCGTAGCCCGTTTGGAGGCAATAAGGATCCTTCTAGCCTTTTCCGTGGCTAAAGGGTTCAAGTTGCACCAAATGGATGTAAAGAGTTCTTTTCTGAATGGTGTGTTGGAGGAAGAAGTGTATGTGAGGCAACCTCTGGTGTTTGAGAGTGAGAAGTACCCCCACCGGGTGTACAAGTTGAAGAAGGCGCTGTATGGGTTGAAGCAGGCGCCTAGATCTTGGTATGGTAGGTTGAGGGGGTTCTTGTTTGAGATAGGTTTTGAGATGGGGAAGGTCGATCAGACCTTGTTTTTGCTGAGGCAGGGCAGAGATATCCTGATTGTGCAGGTGTACGTGGATGATATTGTCTTTGGTGGCTCGTCTAACTCTCTTGTTGCAAGGTTTGCAGAGGATATGAGCAGGGAATTTGAGATGAGCATGATGGGCGAGTTGTAGTTCTTCCTCGAGCTACAAATCAAACAATAAAAGGAAGGAACATTTGTGCACCAGGCTAAGTACACCAAGGACATTGTGCGAAAGTTCAAGATGGAGGATTCCAAGGCTATGACGACGCGGATGAGTACGACTACAGCTCTTGATGCGGATGAGGAAGGTGAACACGTGGACCAGAAGGAGTACCGGAGCATGATTGGGTCACTCCTCTACTTGACGGCGACGAGGCCAGACATCCAGTTCTCGGTATGTCTGTGCGCTTGTTTTCAAGCGTCTCCGAGGACTTCGCATCATCAAGCGGTGAAGCGAATTTTCAGGTACTTGCGTCACACTCCCGACTTCGGCCTTTGGTACTCCGCGTCCTCTTCTTTGTCGCTTCATGGTTTTTCAGACGCGGATTTTGCCGGGTGTCGGTTGTATAGGAAGTCCACTTCCGGGACTTGCCAGTTTTTGGGTTCTTCTTTGGTGTCTTGGTCTTCCCGCAAACAGTCGAGTGTTGCACAATCCACTACCGAGGCAGAGTATGTTGCCGCTGCTAGTTGTTGCTCTCGGCTCCTTTGGATTTCATATACCATGAGTGATTTTGGTGAGGAGTATACCCATGTCCCACTTCAATGTGATAGCACCAGTGCCATAAGCGTTGCAAAGAACCCAGTGCTCCATTCCAAAACCAAGCACATAGAAGTGAGGTACCATTTTCTAAGAGACAACGTAGAGAAAGGAAAGATAGCTTTGATCCATGTACCCACACATGACCAACTAGCCGATATTTTCACCAAACCCCTAGATCAAGCAACTTTCACTCGTTTGCGGGGGGAACTTGGTGTGTGTTTGATTTCTTGAGTTGGGTGTGTGGGAGCTCCCTTGTAGCATATGTATAGCTTTCCTTTGTGCATTTCTTGCATTTGGCATGGCATATGTAACATGATGTATAGACATCCTTGTATCTTAGATTGCATGCATTTTGTATCATATGCATTGGATAGGAAAAGCTTCTCCTATATACATTGTTCACCATGGGTTGCTATATATGTCTTTGTGAGCTTGTTTGGTATGCTATGGTTAGCTTGGCTTAGCTCTTGATGATCTTGATGAATGATCCATGGTTGACGGCTATGTTTTTGAAAAATGTCACATATATGCTCTCTCTTGTGTAAACGCCTTTACATGATCTTGACATGTTTTAGTGACTTTGCTATGCTTAATTTGTGGTTGGATAGCTAGTTTATTGATCATATGGGGCCAAAGGCTCATTTGCCATTATGAATGTTTAGCCCCCTTGCTTTATCTTGTGGAGGGGCATAAGTTCCTTTTTGTCGCAAAGACATTTCATGTACCAATTATAAATCTGAAAATGAAATGTAAAATGCTTGGAAAATATGCTCCCATGTCATATGTGCTAAATTTAATTTGCTTTGGGTGCTAAACCGTTGCATGATGCCTACCAATGAGAAGTCTTATACATAGAAGTAGGCACATGGCTCGGTGGCTTTGACATAACATGAGGCGCTTGTGGGTGTTTGTGATGGTCTTATGATTAGAATGGCTGTCCTAGCATGAAGTTTGTATGGCTTTGCCATTTCGACATGTTTTGCTCATGTTTAGGTTTTTGCTTATGAGAGAGTAACTTTTCGCAAAATTACTCAGATCCTTTTTGGCCTTGTCCAATGGTTGTGAAACTTGGTGATCACGTAGTTAAGGTCATTACGATCCTGTAGAGTATCTAACTTGCTCATTTGGACTTCTGTAGCCTCTTGTGATGAATTTTATATATTTGAGAAGCTATATGTTGGAACGTTTCGCATTTTGCCTTGATTCATGCATTGTCAACAAGGGGGAGAAGTTTGTGCATGCTTTGGGCACCTGGGAGTGTTTGGAAGGTGTTCCAATTGGTTCGGGCAAATTTTGGGCAGTTTGGTGCAGGGCCGGTCTCTTGGGGCGGTCTAACCGCCCCCAGGCGGTCAGATCAGGTGCAAGCGGTCTAACCGCCCTGCGCAGAGTGAGCAGTTTTTTGCTCTTTGTTGCATTCCCGTGTTGCATTGCTGCATTTGTTCAGGGCGAGTGTGCTTTGGCCCAGGGGGAGCTTGCATATGTGCAGGGGGAGCTCTTTTGCGGTGTTCGAGATTTGGTTCGGTGGTTTGTGCTCACTGTTTGAGCATGGTTTTTGTCTCGGATGTGTCGAGCCGTTGCCCTTGCCGGTGAGGCCTCCAGGTGTGGAGAAGACAAGTAGGCTTCGTTCGAGGGACCCGGTGGCCAGTGGGGTCAAGTGCGGGCCGCATGGTGGCATGAACGGCAAGATGAAGTCGTGGACGGTTTCTTGGTAGAGCCTCAAAACCAAGGTCGAGCCGGGACTACGTGGGAGCCGAGTCATGAGTGGAGATTGGCGGAGGCTACACCGAGTTCGCGGGGTTTGCGGTGGTTCACCGTAAAACCACCGGGTTACTCGGTTGAGCCACAAAACCGAGGCCGAAGACTCGACGAGGAGGTGCGGCCACCCGGGCCGGTTCAACCGCCCGGGAGGGCGGTCGGACCGCCCGGGGGCCGGTCCGACCGCCCGGTCGCTGGCGCCGAGATGCTTCGAAGCGGAGGACACGCGTCGGGATCGCAAGGCTTGCGTCGAGGCTAAGCAGGTTGCGGTCGCCGGGCATCCGTCCGATGAAGAAAATCTGAAGACTTCCAAATCCGCCCTTGAGGGGCTTGTATCCCTAGTTTTAAGTAAGGGTAGTTTAGTCTTTTGGGTGCCTCCATATATACTCATTGAGTGGATGGATGGCAGCAAACTCTTTGAACCCTAACTCATTTTGCTTTTCCGTTTTGGTCTCCTTTTTTCCCTAGTTTTTCCTAGGACTAGCTTGAGAGCTTCATGTGAGATCTAGAGAGAGAGGGATGGATGTTTGGGTGGCAAGCTAGACCTTGTACGAACCTTCATGGTATGTATAGATGGTTCGGCGTTGTTCCTCAAGGTGGTTTTCCCGTCCTTCTTTGTGTTGATTTTCGGAGCTCTTTGTTGGCGGTGTTTTGAGGACGATTTCTTGGGGTGTTTGGTGGGTGTCACATATGAGGATCTTGTGCCTCTTTGGCTGGTGACTTTGCCCCCAAATCTCTCTTGAATCGGACTCGATTTGGTGGTTTTTCGAGTTGGGTGAGTTCTTGACCTAGAGAAGCGATTTCTTTGATTCCTCTTGATTGTGAGCGATTCGGGTCGATTTCTTTGAGGTAGAGGTTGCCCAGGAGGTAAACCAGCTATTCCCGAAGTTTTGCTGCAATCCGTGGAGTTATTCGGGAGATCGGGCGCGAGGAAGTTGAGATTTGACCCGCGGGTTCGTTTTCTGGAAGTGGCGGTCTAACTGCCTGGGGGGCGGTCTAACCGCCCTGGGCTTTCCAGGTCAAAGTTTTGTCTCGCCGGATTTTCGTCTGTGAGTTTGTTCGCCTTGATCAGAGGAGCGTCTGGGTGAAATTTCGGGTCGTTCTCGTGCCGTTTGTTAGGAGTTCTTGTTTGGAGTTCGTTGCTAGGTACAGGAGGTTAGACCGCCCCTGGTAGCCGGTCTAACCGCCCCTAGGCCCCTGGGTGAAGTTTTGGTTTTCGCCAAGATTTTCTGGTAGCTAGCATGGCCTTGACCAGAGATCTTTGTTGGTGGAACCGTGGTGCGTTTTGGTGCTCGGAAGAGGTGTTTCGGAGGATTTCTTTGGTTGCCTTGTCGAGGCGGTCTAACCATCCCCTATACCCGGTCTAACCGCCCCCTCTGGACAGCCGGCTTTCGAGTTGTTTCCGCTGTCGTGGGTGCGTGTGTGTTGAGGTTGCTGGTGGTGTTTGTTCCTAGGACCAGTAGCACTCCAGTGGCTACGTGGTTTTGGCAAACGGAAGGTAGAAGTGCGGAGCGTGTGATTTTGGGGGTCCGACCGAGCGAGTTCATCTTGTCGGAGTTTCAATCTCCTTCAAGAAGAATTTTTATCGGCTCCCATTCACTCACCCCCTCTCTGGTCGCCTAATCGGTCCTTCAACTGACAACTTTTCTGATATTTCCACTGCACTTCATTACCAGGCTCACGACGTAGAGGTTCTGGGTAAGCTCTGTGACAGAGAGCAACCTTCTGTTTTTTGTTAAAGTACTAAGTCATCCATGTTGAATACACCTTCTGAGGGTCCTGCATTGCTGCATGTGCTGCATTAGTAAGGTCAAGAAAGTACATCATTGTGTGGTACAAGAAGAACTCAATGATACCAACAAGAGGTTGAGCTCTGGCACTACGCACAACAGCGTTGTAGACCTCAGCAAAATTTGTTGTCATTATCCCATGCCTCACACCTCCCTTATCAAATAAGAGGGACCATTTCTCCTTAGGCTCATTCTGAATCCACTGGCTGAAGGTCTTCACAGCACGTCCTCTTCTCCTTCTGACATTTGGAGCATCTAGCCCAACGTCCTCCAGAGAAACTGGCTCTTCCCCAGGTTCACTACTTACAGGCTTCTTAGCTATCTCTTCTGATGCTTTCTTCGTCAGATCATCTAATTTTTGCCACAAGTCGAAGAATTTCTTCTCCTGATTGGTTGAACATAGACGCTTCAACAATTTTGTAAGTTCTTTGTTCTTGAACTGGCTATGAAAGTTTCCTCTCATATGCCTCATGCACCATCTGCTATGCACATCTGGCCATTGGGCTGCTCTGTAACGCTCTTGACTACCTTCTTTGATGCCACTAATGGCCTGCAAAATACCTTTGTGTCTATTGTGTATCACACATACGTCTGACACATCTCCCACCACCATCTGCTCTAATCTCTCTAGAAACCAATACCAATTGTCACCATTCCGTCCCTCTGCAAAAGCAATTGCCAATGGCAACAAGTGATTGTTGTCATCTGCAGCCTCAACTGTAAGGATTATGCCCTTGTATTTTCCTGTTAGGAATGTGCCATCTATGCAAGTAGCTGGTCGACAATGTTTGAATGCAGCAATAGCAGGACCCAATGCTAAGAATGCCTGCTACAAGACTTGCTTCCCTGGCCTTGATACATGATCATAAGCCTTGATATCATAATAACTACCAGGATTTAGCGCGACAATTGTGTTCAGCAATCGAGGCAGATTGTCATAGGATGCTTCATAAGTTCCCCACCTCATCTCCATTACCTTCTTCTTTGCCATGTATGTCTTACCATAACTTATGTGATACCTAAATTTCTCCTCAATTGCCAAGATAATGGACTTAGGCTCAAAAGTAGGATTTTACACAATCTTAGCAAACATCTGGCTAGCCACAAAACCAGATGACAAATTACGATGGCTTGCATCCAGCTGCTCAAGTACACAAGTGTGATCCACAACAGATTTGATCTTCCAATAATTTTTTCACTTGCCCTGGGAAGCATACACTCGAAAAGGACAGGTGGGCTTCAGACAATCAATGTTGCCCTAAACGCTAAATGGTAGTCGTTCGTTCGACCCTCGTTTAGTGTGTAGGCCGTGTAAACGCTGTGTACATGTCGTGTACACGGGTTACATGGTTTTGTACAGATGAGAGAAAAATAGCATTCTAAACTTGTGACAATCCGCCCAGGAAAATACCGTACTATCGCCTAAGACCGATCCTCGTTGGTCATTAAGCGATAATAAAGTATCATCCTGTCGTTAGTTGCCGGGTTAACGCCCGGTAAATCACTTGGGATTCAAACAGAGGATCGACATATGCATTAAAACTCATGCGAAGGCGAGTCCAGAGTACAACTCGGGTTAAAAACAAATTCATTACAAACCATTGTTCATGACATGGAGTAAAGGTTCAGAGTTTGAAAACAACGGAAATAAAATAAACTAGCGCAACGGTAAACATCACAGGAGGCCATCCGTGATGTCATCACTTGTCGTCACCCTTCCGGTCAATCACACCTGCAACCACAATTTTAAAGCAAGGCTGAGTATACTAATACTCAGCAAGACTTAACCGTCGGGCGATATCTACATCAGCAATCTCTAGACATGAAAGGCTTTTGGCCGGTGGGGTTTCTTTTGCTGAACAGCTACTAGGGATAGATCCTTACTTTCAAAATTTTAGCACAAGTTCTAGTTGATTACCATTTCTAAATGTGCCATCTAATTCAATCAAGAATTGGACAAGCAATTAATTCATACAACAATATTCCTCGAGTTCCATCATTATGGGACATCATGGCCAGTTGATTAAGCAGTCTCGGATAACGGTGAGAGGCCGACAATCGATTGATTTAAACCTTGCAAGGTAAACCCAAACACACGGTAGGCTGCTCCCGAAAGGACAACTTTCCCAGGCCGTTTCCGTCGATCTTCAGCTCAGGAGCAAATCCTACATTCCTTGGTACAAGGCTTACTGGATCACTCCCACACGAACGTCTAGACTCACGCAGGTACCACACTGTTGCAAGCAGGGGGACACAAGTGCCCCAGGTTTAGTAGGGAAAGGTTCCCTTACCGCGTCAATCGGGTACTAGGCTTACCGGTCCCATACCCGGCATGTGTTTAGTACGTTCAAAAGCTTAGCCCACGGAAGCCACTGGACCGGAGCCCAAATCCCATGCTCTTACCACATGAGCAATCCATCTATAAAGATCTTATGATTCCAACATAAGAACCTATTCTCGCGAGTGACGAACATCACTCGACTTCTACCGGGTCCTATAGCATAGCAGCTATCGACCTAGCATACTAGTAAAAGACATAGGTACCTAGGGATCATGCATCTAGGGTTTCATTCAACTCCTGAAACGTAAATGCACAATCATAGCAAACATAATTGCATAATTGTAAAAGACGGGGTTAATGATCCGGGACTTGCCTTCGCCGGCAAGGTTGGCCTTGGGCCCTTCTGGAGTTGGGTCCAGGTCTTGAGCTACGTCCACACACGGTAGCTCTTCGTCGGCACCTTCGTTCCCTCCTTCCGGCACGAACGTTCGTCTATCGCCGGAGAGATCTACACGAAGATGCAAATGCAAGATTTATTCGACGGTTTTTAATTTAATTCACCACAAACCACAAGTGACAATCAAGGGGTGTATTAGTTGGACACATTCACCTAGATAAGAAATACATTTAGCATACTCTTCCAAAAGGAACAATATGCAGCTCTTTATTAGATATTCTTTTTGATAGTGACTGTGTACATATATATGTAAATAATTTAATTCAACTTCACAAACAGCAGTGGGTGGGTATATTTAACCTTTTAAAATGATTTGCAACCACACCCAAGATTGGTAGGGATGGTTTGGTGATTTTTCCCATTTAATGACTATTAAGCCCTTAATGACTTACATAACTTTTATTCATGGAATTAATTAATAAAATTAAGTGGAAGGGTGTATTAACCACTAAACACCCATAACAAGACACTGGACACACATGCATGCTTTGGATAGCTAGAAATTAATTATTTTTGAAAAAAACAAAAGCTAGTTAGATGGACAAGGTAAATACACACAAAAATAATTACTCAAAAAAATGATCCAAACTTTCTCACACATGTTATATGGTTCAAAACTAGCCTAATGGTGCAGCACATACACCTAGAACTATTATGAAACTTGACTTATGCAATTACAAAGAAAATCAAGCATATTTCACGAATAAATATTTCTGGTAATTATAAAATTGTGATTAATTCACCATAGGTGTGTTTTGGAATAAAAAGACAGTGTGCACAAGTTGGTTGCAAAAAACTTATTATTTTTATCTAGAAAAATCATTTATGCAGATCTGGCAGAAATGGAAAAACATTTTTATAAAAAGATTTACATCATAACTTTGTGCAATTTTTGGCATAGGATCTAGTCATGACCAAACACACAACATATCCAAAAATTGGACACAGAGGATTTATATATTTTGAGTTATAGCAGATCTAGGGTTTTCACATTTGTATTTTTCCTGCAAAAACTAACAGGAACTAGCTCAGGCAAGAATAACAAAAGTTGTAGGATAATTCACAAAGGATCTAACACAATTGGTTCTGCATTTTCCGATTTTTCTACAATTTTCTATGCAATTTACAAGAATCAGTGAAATCACAAATACTATTGGAGTTACCCTTTGCAGAAAGACCCTCAGAAAGATTCGCTGCTTTGCAATGTGGGCCCTGGGGGCGGCTGGCCGGCGCGGGTGAGCAAAATTCTGGCGAGGTTCTCCGGGGTTTGGCCGGGGAAGGTGGGGGAAGGGTCTAGGGAGTGGCTAGGACCGGTTTGGGCGCTCGGTCGGGGCGGTGGTGGCGGCGGCGAGCGGGCACGCCGGCGGCGGCGGTGCCGGCCGCGGCGGCTCGGCTCGCTGTCCGGTCGAAGGGCGACTCGGGAGGGACTGCGGGCGGCGGGGCTTAGCTCCTGGAGGGTTTGTGGAGGTGAGGAGTCAACTGATTTCGCCGGAGCCGCGCAGGATTGGAGCTTCGCCAGCGCTGATGTCTAAGCGCGTGAGGCGCGACCTCCCTTCGACCCGCGAGCGCTGGCCTGCTTTTAAGGCACAGCGACCTGCCCCAGGGGGCGCCCACGACCACCGAGGCGGGCGCGAGGGCCAAGGTCTCGGGACGCGCGCCTGACAGAGGGAAACGCGAACGGACCGGTGGTCCATGGCATGACGCGTACGGGCGGCATGGGCATGAGGCGTTCCCGGTGTTCAAGGCATCGGGAGGCGAGTCGCGACCTCGGGAAGGCGCGGGCGGCCTTGGGAACGCGCGCCGGCGGGACCGGACGCCGAGGCGGCGGCGACTCGCGGCGCGGCGCGCGCGCGCGCGCGGCCGAGTCCCGGCGCTGCATTGCTTAGACCCGGCTACTTCGAGCGCGGTTTCTCCTAAAAATTGAATATAAGTGAACCAAGCGATGAATAAGAAAAGTTGTAGATCTAACTACCCCCTACAACTTTCACAAAGGCCGTCTAGTGTTTTTCTCAACGGATTTTGCAGGAACGTCGTGCCAACTTTGAATGCCGGCCTGTTCTGGGAAACAGGAGGTACTGGCAGTTGACCAAGTTTTTCACCCTTTTCTGCTCAAAATTTGAAATGCCAATATACATGAAAGTTGTGTCCCTCAACAAAATGGACAACTTTTATAAAGGTAGATTTTGAAGTGTTTAGGTGAATTTTGGAGAACGCGGCAAAAGTTCCGGACGACATTCGCCGACGTCAACAGTTAAGCCGGGTTTGACCGTGTCATTGACCACGGGTTGACCACAGGTGTGTGTAGGTTTGGTCAAGGGGTTCAATAGGGTTAATTGGCGAGGTTTTCATGGTGATGACCTAGGTTGACCTATGTTTGACCGCTGTCGACCGGTTTGACTCGGCTGATTCGGCCATTAGCGCTAATGACGCTAATTAAAAACCTGGGGCGTCACAAAACTTATAGTTGATATAGTTCCCCATTTCAAAAAACATCAACACATCACCGAATATTGAATACATATGTTCAGACCACTCACTAATTCACTAGTGTCTCATGCTCAGTTGACTACAAGTCACATAGACACAGAATACATGGTCAGTCGGTGAAATACAATACGAAACATAGTTCACAAGTCGCATGATGGTAAAAAAGTGAAAAAGTTCATAAGATGGATAAAAGCATTGATGTGCAACCAACAGACAATCAGCAATCTTTGATCATCCTCTTGCCCATCACCAAAACGGCCCATTACACGGTCTACACGCTGAGTAAAACCGTGTTTTGCCGTTTTTTGTGAGCTGTTTAATCTGTGTTTGACCGAGTTTGACTGTGTACACGGGCTATCTGTGTAATGAACCATTTAGACCCTAAACTACACAGAAGTCTGCTGAGTAGCGTTTACACGGTGTGTACACGGGCTACACTGCCGTATACGGCAACACTGCAGACAGTGTACATCATATATATGTGGAGAACTCTTCACTACCCTGAACTCTCTCTGTAGAGTAAGGGTGGGCCACCTCTTCACTGCATCGTTCACCTCTACTGCACTCTTATACATGGCGCCAACAGAAACTGCATTTTCTCTATACTCCCAAGCCACATTCTCACCAGGATTGACAGATAGTTGTGAGAAATTGTAATTGTCCCAATCCCTTAGAACTAACGGGTCATCCTCATCATCTGAGGAGTTCTCTTCCAATCCACGTTCATCCCCATTGACCTCCATTTCGAACCGCCTGAGTAGTTATTCATTAACTTCCCCCTCGTCAATTGCACCCTCAAAGTGTGTGTGACCATGTCATTTTTCTTCCTCATCAGAACCACCATCTCCTTCTTCTTGTGGCTCAGTTGCAGGACCATCTCCAGCTTGTACTTCAGCCTCACCCTGGTGAGCATCACTCACAGGCACTTGACTACTAGACCCAGCCTTATGAACAACTTGGATAAAAAGCATCACAGGCAAACCAATATCACATGCTGTTTTGATATAACTCCTCCAATGTTCAGTTCCTTGAAGTGGCATAAGCTCCCAACATAATGACTCACTTCTATTGATTAGAGCCATAATGGACAAGTCATGTTGCTCTGCATCTACATGAAATGCCCTAAAAAACTGGTAATGGACCCAAAAGTTCTTGAGGATGCTTTTTTAATGACATGGTCAACAGAATTAAATTCTGACAAGTCAACTCCATGCTCAGCATATCTAATATGCCCATTACCAAAATACAACTTGACACTGAGATCATCTGACATTTCTGACAGCATGAAAAAATAAAACACTATTAACAAGTGGATCTGCAAGTACAAAATATATCTACTCAGATCTACACTACAACTATAATTTTTCTAAGCAGATCTACACTAGAACACTAAGCATATCTACATTAAAACTATTAAGTTTCAGAGTATTGCCTCTAACGAGACGAAAAACCGGCAGAGCTTCGCACCTTCAGCACCTCCTCCCTCACTCCCTTCTCCTCTTCCCCCTCTCTTTTCTTTTTTTTTCGAATTATTATGACATTTTCGGTTGAATTTCGGTGTTATATAGGCGTGGGAACCCTAGCGCCGTGGCCCACGGCGCTAGGGGGCCTGCTGCCGCCGTGGGCCGTGGCGCTAGGACTTGACGCCGCGGCCCAGGGTGTTAGGCCTTTAGCGGCTTAGGCGCAAGGTTTGGGCCACGTCAGGGCCCACTCCTGGCGGCACCTAGCGCCGCGACCAACTGCGTTATGTCCCTGACGCCATGGGCCATGACGCCAGATGTATATTTTTGCAAAATTTGTGCTGGACCATATGTTTTTGCAAAATTGTGATAAAATAAATATATAAAAAATTCCTCATCGCCGCGAGGATTCTGGGTAGGGCTCTACAACGAAGAGTTTAGGGTCAAGGACACATGATATTTGGTAGCAGCGGAACTCTGCGGGTAGGGTCGAGCTCGTCGCCTCGTCAGGGAGAAGGATCTCCACAGAGAGGAGGAAGAGGAGCGCAATGACAATTACAAGCTGGAGGGGCGACGACAGCGGAGATGCAACGATGAGACCACTGCGTCGGTTTCCAGAGTCGTTCCTATCGGAGGGCCAGCCTTGTTTTTTTTAGAATGACACAGTACAACGCAAACACTCACAACACACACGCACAATCACCCCTATGAATACACGTATGCAAACCCTACCCCTATGAGCACCTCCGAAGGACTGAGCACCAGCAAATCTGGAGATTCCCGAAGTCACCAATGGAGGGGGGGCGGCCTTCGGTGATGACGTGACAGGATTAATGTACAGAGGGGATCATCTGCTGGTAGAATTCGAATGAGGTCCATACGTCCAAAAAAAATAAGTTAATTTGCGTTTCAAAGTTTATTAAAGATACATATACTCATTTGACATTTGTCTTAAATTGTTTACTGATTCGGATTAACTAGTCAAACACATGAAGTTTCCTGCAATTACTTATTACATACTGAATCAATAAACAATTGGTTATTTCTGATAAGAAGAAAAGAATCGACACTGCTTAAACACAAACTAAGATTTATGTATTGTACATTAATTTTGGCCATGAAGACACGGGTTAGTTCGTTTTTCCTCTCTCAAACAATTTATGATGATAGATCTCCCTCAGCTTGAGCAAAATATAAGGTTAATCAAGTGCATTGTATATATCATGCCAATCTATTATCTTTATACTTGAGTTTTAAAAGAAGCCACCATGTTCGCTGAGAGGGTCTGGAAATTCCCACGTTCATAAAAAAAGAGAAGAATATACACTGTTGGATTTTATGAAGATATGAAAGTCTAAATTAATCCAAATAATACATAAATTCGGAATTAAAATAAGGAAATCCAAAGAGTACATATTCAATACAAATACAATTAATAAACACATAAATCCGGAATTAAAAATAATAAAAAATGGCACTTAATGTTTACACAGATTGGGAAAGCGAAAAATAACTAATTGAAGAGTAAATAACAAATACAATTATAATTTAGAAAGTTTCACATGATGGGCATTAAAGTAGTTCTTTTTCCCTGTTGAAGTACTCCCTCCATCCTGCAACCATCTAGGCCCTTTCGCACCTTTGGTAAGGGTGTGTTTCGGTAATAAATGACAACCATATGCTTGTGACTAACCTTTGTTTTGTAGCGGATTTTATATTGGGTTATTGTCACAAGTGTTGAATGAAAAGAGACCCCTCAATTTGAATTCATGGTCGATAAATGGATGAATACTACAAGGCTAAGGACTTTGATAGTTCCAAGTGTCACAAGGAGATGAAGGACACTTGGATTGCTAGTTTGTAGTGTTTGACCGTACTATAAAGAGGGGTTCGTGCACTAGTAGCTTGACCATGCACCAAAAACCATGAAAATATGCACACTCAAGTTCCTTGGTTGTCAACTAGCTCAGAGAGTTCATGTAAGCAAGGTTGAAGCAAAAGAATCAACAGAAAACTCAAAGGCGCTAATTGGACGAGTTAGAATCAAAATCATAGCATCGGATAATTCGACACCCTCGATTCTAGATGCGTCGGATGAGTTCTGTGGCCAAAAGATTCAAAACAGACCGTCAGATGAGCCGACGGTACAGGCATCGGTTCATCCGATGCCTTAGGGTTGGGCTACAGTAAGGGTCAAGGCTCAACACCTTCAACACAGGACGATCCGACGTATTGACCAACGGTTCATCCGACGGTTGCATTTAAATCATACAGAGACGCGCCAAATCAATTGCTTCAGCACCGGATGAACCGACGCTTGGATTGTTGACTCAGTGGTTCATCCGACAGTTATATTCAAATCATATAGTACCGCCCCGAGTGTGGAGTCTTCAGCACCGGATAATCCGACGGGGCATCGGTGTATAGAATGGGTGCATTGTCTAGGTTTCTTGGTTCAACGGCTATATTGGGCTGTATTAGTGACCGGATGATCCAACGCTCAAGCAGGGGGAGACCATCGGTTCATCCGACGGTACCACTTTTTCAGGAAATCTTTTCCAACGGCTATCCACCCTTTCTAGGCCTATAAATAAGACCCCCCTGCCTCTCTTGAGCTGCCTTTGCCATTCTGAAGACCTATAGCAGCCAAGGAGAGAAGGAGAGTGTGTTCTTGCCATTTGGGATTCTCTTCCTCTTCATTAAGGAGTTCTTCTTAGTGATCAAGAGTGTTCAAGGTGCATACATGGCTTAACTGAGTGCTCATGTCAAGTGAAAGTGTGCGGGCTTGTTACTCTTGGAGTTTGACGGCTCCTAGACGGTCTCGGTGATTTGGGGGTTCTTGGTGAGCTATTGGAGATTGTGGGAGCCTTAAGACAAGCTTGGTGTACACGGTTCGAGACCCACCGTTCCGGAGATGGAGAATGGGTACTCTTAGTGAGCACTTGTGTCTTGGTGACTCAAGGGGGAGCGATACTCTAAGTGAGTGCTCCAACGTGGATTAGGGGGAAGCGTCAGCTTCTCGATACCACGGGAAAAAATTCGGTCTTCTCTTGTGTCTCTCTATCTACTTTCTTGCATTTCATTTCAGCACCTAATTTCAGCACTTAAGTTTCCTTGTCTTTGTTCTTGGTTATTTGCTTGTGTGCTTCATATATTGCCTAGGTTGTTTCATATCTCTTAGTGTGATATTTGCTAAGGAAACTTGTGTTAGTGTGCTCTAGTAGTAGAGAAAAACTGCTTTAGATGGGCAACACTACTTAATAGGTTAAGGGTTCTTTGTTTCTTTAGATTTTGAAAAGAAGTCCCATATTCAACCCCCCTTCTATGGGACATTGATCCTACAAGTGGTATCAGAACTAGGCTCCCTTGTTGCTTGGCTTAACCGCCTAGGGAGATGGGGAAAGGTAGCGACAATGACCCTCCCAAGTTGGCGGGGAAACGGTTTACCTTTTGGGCGCATAGAATGGCAAGCTACCTTCAAGTTCAACACCATGATGCATGGGCCACCACCATGTATCCGTTGCCTAGAGTTCCCACTGAGAGTGAGGCTAAGTGGAATGCGCGTGCTAGAAATCTTATTTTTGAGGCGCTAGATGAGGAGCTGTTTGATCGGGTCTTTGCTTTGGAAACCGCCCATGAAGTGTGGATGCAACTCAAAGAAATCCATGTGGGTAATAAAAAGATCCGTGAGGAGAAATATGAGTTGCTCAATGTGGAACTCAATGAGTTCAAAATGAAGGACGATGAGGGTGTAGAGCAAATGTATTCTAGGATGGGTGTGCTCATTCAAAGTATCAATGCTCTCGATGTTGCTAACCTTTCCGAGTAGGAAATTATCTGGAAAATCCTTCAAATGCTCCCTAAGCCAAGATACAACATCGTCAAGGCACTTCTCTTTGAGAAGGATTTCACTACCCTCACCATCACCGAGGTTGTGAACAAGATCCGCTCCCACGAGATGTTCATGATGGAAGACATGGAATCATCTACCTCTCACTCAAGCGCTAAGAAAGACCTTGCACTCAAGGCTAGTGAGAATATCAAGTCCAAGAAGACCAATGCAAAGCCTCCTTCTTCCTCAAGTGAAAGCGAAGACAAGAGTGATTCAAGTGAAGAGGAGAGCGATGATGCAAAGCTTGCTCTCCTCATGAAGAAAACCACAAGAATGCTCTCCAAGATTGGCAAGAAGGGCTACAATTATGATCCCAAGAAGCAAAAGTTTCGGGCATCAAGAAGAAGTGGTGAGGGAAGCAATTGGAAGTGCTACAATTGTGGAAGCTATGATCATCTATCATATGATTGCCCCAAGCCCGACAAGCGAGTGTCAAGCTCAAGCAAGAAGAACGATGAAGATGATAAAGATGCCAAATACTACAAGAAGAGCTCAACCAAAAAGAAATCATCAAATAAGCCCTACCACAAGAAGAAGGGTGAACATCGTTCTCTCTTGGTCAATGAATGGGTAACCGGTGGTGAAACTTCAAGTGAATCAAGTGAAAGTGAAGAAGATAAGAACAAGAAGATCGCTGGTATTGCAATCATGGATGATGAATAGCCTCCACTCCCACCTCCACCTATGTGCTTCATGGCAAAACACTCCAAGGTGAGCGATAGCGATAGTAGTGGTTCTTCTAGTAGTGATGATGAACTCTCACCACTTGCTCTTAAGGGTCTTCTTGATGAATACACTTCCATGATTAAGAAACAAAAGAGTAAGCTCAAAGCACTTGATGAGACTCATGAGAAACTTAATCTATCATATGATGAGTTGCTTGTGAAGCACAATGACCTTAGCAAAGAACATGATGCTTTGGTAGTGTCCAACAAGTCACTTAGAGATGACCACAACAAGTTACTTGATAAGCACAATGAGCTAATCGTCAAGCATGATGACATAACCGTGCTTAAAAAGTCTCTTGAGTCAAATCATATGAAGCTTAAGAAAGAACATGTGCTCTTAGAGATGAAATATCAAGAACTTGAGCTTGCTAGTGAGGACATTGGCTCTAGTGGGCATGCAAATGCTAAGGTATTCATGTGATGATCTAATTGAAGAACCTAAGGTCTTGCTTAATGATGAAAATGTTGCATCTTCCTCCAAGACTAACCATTCTAGGGTGAAAGCTCTTGAAGAAGAAGTGAGAAGACTAAGGTCTTGTGTGAAGACTTTAGCCAAGGGTGAGGAGTTACATGTGACACCCTAAAATTCCATCACTAAAATTACTTAGCAACTTAAATTAGTCTTAAGGGTTGAAGGAGATTAAATTGCTATTTAAATTGAGCTCTAAAAATATTAAAGATAATTTAATAAACTTAGAGACAACAAGTGTATGTGCATCATCTTTTGGCTTGCATGGTTTTTGGTTGCTTGTGTGGTTTCTAAAAAAGTCTATAAAATTCTTGAGAAAAGTTTGAAAAAGTTTGAATTGAATTTGGGTTGAAAATGATTTGAAAATGAAGTTTGAAAAAGGAAAAAGAAAAAAAAACAAAACCAGCGCTGGCTCCTTTCGGCCCAGGCGGCCCAGCCCAATCCCCGCGCCGACCCACTGCCCTCCCCTTCCCTTTTTCTTTTTCACCGCGGCGCCGACAGCTGTGTCCCACCTGTCAGCCTCTCTTCTTCCCCCTTTCCTTTCTTCTTCCCCGCGCTCGCCGGCCGCCGCCGCAGCCGCGCGGATTCCGCCCCGCTCCCGCCTTTCCCCCTTCCTTTCTCTCCTCTGTGAGCATGCCAATTAAGGCAATCAATCCCCACCCAAAACCCCCGGCCGTTTCCCCTTGCCATCTTTACGCCCGGACGGCCCGCCGGCCATCAATGGCAAGCCGCCGGCCGCCCCGTCCCTTACCCGCCTCACCTTCCATCCTCGGGTCCTATTTTAGCTCGCGCACGCACCTCTGTGCCCCCCTTTCGCCTCTGCAACGCACACACGCACACGCCGAGCACCAATTTCGCCGCGCCGCCGCCTCGGGTTTCCGCCGCCGCCGTCGATTCGTCGCCGCCTGTGAAGGGCTAGACCTCCCGCCCGTTTCTTTTGACCTTTGGGTTCGCAAGGAGCTTGACAAGCTCGTGTTGCCGCAGTTCTTCGTCCCCGACGCCCGTGGCAGCCGCGCCCCGAGCTCACCGCGGCCGCCGCCCGAGCCGCCGCCGTCGCCAAGCCTCCCCGTTGCCGCCTCCTCTCCACCCGTTGGCCTCGTCGTCATCCCCCCGTGCGTGGTAGCGAATACCCGCCCAATTCTCCTCCTTTTCGCACCCGCTAGCGACCCCGCGGACTCGCCGAAGCAGCCGCGCCGCCCCCTCACGGTCGCCGCCGCCGGTGAGGCCCAATCGCGCCCGTAGATCCCACGAGCATGTGCGTAAGCTTCCCCGCATCATTTTGCCCCCGACCCGTGGTTAATGTAGTGGCCGGGAGCGCCGTAGAGAGCTAGCGCGCCGGCGAGCTCCCCGCCGCGCGCGCGCCGCCCTCCGGCGTCGTCGCCGCCGCCCGCCGCACGCACGCGTCCAGGACCCTTGGATCTGCAATGGACGGTTTAGGGCGCGTACCCCTTCGTTTAAGTGGGATGGTCCACGGTGGACTTGTGGACCGCGCCCACGGCCGGGTCCACGGTGCACCCGTGCACCTGTAGCCGTTGGATCTGAGATCCACGGTGCTGAGTTGGCGGATTTGGTTAAGAGCCCCTGAGTTTTCAAATATTAGCAAGCCGGTCCTTCCACCTTTAAGAATCTTCATGGATAGGTCCTGGTTTTTGCAATCTAGCCCCTGTCTACCCTGAATAATTTTGTTTTAGGTCCTTTTCACCCCTTTTTGCACTTAGACCCCTCTGATTTAATTTATAAAAATGTTTAGCCCCTGATTTTATTTATAAACAGCCCTGTAAACATAGTTTTCTTGCAAATAGGCCCCTGTAAACTGTTTTAATCATATCTTTCTCATTTTAACTCCGTTTTTAGCGTTCTATATACCGAAATGATCGTCTCGACGAGTAGAATCTTTTAAACAGTAAATTTACCAGTTTTGTTACTGTTTGGTGTACTGTTTTGTTTATTGTTTGTTATCCATGTTTGACTCGTAGATATCGTGCCTGTTTCGTCTGAGCTCCCTGTCGGAGGTGATCAGGAAGAACCTGTCTTCGAGGAGGATTTCACTCAGCTTGTAGAGGAAGGCAAGTGGCTTTCCCCCTCTGCATAATCTTTTTGAACCTATGACACTGCATGCTAAATAATGTTTACTATTCCTGTTGTTATGCATAAATCTGATGGGCAAACACCTAGCTAAGGACTTGACTAGATGTTTTACCCCATTATCTTGGTCAACCCTGTTTAATAAATGCTTGGGGTAGATAAATGCTTAGTTGCTCTACATGAGTTTGGTTATGCTTTGTTTATGTTATACATCTCAGTTTTGCTTATATAATGTGTTTGTGCTTAAAACAAGATAACTTGAAATATAATTGGAACATGGAGAACCACCCAAGACAACTGTACAACCACAGTCCACATGGCTCTGGCTTAGCCAAGTAATTAGGAGAGTGGGTTAGCTTATAGCCCTTTTCTGAGAGGGGCACAGGGGGCCGAAGTTGAAGGGGTATAGCCCGGTCCTTTTGGGGTAGCAGCCTTGGCTAAGGTGTTGACCACTAGGGAGGGTTATGGTCCGCTCCGCTGCTGTAACTGTTGCGGGCTGTTGGTTTCTCTTCTTTCCTTTGTAAAGGCTTCGTAGTGGACCCCTAGCCACTCACCTTGGAAGTGTTTAAGGGTCTGGCTAACCCGGGCAAGTTGGGGAACACGAGCTGTGGGTAAAGTGTACAACCTCTGCGAGTGTAAAAGCGATCGATCGGCCGTGCTCACGGTCATGAGCGGCTTGGACCCTCACATGATTAATAAACTTGAAGACTAATGCAAATCATGGGTTGGAGGTTTGGTTTGAGGTTTCTTTTAAGGTTAAGTGGGTTGGTATACACTTACATTTAGTAACTAGGTGCTTGCTCATAAAACTTGACCAACATATAAAATGCTTACCGCTGTGAACCATAGCCTATCCTTGATAGCCTTGCATTGTTTCCCCCACTTGCTGAGCTCCAACCATAAGTGTGCTCACCCTTGCTTACCGCTGTTCAGAGGAGAACTTCGGAGGCGAGGACGAGTATTGGAGTGACTTCGAGGAGTTCTAGGCATGCGGATCCCCCAGTCATCATGCCTGTGGATGTCAGCGATGGAGTTGCTCGTCGTCGTTTAGTTATCGTCTTGTTCGGACCTTCGAGTCCACCCCTATGGATGTAATAATGGATATCATACTGGTTTAAACTCTTGTACGTTTTATTACAGCAATGGTATTACTCTCATTTTGTCTATCATGTGTGTGTAAATGATCCTGGCGCACATATGAGATGCATTCGGTTTTCCCTGTAAAATCGGGTGTGACAAAGTGGTACCGGAGCCGTGATGACCGTAGGTCGCGACCTTAGTTAGAAATGGACGAAATTAAGGATTCATGTTCTAGAAAGCCTTATCATGCTTCAAATCATCTTATTTACGCATTAAAAATCTAATTTAATTTTGGTTATCATTTTAAACTCGTCATTTTGATTTGTTCGTACTGCGAGATCGGTTTTGCTTTGATAGATGGCCGGGACTTACATGACCCCTCGCAAGAGCACCGGTGGGCGTTTTCCGTCCGGGACAGTGGCCCCTCGCCATCATCTTGAAGATGTTGAGGAGGAACGGGGAGGAGTTCCGGCCCGAGAGGTTGAGGTGGAAGAAGACCCGGAGGAGGTCCGGCCGGAAGAAGAAGAAGAGGATCTCGAAGAAGTCGAGATGGAGGAGGAGGAGCCGGAAGAGCCATTGGAACGACCCACGGTATCGATGGCACAGTGCTAGAGGCAGACGCAGATGGTGACATTGTGATCCCACCGGCGCCTGCAGTCAATGAGGAAGCACCCCCCGCACTCGCCGATCTGTGCCGAAGGTGAAGAAGGTGACCCAGAAGACTCCAGTGATGACAGTGTGGGTGAGGATGATGGTGACAATGCTTGTTGGCAACCCGGAGGAAGATGAGGATCCCCGCTATCATGGAGCCGAATACCACAAACACTCTACCTGAAGCCGAGAATGGACGAGTTCGCATTCTTTTGTGGAATGTTCGAGGTATACGGGGTATACCATAAGGCCTCTCTATGTGACCAAGCATTTCGGTGAGCCCGGAATGAGAGATTACTACACTTGCGAGTTTACATCGGGAAGCCTCGAATGATGCCGAAGGATGGAGGTATCGCTCATCTCACCATAGCACAACTCAGTTCTCTACGGATGACGCTGCGGTGAATGATGCAGCAAGGAGGGCGCTCTGGTCGGTCTGCCATGCTAATCGGGTGCAGTTGTTCCAATCGGAGTACCGCCATGTGCCTCGACGTGCAAGTGGCACAGAAGTGACTGTGGTGCCAGCAGGAGGCAATGACCGTATCGATGTCTTGGCACGGGTGACTACGCTCCGAATGCGGATCCGGAGGGAGCAACTTTGGAGATAAACAAGTATCATGAAGAGTCACAGATCGCTCGTGGCAAAGATAGCACGTCCGGAAGCACAGCCGGGGACAGCGGCGCCTCGGAAGTCATGCCATATCAGACTACAGCTTCCCCTCCGCGCAAGAGGCTTCGTTACGGCACTGATGAAGCTACCACTCGTCTTGGCTAGGATCCTAGGATGCTCGCCCTTATCATTTACCTTTCGTTAGACCGTTCCTGCGTGAACGTATTTGCTTGTAATAATTAATGCTGTTTGCAAACATGCTTGAGTTGGATCTTTGCTTGATTGTGAATTGTATGGTGGAGTGATGGCCACTATGCAATCTGAAATCTTAAGTTAATTAAAGTTTGGTTTGGGTTTTATCAGTTGTCGTTGCTTAATCTCTTATGCAAGTTTGATTGGTTCAAATCTGTTTTCGCAGTCATATGACATATCAGTAATGTTTTGCTTATAACTCAAGCTACAGAACTCCAAATGACATGAAACCAGTTGGGTTAGTTCACAAATTTAGAGGGTGAATTTCTGTCAAAAATTCAATAGTATACAATACATATTCTGGGAGTTATACACAAATTAATGAACATGTCAGAATCTGTAAATCTCTGCTGATATACCTGAACTGTTTGAACTGTATCTCGAGTTATACATGTCCAAATGAGGTGATTCCAGTTGGGATGGTTCCATAATTTTATACATTATAATCTGGTAAAAATTCGTGGTCATTGGATAATTACACAGAAAGTTATGCAAAATTCTTTGAGGTCAACAGAATCTGTCTTAACTGAAGTACATGCTGTCATTTTATTTTGAGTCATCCTCTTATGCAATGATTCAAGTACAATTATCTGAGATATGACTTTTCTAACGGTCAGATGGTAAACACCAGGTCCGGAGGAGGTCAAGACGTGCCACCTGTGATCCGGGCACATATTGCAAATCAGCAAAACCCAGCACCACCTCCACCGATCAACCAAGCAATGGACCCAAACATGCAGCAGTTCCTGGCAGCGCAGATGCAATTGATTCAAAACCTTACCAACACAGTACAGCAGATGCAAGCCCAACAGAACCAGCCACCACCACCGATCCCTCCACCACCCCCGCCACCAAGGGACAGGCACAAGGAGTTCATGAGCCACCATCCCCCTACATTTTCTCACTCAGCTGATCCACTAGATGCTGATGACTGGCTGAAAACTATCACCAAGAAGCTGGAGATTGTGCAGTGCACTGACAGAGAGATGGTCCTGTATGCTGCTGGAAGACTTGTGGGGCAGGCCACAGATTGGTGGGATGCGTACTCAACTGCTCATCCCAACAGGCATAACATCACTTGGCAGGAGTTCCGTGACAACTTCCGTACTTACCACATTCCTTCAGGGGTTCTCAAGCTTAAGCAAAGGGAGTTCTTGTCACTGAGGCAAGGCAATATGTCAGTAACTGAGTATCTGGACAAGTTCACTCACTTGTCACGCTATGCACCTGATGAAGTCAACACTGATCCAAAGAGGCAGGAAAGGTTCCTGGATGGCTTGATTGGTCCTCTGAACTATCTACTGCAGAGTCACATCTTCCCAGACTTTCAGACGTTGGTGAACAAAGCTATTGGGCTGGAAAGCAAGAGAAAGGAGATGGGTGAACAGAAACGCAAGTTTCAGTCTCATGGGCAGTCTAGCAGTAACACCTGTCCCCGTTACAGTTCTCAGCAGAGCTTGGCTCCATATCGTCCTAGTGGACAAGTTGGGAGGTACCCACAGAACATGCAGCTGCAGTGCTCGTTTCAGCCACAGCGCTTCAATCCTCAGACACCCAGAGCTCCTACCCCTCAGCTGAGTCGTCCTAGCAACAACTCTGGGGCACCTGTCAGAAACACCAACCCCGTTCGGCTCGGTGGATGCTTCAAGTGTGGAGAGTTGGGGCATTATGCTAACAAGCTGTCCTAAGAGGGTGATGCGGACTCCGCAGAGAGACATTGGAAACGGGGCCGGGCAGCCATCTTCGCGAGCTCGTACTCCACGGACACCCGGCAGAAGAGAGGCCGGCGAGTTATGTGCGTGGCCGAGTCAATCATGTATCGGTGGAGCAAGCTCGGAATGATGCGGCGTGGTATTGGGTACGTTTTTCGTCAACTCGTACCCGCTATCGTATTATTTGATTCAGGAGCATCACATTCATTCATAACTGATCAATTTGTGGCAAAATATAACCTATCTATGAGCACAATGAAGAACCCACTGATAGTTAGCACTCCTGGGGGAGAAATGAAAACTGGTCATATATGCCCACAAGTAAAGATTAATATCATGGGGGTAGACTTTCTCGCTAATCTGGTAGTTCTAAAATCATGGGGAATAGATGTCATTCTTGGTATGGATTGGTTAAGGAGTTGTGATGGAGTTATTCAGTGTCGGAAGAGGTCAATACTGCTAACCGGTCCTCAAGGGGAAAGAGTAGAATATGTGAGTGCACCCTCATCTAGCAAAGGAGTTATGAACTCTGTCGAAGGCAAGGCCTTGGAGGATATAAGAGTAGTGAATGAATTCCCTGATGTGTTTCCAGAGGATTTGCCAGGTATGCCACCTGATCGTGACATTGAATTTAGTATTGAACTTATACCCGGTATCGCTCCCATATCTAAAAGACCATATAGAATGGATGTTAAAGATCTAGTCGAATTAAAGAAACAAATCGAAGAATTACTTAGTAAAGGGTTTATCCGTCCTAGTTCATCACCATGGGGAGCCCCCACACTCTTCGTTGATAAGAAGGATGGATCTAGGAGGTTGTGTATAGATTATCGATCACTTAACGAGGTTACTATCAAGAATAAATACCCTTTACCCCGGATTGAGGATTTGTTTGATCAGATGAGAGGAGCTAAGGCCTTCTCTAAGATAGATCTTAGATAAGGTTATCATCAGTTGAAAATCCGTGTGGAGGATATACCAAAGACAACATTCACTTCTAGATACGGGTTATATGAGTTCACTGTGATGTGCTTTGGCCTGACCAATGCACCAGCATACTTTATGTATTTGATGAACAAGGTATTTATGGAGTATCTGGATAAGTTCGTTGTGGTATTCATTGATGATATACTGGTATTCTCTCGGAGTGAGGAAGAACATGAAGAACATCTGAGGATTGTGTTACAGAAGCTACGGGAACATCAACTGTATGCCAAGTTCAGCAAGTGTGCTTTCTGGTTGAAGGAGGTCTCTTTTCTCGGACACATCATCACAGATGGAGGCATAGCAGTCGATCCAAGCAAGGTTCGGGATGTATTGAATCGGAGTCCGCCTAAGAATGTGCCGGAGATCGAAGTTTCCTTGTACTTGCGAGGGGTACTATCGAAGGTTCATTGAAGGGTTTTCTAAGATAGTGAAGCCACTTACCACTCGCTCGAGAAAGGAAGAGAATTCAAGTGGGATGAGAAGTGTCGGGCTAGTTTTGAGTAGTTGAAGAAGAGGTCGACCACAAAGACTCTGTGTTGATCATGCCGGACATACACAAAGGGTTCGATGTATACTGTGATGCCTCTCGGCAAGGTTTGGGATGTGTGTTAATGCAAGAAGGAAAGGTAGTAGCTTATGGTTCAAGACAGTTGAGGAAACATGAGCAGAACTATCCTACTCATGATCTTGAGTTAGCTGCGGTTGTTCACGCATTGAAGATCTGGAGACATTACATGATTGGGAACAAGTGTAAAATCTTTACTGACCATAAGAGTCTGAAGTATATCTTTACTCAGAAGGATTTGAATTTGAGGCAAAGAAGATGGTTGGAGTTGATTAAGGATTTTGATTTGGATATCCAGTATCATCCAGGAAAAGCGAATGTTGTGGCAGATGCTTTGAGTCAGAAGGGACAGACTAGCATGCTGATAGGACATCTGTTACCTCAGGAGCTATGTTGGGAGATGGCACAGCTTAACTTGGGAATGGTTGCTTCAAGTGAGATTTTGACATTAGAGATTGAGTCGACACTTGAGCAAGATATCAGGAAGGGACAGTTGACTGATGCCAAGATTGCAGAATACAGGAAGTTGATTAAGTTAGGCAAAGTTCCGGAATTCAGAGAAGATGAGCAAGGAACAGTGTGGTTTAAGAACAGAATCTGTGTACCTGAGATCAAGGAGTTGAGAGAAGCTATCTTGAAGGAAGCACATGATTCAGCTTACTCTATACACCCTGGAAGTACCAAGATGTATCAGGACTTGAAGCAGAGATACTGGTGGTATGGGATGAAGAAAGATGTAGCAGCTCATGTAGCTTTGTGTGATGTGTGTCAAAGAGTGAAGGCTGAGTATCAAAGGCCAGCAGGATTGCTTCAGCCTTCCGAAGGTACCTGAGTGGAAATGGGAGGAAATCGGTATGGATTTCATAGTGGGATTACCTCGTACTCGTGACGGGTATGATTCTATTTGGGTTATTGTGGATAGATTAACCAAGGTAGCGCACTTCATCCCAGTGAAGACGACCTATACAGGAGTGAAGCTAGCTGAGTTGTATAATTCAAGGATAGTGTGTTTGCACGGGGTACCGAAGAAGATAGTGTCAGATCGAGGCACACAGTTCACTTCACGGTTTTGGCAGAAGTTGCATGAATCGATGGATACAAAGTTAAACTTCAGTTCAGCATACCATCCTCAGACAGATGGGCAGACGGAGAGAACAAATCAGATACTCGAGGATATGTTGAGAGCTTGTGCGTTGAAGAACAAGCAAGCGCTTGGGATAAGAGTTTGCCTTATGCGAGAGTTTGCTTATAACAACGACTATCGGTCCCAAAGCATCAAAATGGCACCTTTTGAAGCTCGTATGGAAGGAAGTGTAGAACACCGTTGTTTTGGAATCGACTGGTGAAAGGCAATTCTTTGGACCCGTACAAAGATACGAGAAGCGTAAAAGCAAGTTGAAATCATAAGGGAGAATCTTAAGGCGAAGACAGTCAAGACGAGAAGAGTTATGCCGATCCTCGGCGAAGAGAGGTGATTTTGGAAGTCGGTGATTATGCATACCTCGAGTGTCACCTATTCGGGGGTTACGAAGGTTTAATGTCGGGGAAAGTTATCACCTCGATTTATCGGACCTTTCAAGATTTTGGAACGGAAAGGAGAAGTAGCATACCGCTTAGAGTTGCCAAGACACGGTTGTCGAGAGTTCATGACGTGTTTCATGTGTCACAGCTAAAGAAATGCACAAGTGAAGTTAGGATAGAACCGGTACAGTTAGAGGATATTCAAATGGAGAATGACTTGACGTACAAAGAATACCCTGTTAAGATCTTGGATGTGTCAAAAATGGTTACCAGGAGTAAGATCGTCAGAATGTGCAAAGTGCAGTGGAGTCATCACACCGAGGAAGAGGCAATTTGGGAAAGAGAGGATGAACTCAAGGAAGACTTTCCTCAGCTGTTCTCTAAGTCTTCTGAATCTCGGGACGAGATTCTCTTTAAGGGGGTAGGATTTGTGACACCCTAAAATTCCATCACTAAAATTACTTAGCAACTTAAATTAGTCTTAAGGGTTGAAGGAGATTAAATTGCTATTTAAATTGAGCTCTAAAAATATTAAAGATAATTTAATAAACTTAGAGACAACAAGTGTATGTGCATCATCTTTTGGCTTGCATGGTTTTTGGTTGCTTGTGTGGTTTCTAAAAAAGTCTATAAAATTATTGAGAAAAGTTTGAAAAAGTTTGAATTGAATTTGGGTTGAAAATGATTTGAAAATGAAGTTTGAAAAAGGAAAAGGAAAAAAAACAAAACCAAAACCGGCGGCTCCTCCTTTCGGCCCGTGCGGCCCACCCCAATCCCCCGCGCCGGCCCACTGCCCTCCCCCTTCCCTTTTCTTTTTCACCGCGGCGCCGACAGCTGGGTCCCACCTGTCAGCCTCTCTTCTTCCCCCTTTCCTTTCTTCTTCCCCGCGCTCGCCGGCCGCCCGCGCCCGCGCGGATTCCGCCCCGCTCCCGCCTTTCCCCCCTTCCTTTCTCTCCTCTGTGAGCATGCCAATTAAGGCAATTAATCCCCACCCAAAACCCCCGGCCGTTTCCCCTTGCCATCTTTACGCCCGGACGGCCCGCCGGCCATCAATGGCAAGCCGCCGGCCGCCCCGTCCCTTACCCACCTCACCTTCCATCCTCGGGTCCTATTTTAGCTCGCGCACGCACTTCTGTGCCCCCCTTTCGCCTCTGCAACGCACACACGCACACGCCGAGCACCAATTTCGCCGCGCCGCCGCCTCGGGTTTCCGCCGCCGCCGTCGATTCGTCGCCGCCGGTGAAGGGCTAGACCTCCCGCCCGTTTCTTTTGACCTTTGGGTTCGCAAGGAGCTTGACAAGCTCGTGTTGCCGCAGGTCTTCGTCCCCGATGCCCGTGGCAGCCGCGCCCCGAGCTCACCGAGCGCCGCCCGAGCCGCCGCCGTCGCCAAGCCTCCCCGTTGCCGCCTCCTCTCCACCCGTTGGCCCCGTCGTCATCCCCCCGTGCGTGGTAAGCAGAATACCTCGCCCAATTCTCCTCCTTTTCGCACCCGCAGCGACCCCGCGGACCCGCCGAAGCAGCCGCGCCGCCCCCTCACGGTGCCGGCCGCCGGTGAGGCCCAATCGCGCCCGTAGATCCCACGAGCATGTGCGCAAGCTTCCCCGCATCATTTTGCCCCGACCCGTGGTTAATGTAGTGGCCGGGAGCGCCGTAGAGAGCTAGCGCCGGCGAGCTCCCGCCGCGCGCCGCCGCCCTCCGCGTCGCCGCCGCCGCCCGCCGCACGCACGCGTCCAGGACCCTTGGATCTGCAATGGACGGTTTAGGGCGCGTACCCCTTCGTTTAAGTGGGATGGTCCACGGTGGACTTGTGGACCGCGCCCACGGCCGGTCCACGCGTGCACCCGTGCACTCCGTAGCCGTTGGATCTGAGATCCACGGTGCTGAGTTGGCGGATTTGGTTAAGAGCCCCTGAGTTTTCAAATATTAGCAAGCCGGTCCTTCCACCTTTAAGAATCTTCATGGATAGGTCCTGGTTTTTGCAATCTAGCCCCTGTCTACCCTGAATAATTTTGTTTTAGGTCCTTTTCACCCCTTTTTGCACTTAGACCCCTCTGATTTAATTTATTAAAATGTTTAGCCTCTGATTTTATTTATAAACAGCCCTGTAAACATAGTTTTCTTGCAAATAGGCCCCTGTAAACTGTTTTAATAATATCTTTCTCATTTTAACTCCGTTTTTAGCGTTCTATATACCGAAATGATCGTCTCGACGAGTAGAATCTTTTAAACAGTAAATTTACCAGTTTTGTTACTGTTTGGTGTACTTTTTTGTTTATTGTTTGTTATCCATGTTTGACTCGTAGATATCGTGCTCGTTTCGTCCGAGCTCCCCGTCGGAGGTGATCGGGAAGAACCCGTCTTCGAGGAGGATTTCACTCAGCTTGTAGAGGAAGGCAAGTGGCTTTCCCCCTCTCGCATAATCTTTTTGAACCTATGACACCGCATGCTAAACAATGTTTACTATTCCCGTTGTTATGCATAAATCGATGGGCAAACACCTAGCTAAGGACTTGACTAGATGTTTTACCCCATTATCTTGGTCAACCCTGTTTAATAAATGCTTGGGGTAGATAAATGCTTAGTTGCTCTACATGAGTTTGGTTATGCTTTTTTTATGTTATACATCTCAGTTTTGCTTATATAATGTGTTTGTGCTTAAAACAAGATAACTTGAAATATAATTGGAACATGGAGAACCACCCAAGACAACTGTACAACCACAGTCCACATGGCTCTGGCTTAGCCAAGTAATTAGGAGAGTGGGTTAGCTTATAGCACTTTTCCGAGAGGGGCACAGGGGGCCGGAGTTGAAGGGGTATAGCCCGGTCCTTTTGGGGTAGCAGCCTTGGCTAAGGTGTTGACCACTAGGGAGGGTTATGGTCCGCTCCGCCGCCGTAATCGTTGCGGCTCGTTGGTTTCTCTTCTTTCCTTTGTAAAGGCTTCGTAGTGGACCCCTAGCCACTCACCTTGGAAGTGTTTAAGGGTCTGGCTAACCCGGGCAAGTTGGGGAACACGAGCTGTGGGTAAAGTGTACAACCTCTGCAGAGTGTAAAACTGATCGATCAGCCGTGCTCACGGTCATGAGCGGCTTGGACCCTCACATGATTAATAAACTTGAAGACTAATGCAAATCATGGGTTGGAGGTTTGGTTTGAGGTTTCTTTTAAGGTTAAGTGGGTTGGTATACACTTACATTTAGTAACTAGGTGCTTGCTAATAAAACTTGACCAACATATAAAATGCTTACCGCTGTGAACCATAGCCTATCCTTGATAGCCTTGCATTGTTTCCCCCACTTGCTGAGCTCCAACCATAAGTGTGCTCACCCTTGCTTACCGCTGTTCAGAGGAGAACTTCGGAGGCGAGGACGAGTATTGGAGTGACTTCGAGGAGTTCTAGGCATGCGGATCCCCCAGTCATCATGCCTGTGGATGTCAGCGATGGAGTTGCTCGTCGTCGTTTAGTTATCGTCTTGTTCGGACCTTCGAGTCCACCCCTATAGATGTAATAATGGATATCATACTGGTTTAAACTCTTGTACGTTTTATTACAGCAATGGTATTACTCTCGTTTTGTCTATCATGTGTGTGTAAATGATCCTGGCGCACATATGAGATGCATTCGGTTTTCCTTGTAAAATCGGGTGTGACAAAGTGGTACCGCAGCCGTGATGACCGTAGGTCGCAGCCTTAGTTAGAAATGGACGAAATTAAGGATTCATGTTCTAGAAAGCCTTATCATGCTTCAAATCATCTTATTTACGCATTAAAAATCTAATTTAATTTTGTTTATCATTTTAAACCGTCATTTTGATTTGTTCGTACTCGAGATCGGCTTTGCTTTGACGGATGGCCGGGACTTACATGACCCCTCGCAAGAGCACCGGTGGGCGTTTTCCGTCCGGACGGTGGCCCCTTGCCATCGTCTTGAAGATGTTGAGGAGGAACGGGGAGGAGTTCCGGCCGAGGGTTGATGTGGAAGAAGACCCGGAGGAGGTCCAGCGAAGAAGAAGAAGAGGATCCCGAAGAAGTCGAGATGGAGGAGGAGGAGCCGGAAGAGCCATTGGAACGACCACACCGTACGATGGCACGGTGCTAGAGGCGGACGCAGATGGTGACATTGTGATCCCACCGGTGCTCGCAACAATGAGGAAGCACCCCCCGCACTCGCCGATCCTCGTGCCGAAGGTGAAGAAGGTGACCCGAAAGACTCCGGTGATGACGGTGTGGGTGAGGATGATGGTGACAATGCCGTTGGCAACCCAGAGGAAGATGAGGATCCCCGCTATCATGGAGCTGAATACCACAAACACTCTACTGAAGCTGAGAATGGACAGTTCTGCATTCTTTTGTGGAATGTTCTGAGGTATCTGGGGTATACCATAAGGCCTCTCTATGTGACCAAGCATTTCAGTGAGCCTGGAATGTGGACAAGGGGTCTTGGTGCTTTCCCTAATCCCATCAAGGAAACTCCTAGGTCTAAGGATCTATATGGGTGCTTCATCAATGAAGTTGGGTCTTATTGTCAACATTGCAAGGTCACCGGTCATTGAAGGACCGATACGGCGAACCAGAGAGGGGGGGGGAGTGAATGGGAGCCGAAAAAATTCTTCTCGAAGGAGATGGGGACTCCAACAAGACGAACACGACTTCCAACACACGTCTACGACTCACTACCCAAGTTGGCCAAGCCCACGCAACCACTGGAGTGTTGACGTAAAATCAGCACCTCACGCCAATCACACAGCAAGCCGAACAATGCTGGCTTAAAACACGTGCCGAATCCAAAGCGTGCCAGTCAATTTTCCTGAAAACTGACAAAGGATGAAAGCAGTTAGATAAAACCTGGAACTTGCCGGGTGGTACCACACAATTCCGTATTTACGGCTACAAAGACAATTAAAATGACATATAGCTACAACAAGCAATCTGTCAGCAGTTTGAATATCATTCGAGAGCTCCAAAACATGAAAAAAACAGGATATAGCCGAATGCATGATGTAAGCATGACGAAAGACCGGTCTTTGTTTAAACAACATTGCACGCACGTGGTCATGACCGATTTTCGTAAATAAATTACAATAAAATAAATAAAGGTGAAGCATGATTATAGATTTGCAGTAAACATGCATGCATAGGCCAAAAGCACTAGTCTGCCGCATGTCTAGGTACTTTCGAACCCATCGAGCGTGACACCAAACAAGTTAATCCACCGCATGATACGACTTGTTTGAAACCACGCCACCAACCAAGGATAGATCAATCCACCATATGATACAATCTAAATATGGAAGGCTAAAAGCATACATTATTTAAAACAAACTTATAAACACTTTCCACTCATGGCAGGATTGCCGAATATAGCTGTACAGCTGATTCGGGTTCCGTGGAGAAGGAACAAACTATGCTAGATCAACACGCTTGAACCCACAACACGTGACAATCTAGATTGATTCGGGTTCGGCTATTAAAGAACACGTGATCCATGCACCCGATCGAGTTGAAGATTTGAACACGCGTCATATGGATCGTAAAACAAGATAAAGCCGAATCTAATCAATCCAAATTAGGCAAAAGAGTGTTACATGAATTAAACATAAAGCAAAATCCAAAGCAACACGTGGTAACTTAATGAGTGTATTAGATCTTTCCAAATCTAATAGAGCCGATAACTAGCTCCAAGCTAGATCTTAGCCCATCGCATGGCTCATGATCTAACAAGAAACCCTCTTGAACCAATCTTAAATACACCGCATGATACTAAGAATGGTAACAAGACTACTTGCATCACGTGCTAAATCCACCGCATGATACTAGACATGATACAAGGTTGCTAGTACTTAAGGAGGTCGACGGATCGATGGCTCCTCTCGAAGAACTCGACGACTCGACTAAAGGACTCGAAAGGTTGGCACAGGGCCGGTTTGTTGTGAGAATGTTCGATGCCTATTACAAACGCGAAGGGTTTATATTTATATCCTTGTCCTAACACGACTCCTAGTCGATCACGAGTACAACATTAATGTCCCGGTGCCAATGTCCGTCTTGCACCCGTCATCAATTTGTCCCTTCCTTATATTCAGGCCACGTCATCACATATTCCCGAACGTTTCCTTTTCCAAGCACAAAACAGCCCTTCTGCCGAATGATGGCGTGCTACCGACCGCAGGTACCTTTACCGAATGCTTCGAGGAAAATTTCCTGCCGAATGACGTTTCTTTACCAAACTCGGCCCACAAGTCAGTCTCTTTCGTGTACCAATTTTTGGTGTTAACATATGCCCCTTCAATTATGGGATAAAAAGTGATTTTATTCTGAAATTGACCATAAATGCCCAATGTCTCCAGGTCAAATCCGTTCAACACCCGTTCTTTCCTCTTGCAAACCGTTGGAGTCTTCGCTCAGATCCAAACCCTAGTTCATCAATCCTTCGAGCTCAAATCTTCAAATGGCGGACCAAGACCAAGTTCTTCAGGTAAATATCATCCCCCCTAAGGCTCATTCGGTATTACTTTTTCGAATTCCATCTTAGATTTTTCTTTTTTGCCTTTTCTTGTTCTTGACAGGCTCTAGCCGCCGAGATTTTGATTCCTGTCGAGGACCAATCACCATCCTATTTCCTCGAGCCCGTGGGAATCTCCGACCCTCTCGAGTTCATCAAAGCCGAATCTCAGAGAATCCCTTTCAAAGCGGCTTTGTCGAAACCCTATGAATGGCAAGATGCCTTCAAAGACTGGCCCCAGCCCCAATTGTAGGTTGGAGGAACTGGTATAAGAGGATGCTCGATGATGACAGCGCTAAAACAAGCAATTGGGACAGCCTTCGCATTGCCCATTGTTTGGAATTATCCTTGGCCGAAACACCCAAAAATGAGAATCTTCTGATTGCGGCCTGTCATTTTTGGTCGAATGGTGTCAATACTTTTCTTTTTGGTCATGGACCAATGTCTCCCACTCTGGTCGATGTATATATGATAACCGACCTTGATGTCACAGGATCCGTGTACCCACACAAATACAAAGGCTCCTCCAGGCAAACAGGAGTAAAAACAGAAGTTGGATATAAGAGGTATATCCAAAAACACATGTCTGATGGCCCTTTGTCTGAAGTTGAGTACAAGGCCTTTCTGAACATGTGGCTATGCAGATTCATCTTCTGCGGCAAAGCCAATGAGCCAACCCTGAACCACATTGTAAAGGCTGAGGACTTGGCTGTTGGTAATCTTATTCCTCTTAAAAAATACCTCCTAGGAAGTGTATACCACATGCTCCATCAGACCACCTACTTGATGCACACCAGCCAGAAGATCTCCTGTGTTAATGGCCCCTGGTGGTTTGTCCAAATGTGACTGCAGCTATACATGCACCAGATCGTTGGCATTGACCTTAACAACCGGCACTTTCCTTCAGTCAACTACAAGGAAGGGGAAACCCAGATCACCAAAGGTTGCCAGACTTATGGAGAAGCTGCCTCAACCATATCTATCGACCAAAACATTAGCCAACTTTTTGAGCTCTTATTCAAAGGCTTTGCTAATCCCCTTTGGCTTCCATATCTGAACAATGACAACTTGACTCTCCCTTGTGAATTAAGTTTTGAAACCGGATCTAATGATGTAAAATCCATAGCAATTTTCAACATATTCATTCATCCATGCATCCTGCCAGCAGAATTCAGTGGAGGAAGGCTGTTGACGGTTAATAGTTGTATCAAATTTCGTTTATGACTTGCAAGCGGACAAGTCTCCGTCGTAGTCAAGGGACCCTTCTTCCCTCGAGTGGTGAACCCAAGGTATCGAATCCGTGGAACAAATGTGTGACACAAAAGTTGATCTAGTAAAGCCAAGTAACTTCAATCTTCGGTAAAACCCTAATGCATCTAGGTAAAAGACACAAAACTAATCTAATCTACTAAAGACCGGAGATAACAAAGTAAGATTGGGTAGATAAACCGATCTAGAGAGATCGGGGTAAGCCTTTTGTTGAAGTTCCAAGCAAGAGAAGAAGTAGCAAATCGAATCTTATTAGAAGCCTCTTTAAATCGTGGTTTCCCGTCCAAATCCGAAAACATCCGCCTTTTGGAACCCCCGTTCTGTCACAACGTATCCCTACTCATGCGGGGAGTCTAGGGCGAGTCAAAAGACAAGTCGAGATTCTTTCGGAAGATCCGGCGTGTACCTCTAGCCACCGCGGCTACAAGAACACCCTATGTGATCTATCACGCGAATAGATCTAAAATAAGCAAACCGATCGAAAAACGAAATCTTCGAGGAAACACTTGATCGCTAAGAATAGATTCAACTTGATAGTTCAACTATGACAATGATACATACACAAGATCACCACCGGGATCCTTCCTTGATCTTGCTTCTAGCTCCGGGAACTCCGACGTGGTCTTCCATGCAAGGTTCCCACGTCGGCTAGGGAAACCCTAGTCAACTAGCTCGACCCTCTCCTCTCCGGGATGGTGTCCCTCTCTTCTCTGCTCCTCGGAGGCCGATGACGAATTGTATCCTCCGTGGCTCTCGGTCAGGGGGCTATAAATAGCCAGAGATGCAACTAGGTCAAAGGGAAGGCCGACTGGGCCCCGAAACAGGCTGGGCCGACCGGCCTAGACCCGTTTCGGCCCAGTTCGTGTCCTCCTTCGCCCGGTGTTGCTTCCCGCGTCTTCTAGATCCTCTCCCCTTTTGCATGTGGGCCCTTGTCGTCGGTTTCTCTCCGAATTGGACGAAGCTCCTTGTCTTGCAAGATTTAGCACTTTTCTGTCTAGGTCCTCAGAGTTTGTCATCTTCTCGGGCTTGGTCCTTGAGCTCTTGGAGTCATGTTCACTTCATTGCTTGACTTGTACCGGGCTTCAAGGTCTTGTCATGAGGTGCTTAATGAACTTATCTCGGAAGTCTTGTTTTCAACGTTAAAACCATGCGTAAACACTTAACTCCAAAACCGACATGCACAAGTGAACTTGTTATACCACGGGGGTTAGTACCAATGGATAAGATACAAAAGTCATGCCAACACCGAAGGTAAACTCATGGCTAGGTTGACGAATTTTCACCGTCAACATATGCTTAATCCTTGCTCGTCCTTGAGTAAGCCTTCGATGGATATCATCGTTGCCCTTCATTGTTTAAACCTTGCACTTGATCATACATGAAAAAAACATAATGCTCTCAAAAGTTTAATTCGTTAAAGTTCCATAATGTACTAGCCTTCATCCCTACGGAGGGTAGATATTTAATTATGCTTATCCCACAAGTATTAACATGCCCAAAATTCAAATGGATCTCAGAAATTTTGAAATAAAGAACAAGATGAAAAAGGGCTAAACCAAGTTCACAAATTTAAACCACCTTGCATCTTGCTCATGAACTCTCATCTCATCTTTGTCTCTCAAGCCTATTTATTCTACTCCTTTCCCTCTCATAACACACATATATGTGGTAGGCTTTATATGGAGCTTTTTGGGAAAGTTTAGTTCTACCAAGATATTATAAATGAGATGTTGTCAAAACAAGACAAGCTTCTCATGGTCTTACCGAGACTCGTCAAAAAGGTCATTGGAAAATAATGTTAAATCAAGGAGGGGAAAGAGAAAAATACGCACACTTTAGATGAGTGGACATGTGCAAAGGGCAAAGGGTGATCCGAGGCACAAAGGAAGTCCTCGTTATCGGATTGCACATGGTTGGAAAATGAGAATGGATCTTTTAAACTTGAAGCCTTGAATCTCCTAATGCACTTTTAGAGAACCGGGGAGTTCACTTTATCTTTGCACATACTCATATTTTTTCTCTTTCTCATATTTCTCCTTCTTTTCTTTCTTTCTTTCTTCCTTTCTTTCTTTTTCTCATTCATTCTTTTTTTCTTGTCATTCATTCGGTCACGAGACTTTCACCTTGGAGTCACTACAAGGTTTTGTATCAAAATCAACACCGAAAAAGTGTTGCAATAGACCCAAAAATGGTAGTAATAGTACTTTTGCTACCTTTTTTTTGGTTAAAAGTCGTTGCACTTGTAACCGTAGCAATAGCGTAATGCAACAGTTTACGTTTTAGTAGCGATACGTAACCCATCTATTGCAACAGCTTTGACGCTTTTGCAACATGTTGGGAGCGTTGTAACATAAGACATTGCAACCACTATGGGTGTTGCAATGGAACCAATTGCAACGAACTAGGCGTTGCTAGTGACACATTTTGCGACACGTTGGTTGTGTAGCAAGAAAATGCGATCGCAACCGAACATAGGTGTTGCAATAGGTATTTTTGCTACGCATAGAAATCATAGCAATAGAGGTTCTCTATTACCACATCACCTAAATGGTTGCTATAGCTGTCTTAGGATATTGCAACGTTATGGGTGGTTGGTTGCTACGAGAGAGGTCCTCTATTACCACATTTGCGAATGGTTGCTATAGGAGACATATGCTATTGCCACAGTCATTAGGTTAGTTGCGACAGTGTAGGTTATCTATTGCCATGATATTTAATGGTTGCTATAAGTGGGTTCTCTATTGCAACCGTCGCATTGTTTTTGTTGCAAGAGAATGTATGTTTATTGCCACGATAATTGTACCTATTTCCACAAACTTAATGTGGTTGTTATATGTGAGTCTATTGCAACCCAATATGGTTTGATGTCCATGTTATATTGCAACCCACGATTCATATATATTAAGAATAAAATACGTTGCTTTATTTGTTCTATTGAAAAATTAATCACAAAACCACAAAAACATAATGAATGAGGCATCAACATCCATTAAACCGAAATATCATTCGTTCATACATAATCAAACCAAAGACATCGAGTGTCAAGATAAATGAGAACACAAGTCCATAGCTTAACACATAATAATGCGTCCACCACACACAATTGTTTGAACATATTGTAAGAAAAAGACTAATGTTGTAGCAACGACGGTTCCATTGATATATATGTTGGCCATCTTCCCACCATTCGCATGCTCCTTCTTAAGCTCAAGAATCATCTCGAAAAAAAATCATTGACATGCATTAGTTAAACAAAATTTGTAGAAATAAAAATCAGTTATATGCAAAAGGCAAATATGAACCTTCTCCAAAAGGACTACATGTTCCATTTCAATGCAAAGAGAGATAAAAGGTTTGACATTGTACTGTGCATTCTTTTTGGACATTGATCTTTTCCTAGCTGCAGCTTCCTTCAATTGCTTTGTTGTAGTGTAAACAACACCCGAATTCGCTCCTTTGTTTTGGGATGCTGAATTACTTCTAGTCGTGCGCCCTGTAGGACGTTCTTCACCTGCAGGATTAGTGGGTTGCTGTTCTGGTAGGCTTACGTCTTGGTTAACCTGGAAAAAAGGGTTGGTGGATAAAATTACACACGTTGATAAGAATATGACATGTATGTTAAAATTAAACATCCTTTAATTATCATGGCACTACCTGCTCATTATGCATCATTTGTTCACCCTCTGTAGTCGGATTTTGTGACCCCTCAATTGTTGCGGCAGCGAGCAACATTTCCGGGTGATTCCACAACCACCGCAGCAGCGCGCAGTAGCCTACATTTTTGAATTGGGTTGAAGATCATGATTTTCAGCAAATGAACTATTAAAAAATAGATGTTGTTAATATTACCGTTTGTACTGAAGCTTGTTTTTGGGCTGCTTGCAACAACAACGTTGCTTGCCTAAGTGCTTCTCTATCGGCCTCCCTTTCCTTGTTGATCTGTTCAAGCTGACGCTTATGTTCTTGCCTCTCTGCTTCCCTTTCATCATCTTGAGCGTCTAGTCTATCTTGCAGCTGTCTAAACGATTCAATGAGTGCCTCCTCTCCGTTGGACTCGCGCCGGTAGTCCTCGGACGGTAGCTCCTTCCTAGTTGGGTACCTTGCTAGGTATCCATTGGCATACATCTTGTTTGACTTGGATTTCCTCGTTTCCTTGTAGGTCGATTGGAAAATCTGGTTCTGCTCCAAGTCTGATACGACATTAGCGTCAGGCCTTGACTCCAACTCCATAATCTTCCTGTTTGTATTTTCCTAACAAAGTACATACATTTAGTTAATTATATATGTAATTCTAAGCGAGGACAGTTGCATCACTTAATAAGGGTTGTACAAAAGAAATACTCACATAGATTTCCTTAGATTCCTCGCTTGTCCATTCTCCATTTTGTTGGTGGGTGATCATAAAAAGCTCCATATCATTTGGCTCTTCACCAGTTAGTTGGTCCCTCTAATTAGGCAAGAATGTAACCAAATTAGCCATATTTCATAATGTAGGGTAATGTACAAGTTTTTGTTTAGTGTAAGTATGAGAAAGATATTCACCAGGAAAAGAAAAGGTAAACAGAAATATTTATTGCTATTGAATAACTAAAGGAATCCAATGTTTTATTTTTTGAACACTTAATTAGTTTAGGTAGTTTTCAGCTATCTGTTTAGAAGCATGGAAAATCTATATTGCTTTAGTGGGCGTTGGGCAAATTATATATGTCTATCAAATACAAAGCATATAGAGGTTGCAACCATATCATGTCATAGTCATTGGGGGGGGGGGGGAAGGAACAAACCATAAAATTTGCCTGAACGTAAACCTTGTTGCATAATTTGTTACCTTCTCATAGCTCACTTGAGAAAAACCCTTTGATCCGGTATTATGGTGCATCTTTCGATTCAACCTATTTCCGAGAATTTTTATTGCTAATTTTCTCGCACACAATCAAGCAAAGATATTATTTTTACAAAATCAGCGAGTGCACTATACATAAACATTGATGCAAGTGGATTTGGCAAGTATTTTTAAAAATTGGCAACCAACCTGGAATTCTTCGGTGCCAAAATACAACACCATATAGTGCCACTCAACAATGTCTAATTCTTCTGGCCTATGTCTCATTCTCTCATCATAGGTGGTGTACGCCTTGTAGGTAGCACTCAATGTAGATCGCCATCCTTTGTAACGGTCATTAGCTACGGTCCAAATCTTGATTCTGTTAGCCTCATTATCCTCAAGGTCCCACTTAGCCTGCTCAAATTAAATCACAAATAAATTACTTCTTATACATTTTTTAATAGTGCAAATTTGAAAAACACATGAACAACATAAGCTTACCAGCACATCATTTGCTATTGCAATTTTGACGTCCACATGGATATCTCTCCACGTTCTTACTCCAATGAGAGGTGCTCTTTTCCTTGTGAACAGTGTTATTTCATCAATAAATGTTCGTTTGTTTGCACCTACGGTCCTCCAAGCCTGGAGAACTGGATGCTAAGCTTCTGAGATGCCTCCCTGGTTCTCTTCTTTGTTGCTGTCCATCCTTTCAAGTTACCTCTTGGCTTCCTCTTGTTGGAGTCTTGTCCATGAAAAAGAAATATATACAGAATAATAGAATTAAGAAAGTGGTCACGTAGTACAAAATTACTTGAATCTCACTAAAAACGAAAAATATTCGGTACTTACTACTAGTTCCCTCTCCCCGTGGAATGAAACGCCGCGCATGGGATGGTCCCTTACTTGGTGGTGTGGGGGTGCTATCTTGACTTGAAAGTTCAACTTCGTAGGCCGAGTACTATTTGCATATGCCACTGCAGAAAATATAAATCACTTGTGTCAGATATAATATGATTATGAAGGATGACTAAGTAATAGACAAATAGGGAGAGATGTTAAATTACTAATATCATCCAGTATTCGTTCCACCCTTAACCATTCTTTGTAAGTTTTGGTGGTGTCATCCCTCTCGATATCTTTCAAATCTGGGTTAATCAAGCAAATATTAGTACAAAGGCTTCTCGAATATATAGAAAATATTACAACATAACACTTACCAGTGAATCGGTTTTGCCTATGCATGTTGGCCAGCCAGTCCTTGTAAGCATCAATTGGCTCCTCATCTTCATCTAAATTCATATCCCTAATGGGTCTGCTTCTATGTACTTTCAAGGGTGTTATGCTAACATTTTGGTCTATTTTTTGGTCCTTGGACAGCAATAGTCTTACCTCTTTCTCCACCTCGTTACACGCTAT
This sequence comes from Cenchrus americanus, assembly GCA_947561735.1. Taxonomy (NCBI): domain Eukaryota; kingdom Viridiplantae; phylum Streptophyta; class Magnoliopsida; order Poales; family Poaceae; genus Cenchrus; species Cenchrus americanus. Next base: position 30,728,752 of record OX387244.1, on the reverse strand, counting down.
CATAGCATGTACATGGTCTTCTTCTTCGAGTTCTTGTAGTGTTGCTTCGCATTACCGCATCTCCTCTTGTAGTACAAATAGTCCCTTACCCTATACCCCATTTGTAACTTCATTGCAATCAAGTTACTCATGGTGAGCTCGGACCTACCGATTCTAATGGTGGAAGATTCTTGCATCCCCCCCCCGACGCCCCCTCGCAAGTGAAGTAGAGAGTCCACGTATCATCCTCGCCGTCAAATATTACAATAGTATCAAACTTAAGCACTAGTGATGATAAATCAATTTAGTTAAAAGGAAAAGAGTGTACATATAGTTGTGTACGGATAGTGAAAGTAATTAAAACTTAGTGCCACTTATTTTAACTCCCCTATACGTAAACCCCGAATTTAAGGTAAAGCAGCAAATATTTTTCCTTTACCGATTATTACTACAATAGTGTGCATAATTTCGGGACCAATTGTCTCACTATGCAAAAGATAGATTGAATTTTCGAAAACCGCACACACCATCCCATTGTCACTAAATATTTGGAGTAGATCTTTACCGATTATTACTACACTAATCGGCTAAAGAACTAATTAAAACAGCTTGGTCCGCTCGTTAGAGTAGAGAAATTCACACGGCATATCATTTTTGCTAGAACCCTAAACCCGAGATGGTGTGATGAATCTAATAATATAGGTAGCATACGTATCATTTGTCCCATGGCGCACCGATGTGATGAATAAAAAAATACGAAGCAATCATCTTTACTAGAACCCTAAAGCCGAGATGATGAAGGCAAAGATACGAAGCCAAGAACCGTTACCGCTCGGTAGTGTCGTCGATTGAGCTTTGTTGTCGAGCGGCGACAACTCCCGTCGCCCCGGACATGGTCGAGATGGGCCCGGATGAACTTGCCGGCGTGGATGCCGCCGCCGCCGGAGTTGATGGCGTCCCCGGTCCCGTCGACCCGAGCGTGTTGCCCCAAAAAGAGACATGGTGATGTTGGGTCTCGATGAAGTTGCCGGCGACGCCACCGCCGGAGTTGTTGGCGTCCCGGTTCTCGAAGGTGTGCGCATAGACGCCGTGAGTGGTGTTCCACTCGTTGGAGAAGAAGTCGCCATGGTCTAGTTCTCCAAGGTGCAAACCGAGAAACCCTAATTCTTGGAGACAGGAGCCGGCGGCGTGGGCTAGTTCAGAAGCGCGTGTAGATGAGAAAGCTACGAGAAAAAGGGCGACGTGGGGGGAGGAAACGGGGGTGGGCGCGCGATCAATTTGTTGGCACGGCGTTTTCTCTGGCGTTGAAATTTTTTGGAAACTTTTTTGGCGGTGTGGGGGGAGGGGTGGGCGCGCGTGTAGATTGAATAGGTTTTTGTACCATTTTTTTGTGATCGACTGGTGCTCGGTTTGATGAGGGTTTGTACAATTTTTGACTCATCTATGTTAATTGTGATCGACTGGATGCATAATTGTTCCCAAAAAAATCCCCGAGAGATGTTCATCCTCGTGCGAGACGCGTATAGTACCAATTCGTCAAAACCAATCCAAACTCCACTAGGATGTTTAAAGACCCAAACTATAAATTTGAGTGCATTTATGCAAATTTCTGACCAAGTTTACCTATTATTGTTTTTTATTTATAATAATATTAAAGCTAAATGTTAAAAAATCCTAAAGTGCCAAAAAATACCATAAAAACAAGGAGGGACGCATCCTTTGGATGCATAAGTGTTCCCAAAAAAATTTGAAGTAATTCGGAGAAATCGGTCAAGCACATCTTCACAAAGTCATATGAGCCAAGACACATGCCCCTATAGATCCCCGAGAGATGTAGCGAGTTACTAGCCTAGGTTGACACCGTTGCCCGGGCACAGGTGCCTAGCTACATGCACCGTACCTATCTAGTCACGCGAAGGAGGATGCATCATGTATATGAGGTGTTGATAATGAGAGCTTTGCTCGTTTAGTAAGGTGGCTCGGGCGAGGGAGCCAAAAAGCGTGTGTGGACAGGCAAATTAAGGTACACACGCACACATATGGTGTTACTAGCCTAGGTTGACACCGTTGCCCGGGCACAGGTGCCTAGCTACATGCACCGGTACCTATCTAGACACGCGAAGGAGGATGCATCATGTATATGAGGTGTTGATAACGAGAGCTTTGCCTGTTTAGTAAGGTGGCTCAGGTACGGAGCCAAAAAGCGTGTGTGGACAGGCAAATTAAGGTACACACGCACACATATGGTGTTACTAGCCTAGGTTGACACCGTTGCCCGGGCACAGGTGCCTAGCTACATGCACCGGTACCTATCTAGACACGCGAAGGAGGATGCATCATGTATATGAGGTGTTGATAACGAGAGCTTTGCCTGTTTAGTAAGGTGGCTCAGGCAGGGAGCCGAAAAGCGTGTGTGGACAGGCAAATCAAGGTACACACGCACACATATGGTGTTACTAGCCTAGGTTGACACCGTTGCCCGGCACAGTGCCTAGCTACATGCACCGGTACCTATCTAGACACGCGAAGGAGGATGCATCATGTATATGAGGTGTTGATAACGAGAGCTTTGCTCGTTTAGTAAGGTGGCTCGAGCAGGGAGCCAAAAAGCGTGTGTGGACAGGCAAAGCAAGGTACACACGCACACATATGGTGTTACTAGCCTAGGTTGACACCGTTGCCCGGGCACAGGTGCCTAGCTACATGCACCGGTACCTATCTAGACACGCGAAGGAGGATTCAAAAATATGAATCGAATTTCTGAATGATATTTAATTGGTTAAATGTTAATAAGAAAAATTGATTTTAAAAAACAAAAAAAATACTTAATTGGTTAAATGTTAATAAGAAAAAATGAATTTAAAAAACAAAAAAAATTGCTAAGGGGCTCTAGGGCCAAGCCAGACCACAACCAGGCTCAACCGGCGAGCGGGAGCCCGATTGGGCCCAGCAGGCCCACTAAGCCCCTTAGCAGATGTAGCGAGCAAGCAGTGCAGGATGTTTAGTAATTAGGAGTTCGGTATGGTGCGCACGCCTTCACTTTTAAGCTGGGGGTCGCGCCCTTCTTGTTCTCCGATGTGGTACTAAAGGGTGCAGTAGGCGGCCGCTGCACACTTGTTGTAATCGGGCCGATAGTTGGATATGTAAATGGGCCGGCCCGTCATGTATACATAGGTAGCACCGGCACCCTCTCACAGTTCCCCGACCCCCCGTTGACCCCATCGGTTCCCCACCTCCCCTCTGTTCCCCACGTCCCCTCGGTGGCTCTGACGGTTCTCCTTCGCCATGGCGAGCGGCCGGAGGGGCCGGAGCGGGGCCTCGCAGGTGAGTGGCGCAGGAGGAAGGCGGGGCGCCATCGCGGGATCGAGCGGCGGAGCAGGGAGGAGGGGCCGCATCGAGGGATGTAGTCGCATCGGCGTGAGTGGTCGGATCAAGGGATGCAGCGGCGACGGGAGGAGGGGCCGCATCGAGGGATGCAGCGGCGACGGGAGGAGGGGCCACAATGCCGCGACGCAGTTGCGCGATGCACGCGGGCGATTCAAGGCTCCTACACCGACGCGCTCCCCAACCTCGTCTTCCTCCGGTGGCTACGGCCGGAACCCTACCTCGTCGATCTCCGGTTCATACAACTCGGACCTCCTCCTCGTCGTCCGACGGCCGCATCGCGAGGTTGCACCGTCGGGTAAGGGGAAGGAGGTCATAGTGGGGTGCAAGCGCACGCGCCGTGAAGTTAGGTAAACTGGCATCTCCGGTTTTTCATTTTTCTCCACTTGAGCTGCTGAATTTGGTTTCTTGTTTCCGTGTGATTGCTTGTGGAATGCAGGGTACCAAAAATTTGGGTGCTAATTTCTGGTTGCTTGTGGAATGTTGGGTACTAGTCGTACCAGTACTTTGCTAGTCGTGAATTTAGAATTTGTAGCATACCAAGACTGATGTAGGATGTTTTAGTGGAGTAAACCATTGTAGGTTATGGAATTGATCTCCTTAATTTGGTCCTTAATTGTAGGTTATGCAATTGACCATTTTAGGTTATAGAATTTGCATAAGTAGACAAGTGGATCGTGACACTCATTAAAAATGGATGCACTTATATTAATCATGCTAGTATATAATATAACTTAAGAGGTAGGGTTCAATGCATCAGATGCCAATTTGTACCAGTACAATCTTCGACATAGAATTGGTGCACATCAGATCCCAAATTGTATCAGATGCTGGTTGTGTGTATATATATCATGAACACTCATTTTTCACATGTTGATTTTTTCTTACAAAGCATACATCTGATTTATGACCTTCACAGTTGTGTGTGTTATTTGTTGAGCCTCACTGTGATTAAGATAACTTTTCCATTTCTGTTTCTGTTTCTGCTTCCATTATGTGAAAGTGCTTTCTACATTTGTATGTACTAGCTGCGATTGGAACCAGGACAAAGTGGTCGGCAAATCTGTGAGTAAGGTGCAAATCATCATTCCTGACTCGGATGATGAAGAACCCAACAGCAACATTCCGTCGCCCTTACCCAAACGAGACAGATGCGGGATCATCGAAAACAAAGGTGAGTACTATAAATAAATTAACCTTGTACACTGTTTATCTGAGTCATTTCATGTTAATAACTTAATCTTGTTGACTGCTGCAGAAGGTGACCTTGCGCCGGCGAGTGGAGCCCGTACTCAGGATCGCTACGACGATATGCGTGAGCGATTGAGAGCCTAGCCCCGCAAGTTGATGGAGCCGAGGAAGCCATGGAAATGAACCCGGAGGAGTTCATGGACGAGTGTCGCTAGCAAGTTAGAAGCCATGGATAAGAAGATCTCCAAGCTGTACGCCAAAGTTAGTCGCAAGTAGTACTAAATGCTTACTACTTTGCATAACCAGTACCTAGGTTAAGTATGGTGGTGTCTTTTGCCATGGACTAAGTGTGGCTACTTGTAATTAGTGGCAAGATCTAAGTAATGACTCTAGTCGAACTTCAATAGTCGAACTATGTTAATTAGTACCTCGTGTGTGAACTATGGCTACTTTATGTTAAGTACTTCTGCCGGATGTTAAACAAATCGTCTTGTTTAGTACTTCATGTTATGTGGTCATGGATGTTAATTAAAGTTGCTTGTTAACTACTTTATGTTATCCGTAATGCTAATCCACTTATCATCAAATTAGGACCCATTATTAGCTACTAAAAGTGCTAACCATAAGAATGAAATAATTAAGATTGGTGCAACAAAAACAATTGTCTTCAAACAAAGAAATCATCTTCTATATTTTCTTCCATGATCGGTGCAATAACCCCATCGTCAATGTAGGTGTCCTCGTCGTCACAATCGTCATGACCAATGTAGTCATCAGCAGGTTCGGGAATTGCTTCGCTACGCACTTGATTAATAATGGCGGCTGAACCAGTTGTGCCAGCCCTATCATGTCTGGACCAGCTTGATAATTCCTGACCTCGCCCTGATTCAATCATTTGTTGGATTCCCACATCGAGTGCATCCGCGTCGTTTCCAGTTTCTGGCATGGAAAACAAATTTCTTGGTCTGACCGAAACAACAGTAGACCATCCCGGCTTGTCCACGATAGGGGCATAAAACACCGGTTCGGCGTTTGAAGCAAGAATGTAAGGTTCATCTGAATATCTGAACATGGAAGTAGCAATGTCAATAATACCATATTTATCCCTAGAGTACCCTTTGCTTCTGCTGGTACCGGTAGTCGGCGCATCATACCAATCGCACTGAAACAGTATAACTTCTTTTTCATGTGGGAATTTGTTGACGGTGAAAATCCGTCAACCTAGCCATGAGTTTACCTTCGGTGTTGGCATAACTTTTGTATCTTATTCATTGGTACTAACCCCCGTGGTATAACAAGTTCACTTGTGCATGTCGGTTTTGGAGTTATGTGTTTACGCAGGGTTTTAACGTTGAAAGCAAGACTTCCGGGATAAGTTCATTAAGCACCTCATGACAAGACCTTGAAGCCCGATACAAGTCAAGCAATGAAGTGAACATGACTCCAAGAGCCCAAGGACCAAGCCCGAGAAGATGATAAACTCCGAGGACTGAACCAGAAAAGTGCTAAATCTTGCAAGACAAGGAGTTGAGTCCAATTCGGAGAGAAACCGACGTCAAGGACCCACATGCAAAAGGGGAGAACATCTAGAAGACGTGGGAAGCAACACCGGCGAAGCGAGCCGCGGGATGGGCCGGGTGGGCCCCGGGCCGGCCGGCCCGAGCCGGCCGGCCCGGCCCCGGCCCGGGGCCCAATCGGCCTCTCCTTTGACCTAATTGCTTCTCAGGCTATAAATAGCCCCCTGACCGAGAGCCACACAGAACCGAAGTCGTAATCCGCCGCCGAGGAGCAGAGAAGCTTGAGGGACACCAACTTGAAGATGAGGGTCGTGCTAGTTGTCTAGGGTTTCCCTAGCCGACGTGGGAACCTTGCATGGAAGACCAAGTCGAAGCTCCGGAGCGAGGATCAAGATCGAGGGAGGGCCCCGGTGGTGATCTTGTTCATGTAATCATTCATGGTGAAGTTTGTAAGTGAATCCGATTTCTAGCGATCAAGTGCCTTCTCGATGATTTTGTTTTCTTCTTGGTTTTGCTTCTTCTACGATCTAGTTTGCAGCTAGATTACATAGGGTGCTCTTGTAGCCGCGGTGGCTAGAGGTGCATACGGACCGGCCAAGTGATTTCAACTTGTTCTATCGAACTCGCCCTAAGCTCCCCGCATGAATAGGGATACGTTGTGACGAACGGGGGTCTCGAAAGGCGGATGTTTTCGGAGTCGGATGGGAAGGCCACGATTTAAAGATGCTTTTAATGAGATTCGCTTTGCTATCTTCATCTATCTTGTTTGGAGCTACAACATAAGCATGATCTAGATTCTCTAGATTGGTTATCTCTTGCTTTCTCTTGTTACCTCTTTGGTAGATTAGATTCGTTTTCTTTATGAGTTAGTAGATTAGATGCATCTTGTCTTCATTAGATAGCTTTACCTTGCTTTACTAGATTGAATCCTTGCGTTGCACATTGTTCCACGGATTCGATACCTTGGGTTCACCACTCGAGGGAAGAAGGGTCCCTTGACTACGACGGGAGACTTGTCCGCTTGCAAGTCACAAACGAACTTTGATACAACTATTAACCGTCAACAAGCCCCTTTTTCTTAGGAGGTAGGTACGGTGCAGTTTTAGAGTTAAAAGGGGAATATTTTAAAAAAAAAATCCAGTGATACTCATGACTTTCAAGGTATAAAAAATCAAAACTTCGTTGTGAAAGTCATGGACTGAATATATGACAAGAAAAAAAAATGAATGAATGAAAGAAAGAAAAGAATGAGAAATATGAGAAAGAGAAAAAAATATATGTGCGTAAAATGAACTCCCCGGCTCTCTAAGAGTGCAATCAAGGCTTCAAGTTTAAAAGATCCATTCTCATTTTCCAACCATGTGCAATCCGATAACGAGGACTTCCTTTGTGCCTCAGGATCACTCTTTGCCATTTGCACATGTCCACTTATCTAAAGTGTGTGTATTTTTCTCTTTCCCCTCCTTGATTTAACATTATTTTCCAATGACCTTTTTGACGAGTCTCGGTAAGACCATGAGAAGCTTGTCTTATTTTGACAACACCTCATTTATAAAATCTTGTAAGGACTAAACTTTCCCAAAGCTCCATATAAAGCCTACCACACATATATGTTATGAGAGGGAAAGGAGTAGAATATATAGGCTTGAGAGACAAGTGAGATGAGAGTTCATGAGCAATATACAAGATGATTTAAATTTGTGAACTTGGTTTAGCTCTTTTCTTTATCTCGTTCTTTATTTCAAAAATTCTGAGGTCTATTTAAACTTTGTGAGCATGTTAATACTTGTGGGATAAGCTTAATAAGAATCTACCCTCCGTAGAGGTGAAGGCTAGTACATTATGGAACTTTAACGAATTAAACTTTTGAGAGCATTATGTTTTTTTTTCATGTATGATCAAGTGCAAGGTTTAAACATTGTTTGGCAATGATGATATCCATCGAAGGCTTACTCGAGGACGAGCAAGGTTTAAGCATGGGGGAGATGTTGACGGTGAAAATCCGTCAACCTAGCCATGAGTTTACCTTCGGTGTTGGCATAACTTTTGTATCTTATTCATTGGTACTAACCCCCGTGGTATAACAAGTTCACTTGTGCATGTCGGTTTTGGAGTTATGTGTTTACGCGGGGTTTTAACGTTGAAAGCAAGACTTCGGGATAAGTTCATTAAGCACCTCATGACAAGACCTTGAAGCCCGATACAAGTCAAGCAATGAAGTGAACATGACTCCAAGAGCCCAAGGACCAAGCCCGAGAAGATGATAAACTCCGAGGACCGAACCGTAAAAGTCTTGAATCTTGCAAGACAAGGAGTTGAGTCCAATTCGGAGAGAAACCGATGTCAAGGGCCTACATGCAAAAGGGGAGAACATCTAGAAGACGTGGGAAGCAACACCGGCGAAGCGAGGCCGCGGGATGGGCCGACCATGGGCCCGGGCCGGCCGGCCCCGGCCGGCCGGCCCGGCCCAATTCGGGGCCCAATCGGCCTCTCCTTTGACCTAATTGCTTCTCGGGCTATAAATAGCCCCCCGACCGAGAGCCACGCGGAACCGAAGTCGTAATCCGCCGCCGAGGAGCGAGAGAAGCTTGAGGGACACCAACTTGAAGATGAGGGTCGTGCTAGTTGTCTAGGGTTTCCCTAGCCGACGTGGGAACCTTGCATGGAAGACCACGTCGGAGCTCGGAGCGAGGATCAAGATCGAGGGAGGGCCCCGTGGTGATCTTGTTCATGTAATCATTCATGGTGAAGTTTGTAAGTGAATCCGATTTCTAGCGATCAAGTGCCTTCTCGATGATTTTGTTTTCTTCTTGGTTTTGCTTCTTCTACGATCTAGTTTGCAGCTAGATTACATAGGGTGCTCTTGTAGCCGCGGTGGCTAGAGGTGCATACGGACCGGCCAAGTGATTTCAACTTGTTCTATCGAACTCGCCCTAAGCTCCCCGCATGAATAGGGATACGTTGTGACGAACGGGGGTCTCGAAAGGCGGATGTTTTCGGAGTCGGATGGGAAGGCCACGATTTAAAGATGCTTTTAATGAGATTCGCTTTGCTATCTTCATCTATCTTGTTTGGAGCTACAACATAAGCATGATCTAGATTCTCTAGATTGGTTATCTCTTGCTTTCTCTTGTTACCTCTTTGGTAGATTAGATTCGTTTTCTTTATGAGTTAGTAGATTAGATGCATCTTGTCTTCATTAGATAGCTTTACCTTGCTTTACTAGATTGAATCCTTGCGTTGCACATTGTTCCACGGATTCGATACCTTGGGTTCACCACTCGAGGGAAGAAGGGTCCCTTGACTACGACGGGAGACTTGTCCGCTTGCAAGTCACAAACGAACTTTGATACAACTATTAACCGTCAACAAGCCCCTTTTTCTTAGGAGGTAGGTACGGTGCAGTTTTAGAGTTAAAAGGGGAATATTTTAAAAAAAAAATCCAGTGATACTCATGACTTTCAAGGTATAAAAAATCAAAACTTCGTTGTGAAAGTCATGGACTGAATATATGACAAGAAAAAAAATGAATGAATGAAAGAAAGAAAAGAATGAGAAATATGAGAAAGAGAAAAAATATATGTGCGTAAAGTGAACTCCCCGGCTCTCTAAGAGTGCAATCAAGGCTTCAAGTTTAAAAGATCCATTCTCATTTTCCAACCATGTGCAATCCGATAACGAGGACTTCCTTTGTGCCTCGGGATCACTCTTTGCCATTTGCACATGTCCACTTATCTAAAGTGTGTGTATTTTTCTCTTTCCCCTTCTTGATTTAACATTATTTTCCAATGACCTTTTTGACGAGTCTCGGTAAGACCATGAGAAGCTTGTCTTATTTTGACAACACCTCATTTATAAAATCTTGTAAGGACTAAACTTTCCCAAAGCTCCATATAAAGCCTACCACACATATATGTTATGAGAGGGAAAGGAGTAGAATATATAGGCTTGAGAGACAAGTGAGATGAGAGTTCATGAGCAATATACAAGATGATTTAAATTTGTGAACTTGGTTTAGCTCTTTTCTTTATCTCGTTCTTTATTTCAAAAATTCTGAGGTCTATTTAAACTTTGTGAGCATGTTAATACTTGTGGGATAAGCTTAATAAGAATCTACCCTCCGTAGAGGTGAAGGCTAGTACATTATGGAACTTTAACGAATTAAACTTTTGAGAGCATTATGTTTTTTTTCATGTATGATCAAGTGCAAGGTTTAAACATTGTTTGGCAATGATGATATCCATCGAAGGCTTACTCGAGGACGAGCAAGGTTTAAGCATGGGGGAGATGTTGACGGTGAAAATCCGTCAACCTAGCCATGAGTTTACCTTCGGTGTTGGCATAACTTTTGTATCTTATTCATTGGTACTAACCCCCGTGGTATAACAAGTTCACTTGTGCATGTCGGTTTTGGAGTTATGTGTTTACGCGGGGTTTTAACGTTGAAAGCAAGACTTCGGGATAAGTTCATTAAGCACCTCATGACAAGACCTTGAAGCCCGATACAAGTCAAGCAATGAAGTGAACATGACTCCAAGAGCCCAAGGACCAAGCCCGAGAAGATGATAAACTCCGAGGACCGAACCGAGAAAAAGTCCTGAATCTTGCAAGACAAGGAGTTGAGTCCAATTCGGAGAGAAACCGACGTCAAGGGCCTACATGCAAAAGGGGAGAACATCTAGAAGACGTGGGAAGCAACACCGGGCGAAGCGAGGCCGCGGGATGGGCCGACTGGGCCCGGGCCGGCCGGCCCCAGGCCGGCCGGCCCGGCCCAATTCGGGGCCCAATCGGCCTCTCCTTTGACCTAATTGCTTCTCGGGCTATAAATAGCCCCCCGACCGAGAGCCACGCGAGAACCGAAGTCGTAATCCGCCGCCGAGGAGCGAGAGAAGCTTGAGGGACACCAACTTGAAGATGAGGGTCGTGCTAGTTGTCTAGGGTTTCCCTAGCCGACGTGGGAACCTTGCATGGAAGACCACGTCGGAGCTCGGAGCGAGGATCAAGATCGAGGGAGGGCCCCGTGGTGATCTTGTTCATGTAATCATTCATGGTGAAGTTTGTAAGTGAATCCGATTTCTAGCGATCAAGTGCCTTCTCGATGATTTTGTTTTCTTCTTGGTTTTGCTTCTTCTACGATCTAGTTTGCGGCTAGATTACATAGGGTGCTCTTGTAGCCGCGGTGGCTAGAGGTGCATACCGGACCGGCCAAGTGATTTCAACTTGTTCTATCGAACTCGCCCTAAGCTCCCCGCATGAATAGGGATACGTTGTGACGAACGGGGGTCTCGAAAGGCGGATGTTTTCGGAGTCGGATGGGAAGGCCACGATTTAAAGATGCTTTTAATGAGATTCGCTTTGCTATCTTCATCTATCTTGTTTGGAGCTACAACATAAGCATGATCTAGATTCTCTAGATTGGTTATCTCTTGCTTTCTCTTGTTACCTCTTTGGTAGATTAGATTCGTTTTCTTTATGAGTTAGTAGATTAGATGCATCTTGTCTTCATTAGATAGCTTTACCTTGCTTTACTAGATTGAATCCTTGCGTTGCACATTGTTCCACGGATTCGATACCTTGGGTTCACCACTCGAGGGAAGAAGGGTCCCTTGACTACGACGGGAGACTTGTCCGCTTGCAAGTCACAAACGAACTTTGATACAACTATTAACCATCAACAAGCCCCTTTTTCTTAGGAGGTAGGTACGGTGCAGTTTTAGAGTTAAAAGGGGAATATTTTAAAAAAAAAAAATCCGGTGATACTCATGACTTTCAAGGTATAAAAAATCAAAACTTCGTTGTGAAAGTCATGGACTGAATATATGACAAGAAAAAAAATGAATGAATGAAAGAAAGAAAAGAATGAGAAATATGAGAAAGAGAAAAAAATATATGTGCGTAAAGTGAACTCCCCGGCTCTCTAAGAGTGCAACCAAGGCTTCAAGTTTAAAAGATCCATTCTCATTTTCCAACCATGTGCAATCCGATAACGAGGACTTCCTTTGTGCCTCGGGATCACTCTTTGCCATTTGCACATGTCCACTTATCTAAATTGTGTGTATTTTTCTCTTTCCCCTTCTTGATTTAACATTATTTTCCAATGACCTTTTTGACGAGTCTCGGTAAGACCATGAGAAGCTTGTCTTATTTTGACAACACCTCATTTATAAAATCTTGTAAGGACTAAACTTTCCCAAAGCTCCATATAAAGCCTACCACACATATATGTTATGAGAGGGAAAGGAGTAGAATATATAGGCTTGAGAGACAAGTGAGATGAGAGTTCATGAGCAATATACAAGATGATTTAAATTTGTGAACTTGGTTTAGCTCTTTTCTTTATCTCGTTCTTTATTTCAAAAATTCGAGGTCTATTTAAACTTTGTGAGCATGTTAATACTTGTGGGATAAGCTTAATAAGAATCTACCCTCCGTAGAGGTGAAGGCTAGTACATTATGGAACTTTAACGAATTAAACTTTTGAGAGCATTATGTTTTTTTTCATGTATGATCAAGTGCAAGGTTTAAACATTGTTTGGCAATGATGATATCCATCGAAGGCTTACTCGAGGACGAGCAAGGTTTAAGCATGGGGGAGATGTTGACGGTGAAAATCCGTCAACCTAGCCATGAGTTTACCTTCGGTGTTGGCATAACTTTTGTATCTTATTCATTGGTACTAACTCCCGTGGTATAACAAGTTCACTTGTGCATGTCGGTTTTGGAGTTATGTGTTTACGCGGGGTTTTAACGTTGAAAGCAAGACTTCCGGGATAAGTTCATTAAGCACCTCATGACAAGACCTTGAAGCCCGATACAAGTCAAGCAATGAAGTGAACATGACTCCAAGAGCCCAAGGACCAAGCCCGAGAAGATGATAAACTCCGAGGACCGAACCAGAATAGTGCTGAATCTTGCAAGACAAGGAGTTGAGTCCAATTCGGAGAGAAACCGACGTCAAGGGCCCACATGCAAAAGGGGAGAACATCTAGAAGACGTGGGAAGCAACACGGGCGAAGCGAGGCCGCGGGATGGGCCGAGTGGGCCCGAGCCGGCCGGCCCGAGCCGGCCGGCCCGCCCAATTCGGGGCCCAATCGGCCTCTCCTTTGACCTAATTGCTTCTCGGGCTATAAATAGCCCCCCGACCGAGAGCCACGCGGAACCGAAGTCGTAATCCGCCGCCGAGGAGCGAGAGAAGCTTGAGGGACACCAACTTGAAGATGAGGGTCGTGCTAGTTGTCTAGGGTTTCCCTAGCCGACGTGGGAACCTTGCATGGAAGACCACGTCGGAGCTCGGAGCGAGGATCAAGATCGAGGGAGGGCCCGGTGGTGATCTTGTTCATGTAATCATTCATGGTGAAGTTTGTAAGTGAATCCGATTTCTAGCGATCAAGTGCCTTCTCGATGATTTTGTTTTCTTCTTGGTTTTGCTTCTTCTACGATCTAGTTTGTAGCTAGATTACATAGGGTGCTCTTGTAGCCGCGGTGGCTAGAGGTGCATACCGGACCGGCCAAGTGATTTCAACTTGTTCTATCGAACTCGCCCTAAGCTCCCCGCATGAATAGGGATACGTTGTGACAGAACGGGGGTCTCGAAAGGCGGATGTTTTCGGAGTCGGATGGGAAGGCCACGATTTAAAGATGCTTTTAATGAGATTCGCTTTGCTATCTTCATCTATCTTGTTTGGAGCTACAACATAAGCATGATCTAGATTCTCTAGATTGGTTATCTCTTGCTTTCTCTTGTTACCTCTTTGGTAGATTAGATTCGTTTTCTTTATGAGTTAGTAGATTAGATGCATCTTGTCTTCATTAGATAGCTTTACCTTGCTTTACTAGATTGAATCCTTGCGTTGCACATTGTTCCACGGATTCGATACCTTGGGTTCACCACTCGAGGGAAGAAGGGTCCCTTGACTACGACGGGAGACTTGTCCGCTTGCAAGTCACAAACGAACTTTGATACAACTATTAACCGTCAACAAGCCCCTTTTTTCCGGCGCCGTTGCGGGGAACAAGCAATCAAGATCCGATCTAGTATCGCTTATCTTTCAGTTTTTCTTTTGATTTTCTTTTGCATCTCTTATGTTTGATCATCCTCAAAAGGAAAAAAAGAGTCAATCTAATCTAGTTTTGATTAACCCTAATTTTTCTTTTGTTAGATTTTTGTTTTATCACTAATCCTAACCGGAGATGGTTGGCTACCTTTCCAAGAAACCCAAAACTTTTTTGTGGATGATCCAGGAAAACTTTACAGGCAAAGGTGACGTGCAACACAAGCTCGAAGGACCATCAAAATCTCCAAGGGAATCACCACCTCCAAGTCCAAAGGAAGATCAACCTCAACCACCGGAGCGCGAGATCAAGCTATGCACCCCGGCATTGTTGATCTACCTATCATAAACCTTCAAGACGCCGGGAGGCCGTTCAAGATCAAAGTCTCAACTATCCGCATGACGATTGCGAGAGCTGAATGCATACGAGCTGGATTCCTTGAGTGGCATATCGGTTTACTTAAGAGGAGGATGGAGAAGATGGAGACGGAGAAAGAAGCTCAACACCTAAAGGCTGCCAAGGCAAGATCCACATGCAAGGAGCGTGAAGTGTTCATCGTGATGAAGATACTAGACGCAAGTGGGACAACTTGCCGGGCGCCCGATGGGTAACGAAGAAGAATATCCGAGACAACTTCAAGGTCCCAAGACGGCGAAGGCTACTCAAGCTCATTCGGGAGAGATGAAGGATCACACTAGAGACCATGAAGATCACGACCGAAGGATCGGAGTTCGAGATGCCGAGCCACAAGGAAGATGTTGCATCCGTCAAGACCAAAGGACAAAGCCGACTGTGAAGACCAAAAAAATTGACTAAGCCAAAGTGGGTACCCAAGATTGCAACGCCCGCAAAGAGCGTTGATCCGGAGTAATCAAGTGAAGAAGTCTAGCCATGGACTATAAACGAAGCGCTAGGCGGGGAGGCAACCCGTTTCGTCGAGTCAAGAATAAGCTACGGGAGGACAACCCGATTCCGGTTTTTCGAGTCTTTTTAATTCAGTTTTAAACTTTACTACGCAAAACCTTAGACTTAGATTGGTTGAACAATATTAGAGACATAATTCTTGGTTGAATATTTTGCTTGATCATAAACCCTTTACATGAACCATCCTATGTGTTTGTTTGCTTCTTTTCGAGAAACCATAACCAAAACCAAAAAAAAATTCAGAACCAAACTCAACCTTTCATCCTCTTTATGATGTTGTGGTTGACTTGTTTTTCATGCTAAAAACACACGAGTAGAGCCACGACTTGTATCTAGATGTTATTTAAATTTCAGCATGTGGTAGGACTCGCGTGAACCTAGAAACTTGATTTTTGGTTGATTTAAAAATCCATATCCTTGGTTTCTCTAAGATTAGAATTTTTCTAAGCCTCACTTAATTTTATTTCATTCAAAATCTCTCTCATCTAATCAAAATTAGGTCCTAAACCTATGCCCCCATGATCAAGCGGGAAAAGCTTGCTCTCAACTAATGAAGGCAAACTATACCGGTGAGACCGAAATCGACGTAGTTGAAAAATATTTTCGACTTACATTTGTTTTTAATGGGTTAAAAACTTCTCTAAATTTATGCTTGAGCTCTTGCATGGCTCTGAAAAATATTTTTAAATTTCGAAATTAGAGGAGTGCTTAGCCTTAAAGGGAGGCTATCTAGTTAACCTAACCATGCATGCACCATGACACATCACGGGATGCCCCTCCAACATATTTAAACCACATGCAAAGTACAAGCATGGGGGGCAGCCAAGGCTTTGTTTTGTAGGAATATCATGGATGCATGTGAGGCAAGGGAGTATGGAAGTGAGTCAAAGCGAAAGCATCAAGTGGAAGGAGCAATAATGCAAGCGAAGGAGTGGACGGGAACGTTTGGAAGGTGTACGCGATCACGAAGCAACATGAATGCACTAGAGAATAACCGAGCCAAGAAGAGGAGAGAGGTAAGTCTTTCATCCAACTCTTTGTTCGTGTGCTCTAGTTTGTAGGCCGGAATCACCTTAGACTTAGCCATCCACCACGTTTGTTTCGTGCAACAAATCACATCCTTAATCCACACAAAGTCCAGACTCCAAAATAATATTTGTGTACCTTGTTACCGGGTGAAAACCCCGGATATATATTTCTGAGGGAGAGTGCTGCAATCATGGAAGAAAACTACAAGCCTTTTCACCGAAGAAGAAGGGATCATCGTCGTCTAAGCCATCATCGACAACCTCTTCGAGGAGGCGCTCGGTTTCCGAGCATCCTCGGAGTATGGAGGAGGACACGGCACCGCCGAGGAGGAATCACACTCTTCTCCTTGGTGGCATGAGGGCCACACAAAACTCGTTTATTAGGTTTTCCAAACTTCAATAACATATGGAGGAGCCACCCGTCCAACCTCACCACTTGACACGATCATCCGCTCCACCTCCATATGCTCCGCGGTATTCCGAGGGGTATGTCATCATGACGGAGGAGGAGAAGAAGCTTGCTCGCCTTGGGTAGAGGCTTGTAGCGAACGTCGACATCGACGACCAAGCTCTCCACATATTGGGTTTCACACGGGACATCGGTGCAATTCTCTAGCGGAGTGTCGGCAAACACCCACAAGAAATTCGCCTAGGAAATTTTCATGACCATGGCGTATAACCTTGATGAAGGAGTGCTGAGTCTCTCATTCCGTTGGAGGGAGCCCACAAGTGGAGAAGAAGGAAGATACCGTCGGAAGGGTAACCTTGATCAGTGATGCTATTTCTAGCACCTTGATGGGGTAATCTCCTTTCATCCATGGGTTGCAATCGGTCTTGAGATGTAATCGAACTTTGTTGGATTATCTATCTATCATCTTGTGCTGAAAATACTTTAATGCTTAAGGCTAGCAACCATGCCATAAAGGGAGTAGGGCTCCAATGCTTCCTTGGATCCATTCAACACAAACCCCGATAGATCAGATTGGTTTTCATGTTCGAAACGATTGCATATCTAGTATCGTAGACCCATGGGCGAGTGTCTCCTACTTTCAAAAGGGAGCTCCGGAACAAGTATGTGCATGAAGGCACATGGGAAGGCTTTTGGAGTATGATCACGGGAAGAGACCATCAACGAAGAAATACTATCCGGAACCCCATCATCCATGTGTGTCGCCTTTGTGCAAGTGGATTTTTGGGAGAACAAGAGAGACAAAGATAACCAACACGGAGTTGAATTGGCTTTACTTGGCTTTGATTGCCAAGTGGCCAATAGACCCCACTCACCTATGATCAACCGAAGTGGTGTTGTTAAGCAACATCGAGTTCGGAAGATATTGGTTCGGGGTGTTGCCTCTCCATATTGGCTATCTCTTTAAAACCGGGTATTACAAGAAACCCAAATCATCTCCTACCCGGGACTTCCCTAGGAATATATGAAGAAAGGAAAATATAAGAGTGAAGATGAGAGAGGAGGCTTCCGAGTGGCCTAGGTGAATTTGCCCCTTCCGGATTGAAGATTAAGACTTTTCTTGAGGGGAAGAAGATCGGTTAGAGGAAGGACTTCTTGTGCCGGCGAAGAAAAAAAATAATAAAAGAAAAGAATTATAGGAGAAGGTTTTTCCACGACCCAAGAAGGAGGTGCACAACAAAATTATGTCCCACCATTGGGACGAACCCCGGCGCCGCCAAGTTACTACGGTGGTGTACCAATGCAAGCATGGGGGAGTGGTGCAGCCATACCCCCACCATTTTTGTGGTGCCCAACGTAGCCTTTGCGGAGCCATTTGCACACCTTCCTCAACCACAACAAAATGGAGCCACCATTGGAGGATACGCTGCAAGGAACATGCAAATTATTGCAGCCATCCAAACCAATGCCAACCAAATGGGTGAAGGAAATGCAAACGTCGCTTATATGCTTGGACACCTTCACCTAGCACCGTCAGACAATTCATAGGAGGAGAGGCGCATTCCTATTACAAGTAAGGGTACAACAACCAAGACTATCAATATCAACCACAGGCGGAAGATTAGAGAGAGGAGGAGCTTTAGTCATCTTTCCTTTACTCCCTTTTCTTTAGTTTTCAGCTTGTTTGCGCCTATGTATGCGTAGTGTTTTCAGTTTTTTATTTAAATTTCAGAAAGTGTGATAGTTTAATTTTTTTTCAGCATGTATCTTAGTGTTTATTTTCATCATGAATAATGTCTCCACCAAGTTTTTACCTTTGGTAAAGTTACAAAGTTTGTGCCATGATGATATATGATTTTAATTGCCGCTTTGTTTATCTTTGTAATTGATTTATGCATGTTTGACCTAGTGCTCTCTTAAAAATACAAATCTGAAATTATCTAAATGCTAGCTTAATCTTCAGCGGAGGTTATGATTAAAATAAAGACCCATAGTGTTTTATGTGCTCTCAAGTTATGAATAGATTAAAGATGTCTTTTATGCTCAAAAATATTGCTAACCTTGTCATAAATATCACTTGTGTGTTGCTCAACCTATCCGAGCCTTATATATATTTGAGTGCATAAACTTTAGTGTACAAGATTTATTTTTGAGTGAGTTATTGCAGGCCATGATTTCTCGGCCCGAGACTAAGAAGCTGGTCATTCCGTTTTTGCGTATCTATCTTTTTGCTAGCCTTTTATCCGTGCATTGTGTATCCCCGCATCGGTGATCTCACAAACTTCGCCGGATATCCACCCTTAAACCAAATATCATCTTTTGTGATTACCTCCTTGACCACAACCTATCGTTGAGAATGGATCATCAATTCAAGGAAGATCGCAAGACGGTGCCAACGTTGAAGATTTCAAGTATCTCTCCAAGGAAAAATACCCCGGTACCTACCTTATTTTTTCGCCTCTTTGCTCGAGGACGAGCAACGTCTAAGCATGGGGGAGGAGGTAGGTACGGTGCAGTTTTAGAGTTAAAAGGGGAATATTTGAAAAAAAAATCCAGTGATACTCATGACTTTCAAGGTATAAAAAATCAAAACTTCGTTGTGAAAGTCATGGACTGAATATATGACAAGAAAAAAATGAATGAATGAAAGAAAGAAAAGAATGAGAAATATGAGAAAGAGAAAAAAATATATGTGCGTAAAGTGAACTCCCCGGCTCTCTAAGAGTGCAATCAAGGCTTCAAGTTTAAAAGATCCATTCTCATTTTCCAACCATGTGCAATCCGATAACGAGGACTTCCTTTGTGCCTCGGGATCACTCTTTGCCATTTGCACATGTCCACTTATCTAAAGTGTGTGTATTTTTCTCTTTCCCCTCCTTGATTTAACATTATTTTCCAATGACCTTTTTGACGAGTCTCGGTAAGACCATGAGAAGCTTGTCTTGTTTTGACAACACCTCATTTATAAAATCTTGTAAGGACTAAACTTTCCCAAAGCTCCATATAAAGCCTACCACACATATATGTTATAAGAGGGAAAGGAGTAGAATATATAGGCTTGAGAGACAAGTGAGATGAGAGTTCATGAGCAATATACAAGATGATTTAAATTTGTGAACTTGGTTTAGCTCTTTTCTTTATCTCGTTCTTTATTTCAAAAATTACGAGGTCTATTTAAACTTTGTGAGCATGTTAATACTTGTGGGATAAGCTTAATAAGAATCTACCCTCCGTAGAGGTGAAGGCTAGTACATTATGGAACTTTAACGAATTAAACTTTTGAGAGCATTATGTTTTTTTTCATGTATGATCAAGTGCAAGGTTTAAACATTGTTTGGCAATGATGATATCCATCGAAGGCTTACTCGAGGACGAGCAAGGTTTAAGCATGGGGGAGATGTTGACGGTGAAAATCCGTCAACCTAGCCATGAGTTTACCTTTGGTGTTGGCATAACTTTTGTATCTTATTCATTGGTACTAACCCCCGTGGTATAACAAGTTCACTTGTGCATGTCGGTTTTGGAGTTATGTGTTTACGCAGGGTTTTAACGTTGAAAGCAAGACTTCCGGGATAAGTTCATTAAGCACCTCATGACAAGACCTTGAAGCCCGATACAAGTCAAGCAATGAAGTGAACATGACTCCAAGAGCCCAAGGACCAAGCCCGAGACGATGATAAACTCCGAGGACCGAACCGGAGAAAAGTGCTTGAATCTTGCAAGACAAGGAGTTGAGTCCAATTCGGAGAGAAACCGACGTCAAGGGCCCACATGCAAAAGGGGAGAACATCTAGAAGACGTGGGAAGCAACACCGGCGAAGCGAGCCGCGGGATGGGCCGACCATGGGCCCGGGCCGGCCGGCCCGAGCCGGCCGGCCCAGCCCCCCATTCGGGGCCCAATCGGCCTCTCCTTTGACCTAATTGCTTCTCGGGCTATAAATAGCCCCCCCGACCGAGAGCCACACGGAACCGAAGTCGTAATCCGCCGCCGAGGAGCGAGAGAAGCTTGAGGGACACCAACTTGAAGATGAGGGTCGTGCTAGTTGTCTAGGGTTTCCCTAGCCGACGTGGGAACCTTGCATGGAAGACCACGTCGGAGCTCGGAGCGAGGATCAAGATCGAGGGAGGGCCCGGTGGTGATCTTGTTCATGTAATCATTCATGGTGAAGTTTGTAAGTGAATCCGATTTCTAGCGATCAAGTGCCTTCTCGATGATTTTGTTTTCTTCTTGGTTTTGCTTCTTCTACGATCTAGTTTGCGGCTAGATTACATAGGGTGCTCTTGTAGCCGCGGTGGCTAGAGGTGCATACGGGACCGGCCAAGTGATTTCAACTTGTTCTATCGAACTCGCCCTAAGCTCCCCGCATGAATAGGGATACGTTGTGACGAACGGGGGTCTCGAAAGGCGGATGTTTTCGGAGTCGGATGGGAAGGCCACGATTTAAAGATGCTTTTAATGAGATTCGCTTTGCTATCTTCATCTATCTTGTTTGGAGCTACAACATAAGCATGATCTAGATTCTCTAGATTGGTTATCTCTTGCTTTCTCTTGTTACCTCTTTGGTAGATTAGATTCGTTTTCTTTATGAGTTAGTAGATTAGATGCATCTTGTCTTCATTAGATAGCTTTACCTTGCTTTACTAGATTGAATCCTTGCGTTGCACATTGTTCCACGGATTCGATACCTTGGGTTCACCACTCGAGGGAAGAAGGGTCCCTTGACTACGACGGGAGACTTGTCCGCTTGCAAGTCACAAACGAACTTTGATACAACTATTAACCGTCAACAGAATTCCAGTGATATTATATTTCTAATGACTCCATACCAGGTCATGTCGCTATTCTCAGACTTCACAAGCACACCAGAGTTTTGTGTGACGAGACTTTTCTCTGTGGCAGATGTCCGAAATAGCCAATTATTGATGTGCACTCTATTCAACACACAAGCTCGAGGGTCCGGTCCTTGAGAAAGCCCATGCATCGGTTGCATACTTCCCCTTTCTCGTATAGTTTTGCTACCCGCAATTTTGTAATATACTTAGACAACTACTCGTGTAATTAATTACTACATCTCGGTCGATCATAAAGTGGAATATTAAAAAATGAAATATTACTCCATACCTCGATTTCAAACCATCTGACCAAATGATCCTTGTGTCGTTTTTAAGGTTAACTTGACTAACCCTTTTTAGTTCTTCCTTGTGCTCCCTGCATGATAGTCAACCAAATTAATTAGTAGTTGCCACCACAATAAAGGACATAATAGATAAATTTAGTGGTACAAATTGCGACTTACTCTACCCATTTGTTGGCTTCATCGCAATTAGTAATTATGTAGTGCCTCATATTATGAAGTTCAGGATTCTCCAAATTCTTAATCTTATTTCCTCTCCTCTTGTAATCAATTTCACTAAATATGCTTAGCCCATTTGGAGGCTCGTTCACAACTGTATTTTCATGACGATCGGCTCGACTCGGCTTGGTGTCAATGTCGAAGAATCGAGAGCAAAATATAAGACACTCCTCAGCTATGTAAGCCTCGGCTATTGACCCTTCGGTTGTGCCTTGTTTCGGACATATCCTTTAACAGTACGTAGATACCTCTCTACTGGATACATCCATCTGTAACACACGGGCCCTCCTAGTTTAGCCTCTTCAGCTAGGTGGACTGGCAAATGAATCATTATATCAAAAAATGCGGTGGAAAAACCATCTCAAGCCGACAAATAGTCTCTTTAATTGAGCTCGCTTAGTTTGTCAAGATCGGATGGCACCAACTCATTTGAACAAAGTGCACCGAAGAACCTACCGAGCTCAATCAATGGCCCGACAACATCTTCTCGGCAAAATCCTTCTAATGACCAAGGGCAACAATTTTTGTAGAATAATATGGTAGTCATGAGTTTTGAGTCCAGACACCTTACATGTTTTATCATCCACACATCTCTTCAAATTGGAGCAGAACCCATCAGGCATCTTCACGCCTTGAAGAAATGGCATAAAATCCTCTTGTCATCCGGGTCTAGAGAGTACAACGCTGCTGGCAAGGTGTACTCGTCATCTTCAATCACAGGATGTTGATCTTCCCTGATCCCAAGATGTTCCATGTCAAGGCGTGCATTCTCGCTGTCCTTACATTTCCCTTCAATTTGAAGCAAAGTCCCTAATATGCTCTCGCATATGTTTTTCTCAATATGCATCACGTCCAAATTATGCCTTATGAGCAAACAAGACCGATAGAGGGGAGCTCAAAAAAATACTCTTCTTCCTCCAATTGTGCCATCTTGCATCTTCATCACGCTTCCTCTTTTTCGATATGTCCTTTCCAAATTTCGCTTGATCAAAAGTTGCATAATAGTCTAATACGACTTGACCGGACGGTGGAACCGGAGCCTCCCCGGTTTCCTCCTCATTGTTGAAACTCATCTTGTTCATTCGCCATGGATGGTCTAAGGGCAAAAACCGACGATGTCCCATGTAGCAGTACTTCTTCCCATGTTTCAACCATAAATAATCTGTATCCTTGTGACAATAAGGACATGCAAATTTTCTTTTTGTGCTCCAACCAGACAGCATCGCATATGCAGGGAAGTCATTGATCGTCCAAAGCAGCATAGCACGTAGTGTAAAATTTTCTTTCTCCTTTACATCCCTACAATCAACCCCGTATTCCACAACTCCTTCAACTCTTCAATGAGGGGCCTCGGGAAAACATCAATATTCATTCCGGGACTTTTCTTGCCGGTATCAACATCGACATGATCCGGTAAGATTGTTTCTCATACAACCAAGGCGGCAAATTATAAGGTATTAGGATAACGGGCCAACAAGCTCGTAAGTAACATTTTGCATACCGAATGGGTTGAAGCCATCGAAGCAAGACCCGGCCGAACGTTACGTATTTGTTTAAATTCGGAAAAGTATTGTCCACATGCTTCCATGCACCGGAGTCGACGGGGATGACGTAGTTTCCCATCTTTTATTCTTCCCTCCTCATGCCAACGCATTTCGAAGATGTCCTCTCCGACATGTACAATGCGCGGCCGAGGTGTGAGAGGGAAATACCGAAGGATTTTGGCGAGAACACGACGACGGTTCTTATCCCGACCATCCTCCAAATGGCCACCACCATGGTTCTTATCCCGATCATCCGTTTTCCACCTAGAGGCTTTACATTTGGGGCATATATCCGACTTCTCGTATTCCTTCCAAAATAACACACAATGATTCTCGCATGCATCTATCTTGATATAGTCCAAGCCCAGATCACGAACCACCCTTTGCACTTTCTCCATTGTGTTTGGCACACAATGACCTTTAGGGAGAAACTTTGATATCAGAAACGGTACCCCCTCCAATGCTTTGTTACTTATCCCATACATGCACTTCACCGAAAAGTTCCACAATAAAAGATATCTTCGTACCATCTTCGCAACCCGGATATAATTCCTTTTTAGCCTCCCGTAGTAACTTGAAGAAGACCTTGGCTTGGTCGTTCGTTGTCTCATCTTCATCACCGATCTCTCCTCGTATTTCACCTCCGATTAGCGCTTTAATCAAATGACCGGCCCCATCATCTTCACTCGGTGCGTCGCCTTCTTCACCGACTACTCCGAGAATCATGTGGTGCACCTTCATCATCGTTCCGTACTTGTACATCCACAAGTTTGGGTCGTTGTCGTTGTGTACTTGAACATCACTAGGTCCCGCATCATCATTGTGAAATACCACATCACCTGAACCTCCCCCTTCCATGATAAAAGATTCAGCAAACCCTCTTAAAAGGACATGACTCTGAAGCAAAGCCCGGGTTTTGTGTGCATTGCACAGACATCTAGTGCACGGACATGCAGCAGTTCCACCACTCGATGTGCCACTGAATGTCCTGTCCATAAACTCCGGGAATTTCTTCTTCCACTCAGTTGAACAACGAGGCAAGCGCATCCAAGTCCTATCATCGCCTGACATCTGCGTGACGAACATGAACGATCCCCAATTTAAAACAGCGTATTTACATACATATAATTCAAATATATGTGCTTCGCATGATGATCTCGCTCGTACCTTTAATTTTGACGCGACTCGAGGATGTCTAGTCTGATCGATCAATCGACGTGCATGATGGAGGGCGTGTCGCAGCCAGCAATTAGGGCAGAAATCACCCCCTTGTGCAGCAACCCGTCGGAGGAGGGCGGATGCCGAGCGGCCGGCGGAGCGTGCGCGGCCACGGCGTGCGTCCAAGGCCTCGAAGAGTCGAGATGCCGAGCAGCGGCGGCGGCGCACGCCGCCCGACCGCCTTGCGCAACAACCGGCGTCGTGTGGGAGCTTCGTCGGGCGGCGCCCCGTCGTCGCTCTCCTCCCGTGCGCGGCGTCAAAATACCCTTGATCGCCCCCTGCCTGGTGATAAGGCCCAATCCAAATCAGACTCGGCTTAGTTGTTGCAACACTCCAAGTACATATTGCCACAATAATTAGGCGTTGCACTTGAACACAACTTTCGCTTCGGGACCAAACATCTTGTTGCAACAAAGTTTAGCATTTGCAACAACAAGGATTTTAATTGCAACTATAAACACAAAGTTGCATTTGAATCTCACTTTTGCTTCGCCTCCAAGATTTCTCGTTGCATTAACCATCAATAATTTGCAACGCTTCGAAAATTTATGCAACACCACACAAGCGTAGCAATATTCACATCTAAATGCAACTAACACAAATGTGGTTGCAGTACTACAACACAATTGCAACCACATTCAATTCTAGTGCAACCATTTGGCACCATTGCAATATCGACACCCAAATGCAACAAAGCTTTGCAACGCTTGCAAAACCGTTGTATTAAAAACATGTATAGCTACGAATTTTAAGAATGGTTGCAAAACAACCATCTATACCAACCAAATTTTCAGCGTTGCAATACAGAGGCGTTGAATTTGATACAAAACCTTGTAGTGAGTTTTGATTTTTTTTAATTTACACCCTTTTCATTTTTTTAATTGCTCCCCTTTGAACTCTAAAATTTGCATCGTACCTACCTCCTCCCCCATGCTTAGACGTTGCTCGTCCTCGAGCAAAGAGGCGATAAATAAGGTAGGTACCGGAAATACTTTAACTTTGGAGAGATACTTGAAATCTTCAATATTGGCACCATCGATCTTCCTTGAATTGATGATCCATACTCAACGATAGGTTGTGGTCAAGGAGGTAAACACAAAAGATGTCACACCCAATTTTCCGTAGAAAACCGAATGCATCTCATATGTGTGCCAGGATCACAATTTCACACATATGATAGACTCATGAGTGTAATATCACAAGACATTGCTCAAAACATACAGAAAAGGTTTATTAACTTTTATTACACTCACGATGGTAGACATGAAGGTCTTTACACAAACAACGATAACTATGAAGACGCGACTCCATCTTCATCTTCCACAGGCTTCTGACTGGTTGATCGCATCCTCAGAACTCCTCATAGTCGGTGAAGTACTCCACTCCGGGATTCTTCTCTGAACAGCGTAAGCAAGGATGAGTACACTTATGGTTGGTACTCAGCAAGGCCACAGGAATAACCGAAAGCAATATTAATCCATCTTTAAGTTCAATTAATCATGTGAGGGTCCGGGCCGCTCTTGACCGTGAGCACGGCCGATCGATCGGTTTACACTGCAGAGGTTGCACACTTTTCCCACGGTTCGCGTAAAAGTCCCGAAGAACTTTGAACCCAACCACGCATGTGCCGATCGAGCACAATACCACACTTCCGAGGTGTGATTGCATAGGGACGCTACGAAGCCTTTACAAAGATATGCAAAAGCATCAACAACCCACGACGATTCTGACTCGGGGCGGACCATAACCCTCCCTAGTGGTCGGCACCTTAGCAAAGGCGCTACCCCAAAAGAACCGGTCTATACCTCTGCAACCCGGAGCCCCCTGTGTTCCTTTCGGATAGGGTCGTCAATACAATCACACACCTAATTAATTGGCTAAGCCAGAGCCATATGGACCGTGGTTGTACTGTTTTCCTGGGTGGTTCTCCATGTTCCAATTAATTTATAGTGTTCTTGATTAAAGCATAGGTAGAAGGGTGGTTAGGGTCACTTGCCTTTCTCCAACGATAAGCTACTCTCCTTTACTGCAAAGCTCTGCTCTTGATCTTCCTCGAACGGCGCGTTGGCTATGATCATGCAAGAAAACATACAATAAATAAAACAATACATCAAACATTACCAAAAGGCTAAAACAAGCTTTTAGAAATGACGGGCTCGGAGAGACGATCGCATGGATACCAAGAACGCGTAAAACAGAGCTAGGATGAAAAAGTTATGGCTGAAACAAGATTCAGGGACTAATTTGTGATTATTTGAAAGTTTTAGGGGGTTTTCTGCAAGATTTCAGGGGCTAAAACATAAATATGTGTGAAACTAGGAGGTCTAATAAGTAAAAGGTTAAGGGTGGGCTGCTGAACATGAAAACTATGGAGTTCAGGGTTCAAAACATAAAAACAAGGACCTGCTTGAAAGGGTTTCTATAGGTGGAAGGATATATTTTTAATATCTAGAAAGGGCAGGGGCGTATTTGCAAAATGGCGGCTCTTTACTTGGTTTGACCGTTATCTGATCTTTTGACCTGGGCTCTGGGCGAGATCTGGCCGTCGGATGCCGATCCAGCGGCTGCGGAGGCTTGCAGGCAAAAAGGGCGGCGGCGGCGCTGTACAGGCGGCGGCGGCTCACCGGCCGGCTCGCGGCGGCGGCCAAACGGGGCCTCCGGCCACCAAATTCTATTAGAAGGGCACCGGGAGGAGGAGAAGAAGGTGGGGAAGCTTACCGGCGGCTTGAAGAGGAGGGAGGGAGGCCGTAGGAGGAGATCGGCGGCGAGGGGCGGCGGTGGCAGCGGTGCTCCGGCGGTGGCACGGTGGAGAAGTGGAGGAGAGGAAGGGAGGGGTGCGGGAGATGCGGGAGCTCGAGGGGATCTTATATAGGGCCAAGAGGGGAGCGGAGGGGGCGCGGTTGAGGCGGTGGGCGGCGAGGTCGGTGGTGGCCGCCATTAATGGCTAGGGCGCGGTTTGGTGCGGTGGCGGCGGGTAGGGGAAGGGGCCGGGGAGGTGGTGGGTGAGTGGGGCGGCGCCTTGATAGCGTAGTGGAGGAGGCGGACGGGCGCGGGGCGGGCCGGGAACGGCGGGCGGCGCGGGAGGCCGGCGGCCGGTGCTGGGAAGGGGCGCGGGTGGAGGTAGAAGACGGGGCTGACGGGTGGGCCCCGTCCGTCGGTGAGAGGGAGAGAGGAGGGAGAGAGGGGCGGGCGCTGGCGGATAAATGGGCCAAGAACGTTTCGTGGGCCGCTGATTAAAGAAAGGAGGGGGAGGTGAGGTGGGCCGCGGGGTGGGCTGGGCTGTTTTGTTTTTTCTTTTTTTTTCAAATCCTTTTCAAATGTTTTCAAACCTTTCTTTTATATCTTTTCAAATCAAACACAAATTCTCCAACTATTTCAAAGGCTTTTCACAAACTATTTTTAACAACTTTTCAACATGTTTTAAATTCAAACTTTCATCATTTTTTTAATTCAAACTTTTACACCAATTTTCACAATTATTTTCACAATTATTTTAAGGACTTTTCACAATTATTTTAAGACTTTTAAATCACACCACAACCAAAACTCATGCATTTCAACATGATGCACAAACACTTGGGTGATTCTAATTATTAAATGATGTTTGATTTAATTAAAGGCAAACTTATTTATTCAAATTTATTAAATCCTTAGAAAATAAAACTAAACCATGTTGCTAACAATATTTTATTGTGATGGAATTTTCGGGTGTTACAAATCCTACCCCCTTAAAAAGAATCTCGTCCCGAGATTCGGAGGGATCGGGAAACAAGAGGAGATACAAGATGTTCTTGATAGATGATGGGTTACTACCACAGAGCTTATTCACTTCTCCTTCTTCTTCGGGCTTGCAGCGGCAAACTCAATCCTATCTCCTTGCGGTGTAGTTAAGAGCACCGACTTCTTGGCACACAAAATGATTCCATCATGCTTGCTTAACCAATCCATACCAAGGATCACATCTATTCCACTGGATGTTAGGATCACTAAGTCTGCTTCAAAATCTATCTCTCCGATCTTAAGATTGACATGTGGGCATACATAGGTGGATTTCATTTCACCGTTTGGGGAACTAATTAGCAAATGTGTCTTCATGGAACTCTTGGGTACATCATGCTTTGTCACGAATCGTTCGGTAATAAATGAATGCGATGCCCCGGAATCAAATAAAGCATTGCGGGTACGAGTTGATAAGAAACGTACCAAGCACAACATCTTTGTCCCCTTAAGCTTCTTCAGCTGTCACATGGTTCACTCTACCATGCATATAGTTCTGTTGGCTTCTGTTATCTCTCTGAGGTGTCTGCATATTGCGCTGAGGGCAAATACTGGCATAGTGTCCTAATTCTCCGCAGTTGAAGCATCCACTGGGGTGAACTGGAGTAGTGTTCCTTACCGGTGCACCTGAGCGGTTCTGATGAGGTTTTGGAGCCTGTGGTGTCATAGGGTTGGATTCTTCGGGTTCCTCAAACGAACGATACTGCTGACTGTCCATGATTTCTGCCATGTGTGCTAGAACAAAACAGAGAGTCTTGTGATGAGTTGTAATGAGGGCGGGTGTTACTGCTAGACTGACGCTGAGATTGAAACTTGCGCTTCTGTTCACGAAGTTCCTTGCGTTTATTCTCCAAGCCTATAGCCTTATTGAGCAACATCTGAAAGTTAAGAAATGTGTGGCTCTGCAACTGATAATTAAGTGGACCTATCAATCCATCGAGAAAGCGTTCTTGTCTCTTGGCATCCATGTTGACTTCATCTGGTGCATAGCGGGACAAATGAGTAAACTGATCCAGATACTCACTAACTGTCATGTTGCCTTGCTTTAGAGCTAGAAATTCCTTCTTTTTCAGCTTCTTCACACCAGCTGGGATGTGATGTGTACGAAAACTCTCCTGGAACTCCTGCCAGGTAATGGTGTCGGCAGCAGCATGTGCGACGGTGTAAGCATCCCACCAATCAGAGGCTGCACCTTCCAAACGGCCTGAAGCATACAAAACCTTCTCACGATCATTACATTGAGTGATATTCAGCATCTTGTTGATGGTCTTGAGCCAATCATCGGCATCGAGGGGATCTACAGAATGAGAGTAAGTGGGCGGGTTGTGGCTCATGAATTCTCTATGCTTGTTCACTGGTGGTGGAGGTGGTAGAGGTCCTTGAGGTGGCGGCTGGTTCTGCGGTGCCTGTAGATTCTGGACAGTGGCGGTGAGGTTCTGAATTAATTGCATCTGTTTCGTAAAGAACTGCTGCATCGTGGGATCCATTGCTAATTCTTGTGGTGGAAGAGGGAACTTGATTCAGCTGATTGACGATGTGAGCACGAACGGAATATCCTGTCCAGCTCCTGACCTGGTGTTTACCATTTGATTGTTAGGGAAAGAAATTTTCGATAAGAAGTTGAATTGATAAAAGTGAATTAGAGAAAAGGGGCTAAGATTCAAATTTTAACTTTAATTATTTTATTGATGTATTTGTGGCCATCACTCCACAAAAACATTCCAATCATGTCAAAGATCCAAATCATGCATGTTTACAATCAACAAGCATTAACATCGCACGTCCTCACAAGAACAGCTCTATCGAAACTGTCGGTGCGGAATGTGGTCCCGACACTAACCAGTAGTAAGCGCCGAGGTCTATCCCTCAATGGTCGATGCTAAGCAATAAGAGACACGGGATTTATCCTGGTTCCGGTCTGTAGTGGGGCTGCTACAAGCAAGGCGGGAGAGGAAGCGTGGCTTCCAAGTCCCTGGTGTCGTGAATGAGTCCCTGGTGTTGTGTTGCGTTGTGTGTGTGTGTGTGTCGTTGTCCGTCCCCTGCGGCAGGGGGGTTCGTCCTCCTTTTATAGATCAAGGAGGGAGCGAATCACATGCGCGCCGCGCTATTTAGCTACGTGAAGGGGCGTGACGTGCTATGCTGTAGAGTGGGCGGCCGTCCGGACGATCCTTGCAGCGATCCGGCCATCATGGCCTATCTTGTACCCGAACAGTAGCGGCTTCGAGGGTAGAAGGGCGGCGGATGGCTGTGATGTCTTTTGATAGGCTCGAGGGAGCTGCTGACGTCGGTCCGTACGAGGCGCAGTGACAGGCAGGGCGACGTTCCGTTCCCGTACGCTCCGCAGCGCCAGAACCGTTGCCACGGCGCCCGGCGTGCGGTTCGTACGCGCGGGGGCGGCAGCCATGCCGTCCCGCAGTGGCGGGGATGGCGTCCCACCGGCCTAGCGCCTCCACCTAACCCTGCAAGGTCACAAGAAAGCAAATCGAGGGTGCAGCCGGCCCCCCTGCGAGGGCTCGGCGCGTTAGCCGTACCGGAGCAGGCGGCCGGCGTCACGGGACTGGCACCGGCCGCGTTGCACAGTCCCCCCCACAGTGATGGGGATGGGCTCCCTCCTGGGGAGTTGGTGCGGCGGTACCGGGGCGCGAGCCCCGGGCGCATGATGGCGCCGTCCCGCCGGTGTCAGGGCGTTAAATGCCCGCGTACGGGAGCGAGCACACGCGTGCGGGCGCCCTCGAGCGAGGCGGGCCCCGGTCGAGGGCGGGGCGGACCCTCGAGCGAGGCGGAGCCTGCTCGAGGGGAGCGGGTCCTCGAGCGAGGCGGAGCTCGCTCGAGGGAAGCGCACCCCCTCGAATGGGACGGAGCCCGCCCGAGGGAGGCGCGCATCCTCGAGCGAGGCGAAGCCTGCTCGAGGGGATCTTCGAGAGGGCCGCCTTGGTGGGCCGTTGAGGTCCCCGCGGCATGGGCCGTATCCTGCATGGTTAGGCAAAGTGTGTTTGGCTTTGTTGCGGGTTTTAAGTGGGGATTTCCCAGTTGTTAAAAGGGGACCCCTAGGGCTGTCCCCGACAGTAGCCCCCGAGCATCTGTGGGTTTGCCATTGAGGCTCCCGCGGTGCTTGGAACCTACTGATAGGACGTTCTTCCCTTCTTGTCTTGCGAACGCTTTCCGTGGGGCCGCGTCAGCGGACCCGCGGGTCTAGCCCCCGAAGCCTTGAAGGAGCGTGGATGCTCTTGCAGGGGTTAACCATGAGAGCTGGTCAGAGGGCATGGTACATGTTTCAACCGGCGTCGGCAATATTTCAGCCGGCTTCGGTGACGCACGCACTGCTGGCAATGTCTCCGGTGGGTGCGATCCAAGGCGGTGTAGCCGTTCGTCAAGCCCCCGAGCCTGGGCCCGTTCGAGGCGATCGGGTAGAGCTTTACGACTTGTTTTTTAACGCGCCCTCGCTGCCCCTCCGCGAGACGGAGGGTGAGGTTTCCGCAACCCCCATCGAGCGGGTCGCGAATTGCGGATTCCTCGTTGAGCTGCTAGTGGGTGATTCGAGTGGACGCCCATGCCCCGTTCGATAAGGGTAGGCTGCGTGGTCCGGAGACAAGTCCATGGAAGCGCTTGTGTGGGTTTGCTAGGTGGGGCTCGGTCCCGTTCGATAGGGACCGAGGGCGCGGAAGCTCTCCCTCGGTGGGATCCCCCGGCTAGCTGCCCTCGCTGGCTCTCAAATACGACATATGGGGCACCCTCGAGCCAACGGGCTCGAGGAACGGCTCGAATGCGCGTGCCTTCGTCGTCCCTAACTGCGCGTGATGCGGGGCGCTCGTTCGAACCCGTCGAGGGTCAGGCTTCGAACCTCTGATCAGTAGGGCCGTGCGGGGCGGCGGCTAAGCGCTCCCGACCTGGCATCTGTGACCATCGAGGGGCACGGCGAGCCGGCCCCGGCGGCGGTCGGTAATACAGCGTGGCATGGGTGCTCACGGTGCCCGCTTTGTTCCGAAGCGAGCCTCGAGGCGACCTTCTCACGCCTGTGCCCTTTAGAGGGCTGACATCGTCCCGAGCCAGGGGCTCGTGCTGCTCGAGGGTTTTGCGTAGCATGGGTGCTTGCGGTGCCCACTTTGCTTCAAACGGGCCCCGAGGTGACCTTCTCACGCCAATGCCCTTTAGAGGGTTGGAGCTCTCCCGAGCCAGGGGCTCGTGCCGCTCGAGGGTTTTGCGTGGCATGGGTGCTTGTGGTGCCCGCTTTGCTTCAAACGGGCCCCGAGGCGACCTTCTCACGCCAATGCCCTTTAGAGGGTTGGAGCTCTCCCGAGCCAGGGGTTCGTGCCGCTCGAGGGTTTTGCGTACCTTGCAAGGAACCGAGCCATTAAATGCTACGCAGTCGGGGCTGTAATTTCGCGTCGTGGGCGCACCTTTTTAGGCGTTGCAACCGCGCGCGCGCGTAGTGGGCGGCGTGGGCAGGCGGACGTGACCGCTGTCACAGTCCCTGCCATTCTCCGCCGTGATGATGGCTTGTTCGCGGTGGCGTGGCCGCCGCGGTCGTGGTGGGGCCTGCCCGTCAGCAAGAAAGAAGATTCCCTGCAGTTAATGCTCGCAGAACGTCCGCCCCAGAGAGCTCGCCCGCGGCTTATAAATCTGAGGGGAGGGAAAAACGGCGGTTTTTTACCTTAGCATTTCGCCGTTCTCGCCCCTTGTGCTCTCGCCTTCGGTTTGCTCTTGCCATCGTGCGCCTTCGCCATTAGAGCTCCTCTTCCTTTCCTTGTTTTCCGCTCTCGCATTCCTTGCCCTTTCTGATGGCGCTGCCTCCGCCCCTCACGATCCTCGACCCGTACGCCTGGGAGCGGTCGACGGTGACCCAGCTGGCCCTTGGCGGCGGCCGGTCACCGCCGGCCAATTGGCGGCAAACGAGGAGGGCCGCCGGCGGAGTGGATAGTGCCGCCGGCGGGAGACCACGCGCCCAACCCGCCGGAGGGCTATGTGGTGAGCTTTATCCGCTTCCACGAGCGCGGCTTCACCGCGCCGGCGAGCCGCTTCATGCGAGCGCTGTGCCACTACTACGGCGTGGAGTTGCATAACTTCGCGCCGAACGCGATTTCACAGGCGGCCACGTTCGTGGGCGTCTGCGAGGGGTATCTAGGGATCCCAGTCAACTGGGAGCTCTGGATACACCTCTTCCGCGCGGAGCTCTTCACGCAACCCACGACGGAGCAGAGGACCCGCCGCGCGGTGCGCGCCGGTGGGATGTTGCTCGCCTTGCGGGGGCAGTTCAAGGACGACTACATCCCCTGCACCATGACGATGAACAACGCCGGCTGGGAGCGGGGGTGGTTCTATCTGCGCAACGCCGAGCTCGGCCTCGCCCCCTACACCGGTCGGGTATTCAAGGAGAAGCCCGACTCCTGGGGCCACGGGGTATCCACACCCCAGCATCGGAGGCAGCAGGACTCGGTCCTGGCCGCCCTGAGGAACCTGGCGACGCGCGGTCTGACCGCGGCGGGCGTTCTCGCCTTCCTCCACCACCGGCGGGTCGTGCCTCTGATGGTGTCGGGGACAGCCCTAGGGGTCCCCTTGAACAACGGGGAAATCCTCACTTAAAACCCGCAACGAAACCCAAATACGTCAAGCCTAACCATGCAGGTGCCTAACCATGCAGGACACAGCCCACAGGGACTCCGACGGCCCATCGAGGCGGCCCGCGAAAGGATCCCCTCGAACGAGGCTTCGCCCCGCTCGAGGGGCGGCCTCCCTTCGGGCGGGCACCACCCCCGCTCGAGGGTACGCACTTCCCTCGGCGGGCTCCGCCCTCGCTCGAGGGTACGCCCCGCCCTCGGCGGGGTCCGCCACGCTCGAGGGTGCCCCTCACGCGTGCGCGGCCCCGTACACGGGCATTTAACGCCACGACACAAGGGGGCGGCGCCATCATGCGCCGGGGCTCGCGCCCCCGGTGCCGCCGCACCAACTCCCCGGGGAGGAGCCCATCCCCACCCCCGTGGGGAGGGACCGTGCGGTACGGCCGGTGTCGGTCCCGTGACACCGAGCGCCTCTTGCGGTACGGCTAACGCGCCCGACCCTCGAAGGGGGGCCGGCGCACCCTCGATTTCACTTTCCCGTGACTCTACGGGGGTTAGGTGGAGGCGCTAGGCCGGTGGATTGCCATCCCGGCCCCCGCACGGCGTGGCCGCCGTACCCGCGCGTGCAGGCGCACGCCGGACCCTGTAGCAACGACTCCCGCCCCGTGAGGCGCGTTGGGAAGGAACGCCGTTCTGCCTACCCACCGTACTCCGTGCAAGCTTGCGTCGGCACCGCCCCCGAGCCTATCGAGAGGACATCACCGCCATCCGTTGCTCTCCTACCCTCGAACCGCCACTTTGTTCGGGTACAAGTCGAGCCATGATGACCGGATCGCAGCGGGGATCGCCCGGACGGCCGCCCACTCTACACCGTAGCACGTCGCACTTCTCCACATAGCTAGGTAGCGCGGCGCGCATGTAACCCGCCGCCCCCTTGATCTATAAAAGGGGGGGCGAACCCCCAGCCGTGGGGGGAGACAGACGAACAGAGACACGAGAACACTTCACACACCACGTACTCATTCTCATTCTCCCACAATATCTTCAGCCACTCTTCCAGGGACTTGGAAGCTACGCTTCCTCTCTCGCCTTGCTTGTATTTGCCCCACTACAAGCACCCCCGGTGCTAAGTAATATAGTGCCCCGAGCACGCCCCTGCTGGACGTACGGCCCCCTCGGCCGGAACCAGGATAAAACCTCTGTGTCACTTGTTACTTAACATCGACCATTGAGGGATAGACCTCGGCACTATCTACTGGTTAGTGTCGGGACCATATTCCGCACCGACAGTTGGCGCCCACCGTGGGGCCAGCGAGCGGCTAAGGACATTTCGCCAACTCCCTCCATGGTGATCCGCACTGAGTACCGTGCTACACGCTACTGCATGGGTAGCTCGGACCCCCTCCCGGCCGGGTTCGAGATCCGCTTCGGGGACACCGAACTTTCGGGCCACGGGGAACGGCTATCTCATGCGCCTCACTAGCGCGAGGGAACTCCGCGCGCGGCGTCGGGCCGGGTCGCTCGGACCCCCGCCGCACGCACGACTCGGCGCGGGCGCCCGCAAGCACGGATGCGCGGGTCCGTCGACGCCACGACGCCGTCGTCGCTGCGGGCGGCGCTCGCGCCGGGCACGGTCGGGCGGCGGCGGGCGGAGCGCGCCGCCACTCAAAGTGGCGCGCCCACCGTCACGACCGGCCGCCACCGCCCGACGGGACGGCGCGCGGTCTGCGGGCCGCGCATCCCCATCGGGCTGCGTGGCGCTACGTCGGCCTACAACGCCAACGTCAACACGACGATGCACGGGGGTTCCGCCCGCCGCCACGTCTTCGTCGCCGGGGACCCGGCGCCTCGAAGCGGATGAGTCATCCCCGGGCTCCGTCGACACGATGCCACCCGCCAACCGCCACGGATACGCGGAGTGGGACTTCTCCGGCGTGCGGGACCCGGTCGCGTTCGGCGTTTCCTCGACGCCGCGGACTGCGGTTTGGGCGCTCCGACGACTCCCGGCACGGGAGCTACGACCCCACGCGGGAGTGTTGCGCCGTCATCACCAACGACCGGCTAACGCCGCCGGTGCGGCGGCCGCGGGAGACGGGGGGGAGGTCACGCCGCCGCCCCCGAGGTATCGCCACACGCCCGGCCGCGGGATCAAGCGCTCTGGCCGGGGCCGACATCGACGCACGGTGGCCCAAGCCCGCGAGCTCGAGGCCAAGGCGGCGGAAGAGTGCCGAACGGTGCGGTTGCTCCGCGCCTCAATGGCGGGGAAGCCTGCGCGCGGTGAACGCGCGCGGGGAGGCGGGCCGACGGTCCGCGACCGCATCAACACCGCCCCCAACGTCGAAAACGCGGACGTGCCCCCACGGGCGAGCCGGAAGCTCGTCGCCGCCGCGGCCCTGGCTGCGCGGGCTATGCCGGCACCCTCGACCCCCGAGGCTCGAGACATGCACGCGAGGTGCAAACTCTCATCGAGCAAGCGGCCGTCCGGCGGGCGAGAGCTCGGCCTCACGCATCCGCCAACGGGGGGGGGGATGCGCGGGGGCGATGAAGCCGCACCGGGAGGCGAACCCTCGGTGCACGCGGGGGGGACCGGCGGGGCGTCCCAACGAGCAAGGGCGCACGCCGGCCAAGGAGCGACTCCTCGACGCGCGCGGGGCACTAGATGGCGACGCTCGCAACGTCATCAACGCCGGCGCACCGGCAAGCGCGGACGCGCGAGCGGCAAGGGGCTACCACCCTCGACGGGGTGGGCGCTACGACGGCGGCGAGGACCGCTCCCCGACGCCGAGCCTCCGGGCACCCGTGTGTTCGGCGGGAGATCCGAGCGGCAGCGTTCCCCCAACGCTTCCGCCAACCCTCGACGATCGTCAAGTACAACGGGGAGACGGACCCCCGTGTCCGGCTCAACGACTACCGCTTGGCTTGCCGGCTGGGCGGGCCACTAGCGACGAGGTCATCATCCGCAACTTGCCCCTGCACCTTGGCGACGCGGCCGGACATGGCTCGAGCACTTGCCCGCCAGCCAGATCCATAACTGGGACGACCTAGTCCACACGTTCGTGGGCAACTTCCAGGGCACATACGTGCGCCCTGGGAACTCTTGGGACCTGCGCTCCTGCACGCAGAAGCCTGACGAGTCGCTGCGGGACTTCATATGGCGCTTCTCCAAGCGCTGCACGGAGCTCCCCAGCGTGGCGTAGTCCGAAATCGTGCATGCCTTCCTCGAGGGCACCACGTGCAGGGATCTCGTGCGGGAGCTGGGACGTAGCCCGCCTGCGGACTCCAACGAGTTGTTCGACATCGCCACCAGCTTCGCCTCCGGGGAGGAGGCCGTGGGGGCGATCTTCGACGGCAAAAAGGGCAAGCGCTCTGAGGACGCGCCCGCGGAGGGCAGCAAGTCCAAGGAGCCGCGCCGCAACGACAAGCGGGGCAACAAGGGGAAAAAGCCGCGCGGCGGCGCGGCGCGACGGCGGCAACGCCGAGGCCCTCGGCTGTCGACCCGGCTCGACGGGGCCCTCGGCCGGCCCCTCGAGGCCCGGGGGTGTTCGGCGACATCTTTGAAGAAGCCATGTCCCTACCACAAGACTCCCGTGAACCACACTCTTGAGCAGTGCGATATGCTCAAGAAGTTCTATGGCCGTGCCGCCGCGAAGGAGGCAGAGGCCAAGAAAGACGGAGGCGATGGCGACGCCGGCGGCTTCCCCGCCGTCGAAAATGTGCTCCTCATCTTTGGGGGACCTACCGTCGACATGTCGACCCGGCAGCGCAAGAAGGAGCGACACGAAGTCCTCGCCGCGGAGAGGGCACCTCCGGCCTTTCTCAATTGGTCGGAGGACGTCATCACCTTTAGCGGGAAGACCACCCGAATCGCATCCCCAACCGGGCCGGTACCCCGGCGGTGGTCGATCCCATCATTGGGAACGCCGGTTCTCAAAGGTCCTTATGGACGGAGGCGGTAGCCTCAACATCCTCTTCGCGCATACATTGCGCACGATGGGGATCGGGTTGGACCGAGTTGCGGCCCGGCACGAAGCCGTTCCACGGCATCGCGCCGCGGCAAGCGAGGTTCGGCCCCTCGGGCGGATCGACCCTGCCGGTGCGGTTTGGTACCCCTAAGAACTTCCGCAAGGAGACCCTCACCTTCGAGGTGGTGGGGTTCAAAGGGGCCTACCATGCTATCCTCGGGCGACCCTGTTACACCAAATTCATGGCGGTCCCCAACTACACCTACACGAAGATGAAGATGCCGGCCCAAACGCCGTCATCACCGTCGGGTCGTCCATCGAGCACGCATTCGGCTTGCGATGTCGAGTGCGTGGAACATGCGGAGGCACCGGCGGCTGGATGAAGCGGCGGTAAACACGGCGGAGAAGATGGTCAACGAGGACCTCAACTCCGCCGCCAAGCACGTCGGCGCCTTCGAGCGGCGGAGCGGACCAAAGGGGTCCCCCTCGACCCTTCAGCCCCCGAGGGCAAGGCGTTGAGGGTCAGCTCCACCCTCGACCCCAAATAGGAAGCAGTGCTCGTCGACTTTTTCCGCGCCAACGCCGACATCTTCGCGTGGAGCCCCTCGGACATGCCAGGCATCCCGAGGGAACTCGCCGAGCACTCACTTGACATCCTGCCAAACGCCCGCGCCGTGCAGCAGCGGCTACGCCGCTTCGACGAGGAGCGGCGACGGGCAATTGGAGCGGAGCTGCGGAAGCTTCTCGAGGCCGGATTCATCAAGGAAGTGTTCCACCCTACGTGGCTAGCTAATCCCGTGCTTGTAAAGAAGAAAAATGGGAAGTGGCGGATGTGTGTAGACTACACTAGTCTTAATAAAGCATGTCCTAAAGTTCCTTTTCCTCTACCCCTCGAACCACAACGAACCCTCGGGGGTTCCCTCGAACCCAGCGGGTGCGGAGCCCATGGACGAGGACCCCTCGAACGAGGCGTATGTGCTCTCCCTTCTCGAGGGGTACGGCTCTCACGAAGCCGATGCGATGGACATCGAGCCGGTTCCTGTCCAAGCGGATTGGCGGGAAAAATACATCGCTTGGATCGCTCGAGGGGAGCTCCCCGCGGACCGGGCCGCGGCTAGGCGCATCGCTAGGATGGCTAAATCTTTTGCCCTCGTCGACGGCGAGGCCGCACAAGCGCGCCGCCTCCGGCATCCTACGGCGGTGCGTACCCATTCCCGAGGGGCGCGAGCTCCTACGGGACATCCATGCGGGGATGCGTGGCCACCACGCCGCACCCCGCACCCTCGTCGGCAACGCGTTCCGCCAAGGCTTTTGCGGCCTACCGCGGTCGCGGACGCCGGCGAAATCGTACGCACTGCGAAGGGTGCCGATTCTACGCCCGCAAGTCCAACTTGCCCGCCCACGCCCTACGGACCATCCCCGTTACATGGCCGTTCGCCGTGTGGGGGGCGGACATCGTCGGGCCCCTGCGGAAGGCGCCGGGGGCTTCACCCACTTGCTAGTCGCGATCGACAAGTTCTCCAAGTGGGTGGAGGTGCGCCCCATCACGAACCTAAGGGCGAGCGGCGGTGACATTCTTCACCGATATCGTCTACCGCTTTGGAGTGCCAAACTCCATCATCACGGACAACGGATCCCGGTTCACGGGCGGAAGTTCTTGGAGTTCCGTGACAAGTTCCACATCCGTGTGGATTGGGCGGGCGTGGCACACCCACGGACCAACGGCCAAGTGGAGCGTGCCAACGGCATGATCCTACAGGGCCTCAAGCCCAGAATTTTCGACCAGCTCAACAAATGCGGGGCGAAAATGGCTTCAAGAACTACCGGCGGTTGTGTGGAGCCTAAGGACCACCCCAAGCAGAGCCACCGGGTTCACCCCATTTTTTCTAGTCCACGGCGCGGAGGCCGTCCTCCCCACGGATTTAGAATACGGGTCGCCCAAGGTTCGAGGTTACAACGAGGATGCTAACCAGCGAGCCCGCGAGGACTCGCTGGACCAGCTGGACGAGGCACGCCTCGTAGCCTTAATGCATTCCGCGAGGTATTAACAGTCCCTAAGACGCTACCAAGCACGCAAGATACGTCGACGAGATTTCAGCGAGGGGGATCTGGTCCTAAGGCTGCGCCAAGATAACCGAGGGCGCCACAAGCTATCGCCCCCATGGGAAGGACCCTACGTCGTGGTGAAAGTACTCAAACCGGGCACATACAAGCTGGCCAACGAGGACGGTGACGAGCTCACCAACGCTTGGAACATCCAACAGCTACGTCGCTTCTACCCTTAGCTAGGATTTTCCAAATATCTTTGTTGTAAAAATCGCATCGCCAACGACCCAGTTAGCAACGACTATGTAAATACTTCAAGTCTAATGAAAAGGATAACTCGGCTTTCCCCTGAAACCCAAGTTACTCTCGGGGGCTACTGCGGGGGGCATCCCCCCCAAAATGGTCCCATTTTTTCGCGCAAAACAACACGCGCTAAGTTTGTTTCCTACTTCAACCTCGAGCCACGATTCGAACAGGGCGCAGGCGGCACGGCGGAAGGAGCGCGCGAGCCAGATATAGCCTACGCCGCGTGGACATGGCCCTTCTCTCTCGCCTCCAACCCAGCAGGCCCCCTGCGAAAATCGAACTCCCCTAACTAGAATCTACTCAGGAAGAAGGAGAAACAAAAAGCGTGATAAACAAACGACTTCATTTACGAGCGGATGTTTATGTTCATGAAACAGCTTGTTATTTACAAAGGCCACGAGGCCAGGATACTGATACACATAAAAAAAACGGGCCTAGTGCCCAACTGCTTTCAGGCGGGAGGAGCAGCAGCATCAGCGGCGTCCGGGAAGAGGAACTCCTCGAAGGCCTCGGCGAGCAACCCGGCGGCGTCGGTAGCGAGCGCATCCACACGCTCCATGGCCACCTCGTCCTCGACACCCTCGGGAACGATGTAGCCCTCCGCCGAGCGCCTTGAAGTTAACCTTGTAGTGGGACCGCACCACTCGGAGGGCCTTACGGACACCCGAGCTGCCGGCGCCGGCGCATCCGCTCGGTGACATGGCCACCAAGGGCACGCGGACGGGCGGCCGGGGGAGGCTGCCGGCACCGGGCCTCGCCCTCCTCGACGGAGCGGCGGGTCTCGAGGGCCGCATCGCGCGGCTCCCGCAACTCTGCTCGGAGGAATTGTAGGAAGCTGCCGCGGCGCCTTGGCCCGCTCAGCCGTATGCCCCAGAGCGGTGCGCAAGCCTGGAAACGCCAAGGCAAGAAAGAAATCAGAAAAAAGGAATGCGAGTTCCCAAACGAAAAACCAACGAGCAAGAGTCAAACAGTGGCTCACCTTCGACTTGCTTCCTCTCCATCTCGAAGTCCCGGCGCACGGCCTCGACCAGAGCCGGCTCGAGGTGCGCGGACGGTTTCGCCTTGCTCGCGGAGGGCCAGCTCCTGGTTGGCGTTGCTGATGCTGAGCATGAGCGCCTCGTCCTCGACCTTGGAGAACGCGGTGTTCCGCTCCTCCAGCGACTTCTGCGTCACCTCGTGGGCGGCGCGCTCTGCTCCGACGCGCACGGGCGTCGACGAGGGCGGCTGCCCCTGCCGAAGCCGCTCCTCGGCCCCTTGGCGGGCGGTGCTCTCTCGCGGGAGCCGCTCCTCGGCGACGACGAGGGCCGCGGCCTTGGCGTCGAGGGCGGCCTTCGGGTCGTCGGCCTCCTTGGCGCGCTTGCTCCCGGCCCGCGCGCCCGCTCCTCGGCCCGGCGCTGCGCGCTGCGCCCCCTCAAGCGACGTGCGGAGCTCCGGGTTTCGGCGCGAGCGGTGGCCACCTCTTGCCTCCCGGTTGGCGGCCGGCGTCCGCGTCTTCTCCAAGTCCGAGCGCGCATTCCACGGCGCCTCATCACGATCGAT
Organism: Cenchrus americanus; assembly: GCA_947561735.1. Taxonomy (NCBI): domain Eukaryota; kingdom Viridiplantae; phylum Streptophyta; class Magnoliopsida; order Poales; family Poaceae; genus Cenchrus; species Cenchrus americanus. The sequence continues at coordinate 30,686,967 of OX387244.1, read as the reverse complement.
GAGGGCTGCGCGGACCCGCTCGAGGCTCGAACGATGCGCGCGTGTCTGCCCTCGAGCTCTCGGGGAGCTCGTCGAGCCGAGCCAAGGCCGTGCGCCGGCCAACCGTCCCGGCGTCCCAAGGGCGTCAGCAAGCGCGTCGAAAGCGCCGCACCGCTCCCGGAGCTGGTGGACCTCGGCGTTCACCCGGTCGAACGCATCGTACTTGTCGTGGGCGTGGCGCTCGAGCTCCTAACATCCACAGACCAAAGTCCGTAAGCACTACGGCACGAAAGCAGCACACAAAGACGAGAAGAAGAGGAAAGCAGGCGACGACATCCTACCTGAAAGACGCGCCATGCGGGGCCGCCGTGGACCTGCAGCGCCTCGTTCAGCGCGCGGTTGAGCGTAGCGCCGTGGCTCGGAGCTCGCCCCGAGCTCCTCGCTCCCCCCGGGCGTCGGCAAACGCCGGGGGGATCATCGATGGCCCCCTCCACACCGGGCGGGGGCGGCCGGCGTGGGAGGACGAGGCCTCGGCGCCGTGTCCTCGACCCCCCACCACCGGGTGACCCTCGTGCGCCTCACGAGGGCCCCCTCTGGGGCTCGGGGGAGTTCGTGGGCTAGGCGGCCCCCCCCCGATTCCACCCGGGCGGCGGAGAGTCGTCCGAGACTTCCACCACCTGTCGCTCGGATCGCCGGCGGGCGCGGTCGCTTGCGCGCCTCCGCCGCACCTCCACCTCGCGCCTCCGGTGGCCGCGGGCGCCGTCGTGGCGCCATGGCCACCACCTGCGGCTGCGCCGCCGCATCCACGGGCGCCGCCACGGGTTGCGCCCGCTCCACCTCCTCTGCGGCGGGCGCCGGTGGGCCGCGCCTCCCGGCGGCGGCGCCTGCGGGGCGTACCTCCACCACGACCGCCGCCGCGGCCTGCGTCTCCACGACGGCCGGCGCCGGCCGCCCCCGGCGACCTGCGGTTGCGCCGCGGCGGGCTGATGCGCCGGCCGGGGCCACGAGGCCCCGGCCGAGCTTTGCGAGCTCACACCCGCCGCCGTGCTTGTCCCCGGGCGCGACGCCCTTGACGAGCGCCGCCGGGTGGGGATCGATGCGTCCGTCCTCAGCACCTTGGCTGGTGCAAGAGGAGGAACGGTTGGCACCACCCTGCACAGGCACGGACAGAAGGTTAGGGCACCCGATCATCGACAAATCAAACCAAACGAAAAAAGACAGGCTCCTTACCTCGAAGAGGAAAAGGCCCATTTCCTCTTCCTCGAAGCCTCAGCGGATGAGGACGGCGCGGCCGGCGTGCCCGCCGCCGCGTCTCCTGACGGCGCCGCCACGCGCGTGGGCGCGCCGCCCCGCGCGCGGTCGCGCCCGATGACGCGCCCCCCGACGACGCCGCCGCGCGCGCGGGTACGCTCGCCCGGCGTGCGGGTGTGCCTGCCGCCGCACTCCCCGACGACGTCGCCGCGCGCGTGGACGCGCTTCCCCGCGCGCGCGGGCACGCTCGATGCGCGCGCGCCGCGCGCGCTCGCCGTGCGCGCCCCCGACGAGCGCGCGCGGCGCCTCCGCGGCGCGCGCCGCCCTCGACGTCGATGGCCGGCGGCGGGCGCCATTACGCCCGCCCCGGGCGATGCCGCCCTCGCCGCGGCGCCGGCTCCGGCGAGGGAGGCGCGAGGGGGTGCCACCTGTCCGAGGGGCCCTCCCCCTCGGCCTCTTCCTATTCGTCCTCCTCCGAGGACGAGAACTCCTCGGTCCCCGGGGAGGAGAGCCCCGGCTCCTCGCGCGCCGGTGCTCCGCGGCCCGCGGTCGCGGCGCGCTTGACGTCGCCTCGCGTGCTCCCTCTTGCGCGCGCCCGCTCCTGCTTGCTCCCGCTGCGCCGCCCGGCCAAGCGCGCGGGAGTCGGGGGTGGGCGGAACGGACTTGGCGACGGTGAAAGTCACCAGCTGTACACGGAAGCAACAAGAGCGCGTCAGGAGGCAAAGGCAACACTAAGAGCTGAAACGAAATCAAGAACCACACTCACCAATGGGCCGGTGGGGAGCATCTCGAGGTCCCTCGGGGTCCGACCCGCGGGCGGCGGCACCCGGGTGTCGACGGCGCTCCGCGCCGGGTGAGCGCGTACGGCCGCTCGAGGGGCGTCGGGAGCATCCGCGACCTCGCCGGGTCGACGGGATTGGCCGCCTTTGTCATCTCGAAGATGCGAGAGGCGGCCTCTCCATCAACGGCACGATCCGCGGTGATGAAGGAAGGCGAGGACACCCATCGCGTTCGGCCCCATCTTCGCCGGACGCTACGGCGCGGCCGGGGCCGACTCTGCCGCCTCCGTCTTTGGGCCGTGGACACCCCGTAGCCCCGGGAGTCGAGGCCTCTCCTTGAACACCGGCCGGTGTAGGGGGGAGGCCGGTCTAGGCGTTACGCAAGTAGAACCATCCCCGCTCCCGGCCGGCGTTGTTCGTCGTCATGGTGCGGGGGATGTAGACGTCCTTGAATTGCCCCCGCGGGGCAGCGACATCCCGCCGGCGCGCATCGCGCGGTGGGTCCTCGGCTCCGTCGTGGGCTGAGTGATGAGCTCCGCGCGGAAAAGATGTACCCAGAGCTCCCAATTGACCGGGATCCCCAGGTACCCTTCGCAGACGCCCACGAATGTGGCCGCCTGCGAGATCGCGTTGGGGGCGAAGTTGTGCAGCTCCACCCCGTAGTGGTGGCACATTGCCCGCATGAAGGTGCTCGCCGGCGTGGTGAAGCCCCGCTCGTGGTAACGGATGAAGCTCACCACGTAGCCCTCCGGCGGGTTGGGCTCGCGGTCCGCAGCCGGCGGCACGATCCACTCTGCCGGACGTCCGTCTTCGTTGGCCGCCGGTGGCGGCGACGACCAGCTCGCCAAGGGCCAGCTGCGTCACCGTCGACCTCTCCCAGGCATATGGCTCCAGGATCCTAAGGGGAAGCTGAGGCGGCGCCATGAGGAAGGACGAAGGAATGCGAGGATGGAGAACGAGGAACGGAAGAAAAGCTCTAATGGCGATACCGCGCGGTGGCAAGAGCTAGGCGAAGACGAAGGGGCGGGGGACTGAAAATGGTGAGGCGTCAAGGTAAAAAACCGCCGTCTCTTCCACCCCTCAGATTTATAAGCCGACGGGGCGAGCTCTCCGAGCGGACGCCCCGCTAGCATTAACGCGGGGAATCTCTCCTTCGCGTCGACGGGCGGGCCCCACCACGACTGCAGCGGCCACGTCACTGTAGGCGGGCCATCATTACGGCAAAGACCCGCAGCGACCGAGGCGAAGCGGTCACATCCGCCTGCCACGCCGCCCACTACGCGCTGCAAAACCGCGGCCACGATCGCAAGGCATTTAAAATAACTGGGTCCCTTGCCAAGCAAGGAGAACCCTCGAGCGGGGCGAACTCCTGGCTCAAGACCAGGGCAACCCTCGATGGGATATCGACGTGAGAAGGTCGCCCGGGACCTGCTCGATGTAGAGCAGGCACCGCGGGTACCCATGCCACGTAAGACCCTCGAGCGGGGCGAGCCCTCGGCTCAAAGCAAAGACAACCCTCGATGGGATATCGACGTGAGAAGGTCGCCCGGGACCTGCTCGATGTAGAGCAGGCACCGCGGGTACCCATGCCACGTAAGACCCTCGAGCGGGGCGAGCCCTCGGCTCAAAGCGAAGACAACCCTCGATGGGATATCGACGTGAGAAGGTCGCCCGGGACCTGCTCGATGTAGAGCAGGCACCGCGGGTACCCATGCCGTGTAGAACCCTCAAGCGGCGCGGGCCCTCGGCTTAAAACGATGTCAGCCCTCGAAGGGACACCAATGTGAGAAGGTCGCCCGGGACCTGCTCGATGTAGAGCAGGCACCACGGGTACCCATGCCACGTAAAACCCTCGAGCGGCGTGAGCCCTTGGCTCGAGACAATATCGATTCTCCAAGGAAGGGCACATACGCTGTGCTACCAACCAGCACCTCGAGGGCTGGCTCGCCCAGACCCCTCGATGGCCGCAAACGTGAAAAGACGAGGCCGCCCAGGCGCCACCCCGCACGGCCCTACTAATCAGAGGTTCGAAGCCTGACCCTCGACGGGTTCGAACAGGCGCCACAGATTGCAGAGTTAGGGACGACGAGGGCACGCGCATTCGAGCCGTTCCTCGAGCCCGTTGGCTCGGGGGTGCCCCACATGTCGTGTTCGAGAGCCAGCAAGGGCAGCTAGCCGGGGGGATCCCACCGAGGGAGAGCTTCCTCGCCCTCGGTCCCTATCGAACGGGACCGAGCCCCACCTAGCAAACCCACGCAAGTGCTTCCATGGACGTGTCTCCGGACCGCGCAGCCTACCCTTATCGAACGGGGCATGGACGTCCACTTGAACCACCCCTAGCGGCTCGACGAGGAATCCGCAATCCGCGACCCGCTCGATGGGGGTTGCGGAAACCTCACCCTCCGTCCCGCGGAGGGACGGCGAGGGCGCGTTAAAAAACAAGTCGCCAAGCTCTACCCGATCGCCTCGAACGGGCCAAGGCTCGGGGGCTTGGCGCACGGCTACACCTCCTTGAAATTGCACCCACCGGAGACGGTGCCGGCGGTGCGTGCACCCCCCCCGGCCGGGCCGAAATACCGCCGATGCCGGTTGGCATATGTGCCACGCCTCTCTGACCAAAATTCTCGCGGTTAACCCCTGCAGGAGAACCCACACTCCTGCAGGGCGGAAAGCGTTCGCAAACAAGGAGGGAAGAACGTCCTATCAGTAGGTTCCAGCATCTGCGGGAGCCACAAATGGCAAACCCACAGATGCTCGGGGGCTACTGTCGGGGACAGCCCTAGGGGTCCCCTTGAACAACGGGGAAATCCTCACTTAAAACCCGCAACGAAACCCAAATACGTCAAGCCTAACCATGCAGGTGCCTAACCATGCAGGACACAGCCCACAGGGACTCCGACGGCCCATCGAGGCGGCCCGCGAAAGATCCCCTCGAACGGGCTTCGCCCCGCTCGAGGGGCGGCCTCCCTTCGGGCGGGCACCACCCCGCTCGAGGGTACTCACTTCCCTCGAGCGGGCTCCGCCTCGCTCGAGGGTACGCCCGCCCCTCGGCGGGGTCCGCCACGCTTCGAGGGTGCCCCTCACGCGTGCGCCGGCCCCGTACACGGGCATTTAACGCCCTGACACAAGGGGGCGGCGCCATCATGCGCCGGGGGCTCGCGCCTCGGTGCCGCCGCACCAACTCCCCGGGGGAGGAGCCCATCCCCACCCCCGTGGGGAGGGACCGTGCGGTACGGCCGGTGTCGGTCCGTGACACCGCGCGCCCTCTTGCGAGTACGGCTAACGCGCCCGACCCTCGAAGGGGGGCCGGGCGCACCCTCGATTTCACTTTCCCGTGACCCTACGGGGGTTAGGTGGAGGCGCTAGGCGGTGGATTGCCATCCCGGCCCCCGCAACGGCGTGGCCGCCGTACCCGCGCGTGCGGGCGCACGCCGGACCCCCGTAGCAACGACTCCTCAGCCCAGTGAGGCGCGTTGGGAAGGAACGCCGTTCTGCCTTCCCCTGTACTCCGTACAAGCTTGCGTTAGCACCGCCCCCGAGCCTATCAGAGGACATCACCGCCATCCGTTGCTCTCCTACCCTCGAACCGCCACAGTTCGGGTACAAGTCAGGCCATGATGACCGGATCGCAGCGGGGATCGCCCGGACGGCCGCCCACTCTACACCGTAGCACGTCGCACTTCTCCACATAGCTAGGTAGCGCGGCGCGCATGTAACCCGCCGCCCCCTTGATCTATAAAAGGGGGGGCGAACCCCCAGCCGTGGGGGGAGACAGACGAACAGAGACACGAGAACACTTCACACACCACGTACTCATTCTCATTCTCCCACAATATCTTCAGCCACTCTTCCAGGGACTTGGAAGCTACGCTTCCTCTCCCGCCTTGCTTGTATTTTCCCCACTACAAGCACCCCCGGTTCTAAGTAATATAGTGCCCCGAGCACGCCCCTGCTGGACGTACGGCCCCCTCGGCCGGAACCAGGATAAAACCTCTGTGTCACTTGTTACTTAGCATCGACCATTGAGGGATAGACCTCGGCGCTATCTACTGGTTAGTGTCGGGACCATATTCCGCACCGACAGATGGAGAGGCCGCTCTGCATCTACGAGATGACAGAGGAGGCGGACCCCGTTGCGCTGGCGAGGTCGCGGATGCTCCCGACCCCCCTTGGGCGGGCGTATGCGCTCACGCGGGCGCGGAACGCCGTTGACACCCGGATGCTGCGCCAGGGCCGGTCCCCGTGGGAGTTCGAGATGCTCCCCACCGGCCCGCTGGTGAGTATGATTCTTGATTCCGTTTTAGTTCTTGGTGTTGCCTCTGCCCCCCGACGCGCCTTTAACATTTTCGCATGCAGCTGGTGAACTTCACCGCCACGAAGTCCGTTCCGCCTACCCCCGACTCCCGCGCGCTTGGTCGGGCGGCGCAGCAACAGGAGCAGGAGCGGGCGGCACGCAAGAGGGAGCGCACGAGGCGGCACCGCGAGCGGCGGAGTGAGGAGTACCGGCGGCGCGAGCAGCCGGGGCTCTCCTCGCGGGAGACCGAGGGAGTACTCGTCCTCCGAGGAGGACGAGGAGGAAGAAGAGGCCGGGGGGCGGGGCCCCTCTCGATAGGTGGGAGCTGCGCCCCCGTCGCCGGGAGCCGGCTCCGGCGGCAAGGGAGGCATCGCCAGGGGCGGGCGCGGCGCCCGCCGCCGGGCAATCAACGACGGGGCGGCGCGAGCCGCGGAGGGTGCGGCGCGCGCGCGCGCGGAGGCGCGCGCAACAAGTGCGCCCGCGCGCGGGCGGTGCCCGTGCGTGTGGCGGAGATACCGGGGGCGCGGCGACCGGCGCGTCGGCCGCGCGGGCCTCGTCCGCCGAGGCTTCAAGGAAAAGGAAGCGCGCCTTCTCCTCTTCGAGGTAAGGGGCTTGCCTTTCTGCTGTGTTTGGTTTTTTTGGTGACCAGGCGTTCTGACTTTTGCTTCTGCTTGGTCAGGGTGGTGCCAACCGTGCCTCCCCTCGCACCGGCCAAGGTGCTGAGGGCGGACGCATCCATCCCCACCCGGCGGCGCTCGTCGAGGGCGCCGCGGGCGGGGACAAGCACGGCGGCGGCGGGCGAGGGATCGCAAGGCGCGGCCGAGGCCTCAAGGCCTCGGCCGGCGGATCGGCCTGCCGCCACGCGGCCGGCGGTCGTCGAGGAGGCGGCGGGCGCCGGTCATGGTGGAGGCGCGGCCGCGGCGGCGGGCGTGGCGGACACGCGGCCGGCGGTGGGCGCCGCGACGGAGGCGCGGCGTGTGGCGCCGGCCGCGGCGGAGGCGGAGCGGGTGCGGCCCGCGGTGGCGCCCGTGGTTGCGGTTGAGGAGGGCGGACGGGGCGCCCGTGGTCGCGGAGGCGCGGCCGGAGGCGATGGCCACGGCGCCGCGTCGGCGCCCGTGGCCGCGGAGGCGCGAGTGGAGGCGCCGGCGGAGGTGGCGCGGGGGCCGGCACACCGCCGGCGGCTCCCGGCGGTGGTGGTGGAGGTCCCGGATGACGATTCCCCACCGCCGGGTGGGATCGGTGGGTCGGCCTTCCCCACACTCTCCCCCGAGTCCCAGGAGGGGGCTCTCGTGAGGCGGCGCGAGGGCCACATGGTGGCGGGGGGCGAGGGGACATGGCGCCGAGGCCTCATCTTCCCGCGCCGGCCACTCCGCCCAGGTGGAGGGGGTCGCTGACGACCCGCCCGCGTTCGCCGACGCCCAAGCGGAGCAGGAGCTATGGGGAGAGCTCTGCAGCCACGGCGCCACGCTCAACCGTGCGCTGAACGAGGCGCTGAGGGTCCACAGCGGCCCCTCGTGGCATGTCTTCCAGGTAGGGCATCGCTGCTCGTTTTTCTCTTCCTCTCTCTTCCGCGTGCCCGTCTCTATATCGTGATGCTTACGGGTTTCGACTCGTGGGCGGCGGGGAGCTCGAGCGCCGCACCCGCGATAAGTACGGCGCCTTCGATCGGGTGAACGCCGACCTCCACCGGGTCCGGGAGCGATGTGGCGCCTTCGACGCGCTCGCCGATGCCCTCGAGACTCGGACGGCCGGTTGGCGTGCGGGCCATGGCCTTGCGCGATGAGCTCCCCGAGAGCACGAGGCAAGACTCGGCGCGTCTCTCTAGCCTCGAGCGGATCTGCACAGCCCTCATCGACCGTGATGAGGCGCGCGTGGCGAGCACGCTCGGACATGGAGAAGATGCGGACGCTGGCGACCAACTGGGAGACGGAGGTGGCCGGCGTTCGCAGCGAGAACCGGGGGCTCCGCTCGTCGCTCGAGGGGCGCGGTGCGGCGGCGCCGGGCCGAGGAGCGGGCGCGCGCGCTCGAGCAAAGGGCGAAGGAGGCCGACGACTTGAAGGCCGCCCTCAACACCAAGGCCGCGGCGCTCGTCGCCTCCGAGGACCGGCTTCGCGGGAGCACACCGCCCGCCAAGGGGCGAGGGGCGGCTCCCGGCGGAGAGCGAGCCGCCCTCGCCGACGCCGGTCGGCGGCCGGAGCGAGGAGCGCGTCGCTCGCGAGGCGGCGCGAGTCGGCCGGAGGAGCGGAACGCCGCGTTCTCCAAGGTCGAGGGCGAGCGATAATGCTCGGCATCGCGAGCGCGAACTAGGAGCCGGCCCTCCGGAGAGCGGGCGAGACCGTCGAGGGCCTCGAGGGCGGCGGTCGAGGCCGAGCGCCGTGCCCTCGAGGTGGAGAAGAAGCAAGTCGAAGGTGAGCCGGCGCTTGACTCTGTTTGGTTGGTTTTACGTTTGGGAGGTTCGCACTCCTTTTTCTTATTTCTTTCTTGTCTTGGTGGCTCCAAGGCTTGCGCACCGCTTTGGGGCACGCGGCCGAGCGGGCCGAGGCGGCGCAAGCCTCCTACAACTCCTCCGAGCAGGGGGCTGCGGGGAGTTGCGGAACGCGGCCCTCGAGACTGCGCGGGTCGTGGAGGAGGGCGAAGCACGGGCGGCGGCTCGTTGGCCGGCCGCTCGCGAGCCCTTGGCGGCCACGTCCACCGAGCGGATGTGTCGGGCGTTGCGTCTTGGCGACCAGAAGGCCCTCGGAGTGGTACGATCCCACTAAGTGGTCAACTTTGAGGCGCTGGCGGAGGGTTACGTCGTCCCCGACGGTGTTGAGGACGAGGTAGCGATGGAGCGAGTGGACGCGCTCGCCGCCGACGCCACCGGGACGCTCGCTGAAGCCTTCGAGGAGTTCCTCTTCCCGGACGCTGTTGATGCCGTCGCTCCTCCCGCCTGAAGATAGCTGGGCGCTAGGCCCATTTTTGTTTATGTATCAGTACGCTGGCCGTATGGCTTTTGTAAATAAACAAGTTGTTCTTGACATAAACATTTGTTGATGCGGAATGAAGTCTTTTGTTTATTGCACTTTTTTGTTTCTCCTTCTTCCTGAGTAGATTCTACTTAGGGGAGTTCGATTTTCGTGGGTGGCCTGCTGGATTGGAGGCGAGAGAGAAGGGTCGTATCCTCGCGGCGTGGGCTATCTCTGGCTCACGCGCTCCTTCCGCTAGGCTGCCTGTGCCCTGTTCGAATCGTTGCTCGGGGTCGAAGTAGAAAACAAACTTAGCGCTTGTGAGTTGTTTTGTTTTTGCGCGAAAATGGGACCATTTTGGGGGTGGGGATGCCCCCCGCAGTAGCCCCCGAGGGTAACTTGGGTTTCAGGGGAAAGCCGAGTTGCCCTTTTCATTAGACTTATGGCGTTTACATAGTTATCACCAACTGGGGCGTTGGTCATGTGATTTTTACAACAAAAATACTTGGAAATCCTAGCTAGGGGTAGAAGCGACGTAGCTGTTGGATGTTCCAAGCGTTGGTGAGCTCTTCACCGTCCTCATTGGCCAGCTTGTATGTGCCGGGCTTGAGTACCTTCACCACGACGTAGGGTCCCTCCCACGGAGGCGATAGCTTGTGGCGCCCTCTGTTGTCTTGGCGTAGCCTTAGGACCAAGTCCCCCTCGCTGAAGTCCCATCGGCGTATCTTGCGCGCTTGGTAGCGCCTAAGGGACTGTTGATACCTCGCGGAATGCATCAAGGCCACGAGGCGTGCCTCGTCGAGCTGGTCCAGCGAGTCCTCGCGGGCTCGCTGGTTGGCATCCTCGTCGTAGCCTCGAACCCTGGGCGATCCGTATTCTAAGTCCGTGGGGAGGACGGCCTCCGCGCCATGGACTAGGAAAAACGGGGTGAACCCGGTGGCTCTGCTTGGGGTGGTCCTTAGGCTCCACACGACTGCTGGTAATTCTTGGAGCCATTTCCGACCAGATTTGTTCAGCTGGTCGAAAATTCTGGGCTTAAGGCCTTGTAGGATCATGCCGTTGGCACGCTCTACTTGGCCGTTGGTCTTTGGGTGTGCCACAGCTGCCCAATCCACACGAATGTGGAATTTGTCGCAAAACTCCAAGAATTTCCTGCCCGTGAACTGGGACCCGTTCTCGGTGATGATGGAGTTTGGCACTCCAAAACGGTGGACGATGTCGGTGAAGAACGTCACCACTTGCTCAGCCCTGAGATTTGTGATGGGGCGCACTTCCACCCACTTGAAAAACTTGTCGATCGCGACCAACAAGTGAGTGAAGCCCCCGGGCGCCTTTCGCAGGGGCCCGACGATGTCCAGCCCCCCCACAGCGAACGGCCATGTTATGGGGATGGTCTGCAGGGCGTGAGCGGGAAGGTTGGACTTGCGGGCGTAAAACTGGCACCCTTCACAGGTGCGTACGATTTCGCTGGCGTCTGCGACCGCGATAGGCCAGTAAAAGCCTTGGCGGAACGCATTGCCGACGAGGGTACGAGGCCCTGCATGATGGCTGCAGATTTCGGCGTGGATGTCCCACAGGAGCTCGCGCCCCTCGGGGATGGGCACGCACCGCTGCAAGATGCCGGAGGCGGCGCGCTTATACAGCTCGCCGTCGACGAGGGCAAATGACTTGGCCATCCTGGCGATGCGTCTGGCCGCGGCCCGGTCCGTGGGGAGTTCCCCTCGGGCCATCCAGGCCACATACTTGTCACGCCAGTCAGCCTTGACGGGGGCTGGCTCGATGTCCATCACATCAGCCTCGTAGGCGCCATACCCCTCGAGGAGGGAGAGCACGTACGCCTCGTTCGAGGGGTCCTCGTCCATGGGTTCCGCACCCGTTGGATTCGAGGGAGCCCCCGAGGGTTCTGCGTGGTTCGAGGGGTGAGGCTCGAGGGCGACCGAGGGCTGAGCGATATCGCGGGCGAAAACGTTCGGGGGGACGGTGATCCGCCCGGACACGATCATCGCCAGCTCGTCCGCCTCCTCGTTGTACCGGCGGGGCACGTGATTGAGCTCGATGCCGTAAAATTTGTCTTCAAGGGCTCGCACGGCCTTGCAGTAGGCCTCCATCTTGTCGTCATGGCAGCTCACGTTCTTCATGACCTGGTCAATTACGAGCTGCGAGTCCCCTCGCACGTCGAGGCGCTTGACGCCCAACTCAATGGCGATCTTGAGGCCGCAAAGGAGGGCCTCATACTCGGCCATGTTGTTCGAGGCGGGGAAGTGGAGGCGCACCGTGTACCGCATGTGCTCCCCGAGGGGTGACACAAAGAGCGAGCCACGCCCGCCCCTGTTTTCATCACCGAACCGTCGAAGTACAGAGTCCAGCACTCTGCTTGGATTTGCGGCGCTGGCAGCTGCGTATCCGTCCACTCAGCGACAAAATCCGCCAGGATCTGGGACTTGATGGCCTTGCGCGGGGCATAGGCGAGCGTCTCGCCCATCAGTTCCACGGACCACTTGGCGATCCTGCCCGCCGCATCAGGATTGCGGATGATCTCCCCCAGCGGGAAGGAGGAGACCACCGTGACGGGGTGGGCCTCGAAGTAGTGGCGCAGCTTGCGCCGCGCGAGGACCACCGCGTACAGCAGCTTCTGGACTTGAGGGTAGCGCGTCTTGGTGTCAGACAAGACCTCGCTGATGTAGTAGACCGGCCGCTGGACCGGCAGGGCGTGCCCTTCCTCCGTGCGCTCCACCACGATCACAGCGCTGACCACCTGGGTGGTCGCGGCCACGTAGAGCTGCAGAGGTTCGCCGTCTTGCGGCGGCGTGAGGACCGGGGCGTGCGTCAGGGACGCCTTCAGCTTGTCGAGCGCCTCCTGGGCCTCGGCGGTCCAGGAGAAGCGCTCGTGCTTCTTGAGGAGGCAATAGAGGGGCAGGCCCTTCTCGCCGAGCCGTGAGATGAAGCGGCTCAAGGTGGCAAGGCACCCCAACACCTTTTGCACACCCTTGAGGTCCCGGATTGGGCCCATTCGTTCGAGGGCCGTGACCTTCTCGGGGTTGGCCTCGATCCCCCGTTGGGAGACGATGTATCCCAGGAGCATGCCTCGCGGCACTCCAAAGACACACTTTTCGGGGTTTAATTTGACCCCATTGGCCCGTAGGCAGCTGAACGCGATGCTGAGGTCGCCAACCAGGTCGTCCGCCTTCCTGATTTTCACGACGATGTCATCCACGTACGCCTCGACCGTCCGTCCGATGTGATCTCCGAAGACGTGTTGCATGCAGCGCTGGTATGTCGCACCCGCATTTCGGAGGACGAACGGCATCGTGACGTAGCAGAACATCCCGAACGGCGTGATGAACGAAGTTGCGAGCTGGTCGGACTCCTGCATTTTTATTTGATGATACCCGGAGTAGGCATCAAGGAAGCAGAGCAGTTCACCCCCAGCCGTTGAGTCAACAATTTGATCAATGCGTGGCAAAGGAAAAGGAACTTTAGGACATGCTTTATTAAGACTAGTGTAGTCTATACACATCCGCCACTTCCCATTCTTTTTCTTTACAAGTACAGGGTTTGCTAGCCACGTTGGGTGGAACACCTCCTTGATGAACCCGGCCTCTAGAAGCTTCCGCAGCTCCATTCCGATAGCACGTCGCCGCTCCTCGTCGAAGCGGCGCAGCCGTTGTTGCACGGCACGGGCGTGAGGCAGGATGTCAAGGGAGTGCTCGGCGACCTCCCTCGGGATGCCTGGCATATCCGAGGGGCTCCACGCGAAGATGTCGGCGTTGGCGCGGAGGAAGTCGACGAGCACCATTTCCTATTTGGGATCGAGGGTGGAGCTGACCCTCAACACCTTGCCTTCGGGGGCAGCTGGGTCGAGGGGGATCTCCTTGGTCTGCTCCGCGGCCTCGAAGGTGCCGGTGTGCTTGGCGGTGGAGTCGAGGTCTTCGTTGACCATCTTCTCCAAAGTGGTCACCAGCGCTTCATCCAGCGCCAGTGCTTCTGCGTGCTCTACGCACTCGACGTCGCAGTCGAATGCGTGCTCGATGGACGAGCCGACGGTGATGACGCCGTTCGGTCCTGGCATCTTCATCTTCAAGTAGGTGTAGTTGGGGACCGCCATGAATTTGCCGTAGCAGGGCCGCCCAAGTATGGCGTGGTAGGCGCCCTTAAACCCCACCACCTCGAAGGTGAGCGTTTCCTTGCGGAAATTCTTCACGGTGCCGAACCAAACTTGCAGATCGATCTGCCCGAGGGGCTGGACATGCTTGCCGGACGCGACGCCGTGGAACGGCTTCGTGCTAGGCCGCAGCTGGTCTAACCCGATCCCCAGCAGGCGTAGCGTATGCACGTAGAGGATGTTGATGCTGCTGCCTCCGTCCATCAAGACTTTCGAGAACCGCGCGCTCCCGATGATTGGGTCAACCACCAGCGGGTACTGGCCCGGGTTGGTGAAGGATCAGATGGCGACTAGAGGGGGGAGTGAATAGGAGCCGGTAAAAAATCTTCCAAAAGAATCCGGCCTATACCCTAGACAAACCCCGGAGACACAAAAGCGATGGATCGAATCACGCACCAATCGCCAAGACCACAAGATTATGGATCAACCTCTAGCCTTAGGAACGATTCCTAGAAGCACACGCAGAAGCACTAAAAAGGGGGAAGGAATCGAACCAAGAAGCAAAGCACACAGGCTCTGGCGGACCGTCCCGGCCGGGGAGGGGCGGACCGTCCGCACGGGCCTCGCGGACCGTCCGCCTTCGCACCGCGGATCGTCCGCGCCGACCTTGCGGACGGTCCGGCCCTACACCGCGGACCGTCTGTTAAATCACACAGAACACTAGAAGCGACCCGAGAAAAACGGACCGTCCGCCGAGGCCGGCGGACCGTCCGTGCCACCCGCGGACCGTCCGCTACTGAAGCCCGGACCGTCCGCAAACTGGCTGCAAAAAAAACCAAAAGCCAAACCGGATCGAAAGCGAGGACGCGCAAGAACTTGACGAACACGCGACAAACACTCCACCCACGCACCGTCCGCGACCCCCCCCCCCCCCCCCCCGCGGACCGTCCGCACCGCGCGGAAAGAGCAGAAAATCCACGACCCCGAAAGTCAACTCCCCCGAATCATCATCGGATTTCCCAAACGGTTGAAGTTGTGGAGACAAGGGCTTGGGTACTTGAAAAGCGTCACACAAGGATGCTATAGCCCAAAAATCTTGCCTCCTAACTCCCTAAATCACCGGGAATCGCGAATCCTTTGAGCACCACCAAAAGCTAGAGCACCGAACGAAAAACTTCGAATCCAAGTGGTTTCCCGGCGTTTGAGGGCACAAGATCAAGCACAGAGATGCACAAGACATCTATCCGTGTTTCCCTCAAAGAAATCCGGGGAGAAACCCACTCAAATCCGTGGAATCGAACCGGGAACAAAGGCACGAAAACAAGCACAAAAAGGCCACGAAAACACAACCCCGAATCTTCTATACAAACCAGGAAAGATTCACAAGGTCTAGCATGCCGCCCTAGCATCCATCCCTCTCAAAAAATCTCTCATGAAGCTCTCATGCTAGCCTAGAGAAAATGGAAGAAAAATAGCTACGAAAAAGAGAAAGAGGAGGGAGGAAATGAAACCCTAAGTCACTGGAGAGAGGCAGCCATCAACACACACTCATGGCTTATATATCAGGTCCCGCCGGAGTGGTAAATGACTCGACTACCCCTAACTTAACTACTGGCGATACAACCCACGTAGGGGCATTTAGGTAATGTTTGTGGGTCTTGCCATCGGACGGCCACGCCTTTGCCGCACCCCGCGTCCTCCCGACGCAAGCCATGCGATCCCGCCGCGTGTCCTCCGCCTTGAAGCTTCCCGACACGCCCGGATCCCGTCTCCGTCGTGTTGGGCCCTCGGACTTGGTTTTGAGGCCCAAATCAAGAAACCGTCCGCCGATGGTTTTGTGGGCAAACCACCAAACCCCGCGTGCTCGGTCCGGCCTCCCGCTAAACCACTTGACTTGACCGCCACCGTGCACCGGCTCGTCCGTCAATGACTTCGTCTTGCTCGTGTCGCCACCATGTGGCCCGCACCCGGCCCCGTCGTCCACCGGGTCCCTCGAACCAAGCCTACTTGTCTCTCCATCTCCCGGAGGCCCCTCAACGCCGAAGACCTTTCGCGCCCGTTCTTCACCCCGCAACAACACGAACTAGGCCGCGGCCTACACTCGCGCACTAAGCCAAGAGTCGGTCCAACGGCCCGTTGTCAATCACTCATCACCGAGGAGCGGTCATCCATCGACCACTGGGACGCTCTAGGTCCTCAATCTCCCCCTTGATGAGTGCATTAACAACACACAGCACGAAATGAAATTTAGAGAAAAAGAGAAAGAAAGAAGAAAGAAAAACAAAGAAGCTCAACTCATGACCAAAACCAAAGAAAGGCAAAGAAAGGTCACAAGCCAAGCAAAGCACAAAATCCACACCAAAAACAGCAAGAAAGCTCCCCCTGAACATGTGAATGCAAACTTCCAAATTTCAGCTCACCTCTTCTGAATTTTGATTAAGCTCACCTCTTCTCCCCCTTGTTGACAATGTATGAATCAAGGTGAAAATGCAGAAATGCGAAACAAAGCATATAAACATCTACATGAGCTTCTCAAATAGGCCAAGTCTAGTGTCAAAGGCTAAAAATGAGACAAAAATCACACAAATGGATCATAGCATAGTCAAAGCATTGCCACAAGTAATATATGAAAATACAAGCATGTGACAAAGCAGAATTTTCAGATTTAAGCAATTTTACCAAAAGAGGACTCGCTTCACATGTAAAAGCCTATCCATGTCACACTTGAGCCACAAACATGCATACCATTCAAAGATCATACAAGGATATCAAATTCTCAGCAAAAGATCATGGCAAACACCCATAAAGCAAAGCATGTCATGTCAAAGCTCATGAGCCATGTGTCCACTTCGGGGAGACTTCTCCACTGGTGAACATCATGCAACATGTTTTGCACCCATATATGAAAGATAAGACATTTTAAGCATAGACATGATGGATGGAGCATTTGTCAAGCATTGTACACTTCTTTTCAAGATTAATTCATTTCATGGTATATGAAGTGCCTTTGCGGCAAAAAGAAGCTTATGCTCCCCCATGAATGCAACATAGGCTAAACATTCACAATGATATTCGCCTTTGGCCCAAATGCAAGAACAAGGCATCCAAGCACAATCTAAGCATGAAAAGCACATTTAGACCAAACTGTGACATGGATACACAACTACACACGAGTGGAGCATATTTCATCAAGGATTAGTCAAGATTAGTATTTATTTCAAAAGGGGCTATCTCACCACACATATATCTCAAATATTCCAAGAGCATAGCCTCACATCACCATTTCTCCATACATATGACCAAATTCTCACAAATAGCCAAAGAGACTCAAATATGGCATATGAAAGAAGCTCATCATCCTAAAATGCAATATAATACAAATGCAACATGATATATGACAAGATGGCTATCCTACCATGGTTTATACATCAAGCAAAGCATGTATATACATCAAAGTAAACATGGTATGATACATATGATACAAAAAGGAAATCCCCCAAGAATCAACTAGAAAGGGCAACAAACCCCAAGTTCCCCCCGCAAGTGCACAAATGTAGCTTGGTCAAGAGGCTTTGTAAAGATGTCGGCTTGCTGATCTTGGGTAGGGACATGGCTCAACACAATGGTTCCTTTCTCCACATTGTCCCTCAAGAAATGATACCTCACTTCTATGTGTTTGGTTCTGGAGTGAAGCACTGGGTTTTTGGCTACACTTATGGCACTGGTGCTATCACAAAGAAGTGGGATCTGGGTGCACTCCTCACCAAAGTCTCTCAAAGTGTATGAAATCCACAACAGCTGGGAGCAACAACTCGCGGCAGCAACATACTCCGCCTCTGTGGTAGACTGAGCTACACTAGACTGCTTGCGGGAAGACCATGAGACCAACGAAGAACCAAGAAACTGGCAAGTACCAGAAGTAGACTTCCTCTCGACTCGACAACCAGCAAAATCCGCATCGGAAAAACCATGAAGAGAAAGAGTCGAGGAGGAAGAATACCAAAGGCCAAAACCAGGGCGGATCGTAGGTACCGAAGATCCTCTTGACGCGCCCGTCGATGTGATGTCCTCGGCGAAGCACGAAAACGAGCGCACGGACACACGCCGAACCGTATGTCCGGCCTCGTCGCCGTCAAGTAGAGGAGGGAGCCGATCATGCTCCCGTACTCCCGCCGGTCCACCGGTTCTCCATCCTCATCCGCATCCAAAGTGGTCGTACTCCCCATGGGAGTCGACATCGGCTTCACATCTTGCATCCGGAACTTCCTCAAAGATGTCTTTTGTGTACTTGGTCCGGTGCACAAATGTACCATCCTTCACTTGCTTGATCTCGCGGCCGAGAAAATACCGCAACTCGCCCATCATGCTCATCTCGAACTCCCCGCTCATCTCATCCGCAAACTTGGCAACAAGGTTATGTGACGAGCCAGCAAAGACAATATCATCCACGTATATCCGAACAATCAACAAGTCCTTTCCATGCTTGAGGAGAAACAAAGTCCTATCCACGGTACCCATCACAAACCCTCTCGCTCAACGAGAAAACCTCTCAATCTCCCATACCAAGCACGGGGCACCCGTTTCAACCCATACGAGCCCTTTTCAACCCGTACACCCCGTGTGGGTACAGCTCGCTCTCAAACCCGTGTGGTCGCTTCACATACACCTCCTCCCGTATGACCTCATTCAGAAAGGCACTCTTCACGTCCATCTGAAACAACTTGAACCCTTTAGCTACGGCAAAGGCTAGAAGGATCCGAATTGCCTCAAGACGGGCAACAGGAGCAAAGGTCTCCTCATAGTCGATCCCCTCCTTCTGACGAAACCCCTGTGCAACAAGTCTGGACTTGTTTCTCACAACCATCCCATTCTCTCCCTCTTTGTTCTTCCAAACCCACTTGGTTCCTATGGGATGGCAATTTGGAGATGGTTTAACTAACTCCCACACCTGGTTCCTCTCAAAGTTTTCCAACTCCTCGTGCATAGAATTGACCCAGTTTGCATCAGATAAAGCATGTCCAATGTCCTTGGGCTCAAAGGTGGCAACAAAAGCAACGATGAGCAAAATGAGAGGAATTCCTGGACCTCGACCGTGTAGTGCGTTCGTCGATGTTCCCAATGATCTTCGACAGGGGATGCACTTCTTGAATCCGCCGGGGAGCTTCACGCCTCGAGACTACCTCCCCCTCAACTTCAGCTTCTCTCGCCTGGTCCTCTTGTTGTACCGTTGTTGTCCATGAAGTAGACGGTCCATGCTCCATAGTAGTCGTAGGGGAAGTAGTGGGTACACACTCAGCTTCAGGCGCATGGTTCTCCCCATCATCATCTCCAGCTTCGTCCTTCTCCTCTTCAAAGAGGTCCTCGGCCATCTCTTCATCACCTGCACATTCAAAGCCAAGAGAGGTACATGGCATTGTCTCGTCGAAGGTCACCTTGCAAGTCTCCATGATTTTGTTAGTCTCAAGGTTAAGCACCCTATAGGCTCTAGAATGGTTAGCATATCCAAAGAAAATACCATCGCTAGACCTAGCCTCAAACTTGTCGAGTTTTCCCTTCTTAAGAATAAAGCACTTGCAGCCAAAGACTCGGAAATGACTCACCTTGGGTGCCCGACCATGCATAAGCTCATAATAGGTCTTCTTCTTGAAAGCTCGCAATAAAATCCTGTTGGAAACATGACAAGCCGTATTGACCGCCTCAGCCCAATACCTCCTAGGAGTCCTGTGCTCATCGAGCATCGTCCTAGCCATCTCACAAAGAGTCCAATTTTTCCTTTCCACGACTCCATTTTGAGGGGGCACATAAGGGGTCGAATACTGATGTTCAAGACCTAGATCACGACTAAAGGCATCAAAACGAGAGTTCTTGAACTCGGAGCCATTATCACTGCGGATGGCTCGAATAGCATTCCCATCTTCTCGTTTTTCAACCTCACGATCAGATCTCGAACAAAACCAAATGTCTCACTCGTATCCTCCAAGAAGAACACCCAGGCATAGCGAGAGTAATCGTCCACCACAACAAGGACATACCACTTCCCACCCACTGAGCGAACTCGAGCTGGCCCAACAAGATCCATATGCATCAGCTCTGTCGGACGCTCGGTCATGACATCGGTCAGGGGTGGATGGGGAGTGGCTACCATCTTACCATGCCTACAAGGAGCACAAACCAAATCCTTCTCAAGCTTCAACCTCGGCAATCCTCGGACAAGGTCAAGACCACTCAAGCGGGAAACCAAATCAAAGCTCAAGTGTCCCAACAGCCTATGCCATTTCCACAAATCAGAAGAAAGATCGGCCATCAAACAGCGAGCAGGACCCAAAGAACGAGAGAAATCGGCCCTGAAAATCTGACCCTCGGGGATGACCATACAGACAAGATCACCTCGAGAATCAAGCAAACGAGACTCACCAGACTTGAAACGCACCTCAAAACCCTCATCAAGCAACTAAGAAACCGAAAGCAAATTGAAACCCAAAGACTTCACAAGAGCCACTCTCTTCAACGTTACCTTGTCACTCACATGCACAACACCCTCAGACAGTACCCTTCCTCGTCCATTGTCCCCAAATGTGATGTACATCTTTTCCTTCACTGGGGTGAGGCTGGAGAACCACTTCTTATCTCCGGTCATGTGTCGAGAACACCCGGAGTCGATCAACCAAATGTCCTCCAAGCCTCCTTCCTCATCCTCCGAGTCGGAGTCGCTGTCTTCCTTCTCGCTCTTCTTGCTACTTGAGCTATGGGCCATGCCACAAAAGCCCTCAAGCGCCATACAGCTCGACCCGCTGAGGTTCCGGCTTGCAGTCTTCTTGCCCTTGCGCCTCCCGGCGTCTTCATCTTCCCCCCGCTTGAGCTTGACTCCTCGTCGCTTGAGCTTGAGTCGACGTCGCTCGCACCGGCCACCATCGCTCTTGCCTTGTTCTTCTTGTAGCCGCTCTTGCTCCTGGTCACCGCTTGTCCTTGTCCTTGCTCTTGGACTTGTTGAAGTGCTTGCCCTTGGAGGAGTACTTGTCGTCACGCCTCGGGTGCGCCTTGTACTCGTTCACCTTGTACTTGTTCTCCTCCGCTTTCGGGCACTCGGCGATGAAGTGGCCACGCTTGCCACACTTGTAGCACGTCCCTGAGCTCCGCCTTGCATTCCTCCTACTCTCATGTAGTCGTTCAAACCTTCTTGAGAGCAAGGCCATCTCCTCCTCGCCCAGCACATCAAACTCCTCATCTGGAATGGACATAAGATAGGACAAGGAAAATCCGTCGACGGGAGGGCTTAGATTTGCCCTTTGATCCTCCCACAAGAGCAAGACTATGGTCGGTCGAGCCCTCATGCTTGGATTTCAACTTCCCGTCAACCTCAGCCGACTTGAGCTTAGAAAAGAGGTCATCCAACTCAATAGTCAAGTAATGCCCAGACTCCTTGATGGCCTCAACCTTAGCACCCCAAACATTTGGGTCCAAGACATGCAAGAGCTTCAAAGCCCGATCAAGCTCCGTGTACGGAAAATCCTCAACATTAGCCTTCATGTTGTTCACGATGGCGGTGAACCTCTCGAAACATCGCATCAATGTCCTCACCGGAAGTGGAGTGAAATTCTCAAATTGCATCCGGTAAGAGACAAAGAGGCGAGCCTTCACATGGTTATCACCACCGTGAGCAACCAACAACTTTTCCCAAATTTGCCAAGCAAGATTCAAATGGCGAACACGCTCAAACTCTAGATCACACAAGCTCCTGGCCAAGTGATCAACGGCTTTTGCATTAGCCTCATACTTGGCCTTAGCACCGGCATCGGTCACCATAAGAGTATGGATGTTGACCGGAATAGCATAGGTCTTGTCAAGCACAATGAAATCCAACAGCTTTCCACGAAGAAAAATCATCATACGAGCCGCCCACTTGTGGTAACCCTTGCCATCGAAGTGCGGCGGACCGCCCCGCTCAACGTACGCCATCTTAGGATTCGGGACTTGTCAAAGTCGCAAAGAATCCGGCACCAAGCTCTGATACCAATTGAAGGATCGATGGTCGAAGGACCGATACGGCGAACCGAGAGGGGGGGGGGGTGAATGGGAGCCGATAAAAATTCTTCTCGAAGGAGATGAAAACTCCAACAAGACGAACGCGGCTTCCAACACACGTCTCCGACTCACTACCAAGGTTGGTCAAGCCCACGTAGCCACCGGAGTGCCACCGGACCTAGGAACCAACACACAACCTTCCGACCCGAGAAACGCAACGGAAAAACCAAACCTCGAGTCTACGGACCCACACCGGTCGGACCGGTCGGCACCACCGGCCGACCGGTCCCTACAGTGAAACCGAGCAACTTCCACTAAGTGGCTCTACACCGGTCGACCGGTGAGACACACCGGTCGGACCGATGGCGACCGAAAGCCCCCAAGACACCAAACAAAGCCAACCGACCACCAAACGGACCCAAACTCAAAACAACAAGAACACGGGACAACAAAGAACACACCAAGACGTTCACCCGAGCAAAATCCCACAAGGGCTTGCACCGGTCAGACCGGTCAAGAGCACCGGTCGACCGGTGTAGCCCGGCGGGCTCGGGATGAACAAAGACCCGCGGGTCAACTCCCCCAAATCCAAATCTCGATCTCCCGAATCGCTCCATGGACTTGAACAAGACTTTGGGGATATCATGAACACCTCATGAGGAGTTCATAGCCAAGTTTAATCCCACCAAAACTCGTCCAAAACGGAGGAATTGAAGAAATCCCGCCGAAAGCACTTCCAACCCAAGAACTCAAGAAACCCCAAAATCGAGCACTTTTACTCACGGATTTGGGAGGGGAATCACAGCCCAAAGAACCACGAAGGGTTCCCACAAATTTCCCCCATCAAATCCCCAAGAGAAAAGCCCCGAAAACAACCCAAGGAAATCACCGAGAGAGGGCTCCGAAAATCACCACCAAGAACAACCGGGGAAAACACATCCAAACCTTGAGGAACCACGCCGAATCATCTATACATGAAACAAAGGTTCGTACAAGGTCTAGCAAGCCGCCCGATCATCCATCCCTCTCTACAAGATCTCTCCGTGAAGCTCTCTTGCTAGTCCTAAGGAAAACCTAAGGAAAATAGGTGGAAAATAGGAAAACTAATGAGCTAGGGTTCCAAGAGTTGGCTGCCATCCTCTCACCTCTTGGGTTATATAGGCGGCAACCGAATGTCTAAAATGCCCCTCTCTACTAACTAGGGATACAAGCCCCTCAAGGGCGGATTTGGAATTCTTGATGTCTTCACCATCGGACGGATGCCCGCGACCGCACCTCGCGTAGCCTCGACGCAAGCCATGCGATCCCGACGCGTGTCCTCCACTTCGAAGATTCCGGACCGCGTCGTCGCACACCGGGTCGACCGGTGCTCCTCACCGGCCGGACCGGTCCCCACCGGTCGACCGGTCGGACCCACCGGTCGGACCGGCCCGTGCCGCCGCACCTCCGTCTTCGGTTCTCCGGTCTTGGCTTTGTGGATCAACCAAGGAACCCAGTGGTTTTCTGGTGAACCACCGGAAACCCCGCGAACTCGGTGTAGCCTCCGCCAATCTCCACTCATGACTTGGCTCCCACGTAGTCCCCGCTCGACCTTGGTTTTGAGGCTCAACCAAGAAACTGTCCACGACTTCATCTTGCTCGTTCATGCCACCATGCGGCCCGCACTTGACCCCACCGGCCACCGGGTCCCTCGAACAAAGCCTACTTGTCTTCTCCACACCTGGAGGCCTCACCGGCGACGACCTTTCGCGCTTGTTCTTCACCTGCACCAACACCAGTCAAGCCGCAACCTCGCACCCGCAATACTTAGCTAAGAATCAGTCCACACAACGTTGTCAATCACTCATCACACAAGGAAGCGACCATCCACTGGTCCTCGAACCACACATGGTCCTCAATCTCCCCCTTGATGAGTGCATTGACAACACCCACACGAAAGTAACAAGAGAGAAAAGGAAAAAGAAAAGAAACGAACAAAAAGAAACTCCAACAAGCGATCGAAAGCCAAACAAAGGCAAAGAGCAAGATCACTTGAAGGAAACAAGTCTCGGACCCCTTAGGCAAGGGCAACGGCTCGACACATCCGAGACAAAGCAAAGCTCAAGCAAAGAGCACAAACCACCGAAACAAAGCTCGA
Organism: Cenchrus americanus; assembly: GCA_947561735.1. Classification (NCBI taxonomy): domain Eukaryota; kingdom Viridiplantae; phylum Streptophyta; class Magnoliopsida; order Poales; family Poaceae; genus Cenchrus; species Cenchrus americanus. Next base: position 30,663,458 of record OX387244.1, on the reverse strand, counting down.
AAACTCACAAAGAGCTCCCCCCGCACACAATGCAACTCCCCCCGGACGAATGCATGCAAGAAACCACATGAAACGGGGCAGCCGCAAAGACTTTCACTCACACCGGTCAAACCGGTCATCACCACCGGTCGACCGGTGCCCAACATATGTACAGGACCAGCACTCACACCGGTCAGACCGGTGCTCATCACCGGTCGGACCGGTGTACACCGAGAGCCCGTAAATGGCTCGAAACCACCCGAAAACCTTCTAAACGCGTCCAACAAGCCATGTCAAGCTCAAACTTCTCCCCCTTGTTGGCAATGCATGAATCAAGCCAAAAATGCAAAACTTTCAACCTAGAGCTTCTCAAATATACAAAATTCAACATAGGATGCTACACATGTCCAAATGAGCAAGTTAGGTACTCTACGGCTTCGTATCGATCTCAACTACATGATCACCAAGTTTCACAACCATTGGACGAAGCTAAGATGGATTTTGGCAACTTTGCGAAAAACTTGCCTCTCATGAGCAAAGTCCTAAACATGATCAAAGCATATCAAAATGGCAAAACCACACGAACTTCATGCTAGGACAGCTATTCTAACCATAAGACCATCACAAACACCCACAAGCACCTCATGTCATGTCAAAGCCACCGAGCCATGTGCCTACTTCTATGTATGAGACTTCTCATTGGTAGGCATCATGCAATGGTTTAGCACCCAAAGCAAATTAAATTCAGCACATATGACATGGGAGCATATTTTCCAAGCATTTTTCATTTCATTTTCAGATTTGTAAATGGTACATGAAATGTCTTTGCGACAAAAAGGAACTTATGCTCCTCCACAAGATAAATCAAGAGGGCTAAACATTCATGATGGCAAATGAGCCTTTGGCCCCATATGATCAATAAACTAGCTATCCAATCCACAAATTAAGCATAGCAAGGCCACAAAAACATGTCAAGAGCATGTAAAGGCATTTACACATGAGAGAGCATACATGTGACATTTTTCAAAAGCATAGCTATCAACCATGGATTATTCATCAAGATCATCAAGAGCTAAGCCAAACTAACCGTAGCATACCAAACAAGCTCACAAAGACATAAATCTCATTTCATGGTGAACAATGTATATGAGAGAAGCTTTTCCTAACCAATGCATATGATACAAAATGCATGCAATCTAAGATACAAGGATGCCTATACATCATGCTACATATGCCATGCCAAAATGCAAGAAATGCATAAATGAAAAGCTATACATATGCTACAAACCGGCTCCTCGAGGGGAGGCAAAACGGGCTCGACACCACCGGCAAAAGGAAGCTCCCACACACCCAACTCAAGAAATCAAACACACACCAAGTTCCCCCCGCAAACGAGTGAAAGTTGCTTGATCTAAGGGTTTGGTGAAAATATCGGCTAGTTGGTCATGTGTGGGTACATGGATCAAAGCTATCTTTCCTTTCTCAACATTGTCTCTCAGAAAATGATACCTCACTTCTATGTGCTTGGTTTTGGAATGGAGCACTGGGTTCTTTGCAACGCTTATGGCACTGGTGCTATCACATTGAAGAGGGACATGGGTATACTCCTCACCAAAGTCACTCATGGTGTAGGTGATCCAAAGGAGCTGAGAGCAACAACTAGCAGCGGCAACATACTCGGCCTCGGTCGTGGATTGAGCAACACTCGACTGCTTGCGGGAAGACCAAGACACCAAAGAAGAACCCAAAAACTGGCAAGTCCCAGAAGTGGACTTCCTATCCAACCGACACCCGCAAAATCCGCGTCCGAAAAACCATGAAGCGCCAAAGAAGAGGACGCGGAGTACCAAAGGCCGAAGTCGGGAGTGTGACGCAAGTACCGAAAATTCGCTTCACTGCTTGTCGATGCGAAGTCCTCGGAGACGCTTGAAAACGAGCGCACAGACACACTGAGAACTGTATGTCCGGCCTCGTCGCCGTCAAGTAGAGGAGTGACCCGATCATGCTCCCGTACTCCTTCTGGTCCACGTGTTCACCTTCCTCGTCCGCATCAAGAGCTGTAGTCGTACTCATCGGCGTCGTCATAGCCTTGGAGTCCTCCATCTTGAACTTCCTCACAATGTCCTTGGTGTACTTAGCCTGGTGCACAAATGTTCCTTCCTTTGATTGCTTGATTTGTAGCCCGAGGAAGAACTGCAACTCGCCCATCATGCTCATCTCAAACTCCCTGCTCATATCATCTGCAAACCTCGCAACAAGAGAATTAGACGAGCCACCAAAGACAATATCATCCACGTACACCCGCACAATCGGGATATCTCTCGTCCCCCTCGGCAAAAACAAGGTCCGATCGACCTTCCCCATCTCAAAACCTCTCTCAAACAAGAACCCCCTCAACCCTCGCCATACCAAGCTCTAGGCGCCCGCTTCAACCCATACGGCGCCTTCCTCAACTTGTACACCCCGTGGGGGTACCTCTCACTCTCAAACCCCGGAGGGCGCCTCACATACACTTCTTCCTCCAACACTCCATTCAGAAAAGCACTCTTCACATCCATTTGGTGCAACTTGAACCCTTTAGCCACAGAAAAGGCTAGAAGGATTCTAATCGCCTCCAAACGGGCTACGGGAGCAAAGGTCTCCTCGTAGTCGATCCCCTCCTTCTGACTGAACCCCTGAGCAACAAGTCTCGACTTGTTCCTCACAACCTCACCCTTCTCTCCCTCTTTGTTTTTCCACACCCACTTTGTACCAATCGGCTTACACCCTGGGGGAGGGTCAACCAACTCCCACACCTGATTCCTCTCAAAGTTCTCCAACTCCTCATGCATCGAGTTAACCCAATTGTGATCGATAGTGCGTGTCCAATGTCTTTGGGCTCGAAAGAAGCAACAAACGCAGCATGAGCAAAATGGGAATTGTCTCGAACCCTCGACCGTGTAGTGCGTTCATTCATGTCGCCGATGATCCTCGAAGCCGGGTGATCCACTTGAACTCGCCGGGGAGGTTCTCGCCTCGAAGCTACCTCCCCCTCAACATCGCCCTTCTCCTCGTTCTTGATTTGTCGTCGTAGGTGTAGCAGAGGGTCCATCCATCATCGTAGTCGAAGTAGTGGGTACATGTTCGGCCGGGGGCACCGCACCACCATCCTCATCATCACCATGTTCATGCTCCTCCTCCCGAAAGATCTCCTCGCCAAGCTCATCATCACCCGCACACTCAAAGACAAGCCGACTACGTGGCTCGTCTCGTCGAAGGTTACCTCGCAAGTCTCCACGATTTGGTTAGTTTCAAGATTGAGCACACGATATGCTCTAGAATGAGATGCATAACCAAAGAAAATGCCATCGACGTACCTAGCCTCAAACTTATCCAACTTCCCGCGCCTTTCTTCAGAATGAAACACTTGCAACCAAAGACATGGAAGTGACTCACCTTGGGTGTGCGGCCATGCATCAACTCATAGCATGTCTTCTTCTTGTGCACTCGAGGTATATCCTGTTCGACACATAGCATGCGGTATTCACCGCCTCAGCCCAATACCTCCTCGGAGTCCTATGCTCATCAAGCATCGTCCGAGCCATCTCGCACAAGGTCCTGTTCTTCCTTTCCACAACACCATTCTGGGGAGGCGTATACGGACTCGAAAACTGGTGCTCAAGACCCAAGTCATGGCAAAAGGTTTCAAAACGAGAGTTCCTGAATTCCGAGCCATTATCACTGCGGATAGCTCGTATGGCATCTCCGTGCCTCTCGTTTCTCAACCTCAAGACTAGATCTCGAACAAAACCAAACGTCTCCCCCTTCTCCTCGAGAAAGAACACCCACGCATACCGAGAGTAGTCGTCCACCACAACAAGGACATACCACTTCCCACCCGCGGATCGCACACGAGCCGGGCCAACAAGGTCCATATGGAGCAGCTCGCATGGACGCTCGGCCATCACATCGGTGAGAGGCGGGTGAGAAGAGGCCACCATCTTGGCATGCCTACACGGAGCACAAACCAACTCTTTCTCAAGCCTCAACCGTGGCACTCCTCGGACCAAATTGAGTTTACTAAAGCGAGACAAAAGGTCAAAGCTCAATTGACCCAACTTCCTATGCCACTTCCACAACTCACTCGAAGAACCAGCCAAGAAACAACGCTCAACACCCGAAGACTGAGAAAAATCAGCACGAAACACCTGACCCTCGGGAACGACCATACGGACAAGGTCCCCTCGAGAGTCCACAATCCGAGAACCACCCGGGCCGAAACAACACCTCAAAACCCTCATCCAACAACCGGGACACGAAAAGCAAATTGTACCCCGGCGATTGAACAAGAGCAACACGCCTCGCAGTGATCTTGTCACTCACTTTTATCTCACCTTCGAAAGCACACGCCCACGCCCATTGTCCCCAAAGGTGATGTACCTCTTCGTCACCACGGACGAGACTTGAGAACCACCCCCGTCTCCGGTCATATGCCTCGAGCAACCGAGTCAATCAACCAAATGTTCTTCAAGTCTCCCACCCGAAATTCAAAAATAGGCACGTGAGCGAACAAACGACTCAAGACCGGGGTTAGTACCAAAAGAGGAAAACCGGTGCCGAGCCATTTGCTCGAAAGTGGGGTTAGCACCAACCAAAGCATCTCTCCTACCAAAGCTACCTCCACGAACACCACCACGGTAACCACCCCGAGGGAACCACCCCTCTCTCGCCCGGAGGAGGACCAAAACCACGCAAGAAAGCCCGTGGAACGTCCTTCCTCTCCAACTCAACGCCACGACTCCTCCAATCCCCGTATTGAGCACGAGGAGGAGAACGCCTAGCAAACCGACCACCCGCACCCTTTCCATCCGGCCCAACCACCGTAACCACGACCACCGAAACAACCCTCGCACATGTACGCGCTCGAAACCCGAACAATTGTCCGTCCGTCCCGAGCCCGCACCGGCCGACGGCGGTGCCCCACACCGGTCCGACCGGCCCGGGTGTGACCCGGGGCAGCAAGCGCACCGCCGCGGCCTTCTTCTCTCCCCAAGCCCGAACTCCGTCCGCACAATCGCCTTGCCCCCGGGCATCCGCATACGAGGCTCAAGTACACCATCGGAGGGGTGGTACTTGTCCTTGTTAGCCCACTCCTTCTCCATTCTCTCCTCTCGCTTCCTCTTGAAGCAAAACTCCTCCTTATGGCCATCTCTCCCACAATAGCCACAATGGAACCTCACAAGCTTAGGCTTTGGCTTGGGATGTGGCTCGCTCACTTGGTTTCTCTCCACTCAAACCCTCCATAGGTTTCTCACCACTAGCCTTCTCACTTTCCTTCCCAAAGAACACTTTCCGGAAGTGCTCACAAACTTGATAGGCTTTTGAAGATCATTTGTGGGTGTAGGAAACACGGGTGGAGCCGGGGTTGTGTCTAGTCGGTTCCTTAGATGGTTAGGTTTTGGGGGGAAATCATTTTTGTGGTGGGTTTTTGGTGGCTCCGGATATTCTCTCCACTTCCCTCACCAACCTTGTTTGCTCCAAGCCCCTCACCATCTTGCCTCTTAAAGGCCTCGATCATCATCCTCAACGAGGCTCGTGGCCAGGACAACCAACCTATCAACTTCCTCAAATCATCATTCTCATCCCGCAAACGATCAACATAATGTGCAAGCTCCAAATTTTTCAATGCATGCATTTCACGGGTAGAGCAAGATGTAGGCATGGGTTCCTTCAATTTAGCCTCGAGCGAACTAGTGTAAGCATGCATCTCATCAATCTTAGCATGCAAAACAGGGCAAGAAGTGCAAGCACCTAGCAAAGCGGTCTAGACTTAAGCTCGGCCACTTCAACCCTAAGCACATCTAGTTCCTCACACTCGGAGGCATGCTTCTCCTTGAACAAAGCAAGATCGGCAAGGAATATGGAGCAATCGGCACAATCATTCTCATCGAAACAACGAGGCTAGCCTTAAGCGAATCAATCTCAAGCTTGCTATCAAGCACCCGTGTCTCTAGCTCGGCCACTCTAGTCCTAGCATCCTCGAGTGAAGCCCTAAGCTCTTTCCTCATTTTCTTGGCCTCTCTAAGCATGTCATCACGGTTATCAAGCAAAGAGCCAAGCCTCTCATTCTCCCGGCGCAAGAAGGGAAGTTCATCACGCACCTCGTCGTCGGACTCGAGTCCGAGTCGCTCCGTGTGCTCTTCTTCTTCCGGGAGCTCGGTGCCATGGTGCGAGAAGCCATCCCTCGCGAAGCGGCTCCGGCCCGCTCGGGTTCTTGGACGACTTCTTGTTCTTGCGGCGATCTCCCTCGTCTTCGCCGCTGCTCGAGCTCGAGGTGGAGTACGCGGAACCGGAGTCGACGTCGCTCGCTCCAACCATCGCCGGGCCTTGCCTCGGCCCTCCTTCTTCCTCGATCGTCGCTCGTCCTTGTACTTGTTCTTGTGCTTGCTCTTGTGGTCGCGCCTCGAACGGTACTTGCCATCGTTCATCCTCGGCTTGTGCTTGTAGGCCGTCCTTGCTCTCGGCCTTCTCCGGCGGTCGGCGACGAAGTGTCCCCGGCTTGCCGCATCGGAAGCGAGTCCTCGTGTTCCTCCTCATGTTCACGCGGTTCTCGTGCAGCCTCTCGAACCGCCTTGTCAACAGCGCCAGCTCGTCCTCTCCAAGGTCATCAAACTCCTCATCTGGCATAGACATCAAAGAGGAAAACGAGAACATCCTGGTGGATGGGTTAGAGTTAGTCTTTCCTTTGGAACCACCAACGAGGGCAAGACTATGGGAGTCAGTCGGTCCCTCGAGCTTGGCAGTCATGCCCCTATCCACCTCAGCCGACTTGAGCTTCGAGAACAGCTCGTTCACCGTCGAGTATCATACCTCTCGACTCGACTATGGCCTCGAACTTTCCGCCCCATATCGTACGATCCAAAGAGTGTAAGAGCTTGACGGCTCTATCATGATCATCGTACGGGAGCACGTCCACATTGGCCCTCATGTTGTTCACCACCACCGTGAACCTCTCGAAACAAGGCATCGATGGACTCACCGGGAGATGAGTGAAGTTCTCGTACTCTCTCCCGTAGGTCGCATACAACCGTGCCCTCGAACCCCGGGCGTTCCCAACATGAGCCTCCTTCAACACCGCCCAAATCCTACAAGCCAAGTGCTCGGTGTGCACCCGATCGAACTCGGGCGACACAAAGCACGAAACAAGTAGTCGACCGCCTTATTGTTGGCGTCGAATCCGTCCCTCGACCCCGGAGCAAGGAAATCCATCGGCCGGACATAGCTCGTGTCCACCGTGACATCCCAAAGCAGTCGACCCTTTCCGCGGAGGAACGCACCCATCCGCTTGCTCCACATCCGGTAGTTCTTGCCATCGAAGTGTGGAGGACCCGAACCCCCGTTCTCGGTACGCCATCCTTGGATCTTAGACTCGGTTAGAGTCAACAAAGACCCGAACCGGCTCGATACCACTTGAAGGACCTATACGGCGAACCGGAGAGGGGGGGGGGGGGTGAATGGGAGCCGATAAAAATTCTTCTCGAAGGAGATGAAAACTCCAACAAGACGAACGCGGCTTCCAACACACGTCTCCGACTCACTACCAAGGTTGGTCAAGCCCACGTAGCCACCGGAGTGCCACCGGACCTAGGAACCAACACACAACCTTCCGACCCGAGAAACGCAACGGAAAAACCAAACCTCGAGTCTACGGAGACCCACACCGGTCGACCGGTGAGCACCACCGGCCGACCGGTCCCCGCGCGTGAAACCGAGCAACTTCCACTAAGTGGCTCTACACGGCCGACCGGTGAGACACACCGGCGGACCGATGGCACCGAAAGCCCCCAAGACACCAAATAGGCCAACCGACCACCAAACGGACCCAAACTCAAAACAACAAGAACACGGGACAACAAAGAACACACCAAGACGTTCACCCGAGCAAAATCCCACAAGGGCTTGCACCGGTCGAGGACCGGTCAAGAGCACCGCCGACCGGTGTAGCTCCGGCGGCTCGGGATGAACAAAGACCCGCGGTCAACTCCCCCAAATCCAAATCTCGATCTCCCGAATCGCTCCACGGACTTGAACAAGACTTTGGGGATATCATGAACACCTCATGAGGAGTTCATAGCCAAGTTTAATCCCACCAAAACTCGTCCAAAACGGAGGAATCGAAGAAATCCCGCCGAAAGCACTTCCAACCCAAGAACTCAAGAAACCCCAAAATCGAGCACTTTTACTCACGGATTTGGGAGGGGAATCACAGCCCAAAGAACCACGAAGGGTTCCCACAAATTTCCCCCATCAAATCCCCAAGAGAAAAGCCCCGAAAACAACCCAAGGAAATCACCGAGAGAGGGCTCCGAAAATCACCACCAAGAACAACCGGAAAACACATCCAAACCTTGAGGAACCACGCCGAATCATCTATACATGAAACAAAGGTTCGTACAAGGTCTAGCAAGCCGCCCGATCATCCATCCCTCTCTACAAGATCTCTCCGTGAAGCTCTCTTGCTAGTCCTAAGGAAAACCTAAGGAAAATAGGTGGAAAATAGGAAAACTAATGAGCTAGGGTTCCAAGAGTTGGCTGCCATCCTCTCACCTCTTGGGTTATATAGGCGGCAACCGAATGTCTAAAATGCCCCTCTCTACTAACTAGGGATACAAGCCCCTCAAGGGCGGATTTGGAATTCTTGATGTCTTCACCATCGGACGGATGCCCGGCGACCGCACCCCGCGTAGCCTCGACGCAAGCCATGCGATCCCGACGCGTGTCCTCCGCTTCGAAGATTCCCGGACCGCGTCGCCGCACACGGCGGACCGGTGCTCCTCACCTGGCCGACCGGTCCCCACCGGCCTCGACCGGTCGGACCCACCGGCCGGACCGGTCCGGTGGCCGCCGCACCTCCGTCTTCGGTTCTCCGGCCTTGGCTTTGTGGATCAACCAAGGAACCCGGTGGTTTTCGGTGAACCACCGGAAACCCCGCGAACTCGGTGTAGCCTCCGCCAATCTCCACTCATGACTTGGCTCCCACGTAGTCCCGGCTCGACCTTGGTTTTGAGGCTCAACCAAGAACCGTCCACGACTTCATCTTGTCGTTCATGCCACCATGCGGCCCGCACTTGACCCCACCGGCCACCGGGGTCCCTCGAACAAAGCCTACTTGTCTTCTCCACACCCGGAGGCCTCACCGCGACGACCTTTCGCGCTTGTTCTTCACCCGCACCAACACGAGTCAAGCCGCAACTCGCACCTCGCAATACTTAGCTAAGAATCGCTCCACACAACGTTGTCAATCACTCATCACACAAGGAAGCGACCATCCACCGGTCCTCGAACCACACATGGTCCTCAATGGCGACTAGAAAGGGGGGGGGGAGTGAATAGGAGCCAGAAAAAATCTTCCAAAAGATTCCGGCCTATACCCTAGACAAACCCCTAGGTCACACACAAGCGATGGATCGAATCACGCACCAATCGCCAAGACCACGAGGTTATTGATCAACCTCTAGCCTTAGGAACGATTCCTAGAAGCACACGCGGAAGCGAAAAAGGAGGGAAGGAATCGAACCAAGAAGCAAAGCACACAGCTCGCGACCGTCCGGCCAGAGGGGCGGACCGTCCGCACGGCCTCGCGACCGTCCGCCTCGCACCGTGGACCGTCCGCGCCGACCTTGCGATCGTCCGCCCTACACCGCGGACCGCCCGTTAAATCACACGTAACACTAGAAGCGACCCGAGAAAAACGGACCGTCCGCCGAGGCCGGGAGGACCGTCTCGCACACCCCCGCGACCGTCCGCTACTCAAGCCCGGACCGTCCGCAAACCCCGCAGCAACAAAACCAAAAGCCAAACCGAATCGAAAGCGAGGACGCGCAAGAACTTGATGAACACGCGACGAACACTCCACCCACGCACCGTCCGCGACCCCCCCCCCCCCCCCGCGGACCGTCCGCTCCACGCGGACGAGCGAAAAACCCACGACCCCCGAAAGTCAACTCCCCCAAATCATCATCGGATTTCCCAAATGGTTGAAGCTGTGGAGACAAAGGCTTGGGTACTTGAAAAGCGTCACACAAGGATGCTATAGCCCAAAAATCTTGCCTCCTCACTCCCTAAATCACCGGGAATCGCGAATCCTTTGAGCACCACCAAAAGCTAGAGCACCGAACGAAAAACTTCGAATCTAAGTGGTTTCCCGGCGTTTGAGGGCACAAGATCAAGCACAAAGATGCACAAGACATCTATCCATGTTTTCCTCAAAGAAATCCGGGGAGAAACCCACTCAAATCCGCAGAATCGAACCGGGAACAAAGGCACGAAAACAAGCACAAAAAGGCCACGAAAACACAACCCCGAATCTTCTATACAAACCAGGAAAGACTCGCAAGGTCTAGCATGCCGCCCTAGCATCCATCCCTCTCAACAAATCTCTCATGAAGCTCTCATGCTAGCCTAGAGAAAATGGAAGAAAAATAGCTACGAAAAAGAGAAAGAGGAGGGAGGAAATGAAACCCTAAGTCACTGAAGAGAGCCAGCCATCAACACACACTCATGGCTTATATATCAGGTCCCGCCGGAGTGGTAAATGACTCGACTACCCCTAACTTAACTACTGGCGATACAACCCACATAGGGGCATTTAGGTAATGTTTGTGGGTCTTGCCATCGGACGGCCACGCCTTTGCCGCACCCCGCGTCCTCCCGACGCAAGCCATTCGATCCCGCCGCGTGTCCCCTCCGCCTCGAAGCTTCCCGACACGCCCGATCCCGTCTCCGTCGTGTTGGGCCCTCGGACTTGGTTTTGAGGCCCAAACCAAGAAACCGTCCGGCGATGGTTTTGTGGGCAAACCACCAAACCCCCGCGTGCTCTGGCCCCCGCCCTCCCGCCAAACCACTTGACTTGACCGCCACCGTGCACCCGCCGTTCGTCCATGACAAGGTACCACGAGCCGAGATCGGGGCGGGCTACGCGAAGCGGGAGCCCAAGCCCCGAACAGAGGCGGCTTGCTCACGAAGACTTCGAAGACGAGCGAGTCAATCTCATCCTTTGATGCACTGCTTCTGTCCTAGTTTTATAAATATAACCCTATATCCGTTTTTATAAATTGCATATTGTTTTACGCAAAAACATGGTAGGATAGCCACCCTTGATTGCTATAGTTGAATATGTTTAGCTCGAATGAGTGCTTTAAAAATGTGTGCGTGCTTTCAAAATGTGTGAGTGCTTTAAAAACAAAAAGGGGATATGTGTGGAAAATGAGTAAAGAACTGGGTAGACGGGATGGACGTGTGTGTCAGGAGTATGGGTGAGCTCGTACCTGTGTGGTTGAGCGTGTTGGGAGTTGTCCATCTTGTCGGTTAAGGATCGGGTTGCGTGACATCTCACGACCCAAATCATCGTACAAGCACTCGACGGGTTGTATGTGGCAACGGCTTAACATAAATCCCACTAGTTAATCTACTTGCCATGCGAGGTGTGCGGGTGAGCGGTGGGAGACCAAGGAGTAGGGGTACGCTCTGTGTGAGGTACGCCCTGGTTATGTGGTATAACCCCTTGGGTCTTCCGTGGTGGCTCGTAGTGTTGGCTAAGGTGGGTAATGGCTATGATAGGATCCGTCTCGGCAGCGAAGTGTCCGTGTGACGGTACCCTACTTGTGGGTAAAGATGTACAACCTGCGAGTGTCAAACCTATTCGAATAGCGCGTGTCCACGGTATTGAATGAGTCATGGTGTGGTCACAAAAACTAGTGTTTGGGATGGGGTGTTTTACGGCATGAGTTGTTTTTCGGTGAAGTGTGTGTGGGCACGTATTACGGGCTACGACGGACGGGGGCGGTAGTTCCACGGTGGTTTTCATAAAACAATTGAGTCACTTTGGTTAAGAAGTGTTTGCGAAAACCTTTTTGAAATGAACCTTTGCATGTGTAAGTTGGCGAAATGAACCTTATCTGATCCTTGTTATACTCTATGCATGATACCTTATAAGCCCCTCAGGTAGGTGGGGTTGGATTTGCGAGTACGTATGTGCTCACCCTTGTTTTACTAACTATTTTACGGAGGAGGATCCCGATTACATTTCCGAAGACGTTGAGTAGGTGGGTACCCTACACCCAACCGTGCTGTGTACCGGGGCCCCTACGAAAGCTTCCATGGTGTGGTACTGCGAGGAGGCTATGGAAGCCTTCCTTTATTATGTGGTCGTTAGCATTGGTGTTGTTCCTTGTAGCGTTGGCACTACGGGTACCCTCTGTGTCGGCAAGTGATGTAAAGGCGAATTCCACATTTGTAATAAATGTGTTACCGACCTCTGGGGCCGGTATTTGTGTCACATTTAGTCACCTCTGGAAGCTCGGGGGACGCTTCGGGTGGTATCGGGCGTGGGGTTGGCCGTAGGACATGACCCTAGGATACGAGACCTCCTACGGCCTTCTCTAACCTTTCCTTTGCTAAGCTCACCTCTTCCCAAATCCTTACCTTGATTCTTGTTTCCGAGATGGCTAACCCTAGAATGGAACGGAGGAATGCCTTGAATCCGGCCCCCCGGCCTCCCTAACATTTGCTACTCGACCTAGAGCGTGTCGGAGTGAGGATCCGCCGAGTTCGTCTCGGGAGTACGAACGATGCGGCACCCCTCGGTGTAGGCGCGATCTTTGTGGGAAGAAGCACGCTTTGCCGACATAGAACCATGGTTCGTCTCCCGCCAGTTTTCGCTTCGCGGGACACCTACCCCCAGTGCTCGGAAGGCCTGCGACGACTCTGGTGGGTTATAGAGCCGGCACCCTCCCAGAAGGACTCCAGTAGGATTCTTTCCACCCTCGGAGGAAGAGGACGCTCGTGGATTGATCGCATGAGAGGACTAGAACGAGAGGAAGAAGACTTAGAAGAGGCGGTTTCCACCTATCCATGCACCTCGAGAGGCACAGACCACCTTTTATCGGGGGCAAGCCCGGCAGGCGGCCGGCCCAGTTGACGAGCGGAAAGAGCGGAGCAGAGGATAGAACTGGAGAGGGTAAAGACAACCATAGCAGAAGTTGAACTACACAACACGAAGCAAGAGTATCTTAGGGAAAGAGAGCGCACTCTGTTGGCCCATAAAGCCCTATGGGATGAACTAAAGGAGCGTAGAAGCAGAGATGAAGGAGTTAGAGCAGAAGAGGATGAACCCGAGGAAACCCACTAGGACAAAGGGACCCAGGAGGCGAAGATGAGATGCGGAGCAAGATCTTCCACTGAAGAAGCGCCGTATCCAGCTAGAGGAAGAATCACCATGAGGAGAGAACTAGGGTGTATAGGCTAGAAGCTGAGTCCTAGTAATAATAAGTGTACCCCGAAGAGTGTACCCCAACCTTGCTACTAAATAAAGTTATCCATCTCTTGTACCCCACCACAACCTGTTCAATTCTACCTTTGTTTTTACGGATGGCGGAAGATGGATGGACCCAAGGCGTGTGCCAAGAGGAGCTGGTTTTGCACATCGCCTTCTCATCAACTCCCTGGAGCGCCTCGGTATCCTTGGCGCCCTAGGTACTACAACGAGAGAGTACGAGCAACTCGGCACTCTTCGGCGCGTGGTCCTCTCCCGTCGCTAGGAGCAACCGCCACACCAACATCGAGCGTGGCGACGTGACCGCCACGAGAATTTCGACAGAGACACCTATCCTTTGACCCTCGGAAAAGCCCTCACTTCCACATGCGAATCTACGAAAGAACACCTCGTCCCCACACCAATGAGGTACTTCCCTCCCGCCATCGGGAGCCAGTTTGGCGGAGCCCGCATGAGAAACACGGAGACGACGCCGCCACCAAGAAGACCCTGTTTGTACCACGTAGTCGCCTACCTTGTCTCCCTGGACAAGCTCTTTGATGACCGGGCCGAGGCACTTGGGGAACAAATCGGTCGGGCCGAGCAGGCGAAGTCACGGTGAGGATGCACCAAGTCCGAGTGGCTCAAGCTAAAGCAAGAGCACGGCGGCCATAGCGGTGAAGCCGTTGCCCGAGAGAAGCCTCGGGGAGAATCCGGGACCAATGCATGCAAGAATGGACCAACGGCGGAACACCGTTCCGGCCATTGGAGAAGCTCAAATCTGGCGGGAACACCACTTGTAGGATGGGGAGGAACAATCGAAGTCTGCCCGGCACCCCAGCAGTCACCGAACCCAACGGCGAGCGGCGAAGCCGCGGCACGGCCTCGGGAAAACGGAAACCCCCGAAGGCGGGAATGATGACGAGTTGCTCATTCGTGGAAGAACACTCGACCCCGAGAAGATGGCTCTCCTCGCGAGTAGCGGGCCCCGGTGACCACGACCCCGGGGAATGAAGCACGTCTTTGGTCCAAGTCGCACCCTTAGTCCTTAGTCGTGTAGTGTGTCGCGTAGTCGGGATGTATCCTCCTCGGCTTGGTTTGTAATAAAAACTTATTTGTGCTTGCTTGTTCGTAACTACTTAGGGCGAGATAGACCTGCCTTTTCAAAAAGAAATCCGATATAATCCACTTAAACATAACATAAAACTAGACCTCTTAGAAAACCCGTTTCTTTACGAGATGGTTTCCGGGCGCCTGTCGGGGACCCACCGTCCGGACGGCGAAGGATCGCAAGGCGATCGGAGGAGCGTCTCCACGACCGAAGTTAACCAAAATGAAGATGGGGGAGAGAACGTGGTCACCGCCACCGCCACCCCCTCCCCGTTGACTTGGCACAAGTCTTGGCCAGCTTGACCCCGTACGATGGAGGCCATTTTCAACGCAGATCAGCAGCCCAAGACCCGAGAGTTTTGAGCTGAGCAGAAGGCGATCGAGTTCCTCAAGACTAAGCCGCCCACCTTTGGCGGGTCGATTGAATCCTTTAGATGCGCCGACGATTGGTGAGAGCCATTCGAGAGAGCTAGAGCCCTTCAGCGCGAGGACGCGACAAGGTTCTCCTGACGGCTCACCGGCTCATAGGGACGACCCCAGCACGGTGGGAAAATTCTTGCGCGACTAGGGATCCTCATGCATCACATGGGATGAATTCGTGGAGGAGTTCGTCGCTACCACATCCGGAGGCACGAAGCGGGAAGGCGGACGAGTTCCACGAACTCCGCCAAGGCAACATGTACGTGGAGGAATACACGTACCGATTCATAGGGCGCACGCTATGCCCCACGAGGAAGTGGATAAAGATTCCAAAAAGCAAGAAATGTTCAAGAAGGGGCGACTCCCGGGGCGAGGACACGCTGGCGACTCCTCATATCTACCGGACTTTAACACCCTCATGAACATGGCGATACTCACGGAGAGAGCAGGGGTGAAGAAAAGAAGGAAAACAAGCGCAAGTTCATGGAGCACAAGGCCAAGCGACAGAGCGGTCCCGAGAGCGCAGAAACTTTGGACACCCCATGTCCGGGTTCAAGCTCCTATGCGGTACGAACCCAATCCCAAGCCACGAGCTCGCAAGCCCCGAGAGAGCCCGAGTTCAAGCCCTCCTACAACGGAGAGTGCCATGAAGCCCCACGAGAACAACACTAGCCGGATCACTTTAACCAACAACAACAAGCTCCCGAGTGTGTTTCAAGCTGGCACGGCTTAGGGCACTTCATTGCCAATTTGCCGTATGCCAAAAGCCAACCACCACCACCTACTCCAACTCGGTGAACGGGCCAAGGCCGCTCGTGTCGGGGAGCCAGCCGCATGCCGGTGCGCGGCAACAATAGCCGGCAGCAACGGCAACCCGGCGGATGAGGCAGCCCCGGCGGTCGTATGGACGCGCCGGGGTCAATCACATCAATGCGCGGGAGGCACGGGAAGCACAAGGCGTAGTACTCGGTGAGTTCTGGTCGGCTCGATCCTTGGCTACCATACTATTCGATTCGAGCATCGCACTCATTCATATCCTCAAGCTTTGTGGAAAAGCATAGCATACCTGAGGTACTACTAAATGCACCCCTATTAACTCGAACACCGGAGGTGACATTAAGTGTCAGGCGGGATACTTCGAGGTAAGGATTATTTTAAGTGGGGTAGAGTTCACTATGGAGACACAGTGATGTGAAATCCAAAGGGATAGATGTGATCCTTGGGATGAATTTGGTTAAGCCAACACCATGGCCTCATAAGTTGCGCTTCGATAAAGTAGTACACGACCAACCCGGACGGGATACAAGTAACACACTTACCCCAGGGACACGAATGGGATATAATGGTTTTCAACATAGAAGCCAAGTCCATAGAAGATGTCCCGATTAGTGCGAGAATACCCGGATGTGTTCCCCGAAGAACTCCCAGTACTTATGAGACAAGGATATAGAGTTTGTAATCGACCTTATCTGGAACCTCTCCCATAGCCAAGAGACCCTATAGGATGGCGGCCCACGAGTTGGCGGGGGTGAAGAAGCAACTAGCGAGAACTCCGAGTGAAGTGGGTTCATCGAGACCAAGCTCATCACCATGGGGAGCCCCGGTACTTTCGTGGAGAAGAAGGATAAGAGCATGAGGATGTGTGTGGACTATCGCTGTTGAACGAGGTCACTATTAAAAACAAGTACCCTCTTCCCCGAGAATAGATGACTGTTTGACCAGGCGAAGGGAGCCAAATATTTCTCGAAGGTGGATGCAAGATCGAGGTACCACCGAAGCTCAGAGATTAGGGAAAGTGACATCCCCAGAGACCGCCTTTGTCACTCGCTACGGGCGATGCGAGTTCACGGTGATGTCCTTTGGACTAGCAATCACACAAACATACTTCATGAACCTCATGAATAAGGTGTTCATGAAGAGCTGGACAAGTTTGTCGTAGTCTTCATTGACGACATACTTGTTTACTCCAAGAGCGTGGAGGAGCATGAACAACATCTTCGAGTAGTGCGGGAAAATTGAGGGCACACAAGCTATACGCCAAGTTCAGCAAGTGTGAATTTTGGCTAGAGAAAATATCCTTCCTTGGGCACATACGGCTTGCGAAGGAGTAGGCACATCGGAACCCGGGAAAGTTGAGACGAGTCTCCAATTTGGCGGCAACCAACCAACGTGAGCGAGATCGGGGAGTTTCCTAGGTTTAGCGGGGTACTACGGAGATTTATCGAGGATTCTCCAAGATCGCCGGCCCATGACGAGGCTGCTTAAAAAGGAGAAGTTCAAGCAGATAGAGACTGCGAGAGAAGTTTTCAAGAGTTGAAGAAGAGGTTGACCACGGCCCCGGTCTTGACCACCGCCGAGACATTCAACGGGACTTTGTCGTGTATTGCGACGCCTCCCGACAAGGGTTGGGATGTGTTCTCATGCAAGATGGGAAGGTAGTGGCATATGCCTTCCGTCAGCTCAAACCCCATGAGCGAAATTATCACACATGTTACGGAGTTTGCGGCAAGTAGATACACATCCTTTGAAGATACGGAGAACTTACTATTTGATTGGGAACAAGTGTGAAATCTACCCACCCAGACCACAAGAGTCTAAAGTACATTTCCACGGCAGAGCCTGAACCTAAGGCAAAGAAGGTGGCTAGAATTAGTCGAGGACTATAACACAGAGATTCACTACCACCCGAGGAAGGCCAATGTGGTAGCCGGATACCTGGTAGGAAAACCTACGAGCGGCACCCAAGGGGGTGCCCGGTTACAGAGAGGAGATGGCACGGCTCAACGTACATCGTCCCCCAAGGCTACGTTCGCCCGGTGGTGTTCGACCTACCCTAGAGAGAAAAGATTCGGAAGGCCCAAGGGAACGGATGAAAATCGATGAAGATCGCAAGCATACGGAAGAACGAGGCCCACGACTTCGAGTAGATGACCAAGGCACCTGTGGTACAAAAAACGAGGATATGCGTGCTGAAGGTGGAGATTTTCGACGGAGACCATCATGGATAAGGCACACAACTCGACATACTCCATTCACCGGGATCCCACCAAGATGTACATGGACTTAAAACGAAGTATTGGTGGAATGGGATGAAAACGGAGACATTGCACGGTTCGTCGCCTTGTGACACCGGCCAGGAGGATCAGCTAGAGACATCGAGAGGCCGCTGAGGACTATTGCCAGCCTTTACCCGATCCGTATGGAAGTGGGGACGAGATAGGTATGGACTTCGTAGTCGGGTTGCCAAGAACTCGGAGAGGGACATGACTCCATATGGGTGATCGTGGACCGACTCACTAAAGTCGCTCACTTTCTGCCGTACGGACCACTTATGGTGGAGAGAAGTTGGCAAAACTCTGCATAGAAAATATAGTAAGTGCATGGAGTGCCTAGCGAATAGTCTCGAGATAGAGGGACCAGTTCACCTCTAGGTTACGGGAAAAGCTTTGCCTGAAGCCATGGGCACCAAGCTGAACCCCAGCCTCGGCGTACCACCCGCAGAGCAGACGGGGACGGGCGAGAGGGTGAATCAAATTTTGGAAGATATGTTGAGAGCATGCGTCCTCACCTATGGCAAAGATTGGGAGCAAAGTACGCCATATGCGAATTTTCCTACAACAACGGCTACCAAGCAAGTGCAGGGAATGTCGCCATTCGAAGCACTATACGGGAGAAAATGTAGGACACCACGATGTGGTCGAAGTAGGAGGGCGTGCTGGTTGGGCCACGCAACAAAGGGAAGCCGAGGAGCGAGTAGCCGATATCAGAAAAAGTTGAGAGCCGCCCGATCCCAGAACGGAAAGGAAGCTACGCGAACGAAAAGGCGTGAAGCGAGCTTCAATCCGGGAGACTTCGTCTACCTCAAGGTTTCACCCATCCGGGGGACTCGGAGATTTCAAGTACACGGGAAGTTGGCCCCTCGGTACGTCGGACCGTATAAAGTGCTAAAGAGAGTCGGGGCAGTAGCATACGGTTGGAGCTACCGAAGAAATGTCGAATATACACCCGATGTTCCACATCTCCCGGCCTACGCGCGATGTTTGAAGGTTACGGAAAGAGAAGCGAGTACGGTGGAGACCATCGATCTACGGCCCGAGACCTTAGGTACCGGAGGTTCCCGTCAAGATCTTAGACAACTGTGGTCAGCGGACGAACGTCGAGTACGGGTGTGCGAGTCCCGATGGGAGCGGACACGGGGTGGAAGAAACTACGTGGGAACGAGAGGACGCGAAGAAGGAGTTTCCTCACCTGTCGAAACTTGGCGAATCTCGGGGACGAGATTCATTTTAAGTGGGGTAGGTTTGTAACGCCCGCGTTTTTAGCTCCAAATAAATCACCTAATAAATCATGCGTATTTTCAAAGCTTGTCCGGTGAGCTCAAATTACCCCCTTCGAACCCTAGTCACCGTCCCTCCCTCTCAACCCGGCGCGCGTGCCGGGTCCAGCCGGCACCGCCGCACCGGGCCGGCACCCACGCGTGCCTTCCCAATGCCGCGGTCGGCCGTCTCGGGAATCCCGCGCACGCGCGGTCCCGGCCAGTAGGTCCGCCTCGCCATCACCGCGGAGTCCGGAGAAAACGCGCCGACGCCGAGAGTGGAAAAATCCCGCAAAACCCCTTCCTCCTAATTTCCCTAACATTTTTCCACTAATTTTCTAAAATTTTCCCAAATTCTTTTCTCCCTTTTTTCTATTTTTCTTCTCCCTTTTCTTCCTTTCTTTTTCTTTCTTCCCTTTCTTTTTCCTTTTCTCCTTTCCTTTTCCTTTTTCCTATTTTCTTTTCCCTTCCTTCCTTTCCTTCTTCTCTCTCCCTCCCTTCCTCCTCCTCCTTCCTCCCAGCGCGGCCGAGGACCCGAGGCGCCCGGCCAGCGCCCCCGGCGCACATTCGGCCTAGGGGCGGCGCGCCCGAGCACACCGTTCCCCCCCCTCTCGCTCGGCACGCCTCGCGGCCGGCTTCACGGCGCCGCACGCCGGCCCCGCGCGGCTAGCAAGGCGGAGCCACGGGCGACGACCCCGCCGGCCGGCGCATCAGGCCAACGGCGGCGAGACGCGGCCGCCGCGCCGCGCGGCGGCCGAGCGGGCACCGCCACGGCCGGCCCCAACCCTCTGCATGTGTTGACCCGCCGCGGCTGGCGAGCAGCGTCGCGGCCGCGCGGAGTCCGTGGGACTTCGAGAAGGCGCCGACTCATGGCGGCCTCATGGTATCTGCCCAGAACGCCTTGGAGTGCTTTATAAAGAAGGCGACACCATCCCCTCGGCAGCACCACACCGCATCCCGCGGCCTCCACGAGCACCACGGCACCAGCCCTAACACCGCCGCCTCCCTCGGCCAAACGCCGCCGTCCCAGCCTCCTCGAGCCGCCTCGGTCCAAGGTGAGCACGGGGAAAGGATTCCCTCGTCCCCTCTCCATTTTGCCCCATTCCCCGAGAGGGGCCGCAGTAGTGGCCGGGACCGCGGCGGGCACCCCTGTAGGCGAGCCCGCAGCTCGCCCCCCGGTCGGTGCGAGCCGGGAGGAAGAAGATGGGTTTTGCCAAACCCCCCCCCTGCTCTTTCCTTTTCCCCCTAAACCCATGCCCCTATTCTCTCTTTCTCTTTATTCTTTTCAAATAGCCCACGAGTTAATAATTAATTATAGATTAAATGCGCATCGAGCCCTAAATAATTTACAACCAGGCCCTAACCAAGTTTATATTATCTGTAATCACCCCCTGTCTCCATTAATAGAAATTACTAATAGGTCCTTAGCCCTTTAACCTCTCTTTAACTCGACGATTCATTTCCGATTAAATCCAAATTTCACCACACCTTTCCCCGGTACCCCCGCCCGAACCAACCCCCTTCCTAGGACTTATATATACCCCCTCTCTAGCTCATTTCCCCTCTCGAGCTCGTAGGAAATATGTGTGCTAATATTGCTTGCTTGCCTTTGTGTGCGCTATAGCTAACGGAGTAGACGGAGGAAGGTACCACAAGCCGAGTCGAAGCGGGCTCTTTGCGGCGGGGCAGCTTCCGGCAGCGAGCGACGCTCCCCAAGACTTCGAAGACGTAGTCCAATCTCATCCCTTTGATGCATGCTTGTCCTAGTTTTATAAATATAACCCTATATCCGTTTTATAAATTGCATATTGTTTTTCTTTTGCAAAAACATGGTAGGATAGCCACCCTTGATTGCTATGATTGAACCTTGTTTTGGCACGAATAGAGTGCTAAAAATGTGTACGTGCTTTCAAAATGTGTGTTGGAAGCCACACTTCCTCTCCCGCCTTGCTGTTACTTGCCCCACTACAAGCACCCCCGGTGCCGAGCAATATAGTGCCACGAGCACACCCCTGCTGGACGTACGGCCCCCTCGGCCGGAACCAGGATAAAACCTTGTGTCATTTGTTGCTTAGCATCGACCATTGAGGGATAGACCACGGCGCTATCTACAGGTTAGTGTCGGGACCATATTCCGCGCCGACAGCTTCCTTGTGTGA
The DNA here is from genome assembly GCA_947561735.1 of Cenchrus americanus. Lineage (NCBI taxonomy): Eukaryota > Viridiplantae > Streptophyta > Magnoliopsida > Poales > Poaceae > Cenchrus > Cenchrus americanus. The sequence goes on along the minus strand of OX387244.1, from coordinate 30,642,184 downwards.
TGAGTGATTGACAACGTTGTGTGGACTGATTCTTGGCTAAGTATTTCAGGTGCAGGTTGCGGCTTGACTCGTGTTGGTGCAGGTGAAGAACAAGCGCGAAAGGTCATTGCCGGTGAGGCCTTCAGGTGTGGAGAAGACAAGTAGGCTTTGTTCGAGGGACCCGGTGGCCAGCGGGGTCAAGTGCGGGCCGCATGGTGGCATGAACAGCAAGATGAGGTCGTGGACGGTTTCTTGGTAGAGCCTCAAAACCAAGGTCGAGCCGAGACTTCGTGGGAGCCAAGTCATGAGTGGAGATTGGCGGAGGCTACACCGAGTTCGCGGGGGTTTGCGAGGGTTCACCGAAAACCACCGGGTTACTCGGTTGAGCCACAAAACCGAGGCCGAAGACTCGACGAGAAGGTGCGGCCACCCGGGCCGGTTCAACCGCCCAGGGGTGGCGGTCGGACCGCCCGGGGCCGGTCGGATCCACCGGCCGGTCTAACCGCCGGTGGGGGGCGGTCCGACCGCCCGCCGCCGGCGCCGAGAAGCTTCGAAGCGGAGGACACGCGTCGGGATCGCAAGGCTTGCGTCAAGGCTACGCGAGGGTGCGGTCGCCGGCATCCGTCCGATGGTGAAGACATCAAGAATTCCAAATCCGCCCTTGAGGGGCATGTATCCCTAGTTATTAGTGAAGGGTAGTTTAGTCTTTTGGGTGCCTCCATATATACTCATTAGATGGGTGGATGGCAGCCAACTCTTGGAACCCTAGCTCATTTGGTTTTTCCATTTTCGTTCTCCATTTTCCTTAGGATTTTAGAAGGCTAGCTTGAGAGCTTCATGTGAGATCTAGAGAGAGGGATGAATGTTTGGGTGGCAAGCTAGACCATGTACGAACCATTCATGGCATGTATAGAAGGTTTGGCGTTGTTCATCATGGTGGTTTTCCCGTCTCTTTGGTGTTGATTTTCGGAGCTCTTTTTGGCGGTGTTTTGAGGACGATTTCTTGGGGTTTTTGGTGGGTGTCACGTATGAGGTTCTTGTGCCTCTTTGGCTGGTGACTTTGCCCCCAAATCCCCTTTGAATCGGACTCGATTTGGTGATTTCTCAAGTTGGGTGAGTTCTTGACCTAGAAAAGCGATTTCTTCGATTCCTCTTGATTGTGAGCGTTTCGGGTCGATTCCTTTGAGGTAGAGGTTGCCTAGGAGGTAACCCAGCTATTCCCGAAGTTTGGCTGCAATCCGTGGAGTGATTCGGGAGATCGGGCGCGAGGAAGTTGAGGTTTGAACCGCGGGTTCGTTTTCTGGAAGGGGCAGTCTAACCGCCTACAGGGGGCGGTCTAACCGCCCGGATGTTTCCGGTCAAAGTTTTGTTTCGCCGGATTTTCCTCTCGTGAGTTTGTTCGCCTTGATCGAGGAGTGTCCGGGCGAAATTTGGGGTCGTTCTCGTGCGCTTGCTAGGTGTTCTTGGTTGGGGTTCGTTGTCGGGTACGAGAGGTTAGACCGCCCTGTTGCCGGTCTAACCGCCCCTAGGCCCTTGGGTGAAGTTTTGGTTTCGCCAAGATTTTCCGGTAGCTAGCATGGCCTTGACCGGAGATCTCTCGTTGGTGAAACCGTGGTGTGTTTTGGTGCTCGGAAGAGGCGTTTCGGAGGATCTCTTGATTGCCGGGTGGAGGCGGTCTAACCGCCCCCTATACCCGGCCTAACCGCCCCTCCGGTTAGCCGGCTTTCGAGTTGTTTCCGCTGTCGGTCTTGCATGTGTGTTGTGGTTGCTGGTAGAGTTTGTTCCTAGGACCGCGTAGCACTCTAGTGGCTACGTGGTTTTGACAAACGGGAGGTAGAAGTGCGGAGCGTGTGATTTCGGGGGGTTCGACCGAGCTAGTTCGTCTTGTCGGAGTTTCAATCTCCCTCGAGAAGAATTTTTATCGGCTCCCATTCACTCCCCCCTCTCTCGGTCGCCTAATCGGTCCTTCAAGTGGTATCGAGCCGGTTCGGGTCTTTGTTGACTCTAACCGCCTAAGATCCAAGGATCGCGTACCGAGAACGGGGTTCGGGTCCTCCACACTTCGATGGCAAGAACTACCAGATGTGGAGCAAGCGGATGGGTGCGTTCCTCCGCGGAAAGGGTCACCGTTTTGGGATGTCACAGTGGACACAGGCTATGTCCAGCCGATGGATTTCCTTACTCCAGGGTCGAGGGACAGATTCGACGCCAACAATAAGGCGGTCGACTACTTGTTTCGTGCTTTGTGTCGACCGAGTTCGATCGGGTGCACACCGAGCACTTGGCTTGTAGGATTTGGGAGGTGTTGAAGGAGGCTCATGTTGGGAACGCCCGGTGTTCGGGAGCACGGATGTATGCGACCTACCGGAGAGAGTACGAGAACTTCACTCATCTCCCCGGTGAGTCCATCGATGCCTTGTTTCAGAGGTTCACGGTGGTGGTGAACAACATGAGGGCCAATGTGGACGTGCTCCCGTACGATGATCATGATAGAGCGGTCAAGCTCTTACACTCTTTGGATCGTACGATATGGGGCGGAAAGTTCGAGGCCATAGTCGAGTCGGAGAGGTATGATACTCGACGGTGAACGAGTCGTTCTCGAAGCTCAAGTCGGCCGAGGTGGATAAGGGCATGACCGCCAAGCTCGAGGGACTAATCGACTCCCATAGTCTTGCCCTCGTTGGTGGTTCCAAAGGAAAGACTAACTCTAACCCATCCACCGAGATGTTCTCATTTTCCTCTTTGATGTCTATGCCGGATGAGGAGTTTGATGACCTTGGAGAGGACGAGCCGGCGCCGTTGACGAGGCGGTTCGAGAGGCCGCACGAGAACCGCGTGAACATGAGGAGGAACACGAGGACCTGCTTCCGGTGCGGCAAGCGGGACACTTCGTCGCCGACCGCCCGGAGAAGGCCGAGAACAAGGACAGCCTACAAGCACAAGCCGAGGATGAACGATGGCAAGTACCGTTCGAGGCGCGACCACAAGAGCAAGCACAAGAACAAGTACAAGGACGAGCGACGATCGAGGAAGAAGGAGGGCCGAGGCAAGGCCCGAGCGATGGTTGGAGCGAGCGACGTCGACCTGGGCCCGCGTACTCCACCTCGAGCTCGAGCAGCAGTGAAGACGAGGGAGATCGCCTCAAGAACAAGAAGTCGTCCAAGAACCTGAGCGGGCTGAGCTGCTTCGCGAGAGATGGTTTCTGCACCATGGCGCTGAGCTCCGGCAGCAAGAAGAGCACACAGAGCGACTCGGACTCTGAGTCCGACGACGAGGTGTGTGATGAACTTCCCTTCTTGCGCCAGGAGAATAAGAGGCTTGGCTCTTTGCTTGATAATCATGATGACATGCTTAGAGAGGCCAAGAAAATGAGGAAAGAGCTTAAGGCTTCACTCGAGGATGCTAGGACTAGAGTGGCTGAGCTAGAGACACAGGTGCTTGATAGCAAGCTTGAGATTGATTCGCTTAAGACTAGCCCTGTTGTTTCGGATGATAATGATTGTGCTGATTGCTCCATATTCCTTGCTGATCTTGCTTTGTTTAAGGAGAAGCATGCCTCCAAGTGTGAGGAACTAGATGTGCTTAGGGTTGAAGTGGCTGAGCTTAAGTCTAGACCCGCTTTGCTAGGTGCTTGCACTTCTTGCCCTGTTTTGCATGCTAAGATTGATGAGATGCATGCTTACACTAGTTCGCTCGAGGCTAAATTGAAGGAACCCATGCCTACATCTTGCTCTACCTGTGAAATGCATGCATTGAAAAATTTGGAGCTTGCACATTATGTTGATCGTTTGCAGGATGAGAATGATGACTTGAGGAAGTTGATGGGTTGGTTGTCCGGTCATGAGCCTCAGCTGAGGATGATGATCGAGGCCTTTAAGAGGCAAGATGGTGAGGGGCTTGGGGCAAACAAGGTTGGTGAAGGAAGTGGAGAGAATATCCCGGAGCCACCAAAAACCCACCACAAAAATGATTTCCCTCCAAAACCCAACCATCTTAGGAACCGACTAGACACAACCCCAGCTCCACCTATATTTCCTACACCCACAAATGATCTCCGAAGGCCTATCAAGTTTGTGAGCACTTCCGGGAACTGTGTTCTTTGGGAAAGTGAGTGAGAAGGCAAGTGAGGAGAAATCGGTGGAGGAGTTGAGTGGAGAGAAACCAAGCGAGCAGCCCCAATCCAAGCCTAAACCCAAGCTTGTGAGGTTCCGTTGTGGCCATTGTGGGAAAGAGGGTCACAAGGATGAGTTTTGCTTCAAGAGGAAGCGGGAAGAGAGGATGGCAAAGGAGTGGGCGAACAAGGATAGGTACAACCCTTCCCATGGTGTACCTAAGCCTCGTATGCCACTACCCAGGGGTAAGGTTGTGGTGAGAAGTGTTCCGCATGGGGAGATGCGAGTTCCCCGCAGCCGAGGAGCAGCTTCCGGGGAGGGGGCGGTCGACCGGCCCGGCTAGGCGGTCGACCGGCCCGGCCCGCAGGGGGGGCGGTTAGACCGGCCCGGCTAGGCGGTTTAACCGCCCCCCCCCCCCCCCCCCCCGAATTCTAGGCGTAGTGGTTTTCGAGGTGGTGAGTCGAGAGGTTTCGGTGTCCGGAGGTGGAGTTGCCGGTGGTTGGTCCGGAGAGACAACAGGTGGTCGGGTTGCTAGGGGATTCTCCCCCTCGAGTTCACTACGGGGATGGGAGGAGTCGTAGCTTTGAGAAGGAGAGGAGAGACGTTCCACGGGTTGTCTTCCGTGGGTTTGGTCCTCCTCCGGGGCGGGGAGGGGTGGTTCCCTCGGAGTGGTTACCGGGGTGGTGTTCGTGGTGGTAGTTATGGTAGGAAAGATGGCTTGATGTGCGCTAACCCCACTTTCGAGCAAATGGCTCGGCACTGGTTTTCCTCCTTTGGTATTAACCCCAGTGCTGAGTCGTTTGTTCGCTCACGTGCTTGTTTTTCAATTTCAGGTGGGAGACTTGAAGAACATTTGGTTGATTGACTCCGGTTGTTCGAGGCATATGACCGGAGACAGGGGGTGGTTCTCAAGTCTCGTCCCGGTGGTGACGAGGAGGTACATCATCTTTGGGGACAATGGGCGTGGGCGTGTGCTTTCAGAAGGTGAGATAAAAGTGAGTGACAAGATCACTCTGAGGCGTGTTACTCTTGTTCAATCGCTGGGGTACAATTTGCTTTATGTGTCCCAGTTATTGGATGAGGGCTTTGAGGTGTTGTTTCGGCCAGGTGGTTCTCGGATTGTGGACTCTCGAGGGGACCTTGTTTGTATGGTCGTTCCCGAGGGTCAGGTGTTTCGTGCTGATTTTTCTCAGTCTTCGGGTGTGGAGCGTTGTTTCTTGGCTGGTTCTTCGAGTGAGTTGTGGAGGTGGCATAGAAAGTTGGGTCACTTGAGCTTTGACCTTTTGTCTCGCTTGAGTAAACTCAATTTGGTCCGAGGATTGCCACGGTTGAGGCTTGAGAAAGAGTTGGTTTGTGCTCCGTGTAGGCATGCCAAGATGGTGGCCTCTTCTCACTCGCCTCTCACCGATGTGATGACTGAGCGTCCATGCGAGCTGCTCCATATGGACCTTGTTGGCCCAGCTCGTGTGCGATCTGCGGGTGGGAAGTGGTATGTCCTTGTTGTGGTGGACGACTATTCTCGGTATGCGTGGGTGTTCTTTCTTGAGGAGAAGGGGGAGACGTTTGGTTTTGTTCGAGATCTAGTCTTAAGGTTGAGGAACGAGAGGCACGGAGATGCCATACGAGCTATCCGCAGTGATAATGGCTCGGAATTCAGGAATTCTCGTTTTGAAACCTTTTGCCATGACTTGGGTCTTGAGCACCAGTTTTCGAGTCCGTATACGCCTCCCCAGAATGGTGTTGTGGAAAAGAAGAACAGGACCTTGTGCGAGATGGCTCGGACGATGCTTGATGGGCATAGGACTCCGAGGAGGTATTGGGCTGAGGCGGTGAATACCGCGTGCTATGTGTCGAACGAGATATACCTCGAGTGCACAAGAAGAAGACATGCTATGGGTTGATGCTTGGTCGCACACCCAAGGTGAGTCACTTCCATGTCTTTGGTTGCAAGTGTTTCATTCGAAGAAGGGCAGGAAGTTGGATAAGTTTGAGGCTAGGTCTCGTCGATGGCATTTTCTTTGGTTATGCATCTCATTCTAGAGCATATCGTGTGCTCAATCTTGAAACTAACCAAATCGTGGAGACTTGCGAGGTAACCTTCGACGAGACGAGCCACGTAGTCGGCTTGTCTTTGAGTGTGCGGTGATGATGAGCTTGGCGAGGAGATCTTTCGGGGAGGAGGAGCATGAACATGGTGATGATGAAGATGGCGGTGCGGTGCCCCCGGCCGAACATGTACCCACTACTTCGACTACGATGATGGATGGACCCTCGCTACACCTACGACGACAAATCAAGAACGAGGAGAAGCCGATGTTGAGGGGGAGGTAGCTTCGAGGCGAGAACCTCCCCGGCGAGTTCAAGTGGATCACCCGGCTTCGAGGATCATCGGCGACATGAATGAACGCACCGCACGGTCGAGGGTTCGAAACAATTCCCATTTTGCTCATGCTGCGTTTGTTGCTTCTTTCGAGCCCAAAGACATTGGACACGCACTATCCGATCACAATTGGGTTAATTCGATGCATGAGGAGTTGGAGAACTTTGAGAGGAATCGGTGTGGGAGTTGGTTGACCCTCCCCCGGGGTGTAAGCCGATTGGTACAAAGTGGGTGTGGAAAAACAAAGAGGGAGAGAAGGGTGAGGTTGTGAGGAACAAGTCGAGACTTGTTGCTCAGGGGTTCAGTCAGAAGGAGGGGATTGACTACGAGGAGACCTTTGCTCCCGTAGCCCGTTTGGAGGCGATTAGGATCCTTCTAGCCTTTTCCGTGGCTAAAGGGTTCAAGTTGAACCAAATGGATGTGAAGAGTGCTTTTCTGAATGGAGTGTTGGAAGAAGAAGTGTATGTGAGACAGCCTCCGGGGTTTGAGAGTGAGAAGTACCCCCACCGGGTGTACGAGTAGAGGAAGGCGCTGTATGGGTTGAAGCAGGCGCCTAGAGCTTGGTATGGCAGGTTGAGGGGGTTCTTGTTTGAGAGAGGTTTTGAGATGGGGAAGGTCGATCAGACCTTGTTTTTGCTGAGGCAGGGCAGAGATATCCTGATTGTGCAGGTGTACGTGGATGATATTGTCTTTGGTGGCTCATCTAACTCTCTTGTTGCAAGGTTTGCGGATGATATGAGCGAGGGAGTTCGAGATGAGCATGATGGGTGAGTTGCGGTTCTTCCTCGGGCTACAAATCAAGCAATCAAAGGAAGGAACATTTGTGCACCGGGCTAAGTACACCAAGGACATTGTGAGGAAGTTCAAGATGGAGGACTCCAAGGCTATGACGACGCCGATGAGTACGACTACGCCTCTTGATGCGGACGAGGAAGGTGAACACGTGGACCGGAAGGAGTACGGAGCATGATCGGGTCACTCCTCTACTTGACGGCGACGAGGCCGGACATACGGTTCTCGGTGTGTCCGTGCGCTCGTTTTCAAGCGTCTCCGAGGACTTCGCATCGGCAAGCGGTGAAGAGAATTTTCGGGTACTTGCGTCACACTCCCGACTTCGGCCTTTGGTATTCCGCGTCCTCTTCTTTGGCGCTTCATGGCTTTTCGTACGCGGATTTTGCCGAGTGTCGGTTGGATAGGAAGTCCACTTCCGGGACTTACCGAGCTTTTGGGTTCTTCTTTGGTGTCTTGGTCTTCCCGCAAGCAGTCGAGTGTTGCTCAATCCACGACCGAAGCCGAGTATGTTGCCGCTGCTAGTTGTTGCTCTCAGCTCCTTTGGATCACCTACACCATGAGTGACTTTGGTGAGGAGTATACCCATGTCCCACATCAATGTGATAGCACCAGTGCCATAAGCGTTGCAAAGAACCCAGTGCTCCATTCCAAAACAAAACACATAGAAGTGAGGTATCATTTCCTGAGAGACAACGTAGGGAAAGGGAAGATAGCTTTGATCCATGTACCCACACATGACCAACTAGTCGATATTTTCACCAAACCCCTAGATCAAGCAACTTTCACTCGTTTGCGGGGGGAACTTGGTGTGTGCTTGATTTCTTGAGTTGGGTGTGTGGGAGCTCTTTTGTAGCATATGTATAGCTTTCCTTTGTGCATTTCTTGCATTTGGCATTGCATATGTAACATGATGTATAGGCATCCTTGTATCTTAGATTGCATGCATTTTGTATCATATGCATTGATAGGAAAAGCTTCTCCTATATACTTTGTTCACCATGGGTTGCTATATATGTTCTTGTGAGCTTGTTTGGTATGCTATGGTTAGTTTGGCTTAGCTCTTGATGATCTTGTTGAATGATCCATGGTTGATGGCTAATTTTTGAAAAATGTCACATACATGCTCTCTCATGTGTAAATGCCTATATATGATCTTGACATGTTTTAGTGGCTTTGCTATGCTTACTTTGTGGTTGGATAGCTAGTTTATTGATCATATGGGGCCAAAGGCTCACTTGCCATCATGAATGTTTAGCCCTCTTGCTTAATCTTGTGGAGGGGCATAAGTTCCTTTTTGTCGCAAAGACATTTCATGTACCAATCATAAATCTGAAAATGAAATGAAAAATGCTTGGAAAATATGTTCCCATGTCATATGTGCTGAAATTAATTTGCTTTGGGTGCTAAACCGTTGCATGATGCCTACCAATGAGAAGTCTCATACATAGAAGTAGGCACATGGCTCGGTGGCTTTGACATGACATGAGGTGCTTGTGGGTGTTTGTGATGGTCTTATGATTAGAATGGCTGTCCTAGCATGAAGTTTGAGTGGCTTTGCCATTTTGATATGTTTTGCTCATGTTTAGGTATTTGCTTGTGAGAGAGTGACATTTCGCAAAATTACTCAAATCCTTTTTAGCATTGTCCAATGGTTGTGAAACTTGGTGATCACGTAGTTAAGGTCATTACGAACCTGTCGAGTATCTAACTTGCTCATTTGGACTTGTGTAGCTCCTTGTGATGAATTTTGTATATTCGAGAAGCTATATGTTGAAAGTTTTCGCATTTTGCCTTGATTCATGCATTGTCAACAAGGGGGAGAAGTTTGTGCATGTTTTGGGCACTCGGGAGTGTTTGTAAGGTGTTCCAATTGTTTCGGGCATATTTTGAGCGAGTTTGGTGCGGGGCCGGTCTCTTGGGGCGGTCTAACCGCCCCCGTGCGGTCGGATCGAGGCATAGGCGGTCTAACCGCCCGTACGAGCGGTCTAATCGCCCGGGTAGTGTGAGCAAGTTTCGCTCTTAGTTGCATTCCCGAGTTGCATTGATGCATGTGTTCAGGTGGAGTGTGTTGTGGCTCAGAGGGAGCTTGCATATGTGCAGGGGGAGCTCTTTGTGGTGTTCGAGCTTTGCTTTGGTGGTTTGTGCTCTTTGCTTGAGCTGTGTTTTGTCTCGGATGTGTCGAGCCGTTGCCCTTGCCTAAGGGGTCCGAGACTTGTCTTCTTCAAGTGATCTTGCTCGTTGCCTTTCTTTGGCTTTCGATCGCTTGTTGGGGTTTCTTTTTATTTGTTTCTTTTCTTTTCCTTTTCTCGTGTGTTACTTCATGTGAGTGTGTTGTCAATGCACTCATCAAGGGGGAGATTGAGGACCATGTGTGGTTCGAGGACCGGTGGATGGTCGCTTCCTTGTGTGATGAGTGATTGACAACGTTGTGTGGACTGATTCTTGGCTAAGTATTGCAGGTGCGGGTTGCGGCTTGACTCGTGTTGGTGCGAGGGTGAAGAACAAGCGCGAAAGGTCGTTGCGGTGAGGCCTTCGGGGTGTGGAGAAGACAAGTAGGCTTTGTTCGAGGGACCCGGTGGCCGGCCGGGGTCAAGTGCGGGCCGCATGGTGGCATGAACAGCAAGATGAGGTCGTGGACGGTTTCTTGGTAGAGCCTCAAAACCAAGGTCGAGCCGGGACTTCGTGGGAGCCGAGTCATGAGTGGAGATTGGCGGAGGCTACACCGAGTTCGCGGGGTTTGCAGTGGTTCACCAGAAAACCACTGGGTTACTCGGTTGAGCCACAAAACCGAGGCCGAAGACTCGACGAGAAGGTGCGGCCACCCAGGCCGGTTCAACCGCCCAGGAGTGGCGGTCAGACCGCCTGGGGCCGGTCAGATCCACCGGGCCGGTCTAACCGCCCGTGGGGGGCGGTCCGACCGCCACGCCGCCGGGCGCCGAGAAGCTTCGAAGCGGAGGACACGCGTCGGGATCGCAAGGCTTGCGTCAAGGCTACGCAGGGTGCGGTCGCCGGGCATCCGTCCGATGGTAAAGACATCAAGAATTCCAAATCCGCCCTTGAGGGGCATGTATCCCTAGTTATTAGTGAAGGGTAGTTTAGTCTTTTGGGTGCCTCCATATATACTCATTAGATGGGTGGATGGCAGCCAACTCTTGGAACCCTAGCTCATTTGGTTTTTCCATTTTCGTTCTCCATTTTCCTTAGGATTTTAGAAGGCTAGCTTGAGAGCTTCATGTGAGATCTAGAGAGAGGGATGGATGTTTTGGTGGCAAGCTAGACCTTGTACGAACCATTCATGGCATGTATAGAAGGTTTGGCGTTGTTCATCATGATGGTTTTCCCGTCTCTTTGGTGTTGATTTTCGGAGCTCTTTTTGGCGGTGTTTTGAGGACGATTTCTTGGGGTTTTTGGTGTGTGTCACGTATGAGGTTCTTGTGCCTCTTTGGCTGGTGACTTTGCCCCCAAATCCCCTTTGAATCGGACTCGATTTGGTGATTTCTCAAGTTGGGCGAGTTCTTGACCTAGAGAAGCGATTTCTTCGATTTCTCTTGATTGTGAGCGTTTCGGGTCGATTCCTTTGAGGTAGAGGTTGCCCAGAAGGTAACCCAGCTATTCCCGAAGTTTGGCTGCAATCCGTGGAGTGATTCGGGAGATCGGGCGCGAGGAAGTTGAGGTTTGACCCGCGGGTTCGTTTTCTGGAAGGGGCGGTCTAACCGCCTACAGGGGGCGGTCTAACCGCCCGGGTGTTTCCGGGTCAAAGTTTTGTTTCGCCGGATTTTCCTCTCGTGAGTTTGTTCGCCTTGATCGGAGGAGTGTCCGGGTGAAATTTGGGGTCGTTCTCGTGCGTTTGCTAGGTGTTCTTGGTTGGGGTTCGTTGGCCGGGTACGAGAGGTTAGACCGCCCCGAGTTGCCGGTCTAACCGCCCCTAGGCCCTTGGGTGAAGTTTTGGTTTTCGCCAAGATTTTCCGGTGGCTAGCATGGCCTTGACCGAGAGATCTCTGTTGGTGAAACCGTGGTGTGTTTTGGTGCTCGGAAGAGGCGTTTCGGAGGATCTCTTGATTGCCAGGTGGAGGCGGTCTAACCGCCCCCTATACCCGGTCTAACCGCCCCCCTCTGGTTAGCCGGCTTTCGAGTTGTTTCCGCTGTCGGTGCTGCATGTGTGTTGTGGTTGCTGGTAGAGTTTGTTCCTAGGACCAGTAGCACTCCAGTGGCTACGTGGTTTTGACAAACAGGAGGTAGAAGTGCGTAGCGTGTGATTTCGGGGGTTCGACCGAGCTAGTTCGTCTTGTCGGAGTTTCAATCTCCCTCGAGAAGAATTTTTATCGGCTCCCATTCACTCCCCCCCTCTCTGGTCGCCTAATCGGTACTTCAACCGTCAAGGGCCTCGAGCTGACGGTCGAGGCCGAGCGCCGCGCCCTCGAGGTGGAGAGGAAGCAAGTCGAAGGTGAGCCGCCGTTTGACTCCTGCTTTGTTGGTTTTCTGTTAGAAGGTTCGCATTCCCTTTTCTGATTTCTTTCTTGTCTTGGCGACTCTAGGCCTGCGCACCGCTCTGGGGCACGCGGCTGAGCGGGTCGAGGCGCTGCAGGCCTCCTACAACTCCTCTGAACAGGAGCTGCAGGAGTTGCGCAACGCGGCCCTCGGGACCTGCCGGGTCGTGGAAGAGGGCGAAGCACAGGCCGGCAGCTCGTTGGCCAGCCGCCTGCGCGCCCTTAGCGGCCACGTCTCCGAGCGCATGCGCCGGGCGCTGCGTCTTGGCGTCCAGAAGGCCCTCGGAGTGGTACGGTCCCACTACGAGGTCAACTTCGAGGCACTGGCGGAGGGTTACGTCGTCCCCGACGGTGTTGAGGATGAAGTGGCGATGGAGCGTGTGGACGCGCTGGCCGCCGACGCCGCCGGGACGCTCGCCGAAGCCTTCGAGGAGTTCCTCTTCCCGGACGCTGCTGACGCCGTCGCTCCTCCCGCCTGAAGACAACTGGGCACTAGGCCCGTTTTTGTTGATGTATCAGCACGCTGCCTGTATGGCCTATGTAAATAAACAAGTTGTTTTTGACATAAACATTTGTTGATGTGAAAAGAAGTCTTTTGTTTACTACGCTTTTTTGTTTCTCCTTCTTCCTGAGTAGATTCTAGTTAGGGGAGTTCGATTTTCGCGGGTGGCCTGCTGGGTTGGAGGCGAGAGAGAAGGGCCGTATCCTCGCGGCGTGGGCTATCTCTGGCTCGCGTGCTCCTTCCGCTAGGCTGCCTGCGCCCTGTTCGAATCGTTGCTCGGGGCCGAAGTAGAGAACAAACTTAGCGCGCGTGAGTTGTTTCGTTTTTGCGCGAAAATGGGACTATTTGGGGGGGGTGCCCCCCGCAGTAGCCCCCGAGGGTAACTTGGGTTTCAGGTGAAAGCCGAGTTGCCCTTTTCCTTAGACTTATGGCGTTTACATAGTTGTCACCAACTGGGGCGTTGGTCATGTGATTTTTACAACAAAAATACTTGAAAATCCTAGCTAGGGGTAGAAGCAACGTAGCTGTTGGATGTTCCAAGTGTTGGTGAGCTCTTCGCCGTCCTCGTTGGCCAGCTTGTATGTGCCGGGCTTGAGCACCTTCACCACGACGTAGGGTCCCTCCCATGGAGGCGATAGCTTGTGGCGTCCCCGGTTGTCTTGGCGTAGCCTTAGGACCAAATCCCCCTCGCTGAAGTCCCGTCGGCGTATCTTGCGTGCTTGGTAACGCCAGAGGGACTGTTGATACCTCGCGGAATGCATCAAGGCCACGAGGCGTGCCTCATCTAGCTGGTCCAGCGAGTCCTCGCGGGCTCGCTGGTTGGCACCCTCGTCGTAGCCTCGAATCCTGGGCGATCCATATTCTAAGTCCGTGGGGAGGACGGCCTCCGCGCCGTGGACTAGGAAAAACGGGGTGAACCCGGTGGCTCTGCTTGGGGTGGTCCTTAGGCTCCACACGACTGCTGGCAACTCTTGGAGCCACTTTCGACCAGATTTATTCAGCTGGTCGAAAATTCTGGGCTTAAGGCCCTGTAGGATCATGCCGTTGGCACGCTCTACTTGGTCGTTGGTCTGCGGGTGTGCCACAGCTGCCCAATCCACACGGATGTGGAATTTGTCGCAGAACTCCAAGAATTTCCTGCCCGTGAACTGGGACCCGTTGTCGGTGATGATGGAGTTTGGTACTCCGAAGCGGTGGACGATGTCGGTGAAGAACGTCACAGCTTGCTCCGCCCTGAGATTCGTAATGGGGCGTACCTCCACCCACTTGGAAAACTTGTCGATCGCGACCAGCAAGTGGGTGAAGCCCCCGGGCGCCTTTCGCAGGGGCCCGACAATGTCCAGCCCCCACCCAGCGAACGGCCATGTTATGGGGATGGTCTGCAGGGCGTGAGCGGGAAGGTTGGACTTGCGGGCGTAAAACTGGCACCCGTCGCAGGTGCGTACGATCTCGCTGGCGTCCGCGACCGCGGTGGGCCAGTAGAAGCCTTGGCGGAACGCATTGCCAACGAGGGTACGTGGCGCGGCGTGATGGCCGCAGGTCCCGGCGTGGATATCCCGCAGGAGCTCGCGCCCTTCGGGGATGGGCACGCACCGCTGCAAGATGCCGGAGGCGGCGCTCTTGTACAGCTCGCCGTCGACGAGGGCAAATGACTTGGCCATCCTGGGGATGCGTCTGGCCGCGGCCCGGTCCGTGGGGAGTTCCCCTCGGGCCATCCAGGCCACATACTTGTAACGCCAGTCAGCCTTGACGGGGGCTGGCTCGATGTCCATCACATCAGCCTCGTAGGCGCCATACCCCTCGAGGAGGGAGAGCACGTACGCCTCGTTCCTCGTCCATGGGTTCCGCACCCGTTGGATTCGAGGGAGCCCCCGAGGGTTCCGCGTGGTTCGAGGGGTGAGGCTCGAGGGCGACCGAGGGCTGAGCAATATTGCGGGCGAAAATGTTCGGGGGGACGGTGATCCGCCCGGACGCGATCTTGGCCAGCTCGTCCGCCTCCTCGTTGTACCGGCGGGGCACGTGATTGAGCTCGATGCCGTAGAATTTGTCTTCGAGGGCTCGCACGGCCTTGCAGTAGGCCTCCATCTTGTCGTCATGGCAGCTCGCGTTCTTCATGACCTGGTCAATTACGAGCTGCGAGTCCCCTCGCACGTCGAGGCGTTTGACGCCCAACTCGATGGCGATCTTGAGGCCGCAAAGGAGGGCCTCGTACTCGGCCATGTTGTTCGAGGCGGGGAAGTGGAGGCGCACCGTGTACCGCATGTGCTCCCCGAGGGGTGACACAAAGAGCAGGCCCGCGCCCGCCCCTGTTTTCATCACCGAACCGTCGAAGTACAGAGTCCAGCACTCTGCTTGGATTTGAGGCGGTGGCAGCTGCGTATCCGTCCACTCAGCGACAAAATCCGCCAGGATCTGGGACTTGATGGCCTTGCGCGGGGCGTAGGCGAGCGTCTTGCCCATCAGTTCCACGGACCACTTGGCGATCCTGCCCGCCGCATCAGGATTGCGGATGATCTCCTCCAGCGGGAAGGAGGAGACCACCGTGACGGGGTGGGCCTCGAAGTAGTGGCGCAGCTTGCGCCGCGCGAGGACCACCGCATACGGCGCCTTCGGACTTGAGGGTAGCGCGTCTTGGTGTCAGACAAGACCTCGCTGATGTAATAGACCGGCCGCTGGACCTGCAGGGCATGCCCTTCCTCCGTGCGCTCCACCACGATCACAGCGCTGACCACCTGGGTGGTCGCGACCACGTAGAGCTGCAGAGGTTCGCCGTCCTGCGGCGGCGTGAGTACCGGGGCGTGCGTTAGGGACGCCTTCAGTTTGTCGAGCGCCTCCTGGGCCTCGGCGGTCCAGGAGAAGCGCTCGTGCTTCTTGAGGAGGCGTAGAGGCGCAGGCCCTTCTCGCCGATCCGTGAGATAAAGCGGCTCAAGACGGCAAGGCACCCCAACACCTTTTGCACCCCCTTGAGGTCCCGGATCGGGCCCATTCATTCGAGGGCCATGACCTTCTCGGGGTTGGCCTCGATCCCCCGTTGGGAGACGATGTATCCCAGGAGCATGTCTCGCGGCACTCCAAAGACACACTTTTCGGGGTTTAATTTGACCCCGTTGGCCCGTAGGCTGCCGAACGCGACGCCAAGGTCGCCAACCAGGTCGTCTGCCTTCCTGGTTTTCACGACGATGTCATCCACGTACGCCTCGACCGTCCGTCCGATGTGATATCCGAAAACGTGCTGCATGCAGCGCTGGTACGTAGCACCCGCGTTTCGGAGGCCGAACGGCATCGTGACGTAGCAGAACATCCCGAACGGCGTGATGAACGAAGTCACGAGCTGGTCGGACTCCTTCATTTTTATTTGATGATACCCGGAGTAGGCATCAAGGAAGCAGAGCAGCTCACACCCAGCCGTTGAGTCAACAATTTGATCAATGCGTGGAAAAGGAAAAGGAACTTTAGGACATGCTTTATTAAGACTAGTGTAGTCTATACACATCCGCCACTTCCCATTCTTTTTCTTTACAAGTACAGGGTTTGCTAGACACGTTGGGTGGAACACCTCCTTGATGAACCCGGCCTCTAGAAGCTTCCGAAGCTCCACTCCAATAGCCCGTCGCCGCTCCTCGTCGAAGCGGCGCAGCCGTTGTTGCACGGCGCGGGCGTGAGGCAGGATGTCAAGGGAGTGCTCGGCGACCTCCCTCGGGATGCCTGGCATATCCGAGGGGCTCCACGCGAAGATGTCGGTGTTGGCGCGGAGGAAGTCGACGAGCACCATTTCCTATTTGTGATCGAGGGTGGAGCTGACCCTCAACACCTTGCCCTCGGGGGCAGCGGGGTCGAGGGGGACCTCCTTGGTCTGCTCCGCGGCCTCGAAGGTGCCGGTGTGCTTGGCGGTGGAGTCGAGGTCCTCGTTGACCATCTTCTCCAAAGTGCTGACCAGCGCTTCGTCCAGCGCTAGCGCCTCTGCGTGCTCTAAGCACTCGACGTCGCAGTCGAATGCGTGCTCGATGGACGAGCCGACGGTGATGACGCCGTTCGGTCCTGGCATCTTCATCTTCAAGTAGGTGTAGTTGGGGACCGCCATGAATTTGGCGTAGCAGGGCCGCCCAAGTATGGCGTGGTAGGCGCCCTTGAACCCCACCACCTCGAAGGTGAGCGTTTCCTTGCGGAAATTCTTCGCGGTGCCGAACCAAACTGGCAGATCGATCTGCCCGAGGGGCTGGACCTGCTTGCCGGGCGCGACGCCGTGGAACGGCTTCGTGCTAGGCCGCAGCTGGTCTAACCCGATCCCCAGCAAGTGCAGCGTATGCACGTAGAGGATGTTGAGGCTGCTGCCTCCGTCCATCAAGACTTTCGAGAACCGCGCGTTCCCGATGATTGGGTCGACCACCAGCGGGTACTGGCCCGGGTTGGGGATGCGGTTCGGGTGGTCCTCCCGGCTGAAGGTGATGGCGTCCTCCGACCAGTTGAGGAAGGATGGAGGCGCCCTCTCCGCGGCGAGGACCTCGTGCCGCTCCCGCTTGCGCTGGCGGGTCGACATGTCGACGGTTGGCCCCCCAAAGATGAGGAACACGTTTTCCACGGCGGGGAAGCCGCCGGCGTCGCCATCTCCTCCGTCTTTCTTGGCCTCCGCCTCCTTCGCGGCGGCGCGGCCATAGAACTTCTTGAGCATATCGCATTGCTCAAGGGTATGGTTCACTGGGGTCTTGTGGTAAGGACATGGCTTTTTCAGCATGTCATCGAACACCCCCGGACCTCGAGGGGCCGGTCGAGGGCCCCGTCGAGCCGGGTCGACAGCAAGAGCCTCGGCATCACCGCCGTCGCGCCCCTGCTCGCACGCCTCGCGGCGCGGCTTCTTTCCCTTCTTGCCCCGCTTGTCGTTGCGGTGGGGCTCCTTGGACTTGCTGCCCTCCGCGGGCGCGTCCTCCGAGCACTTGCCCTTCTTGCCGTCGAAGATCGCCCCCACGGCCTCCTCTCCTGAGGCGAAGCTGGTGGCGATGTCGTACAGCTCGTTGGAGTCCGTAGGCGGGCTGCGCCCCAGTTCTCGCACAAGGTCCCGGCACGTGGTGCCCTCGAGGAAGGCATGCACGATCTCGGACTGCGCTACGCTGGGGAGCTCTGTGCAGCGCTTGGAGACGCGCCGTATGAAGTCCCGCAGCGACTCGCCGGGCTTCTGAGTGCAGGAGCGCAGGTCCCAGGAATTTCCAGGGCGCACGTATGTGCCCTGGAAGTTATCCACGAACGTGAGGACCAGATCGTCCCAGTTCTGGATCTGGCTGGCGGGCAGGTGCTCGAGCCACGTCCGGGCTGCATCGCCGAGGTGCAGGGGCAAGTTGCGGATGATGACCTCGTCGGCCGGTGGCCCCCGCCCACCGGCACGCCGGGGCGGTAGTCGTTGAGGCACACGCGAGGATCCGTCTCCCCGTTGTACTTGACGATGGCCGAGGGTTGGCGGAAGCGTTGGGGGAAGGCCGCCGCGCGGATCTCCCGGCTGAACACGTCGGAGAGCGGTCTTCGTCGCTGTCGTAGCGTCCGCCCCGTCGAGGATGGTAGCCCACCGCTGCTCGTGTGTCCGCCTTGCTCGTGCGCCGGGCGTTGATGACGTTGCGAGCGTCGCCGTCCGGCGCCCTGCGTGCGTCAAGGAGCCGCTCCTTGACCGGCGTGCGTCCTGGGTTGGCGGGTCGCCCCGCCGCTTCACCTGCATGGACCGAGGGTTCGCCCCCCTGTGCGGCCCTGTCGCCCCGCGCATCCCCCTGTTGGAGGATGCATGACGCCGAGCTCTCGGCCTGCTGGACGGCCGCTTGCTCGATGAGGACCTGCACCTCGCGGTGCAGGTCCCGCGCCTCGGGGGTCGAGGGTGCCGGCATAGCTCGCAGTAGCGTCGCGGCGGCAATGAGCTTCTGGCTTGCTCGGGGAGGCGTGTCTGGGTTGTCGACGTTGAAGTCGGCATTGATGCGGTCGCGGACATGTTTGCCCAGCTCCCGCGCGCGTTCACCGCTCGCGGAGGCTTCCCCCGCCATTGAGGCACGGAGCAGCCGCACCGTCTGGTACTCCTTCGCCAGCTTAGCCTCGAGCTCACGGGCCTGGGCCAGCTGCGCGTCGGCGTCGGCCCCGGCGGAGAGCGCTTGGCCCCGCGGCCAGGCGCGTAGCGATCCCTGGGGCAGGCGTGACCTCCCCGTCTCCAGCGCCCACAGCGCCGGTTGCATTGGCTGGGTCGTTGGCGATGACGGCGTAGCACTCCCGCGCGGGGTCGTAGCTCCCGGTGCTGGAGTCGTCGGAGCAGCCGAACCAGTAGTCCGTAGCGTCGAGGAAACGCCGGAACATGACTAGGTCCGGCACGCCAGAGAAGTCCCACTCCTCGTACCCGTGGAGGTTAGCGGGCGGTGGCGCGTCAAGGGAACCCAGGGACGATTCGTCACCGGCTGAGGCACTGGGATCCCTGGCGACGAAGACGTGACGGCTGGGGGGAACCCTGCGCATCGTGGTGTCGACGTTGTTGTTGTAGGCCGTCGCGGCTCCACGTAGACCAATGGGAAAGCGTGGTCCGGAGACCGTGCGCTTTCCCGTTGGGGCGGCGGTTGTCGTGGTGGCGGGCGCGCCGCGCCGGGGAGGCGCGCGTTCGGCTGCCGTCGCTCGAACCGTGCCTTGCGCGAACGCGGACCGGAGCGGCGGCGGCGCCGTGGCGTCGACGGGCCCGCAACATCCGTGTCGGGCGGGCGTCCGTGCCGTGACGGTGCGCGCAGCGGGGGCCGGAGCGGACCCGGCCTGGCGCCGCGCGCGGAGCTCCTCACGGTTGGTGAGGCGCATGAGGTAGCCGTTCCCCGTGGCCTGAAAGTTCAGGCCCCCAAACCGGATTTCGAACCCGGCGGGGAGGGGGTCCGAGCTGCCCATGCAGTAGCGCGAACTGCGGTACTCAGTGTGGATCACCATGGAGGGAGTTGGTGGAATGACCCTAGGCGCTCGATTGCCCCACGGTGGGCGCCAACTGTCGGTGCGGAATGTGGTCCTGACACTAACCAGTAATAAGCGCCGAGGTCTATCCCTCAATGGTCGATGCTAAGCAACAAGGGACACAGAGTTTATCCTGGTTCCGGCCGGTGGGCCGTACGTCCAGCAGTGGTGTGCTCGTGGCACTATATTGCTCAGCACCGGGGCTGCCTGTAGTGGGGCTGTACAAGCAAGGCGGGAGAGGAAGCGTGGCTTCCATGTCCCTGATGTAGTGGCTGGAGATGTTGTGGGAGAGTTGGAGAGCAAGTGCGTGGCGCAGCTTGACTCGTGTTGTGTTCTGTTGTCTCCTGTCTGTTCGTCCCTCCCCTGCGGCTGGGGGGTTCGTCCTCCTTTTATAGATCAAGGAGACAACGAATCACATGCGCGCCGTGCTATTTAGCTATGTGGAGGAGGGTGATGTGCTATGCTGTAGAGTAGGCGGCCGTCCAGATGATCCTCGCAGCGATCCGGCCATCATGGCGTATCTTGTACCCGAACAGTAGCGGCTTCGAGGGTAGAAGGGCAGCGGACGGCTGTGATGTCCTCAGACGGGCTCGAGGAGGTCGCTGACGTTGGTCCGTATAGAGCACAGTGGAGGGTGAGGCGGCACCCCGTTCCCGCATGCTTCACAGTGCTGGAGTTGTTGCCACAGCGCCTGGAGTGCGCTCGTACGGGCGGGGGCGGCAGCCATGCCGTTAACAGTGGTAGGGATGGCGTTCCACCGGCCTAGCGCCTTCACCTAACCCTGCAAGGTCACAAGAAAGCAACTCGAGGGTGCAGCCGGCCCCCCTTCGAGGGCTTGGCGTGTTAGTCGTACCGGGGCGGATGGCGCGGCGTCACGGGACTGGCGCCGGCCACGCCGCACAGTTCCTTCTACAGTGGAGGGGATGGGATCCCTCCTGGGGAGTTGGTGCGGTGGTACCGGGGCGCGAGCCCCAGGCACATGATGGCGCCGCCCTGCAGTTGTCAGGGCATTAAATGCTCGTGCGCGGAGGCAGGCGCACACGTGCGGGGCGCCCTCGAGCGAGGCGGACCCTGTTAGATGGCGGAGCGGACCCTCGAGCGAGGCGGAGCCTGCTCGAGGGAAACGCACCCCCTCGAACGGGACGGAGCCCGCCCGAGGGAGGCACGCGTCCTCGAGCGAGGCGGAGCCTGCTCGAGGGGATCTTCGAGTGGGCCGCCTTGGTGGGCTGTGTCCTGCATGGTTAGGCGTGTTTGGCTTTGTTGCAGGTTTTTAATTTGGGGTTTCCCAGTTGTTAAAGGGGACCCCTAGGGCTGTCCCCGACACTCGGAAACCTAGTGCCTCCTCGAAGAGGTTGATGGCTTAGACGACGATGATCCCTTCTTCTTCGGTGAAAAGGCTTGTAGTTTTCTTCCATGATTGCAGCACTCTCCCTCACAAATATATATCCGGGGTTTTCACCCGGTAACAAGGTACACAAATATTATTTTGGAGTCTGAACTTTGAGTGAATTAAGGGTGTGGATTTTTTTTGAGCTATCAAGCTTGGGAAGGTTGGCTATGTCTACGGAGGTTCTGGGCACACAAACTTGAACACACAAACTGAGGAAGAAGAGGGAAGCTTGCCTGTAGAAAACGGGAGCCGGGGGGCTCCTTAAGTAGGGGAGGCCGACCGGCTTGGGCCGACCGGCCTGGGTGGCCTGGTGCTCCTCCCCGCCTCGGCTTTCTTCCAGCACGATCATTTCGCCTCTACAACTTTCCTGCCCGTGTGCTCCTTGAGTTGCACCGCCCAAACGCTCTCATCCACTCCTTTTCTTGCATTATTGGTCCTTCCACTTGATGCTTCATGCTTCAAGTCATGTCCATGCTCCCTTGCTCCACTTGCTTCACATGCCACCATGAAATTCCTGCAAAGTTCATGCTTGCTGCCCACCATGCTTGTCCTTTGCATGTGGACTTGGTGAAAGTTGATGAAAGAGTATCCAATGGTGCATGCATGATTAATTCAAACTAGATTGCCTCCCTTTAAGTGTGTTTAAGGCTAAGCACTCCTCTAATTTCGAAATTTAAAAATATTTTTCAGAGCCATGCAAGAGCTCAAGCATAAATTTAGAGAAGTTTTTAAACCATTAAAAACAAATGTAAGTCGGAAATATTTTCTGACTACGTTGATATCGGTCTCACCGGTATAGTTTACCTTCATTGGTTAAGAGCGAACTTTTCCCGGCTTGATCAAGGGGGCATAGGTTTAGGTTCTAATTTTGATTAGATGAGAGTGATTTTGAATGAAACAAAATTAAATGAGGCTTAGAAAAATTCTAATCTTAGAGAAACAAAGGATAAGGATTTTTAAACCAACCAAAAGTTTTGATTTCTAGGTTCACGCGAGTCCTACCAAGTGCTGAAATTTAAATAACACCTAGGTATAAGTTGTGGCTCTACTCGTGTGTTTTTAGCATGAAAAATAAGTCAACCACAATAACATAATAGGGGCGAAAGGTTGAGTTAGGTTCTGAAATTATTTGGTTGTGGTTTCTCGAAAAGAATCAAACAAACATAGGAGGGTTCATGCAAAGGGTTTATGATAGAGCAAAATATTCAACCAAGATTTATGTATCTAATATTGTTCAACCACTTCTAAGTCTAATGTCTTTGCGTAATAAAATTCAAAACTAACTTATTATTAAAAAGACTCGAAAAACCTGGAATTGGGTTGTCCTCCCGGTAGCTTATTCTTGACTCGACGAAACGGGTTGCCTCCCGCCTAGCGCTTCGTTTATAGTCCATGGCTAGACTTCTTCACTTGATTACCTCGGATCAACGCTCTTTGCGGGCGTTGCAATCTTGGGTACCCACTTCCGCACCATCTTGGGCACGGGCTTCTTCTTCATCTTAGTCAATTTTTTTGGTCTTCACAGGCTGGCTTTGTCTTTTGGTCTCGACGGATGCAACAACTTCCTTCATGTAGTGGCTCGGCATCTCGAACTCCAGTCCTTCGGTTGTGATCTTCATGGTCTCCTTAGTGTGATCCTCCTTCTCTCCCGAATGAGTTTGAGTAGCCTTCGCCGTCTTGGGACCTTGGAGTTGTCTCGGATATTCTTTTTTGTTACCCATCTAGCGCCCGACAAGTTGTCCCACTTGCGTCTCTAGCAACTTCATCACGATGAACACTTCATGTATAGAGCTTCTGACCTCCGTCACCTTGCCATCTAAATTCTTCAATATTTTCTCCATAGCCTTAAACTTAGTGATGACATCCTTCTTGGACATGGTCGTGCTCCTCACAATCCTTGCATGTGGATCTTGCCTTGGCAACCTTTAGGTGTTGAGCTTCTTTCTCTATCTCCATCTTCTCCATCCTCCTCTTAAGTAAACCGATTTGCCACTCAAGGAATCCGGCTCGTATGTATTCATTGAAACGCTCCAAAGCTCCCGCAATCGTCATGCTGATAGTTGAGACCTTGATCTTGAATGGCCTTCCAGCGTCTTGAAGGTTTATGATAGGTAGATCAACGATGTCGGTTTAGGTTGATCTTCCTTTGGACTTGGAGGTGGTGATTCCCTTGGAGATTCCGGCGGTCCTTCAACTTCGTCTTTTGAATCTAGGGTTTCCAACCCTTTAGCTTGTGTTGCACGTCTCCTTTGCCTGTAAAGTTTTCCTGGATCATCCACAAAAAAAAGGTTTGGGTTTCTTGGAGAGGTAGCCAACCATCTCCGGTTAGGGTTAGCAATAAACAAAGTATGCAAAAACTAGAAAGTAAAAATAAATCTATGAAAACTAGGGTTAGGCAAACTAGATTAGATGTATTTTGAGGATGATCAAAGTTTAGTAGATGCAAAAAGAAAAACAAAAAGAAAACTGAAAATTACAAAAAGGCAATAAAAAATCAAATCTTGATCACTTGTTCCCCGACAACGGCGCCAGAAAAAGGGGCTTGTTGACGGTTAATAGTTGTATCAAATTTCGTTTATGACTTGCAAGCGGACAAGTCTCCGTCGTAGTCAAGGGACCCTTCTTCCCTCGAGTGGTGAACCTAAGGTATCGAATCCGTGGAACAAATGTGTGACGCAAAAGTTGATCTAGTAAAGCCAAGTAACTTCAATCTTCGGTAAAACCCTAATGCATCTAGGTAAAAGACATGAAACTAATCTAATCTACTAAAGACCGGAGATAACAAAGTAAGATTGGGTAGATAAACCGATCTAGAGAGATCGGGGTAAGCCTTTTGTTGAAGTTCCAAGCAAGAGAAGAAGTAGCAAATCGAATCTTATTAGAAGCCTCTTTAAACCGTGGTTTCCCATCCAAATCCGAAAACGTCCGCCTTTCGGACCCCCCGTTCCGTCACAACGTATCCCTACTCATGCGGGGAGTCTAGGGCGAGTCAAAAGACAAGTCGAGATTCTTTCGGAAGATCCGGCGTGTACCTCTAGCCACCGCGGCTACAAGAACACCATATGTGATCTATCGCGCGAATAGATCTAAAAAAGAAAACCAATCGAAAAACGAAATCTTCGAGGAAACACTTGATCGCTAAGAATAGATTCAACTTGATAGTTCAACTATGACAATGGTACATACACAAGATCACCACCGGGATCCTTCCTTGATCTTGCTTCTAGCTCCGGGAACTCCGACGTGGTCTTCCATGCAAGGTTCCCACGCCGGCTAGGGAAACCCTAGTCAACTAGCTCGACCCTCTCCTCTCCGGGATGGTGTCCCTCTCTTCTCTGCTCCTCGGCGGCCGATGACGAATTGTATCCTCTGTGGCTCTCAGTCAGGGGGCTATAAATAGCCAGAGATGCAACTAGGTCAAAGGGGAGGCCGACTGGGCCCCGAAACAGGCTGGGCTGACCGTCCTAGACCTGTTTCGGCCCAGTTCGTGTCCTCCTTCGCCCGGTGTTGCTTCCCGCGTCTTCTAGATCCTCTCCCCTTTTGCATGTGGGCCCTTGTCGTCGGTTTCTCTCCGAATTGGACGAAGCTCCTTGCCTTGCAAGATTCAGCACTTTTCTGGCTAGGTCCTCGGAGTTTTTCATCTTCTCGGGCTTGGTCCTTGGGCTCTTGGAGTCATGTTCACTTCATTGCTTGACTTGTACCGGACTTCAAGGTCTTGTCATGAGGTGCTTAATGAACTTATCCCGGAAGTCTTGCTTTCAATGTTAAAACCCTGCGTAAACACTTAACTCCAAAACCGACATGCACAAGTGAACTTGTTATACCACGGGGGTTAGTACCAATGGATAAGATACAAAAGCCATGCCAACACCGAAGGTAAACTCATGGCTAGGTTGACGGATTTTCACCGTCAACAAAGGCAAAATCAGAGCACCTTTGAATACTACCAACCAAATATAATGGCGAGACAGCTAGGATGTGGCCAAGTGCCCCCAAGGCTATTCCTTCATGAATTCCTCAAGCCCAGAGAGGATATTAAGGAACTCCTGCAAGCAAAAAGGGTCTTTGAGTATTAGTGCAGCCCGACTGTTTATGCTCCTATGCCCTTTGTGCCAATAACAATAGCTCATCCCTCCTTTACTTCCTGGTGGCAAGAATTCCATGATCACACCTTCAATGTGCCAGTACATTCTCTTTGTCTTGAGCTAATGCCTGATTTCCAGCCAATTTCAGAGGTAATATACTTATTTTTCTTTCTTCTTTCTCAATCATGTCCTTCTTTACTGATCAGGATCCTTTGCCATTTTCTGCAGGATACATTACCTGCCCCTCGTGCTAGGACAATCTCCTACAACATTACAGGCCCAATCTCTGCCTTGGGATTCAATTCCACCACCTTTGCTCAACTGATGTCCAGATATGCTACATCAGACCCTACTCTCATCAGTTCAGCCTCTGATAAAAAAAAAACTCCATCCCTGGTTGCTCCTCCAATTGCCAAGAAGAAAAGAACATCTAAAAGAGTTCTTATTGAGGTTAACATATTTTCCTTCCTGAGCATAAAACCACTCTTCATCCTGATCATTTTATCTTGTGTAATTTCAGACCAGAGTTCAGCAACCAACAATCACTACAGAATCTGCCAATGCCCCATCTACTGGTAAGATTTTCACCATCTCTTTTCCTTTTTTAAACCATCTTCATTGGCATTTACCCTCTACTTATTATTTGCAGAGGAAACATTGGTGAGCCAAACTGTGGGGAGTTCCGCTCCTCAACATGTTTCAAATCCAGCTTCACCAAGAATCCAACCATCCTCTCTTCAAGTAGAAGCTCCAGCTTCACCAAGAATCCAGCCATCCTCTTCTCAAGCAGAAGTTCCAACTTCACCAGGGATGGATCCATCTTCTCCTCAGCCAGAAGCTTCAACCCTACCAAGGACTCCACCAGCTTCTCCTCAGCTAGAAGCTTCAGCTTTACCAGGGACCCCCAAGCTTCTCCTCGACTGATCATCCAGGAACCCCTTCTTGAGCCTGAAAAACTCCCTTCTCCAACTCAGGAGGCCAGGAATGAGGTAAGCATGAATATTTATCTCTTTTATTTCCATTTAATAAATCATCCTTAATTCGGCAAGCCTTTCTTTTCAGGATCAAGCTGTGTGACCACCAAGCTTTTCTTTTACTGTGGATGACTTAACTGCCGAAAAAGGAGATGAGGCATCTTCAAGCCAAGCTTTATCAGAGGAAAATCAAGCAAAGCTAAAAGAAATCCTCTCTTTGCTACAAAGGTACATCCAGGATCAAGTCAGGGACGTGGATCTTCTAGAAGAAGTGCTTGAATCCATCAACCAAGAGCTTCCTAACGATATCAAAGCCTCCTTGGAGCCTATCTCACAATTGGATAATCACTTTGCAGTAGTGAGGTGAGCTTTGAAGAATCAATCCTCCCGACCAGCCCTGGAACAAAAGAGAGCCCAAGCCAAGCAATTCGTGAAAGACTCACAGGCTCAGATCCAAAACAATAAGGAATTGCTGGCTGAACTGCAGCCTGCACTTGAATTGAAGATCACCAGAAAAGCTGTACTAGAAGCCGAACTGAAGAACTTGACAGCTGAAATCGAGGCTGACAAGAAAAAGATAGCCGAACTTCCTGAATCAACAGAGAAGATCCAAAAGGAAGCTACAGCAGCCTTGATTGAATCAAATCAGCTCAAGACAAAGCTCTCCGCTCTGTCTAGAACCCAAGAAGCTGATCAGAAATTGCTGGAAAACATCAGCAAGATGATATCAGATGCTTCCAGTGTAATCTCAAAATACTTGGGTATATGATTGTATCAAACAATTTTTAGCCGAATGGTTTATTGTCCTTTTAATTTTGCTCACCATAAGCTTTATTTTCCAATATTTATTTTGCCTTACTTTAGCGAGCAACCCTCAGATGATTCATTCGGCAATTCTGGCCAAACAGCGTTAGACCCGAATAGCAACCCGACCGCAACTCAGCCGAATTTCAACGAGTCAAACTGAATACAACCCAGCTTGAATCCCAAACGACTCGACGACGATTCGGTTAAGGGAGTCTCTCCACCTCCCAAATTTCTCGGGATATGCACCACGATCTCGGGCCACGATCTCTTTGCCAGTCCCATAAATAAGAACCTCGGGTTCCCCTAGCCTTTCACCAAATCCTCTGCTTTCAAGCCTTTGCCAATCTAAACTTCTCTTCTCTAGTACTAGTACTCCAAAAAGCTCAATGGTCGGCAGCAGCAACAAGCGCTGGGCCAGCGACGAGGCCGAAGGGAGCCGCGCTGGCGCTCGCCGGAGGTGGTGATCGTCAATTTCTTCACAGCTTTTTCTAGATTTCTTTTTGTTTCTGACGACCCTCTTCGTGTTTCCAGGTTCACCCAGTGGAACCCCGCTCCTGCACCAGCCACGACCCCGGCCAAGGTGGGCGACTCCTCGGGATCGTCCGGCCGTTCCCACTCCTCCAGCTCGCGCTATAGCGATCGAGACACACGCAGGTTCAAGGCGGAGTGTGATGAAACCCGGTGCGAGTTGGGGGACGTCTCCAAGAAGGTCAGAATCGCCGAGCACGAATGGGAGCACCAGCACAAGCAGCTGCTGTTGATGGTAGATTATCGTATCAAAGTTCATATGGATTTGCAAGCGGACAAATCCACCGTTGTAGTCAAGGGACCCTTCTTCCCTCGAGTGGTGAACCCAAGGTATCGAATCCGTGGAACAATGTGCAATGCAAGGATTCAATCTAGTAAAGCAAGGAAAGCTATCTACAAACTCATAAAGGAAACACATCTAATCTAATCTAATCTAATCTAATCTACTAAAGAGGTAGCAAGAGAAAGCAAAGAGATAACCGATCTAGAGAATCTAGATCATGCTTATGTTGTAGCTCCAAACAAGATAGATGAAGATAGAAAAGCGAATCTCATTAAAAGCATCTTTAAACTGTGGCCTCCGATCCGATTCCGAAAACGCCCGCCTTTCAGAACCCCCGTTCTGTCACGATGTATTCCTATTCATGCGGGTAGTCTAGACTGAGTTCGATAAGAACAAGTTGAAATCACTTGGTCGGTCCGGTATGCACCTCTAGCCACTGCGGCTACAAGAGCACCCTATGCAATCTAGCTATAGACTAGATTGGGGAAGAAGCAAAACCAAGAAGAAAACAAAATCATCGAGAAGGCACTTGATCGCTAGAAATCGGATTCACTATAAAACTTCACCATGAATGATTACATGAACAAGATCACCACCGGGATCCTACCTCGATCTTGATCCTTGCTCCGGAGCTCCGACGTGGTCTTCCATGCAAGGTTCCCACGTCGGCTAGGGAGACCCTAGACAACTAGCACGACCCTCATCTCCGAGATGGTGTCCCTCAAGCTTCTCTGCTCCTCGGCGGCGGATGACGAATTGATTGATGCGTGGCTCTCGGTCAGGTGGCTATAAATAGCCCGAGATGCATCTAGGTCAAAGGGGGGCCGACTGGGCCTCGAAATGGCATGGGCCCACATCGGCCCAGTCCGCGGCCTCCTTCGCTCGGTGTTGCTTCCCGAGTCTTCTATATCCTCCCCCCTTCTGCATGTGGGCCCTTGTTGTCAGTTTCTCTCCGAATTGGACGAAGCTCCTTGTCTCGCAAGATTCGGCACTTTTCTGTCTAGGTCCTCGTAGTTTGTCATCTTCTCGGGTTGGGTCCTTGGGCTTCTTGGAGTCGTGTTCACTTCATTGCTTGACTTCTACCGGGCTTCAAGGTCTTGTCATGAGGTGCTTAATGAACTTATCCCGGAAGTCTTGCTTTCAACGCTAAAACCCTGCGTAAACACTTAACTCCAAAACCGACATGCACAAGTGAACTTGTTATACCACGGGGGTTAGTACCAATGGATAAGGTATAAAACTCATGCCAACACCGAAGGTAAACTCATGGCTAGGTTGACGGAATTTCACCGTCAACATCTCCCCATGCTTAAACCTTGATCGTCCTCGAGTAAGCCTTCGATGGATATCATCGTTGCCCTTCATTGTTTAAACCTTGCACTTGATCATACACGAGAAAACATAATGCTCTCAAAAGTTTAATTCATTAAAGTTCCATAATGTACTAGCCTTCATCCCTACGAAGGGTAGATTAATAATTAAGCTTATCCCACAAGTATTAACATGCTCCCAAAGTTCAAATGGATCTCGGAAATTTTGAAATAAAGAACAAGATGAAAAAGAGCTAAACCAAGTTCACAAATTTAAACCGCCTTGCACCTTGCTCATGAACTCTCATCTTATCTTGTCTCTCAAGCCTAATTATTCTACTCCTTTCCCTCTCATAACATATTTATGTGGTAGGCTTTTATATGGAGCTTTTTGGGAAAGTTTAGTCCTAACAAGATATTATAAGTGAGATGTTGT
This sequence comes from Cenchrus americanus, assembly GCA_947561735.1. NCBI lineage: Eukaryota > Viridiplantae > Streptophyta > Magnoliopsida > Poales > Poaceae > Cenchrus > Cenchrus americanus. Next base: position 30,613,171 of record OX387244.1, on the reverse strand, counting down.
CAAAACAAGACAAGCTTCTCATGGTCTTACCGAGACTCATCAAAAAGGTCATTGGAAAATAATGTTATAACAAGGAGGGGAAAGAGAAAAGTACACACACTTGAGATAGGTGGACATGTGCAAATGGCAAAGAGTGATCCCGAGGCACAAAGGAAGTCCTCGTTATCGGATTGCACATGGTTGGAAAATAAGTATGGATCTTTTAATCTTGAAGCCTTGAAATTCCTAATGCACTTTAGAGAACTCGGGGAGTTCACTTTATTTTATTTTTATATCATACATACTCATATTTTTTCTCATTTTTCTTTATACTCACTTTTTTCTTTCTTTTTCTTTCTTTATTTTTTCATTCATTAATTTTTTATTTGCTCCCCTTGAACTCTAAATTGCATTGTACCTACCTCCTCCCCCATGCTTAGACGTTTGCTCGTCCTCGAGCAAAGAGGTGATAGAGATAAGGTAGGTACCGGAAATACTTTTCCTTTGGAGAGATACTTGAAATCTTCAATGTTGGCACCATCTTGCAATCTTCCTTGAATTGACGATCCATTCTGAACGATAGGTTGTGGTCAAGGAGGTAAACACAAAAGATGATATTTGGTTTTAAGGGTGGATATCCGGCGAGGTTTGTGAAATCTCCAATGTGGGGATACACAATGCATGGATAGAAAGACTAGCAAAAAGATTGATATGCAAAAATGGAATGACCAACTTCTTAGTCTCGGGCCAGAGAAATCAAGGCCTGAAATAACTCACCCAAAAATAAACCTTGTATACTAAGTTTTTGCACTCAACTATATATGTGGCTCTGGATAGGTAGAACAACACGCAAGTGGTATTTATGACAAGGTTAGAATTACTTTTAAGAACAAAAATAAATCATCTTTAATCCATCTAAAACTTGAGAGCACATAGAACACTATGGGTCTTTATTTTTATCATAACCTCCGCTAAAGATTAAGCTAGCATTTAGATAATTTCAGATTTGTATTTCAAGAGAGCATTAGCTTAAACATGCATAAAACAATTACAAAGATAAACAAAGCGGCAATTATAATCATATATCATCATGGCACAAACTTTGTAACTTTACTAATGGTAAAAACTAGGTGGTGACTTTATTCATGATGAAAATAAAAACAAACACACATGCTGAAAATTTAAAAAAACTAAAAACACTATGCATACATAGGTGCAAACAAGCTGAAAATTAAAGAAGAGGGGGGTAAAGGAAAGATAACTAAAGCTCCTCCTCTCTCTAATCTTCCGCCGGTGGTTGATATTAATAGTCTTGGTTGTTGTACCCTTACTCATAATAGGATTGCACCGCTTCTCCTATGAATTGTATGACGGTGCTAAGTGAGGGTGTCAAAGCTCATAAGCGATGTTTGCATTACCTTCACCGATTTGGTTTGCATTGGTTTGGATGGCTGCAATAATTTGCATGTTTCTCGCAGCGTATCCCCCAATGGTGGCCACACTTTGTTGTGGTTGAGAAAGATGTGCATATGGCTCCGCAAAGGCTACGTTGGGCACCGCAAAATTTGGTGGGGGTATGGCTGCACCACTCCCCCATGCTTGCATTGGTACACCACCGTAGTAACTTAGCGGCACCGGAATGCCTCCAAATGGTGGCACATAATTTTGTTGTGCACCTCCTTCTTGGGCCATGGAAGAACCTTCTCCTATAATCCTTGTCTTTTATTTTTCTTCACCGGCATAAGAAGTCCTTCCTCTAACCAATCTTCTTTCCCCTCAAGAAAAAGTCTTAATCTTTCATCCGGAAGGGGTAAGTTTACTTTGGCCACTTTAAAGCCTCCTCTCTCATCTCCACTTATGTTCTTGCTTCGCTTCATATTTTCAAATGGGAAGTCCCGGGTAAGAGATGCTTCGGGTTTCTTGTAATACCCGGTTTCAAAGAGATAGCCAACATGGAGAGGTAACACCCCGAACCAATATCTCCCGAACCCGATGTTGTTCACAACACCACCAGTTGATCATAAGGTGAGTGGGGTCTATTGGCTGCCTGGCAATCAAAGCCGAGTAAAGCCAATTCAACTCCGTGTTGGTTATCTTTGTCTCTTTTATTCTCCCCAAAATCCTTTTGCACATCCATGAGTGAAACTCTTGGATGATGGGGTTCCGGATAGTATTTCTTCATTGATGGTCTTTTCCCGCGATCATACTCCAAAAAACTTCCAATGTGCCTCATGCACATCCACTTGTTAACGAGATCCCTTTTGAAAACCGAGCTATTCCCTAATACATAGGGAACCGCTTGTTCAATCAAGATAGGAGACACTCGCCCATGGGTCTACGATACTAGAACATGAAATCATTTTGAACATGAAAACCAATCTAATCTATCGGGGGTTGGGACCACGGTTTCGCCCTTTCCCTCCTCTCGTACTAACTACGTGAAGGTATTCATGACTAGACCTATGATGGACACAGCGTATTGAATGGATCCAAGGAAGCATTGGAGCTCTTACTTGTCACACCCGACTTTTCGAAGAAAACCAAGTGCAAACCTATATGCATGCCAGGATCAAGTTTCATGCATATAGTGACATAAAAGTGAATACAGAAACAGTATCACGTAAGGAAAAGAAAGATTATCAGAGATTTACGCTTTATCCTGGAAACGAAGGCTCCAAACATCACAGGCAATCGACTGGGGGTTGCGTATGCCTAGCACCAGCAACATCTTCATAGCAGCTTCCTCTTTCTGAGCAACAATGTTTATAGCAAGGGTGAGCACTTGTCGTACTCGGCAAGTGTGGAGAAAAGAATGAATGCAAAGGCTTTGTAGTGGAGTCGGGCTATAAGCATTTAAGCAATTTTAGTTGGTCAAGTTTTATTAGCACTGATTACTAATAAAGTATAAGTTTATACCAACCCACATTAAGCATAAGGTAAGAAATACACCATGAGCACATGGCAAACATAACTAGAGAACACGATTTAAGTCCATCTTCAAGTTTGATTATCATGTGAGGGTCCAGGCCGCTCTTGACCGTGAGCACGGCTAATTGATTAGTTTTACACTCTGCAGAGGTTGTACATCTTTACCCACAAGTCGCGTAAAAACTCCGAAGAGCTTTGCACCGAACCACGCTGTGCAAAAGTAGGCACACTACCACACTACCGAGGTGTGGCTGCATAGGGACGCTACGAGGCCTTTACATAGAGTCCTCCCGTGCGTATTAGTCCATAGTAGTATGTCATAGAGGCTATCTTTCGTACCACACTTCTATTACGGACGGTAAGCCATAGAGTCTTCCGTTCCATCACCGCTTCGGAATAGAAGAGCCATAAAAGCATTCCTCTGTCCCCAACCTACTATGTGAGTAATAACCACACAAAGACTTCCCTAATTACTCGGCCAAGACCAGAGCCATATAGTCCTTGTGGTTGCACTGTTGTCCTGGGTGGTCGCTCCATGTTCCGATTAAGCATATGGTCTTGTATAAAGCAATCAAGGATATAACATAAAGGTAAAACAAGTTCATCATTGTTGTTCATTAAAACCACCATAACCTAGGTATAGAAACTAAGCATAGCTACCCAACATAAATGTAAACCCAGGTTAACAAGGAATGACAATCAAAGACTAGGATAAACCTTAATAGGAACCCATCAAAATTAATGCAAGCAATGCAATGAGTGATTAAGTATAATTCTTAGGACAAAAGATCAAGGACACACTTGCCTTTAACCACAGTAATGTTGTTGCTCAGAATCTTCAACCTCTTGCTCTTCAAAGCTTCTCGAACGGCGTTCACTCTAAGCGCATCAATCATCGGGCACAATCATACACAAAGCAAACAAACAAACATACTAAGAACAAAGCACCAATCAAAAGAAACCTTTAAAAGAATGCACTAAAGGATATGATCGATTAGATGGATCACTAAAGAACACAAAGGGTGCTTGGAAAGGCTTGGTTAACTTTGAAGAGGTGGTCGCGGAAGATTGAGCAAGGACCGGAAAGATCACACTTAGATTGAGCTGATACAAGAACGTCTAACGAACGTTTTGCATATATGAGAGAGCAAGGCTATGAGCTAGGTTCATTTTAATTAACAAAACAAATATAAAGGATATTTCAGAAATCAAATACCCTATGTTGACATTACTGCAATATTAAACTTTATTTATGAAACCGGTGTAAAGAACTAGTCAAGTTTTATTAATAAAGATTCATATATTGATTAATCGATTAAACATTTAATTTGGAAAAACTAAACTATATGACAATCTAAACGAAACTTTGTAACTCGAGTAGATCATATTATTATTAAAAGCATTATGGTATTGGCATTAATCAAATTAATATTTATTATAAAAGCCGATGTAAAAGCCTAATCAAATTTTAATTAGAAAAGATTAATTAACGATTAAACAAATTAACATTTGGTTTACGAAAACCGAGATAAAGATCTAAATAGCTTTTATGTACAAAAACATGTGATAGAAACATTAACCAAATTAAATTTGCTTATGAAAAACGATGTATAGATCTATTTTGCTTTTATTTGGAAAAGACGTGTATAACTAGACATTAATCAAAATTAATATTAGTTTTATTTTCAGAAAACAAAACATGGTGAAAACACTCCACTAACGCGTGCTTTACATTATTATGGACCTAACGCAACTTGAACGGATTAAATCGGAGCTAAAACGAAAAAGATATGAGAAAAACAAGATTGAAAGGACCTAGTCGCGATTAACCGTAGATTTCAGGGGCTAGCAAAGAAGATTCCCGAGACACATCAAATAGTGCTCGCGAATGGATATAATCTGGGGGTTAGATCTGCAAAAAGTTTCAGGATGGATCTGGTTGTGAAGTTTTAATAGATCTAGGGAGTTTGGAGCAAAGATTGCAAGACACAAAAGATATGCTAATCATTACAGGGTTCTCCAGGGGTCCAAGTGCAAAACAGCCATCTTATCTTTTTCCTCCACACAGGAACACCAGCAAGGGGCGGCGGCGGCCCTGGTGGCCATGGGCGCCGGCGCTCCGGGCATCGAGGGGCTCAATTGAGGCACAAAACGGATAGAGGGGATCGAGACGAACACGATGGGGGGCTCACCTCGGGCGGAGGACGACGGAGCCAGCCGGATTTTGCGGTCAACCGTGGCGGTTTAGTTCGGGCTCGGCTTCAGAAGGGCGGCGGCGCACGGTTGCGAAGCGGGGGGCGGCGGCGCGGCTTGTGCGGCGGGCGGCGGCGCACTAGGGCGGCGAAGCGGGGGCGCGCGCGGGGGCGGCTCGGCCTCCCCTTTATGGGGGGCGCGAGCTTGAGCCCCCGGCGGCCATGGCCGGCGCGCGGCGGCCGGGCCCGGATGGGCCACGGCGGGCCGGGCCGGTGCGGGCGGAGCGGGTTGGGTCGGGCCTCTGGCTCGGCCCAATCCGGTAGGATAGGGTTTCTTTCTTTTTTTTCAGAATCTATTTCCAGTGCGAAAAATAATCCAGAAAAATTCTGTAAATTATTTTAAAGCACGAAAAATACTCAGAAAATCACAAAAATTCCAGGAAAATTCCTAGAGATAGATTAAGACACGAACAACCCAAATAAAGCGTTTGGTGCTCATGAAAAAGATTTTAGAGCCTTCTATTAAATAAAAAATGCTCGGAGAAAATGAGAATAAATTCCAGAAAAATCCGGAAAATTCTCGGGAGAGTTTGGACAGCTCCTAAACGCATTTTTGAAACCTTTTGCACTCAAGAACCACTAGATGCATCGGCATGAAGGCAACACTCTCAACTTTTATTCAATTTAGAAAATCTAACAAAGAATTTTCCTATACTATATTCCCTGTAAAGAAAAATAAATGTTGGAAAAATTTTAAAATTATAAGAAAATCGTTATTTAATTATTCTTTCTATTCACATCCTGAAATTGGAAATTTCAGGGTGTGACAAATGTACCCCCCTTAAAAGGAATCTCGTCCCGAGATTCGAAAAAGGCTAGCAAGAGACAAGGGTTTATTCCGAACTCTTTTCATATCCTTCAACAATATTATTCTTTTTCATACTTCAGAAAAATTTCCAAGCCTAACTTATACCAACATCCTTAAATATCGGGGGTCTTGTCTTGCTTGTGTCGTTGTCGCCATTCCTTCTTAAAATGACGATCAAGAAATTTCTTCGGGCATCTGTTGATAAAGTGTCCACCAGCTTTGCAATAAAAACAAGCTTTACTTTCCCTAATGTTTCGACGATTCTGTGGTGTCTCATAAATCACTGGTATTGTGACACCATGGGGATATTCTAGATATGCATCTTCATTGTAATCTTCAGGAAAACCTTGGTCTTGAGACATATGATGTAGGTGAGAATTGTTATTGGCTTCCCCTGGATATTCCCTCTTTCTCTTCTTACTCATGATCTCCTGTAGCTTGCTTTCTAGCCCAATAGCTTTGTTGATTAAATCTTGTAGACTGGAATAATCATGTAAGCTTAGTATACTTTGAAGATCTTCATTCAACCCTTTGATGAAATGCTCTCGTTTCTTCTTATCACTTTCAGCTGATCTTGGGGCATACAGAGATAATTGAACAAACTTATCCCCGTACTCAGTTACCGTCATCTGTCCCTGCTTTAAGTTAAGGAACTCCTTCCTCTTGAGCTTCATCGCACTCACAGGAGTATGGTGTAAGATAAAGTTGTCTTTGAATTCCTTCCACACAATACTCTCAGGTTGCTGATGTCCATTGGTGTAAGAATTCCACCACTGCGAAGCTGCTCCTATAAGTTGCCAAGATGCATACAAAGCTTTCTCTCCATCATTGCATTGTATCATATCTAGCTTCTCTTCAATTGTCTTGATCCAGTCTTCAGCTTCTAAGGGATATGTGGTACTGGAGAACGTTGGTGGCTCAGTCCTTATGAACTCTGCATACTTATCATCTGAGGGTGGATATGATAACCCATCTTGATTGTATCCATAGTCACCACAGTTATCATAGCTTTCTCCTTGGTTACCTCCTTCTTGGTTTTCCATCTGGTTGGTAGGTAAATATACGATCAGAAGGTAACAAGAGTAGTGCAAAACGAGTAGGGGAGAACAAGGAGGTGGGAGGTACAAAAGAAGAACCCAACTAGCAACTGATGTTATTGCGGATGTAAGACCCACAATACACCAACACTCACTTAAAAGAACCAACACAAGCAATATCATAAAACCAAGCATCATCATGCAAACACACAATTCCACCAAACAAGACATAGCTAAGGGAACGACACTACACGTTGTTAATAAAGTCAAAGGGTATCCTCCTAATAGATCAGATGTAGCTCCCAGCAGGGATATCCATAAATAATGGATTTTTCCCAGATCAAGGAGTATGAAATTATGAGTTCAACCCAACTGGAATCACCTCAATCGGAGGTTTAGAACTCGAGATATGGATTAGACAAGATGGCTATGTCAGCAGTGTTGGCAGATTCTGAATGCTCCACCAATTCGTATGTATCTCCATGGATACAAAACGAATACTGCTGAATTTTGGACAGGGCAAAGCTGATGAAATTCCTGAACTACTCCAGTTGGATTTACCTCAATCGGAGGTCTATAGCCTGAGATATAGAATATTGAAGGTGACTAGGTCAGCAGAGTTTACAGATTCTGATAGCTCCAATGTTTCGAGTATAGCTTCTGGAACACGTACTGGTTAGGGCTGAATTTTTTTATAGAAATTCACTTATGAAATTCAGGAACTAACCCAACTAGTTTCATGCCAATCGGAGTTCTGTAGCTCGTGATAAAATTGAAACAGCGCTGATGTGTCGAGGAGCTGCGCGAATAGATAGAATGTTAAGGGTAACGGTTCTACCAATGAATCAAGGGGGTGTTATTGCTTGAAAGAATGCACAGGCGAGATCGAAGAAATGTTCAAGGAGAGTGAAGATAAATATACAAGAATTCATGGTATGGAGAAAAGAAGATGGTTAAGATGTGAGATTCTTCATCAGAGAAGTCAAGGATAAGATAAGGAGGGATTGTAGAACAAGAGAGGCATTAAGAAATGACCAGTGCTAACTAGGCTTACGTCCTACCGTCGATACAGCTCTGATACCACTCTTTCACACCCGACTTTCCGAAGAAAACCAAGTGGAAACCTATATGCATGCCAGGATCAAGTTTCATGCATATAGTGACATAAAAGTGAATACAGAAACAGTATCACGTAAGAAAAAGAAAGATTATCAGAGATTTACGCTTTATCCTGGAAACGAAGGCTCCAAGCATCACAGGCAATCAACTGGGGGTTGCGTATGCCTAGCACCAGCAACATCTTCATAGCAGCTTCCTCTTTCTGAGCAACAATGTTTATAGCAAGGGTGAGCACTTGTCGTACTCAGCAAGTGTGGAGAAAAGAATGAATGCAAAGGCTTTGTAGTGGACTGGGCTATAAGCATTTAAGCAATTTTAGTTGGTCAAGTTTTATTAGCACCTGATTACTAATAAAGTATAAGTTTATACCAACCCACATTAAGCATAAGGTAAGAAATACACCATGAGCACATGGCAAACATAACTAGAGAACACGATTTAAGTCCATCTTCAAGTTTGATTATCATGTGAGGGTCCAGGCCGCTCTTGACCATGAGCACGGCTAATTGATTAGTTTTACACTCTGCAGAGGTTGTACATCTTTACCCACAAGTCGCGTAAAAACTCCGAAGAGCTCTGCACCCAACCACGCTGTGCAAAAGTAGGCACAATACCACACTACCGAGGTGTGGCTGCATAGGGACGCTACGAGGCCTTTACAAAGAGTCCTCCCGTGCGTATTAGTCCATAGTAGTATGTCATAGAGGCTATCTTTCGTACCACACTTCTATTACGGACGGTAAGCCATAGAGTCTTCCGTTCCATCACCGCTCCGGAATAGAAGAGCCATAAAAGCATTCCTCCGTCCCCAACCTACTATGTGAGTAATAACCACACAAAGACTTCCCTAATTACTCGGCCAAGACCAGAGCCATATAGTCCTTGTGGTTGCACTGTTGTCCTAGGTGGTCGCTCCATGTTCCGATTAAGCATATGGTCTTGTATTAAGCAATCAAGGATATAACATAAAGGTAAAACAAGTTCATCATTGTTATTCATTAAAACCACCATAACCCAGGTATAGAAACTAAGCATAGCTACCCAACATAAATGTAAACCCAGGTTAACAAGGAATGACAATCAAAGACTAGGATAAACCTTAATAGGAACCCATCAAAATTAATGCAAGCAATGCAATGAGTGATTAAGTATAATTCTTAGGACAAAAGATCAAGGACACACTTGCCTTTAACCACAGTAATGTCGTTGCTCAGAATCTTCAACCTCTTGCTCTTCAAAGCTTCTCGAACGGCGTTCACTCTAAGCGCATCAATCATCGGGCACAATCATACACAAAGCAAACAAACAAACATACTAAGAACAAAGCACCAATCAAAAGAAAGCTTTAAAAGAACGCACTAAAGGATATGATCGATTAGATGGATCACTAAAGAACACAAAGGGTGCTTGGAAAGGCTTGGTTAACTTTGAAGAGGTGGTCGCGGAAGATTGAGCAAGGACCAGAAAGATCACACTTAGATTGAGCTGAGACAAGAACGTCTAACGAACGTTTTGCATATATGAGAGAGCAAGGCTATGAGCTAGGTTCATTTTAATTAACGAAACAAATATAAAGGATATTTCAGAAATCAAATACCCTATGTTGACATTACTGCAATATTAAACTTTATTTATGAAACCGGTGTAAAGAACTAGTCAAGTTTTATTAATAAAGATTCATATATTGATTAATCGATTAAACATTTAATTTGGAAAAACTAAACTATATGACAATCTAAACGAAACTTTGTAACTCGTGTAGATCATATTATTATTAAAAGCATTATGGTATTGGCATTAATCAAATTAATATTTATTATAAAAGCCGATGTAAAAGCCTAATCAAATTTTAATTAGAAAAGATTAATTAACGATTAAACAAATTAACATTTGGTTTACGAAAACCGAGATAAAGATCTAATTAGCTTTTATGTACAAAAACATGTGATAGAAACATTAACCAAATTAAATTTGCTTATGAAAAACGATGTATAGATCTATTTTGCTTTTATTTGGAAAAGACGTGTATAACAAGACATTAATCAAAATTAATATTATTTTTATTTTCAGAAAACAAAACATGGTGAAAACACTCCACTAACGCGTGATTTACATTATTATGGACCTAACGCAACTTGAACGGATTAAATCGGAGCTAAAACGAAAAAGATATGAGAAAAACAAGATTGAAAGGACCTAGTCGCGATTAACCGTAGATTTCAGGGGCTAGCAAAGAAGATTCCCGAGACACATCAAACAGTGCTCACGAATGGATATAATCTGGGGGTTAGATCTGCAAAAAGTTTCAGGATGGATCTAGTTGTGAAGTTTTAATAGATCTAGGGAGTTTGGAGCAAAGATTGCAAGACACAAAAGATATGCTAATCATTACAGGGTTCTCCAGGGGTCCAAGTGCAAAACAGCCATCTTATCTTCTTCCTCCACACAGGAACACCAGCAAGGGGCGGCGGCGGCCCTGGTGGCCATGGGCGCCGGCGCTCCGGGCATCGAGGGGCTCAATTGAGGCACAAAACAGATAGAGGGGATCGAGACGAACACGATGGGGGGCTCACCTCGGGCGGAGGACGACGGAGCCAGCCGGATTTTGCGGTCTACCGTGGCGGTTTGGTTCGGGCTCGGCTTCAGAAGGGCGGCGGCGCACGGTTGCGAAGCAGGGGCGGCGGCGCGGCTTGTGCGGCGGGCGGTGGCGCACTAGGGCGGCGAGGCGGGGGCGCGCGCGCGGGGCGGCTCGGCCTCCCCTTTATGGGGGGGGGCGCGCGCGCTTGAGCCCCCGGCGGCCATGGCCGGGCGCGGCGGCGCCGGGCCCGGGGATGGGCCACGGCGGGCCGGGCCGGTGCGGGCGGAGCGGGTTGGGTCGGGCCTGCGGCTCGGCCCAATCCGGTAGGATAGGGTTTCTTTATTTTTTTTCGAATCTATTTCCGGTGCGAAAAATAATCCGGAAAAATTTCGTAAATTATTTTAAAGCACGAAAAATACTCAGAAAATCACAAAAATTCCAGGAAAATTCCTAGAGATAGATTAAGACACGAACAACCCAAATAAAGCGTTTGGTGCTCAAGAAAAAAGATTTTAGAGCCTTCTATTAAATAGAAAATGCTCGGAGAAAATGAGAATAAATTCCAGAAAAATCCGGAAAATTCTCGGGAGAGTTTGGACAGCTCCTAAACGCATTTTTGAAACCTTTTGCACTCAAGAACCACTAGATGCATCGGCATGAATGCAACACTCTCAACTTTTATTTAATTTAGAAAATCAAATAAAGAATTTTTCCTATACTATATTCCCTGTAAAGAAAAATAAATGTTGGAAAAATTTTAAAATTATGAGAAAATCGTTATTTAATTATTCTTTCTATTCACATCCTGAAATTGGAAATTTCAGGGTGTGACATTACTCCCTTTACGACATGGTAGCTAACCTTAAGCATTAAAGTATATTCAACACAAGATGATAGATAGATAATCCAACAAAGTATGATTACATCTCAAGATCATTACAACCCATGGATGAAAGGAGATTAACCCAACAAGGTGCTAGACATAGCACTGTTGATCACGGTTACCCTTCCGACGGTGTCTTCCTTCTTCTCCACTTGTGGGTGCTTCCTTCGAGGTGGTTGATCTCCCTTCGGAGATCTCCCTCCTCTCTCTCTAGTTTGTGATGGCCTCCTGGTGCGAATGGCTCTCTCGAAATGGAATGAGAGACTCGGCACTCCTTCATCAAGGATATGCGCCATGGTCATGAGAATTTCCTAGGCGAATTCCTTGTGGGTGTTTGCCGACACTCCGTTAGAGAATTGCACCCAACCTCGGTGTCCCCTATGAAAACCCAATATGTGGAGGGCTTGGTCGTCGAAGTCAACGTTCGCTACAAGCCTCTACTCAAGGCGAGCGAGCTTCTTCTCCTCCTCCTCCGTCATGATGATAAACCCATTGGAACACCACGGAGCGTATGGAGGTGGAGCGGATGATCGTGTCGAGCGGTGAGGTCGGACGGGCGGCTCCTCCGTACATCCATGAGGTTCGGTGATCCTCATAGACGAGCTTTGTGTGGCCCATGCCACCGAGGAGAAGAGTTTCCTCCTCGGCGGTGCCGTGTCCTCCTCCATACTCTGAGGAGACTCGGAAACCGAGTGCCTCCTCGAAGAGGTTGTCGATGATGGCTTAGACGACGATGATCCCTTCTTCTTGGTGCAAAGACTTGTAGTTTTCTTCAATGTTTGCAGCAATCTCTCCCTCACAAATAAATATCCGGGGTTTTCAACCAGTACAAGGTAAACCAATATTATTTTGGAGTCTGGACTTTGAGTGGATTAAGGATGTGTTTTGTTGCATGAAACAAGCGGGGTGGATGGCTAAGTCTAAGGTGGTTCCGGACTACAAACTAGAGCACACGAATAAAGAGATGGATGGAAGACCTACCTCTCTCCTCCTCTTGGCTCGGTTCTTCTCTAGCGCACTCATGCTTGCTTTGTTGCTTCGTGACCGCGTGCACCTTCCAAACATTCTCATCCACTCCTTTGCTTGCTTTATTGCTCCTTGCACTTGATGTTTTCGCTTTGAGTCACTTCCATACCCCTTTGCCTCACATGCCTCCATGATATTCCTGCAAAACAAAGCCTTGGCTGCCCCCATGCTTGTACTTTGCATGTGGTTTGATAAAATATGTTGGAGGGGCATCCCATGATGTATCATGGTGCATGTATGGTTAGGTTAACTAGATTGCCTCCCTCTAAGCATGTTTTAATGCTAAGCACTCCTCTAATTTCGAAAATAAAAAATAAAATCAGAGATACTAATGAGTTAAAATATAAATTTAGAGGAGTTTTTAAAACATTAAAAACAAATGTAAGTCGAAAATATTTCCGACTACTTTTATGTTGGTCTCACCGGTATTGTTTGCATTTATTGTTGAGAGCAAACTTTTCCCGGCTTGATCATGGGGGCATAGTTTTAGGTTCTAATTTTGGCTAGATAAGAGAGATTTTGAATAAAATTAAATTAAATGAGGCTTAGAAAAATTCTAACTCTAGAGAAACCAAGGATAATGATTTTTAAACCAACCAAAAGTTGAGTTTCTAGGTTCACGCGAGTCCCACCACGTGCTGAAATTCAGATAACATCTAGATACAAGTCGTGGCTCTACTCGTGTGTTTTTAGCATGAAAAACAAGTCAACCTTAACATCATAAAGAGGATGAAAGGTTGAGTTAGGTTCTGAATTTTTTTGGTTGCTGTTTCTCGAAAAGAAGCAAACAATCACATAGGATGGTTCTGTTAACACCAAAATTTGGTAAGGAGTCTGACTCGTTGGTCCAGCTCGATGAGGAGTCCGTCTGGTGGAAGGAAAGATCTTTTCAGCTGTATTCGGTAAAGAGATCTGCGGTCGGCTATCTGCTCCCGTTCGGCAAAGGAACAGTAGAGCTGATTTTGCGGGATTGGATGGTGACGTGGCTCAAGCAGAAAGGGTGAATGGATAGATAGGCGATCAAAGCTTAGAGATAAGTTAGGCAGCAAATCCATTCGAGATTGTACTTCGCAGGGTATAAATATGAGCCCTAAATGTATGTAAAAGAGGACAATCATTCTTCAATACAAACCGGCCTTACGCCAAACCCTAGAGTCCTTTTGTCGTGTCGTCGAGTTCTTCGAGAGGGTTCATCGATCCGTCGACCTTCGTGAGTACCGGCAACCTTGTATCATGTCTAGTATCATGCGATGGATTTAGATCTGATGCAAGTAGTCTTGTTACCATGCTTCGTGTCATGCGGTAGATTCAAGCTTGGTTCAAGAAGGTTTCTTGTTAGGTCATGAGCCATGCGGTAGGCTAAGATCTAGCTTGAAGCTAGTTATCGGCTCTATTGGATTTTGGCAAGATCCAATAGATTCATTAAGTTACCCCGTGTTACTTTGAGTTTTTACTTTATGTTTAAATTCACGTAACACTTTTGCCCAATCTAGATGGGTTTGGATCGGTTCTACCTCTTTTATGATCCTTGTTCGAGTAGGTTTCATGTTTTAACGTGTGGATCATGTGCTCTCCGATAGCCGAAACCGAATCGATCTAGATTGTTACGTGTTGCGGGTTCAAGCTTACCAATGTCGGTATAAATCTTGAAAGAACTGAGTATCATGCGGTAGATGCAGGTTTTTGGGTTGCTTTGGAGCTAGTCATCCGGTGGATTAGATCTTAAATCAATCTGATAGATTTATTCACTTGGTAATGTTCGTTCCTTCTTCATGGACCCCGAATCGGCTGTTCAGCCGTATTCGGTTATGTTTCTTCACGAGTAGAACACGTGCGTAATTCATGTTTTAAATAATGTGTGCTTTTAGCTTTCCATATTTAGATTGTATCATGCGGTGGATAGATCTATTTGTGGAAAGTGGTACGGTCTTCATGCAAATTGTATCATGCGGTGGATATATTTGTTTGATATCGTACCCGACGGGTTTTAGAGTACCTAGACATGCGGTAGACTAGTGCTTTGGATCTATGCATGCCTGTTTATTACATGATTACGTTCGTACTTTACTTTATTCATTTATTTAATGTTGGTTATCATGGGGATCGGTCATAATCTCGTGTGCATGTATCTTTGACCAAACAAAGATCGATTGCCGTCATGCTTACGTCATCCATTCGGCAGTATTGATTTTCCTTTTATAAGTTCCCGACTGGTTTCAGTTCATTGGCAAATAGCTTTCCATAGCTATGTGTCATCTCATGTGGCTTCTTAGCCGTAAATATGGAACTGTCTGGTACCACCCGGCAAGTTCCAAGTTTTGGTATTTAACTGCTTTATCTTTTGTTAATTTTCAGGAAAAATTGACTGGCACGTCTTGTTACTCTTTGCGCGTGTGAAGCCAGCTTTGTTCGGCTTGATGTGTGTTTGGCGCCTGGTGCACGTTTTGAGTCAACACACTTTTTGGCACGCCCAGTGGGACCACAGCCGAATAGATCAAGATGCCTGACATCGTGGACATCATGGACGTCAACCTTGAGGATCTCTCTCCCGAGCAGCGGCAGCAGCTCCAGGACGCCATAGACCAGTTCCAGCAAAAATGCCTCGCTCGTCCTTCAAGAAAAATAGAAGTGGCGTCCCGTACTTGAAGAACGAGATGCCCGGGGGTGTTGCTGCCGGGGGAGAGCGATACCACGGCTCGGCGGGGAGAAAGAGGAGTGTATGCGAATATTCCGGGGAATCTGCGAGACTACATGCCGAGCAAGCACAACAAAGCTTTCCTCGGTGCGCTCCGGCGGATGATGGTGGCCGTCTTTGGCCCGAGGCATGGAACAAGCATTCAGCAAGGCACCCGTCCAAGGGGACACCGTGGAGCCGGGCGAGTCAAGCTCTCAACCACCATTACGGAGCCGCCCACATCAGCCTCCTCCTCAAAGCTCTGGAAGTCAAGCGTTCCAGCCTCCTCCTCAAGGTGCTGGGGGTCAGCCAGTTCAGCCCCCACTACAGATCTCAGGAGGACAGCCAATCCAGCCACAACCGCAGGGCAGCACGGGTCAACCCGCGCAACAGCCGAATCCGTACCAGCCTACGTACGGGGAACTAGCGTTCGGCCCACCTGGAGCCACACTTGCCTCCGGCCACAGGATTGCTCTGGCAAACAACTGGCTGCAGAGGAATTTATACGGCGGAGGCTACCATGAGGTGGGAAACTACGGGGCATTTGACACCTTTCTGCATCCAGGATATGCGCCAGCTGCGGGCGCGCAAGGGGACAACGCCCTGGCACGGAAGATGGCCGAGTTGATGCAAAAACAGTTCGGCCTCAAGCCAAAAATGCAGGGACCTGCCTACAAGCCCCCGTTCCCAGAGTGGTACTACAACGTGCTCCTTCCACCAAGGGTGAAGCCGCCGACGGAGTTCACGAAGTTTTCAGGGCAGGACGACACGAGCACGGTGGAGCACATCGCTCGTTACCTCATGCAGCTCGGGGAATGCTCAGCTGAGGAAACATTCAGGGTCCGCTACTTCCCCGCATCACTGACAGGTCCAGCATTCCAGTGGTTCTCGTCCCTACCCCCTGAGTCAGTGTGCAGATGGAAGGACCTAGAGCGGAAATTCCACGCTCATTATTTCAGTGGCAGCTCGGAGAAGAAGCTGATCGACCTTGCCACCCTGAAGCAGAGGCACAGCGAGACGCCGTTAGAGTTTCTCAGGAGATTCAGGGAGGTTAAAGGCATGTGCTTCTCGCTCAACTTGCCAGATGATCAGTTGGCTGATATGGCCGTCGTCGGGATGCTGCCGGCCGTACGTGAGAAATTGTTCGGGATGGAGTTTGAAAACTCGGGCCCGTCACGAAGCTATCAGCGATGAGCAACCAAGCGTATGGCTTCAAGTAGGATGCTAAGTTTGGCAAGCAGCATGATGTCGCTGACATCTACAACCAGTTCTTAGACAAGGCTGATCTGTTCAAGGATTCTGATGATGAGCTGGATGTGGCCGCAGCCGAGATCATGTGGGGGAAAGAGCCTTTGACGATGAATCAGCGCTGGGTCAAACAGACCAAGGGCACCTACGATTTTGATATCACAAAGGCTGACAAACTGTTTGAGCTCTTAGTAAAGGAAGGCCGAATCAAGCTGCCTGAGGGGCATTCCATGCTTCGGCCCGATGGAGTTAAGGGGAAACATTACTGTGGCTTCCACGACAGGGATTCGCACTCCATCAACGATTGCAGGGTCTTCAGGATGAGGATCCAGAAGGCCATCCAGGAAGGGCACCTTAAGTTCGACAACAAGATGAAGCTGGATGGCCACCCCTTCCCTCAGAACATGGTGGGCTTCTCTCGTCAACATGGTGACGGCTGAGGAGAAGGGAAAGGTCAAGGTCTTGACCTCGGCCCGGGGCTAGACGAGATGGAGCAGGTGGACCGGAGCGCCAAGTAACTCTGCGGGAACGGGTGCATGGTGAAGCCCCCGCATTCTCAGGAGTCACATCGAAATCGGGGAGACATCCGAGCCAAGCCCAGGGTGACCACGCGCATCCTCCTCAACAAGTGGCAGCGCCAGATGGAGAAAGAGCGCTACCAGAAGCGACGCTACGAGGAGGAGAAGCGCAGAGCCGAAGAAGAAGCACACAGAAGGGACCAGGAGCAATACACGCGCGAGCAGGAGCGCGCGCACTGGGGATGTGCCTTCTTCAGGCATTGCTGGAATGAGGGTTTGAAGCTGCCCACGCTGAGGAACTGCCCTGAGTGCAGTGACAGGTATGCTGAGTACAGGCAGGAGAGTGCCAATCGCCGATCCGTCCATGAGAGAATTGGAAGGATCCACCCTAATGGGGATCGGCGCCAAAAAATTGAAGTCATCGATCATCCTAGGAAGCAGCAAGCCGACCTCAGGTGGGCAGATCAAGAGGAGGATGAAGATGACTACGTCTGGCAAAAGGGGCAATGGTGCCCGCCCGGCCTGAGGAGAAGCCAGAAGAGACGGGTCCAGCGCTTGAGGAACCGCGAACTGAGGCAGGCTGGGATCCAGACAAGGCAGGTGTGGCGCTCCAGGGATCAGCCCGAAGGGTCAAAGCGTTCGGCTCCAACATGCATGGTATACTTTCTACCGAACGAGTTCATGGCTCCTGCTAACCAGGTTGTGCAGGAGGAAGCGTCCCTAGATGACGAGCAAGTCGAGGGGATGATGGCGCAATTGGTACTGGCCAAGCAGGCAATCTTCGACAAACCGGCCAAGAATCGACATATGAGGCCGCTGTACTTGAGAGGATACGCCAATGGCAAACCATTGACCAAGATGTTCGTCGACGGTGGAGCGGCAGTCAACGTAATGCCCACCACCTTCAGGAAACTTGGCATGGGCCTGAGCGATCTGACGCCTACCAGCATAATACTAAATGATTTCACTGGGAATCCTTCAGATACCAAGGGATGCGCTCACGTGGATTTGATGATCGGATCCAAGACGCTGCTCACTACCTTCTTTGTCATCGAAGGTAAAGGAGCCTACAGCCTGCTGCTTGGGCAGGAATGGATTCATGCCAACTGTTGCGTCCCATCCACCATGCATCAACAGCTTATCCAATGGGTGGATGATGAGATTGAGGTCGTCCAGGCAGATGACTCCGTGAGCGTAGCGAACATGGAACTAGCCTTCTGGGAATACCAAGGCATTGATCGTTTCTCAGGGAAAGACTGGGGAGAAGGTCCTGTTGAACCCGTCAGCAGTGATCAACAGCCGATTCAAGCAGTCGGCTCTTATAGCAATTTTTAATGGAGAACCCCGTAGATGGCACTGATGGCAAGTTGGGGCGAGGATTCATGTCGGCCGATAGATTAGAAGAGGTTGACATTGGAAGCGGTGATAAGCCAAGGCCGACGTTCATCAGCGCAAACCTGCAACCAGATTTCAGGGGGGAGTTAATTAAGCTTCTCAAAGAATACAAGGATTGCTTCGCCTGGGATTATTCGGAGATGCCTGGATTGGATCGTTCCATCGTCGAGCATCGGTTGCCAATCAAATCTGGCTTCAAACCATAAAAGCAACCACCCTGGAAAATCTACAAGGATGAGGTATTGGCCGATGTGAAGAAGGAAGTTGAAAGATTAATTGATGCAAACTTCGTTCGGCCATGCAGATACGCGGAGTGGATTTCTAACATTGTCCCTGTATACAAGAAGAATGGAAAAATGAGGGTCTGCATAGATTTCAGGGACCTGAACAGAGCTACTCTGATGGATGGTTACCCAATGCCTATTGCCGATTTGCTGATTGACGCTGCAGCCGGACACAAGGTGATAAGTTTCATGGATGGCAACGTGGGGTACAACCAAATATTAATGGCAATAGAGGATATATCAAAGACGGCCTTCAGATGTCCTGGTCATATAGGCCTGTTTGAGTGGATAGTCATGACATTTGGATTAAAGAATGCCGGTGCAACTTATCAGCGGGCCATGAATTACATTTTTCACGAGTTGATCGGCAAAATTGTGGAAATCTACATTGATGATGTGGTAATCAAGTCCCTAAGTCATGACACGCACTTGGAAGATGTAAAGAGGACCCTAGAGTGCACCGGAAGCATGGCTTCGAAGATGAATCCAAACAAGTGCGCTTTTGGGGTATCGATTTGGAGAGTTCTTGGGATTTCTAGTCCACGAGGGGGGAATCGAAGTTGGCAAGAAGAGCATGAAGGCCATTGATGAAGTTGTTCCTCCAACTAATCTCAAGGAGTTACAATCACTGCTCGGCAAAATCAATTTCGTGAGAAGATTCATTTCAAATTTGTCACAAAAGGTTTTACCATTCTCTCCACTGTTGAAGCTAAAGAAAGATCAGAAGTTCACATGGGGCGACGAACAACAAAAGGCTTTCGATGAGATCAAGCAGTACATGAAGGAGCCACCGGTGTTGGTTCCTCCTCAGCTGGATAAGCCTTTCAAGTTGTATGTGGCGGCCGATACCCAAACCATTGGATCGGCCCTTATTCAAGAATTTGAAGGAAAGGAGCGGGTAGTAGCATATCTTAGCCGAAAATTACTTGACCCTGAAACCAGGTATTCGGTAGCCAGTAGAGAAGCCGTGTCTTTGCGTGTACTACTCGTGTACAAAGTTTCGGCACTACCTGTTGAATGCCGAATGCACTGTGTATTCCAAGTTTGATGTGATAAAACATATGTTATCTATGCCAATTTTGAACGGCAGGATTGGCAAGTGGATTTTAGCTTTATCAGAGTTCGAGTCGGCAAAGGCCATCAAAGGTCAGATCATTGCCGATTTTATAACTGAACATCGCGATCCGTCAATTAATTTACTTGAAATTACCCCCTGGGCTTTATTTTTTGATGGATCGTCATGTGGTAAAGGTGGGGGAGTAGGGATCCTACTAATTTCACCTAGGGGTGAGATGTTTGAATTCGCTATCCCTATACAGCCCACTGTTACAAACAACCAGGCCGAGTACGAGGCACTACTTCGAGGGCTTCAGTATTTAAGAGAAGTCGGGGCCGTTTCAGTTGAAGTTTACGGAGATTCACATATAGTGATCAAGCAATTGAACGGACAATACGAGTGCAAAAGCGAAGCGTTAAGGAGTTACTACGAAGAGTGCAGGGAAATCTTGAAGAGCTTCCCATTGGTAACTCTACAGCATATTCCTAGGGAACACAATGAAGAAGCAAACAGGCTGGCTCAAAGCGCCTCTGGTTACAAAGAGAGTCAAGAAGCGTTTGCTGCAGAGGTATGTGCACTAGGGACGGGTCTCGCAGAAGGTGATTGGAGGAAAGAGATCGTTGATTACTTGAAGGATCCATCCCGAAAGGTCTCTAGGAAGCTCAGGTACAAGGCCATAAAATTCGTTCTTCTGGATGACAATTTATTCTATAAATCATTGGATGGAGTATTGTTGCGATGCCTGGGTCCAGAAGAAGCCAAGAGCATGATGAGCGAGGTGCACGATGGGATATGTGGAGCACACCAGTCCGCCTACCGTATGAAATGGGTTATTAGACAAGCTGGGTGTTTTTGGCCGACGATATTAGAGGATTGCTTTGAGTATTACAAGGGGTGTCAAGATTGCCAAAGGTTTGGAAATATTCAAAGGGTCCCCGCGTCAGCATTGAATCCCATCATCAAGCCATGGCCATTCAGGGGCTGGGGAATAGACTTGATTGGCCAAATTAATCCACCATCTAGCAAGGGGCATAAGTTCGTGCTTTTGGCTACAGATTATTTTACTAAATGGGTTGAGGCGATCCCACTGAAGAAGGTGACATCAGAAAACATGGTTGAATTTGTCAAGGAGCACATCATCTATCGGTTTGGAATCCCTCGGACTATCACCACTGATCAAGGGGCACAATTCGTGTCACTGGAGTTCGGAGAGTTTGCCGAAAGCATGGTGATTAAATTGTTTAACTCTTCTCCTTATTATGCCCAAGCTAATGGTCAAGCGAGAGGCTTCTAACAAAATCATGATCAAGCTGATACAAAAGAAGATCGACCAGAAGCCAAGAAGGTGGCATTCGATACTCAGTGAGGCACTGTGGGCTTACCGAATGGCCCCCCATGGAGCTACAAAAACTTCTCCTTACGAATTGGTTTATGGGCATCACGCGGTTCTACCGTGGGAAGTGCAATCTGATTCAAGGAGGGTTGTGCTACAGAAAGATTTGAGGTCAAAGGATTACAGTGGTCTAATGATGGACGAGCTAGAGGACTTACACATGATCCGTCTTAGAGCCTTGGAAAACATCGAGAAAAACAAGCTGCGGGTTGCCAAGTACTATAACAAGAAGGTAAAAGTCAGGCAATTCGTAGAAGGAGATTTGGTTTGGAAAGCGCTATTGCCGATTGGAACTAAATACAGTGAATTCGGCAAATGGTCCCCTAACTGGGAAGGACCCCTTCGTGTGGTCAGATGCGTCCCTGGTAATGCATATATATTGAAAACTTTGCTAGGAGAGGAATTTTCCGCTGCAATAAATGGAAGATATCTGAAGAAGTATTATCCTAGCATTGAGATCGATCGATGATTACACACATCTGACACAGAGACAGCCGACGCTCAAGAACGAGGCCGCCTTCAGAACAAAAAATCCATAAACAGAAGAAATGGCCATTGCCTAGATGCATTGCCCTTAGCACAAAAACTACATTACAACTGCTTCTTGCAGGTTTATATCTAACAACCCTGGTGGTCAGATCTTCAAGGAGGTGGGAAGCAGAAGGCGTGGAGGAAGAAGCGAAAGTATGATTCAAGCTTTTCGTTGCTTTTTCGTCGCTCCCTCTTCGGTCCGTTCCAAGACCACCGTGACGGCAACTTGGAACGCATGGGGGTGACCATGGTTTGCGGCCTCCACCAAGCTCTCCCAGGCCGTCTTCAGGTTCTTGTACCTGTCAGAGACATCTGAAAACAGAGGAATCGATGTTAGGGGCAAGAAATCCAAATACAGGTATGAGGTCAAGAAGAGATCAGAAACATTTACCCCCTACTAGTGCCTCCAGAGCCATGCGACGCTCGCGTTCGGCTTGGCAACGGGCGGTGATGTCCCTGAGGCCGTGCTCCAGGTGCCGAACACGGCGGCGCAGTTGATGGCTGGTCCTCTGCTCAGGCGTGGCATCCTCTGCTTCGAGGGAGGAATCGGAGGAGATCTACTCAGGCACATCTTCGGTCCCGGTGATTTCTTCAGGTAGCAGATCAAGGCTGAAAGAGGAAAAGAAGAAAACATGAAGCACGAGGTCATATGGAGAACGAGGAATAAATCAAGGAAGAACTCACCTTCGAATCGTACGCTTCTTTGGTGAGCTGCTCTCCTGGGGTTGCTTGCCCTTGTCCATGGCCTTGGGGTTTTCTCCTCTAGAGACAGGGGAAGAAATGAGAAATGACGGATGAGTGTGCGAGTGGATTTGCAGGGCATCTCAGCAGGCTCTTTTATTGACCGAAGGGGTGCATTGGGAGTGATGACCGGCGGTACGCACCGTTGGAATACCAAACGACGAGGTTTTTCTCCCCAAGTACAAAGGGTTTTTGCTTGAACAGTGCTCGTGGATTGCCGAATCGAGATCTTCTGTGGATTTTGCACCAAGGGGCAGCTGTTCTTGCGCGTTCGGCTCAAGATAGTTCCCGGATGCATTCAAAGAAAAAATAAGAACCATGGATGCAAATGTGAAGCGAATTCATAACAGCACAAGCACAGAATTCAAAAGTTCTTATTTATTGCCGATGATCAAACATCCCTAATACAATCTAGTCGAAAAGCCTGTTCAGTACAGATTGGGGATGAGTGATTTCGGCAATGGCGTCGCCGTGGCCATCGAGGCGCTCCAGGATGAGCTCGATCTCATCGATGTCCTCCGGCGCGCCGCCCGGAAGCCGCGCGGCCTGGTGGAGTAGTCGACGTCCGTATGCGTCGCCATGGCAGCTAGGCCCAAGGTGGTGCCCAAACGGACACCATGGGTGGCCACCTCGTCGACTCGGTGTTCCACCTCAGCAAGGCGCTCTGCCGGTGTGCCGCCGTGTGCATTCACCTTGTCGGCCAGCTGCTCCACCAGCGCCTTCAGCTGGTTGAGCTCGGCATCGCGGGCTGCAAGAAGCAAGAAGAAAAGAGATTAGCATCAAAAGCCGGACTGGATCAAAGAGCTGATTTCAAGGTTGTACCATCGATGGTTTCTAGCAGCTGTTTGCGCTGGTCTTCCCATTCTAGCTCGGCTATGCCCGCCTTCTTGGAGACGTCCTCCAACTCGCGCCGGGCCGTCTCCAGCTCCTCCTTGAAGCGGAAGGCATCAAGCTCCCCGTACGGCACGGGGGAGTGGCCGTCGGACTCCGAGGAGTCGTCTGGAAGGGGTTGATTGGCTGGCGCAGGAGACGGATTCCACTGAATCAATCTGAAAAGAAGATGATCGTCAAGACAAGAAAAAGATCAAAAGTTGAAGCAAAGAAGAGGAATCGACGATCATTGCCTCCGCGCGCATTGGCGCCGCTCCCCTCTCGCCTCGTCGGAGGCGCGGCGGCGGTTGAGGCGGCGCACCATGTTGGTTTGGGATGTGCCTTTGTTTGAAGAGAGGAAGAGCTGAGATTGGCAAAGATTCGAGAGCTAAAAGACTTGGTGGAGAGCTAGGGGCACCTACGGTTTCATTTATAGGCCGGGCAAGACAGATCGTGGCTTCGAGTCGTGGCTCTGGATCGTGGCGCATATCCCGAGAAAAGTGGAAGGTAGGAAGGTTTCCTTGACCAGGCTGCCGATGGGTCATTTGGAGTTCTAGGCTGAGTCGTATTCGGTTGACTGGCTCGGCTGAGAGGAGTCAAAGTGCCAGTCGGGTGTTGGCGTTTCTTTGCTGAATGGGTCGTTCAGCATTATATTCGAAGGTGCGCAGAAGGAAAAGAAATGAATTGCAGGAAAAATATCACAAGAGCGACCAATTCGGTTATACATCAATTAGAGCATTCAAATGTTCAAATGTTTCGCGATCACACCACGGGCATTGGATGTTGCTTGGCGGAAGTTGCCCAGTAGCTCCTGGCAATCTTTTTGGGCGCTAGACAAGGTGGTGAGTTCTGCATCGCATTGCTCTATCTCGGCGGTAGCCGATTTTGCTTCCGCTTGGGTCTTTTCTATCAATCCAGGGAGCTCGGCTATTTTCTTTTTATCAGCCTCTATCTCAGCTGACAGGCTTCTCAGCTCCGCTTCTAGAGCAGCTTTCTTGGCAATTTTCAGATCACAAGAAGCTTGCAGACTGGCCAATGTGTCCTTGTGGCTCTTCGTTTGGGATTGCGCCCCGTTCATGGCTTGTTCGGCATTGGCTCTTTTCTTTTCAATAGCCGGGCGGGAGCGCAATTTCCTCAAAGCGTGCCTTATGGGCGCATAAAGGATGTCCAAGCCACAGATGGATACTAGAGAAGCTCTGACATCTTCAGGGAGTTCTTGGCTGATAGATTCAAGTATCTCCTCAAAGTGATCGAGATCCTTGAATTGATCTTGTGCATCTCTTTCTAGCCAGGCAACAATTTCTCTAAGCTTTGCTAGCACCTCATCTGACAGAGGCTGGTGCATCCCTTCCATCGCTTCGGCAACTGGATTGTTCCCCGATGGCAGGCTTGATGGAGCCTGGTCCTAAGAAGCAGTATTGCCAAGTTAGGAGTGCTAAATGCAAAGGTGGCAGAGTTAAGTGCAATTGAGTACCTCATGGCTGATTTCTTGAGCTGGGGCCGGATGTTGAGCAGGGGCAATCACAGGTGAAGAAGGTGTTCCAGGTAAAGCTGAGGCCTCCAAGATAAAAGGTGGTAATGCAGTCGCTGGTAACTCATGGGCTGCTGGTTGAAGAGGAGTTGGATCCACCTCTGTTGGGATTGGTGTCTCTGCATGACCAACAGGTGATTGTGCCCTTGGAGGACTTGACGGCTCGTTTGGATTGGGAGACTCATCTCTCGGGGAATTCATTGCTTCGCGCAGAGGGTGATAAAGATGAGATCTCCACGGGGATAGGCAATTCAACCCCGGGTGGACTTGCTTGTTGAGCCACCGGGACATCCACAAGTTGTTCTTCCATTGTCTCTTCGCAAGTGTCAAATTAAAAGGGTAAATGCCGGTGTTCATCCCGAAAAAGAGGCAACGAGAGGTCATACCCGGTGGATGGAGCATTGGCGAGGTTCGACACCGAAGGTTCTTTGGGCCCGGTCCGAAAATGCACAAAGATATGATTTATCGGGAATAGGGTAATCTCGTGATCAAGAAGGCAAAGGATTTTACCTCAACAAGCATTTTCTTGACGAGTTCTCCTCCTCTTGGCATTTGGAGGAGCAATCGGAGACAAACCTTGCCTCCTATCGGCAGCAAGGCTAGAGAGGTCGGGGTCTGTTGTAGTAAACCTGGCCATTAACTGAGCGAGAGTTGTGGACTTGAATCCCAGTGCTGAGATCGGGCCTACAGCATTGTAGGTGATATTCCTAGCCTGAGGGGCAGGCACTGTGTTCTGTGAGTAAGAAAATGAAGGTCAGAATCATGATTGAAAGAAGATATGTCTGATTCAGTAATTCATCATGTTACCTCTGAAGTTGGCTGAAAATCAGGCATCAACTCTGCACAGAACGAATGCACAGGCTCATTGAAGATGTGATCATGGAACTCTTGCCACCAGGAATTGAAGGTGTGATGAGCTATGGTCGTGGGCACAAAAGGCCGGGTGTAGAAAAGTGGGACTACACACATAATGAAAAACCCGCCGCCTTGTGCATAAGTTCTATGATTTCCTCTGCGGGCTTGAGGAACTCATGAAGGAACGACCTTGGGGGCATCCGGCCACACCCAAGTTGCCTAGCCATTACATTGGGCCGATAATATTCATAAGTACCGGAGTTCGGCCTTCCTCCGTTGAATTCGGTGGCAAAGCATGCATGGGCGGATTATGATGTTGAGGATCTCAAAGAATCTCCCATCTTGGCGTTCGGACTCAAAGGAGAAGTCACGAGGGGAAAATCAAAGTGTCATTGTCCGGATAAGGAAGCCGGAGGGGATTACGAAAGCCTTTGAAGAATAGCTCAAAAAGCCGGCCGATGTCCCGCCGAACAAGAACGATTGAAGCCGCTTCTCCATAATTCTGGCATCCTCTGGTGGCTTGGGGCTTCCCTTCAAGATGATTGGATAAAGGGAAGAGCCTGGTGTTCAAATCAACACCAATGATCTGATGCATGTGAAGTTGCAGCCACATTTGAACAAACCACCAAGGACCGTTCACACATGTTATCCTCTGACTGGTGTACATTTGGGTGACAGTTTGGTGAAGCATATGGTACACACTACCTAGGAGGAATTTTCCAAGGGGGAGGCGGTTGCCACTAGCCAAATGAGATGCCATTGTGATGTGATTCAGGGTAGGCTCATTGGCTTTGCCACAGAAGACAAATCTGCACAGCCACATATTCAGAAATGCCCTATACTCAACATCACCAAGGGGGTTGTCTTTCATGTGCTTCACGATATACTGTTTGTATCCGTTCCCTGGTTTCACCCCTATTTGGCGTGAAGAGCCTTTGAAGTTCCAGGGTTGGACGGATCCTGTAATGTCGAGGCCGGTGATCATATACACATCGGCCAAAGTTGGAGACATCGGGCCGTTGCCAAATAGGAAGGCGTTGACACCGTTTGACCAAAAGTGGCAGGCTGCTATCAAAAGGTCTTCATTTTTGGGGGTCTCGGCCAAGGATAACTCCAAGCACTGAGCAATGCGGAGGGTATCCCAGTTTCTGGTCAGTCCACTCTTGTCTGCGAGGATCCTCCGGTACCAAGTTTTCCAGCCTGCGATTGGAGGTAAAGGCCAGTTCTTGAAAGCTTCTTGCCACTGAGGAGGTGGGGACAGAGCTGCTTTGAAGGGGATCCTCTAAGATTCAGCCGCGATGAAATCTTGAGGGTCAGAGTTCCCCACGGGACCAAGATAATAGGATCTTGAATTGGCCTCGGTGCGAATCAGAAGCTCAGTGGAAGGCTCCTAAGGAAGAGCGGAAGAGAGATTTCAGGTAAAGTTGAAAACCTAAATGCCGAATGAAACTTACGGAAGGGGAATTTACCTGAGCGTCTTGGTTTTGAGCCGCCATTGGGAATTTGAGTTTCGAACAAGAGGATCTAGGGTTTGGATCTGGATGAGGATTCCGGCGGATTTGCGAAGGAAGAAGAACAAGTGTTGACAGATTCGATTTGAAAGTGTTCGTGGCTGGAGTCAATTGCGGAACAAAATTACTTTTATCCCGCAATTGAAGGGGCATGTGTTAACACCAAAATTTGGTAAGGAGTCTGACTCGTGGGTCCAGCTCGATGAGGAGTCCGTCTGGTGGAAGGAAAGATCTTTTCCGCTGTATTCGGTAAAGAGATCTGCGGTCGGCTATCTCCTCCCATTCGGCAAAGGAACAGTAGAGCTGATTTTGCGAAATTGGATGGTGACGCGGCTCAAGCAGAAAGGGCGAATGGATAGATAGGCGATCAAATCTTAGAGATAAGTTAGGCAGCAAATCCATTCGAGATTGTACTTCGCAGGGTATAAATATGAGCCCTGAATGTATGTAAAAGAGGACAATCATTCTTCAATACAAACCGGCCTTACGCCAAACCCTAGAGTCCTTTTGTCGTGTCGTCGAGTTCTTCGAGAGGGTTCATCGATCCGTCGACCTCCGTGAGTACCGGCAACCTTGTATCATGTCTAGTATCATGCGGTGGATTTAGATCTGATGCAAGTAGTCTTGTTACCATGCTTCGTGTCATGCGGTAGATTCAAGCTTGGTTCAAGAAGGTTTCTTGTTAGGTCATGAGCCATGCGGTAGGCTAAGATCTAGCTTGAAGCTAGTTATCAGCTCTATTGGATTTTGGCAAGATCCAATAGATTCATTAAGTTACCTTGTGTTACTTTGAGTTTTTACTTTATGTTTAAATTCACGTAACACTTTTGCCCAATCTAGATGGGTTTGGATCGTTTCTACCTCTTTTATGATCCTTGTTCGAGTAGGTTTCATGTTTTAACATGTGGATCATGTGCTCTCTGATAGCCGAAACCGAATCGATCTAGATTGTTACGTGTTGCGGGTTCAAGCTTACCAATGTCGGTATAAATCTTGAAAGAACTGAGTATCATGCGGTAGATGCAGGTTTTTGGGTTGCTTTGGAGCTAGTCATCCGGTGGATTAGATCTTAAATCAATCTGATAGATTTATTCACTTGGTAATGTTCGTTCCTTCTTCATGGACCCCGAATCGGTTGCTGACCGTATTCGGTTATGTTTCTTCACGAGTAGAACACGTGCATAAATCATGTTTTAAATAATGTGTGCTTTTAGCTTTCCATATTTAGATTGTATCATGCGGTGGATAGATCTATTTGTGGAAAGTGGTACGGTCTTCATGCAAATTGTATCATGCGGTGGATAGATTTGTTTGATATCGTACCCGACGGGTTTTAGAGTACCTAGACATGCGGTAGACTAGTGCTTTGGATCTATGCATGCCTGTTTAATACATGATTACGTTCGTACTTTACTTTATTCATTTATTTAATGTTGGTTATCATGGGGATCGGTCATAATCTCGTGTGCATGTATCTTTGACCAAACAAAGATCGATTGCCGTCATGCTTACGTCATCCATTCGGCAGTATTGATTTTCCTTTTATAAGTTCCCGACTGGTTTCAGTTCATTGGCAAATAGCTTTCCATAGCTATGTGTCATCTCATGTGTCTTCTTAGCCGTAAATATGGAACTGTCTGGTACCACCCGGCAAGTTCCAAGTTTTGGTATTTAACTGCTTTATCGTTTGTTAATTTTCAGGAAAAATTGACTGGCACGTCTTGTTACTCTTTGCGCGTGTGAAGCCAGCTTTGTTCGGCTTGCTGTGTGTTTGGCGCCGGGTGCACGTTTTGCGTCAACAGGTTCATGTAAAGGGTTTATGATCAAGACAAAATATTCAACCAAGAATTATGTCTCTAATATTATTCAACCATTCTAAGTCTAATGTCTCGCGTAGTAAAATTCAAAACTGAATTACTTGAAAAGATTTGAAAAACCTGGAATCGGGTTGTCCTCCCGGTAGCTTATTCTTGACTCGACGAAACGGGTTGCGTCCCGCCTAGCGCTTCGTTTATAGTCCATGGCTAGACTTCTTCACTTGATTACTTCGTATCAACACTCTTTACGGGTGTTGCAATCTTGGGTATCCACTTCCGCACCATCTTGGGCACGGGCTTATTCTTCGTCTTAGTCATATTTTTGGTCTTCACAGGCAGGCTTTGTCCTTTGGTCTTGACGGATGCAACAACTTCCTTCATGTTGTGGCTCGGCATCTCAAACTCCGGTCCTTTGGTCGTGATCTTCATGGTGTCCTTAGTGTGATCCTCCATCTCTCCCGAATGAGTTTGAGTAGCCTTCGTCGTCTTGGGACCTTGGGGTTGTCTGGGAAATACTCCTTTGTTATCCATCGGGCGCCCAACAAGTTGTCCCACTTGCGTTTCTAACATCTTCATCACGATGAACACTTCGCGTATAGAGCTTCCGACCTCCATCACCTTGCCATCTAAATTCTCCAATATCTTTTCCATAGCCTCGAACTTAGTGACGATGTCCTTGTTGATCTTAGCTTGCTCGTCCATGAAGTCCTTGAATTGTGCACAAAGAGGAACCAAATCTTGAATCGACGAACTTGCATTAATTCGGGGTTTACCTTGGACATGGTCGTACTCCTCACACTTCTTGCATGTGGATCTTGCTTCGGCAGCCTTTAGGTGTTGAGCTTCTTTCTCTATCTCCATCTTCTCCATCCTCCTCTTAAGTAAACCGATATGCCACTCAAGGAATCTGGCTCGTATGTATTCATTGAAACGCTCCAAAGCTCCTGCAATCGTCATGCGGATAGTTGAGACCTTGATCTTGAACGGCCTTCCAGCGTCTTGAAGGTTGATGATAGGTAGATCAACAATGTCTGGGGTGCATAGCTCGATCTTGCGCTCCGGTTGTGATTGTTCTCCCATGGGTGACGGTTGAGGTTGATCTTCCTTTAGACATGGAGGTGGTGATTCCCTTGGAGATTTTGACGGTCCTTTGACGTTGGCTTTTGAATCTAGGGTTTCCAACCCTTTAGCTTGTGTTGCACGTCTCCTTTGCATGTAAAGTTTTCTTGGATCATCCACAAAAAGTTTTGGGTTTCTTGGAGAGGTAGCCAACCATCTCCGGTTAGGGTTAGCAAAAACAAAAATCTAACAAAAGAAAAGTTAGGGTTAATCAAAACTAGATTAGATTGATTTTTTTTCTTTTTGAGGATGATCAAACTTAAGAAATGCAAAAGAAAATCAAAAGAAAAACTGAAAAAATAAGCGATACTAGATTGGATATTTTTTGTTCGGTTCTCGGCAACGGCGCCAGAAAAAGGGGCTTGTTGACAGTAGATTATCGTATCAAAGTTCATATGGATTTGCAAGCGGACAAATCCACCGTCGTAGTCAAGGGACCCTTCTTCCCTCGAGTGGTGAACCCAAGGTATCGAATCCGTGGAACAATGTGCAACGCAAGGATTCAATCTAGTAAAGCAAGGAAAGCTATCTTATGAAGAACTAAGTTGCATCTAATCTACAACCTCATAAAGGAAACACATCTAATCTAATCTACTAAAGAGGTAGAAAGAGAAAGCAAAGAGTAACCGATCTAGAGAATCTAGATCATGCTTATGTTGTAGCTCCAAACAAGATAGATGAAGATAGAAAAGCGAATCTCATTAAAAGCATCTTTAAACTGTGGCCTCCGGTCCGATTCCGAAAATGCCTGCCTTTCGGAACCCCATTCTGTCACAACGCATTCCTATTCATGCGGGTAGTCTAGGGCGAGTTCGATAAGAACAAGTTGAAATCACTTGGTCGGTCCGGTATGCACCTCTAGCCACCGCGGCTACAAGAGCACCCTATGCAATCTAGCTATAGACTAGATTGGGGAAGAAGCAAAACCAAGAAGAAAACAAAATCATCGAGAAGGCACTTGATCGCTAGAAATCGGATTCACTATAAAACTTCACCATGAATGATTACATGAACAAGATCACCACCGGGATCCTACCTCGATCTTGATCCTTGCTCTGGAGCTCCGACGTGGTCTTCCATGCAAGGTTCCCACGTCGTCTAGGGAGACCCTAGACAACTAGCACGACCCTCATCTCCGAGATGGTGTCCCTCAAGCTTCTCTGCTCCTCGGCGGCGGATGACGAATTGATTGATGCGTGGCTCTCAGTCAGGTGGCTATAAATAGTGAGTACCATGTGTGGTTCGAGGACCGGTGGATGGTCTCTTCCTTGTGTGATGAGTGATTGACAATGTTGTGTGGACTGATTCTTGGCTAAGTAATGTAGGTGCAGGTTGCGGCTTGACTGGTGTTGGTGCAGGTGAAGAACAAGTGCGAAAGGTCGTCGCCGGTGAGGCCTCCAGGTGTGGAGAAGACAAGTAGGCTTTGTTCGAGGGACCCGATGGCCAGCGGGGTCAAGTGCGGGCCGCATGGTGGCATGAACAGCAAGATGAAGTCATGGACGGTTTCTTGGTTGAGCCTCAAAACCAAGGTCGAGCCGAGACTACGTGTGAGCCGAGTCATGAGTGGAGATTGGCGTAGGCTACACCGAGTTCGCGGGGTTTCCGGTGGTTCACCAGAAAACCACTGGGTTCCATGGTTGATCCACAAAGCCAAGACCCAAGAACCGAAGATGGTCTTTGCCGCAGAAGGTGCACGGGCCGGTCTGACCGGTGGGTCTGACCGGTTTGACTGGTGGGTACCGGTCTGACCGGTGAGGAGCACCGGTCTGACCGTGTGCGACGACGCAGTTCAGAATCTTCGAAGCGGAGGACACGCGTCGGGATCGCAAGGCTTGCGTCGAGGCTAAGCAGGTTGAGGTCGCCGGGCATCCGTCCGATGGAGAAAGCTTCAAGTCTTCCAAAACCACCGTTGAGGGGCTTGTATCCCTAGTTGTTAGAGAAGGGTATTTTAGACTTTCGGTTGCCTCCATATAACCCAAGAGGTGAGAGGATGGCAGCCAAGCCTTGGAACCCTAGTTCATTTGTTTCCTATTTTCCCTTTCTATTTTCTTAGGATTTCCATAGGACTAGCTTGAGAGCTTCATGGTGAGATCTTGTGAGAGGGTTGGATGATCGGGTGGCAAGCTAGACCTTGTAAGAACCCTTGTTGCATGTATAGATGATTCGGCGTGGTTCGGCAAGGTTTGGATGTGTTGTTCCCGGTTGTTCTTGGTGGTGATTTTCGGAGCCCTCTCTTGGTGATTTCTTTGGGTTGTTTTCGGGACCTTTCTCTTGAGGATTTGATGGGGGAAATTTGTGGGAACCCTTCGTGGTTCTTTGGGCTATGATTCCCCTCCCAAATCCGTGAGTAAAGGAGCTCATTTTTGGGTTTTTCTGGGTTCTAGGGTTTGAGGTGTTCTTGGCGGGATTTCTTCGATTCCTCCTTTTTGGACGAGTTTTGGTGGGATTAAACTTGGCTATGGACTCCTCATGAGGTGTTCCTAATATCCCCAAAGTCTTGTTCAAGTCCATGGAGCGATTCGGGAGATCGAGGTTTGGTTTTGGGGGAGTTGCCCCGCGGGTGCTGTTCATCCCGAGCTGCCCAGGCTACACCGATCTGGCCGGTGCTCTTGACCGGTCTGACCAGTGCAACCCTCGGTGGGTTTTTGCTCGGGTGAACGTCTGGGTGTGTTCGCTGTTGTCCTGTGTTGCAGTTGTTTCGAGTTTGGGTCAGTTTGGAGGTCGGTTGGCCTGTTTGGTGCTTTGGGGTTTTTCAGGCTGTGACCGGTCTGATCGGTGCGTCTCACCGGTCTGACCGGTGTGGAGCCACTTAGTGAAAGTTGCCCAGTTTCACCAGCAAGGACCGATCTGACCGGTGGTGCTCACCGGTCTAACCGGTGTTGGTTAGTGGACTCGAGGTTTGGTGTTCCGCTGCGTTCTCGGGTCGGAAGGGTCTGTGTGTTGGTTCCTAGGTCCAGTGGCACTCCAGTGGCTACGTGGGCTTGGCCAACTTGGGTAGTGAGTCGGAGATGTGAGTTGGAAGCCGTGTTCATCTTGTTGGGGTTTCCATCTCCTTCGAGAAGAATTTTTATCGGCTCCCATTCACTCCCCCTCTCTGGTTCGCCGTATCGGTCCTTCAAGTGGTATCAGAGCCGGTTTGGGTCTTTATTGACTCTAACCAGTCTAAGATCCGAGGATGGCCTACCAGGAACGGGGTTCAGGTCCTCCACACTTCGATGGCAAGAACTACCAGATGTGGAGTAAGCGGATGGGTGCGTTCCTCCGCGGAAAGAGTCAGATCCTTTGGGATGTCACGGTGGACACAGGCTATGTCCAGCCGATGGACTTCCTCGCTCCAGGATCGAGAGACAGACTCAACGCCAACAATAAGGCGATCGACTACTTGTTTCGTGCTTTGTGTCAGCCTGAGTTCGATCGGGTGCACACCGAGCACTTGGCTTGTAGAATTTGGTCGGTGCTGGAGGAGGCTCATGTTGTGAATGCCCAGGTTCAGGCACGGATGTATGCGACCTACCGGAGAGAGTACAAGAAATTCACTCATCTCCCCGGTGAGTCCATCGATGCCTTGTTTCAGAGGTTCACGGTGGTTGTGAACAACATGAGGGCCAATGTGGACGTGCTCCCGTACGATGATCATGATAGAGCCGTCAAGCTCTTACACTCTTTGGATCGTACAATATGGGGCGGAAAGTTTGAGGCCATTGTGGAGTTAGAGAAGTATGACACTCTGATGGTGAATGAGCTGTTCTCGAAGCTCAAGTCGATTCACATAGTCTTGCCCTCGTTGGTGGTTCGAAAGGAAAGGCTAACATTAACCCATCCACCAGGATGTTCTCGTTGTCCTCTTTGATGTCTATGCCAGATGAGGAGTTCGATGTGCTTGGAGAGGACGAGCTGGCGCTGCTGACGAGGAGGTTTGAGAGGCTGCACGAGAACCAGGTGAACATGAGGAGGAACACGAGGACATGCTTCCAGTGCGGCAAGCTGGGACACTTCGTCGCCGATTGCCCGAAGAAGGTCGAGAACAAGGACGACTACAAGCACAAGTCAAGGACGGATGGCAAGTACCGGTCGAGGCGCGACCACAAGAGCAAGCACAAGAACAAGTACAAGGACGAGCGACGATCGAGGAAGAAGGAGTTCCGAGGCAAGGCCCGAGCGATGGTGGGAGCAAGCGACGTCGACTCCAGTTCCGCGTACTCCACCTCGAGCTCGAGCAGCAGTGAAGATGAAGGTGATCGCCGCAAAGACAAGAAGTCATCCAAGAACCAGAGCGGGCTGAGCTGCTTCGCGAGAGATGGCTTCTGCACCATGGCGCTAAGCTCCGGCAGCAAGAAGAGCACACAGAACGACTCGGACTCTGAGTCCGACGACGAGGTGCGTGATGAACTTCCCTTCTTGCGCCAGGAGAATGAGAGGCTTGGCTCTTTGCTTGATAACCGTGATGACATGCTTAGAGAGGCCAAGAAAATGAGAAAAGAGCTTAGGGCTTCACTCGAGGATGCTAGGACTAGAGTGGCCGAGCTAGAGACACGGGTGCTTAATAGCAAGCTTGAGATTGATTCCCTTAAGGCTAGCCCTGTTGTTTCGGATGAGGTTGATTGTGCTGATTGCTCCATCTTTCTTGCTGATCTTGCTTTGTTTAAGGAGAAGCATGCCTCCAAGTGTGAGGAACTAGATGTGCTTAGGGTTGAAGTGGCTGAGCTTAAGTCTAGACCTTCTTTGCTAGGTGCTTGCACTTCTTGCCCTGTTTTACATGCTAAAATTGATGAGATGCATGTTCACACTAGTTCTCTTGAGGCTAAGCTGAAAGAACCCATGCCTACATCATGCTCTACCTGTGAAATGCATGCTTTGAAGAATTTGGAACTTGCACATTATGTTGATCGTTTGCAGGATGAGAATGATGAGCTAAGAAAGTTGATGGGTTGGTTGTCTGGTCATGAGCCTCAGTTAAGGATGATGATTGAGGCATTTAAGGGGTAGGATGGTGAGGGACTTGGGGCAAACAAGGTTGGTGAGGGAAGTGGAGAGAATATCCCAGAGCCACCAAAAACCCACCACAAAAATGAATTCCCCCCAAAACCTAATCATCTTAGGAACCGACTAGACACAACCCCAGCTCCACCCGTGTTTCTGAAGGACCGATACGGCGAACCAGAGAGGGGGGGAGTGAATGGGAGCCGATAAAAATTCTTCTCGAAGGAGATGGAAACTCTAACAAGATGAACACGTCTTCCAACACACGTCTCCGACTCACTACCAAGGTTGGTCAAGCCCACGTAGCCACTGGAGTGCCACTGGACCTAGGAACCAACACACCACCTTCCGACCCGAGAAACGCAGCGGAAAAACCAAACCTCGAGTCTACGGACCCACACCGGTCGGACCGGTGAGCACCCACCGGCCGACCGGTCCCCGCCGGTGTAACCGAGCAACTTCCACTAAGTGGCTCTACACCGGTCGGACCCGTGAGACACACCGGTCGGACCGATGGCAGCCTCGAAGGCCCCCAAAGCACCAAACAAAGCCAACCGACCACCAAACGGACCCAAACTCGAAAACGGCAGCAACACGGGACAACAAAGAAGCTGTTAACACCAAAATTTGGTAAGGAGTATGACATGTGGGTCCAATTCGGAAAAGAGTTCGTCCGGTGGAAGGAAAGGCATCTTCGGAGATTTTCGGCGAAGGATCCGCGGTCGGCTATCCGCTCCCGGTTCGGCAAAGGAACAAGAGAGCTGATTTTGCGGGATTGGACGGTGGCGTGATTCGATCGGGAGGGAGCGAATGGATGGACAGTGATCAAGCTTAGTTAGGCAATGTATCCATTCGCCAGTTGTAATCGGCGGGGTATAAATACGACCCCCGGATGTATGTAAAAAAACACGTTCATTCCTCAATACACACCGGCCTTACGCCAAACCCTAGAGTCCCTTGTCGTGTCGTCGAGTTCTTCGAGAGGACCAATCGATCCGTCGACCTCCGTGAGTACCGGCAACCTTGTATCATGTCTAGTATCATGCGGTGGATTTAGATCTCGATGCAAGTAGTCTTGTTACCATGCTTCGTGTCATGCGGTAGATTCAAGCTTGGTTCAAGAGGGTTTCTTGTTAGATCATGAGCCATGCGGTGGGCTAAGGTCTAGCTTGAAGCTAGTTATCGGCTCTATTGGGTTTTGGCAAGACCCAATAGATTCATTAAGTTACCCCGTGTTATCATGAGTTTTGCGTTATGTTTTAATTCATGTAACACTCTTTTGCCCAATCTAGATGGGTTTGGATCGGCTCTTTTCCTTTTAAGATCCGTGCAAGAGCAGGTTTCGTGTTTTGACGCGTGGATCTCGTGTTCCCCGATAGCCGAAACCGAATCGATCTAGGTTGTTACGTGTTGCGGGTTCAAGCTTGCTTTGTTGGTATAAATCTTGAAAGAGCCGGGTATCATGCGGTAGATGCAGGTTTTTGGGTTGCTTTGGAGCTAGTCATCAGGTGGATTAGATTTCCATTTCAGCTTGATAGATTTATTCACGTGGTAATGTTTGTTCCTTCTTCATGGATCCCGAATCGGTTGTTCAGCCGCATTCGGTTATATCTTCACGAGTAGATCACGTGCGTTATTTATGTTTTAAAAGACGTGTGCTTCTAGCTTTCCATATTTGGGTTGTATCATGCGGTGGATAGATCTATTTGTGGAAAGTGGTGCGTTCTTTCATGCAAGTTGTATCATGCGGTGGATAGATTTGCTTGATGTCGTGCCCGACGGATCTTAAAGTGATTAGACATGCGGTAGACTCGATTGCTTTGGATCTATGCATGCTTATTTTAATACATGATCATGTTCGTGCTTTGCTTTATTTAATGTTAATCTTCATTGAGGATCGGTCATGGCTTTGTACGTGCATTCCCGTTTATTCAAAGACCGATCGTTGTCATGCTTACGTCATCCATTCGGCAATGTTCCTTTTTCCTTTGTGTTTACCCGAATGGTTGCGGTTCTTTGACGGGTAGCTTCACATAGCTACATGTCGTCTTGCTTGGCTTTTTAGCCGTAAATATGGAACCGCCTCGGTACCACCCGTAGGTTCCAAGTTTTGGTATTTAAACCGTTTTCCCTTTGTTAATTTTCGGGAAAAAATTGACCGGCACGTCACTTTCTCTCTCGCGCGTGCGAAGCTAAGCTTTTCGGCTTGCTGTGTGATTGGCGCCGAGTGCATATTTTGCGTCAACACACTTCTTGGCACGCCCAAGGGGGGACCAACTGCCGAATTGGTTCAAGATGCCACGAGATCACGGACCTCCCGGATGTCGGCATTGAGGAGCTTTCTCCGAGCAGCATCGGCGGCTCGTAGACGCCGTGAATCGGTTTCAACGAAGTGTCTCATGTCATTCAAGAAGAATCGAAGTGGGGTACCGTATTTAAAGAATGGCCCCGCCTGAGTGCCGTTGTTCGGGAGAAACCGACGCTACGACCCGGCAAGAAAAGGAAGAATGCGCGCGGATCTTCCAAGAGTCAATGGACGACGTGCTCACCAAGCACAATCAAGCTTTCCTTGGGTCGCTCCAACGGATGATGGCGGCCCTCTTTGGTCCGGCGCGGGGCAAGCGTTCGGAAAGGCGTACGCCGGAAAGAGCACCGTGGAGCCGGGGTGAATCGAGCTCTCGCCCGCCACCACGGGGCCCGGTGCGGCAGCCCCCCTCCTCGAGCTCCGGAGCCAAGCGTTCCAACCTCCTCCACAAGGGAGCCGGAGGGCAGCCGGTCCGGCCCTCCGCCGCAAGCTTCGTGAAGTCAACCAATCCCGCCGCCACCACAAAGCAAGACAGTCGCCCCGTGCAACACGCCCGAATCCGTACCAGCCCACGTACGGAGACCTAGCGTTCGGCTCATCCGGGGCCCCACTTGACCCCGGCCGAAGAATAGCTCCGTCGACCAACCGGCTCCGGAGAGGAATCTATACGGCGGTGGCTATCATGAAGTGGGAAATTACGGGGCGTTCGACGCCTTCCCGCACCCAGGGTACGCGCCGGCTGCAGGCGCTCAGGAGGAAGATGCCCTAGCTCGCAAGATGGCCGAATTGATGCGGGAATCGGCTCGGCCTCAAGCCAAGGATGCAGGGCCCCACCTACAGGCCGCCGTTCCCGGAGTGGTACTATAACGTGCTCCTGCCGCCAAGGGTAAAACCACCAACGGAATTCACAAAGTTCTCTGGGCAGGACGAGACAAGCACGGTCGAGCATATCGCTCGTTATCTCATGCAGCTGGGGGAATGTTCAGCCGAAGAGACGTTCAGGGTTCGCTACTTCCCCGCCTCGCTGACGGGTCCAGCTTTTCAGTGGTTCTCGTCCTTGCCGCCTGAGTCAGTGGCCAGGTGGAAAGATTTGGAGCGTAAATTCCACGCTCACTACTTCGGCGGCAGCTTCTGAGAAAAAGTTGATTGACCTCGCCACCCTAAAGCAAAGGCACGGTGAAACACCGCCGGGAGTTTCGAGAAGGTTCGAGAGAAGTCAAGGGCATGTGCTTCTCATTGAACTTGCCGGACGATCGGCTAGCCGATATGGCCGTCGCCGGGATGTTACCACCGTGCGCGAAAAGCTCTTTGGGATGGAGTTTGAAAACTTGGGCCACCTGTCACGAAATTATCCTTGATGAGCAATCGGGCATATGGCCTCAAGAAGGACCCCAAGTTTGGCAAGCAAAGACGACGTCGCCGATATCTACAATCAATTCTTGGACAAAGCTGATTTGTTCGAGGATTCCGACGACGAACCGGAGATAGCCGCGGCGTAAATCATGTGGGGTAAGGAGCCTCTCACAATGAATCGGCGTTGGGTCGACGGACCAAAGGAACCTATGACTTCGACGTCACAAAGGCCGATAAGTTGTTTGAGCTCTTGGTAAAAGAAGGCCGAATCAAGCTCGCCCGAAGGGCACTCTATGCTTCGGCCCGATGGAGTCAAAGCGAAACGTTCTTGCGGCTTTCACGACAGGGACTCCCATTCCATCAACGACCGCAGGGTCTTCGGGATGAGGATCCAAAAGGCTATCCAGAAGGGCACCTCAAATTCGATAACAAGATGAAACCGGATGGCCACCCCTTCCCGAGAACATGCTCGGCTTTTCGTCAATGCTATAACAACCGAAGAGAAAGGGAAAGTCAAGGTCCCGACCTCGCCCAGTCCAAGCAAGATGGATCGGTTGACCCGAAGCGCCAGGTGACCATAGAGCAAGTCCGGGCGACGCCCCCGCGTTCTCAAAAGCCACATCGAGATCGGGGGAGTCGTCCAAGCCCAAACCCAAGGTGACGTCACGCATCCTCCTTAATAAATGGCAGCGCCGATGGAGAAGGAACGCTACCGAGAGCGTCGTCACGAGGAGGAGCAACGCAGGGCCGAGGAGGAAGCGCGCGGATGGAATCGGGGAACACGCGCGCGCGCGAGCAGAGCGCGCCCACTGGGGGTGCGCCTTTTTCAGGCACTGCTGGAACGAAGGCCTGAAGCTACCCACATTAAGGAACTGTCCTGAATGCAGCGACAGATATGCTGAGTACAGGCAGGAAACTGCCAATCGCCGATCCGTCCACGAAAGACTTGGAAGGATCCACCCGAATGGGGATCGGCGGCAAAAAATTGAAATCATTGATCATCCCAGGAAGCGCCGAGCTGATCTCAGGTGGGCTGACCACGAGGAGGACGAGGAGGTCTACGTCTGGCAAAAGGGGCAATGGTGCCCACCCGGTCTACGCAAGAGCCAGAAGAGGCGGGTCCAACGCTTGAGGAACCGCGAGATGAAGCAAGCCGGGGTCCAGACGAGACAGAAGTGGCGCCCCAAGGACCAGCCGGAAGGATCAAAGCGTCAAGCCCCTGCATGCATGGTATACTTCCTGCCAAACGAGTTCATGGCTCCCGCTAACCAGGTGATGCGAGAGGAAGCTTCCTTTGACGACGAGCAGCCCGAGGAGATGATGGCGCGAACTCGGTGCTTGCCAAGCGTGCCATCTTCGACAAACCGGCCAAGAATCGCCACATGAGGCCGCCGTACTTGAGGGGGGTACGTCAATGGCAAGCCATTGACCAAGATGTTCGTCGACGGTGGCGCGGCGCTAACGTGATGCCGTACACCACCTTCGGGGAAGCTTGGCATGACCCCGAGCGATTTGACACCAACAAGCATCATCCTCAACGACTTCGCCGGAACCCCTCGGATACCAAAGGATGCGCTCACGTGGACTTGATGATCGGGTCCAAGACGCTCGCTCACCACCTTCTTCGTCATCGAAGGGAAGGGAGCCTACGACCGCCGCTTGGGCGGGACCGGATCCACGCCAACCGCCGCGTCCCATCCACTATGCATCAACACCGATCCGGTGGGTGGACGATGAAATTGAGGTCGTACAAAGCGGACGACTCCGTGAGCGTGGCTAACATGGAACCAGCCTTCCGGGAATACCAAGGCATCGATTGCTTCTCGGGGAAGGATCGGGGAGAAGGTCCCGTTGAACCTGTCGGCGGTGACCAACGGCCGATTCAAGCGGTCGGCTCTTACAAGAATTTTTAATGGAGAACCCCGTGGATGGCACTGATGGCAAGCTGGGACGAGGATTCATGTCGGCCGATAAGCTGGAGGAAGTTGACATTGGGAACGGTGATAAACCAAGGCCGACGTTCATCAGTGCAGGTTTGCAACCAGACTTCAGGGGGAACTTAATCAAGCTTCTCAAAGAATATAAAGATTGCTTCGCCTGGGATTACTCGGAGATGCCTGGATTGGATCGATCCATCGTCGAGCACCGGTTGCCAATCAAGCCTGGTTTCAAGCCATATAAGCAACCGCCCCGGAAAATCTACAAGGATGAAGTATTGGCCGATGTGAAGAAGGAAATCGAAAGATTGCTTGATGCAAACTTCGTTCGGCCCTGCGATATGCGGAGTGGATTTCTAACATCGTCCCCGTATACAAGAAAAATGGAAAAATGAGAGTTTGCATAGACTTCGGGGACCCGAACGCAGCTACTCCCATGGATGGATACCCAATGCCTATTGCCGATTTGCCGATTGACGCCGCCGCCGGGCACAAGGTGATTAGCTTCATGGATGGCAACGCAGGTACAATCGGATCTTTATGGCAATAGAAGATATCTCGAAGACGGCCTTTAGGTGTCCCGGTCATATAGGCCTATTTGAATGGATCGTCATGACATTTGGGTTAAAAAAATGCCGGTGCAACCTACCGGCGGGCCATGAATTACATTTTTCATGAGTTGATCGGCAAGACCGTGGAAATCTACATTGACGACGTAGTGATCAAGTCCTTAAGCCATGACTCCCATCCGGAGGATGTGAAGAAAACCCCGGAATGCACCGGAGGCATGGTCCGAAGATGAATCCAAACAAGTGTGCATTTGGGGTGTCACCGGAGAATTCTTGGGGTTTTTGGTCCACGAAAGAGGGATTGAAGTTGGCAAAAAGAGCATGAAAGCCATTGATGAAGTCGTTCCTCCAACCAACCTCAAGGAGTTGCAATCACTGCTCGGCAAGATCAACTTTGTGAGAAGGTTCATCTCAAATTTATCACAGAAGGTGTTGCCGTTCTCTCCGTTGCTGAAGCTGAAGAAAGATCAGAAGTTCACATGGGGTGACGAACAACAAAAGGCTTTCGAGGAAATCAAGCAATACATGAAGGAGCCACCAGTGCTGGTCCCTCCTCAGCTAAACAAGCCTTTCAAGTTGTACGTGGCGGCCGATACCCAAACTATTGGATCGGCCCTTATTCAAGAATTCGAAGGGAAGGAACGGGTAGTAGCTTATCTTAGCCGAAAACTACTTGATCCTGAAACCAGGTATTCGGCTATGGAAAGATTGTGTCTTTGCGTATACTACTCGTGTACAAAGTTTCGGCACTACTTGTTGAATGCCGAATGCACTGTATACTCGAAGTTTGATGTGATAAAACATATGTTATCTATGCCAATTTTGAACGGTCGGGTTGGCAAGTGGATTTTAGCTCTATCGAATTCGAGTTGAAGTATGAATCGGCAAAAGCCATCAAAGGTCGATCATTGCCGATTTTATAACCGAACAC
Organism: Cenchrus americanus; assembly: GCA_947561735.1. Taxonomy (NCBI): domain Eukaryota; kingdom Viridiplantae; phylum Streptophyta; class Magnoliopsida; order Poales; family Poaceae; genus Cenchrus; species Cenchrus americanus. Next base: position 30,570,942 of record OX387244.1, on the reverse strand, counting down.
CGTGACCCTTCAATTGATCTCGCTCGAAATTACCCCGTGGGCTTTATTCTTTGACGGGTCATCGTGTGGCAAAGGTGGGGGAGTAGGGATCCCGCTAATTTCACCCGAGAGGTGAGATGTTTGAATTCGCCATTCCTATACAACCCACCGTCACAAATAACCAGCCGAGTACGAGGCATTGCTTCGAGGGCTTCAATATTTGAGAGAAGCCGGGGCCGTTTCGGTTGAAATTTATGGGGATTCGTAGTTGGTCATCAAGCAATTAAACGGCCAAGTACGAGTGCGGGAGCGAGGCGCCGAGGAGTTACTACGAGGAATGCAGAGAAATCTTGAAGAGCTTTCCACCGGTAACCCTACAAAGACATTCCTAGAGAGCATAACGAAGAAGCAAACAAAGCCGGCTCGGAGCGCCTCCGGTTATAAAGAAGAGCAAGAAGCATTTGCCGCAGAGGTGAGCGCACCGGGGATGGATCTTACGAGAAGATGATTGGAGGAAAGAGATTGTTGATTATTTGAGAGATCCATCCCGAAAAGTCTCTAGGAAGCTCGTGTATAAGGCAATCAAGTTCGTTCTTCCGGATGACAATTTATTCTATAAGTCATTAGATGGAGTATCGCTACGATGCCCGGGTCCGAGAAGAAGCCAAGAACATGATGAGCGAGGTGCACGATGGGATATGTGGAGCGCACCAATCGGCCTATCGCATGAAATGGGTTATTAGGCAGGCTGGATGCTTTTGGCCGACGATATTAGAGGATTGCTTTGAGTATTACAAGGGGTGTCAAGATTGCCAGAAGTTCGGGAATATTCAAAGAGTCCCTGCATCAGCATTAAATCCCATCATCAAGCCATGGCCATTCAGGGGCTGGGGCATAGACCTGATCGGCCAAATTAATCCACCATCTAGCAAGGGGCATAAGTTCGTGCTTTTGGCTACAGATTACTTCACCAAATGGGTTGAGGCAATCCCACTCAAGAAGGTGACGTCAGAAAACATGATTGAGTTCGTCGGTGGAGCACATCATCTATCGATTTGGGATTCCTCGACAATTACCACCGACCAAGGGGCACAATTCGTGTCGTTGGAATTCGGGGATTTTGCCGAAAGCATGGGGATTAAACTGTTTAATTCTTCCCCATACTATGCCCAAGCTAATGGTCAAGCGGAGGCTTCCAACAAGATCATGATCAAGCTCATACGAGAAGAAGATCGACCGAAGCCGAGGAGATGGCATTCGGTACTCGGTGAAGCGCCGTGGGCTTACCGAATGGCCCCCCATGGAGCTACAAAGACTTCTCCTTACGAGTTGGTCTACGGGCATCACGCGATCTTGCCCCGGGAAATGCAATCGAGTCAAGGAGAGTAGTGCCGCAAAAGGATTTAAGCTCCAAGGATTACGGTGGCCTAATGATGGATGAGTTAGAAGATTTGCATATGATCCGTCTCGGGGCCCCGGAGAACATCGAGAAAAACAAGCCGCGGGTCGCCAAATACTATAACAAGAAAGTGAAAGTAAAGCAATTTACGAGAAGGCGATCTAGTTTGGAAAGCGCTACCGCCGATTGGAACTAAATACGGTTGAATTCGGCAAATGGTCCCCTAACCGGGAGGGGCCTTTTCGTGTGGTCGGATGCGTTCTCGGTAATGCATACATATTGAAAACTTTGCTAGGAGAGGAGTTTTCCGCCGCAATAAATGGAAGATATCTCGAAGAAGTATTATCCTAGCATCGAAATTGATCGATGATTGCACACATCCGACACGAAACGGCGGCGCTCGGGGATGAAGCCGCCTTTAGAACAAAAAATCAATGAACAAAAGAAAATGGCCCAGTGCTCGATGCATTGCCCTTAGCTCAATACTACACTACAATTGGTTTTTTGCGAGATTACACATAGCAACCCCCGAAGGCCAAGTCCCCTAAGGGAGGGAAGCGAGAAGGCGTGGAGTAAGAAGCGAAAGTATGGTTCAATCTTTTCTTTGCTTCTTCGGCCGTCGCTCCCTCTTCGCTTGTTCCGAGGACCACCGTGACGGCGACTTGGAACGCACGAGGATGACCATGATTGGCGGCCTCTACCAAGCTATCCCGTGCCGCCTTCAAGGTTGCCGTACCGTCGGAGACATCCGGAGCAAAAGAATCAAGGTTAGGGGCAAGAAATCCGGATTGCAAACATGAAGGGAGGCAGAGGCGTTTACCCCCTACTAGCGCTTCCGCCGCCAAACGACGCTCGCGTTCGGCTTGACGAGCGGACGGACATGTCCCCGAGGTCACGCTCCGGTGCCGGACACGACGGCGCGCCTCGATGGATGACCCTTTGCTCGGGCGTGGCATCCTCCGCCTCAATAGAAGAATCGGAGGAGATGTATTCGGGAACATCTTCGGTTCCGATGATTTCTTCAGAAGCAAATCAAGGCCGAAAGAGGCAGAGGAAAAACATGAAGCGCAGATCAAGCAGAAGGGCAAGGAGCAGATCAAGAAAGAACTCACTTCCGAATCGTACGCTTCCTTGACGAGCCGCTCCCCTGAGGTTGTTTACCCTTGTCCATGGCGTTGGGGTTTTTTCTTCTAGCAGCAGAAGAAGAGACGAGAAGTGATGGAGGAGTGTGCGAGTGGAATTGCGAGCACCCCACGGGCTATTTTATTGACCAAGGAGGCGCATTGGGAGTGATGATCTGGCGCACACACCGTTGGAATACCAAGCGGCGTGGTTTTCCACCGAGTGCGAAGGGTTTTTCTTTGAACAAGTACTTACGGATTGCCGAATTGGGATCCTTTATGGATCTTGCGCCAAGGGGCGTTGTTTGCGAGCGTTCGGCTAAAGACGGTTCCCGGATGCATTCAAAAAGGACAAATTCACGGATGTAAATGCGAAGGGAAATATCACGAAACAAATGCAGATTCCAAGAGTTCATCATATATTGCCGATATTTACACATCCCTAGTACAATCTAATCAAAAAGTCCGTTCGGCACGGATCGGGGATGGGTAATTTCGGCAATGGCGTCGCCGTGGCCATCGAGGCGCTCCAGATGAGCTCGATCTCGTCGATATCCCCGGCGCGCCGCCCGGAAGCCACGCGGCCTCGGTGGAATAGTCGACGTCCGTATGCGTCGCCATCGCAGCCGTGCCCAAGGTGGTGCCCGGACGAACACCATGGACGGCCACCTCGTCAATGCGGCGCTCCACCGCGGCCAGGCGCTCCGCCGGCGTGTCGCCGTGAGCGTTCACCTTCTCCGCCGGCCTGCTCCACCGGCCGCTTTTAGCCGGTTGAGCTCGAAGCATCACGGGCTGCAAAAGACAAACAAGAAGAGATTAGCATCAAAGGCTGGACTAAATCAAGAATCAGAGCCATACCATCAATGGCTTCCAGCAGTTGTTTCCGCTGGTCATCCCACTCTAGTTCGGCCACGCCCGCCTTCTTGGAGACGGCCTCCCGGCTCAAGACGAGACGCTTCTAGCTCCTCCTTGAAGCGAATAGCGTCTGCTTCCCCGTACGGCACCGGGGAGTGGCCATCGGACTCCGAAGAGTCATCAGGAAGGGGCTGATTGGCCGGCGCGCGCGGGCGGATTCCACCGAACCAAACCGAAAAAGGGGAGATGATTGTCAAGGCAAAGGAAGATCAAAAGGAAGGTCGACAAAGAGAAGTTGATGATCATCACCGCCCGCGCGCATTAGCGCCGCTTCCCCTCGGCCTCGTCGGAGGCGCGACGGCGGTTGAGGCGGCGCACCATTGCGGTTTGGGGATGTGCACCGTTTGCAAGAGGGCCGTAGATTGGCAAAGATTCGAGAGCTAGAAGGCCTGGTGGAGAGCTAGGGGCACCTGTGGCAACATTTATAGGCCTGGCAAGGTAATTGTGGCTTCGAATCGTGGCTGTGGATCGTGGCGCACGTCCCAATAAAATCGGAAGGTGGAGAGATTTCCTTGACCAACCCGCCGGCGGGTCGTTTGGAGTTCTAGGCTGAAACGCGCGTGGGTCGATGGTTTCGGCTAAAGGAATTCAAGGTGTCGTTCGGCAGTTAGCGTTTCACTACCGAACGGGTCGTTCGGCCTCACATTTCAAAGCACGCCAAGGAAAGGAAACAAATTGCAAAGGAAATATTACAAGAACGACCAGTCCAGGTATACATCAATAAGAACATTCAAGCGTTAAGGAGTTTCGCAAGTGCGTGACGAACATTGGATACTATCAAGTGGGAGTTATCCAAGATCTCCTGATAGTCCTTTTGGGCATCAGATAAGTCAGTAAGCTCTGCATCGCATTGCTTTACTGCGGTAACGCCCGATTCTCGCCTCCGCTTCGGTCTTTGCTATCAATCCAGGGAGATCGGCTATTTTCTTCGGTCAATCTCCATTTCCGCCGACAAGCTTTTCAATTCCGCCTCTAGAGCAGCCTTTCCGGCGACTTTCGCATCGTAAGAGGCTTGCGGTGTCGCCCAAGGCATCCTTATGGCTTTTTGCTTGGGATTGTATCCCGTTCATGGCCTCGTTCAAAGCATCGCTTTTTTCCTTTTCAATGGCCGAACGGGAGCGTAATTTCCTCCAAGCACGCCTCAAGGGAACATAGAAGGGCTCTAAGTCGTAGATGGACGACGGAAAAGCTCGATGTCATCGGGAAGTTTGCGGCTAATGGGCTCAAACATCTCTTCAAAATGACGGAGATCATTGAGCCGATCCCGGACGTTCTTCTCTAGCCGGCCGCGATTTCTTTGAGCTTGAGCAATACCTCGTCGGGCAACGGCCGGTTTACTTCTTTCATCACATCGGCGGTACCGACGGGCCCTCTGATGGCAGGCTCGATGATGACGGGGCGTGATCCTGAAAACAACACTGCCGAGGTGAGAATGCTAGCGTCAAGATATCAAGATTAAGAGCGGAACCAAGTACCTCATGAATGGTATCTTGAGCGGGAGCAATCGCAGACGAAGGAGGCGTCCCGAGCAGAGCCGAAACGTCCAAGTCGGGAGATGCTGGTGCAGCAATCAGCGACTCGTGAGTTTCGGGCCGGGGAAGGATCGGATCTTCCTCTCGTTGGGTTGGCCGTTGTCGCTTGGCCGATAGGCGATGACATCCTGGGAGAACTTGGCGGCTCCAGTTGAGTTGAGGGATTCATCTCCGGAGAGCGTGCCGATTCCGCGAAGGTGATGAAGATGAAACCTCTCGGGATGGGCAATGCAACCCCGGAAGGGCTCGCCCGTTGAACCACCGGAACATCTACAAGTGGTTCTCCAACGCTTTCTTCGCAAATGTCCAAATGAAGGGATAAGTGCCGGTGCTCATCCTTGAGAGAGAACAAAGAAAGACCATACCAAAGGATGGGGCATCGGCAGGCATTGGTTCTCGAAGAATGTTGGACTCCGGTCCGAGATACACAATGATATGATCCATCAAGAACAGAGTGACCCAAAGAATCAAGAAGGTAAAGGAGCTTACCTCAATCAGTATTTTCTTGACAGTTCTCCTCCTTTTAGCGCTCGGAGGGGGAACCAGATGCAATCCTTGCCTCCCGTCAATAGCAAGGCCGGGAAAGGCCGGGATCGGTGGTAGCATACCTGTCCATCGCTTGGCGCGAGGGTTGTGGATTTAAACCCCAATGCTGAAATCGGGCCTTCGGCATTATAAGTGATTACCCCGGCTCGAGGGGCGGTGTACCGTGTTTCGTGGACAAAAGATGAAGGTCAAAACCCCGAATGGAGAAGGAGTGCTTGATCTAAAGGTTCATTGTGTTACCTCTCGAAATCGGCGGGAAATCGGGCACCAATTCGCACGTAACATATGGACAAAGTTCATTGAAGATGTGGTCATGAAATTCTTGCCACCATGAGTTGAAGGTGGGGTGAACTACGATTGCGTGCACAAAAGGACATGTGTAGACAAAGTGGGACCGCACACGTAGTTGAAAACTCTCGCTCGCATCGCATTGATTCTTTGATTTCCTCCCCGGGCTTGAGGAATTCATGCGAAACAATCTTGGGGGCAGCCGGCCGCATCCAAGTTGCCCGGCCATTATGTTGGGCCGGTAGTACTCATAAGTATCGGCATTCGCCTCCCTCCATTGAACTCGGCCGGTAATATACATGGGCGGATTATGACATTAAAGATTTCCGAGAATCTCCCATCTTGATGGCCGGGCTCAAAGGAGAACTCGACGGGGAAGGTCGAGTATCACGGCCTAGATAAGGGAGCCAAAGAGGATCGGGGAAGCCTTTGAAGAACAGCTCGAAGAGTTGGGTGATGTCCCGTCGAACAATAACGATTGAAGCCGCTTCTCCATAGCTTTGGCATCCTCTCGGTGACTTGAAGCTCTCCTTCGGGGGGATTGAACCAGGGGAAGGACCCGGAGTTCAAGTCGACGCCTATAATCCGATGCATGTGAAGTTGCGGCCAAATCCGAACAAACCACCAAGGGCCATTGACGCACGTTATCCTCTCGGCTGGTATACATTTGGGTAATCGTCCGATGAAGCATATGGTATACACCGCCCAAGAGGAATTTTCCCGGAGGAAGGCGGTTGCCGCCGGCCGATGGATCGCCATTGCAATATGATTCGAGTGGGTTCATTGGCCTTGCCACGAAGACAAACCCGCATAGCCACATGTTCAAGAAGGCTCGTATTCAACTTCGCCGAGGGGATTGTCTTTCATGTGCTTCGCAATATAATTCTTGTAGCCATTCCCCGGCTTTACCCCCGTCCGACGTGAGGAGTTCTTGAAATTCCAAGGCCGAACGGACCGGTGATGTCAAGGCCGGTGATCATATACACATCGGCCAAAGTTGGAGACATTGGGCCATGCCCAAAAAGGAAGGCATTGACGCCGTTAGACCGAAGTGGCACGCGGCTATCGAAGATCTTCATTCTTGGGCATCTCGGCTACGGATAACTCCAAACATTGAGCGATGCGGAGAGTATCCGGATTGGTTAATCCACTCTTATCCGCAAGAACCCTACGGTACCAAGTCTTCCGACCGCGATTGGGGGCAAAGGCCGGTTCTTGAACGCATCTTGCCACCGAGGAGGTGGAGATAAAGCTACCTTGAAAGGAATTCTCCGAGATTCGGCGGCAATGAAATCTCGAGGGTCGGGATTCCCTTCAGACCGAGATAATAAGATTGCGAATTGGCCTCAATGGGAATCAAGCAGGCGATAGACGTTTCCCCGGAAGAGAGCGGAAGAAGAAAATCTCGTATAAAATTGAAAACCTAATGCCGAACGAAGGTTTGGAGGGGTGAAGTTACCCGAGCAGCTTGGTGCCGAGTTGCCATTGGAGATTCGAGCTCGGAGCAAAGGGGATCTAGGGTTGGATCTCGAACGAAGAATCCGGCGGATTGCGAAGAACAAGGTGTTGACAGTTTGGCTCAAGGATTCGTGGTCGGAGTCAATTGTGGAACAAAATTACTTTTATCCCACAATTGAAGGGGCATGTGTTAACACCAAAATTTGGTAAGGAGTATGACATGTGGGTCCAATTCGGAAAAGAGTTCGTCCGGTGGAAGGAAAGGCATCTTCGGAGATTTTCGGCGAGAAGGATCCGCGGTCGGCTATCCGCTCCCGGTTCGGCAAAGGAACAAGAGAGCTGATTTTGCGGGATTGGACGGTGGCGTGATTCGATCGGAGGGAGCGAATGGATGGACAGTGATCAAGCTTAGTTAGGCAATGTATCCATTCGCAGTTGTAATCGGCGGGGTATAAATACGACCCCCGGATGTATGTAAAAAAACACGTTCATTCCTCAATACACACCGGCCTTACGCCAAACCCTAGAGTCCCTTGTCGTGTCGTCGAGTTCTTCGAGAGGACCAATCGATCCGTCGACCTCCGTGAGTACCGCAACCTTGTATCATGTCTAGTATCATGCGGTGGATTTAGATCTCGATGCAAGTAGTCTTGTTACCATGCTTCGTGTCATGCGGTAGATTCAAGCTTGGTTCAAGAGGGTTTCTTGTTAGATCATGAGCCATGCGGTGGGCTAAGGTCTAGCTTGAAGCTAGTTATCGGCTCTATTGGGTTTTGGCAAGACCCAATAGATTCATTAAGTTACCCCGTGTTATCATGAGTTTTGCGTTATGTTTTAATTCATGTAACACTCTTTTGCCCAATCTAGATGGGTTTGGATCGGCTCTTTTCCTTTTAAGATCCGTGCAAGAGCAGGTTTCGTGTTTTGACGCGTGGATCTCGTGTTCCCCGATAGCCGAAACCGAATCGATCTAGGTTGTTACGTGTTGCGGGTTCAAGCTTGCTTTGTTGGTATAAATCTTGAAAGAGCCGGGTATCATGCGGTAGATGCAGGTTTTTGGGTTGCTTTGGAGCTAGTCATCAGGTGGATTAGATTTCCATTTCGGCTTGATAGATTTATTCACGTGGTAATGTTTGTTCCTTCTTCATGGATCCCGAATCGGTTGTTCGGCCGCATTCGGTTATATCTTCACGAGTAGATCACGTGCGTTATTTATGTTTTAAAAGACGTGTGCTTCTAGCTTTCCATATTTGGGTTGTATCATGCGGTGGATAGATCTATTTGTGGAAAGTGGTGCGTTCTTTCATGCAAGTTGTATCATGCGGTGGATAGATTTGCTTGATGTCGTGCCCGACGGATCTTAAAGTGATTAGACATGCGGTAGACTGATTGCTTTGGATCTATGCATGCTTATTTTAATACATGATCATGTTCGTGCTTTGCTTTATTTAATGTTAATCTTCATTGAGGATCGGTCATGGCTTTGTACGTGCATTCCCGTTTATTCAAAGACCGATCGTTGTCATGCTTACGTCATCCATTCGGCAATGTTCCTTTTTCCTTTGTGTTTACCCGAATGGTTGCGGTTCTTTGACAGTAGCTTCACATAGCTACATGTCGTCTTGCTTGGCTTTTTAGCCGTAAATATGGAACCGCCCGGTACCACCCGTAGGTTCCAAGTTTTGGTATTTAACTCGTTTTCCCTTTGTTAATTTTCGGGGAAAAAATTGACCGGCACGTCACTTTCTCTCTCGCGCGTGCGAAGCTAAGCTTTTCGGCTTGCCGTGTGATTGGCGCCGAGTGCATATTTTGCGTCAACAAGAACTTACCAAGACGTTCACCCGAGCAAAAACCCACAAGGGCTCGCACCGGTCAGACCGGTCAAGAGAACCGGTCAGACCGGTGTCGCCTGGGCAGCTCGGGATGAACAGCACCCGCTGGTCAACACCCCCAAATCCAAACCTCAATCTCCCGAATCACTCCACGGACTTGAACAAGACTTTGGGGATATCAGGAACACCTCATGAGGAGTCCATAGTCAAGTTTAATCCCACCAAAACTCGTCCAAAAAGGAGGAATCGAAGAAATCCCGCCGAAAGCACTTCCAACCCAAGAACTCAAGAAACCCCAAAATCGAGCACCTTTACTCACGGATTTGGAGGGGGAATCACAGCCCAAAGAACCACGAAGGGTTCCCACAAATTTCCCCCATCAAATCCCCAAGAGAAAGGTCCCGAAAACAACCCAAAGAAATCACCGAGAGAGGGCTCCGAAAATCACCACCAAGAACAACCGGGGAAAACACATCCAAACCTTGAGGAACCACGCCGAATCATCTATACATGAAACAAAGGTTCGTACAAGGTCTAGCAAGCCGCCCGATCATCCATCCCTCTCAACAAGATCTCTCCGTGAAGCTCTCTTGCTAGTCCTAGAGAAAACCTAAGGAAAATAGGTGGAAAATAGGAAAACTAATGAGCTTGGGTTCCAAGAGTTGGTCGCTATCCTCTCACCTCTTGGGTTATATGGAGGCAACCGAATGTCTAAAATGCCCTTCTCTACTAACTAGGGATACAAGCCCCTCAAGGGAGGATTTGGAATTCTTGATGTCTTCACCATCGGACGGATGCCGGCGACCGCACCCTGTGTAGCCTCGACGCAAGCCATGCGATTCCGACGCGTGTCCTCCGCTTCGAAGATTCGGACCGCGTCATCGCACACCGGTCGGACCCACGGTCGGACCGGTCGACCCGGCCGGTCGGGACCGGTCTGGTGCTGTTGCACCTCCGTCTTCGGTTCTCCGGTCTTGGCTTTGTGGATCAACCAAGGAACCCAATGGTTTTCTGGTGAACCACCGGAAACCCCGCGAACTCGGTGTAGCCTCCGCCAATCTCCACTCATGACTCGGCTCCCACGTAGTCCCGGCTCGACCTTGGTTTTGAGGCTCAACCAAGAAACCGTACACGACTTCATCTTGCTGTTCATGCCACCATGCGGCCCGCACTTGACCCCGCTGGCCACCGGGTCCCTCGTACGAAGCCTACTTGTCTTCTCCACACCTGGAGGCTTCACCGGCGACGACCTTTCGCGCTTGTTCTTCACCTGCACCACACGAGTCAAGCCGCAACCTGCACCTACAATACTTAGCCAAGAATCAGTCCACACAACGTTGTCAATCACTCATCACACAAGGAAGCGACCATCCACCGGTCCTCGAACCACACATGGTCCTCAGTCTCCCCCTTGATGAGTGCATTGACAACACCCACACGAAAGTAACAAGAGAGAAAAGAAAAAGAAAAGAAACGAACAAAAAGAAACTCCAACAAGCGATCGAAAGCCAAACAAAGGCAAAGAGCAAGATCACTTGAAGAAGACAAGTCTCGGACCCCTTAGGCAAGGGCAACGGCTCGACACATCCGAGACAAAAGCAAAGCTCAACCAAAGAGCGCAAACCACCGAATCAAGGCTCGAAAAACCACAAAGAGCTCCCCCTGCACACATGCAAGCTCCCCCTGAACCAATGCACCTCCCCCTGGACGAATGCATGCAAGACACCACTTGAAACAGGGCAGTTGCAACAACTCAGCCCTGACCGGTCAGACCGGTCAACACCACCGGTCAGACCGGTGTGCAACATGTGTACAGAACCAGCACTCACACCGGTCAGACCGGTGACCCTGACCGGTCAGACCGGTGCACAACAGAGCCCAGAAATGGCTCGAAACCACCTGAAAACCTTCTAAATGCGCCCAGCAAGCCATCTCAAGCTCAAACTTCTCCCCCTTGTTGGCAATGCATGAATCAAGCCAAAAATGCAAAACTTTCAACCTAGAGCTTCTCAAATAGACAAAATTCAACAAAGAATGCTACACATGTCCAAATGAGCAAGTTAGGTACTCTACGGCTTTGTATCGATCTCAACTACATGATCACCAAGTTTCACAACCATTGGACGAAGCTAAGATGGATTTTGGAAATTTTGCGAAAAACTTGCCTCTCATGAGCAAAGTCCTAAACATGATCAAAGCATATCAAAATGGTAAAGCCACACAAACTTCATGCTAGGACAGCCATTCTAATCATAAGACCATCACAAACACCCACAAGCACCTCATGTCATGTCAAAGCCACCGAGCCATGTGCCTACTTCTATGTATGAGACTTCTCATTGGTAGGCATCATGCAACGGTTTAGCACCCAAAGCAAATTAAATTCAGCACATATGACATGGGAGCACATTTCCAAGCATTTTTCATTTCATTTTCAGATTTGTAAATGGTACATGAAATGTCATTGCGACAAAAAGGAACTTATGCTCCTCCACAAGATAAATCAAGAGGGCTAAACATCCATGATGGCAAATGAGCCTTTGGCCCCATATGATCAATAAACTAGCTATCCAACCACAAATTAAGCATAGCAAGGCCACACAAACATGTCAAGAGCATGTAAAGGCATTTACACATGAGAGAGCATACATGTGACATTATTCAAAAGCATAGCTATCAACCAAGGATTATTCATCAAGATCATCAAGAGCTAAGCCATACTAACCGTAGCATACCAAACAAGCTCACAAAGACATATATCTCATTCCATGGTGAACAATGTATATGAGAGAAGCTTTTCCTAACCAATGGATATGATACAAAATGCATGCAATCTAAGATACAAGGATGCCTATACATCATGTTACATATGCCACGCAAAATGCAAGAAATGCACAAAGGAAAGCTATACATATGCTACAAACCGCCGGCTCCTCGAGGGGAGGCAAAAAGGGCTCGACACCACCGGCAAAAGAGAGCTCCCACACACCCAACTCAAGAAATCAAACACACACCAAGTTCCCCTCGCAAACGAGTGAAAGTTGCTTGATCTAGGGGTTTGGTGAAAATATCGGCTAGTTGGTCATGTGTGGGTACATGGATCAAAGCTATCTTTCCTTTCTCAACATTGTCTCTCAGAAAGTGGTACCTCACTTCTATGTGCTTGGTTTTGGAATGGAGCACTGGGTTCTTTGCAACGCTTATGGCACTGGTGCTATCACATTGAAGTGGGACATGGGTATACTCCTCACCAAAGTCGCTCATGGTGTAGGTGATCCAAAGGAGCCGAGAGCAACAACTAGCGACGGCAACATACTCGGCCTCGGTCGTGGATTGAGCTACGCTCGACCGCTAAGGGAAGACCAAGACACCAAAGAAGAACCCAAAAAGCGGCAAGTCCCGAAGTGGACTTCCTATCCAACCGACACCCGGCAAAATCCGCGTCTGAAAAACCATGAAGCGCCAAAGAAGAGGACGCGGAGTACCAAAGGCCGAAGTCGGGAGTGTGACGCAAGTACCAGAAAATTCTCTTCACCGCTTGCGGTTGCGAAGTCCTCGGAGACGCTTGAAAACGAGCGCACAGACACATCGAGAACTGTATGTCCGGCCTCGTCGCCGTCAAGTAGAGGACTGACCCGATCATGCTGCGGTACTCCTTCTGATCCACGTGTTCACCTTCCTCGTCCGCATCAAGAGCTGTAGTCCTACTCATCGGCGTCGTCATAGCCTTGGAGTCCTCCATCTTGAACTTCCTCACAATGTCCTTGGTGTACTTAGCCTGGTGCACAAATGTTCCTTCCTTTGATTGCTGGATTTGTAGTCCGACGAAGAACTGCAACTCACCCATCATGCTCATCTCAAACTCCCCGCTCATATCATCCGCAAACCTTGCAACAAGAGAGTTAGACGAGCCACCAGAGACAATATCATCCACGTACACCCGCACAATCGGGATATCTCTCGCCCCGCCTCAGCAAAAACAAGGTCTGATCGACCTTCCCCATCTCAAAGCCTCTCTCAAACAAGAACCCCCTTAACCTGCCATACCAAGCTCTAGGCGCCTGCTTCAACCCATACAACGCCTACCTCAACTTGTACACCCGGTGGGGGTACTTCTCACTCTCAAACCCCGGAGGCTGCCTTACATACACTTCTTCCTCCAACACTCCATTCAGAAAAGCACTCTTCATATCCATTTGGTGCAACTTGAACCCTTTAGCCACGGAAAAAGGCTAGATGGATCCTAATCGCCTCCAAACGGGCTACGGGAGAAAAGGTCTCCTCGTAGTCGATCCCCTCCTTCTGACTGAACCCTTGAGCAACAAGTCTCGACTTGTTCCTCCCAACCTCACCCTTCTCTCCCTCTTTGTTTTTCCACACCCACTTTGTACCAATCGGCTTACACCCTGGGGGAGGGTCAACCAACTCCCACACCTGATTCCTCTCAAAGTTCTCCAACTCCTCATGCATTGAATTGACCCAATTGTGATCAGATAGTGCGTGTCCAATGTCTTTGGGCTCGAAAGAAGCAACAAATGCAGCATGAGCGAAATGGGAGTTGTTTCGAACCCTCGACCGTATAGTGCGTTCATTCATGTCGCCGATGATCCTTGAAGCTGGGTGATCCACTTGTACTCGCCGGGGAGGTTCTCGCCTCGAAGCTACCTCCCCCTCAACATCAGCTTCTACTCGTTCTTGATTCGTCGTCGTAGGTGTAGCACAGGTCCATCCATCATCGTAGTCGAAGTAGTGGGTACATGTTCAGCCGGGGGCACCGCACCGCCATCTTCATCATCACCATGTTCATGCTCCTCCTCCTGAAAGATCTACTCGCCAAGCTCATCATCACCTGCACACTCAAAGACAAGCTGACTACGTGGCTCTGTCTCGTCGAAGGTTACCTCGCAAGTCTCCACGATTTGGTTAGTTTCAAGATTGAGCACACGATATGCTCTAGAATGAGATGCATAACCAAAGAAAATGCCATCGACAGACCTAGCCTCAAACTTATCCAACTTCCTGCCTTTCTTCAGAATGAAACACTTGCAACCAAAGACATGGAAGTGACTCACCTTGGGTGTGCGACCATGCATCAACTCATAGCATGTCTTCTTCTTGTGCACTCTGAGGTATATCCTGTTCGACACATAGCACGCGGTATTCACCGCCTCAGCCCAATACCTCCTCGGAGTCCTATGCTCATCAAGCATCATCCGAGCCATCTCGCACAAGGTCTTGTTCTTCCTTTCCACAACACCACTCTGGGGAGGCGTATACGGACTCGAAAACTGGTGCTCAAGACCCAAGTCATGGCAAAAGGTTTCAAAACGAGAGTTCCTGAATTCCGAACCATTATCACTGCGGATAGCTCGTATGGCATCTCCGTGCCTCTCGTTCCTCAACCTCAAGACTAGATCTCGAACAAAACCAAACGTCTCCCCCTTATCCTCAAGAAAGAACACCCACGCATACCGAGAATAGTCGTCCACCACAACAAGGACATACCACTTCCCACCCGCGGATCGCACACGAGCCGGGCCAACAAGGTCCATATGGAGCAGCTCGCATGGACGCTCAGTCATCACATCGGTGAGAGGCGGGTGAGAAGAGGCCACCATCTTGGCATGCCTACACGGAGCACAAACCAACTCTTTCTCAAGCCTCAACCGTGGCAATCCTCGGACCAAATTGAGTTTACTCAAGCGAAACAAAAGGTCAAATCTCAAGTGACCCAACTTCCTATGCCACCTCCACAACTCACTCGAAGAACCAGCCAAGAAACAACGCTCCACACCCGAAGACTGAGAAAAATCAGCACGAAACACTTGACCCTCGGGAACGACCATACAGACAAGGTCCCCTCGAGAGTCCAAAATCCGAGAACCACCTGGCCGAAACAACACCTCAAAGCCCTCATCCAACAAGCGGGACACAGAAAGCAAATTGTACCCCAGCGATTGAACAAGAACAACACGCCTCAGAGTGATCTTGTCACTCACTTTGATCTCACCTTCTAAAAGCACACACCCACGCCCATTGTACCCAAAGGTGATGTACCTCTTCGTCACCACCGGGACGAGACTTGAGAACAACCCCCTGTCTCCGGTCATATGCCTCGAGCAACCAGAGTCAATCAACCAAATGTTCTTCAAGTCTCCCACCTGAAATTCAAAAACGAGCACGTGAGCGAACAAACGACTCAACACTGGGGTTAGTACCAAAAGAGTAAAACCAGTGCCGAACCACCCCTCTCTGCCTGGAGGAGGACCCAATCCACGCAAGAAAGCCCGTGGAACGTCCTTCCTCTCCAACTCAAAGCTACGACTCCTCCCATCCCCGTAGTGAACTCGAGGGGGAGAACGCCTAGTAAATTGACCACCTGCACCCTTTGCAGCCCAACCACCAGAACCACGACCACCAGAAACAACCCTCGCACCTGTACGAGCTCGAAACCCAAACAGCTTTCTGTCCAGGCCTGCACCGGTCTGACCGGTGCCCCACACCGGTCTGACTGGTGTGACCTAGGCAGCAGCGCCTCCAACAGCCTTCCGCTCTCCCCAAGCCCGAACTGTCCTCACACTCGCCTTGCCCCTGGGCATTTGCATACGAGGTTCAAGTACACCATCGGAAGGGTGGTACTTGACCTTGTTAGCCCACTCCTTTTCCATTCTCTCCTCACGCTTCCTCTTGAAGCAAAACTCCTCCTTATGGACATCTATCCCACAATAGCCACAATAGAACCTCACAAGCTTAGGCTTAGGCTTGGGATGTGGCTGCTCACTTGGTTTCTCTCCACTCAATCCCTCCACCGGTTTCTCACCACTAAACTTCTCACTCTCCTTCCCAAAGAACACTTTCCCTGAAGTGCTCACAAACTTGATAGGCTTTTGTAGGTCATTTGTGGGTGTAGGAAACACGGGTGGAGCTGGGGTTGTGTCTAGTCGGTTCCTTAGATGGTTAGATTTTGGAGGGAAATCATTTTTGTGGT
The DNA here is from genome assembly GCA_947561735.1 of Cenchrus americanus. Taxonomy (NCBI): domain Eukaryota; kingdom Viridiplantae; phylum Streptophyta; class Magnoliopsida; order Poales; family Poaceae; genus Cenchrus; species Cenchrus americanus. The sequence goes on along the minus strand of OX387244.1, from coordinate 30,554,884 downwards.
GGGTTTTTGGTGGCTCCGGGATATTCTCTCCACTAACCTCACCAACCTTGTTTGCCCCAAGTCCCTCACCATCTTGCCTCTTAAAGGCCTCGATCATCATCCTCAACTGAGGCTCATGACCGGACAACCAACCCATCAACTTCCTCAAGTCATCATTCTCATCCTGCAAACGATCAACATAATGTGCAAGCTCCAAATTTTTCAATGCATGCATTTCACAGGTAGAGCAAGATGTAGGCATGGGTTCCTTCAATTTAGCCTCAAGAGAACTAGTGTAAGCATGCATCTCATCAATCTTAGCATGCAAAACAGGGCAAGAAGTGCAAGCACCTAGCAAAGCAGGTCTAGATTTAAGCTCAGCCACTTCAACCCTAAGCACATCTAGTTCCTCACACTTGGAGGCATGCTTCTCCTTAAACAAAGCAAGATCAGCAAGAAATATGGAGCAATCAGCACAATCATTCTCATCCGAAACAACAAGGCTAGCCTTAAGCGAATCAATCTCAAGCTTGCTATCAAGCACCTGTGTCTCTAGCTCAGCCACTCTAGTCCTAGCATCCTCGAGTAAAGCCCTAAGCTCTTTCCTCATTTTCTTGGCCTCTCTAAGCATGTCATCACGGTTATCAAGCAAAGAGCCAAGCCTCTCATTCTCCTGGCGCAAGAAGGGAAGTTCATCACGCACCTCGTCGTCGAACTCGCAGTCCGAGTCGCTCCGTGTGCTCTTCTTGCTGCCGGAGCTCGGCGCCATGGTGCGAAGCCATCTCTCGCGAAGCGGCTCCGGCCCGCTCGTGTTCTTGGACGACTTCTTGTTCTTGCGGCGATCTCCCTCGTCTTCACTGCTGCTCGAGCTCGAGGTGGAGTACGCGGAACTGGAGTCGACGTCGCTCGCTCCCACCATCGCTCGGGCCTTGCCTCGGCTCTCCTTCTTCCTCGATCGTCGCTCGTCCTTGTACTTGTTCTTGTGCTTGCTCTTGTAGTCGCGCCTCGACCGGTACTTGCCATCGTTACTCGGCTTGTGCTTGTAGCTGTCCTTGCTCTCGGCCTTCTCCGGCCGGCGACGAAGTGTCCCGGCTTGCCGCACTGGAAGCAAGTCCTCGTGTTCCTCCTCATGTTCACGCGGTTCTCGTGCAGCCTCTCGAACCGCCTCGTCAGGAGCGCCAGCTCGTCCTCTCCAAGATCATCAAACTCCTCATCTAGCATAGACATCAAAGAGGAAAAGGAGAACATCCTGGTGGATGGGTTAGAGTTAGCCTTTCCTTTGGAACCAGCAACGAGGGCAAGACTATGGGAATCAGTCGGTCCCTCGAGCTTGGCAAATCATGCCCCTATCCACCTCGGCCGACTTGAGCTTCGAGAACGACTCGTTCACCGTCGTAGTGTCATACTTCTTCGACTCCACAATGGCCTCGAACTTTCCGCCCCAAATCGTACGATCCAAAGAGTGTAAGAGCTTGACCGCTCTATCATGATCATCGTACGGGAGCACGTCCACATTGGCCCTCATGTTGTTTACAACCACCGTGAACCTCTGAAACAAGGCATCGATGGACTCACTAGGGAGATGAGTGAAGTTCTCGTACTCTCTCCGTAGGTCGCATACATCCGTGCTCGCACACGGGCGTTCCCAACATGAGCCTCCTTCAACACCGCCCAAATCCTACAAGCCAAGTGCTTGGTGTGCACCCGATCGAACTCGAGCCGACACAAAGCATGAAACAAGTAGTCGACCGCCTTATTGTTGGCGTCGAATCTGTCCCTCGATCCTGGAGCGAGGAAGTCCATCGGCTGGACATAGCCTGTGTCCACCGTGACATCCCAAAGGATCTGACCCTTTCGGCGGAGAAAAGCACCCATCCTTTTGCTCCACATCTGGTAGTTCTTGCCATCGAAGTGTGGAGGACCCGAACCCCGTTCCTGGTACGCCATCCTTGGATCTTAGACTGGTTAGAGTCAACAAAGACCCGAACCGGCTCTGATACCAGTTGAAGAACCGATATGGCGAACCAGAGAGGGGGGAGTGAATGGGAGCTGATAAAAATTCTTCTGGAAGGAGATGGAAACTCCAACAAGATGAACCCGGCTTCCAACACACGTCTCCGACTCACTACCAAGGTTGGTCAAGCCCACGTAGCCACTGGAGTGCCACTGGACCTAGGAACCAACACACCACCTTCCGACCCGAGAAACGCAGCGGAAAAACCAAACCTCGAGTCTACAGACCCACACCGGTCAGACCGGTGAGCACCACAGGTCAGACCGATCCCTGCTGGTGTAACTGAGCAACTTCCACTAAGTGGCTCTACACCAGTCAGACCGGTGAGACACACCGGTCAGACCGATGGCAGCCTGAAGGCCCCCAAAGCACCAAACAGGCCAACCGACCACCAAACGGACCCAAACTCGAAAGAGCAGCAACACGGGACAACAAAGAACTCACCAAGACGTTCACCCGAGCAAAAACCCACAAGGGCTCGCACCGGTCAGACCGGTCAAGAGAACCGGTCAGACCGATGTCGCCTGGGCAGCTCGGGATGAACAGCACCCGCGGGTCAACACCCCCAAATCCAAACCTCAATCTCCCGAATCACTCCACGGACTTGAACAAGACTTTGGGGATATCAGGAACACCTCACGAGGAGTCCATAGCCAAGTTTAATCCCACCAAAACTCGTCCAAAAAGGAGGAATCGAAGAAATCCCGCCGAAAGCACTTCCAACCCAAGAACTTAAGAAACCCCAAAATCGAGCACCTTTACTCACAGATTTGGGAGGGGAATCACAGCCCAAAGAACCACGAAGGTTTCCCACAAATTTCCCCCATCAAATCCCCAAGAGAAAGGTCCCGAAAACAATCCAAAGAAATCACCGAGAGAGGGCTTCGAAAATCACCACCAAGAACAACCGGGGAAAACACATCCAAACCTTGAGGAACCACGCCGAATCATCTATACATGAAACAAAGGTTCGTACAAGATCTAGCAAGCCGCCCGATCATCCATCCCTCTCAACAAGATCTCTCCGTGAAGCTCTCTTGCTAGTCCTAGAGAAAACCCAAGGAAAATAGGTGGAAAATAGGAAAACTAATGAGCTAGGGTTCCAGGAGTTGGCTGCCATCCTCTCACCTCTTGGGTTATATGGAGGCAACAGAATGTCTAAAATGCCCTTCTCTACTAACTAGGGATACAAGCCCCTCAAGGGCAGATTTGGAATTCTTGATGTCTTCACCATCGGACGGATGCCTGGCGACCGCACCCTGCGTAGCCTCGACACAAGCCATGCGATCCCGACGCGTGTCCTCCGCTTCGAAGATCTCGGATCGCGTCGTCGCACACCGGTCGACCGGTGCTCATCGGTCGGGACCGGTCCCCACGGTCGACCCACCGTCGACCGGTGCGTGCCGCTTGGACCTCCGTCTTCGGTTCTCCGGTCTTGGCTTTTTGGATCAACCAAGGAACCCAATGGTTTTCTGGTGAACCACCGGAAACCCCGCGAACTCGGTGTAGCCTCCGCCAATCTCCACTCATGACTCGGCTCCCATGTAGTCCCGGCTCGACCTTGGTTTTGAGGCTCAACCAAGAAACTGTCCACGACTTCATCTTGCTGTTCATGCCACCATGCGGCCCGCACTTGACCCCGCTGGCCACTGGATCCCTCGAACGAAGCCTACTTGTCTTCTCCACACCTGGAGGCCTCACCGGCGACGGCCTTTCGCGCTTGTTCTTCACTGCACCACACGAGTCAAGCCGCAACCTGCACCTGCAATACTTAGCCAAGAATCAGTCCACACAACGTTGTCAATCACTCATCACACAAGGAAGTGACCATCCACCGGTCCTCGAACCACACATGGTCCTCAGTTTCCTACACCCACAAATGATCTACAAAAGCCTATCAAGTTTGTGAGCACTTCGAGAAAAGTGTTCTTTGGGAAGGAAAGTGAGAAGGCTAGTAAAGGGAAACCGGTGGAGAAGTTGAGTGGAGAGAAACCAAGTGAGCAGCCACAGCCCAAGCCTAAGCATAAGCTTGTGAGGTTCCGTTGTGGCTATTGTGGAAGAGATGGCCATAATGATGAGTTTTGCTTCAAGAGGAAGCGAGAGAAGAGAATGGCGAAGGAGTGGGCCAACAAGGACAAGTACCACCCTTCCGATGGTGTTCTTGAGCCTTGGGTGCAGATGTCCAGGGCTAAGGAGAGTGTGAGGACAGTTCGGGTTTGGGGAGAGTGGAAGGCTATTGGAGGTGTTGCTACCCAGGCTACACCGGTCAGACCGGTGTGGGGCACCGGTCAGACCGGTGCAGGCCTGGACAGACATCATTTTGGGTTTCGTGCTCGTACAGGTGCAAGGGTTGTTTCTAGAGGTCGTGGTTTTGGTGGTTGGGCTGGAGAGTTTGCAGGTGGTCAGGTTGCTATGCATTCTCCCCCTCGAGGTCACTACGGGGATGGGAGGAGTCGTAGCTTTGAGAAGGAGAGGAGGGACGTTCCACGGGCATTCTTTCATGGTTTTGGTCCTCCTCCAGGCAAAGAGGGGTGTTCCCTCAGGGTGGTTACAATGGTGGTGTTCGTGGAGGTAGCTTTGGTAGGAGAGATGCTTTGGTTTGTGCTAACCCCACTTTCGAGCAAATGGCTCAGCACTGTTTTTGCTCTTTTGGTACTAACCCCAATGCCGAGTCGTTTGTTCGCTCACGTGTTCATTTTTGAATTTCAGGTGGGAGGCTTGAAGAACATTTGGTTGATTGACTCCGGTTGCTCGAGGCATATGACCGGAGACAGCGGGTGGTTCTCAAGTCTCGTCCCGGTGGTGACAAGGAGGTACATCTCTTTTGGGGACAATGGGCGTGGGCGTGTGCTTTCAAAAGGTGAGATCAGAGTGAGTGACAAGATCACTCTCAGGCGTGTTGCTCTTGTTCAATCGCTAGGGTACAATCTGCTTTCTGTGTCCCAGTTGTTGGATGAGGGTTTTGAGGTGCTGTTTCGGCCAGGTGGTTCTCGGATTTTGGACTCTCGAGGGGACCTTGTCTGTATGGTCGTTCCCAAGGGTCAGGTGTTTCGTGCTGATTTTTCTCAGTCTTCGGGTGTGGAACGTTGTTTCTTGGCTGGTTCTTCGAGTGAGTTGTGGAAGTGGCATAGGAAGTTGGGTCACTTGAGCTTTGACCTTTTGTCTCGCTTGAGTAAACTCAATTTGGTCCGAGGATTGCCACGGTTGAGGCTTGAGAAAGAGTTGGTGTGTGCGCTCTGTAGGCATGCCAAGATGGTAGCCTCCTCTCACCCGCCTCTCACCGATGTGATGACTGAGCGTCCATGCGAGCTGCTCCATATGGACCTTGTTGGCCCAGCTCGTGTGCGATCTGCGGGTGGGAAGTGGTATGTCCTTGTTGTGGTGGACGACTATTCACGGTATGCGTGGGTGTTCTTTCTCTAGGATAAGGGGGAGACGTTTGGTTTTGTTCGAGATCTAGTCTTGAGGTTGAGGAACGAGAGGCACGGAGATGCCATACGAGCTATCCGCAGTGATAATGGCTCGGAATTCAGAAACTCTCGTTTTGAAACCTTTTGCCATGACTTGGGTCTTGAGCACCAGTTTTCGAGTCCGTATACGCCTCCCCAGAATGGTGTTGTGGAAAGGAAGAACAGGACCTTGTGCGAGATGGCTCGGACGATGCTTGATGAGCATAGGACTCCGAGGAGGTATTGGGCTGAGGCGATGAATACCGCGTGCTATGTGTCGAACAGGATCTATCTCAGAGTGCACAAGAAGAAGACATGCTATGAGTTGATGCATGGTCACGCACCCAAGGTGAGTCACTTCCATGTCTTTGGTTGCAAGTGTTTCATTCTGAAGAAAGGCAGGAAGTTGGATAAGTTTGAGGCTAGGCCTGTCGATGGTATTTTCTTTGGTTATGCATCTCATTCTAGAGCATATCGTGTGCTCAATCTTGAAACTAACCAAATCGTGGAGACTTGCGAGGTAACCTTCGACGAGACAGAGCCATGTAGTCAGCTTTTCTTTGAGTGTGCAGGTGATGATGAGCTTGGCGAGGAGATCTTTCAAGAGGAGGAGCATGAACATGGAGATGATGAAGATGGTCGTGTGGTGCCCTCGGTTGAACATGTACCCACTACTTCAACTACGGTGGTGGACGGATCCTCTCCTACACCTACGATGACAAATCAAGAATGAGGAGAAGCTAATGTTGAGGGGGAGGTAGCATCGAGGCGAGAACCTCCCCGGCGAGTACAAGTGGATCACCCAGCTTCGAGGATCATCGGCGACATGAATGAACGCACTACACGGTCGAGGGTTCGAAACAATTCTCATTTCGCTCATGCTGCATTTGTTGCTACTTTTGAGCCCAAAGACATTGGACACACACTATATGATCATAATTGGGTTAATTCAATGCATGAGGAGTTGGAGAACTTTGAGAGGAATCAGGTTTGGGAGTTGGTTGACCCTCCCCCAGGGTGTAAGCCGATTGGTACAAAGTGGGTGTGGAAGAACAAAGAGGGAGAGAAAGGTGAGGTTGTGAGAAACAAGTCGAGGCTTGTTGCTCAAGGGTTCAGTCAGAAGGAGAGGATCGACTATGAGGAGACCTTTGCTCCCGTAGCCCGTTTGGAGGCAATTAGAATCCTTCTAGCCTTTTCCGTGGCTAAAGGGTTCAAGTTGCAACAAATGGATGTGAAGAGTGCTTTCCTGAATGGTGTGTTGGAGGAAGAAGTGTATGTGAGGCAACCTCCGGGGTTTGAGAGTGAGAAGTACCCCCACTGGGTGTACAAGTTGAGGAAGGCGCTGTATGGGTTGAAGCAGGCGCCTAGAGCTTGGTATGGTAGGTTGAAGGGGTTCTTGTTTGAGAGAGGTTTTGAGATGGGGAAGGTCGATCAGACCTTGTTTTTGCTGAGGCAGGGCAGAGATATCCTGATTGTGCAAGTGTGCGTGGATGATATTGTCTTTGGTGGCTCGTCTAACTCTCTTGTTGCAAGGTTTGCAGAGGATATGAGCAGGGAATTTGAGATGAGCATGATGGGCGAGTTGCAGTTCTTCCTCGGGCTACAAATCAAACAATCAAAGGAAGGAACATTTGTGCACCAGGCTAAGTAAACCAAGGACATTGTGCGGAAGTTCAAGATGGAGGACTCCAAGGCTATGACGATGCCGATGAGTATGACTACAGCTCTTGATGCGGACGAGGAAGGTGAACACGTGGAACAGAAGGAGTGCCGGAGCATGATCGGGTCACTCCTTTACTTGACGGCGACGAGGCGGGACATACAGTTCTCGGTGTGTCTGTGCGCTCGTTTTCAAGCGTCTCCGAGGACTTCGCATCGGCAAGCGGTGAAGCGAATTTTCAGGTACTTACTTCACACTCCCGACTTCGGCCTTTGGTACTCCGTGTCCTCTTCTTTGGCGCTTCATGGTTTTTCAGACGCGGATTTTGCCGGGTGTCGGTTGGATAGAAAGTCCACTTCTGGGACTTGCCAGTGTTTGGGTTCTTCTTTGGTGTCTTGGTCTTCTCGCAAACAGTCGAGTGTTGCACAATCCACTACCGAGGCAGAGTATGTTGCCGTTGCTAGTTGTTGCTCTCAGCTCCTTTGGATTTCATACACCATGAGTGACTTTGGTGAGGAGTATACCCTTGTCCCACTTCAATGTGATAGCACCAGTGCCATAAGCGTTGCAAAGAACCAAGTGCTCCATTCCAAAACCAAGCACATAGAAGTGAGGTATCACTTTCTGAGAGACAACGTAGACAAAGCAAAGATAGCTTTGATCCATGTACCCACATATGACCAACTAGCCGATATTTTCACCAAACCCTTAGATCAAGCAACTTTCACTCGTTTGCGGGGGGAACTTGGTGTGTGTTTGATTTCTTGAGTTGGATGTGTGGGAGCTCTCTTTGTAGCATATGTATAGTTTCCTTTATGCGTTTCTTGCATTTGGCATGGCATATGTAACATGATGTATAAGCATCCTTGTATCTTAGATTGCATGCATTTTGTATCATATGCATTGGTTAGGAAAAGCTTCTCTCATATACATTGTTCACCATGGAATGAGATATATGTCTTTGTGAGCTTGTTTGGTATGCTATGGTTAGTTTGTCTTAGCTCTTGATGATCTTGACGAATAATCCATGGTTGATGGCTACGTTTTGAAAAATGTCACATATAGGCTCTCTCATGTGTAAATGCCTTTACATGATCTTGACATGTTTTAGTGGCTTGGTTATGCTTAATTTGTGGATTGGATAGCTAGTTTATTGATCATATTGGGCCAAAGGCTCATTTGCCATCATGAATGTTTAGCCCCCTTGCTTTATCTTGTGGAGGGGCATAAGTTCATTTTTGTCGCAAAGACATCTCATGTACCATTTATAAATCTGAAAATGAAATGTAAAATGCTTGGAAAATGTGCTCCCATGTCATACGTGCTGAATTTAATTTGCTTTGGGTGCTAAACCGTTGCATGATGCCTACCAATGAGAAGTCTCATACATAGAAGTAGGCACATGGCTCGGTGGCTTTGACATGACATGAGGTGCTTGTGGGTGTTTGTGATGGTCTTATGATTAGAATGGCTGTCCTAGCATGAAGTTTGTGTGGCTTTACCATTTTGATATGCTTTGATCATGTTTAGGACTTTGCTCATGAGAGGCAAGTTTTTCGCAAAATTGCCAAAATCCATCTTAGCTTCGTCCAATGGTTGTGAAACTTGGTGATCATGTAGTTGAGATCGATACGAAGCCGTAGAGTACCTAACTTGGTGATCTTGTAGTTGATGTCGATACGAAGCTATAGAGTATCTAACTTGCTCATTTGGACATGTGTAACATCCTATGTTGAATTTTGTCTATTTGAGAAGCTCTAGGTTGAAATTTTTGCATTTTTGGCTTGATTCATGCATTGCCAACAAGGGGGAGAAGTTTGAGCTTGAAATGGCTTGCTGGATGCATTTAGAAGGTTTTCAGGTGGTTTCGAGCCATTTCTGGGCTCTGTTGTGCACCGATCTGACCGGTCGAGGTCACCGGTCTGACCGGTGTGAGTGCTGGTCCTGTGCACATGTTGGGCACCGGTCTGACCGGTGGTGGTGACCGGTCTGACCGGTGTGAGCTGAAGTTGTTGGAGTTGCCCTGTTTTCAAGTCGTTTGCATGCATTCGTCCAGGGGGAGGTGCATTGGTTCAGGGGGAGCTTGCATGTGTGCAGGGTGAGCTCTTTGTGGTTTTTCGAACTTTGTTTCAGTGGTTTGCGCTCTTTTCTTGAGTTTTGTTTTGTCTCAGATGTGTCGAGTCGTTGCCCTTGCCTAAGGGGTTTGAGACTTGTCTTCTTCAAGTGATCTTGTTCTTTGCCTTTGTTTGGCTTTCGATCACTTGTTGGAGTTTCTTTTTGTTCATTTCTTGTCTTTTTCTTTTCTCTCTTGTTACTTTCATGTGGGTGTTGTCAATGCACTCATCAAGGGGGAGATTGAGGACCATGTGTGGTTCGAGGACCGGTGGATGGTCGCTTCCTTGTGTGATGAGTGATTGACAACTTTGTGTGGACTGATTCTTGGCTAAGTAATGCAGGTGTATGTTGCGGCTTGACTGGTGTTGGTGCAGGTGAAGAACAAGCGTGAAAGGTCATCACCGGTGAGGCCTCCAGGTGTGGAGAAGACAAGTAGGCTTTGTTCGAGGGACCCGATGGCCAGCGGGGTCAAGTGCGGGCCGCATGGTGGCATGAACAGCAAGATGAAGTCATGGACGGTTTCTTGGTTGAGCCTCAAAACCAAGGTCGAGCCGGGACTACGTGTGAGCCGAGTCATGAGTGGAGATTGGCGGAGGCTACATCGAGTTCGCGGGGTTTCCGGTGGTTCACCGGAGAACCGAAGACGGAGGTGCAGCAGCACCAGACCGGTCTGACCGGTGGGTCTGATCGGTCTGACCGGTGGGTACCGGTCTGATCGGTGAGGAGCACCGGTCTGACCGGTGTGCAACGACGCAGTTCGGAATCTTCGAAGCGGAGGACACGCGTCGGAATCGCAAGGCTTGCGTCGAGGCTAAGCAGGTTGCGGTCGTCGGGCATCCGTCCGATGGAGAAAGCTTCAAGTCTTCCAAAACAGCCCTTGAGGGGCTTGTATCCCTAGTTGTTAGAGAAGGGTATTTTAGACTTTCGGTTGCCTCCATATAACCAAAGAGGTGAGAGGATGGCAGCCAAGCCTTGGAACCCTAGTTCATTTGTTTTCCTATTTTCCCTTTCTATTTTTTTAGGATTTCCATAGGACTAGATTGAGAGCTTCATGGTGAGATCTTGTGAGAGGGTTGGATGATCGGGCGGCAAGCTAGACCTTGTAAGAACCCTTGTTGCATGTATAGATGATTCGGCGTGGTTCGTCAAGGTTTGGATGTGTTGTTCCCGGTTGTTCTTGGTGGTGATTTTCGGAGCCCTCTCTTGGTGATTTCTTTGGGTTGTTTTTGAGACCTTTCTCTTGAGGATTTGATGGGGGAAATTTGTGGGAACCCTTCGTGGTTCTTTGGGCTGTGATTCCCCTCCCAAATCCGTGAGTAAAGGAGCTCGTTTTTGGGTTTTTCCGGGTTCTAGGGTTTGAGGTGTTCTTGGCGGGATTTCTTCGATTCCTCGTTTTTGGACGAGTTTTGGTGGGATTAAACTTGGCTATGGACTCCTCATGAGGTGTTCCTAATATCCCCAAAGTCTTGTTCAAGTCCGTGGAGCGATTCGGGAGATCGAGGTTTGGTTTTGGGGGAGTTGCCCCGCGGGTGCTGTTCATCCCGAGCTGCCCAGGCTACACCGGTATGACCGGTGCTCTTGACCGGTCTGACCGGTGCAACCCTCGGTGGGTTTTTGCTCGGGTGAACATCCTGGTGTGTTCACTGTTGTCCTGTGTTGCAGCTGTTTTGAGTTTGTGTCAGTTTGGAGGTCGGTTGGCCTGTTTCGTGCTTTGGGGGCTTTCAGGCTGTGACCGGTCTGACCGGTGCGTCTCACCGGTCTGACCGGTGTGGAGCCACTTAGTGAAAGTTGCCCAGTTTCACCAGCAGGGACCGGTCTGACCGGTGGTGCTCACCGGTCTGACCGGTGTTGGTCAGTGGACTCGAGGTTTGGTGTTCCGCTGCGTTCTCGGGTCGGAAGGGTGTGTGTGTTGGTTCCTAGGTCCAGTGGCACTCCAGTGGCACTCCAGTGGCTACGTGGACTTGGCCAACTTGGGTAGTGAGTCGGAGACGTGAGTTGGAAGCCGTGTTCATCTTGTTGGAGTTTCCATCTCCTTCAAGAAGAATTTTTATCGGCTCCTATTCACTCCCCCCCCCCTCTCTGGTTCGCCGTATCGGTCCTTCAAATAGCCTGAGATGCATCTAGGTCAAAGGGGGGGCAACTGGGCTTCAAATGGGCTGGGCCGGCTGGCCTAGGCCGATCGGCCTGGGCCCACTTCGGCCCAGTCCGCGGCCTCCTTCGCCCGGTGTTGCTTCCCGAGTCTTCTATATCCTCCCCCCTTCTGCATGTGGGCCCTTACCGTCAGTTTCTCTCCGAATTATACGAAGCTCCTTGTCTCGCAAGATTCGGCACTTTTCTAGCTAGGTCCTCGGAGTTTGTCATCTTCTCGGATTGCGTCCTTGGGCTTCTTGGAGTCGTGTTCACTTCATTGCTTGACTTCTACCGGGCTTCAAGGTCTTGTCATGAGGTGCTTACTGAACTTATCCCGGAAGTCTTGCTTTCAACGCTAAAACCCTGCATAAACACTAAACTCCAAAACCGACATGCACAAGTGAACTTGTTATACCACGGGGGTTAGTACCAATGGATAAGGTATAAAACTCATGCCAACACCGAAGGTAAACTCATGGCTAGGTTGACGGAATTTTACCGTCAACAGCTGCTGGAGGCCATCGACGGTGAATCTTGTGATTTATTCAATCTCAACTCAACTTTGAACTAACCGCCATTGCTCCGTAATTGCTGCAGACCGCGACACTGAGCTCAACTGGCTGAAGACGCTGGTGAAGAAGCTGGCGGACAAGGTGAACGCTCCCGGAGACACACCGGAATCTCGCCTTGGCGCGGTGGAAGACCGCGTCGAAGAGGTGGCCCTCCATGGCGTCCGTCTGGGCACCACCTTGGGCCTGGTCGCCATGGTGATGCATACTGGCGTCGACTACTCCACGTGGCCGCACGGCTTCCATGGTGGCGCGCCGGAGGACATCGACGACATCGAGGTCATCCTGGAGCGCCTCGACGGCCACGACGACGCCATTGCCGATTCCATTCATCCCCAGTCTGTGCTGAACATGCTTTTTGATTAGTTTGTACTAGGGATGTTGGAATTTCGGCAATAAATATGAAATTTTATCTTCTGTATTTGTGTTGTGATGATTTCCTTCGATTTGTGCATGCGAACCTTTACTGTTTTGAACGCATTCGGGAACTTTTATCCTAGCCGAATACGCACAAACTCTTGCCCCTTGGCGTAAAATCCACAGAAAATCCTCATTCGGGAGCCATGAACACTGTTCAATGAAAAACCCTTCGCATTCGGGGAGAAAATCGTGCCATTTGGTATTCCATTAATGTACACCAGCCAGTCATCACTCCCGATGCGCTCTCACGGCTAATAAAATAGCCCCCTTGGTGCTCTGCAGATCCACTCGCATACACTTCCATCATTTCACGTCCTCTCATCTTGCTTCTCCAGAGGAAAAAACCCCAAGGCCATGGCGGACAAGGTGAAACAGCCAATCAAGGAGAGCAGCGCTCCACCAAAGAAGCGAACCATTCGAGAGTAAGCTTTCCTTCTCAATCCTTTCTCTTGCTCTCAACTGTAATCTCATGATTCACCTTACTTTGTTTTCAGCCTTGACTTGCTCCCAGAGGAGATCTTTGGAACTAAAGAGGTTCCTAAGTACATCCTCTCTGATTCCTCTGCCGAAGAAGAAGACGCCACACCGGAATAAAAGACCAACCATCAACTGCGCCGTCGCATCCGGCATCTAGAACACAACCTGTGGGACATCACCACTCACTGCAGTGCCGAACGCGAACGCCGCATGAGCTTGGAAGCGTTGGTAGGGGGTAAGATCTTCATCCTCATTTGATTCTCATGTTTATGTTTCTGATCTCACTTTCAACAAGAATCTATTCCCTTTCTTCAGATGTTTCTGACAGGTATAACAACTTGAAGGCTTCCTGGGACAGCCTAATGGAAGCTGCAAGTCACGGCAATCCCCAAAGCTTCTACATTACCATCACGGTGGTCCTGGAACAGCTGAAGAGGGAAGAGCTGAAGAGGAAAACGCAGAATCAAAGAAATGAAGCATACTTTCGCTTTTTCCTCCAGGCCTTCTGATTCCCACAGGCTTCCTTTTGTAATCTTAGGTAGCTGGGTTGCCAAATAAAGAACATGCAAGAAACGTTTGTAATGTAGAACATTTTTTGTGCTAAGGGCAATACACTTCAGTATTGGCCATCTCCTTTGTTAGGACTTTTGTTCTGAAGGCGACTTCTTTCCCGAACGCCGGCTGTTTCTATATTTCTGATGCTTGTAATCTTGATGCTTGTAATCAACGATCAACTTCAATGCTAGGATAATATTTCTTCAAGTATCTCCCGTTTATAGCAGCAGTAAACTCTTCTCCTAGTAAAGTTTTCAAGATATATGTATTTCCAGGCGTACATCTAACTACCCGAAAAGATCCTTCCCAATTCGGGGACCATTTGCTGAACGTACTATACTTAGTCCTAATCGGCAGTAATGCTTTCCAAACCAAATCCCCTTCTGCAAATTGCTTGACTTTTACTTTCTTGTTGTAATATTTAGCAACTCGCATCTTGTTCTTCTCAATATTTTCCAAGGCCCTAAGACGAATCATATGCAAATCCTCTAACTCGTCCATCATTAAGCCACTGTAATCTTTGGAACTTAAATCCTTTTGCAAAACCACTCTCCTTGAATCTGATTGCATTTCCCATGGCAAAACAACATGATGCCCGTAAACCAACTCATAAGGAGATGTTTTTGTAGCTCCATGAGGGGCCATTCGGTAAGCCCACAGGGCTTCATTGAGTACCGAATGCCACCTTCTTGGCTTCTAGTCAATCTTCTTTTGTATAATCTTGATCATGATCTTGCTAGAAGCTTCTGCCTGACCATTAGCTTGGGCATAATAAGGAGAAGAATTTAACAATTTGAAGCCCATGCTTTTAGAAAATTCCCTAAACTCTGAAGATGTAAATTGAGTTCCTTGATCAGTTGTACTTGTTTGAGGAATTCCAAATCTGTAGATGATGCGCTCCTTGATAAACTCCACCATGTTTTCTGATGTTACTTTCTTCAATGGAATTGCCTCAACCCATTTGGTGAAATAATCTGTTGCCAAAAGCACAAATTTATGCCCCTTGCTAGACGGAGGATTTATTTGGCCAATCAAATCTATACCCCATCCTCTAAATGGCCATGGCTTGATAATAGGATTCAAAGCTGATGCTGGAACTCTTTGGATATTCCCAAACTTCTGACAATCTTGATATCCTTTGTAATACTCAAAGCAATCTTCCAGCATCGTCAGCCAATAACATCCCGTGTGCCTGATAACCCATTTCATTCGGTAAGCCGATTGATGCGTTCCACATAGCCCATCGTGCACTTCACTCATCATTTTCTTTGCTTCTTCTTGACCCAGGCATTGTAGCAACACCCCATCTAATGATTTGTAAAACAAACGTCCATCAAGAAGAACAAACTTTATAGCTTTATACCTGAGCTTTCTAGAGACCTTTCGGGATGGATTTTCCAAATAATCAACAATTTCTTTTCTCCAACCATCTTCTGCTAGATCACTTCCGAAAGCACACACATCGTTGGCAAACACTTCTTGATTTTCTCTATAACCTGAAGCACTTTGGGCCAGCCTGTTTGCCTCTTCATTGTGTTCCCTAGGAATATGTTGCAGAATCACTAACTGAAAACCTTTCAAGATCTCCTTGCATTCCTCGTAGTAATTCCTCTGGATATCATTTCTACATTCATATTGGCCATTCAATTGTTTTATAACTAACTCTGAATCTCCATAAATTTCAACTGAAATAGCCTTTGCTTCTTTCAAATACTGAAGCCCTCTAAGTAATGCCTCATATTCAGCTTGATTATTTGTGATAGTAGGTTGAATAGGAATGGCAAACTCAAACATCTCCCCTCTGGGTGAAATCAATAAAATTCCTACTCCACCATCTTTGCCACATGAGGATCCATCAAAGAACAAAGCCCAAGGAGTAATTTCAAGTAAGTCAATTGATGGATCGTGATGTTCAGCAATGAAATCAACAGTAATCTGACCTTTAACAGCTTTTGCCGATTCAAATTTCAACTCAAACTCAGACAAAGCTAAAATCCACTTGCCAATCCTTCCATTCAAAATTGACATAGACAACATGCGTTTAATTACATCAAATTTCGAATATACAACGCATTCGACATTCCACAAATAGTGCCGAAACTTTGTACATGAGTAATAAACACATAGGCGAAGCCTCCCCACAGCCGAATATCTTGTTTCGGGATCAAGCAATTTTCGGCTAAGGTACGCAACTACTCGTTCCTTTCCCTCAAATTCTTGTATGAGGGCCGATCCAATGGTTTGGGTATCGGCCGCCACGTACAACTTGAAAGGCTTGTTTAATTGAGGAGGCACCAATGCTGGCGGTTCCTTCATGTACTCCTTGATTTCATCGAAAGCCTTTTGTTGTTCGTCACCCCATACAAACTTCTGATCCTTCTTGATCCTCAACAGTGGAGAGAAAGGCAACACCTTCTGTGATAAATTGGATATGAATCTTCTCACAAAGTTGATCTTGTCGAGCAATGATTGCAATTCCTTGAGATTGGTTGGAGGAACAACTTCATCAATAGCTTTCATGCTTTTCTTGCCAACTTCTATTCCTCCCTCATGCACCAAAAATCCCAAGAACTCTCCAGCTGAAACCCCAAAGGCACATTTATTCGGGTTCATCTTAAGCCCATGTTTTCGGGTGCACTCTAGAGTTTTCTTCACATCATTCAAGTGTGACTCATGATCCAAAGACTTGATCACGACATTATCAATGTATATTTCCACAATTTTGCCGATCAACTCATGAAAAATATAATTCATGGCTCTTCGATAAGTTGCACCGGCATTTTTCAACCCAAATGTCATGACAATCCACTCAAAAAGGCCTATATGTCCAAGACATCTGAAGGCTGTCTTTGATATATCTTCTATTGCCATAAAAATTTGATTGTACCCTGCATTACCATCCATGAAACTAATAACTTTATGTCCAGCAGCGGCATCAACCAACAAGTCAGCAACAGGCATTGGATATCCATCCATGGGTGTAGCTCTGTTTAGATCTCTAAAGTCTATGCAAACCCTCATTTTCCCATTTTTCTTGTAAACAGGGACATTATTAGAGATCCACTCTGCATATTTACATGGCCGAATGAAATTTGCTTCGATCAATCTCTCAATTTCTTTTTTTCATGTTGGCCAATACTTTATCCTTATAGATCTTTCGAGGAGGTTGCTTGTAAGGCTTAAAACCAGGCTTGATCGGTAACCGATGCTCAATAATGGAACGATCCAAACCAGGCATCTCCGAATAATCCCAAGCGAAGCAATCTTTGTATTCTTTCAGTAGCTTGATCAACTCTTTTCTGAAACTTGAATCCAAGTTAGCACTGATAAATGTCGGCCTTGGCTTATCACCATCTTCAATGTCAATCTCTTCCAATTTGTCAGCCGACATGAATCCACGCCCTAACTTTCCATCAGTTCTATCAATCAGATTCTCCATTAAAAATTGCTATAAGAGCCGACTGCTTGAATCGGCTGTTGATCACTACTGACTGGTTCAATAGGACCTTCACCCCAGTCCTTGCCTGAGAAGCAATCTATACCTTGATACTCCCAGAAGGCTGGTTCCACGTTAGCCACGCTTACTGAATCATCTACTTGGACCACTTCTATATCATCATCCACCCATTGAACAAGCTGTTGATGCATGGTAGATGGGATGCAGCAATTTGCATGGATCCAGTCCCGTCCAAGCAGCAAGCTATATGCCCCTTTGCCCCCAATGACAAAGAAGGTCGTGAGCAAGGTCTTAGATCCGATCATCAGATCCACATGTACACAGCCCTTGGTGTCTAAAGGATTCCCAGCAAAATCATTCAGAACTATGCTTGTTGGCGTCAAATCCCCAGGGCCCATGCCAAGCTTCTTGAATGTAGTGTATGGCATCACATTGACCGCAGCTCCACCATCAACGAACATCTTAGTCAATGGCTTCCCATTGACATATCCCCTCAAGTATAGCGGTCTCATGTGCCGATTCTTGGCTGGCTTGTCAAAGGTAGCTTGCTTGGCCAGCACTAGTTGTGCCATCAGCCCAAGTTGCTCAACCTCATCGATGTCTGGCGACGTTTCTCCCTGCACAACCTGATTAGCCGGAGCCACGAATTCATTCGGCAAGAAGCATACCATGCACGTAGGAGCCGAACGACCAGACCCATCAGGCTTATCTTTTGGATGCCACACCTGTTTCCTTTTGATTCTTGCCTGCTTCAACTCCTGATTTCTCAAGCGTTGAACCCTTCTCTTTTGGCTTCTCCTCAAGCCAGGTGGGCACCATTGTCCTTTCTGCCAGACATATTTACATTCTTGTTCTTTATGATCAACCCACCTATGATCAGCATATCTTTTCTTGGGTGATCATCAACTTCACTTAGTTTTATGCGCCAACCGTCATTTGGGTATATCCTTCCAATTCTTTCATGGATGGATCGGTTATTGACAGTATCCTGCCTATACTCAGTATATTTATCACTGCATTCAGGACAATTGTTCAACGTGGGGAGTTTTAAACCTTCATTCCAGCAGTGCCTGAAGAACACACATCCCCAATGCGCACGCTCTTGTTCCCGCACATATTCCTCTCGTTCCTTCCTGTGTACTTCTTCTTCATATCTTCGCTTCTCCTCCTCGTACTTTTGTTTCTGGTAGTGTTCTTTCTCTTGCTGACGTTGTCACTTGTTAAGGAGAATACGCGAAGTCACTCTGGGTTTGGATTTGGAGGACTCCCCTACTTCAATCTGACTTTTCAGGATGCGAGGCATTTCCTTGTGGACTTTTTCAACTGCTACTTGTTGAGCAAGGTCAACTGATCCATCCTGCTTTGCCCTCGCTGAAGTCCAAACCTTCACTTTTTCCTTTTTCCTCAGCAGTCACCATGTTGACTAAAAACCCAATCATGATCTGAGGAAAAGGATCGCCATCCAACTTCATCTTGTTATCAAACTTTAGATGACCTTCTTGGACAGCCTTTTGAATTCTCATCCTGAAAACCCTGCACTCATTGATGGAGTGAGAATTCCTGTCGTGAAACCCGCAGTATCTCTTTTCTTTCACTCCATCAGGCCGAAGCATAGAATGCCCCTCTGGCAACTTGATTCGGCCTTCCTTTACAAGGAACTCAAAGAGCTTATCAGCCTTGGTCACATCAAAATCATAGGTGCCCTTGGCTTTCTTGACCCACCTTTAATTCACTGTTACTAGCTCTTTGCCCCACACTATTTTAGCTACAGCTATTTCTTCTTCATCATCAAATTCCTCTCCTTGATGAGCTCTTTCGAGGAATTGGTTGTAGATGTTAGCTATATCACTGTGCTTAGCAAACCTGGAGTCTTTCTTGAAGCCATAAGCTTGGTTGCTCATTAATGATAGCCTGTGCGAAAATTGGCCAAGATTATCGAACTCCATGCTGAACAACTTTTCCCGAACAGCTGGTAACATCTCTGCTACAGCCATGTCAGCCAATTGATCATCTGGTAGATTCAAAGAGAAACACATGCTTTTAGTCTCTCTGAACCTCCTGAGGAACTCCATGGGTGTCTCATTATGCTTCTGCCTCAAGGTGGTTAGATCAATTAGCTTTTTCTCATTACTGCCAATGACATAATGAGCATGAAACTTTTGTTCCAAATCCTTCCAGGAACAGATTGAGTGAGCAGGCAAAGAAGTGAACCATGTAAAGGCCGGGCCTGTCAGTGATTGGGGGAATATCTGATTCTGAATGCTTCATCAGCTGAAGCTTCCCAAGCTGCATCAAGTATCGGGCTATATGTTCCACAGTGCTAGTATCATCTTGCCCAAAAAACTTCGTGAAATCTGCAGGAGCTTTCACTCTGTGTGGCAAGGCCACCCTGTTATACCATTCTAGGAAAGGAGGCGTATACAGATGCCCTTGATTCTTGGGTTTCAGACCGAATTGATTTTGTAACACATCGGCCATTTTCTGTACCATAAGATCAACTTCAGCGTCTTGATCCCCTGGCCTTCTAGCAGGCCCAGTAGGCATCCCTGTCGCCGTACCATATCCAGGATTCGGGAAAGCATCAATGGCACCATAGTACATGAATTCCGAATATCCACCCCTATACATGTTCTTCTGTAGCCTATTATTTGCTAGGGCTATCCTGTAAGTAGAGCCAGGTGGAACTCCAGAAGAGCCGAATGCCAATTCCCCATAAGTAGGCCTATTGGGCACTGCCTGATAAGGGTTCTGCTGCTGAATTGGCTGACCTCCCGCACTTGATTCTCCTGTCTCACCACTAGGCCCTTGGGGTGATACTCGATTAAGCACCTTCTCCATGCCTGGGCCAAAGATGCTAACCATCATTTGTCGGAACATATGCAAGACAGCAGTATTGTGTTTGGCCATTATGTTTTCCATAGTTTGCTGAACCGCATTCATAACCTCTTGTTTCTCTTCAGCAAATGTGGTATCAGGTTCTCCTTGTAATAGAACTCTTGGCATGTCAGACTTAAGATATGGCACACCACTTCTGTTTTTAGAGAATGACATGAGACACTTCTGCCGAAATTGATCAACAGCTTCCTTTAGTTGCAATTGCTGTTCTAAAGACGGCTCCTCTATGGTGACATCCATGACATCATGAATATCAGGCATCTTGATCAGCTAGATTGTCCCACCGGGCGTGCCAAAAAGTGTGTTGATGTAAAATCAGCACCTCACGCCAATCACACAGCAAGCCGAACAAAGCTGACTTAAAACACGTGTCGAATCCAAAGCGTGCCAGTCAATTTTCCTGAAAACTGACAAAGGATGAAAGCAGTTAGATAAAACCTGGAACTTGCCGGATGGTACCAGACAGTTCCGTATTTACGGCTACAAAGCCAATTAAAATGACATATAGCTACAACAAGCTATCTGTCAGCAGTTTGAATATCATTCGGGAGCTCCAAAACATGAAAAAAACAGGATATAGCCGAATGCATGATGTAAGCATGACGAAAGATCGGTCTTTGTTTAAACAACATTGCACACACGTGGTCATGACCACTTTAAATTATAATAAAATAAATAAAGGTGAAGCATGATTATAGATTTGCAGTAAACATGCATTCATAGGCCAAAAGCACTAGTCTACTGCATGACTAGGTACTTTCAAACCCGTCGAGCGTGACACCAAACAAGTTAATCCACAACATGATACAACTTGTTTGGAACCACGCCACCAACCAAGAATAGATCAATCCACCGAATGATACAATCTAAATATGGAAGGCTAAAAGCATACATTATTTAAAACAAACTTATAAACACTTTCCACTCGTGGCAGGATTACCGAATACAGCTGTACAGCCGATTCAGGTTCCGTGGAGAAGGAACAAACTATGCTAGATCAACACGCTTGAACCCACAACACGCGACAATCTAGATTGATTCGGATTCGGCTATTAAAAAACACATGATCCATGCACCCCATCGAGTTGAAGATTTGAACACGCGTCATATGGATCGTAAAACAAGATAAAGCCGAATCTAATCAATCCAAATTGGGCAAAAGAGTGTTACATGAATTAAACATAAAGCAAAATCCAAAGCAACATGTGGTAACTTAATGAATCTATTAGATCTTGCCAAATCTAATAGATCTGATAACTAGCTCCAAGCTAGATCTTAGCCCACCGCATGGCTACCCTCTTGAACAAAGCTTAAACCCACCACACGATACTAAACATGGTAACAAGACTACTTGCATCATGTGCTAAATCCACCGCATGATACTAGACATGATACAAGGCTGCCGGTACTTACAGAGGTCGACGGATCGATGGATCCTCTCGAAGAACTCGACGACTCAACTAAAGGACTCGAAAGGTTGGCACGGGGCCGGTTTGTTGTGAGGATGTTCGATGCCTATTACAAACGCGAAGGGTTTATATTTATACCCTTGTCCTAACACGACTCCTAGTCGATCACGAGTACAGCATTAATGTCCCGGCGCCAATGTCCGTCTTGCACCCGTCATCAATTCGTCCCTTCCTTATATTCAAGCCACGTCATCACGTATTCCCAAACGTTTCCTTTTCCAAGAACAAAACAACCCTTCTACCGAATGATGGCGTGCTACCGACCGCAGGTACCTTTACCGAATGCTTCGAGGAAAATTTCCTGCCGAATGGCGTTTCTTTACCAAACTCGGCCCACAAGTCAGTCTCTTTCCTGTACCAATTTTTGGTGTTAACACACTGGAGTGCTACTGGACCTAGGAACCAACAAACAACCCTCCCAGCCAAAACACACCAACACGCACAGCGGAAACTTACACGGCTTGCTGCCTGTGCTGCACCGGTCAGACCGGTGACACCGGTTAGACCGGTGGACAGAGCCGGTCAGGACGGTGGCTACAACAGCTGCACAACAAGTGTTCCAGAGAGCCTCAGTGACTTCTCTAGGCCCTGGAACTAAAACACTCCAAAAACACAACCTGCACGGAAGGAAAACCCTATACAAAGCCTAGCAAAACAACTCCAAACAGACCAAGAACTGACCAGTAGCACCACGACCCATAGATACACGAGTCAAGCAATTCACCCGAGGCAAATCCCACAAGTGGCCTACACCGGTCAGACCGGTCATGCACACCGGTCAGACCGGTCAAGCCTGGGCAGCTCGGGATGAACACCCGCGGGTCAACTCCCCCAAATCCAAACCTTGATCTCCCGAATCGCTCCACGGACTTGTGCAAGACTTTGGGGATAGTAGGAACACCTCATGAGGAGTCCATAGCCAAGTTTTTGTCCACCAAAACTTGCCAAATCAAGAGGAATCGAAGAAATCCCGCCAAGAACTCCTCTAACCCTACAACACCGAAAACCCCAAAATCGAGCCCCTTAACTCACGGATTTGAGAGGGGAATCAAAGGCAAAATAACCATGAAGGGTTCACACGAATTCCCCCCATCAAATCCCCAAGAGCAAGGTCCCGAAAACACACCAAGAAAACCACCAAGAGAGGGCTCCAAAAATCACCACCAAGAACAACCGGGAACAACACAACAAAGCCTTGAGGAACCACACCGAGTCATCTATACATACCAAAGAGGTTCATACAAGGTCTAGCTTGCCGCCCGATCATCCTTCCCTCTCACAAGATCTCACCATGAAGCTCTCAAACTAGTCCTATGGAAATCCTACGGAAAATAGGAATGGAAAATAGGAAAACCAAATGAGCTAGGGTTCCAAGAGATGGCTGCCATCCTCTCACCACTTGGGTTATATGGAGGCAAGCCGAAAGTCTAAAATGCCCTTACTTAATAACTAGGGGTACAAGCCCCTCAAGGGCGGTTTTGGAAGTCTTCAGATTTTCCCTATCGGACGGATGCCCGGCGACCGCAACCTGCTTAGCCTCGACGCAAGCCTTGCGATCCCGACGCATGTCCTCCGCTTCGAAGTGTCCAGACTGCGTTGTCGCACACCGGTCAGACCGGTGCTCCTCACCGGTCAGACCGGTACCCACCGGTCAGACCGGTCAGACCCACCGGTCAGACCGGTCTGGAGCTGCTGCAGCACCGTCTTCGGTTCTTCGGTCTTGGCTTTGTGGATCAACCAAGGAACCTAGTGGTTTTCTGGTGAACCACTGGAAACCCCGCGAACTCAGTGTAGCCTTCGCCAATCGCCACTCATGACTTGGCTCCCACGTAGTCCCAGCTCGACCTTGGTTTTAAGGCTCAACCAAGAAACCGTCCATGACTTCATCTTGCTGTTCATGCCACCATGCGGCCCGCACTTGACCCCGCTGGCCACCGGGTCCCTCGGACGAAGCCTACTTGTCTTCTCCACACCTGGAGGCCTCACCGATGATGACCTTTCGCGCTTGTTTTTCACCTGCACCAACACCAGTCTAGCCGCAACCTGCACCTGCAATACTTAGCCAAGAATCAGTTCACACAACGTTGTCAATCACTCATCACACCAGGAAGCGACCATCCACCGGTCCTCGAACCACACATGGTCCTCAATCTCCCCATTGATGAGTGCATTGATAACACCCACAAATTGTAATACGAGAGAAAAGAAAAAAAGAAACGAATAAAAAGAAACTCCAACAAGCGATCGAAAGCCAAAGAAAGGCAAAGAGCAAGATCACTTGAAGAAGACAAGGCTCGGACCCCTTAGGCAAGGGCAATGGCTCGACACATCCGAGACAAAACTAAGCTCAAGCAAAGAACGCAAACCACCAACCCAAAGCTCGAAAAACCACAAAGAGCTCCTCCTGCACACATGCAAACTCCCCCTGAACCAATGCAACTCCCCCTGGACGAATGGATGCAAGACACCACTTGAAATAGGGCAGCTGCAATAGCTCAGCCCTGACCTGTCATACCGGTCAACACCACCGGTCAGACCGGTGTGCAACATGTGAACAGGACCAGCACTCTAACCGGTCAGACCGGTGACCTCAACCGGTCAGACCGGTGCACACCAGAGTCCAGAAATGGCTCAAAACCACTTGAAAACCTTCTAAATGCATCCAACAAGCCATTTCAAGTTCAAACTTCTCCCCCTTGTTGGCAATGCATGAATCAAGCCAAAAATGCAAAACTTTCAACCTAGAGCTTCTCAAATAGACAAAATTCAACATAGGATGCTACACATGTCCAAATGAGCAAGTTAGATACTCTATAGCTGCATATTGACATCAACTACATGATCACCAAGTTTCACAACCATTGGACGAAGCTAAGATGGATTTGAGCAATTTTGCGAAAAATTTCCCTCTCATGAGCAAAGACCTAAACATGAGCAAAACATGTCAAAATGGCAAAGCCACACAAACTTCATGCTAGGACAACCATTCTAATCATAAGACCATCACAAACACCCACAAGCACCTCATGTCATGTCAAAGCCACCAAGCCATGTGCCAACTTCTATATATGAGACTTCTCATTGGTAGGCATCATGCAACGGTTTAGCACCCAAAGCAAATTAAATTTAGCACATATGACATGGGAGCACATTTTCCAAGCATTTTACGTTTCATTTTCAGATTCAAATTTGGTACATGAAATGTCTGTGCGACAAAAAAAGAACTTATGCCCCTCCACAAGATAAAGCATGAGGGCTAAACATTCATGATGGCAAATGAACCTTTGGCCCCATATGATCAATGTTGACAGTGTATTTTGGTACACCAAACATATTCATTACACTTTGGTTTGGATTTGATTATGGAACTAACCCGCAACTAGGCACACTAATCATATAACAAGTTCATCTTTGTGCATGCATTTGGATGTGCTGTGTTTATGTAGGAAAACGTGAACATAAAGGATGGATTTACAACAAGTTCAAAGGAGCATTTAAGGAGTCTTGTTCATGTTCATGAGCTTGATGAAATCACTTCCAATGGTGGCAAGGACCGAAGTGCTACGTAGGAACACCCCCGGGGATTGAAGCGTAAAAGACCGAACTTCATGCACAAAGAACCTCCATCTTGGACGCGAGGATGACATCGTCAAAATCATGCAAGTGGAAAGGGCAAAGTGCATAAATGCATGAGGACCCACGGGAGCGAAGTGAGGACCATGTGTGGTTCGAGGACCGGTGGATGGTCGCTTCCTTGTGTGATGAGTGATTGACAACGTTGTGTGGACTGATTCTTGGCTAAGTATTGCAGGTGCAGGTTGCAGCTTGACTCGTGTTGGTGCAGGTGAAGAACAAGCGCGAAAGGTCGTTGCCGGTGAGGCCTCCGGGGTGTGGAGAAGACAAGTAGACTTCGTTCGAGGGACCCGGTGGCCAGCGGGGTCAAGTGCGGGCCGCATGGTGGCATGAACAACAAGATGAAGTCGTGGACGGTTTCTTGGTAGAGCCTCAAAACCAAGGTCGAGCCGGGACTACGTGGGAGCCGAGTCATGAGTGGAGATTGGCGGAGGCTACACCGAGTTCGTGGGGTTTGCAGTGGTTCACCAGAAAACCACTGGGTTACTCGGTTGAGCCACAAAACCGAGGCCGAAGACTCAACGAGGAGGTGCGGCCACCCAGGCCGGTTCAACCGCCCAGGAGGGGCGGTCAGACCGCCTGGGGTCGGTCAGTTCCCCGGGGCCGGTCTAACCGCCCAGGAGGGGCGGTCTGACCGCCCTGGCCGCCGGCGCCGAGAAGCTTCGAAGCGGAGGACACGCGTCGGGATCGCAAGGCGTGCGTCGAGGCTACGCAGGGTGCGGTCGCCGGGCATCCGTCCGATGGTGAAGACATCAAGAATTCCAAATCCGCCCTTGAGGGGCATGTATCCCTAGTTATTAGTGAAGGGTAGTTTAGTCTTTTGGGTGTCTCCATATATACTCATTAGAGGGGTGGATGGCTGCCAACTCTTGGAACCCTAGCTCATTTGGTTTTTCCATTTTCGTTCTCTTTTTCCCTAGGTTTTTTAGAAGGCTAGTTTGAGAGCTTCATGTGAGATCTAGAGAGAGGGATGGATGTTTGGGTGGCAAACTAGACCTTGTACGAACCATTCATGGCATGTATAGAAGGTTCGGCGTTGTTCTCCATGGTGGTTTTTCCCGTCTCTTTTGTGTTGATTTTCGGAGCTCTTTTTGGTCGAGTTTTGAGGACGATTTCTTGTGGTTTTGGTGGGTGTCACGTATGAGGTTCTTGTGCCTCTTTGTCTGGTGACTTTGCCCCCAAATCCCCTTTGAATCGGACTCGATTTGGTGGTTTTTCGAGTTGGGCGAGTTCTTGACCTAGAGAAGCGATTTCTTCGATTCCTCTTGATTGTGAGCGTTTCGGGTCGATTCTTTTGAGGTAGAAGTTGCCCGGGAGGTAACCCGGCTATCCCCGAAGTTTGGGCGCAATCCGTGGAGTGATTCGAGAGATCGGGCGCGAGGAAGTTGAGGTTTGACCCGCGGGTTCGTGTCCTGGAAGGGGCGGTCTAACCGCCTACGGGGGGCGGTCTAACCGCCCGGGGTGTTTCCGGGTCAAAGTTTTGTTTCGCCGGATTTTCCTCTCGTGAGTCCGTTCGCTTTGATCGGAGGAGTGTCCGGGTGAAATTTGGAGCCGTTCTCGCGCGTTTGCTAGGTGTTCTTGGTTGGAGTTCATTGCTGGGTACGGGAGGTTAGACCGCCCCGGTGTAGCCGGTCTAACCGCCCCTAGGCCCTTGGGTGAAGTTTTGGTTTTCGCCAAGATTTTCCGGTAGCTAGCATGGCCCGGACCGAGAGATCTCTCGTTGGTGAAACCGTGGTGTGTTTTGGTGCTCGGAAGAGGCGTTTCGGAGGATTTCTTGGTTGCCGGTGGAGGCGGTCTAACCGCCCCCTATACCCGGTCTAACCGCCCCCTCCGGTTAGCCGGCTTTCGAGTTGTTTCCGTTGTCGGTCTTGCGTGTGTGTTGTGGTTGCTTGGTAGTGTTTGTTCCTAGGACCAGTAGCACTCCAGTGGCTACGTGGTTTTGGCAAACGGGAGGTAGAAGTGCGGAGCGTGTGATTTCGGGGGTTCGACCGAGCTAGTTCGTCTCGTCGGAGTTTTAATCTCCCTCGAGAAGAATTTTTATCGGCTCCCATTCACTCCCCCCCTCTCTGGTCGCCTTATCGGTCCTTCAAGTGGTATCAGAGCCGGTTCGGGTCTTTGTTGACTCTAACCAGTCTAAGATCCAAGGATGGCGTACCAGGAACGAGGTTCGGGTCCTCCACACTTCGATGGAAAGAACTACCAGATGTGGAGCAAGCGGATGGGTGCGTTCCTCCGCGGAAAGGGTCAGCTGCTTTGGGATGTCACGGTGGACACAGGCTATGTCCAGCCGATGGATTTCCTTGCTCCAGGGTCGAGGGACAGATTCGACACCAACAATAAGGCGGTCGACTACTTGTTTCGTGCTTTGTGTCAGCCTGAGTTCGATCGGGTGCACACCGAGCACTTGGCTTGTAGGATTTGGGCGGTGTTGAAGGAGGCTCATGTTGGGAATGCCCAGGTTCAGGCACGGTTGTATGCGACCTACCGGAGAGAGTACGAGAACTTCACTCATCTCCCCGGTGAATCCATCGATGCCTTGTTCCAGAGGTTCACGGTGGTTGTGAACAACATGAGGGCCAATGTGGACGTGCTCCCGTACAATGATCATGATAGAGCGGTCAAGCTCTTACACTCTTTGGATCGTACGATATGGGGCGGGAAGTTCGAGGCCATAGTCGAGTCGGAGAGGTACGATACTCTGACGGTGAACGAGCTGTTCTCGAAGCTCAAGTCGGCTGAGGTGGATAGGGGCATGACTGCCAAGCTCGAGGGACCGACTGACTCCCATAGTCTTGCCCTCGTCTGCGGTTCCAAAGGAAAGACTAACTCTAACCCATCCACCAGGATGTTCTCGTTTTCCTCTTTGATGTCTATGCCAGATGAGGAGTTTGATGACCTTGGAGAGGACGAGCTGGCGCTGTTGACGAGGCGGTTCGAGAGGCTGCACGAGAACCGCGTGAACATGAGGAGGAACACGAGGACTGCTTCCGGTGCGGCAAGCGGGACACTTCGCCGCCGGCGCCCCGAGAAGGCCGAGAGCAAGGACGGCTACAAGCACAAGCCGAGGATGAACGATGGCAAGTACCGTTCGAGGCGCGACCACAAGAGCAAGCACAAGAACGGTACAAGGACGAGCGACGATCGAGGAAGAAGGAGGGCCGAGGCAAGGCCCGAGCGATGGTTGGAGCGAGCGACGTCGACTCCGGTTCCGCGTAGCGCACCTCGAGCTCGAGCGGCCGGTGAAGACGAGGGAGATCGTCGCAAGAACAAGAAGTCGTCCAAGATCCCGAGCGGGCCGAGGCCGCTTCGCGAGAGATGGCTTCGTACCATGGCGGCCGAGCTCCGGCGAGGCAAGAAGAGCACACAGAGCGACTCGGACTCTGAGTCCGACGACGAGGTGCGTGATGAACTTCCCTTCTTGCGCCAGGAGAACGAGAGGCTGGGCTCTTTGCTTGATAATCGTGATGACATGCTTAGAGAGGCCAAGAAAATGAGGAAAGAGCTTAGGGCTTCACTCGAGGATGCTAGGACTAGAGTGGGCCGAGCTAGAGACACGGGTGCTTGATAGCAAGCTTGAGATTGATTCGCTTAAGGCTAGCCCCGTTGTTGCTGATGAAAATGATTGTGTTGATTGCTCCATATTCCTTGCCGATCTTGCTTTGTTTAAGGAGAAGCATGCCTCCAAGTGTGAGGAACTAGATGTGCTTAGGGTTGAAGTGGCTGAGCTTAAGTCTAGACCTCGCTTTGCTAGGTGCTTGCACTTCTTGCCCGTTTTGCATGCTAAGATTGATGAGATGCATGCTTACACTAGTTCGCTCGAGGCTAAATTGAAGGAACCCATGCCTACATCTTGCTCTACCTGTGAAATGCATGCATTGAAAAATTTGGAGCTTGCACATTATGTTGATCGTTTGCAGGATGAGAATGATGACTTGAGGAAGTTGATGGGTTGGTTGTCCGGTCATGAGCCTCAGTTGAGGATGATGATTGAGGCCTTTAAGAGGCAAGATGGTGAGGGGCTTGGGGCAAACAAGGTTGGTGAAGGAAGTGGAGAGAATATCCCGGAGCCACCAAAAACCCACCACAAAAATGATTTTCCTCCAAAACCCAACCATCTTAGGAACCGATTAGACACAACCCCAGCTCCACCTATATTTCCTACACCCACAAATGATCTCCAAAAGCCCATCAAGTTTGTGAGCACTTCGGGGAAAGTGTTCTTTGGGAAAGTGAGAGAGAAGGCAAGTGAGGAGAAATCGGTGGAGGAGTTGAGTGGAGAGAAACCAAGCGAGCGAGCCCCAATCCAAGCCAAAACCTAAGCTTGTGAGGTTCCGTTGTGGCCATTGTGGGAAGGAGGGTCACAAGGATGAGTTTTGCTTCAAGAGGAAGCGGGAAGAGAGGATGGCAAAGGAGTGGGCGAACAAGAATAGGTACAACCCTTCCCATGGTGTACCTAAGCCTCGTATGCCACTACCCAGGGGTAAGGCTGTGGTGAGAAGTGTTCCGGCTTGGGGAGATGCGAGTTCCCGCGGCCCGAGGAGGCGTTCGGGAGGGGGCGGTCGGACCGGCCCGGCTAGGCGGTCGAGGCCGGCCCGGCCCGAGGGGGGCGGTTAGACCGGCACGGCAAGGCGGTTTTCCCGCCCCCCACTCCCGGGGCGGAGTGGTTTTCGAGGTGGTGAGTCGAGAGGTTTCGGGTCCGGAGGTGGAGTTGCCGGTGATTGGTCCGGAGAGACGGCGGGTGGTCGGTTGCTAGGCATTCTCCCCCTCGAGGTCACTACGGGGATGGGAGGAGTCGTAGTTTTGAGAAGGAGAGGAGGGGCGTTCCACGGGTTGTCTTCCGTGGTTTTGGTCCTCCTCCAGGCAGTGAGGGGTGGTTCCCTCGGAGTGGTTACCGAGGTGGTGTTCGTGGTGGTAGCTATGGTAGGAAAGATGGCTTGATGTGTGCTAACCCCACTTTCGAGCAAATGGCTCGGCAAGATCGGTTTTCCTCCTTTGGTACTAACCCCCGATCTCGAGTCGTTTGTTCGCTCACGTGCTTGTTGTTGAATTTCAGGTGGGAGACTTGAAGAACATTTGGTTGATTGACTCCGGTTGCTCGAGGCATATGACCGGAGACGGGGGGTGGTTCTCAAGTCTCGTCCGGTGGTGACAAAGAGGTACATCACTTTTGGGGACAATGGGCGTGGGCGTGTGCTTTCGAAGGCGAGATAAAAGTGAGTGACAAGATCACTCTGAGGCGTGTTGCTCTTGTTCAATCGCTTGGGTACAATTTGCTTTACGTGTCTCAGTTGTTGGATGAGGGCTTTGAGGTGTTGTTTCGGCCAGGTGGTTCTCGGATTGTGGACTCTCGAGGGGACCTTGTTTGTATGGTTGTTCCCGAGGGTCAGGTGTTTCGTGCTGATTTTTCTCAGTCTTCGGGTGTTGAGCGTTGTTTCTTGGCTGGTTCTTCGAGTGAGTTGTGGAAGTGGCATAGGAAGTTGGGTCACTTGAGCTTTGACCTTTTGTCTCGCTTGAGTAAACTCAATTTGGTCCGAGGATTGCCACGTTTGAGGCTTGAGAAAGAGTTGGTTTGTGCTCCGTGTAGGCATGCCAAGATGGTGGCCTCTTCTCACCCGCCTCTCACCGATGTGATGAGCGAGCGTCCATGCGAGCTGCTCCATATGGACCTTGTTGGCCCGGCTCGTGTGCGATCCGCGGGTGGGAAGTGGTATGTCCTTGTGGTGGATGACTATTCTCGGTATGCGTGGGTGTTCTTTACGGAGGATAAGGGGGAGACGTTTGGTTTTGTTCGAGATCTAGTCTTGAGGTTGAGGAACGAGAGGCACGGAGATGCCATACGAGCTATCCGCGGTGATAATGGCTCGGAATTCGGGAACTCTCGTTTTGAAACCTTTTGTCATGACTTGGGTCTTGAGCACCGGTTTTCGAGTCCGTATACGCCTCCCCGAATGGTGTTGTGGAAAGGAAGAACGGGACCTTGTGCGAGATGGCTCGGACGATGCTTGATGAGCATAGGACTCCGAGGAGGTATTGGGGCCGAGGCGGTGAATACCGCATGCTATGTGTCGAACGGAATATACCTCGAGTGCACAAGAAGAAGACATGCTATGAGTTGATGCATGGTCGCACACCCAAAGTGAGTCACTTCCATGTCTTTGGTTGCAAGTGTTTCATTCTGAAGAAGGGCAGGAAGTTGGATAAGTTTGAGGCTAGGTCTGTCGATGGCATTTTCTTTGGTTATGCATCTTATTCTAGAGCATATTGTGTGCTCAATCTTGAAACTAACCAAATCGTGGAGACTTGCGAGGTAACCTTCGACGAGACAGAGCCACGTAGTCAGCTTGTCTTTGAGTGTGCAGGTGATGATGAGCTTGGCGAGGAGATCTTTCAGGAGGAGGAGCATGAACATGGTGAGGATGAAGATGGCGGTGCGGTGCCCCCGGCTGAACATGTACCCACTACTTCGACTACGATGATGGATGGACCCTCTGCTACACCTACGACGACAAACCAAGAACGAGGAGAAGGCGATGTTGAGGGGGAGGTAGCTTCGAGGCGAGAACCTCCCCGGCGAGTTCAAGTGGATCACCCAGCTTCAAGGATCATCGGCGACATGAATGAACGCACTACACGGTCGAGGGTTCGAAACAATTCCCATTTTGCTCATGCTGCGTTTGTTGCTTCTTTTGAGCCCAAAGACATTGGACATGCACTATCTGATCACAATTGGGTTAACTCGATGCATGAGGAGCTGGAGAACTTTGAGAGGAATCAGGTGTGGGAGTTGGTTGACCCTCCCCCAGGGTGTAAGCCGATTGGTACAAAGTGGGTGCGGAAAAACAAAGAGGGAGAGAAGGGTGAGGTTGTGAGGAACAAGTCGAGACTTGTTGCTCAGGGGTTCAGTCAGAAGGAGGGGATCGACTACGAGGAGAACTTTGCTCCCGTAGCCCGTTTGGAGGCGATTAGGATCCTTCTAGCCTTTTCCGTGGCTAAAGGGTTCAAGTTGCACCAAATGGATGTGAAGAGTGCTTTTCCGAATGGTGTCTTTGGAGGAAGAAGTGTATGTGAGGCGACCTCGGGGTTTGAGAGTGAGAAGTACCCCCACGGGTGTACAAGTTGAGGAAGGCGTTGTATGGGTTGAAGCGGGCGCCTAGAGCTTGGTATGGCGAGGTTGAGGGGGTTCTTGTTTGAGAGAGGCTTTGAGATGGGGAAGGTCGATCGGACCTTGTTTTTGCCGAGGCGGGGCGAGGAGATATCCCGATTGTGCGGGTGTACGTGGATGATATTGTCTTTGGTGGCTCATCTAACTCTCTTGTTGCAAGGTTTGCGGATGATATGAGCGGGGAGTTTGAGATGAGCATGATGGGCGAGTTGCGGTTCTTCCTCGGGCTACAAATCAAGCAATCAAAGGAAGGAACATTTGTGCACCGAGCTAAGTACACCAAGGACATTGTGAGGAAGTTCAAGATGGAGGACTCCAAGGCTATGACGACGCCGATGAGTACGACTACGGCTCTTGATGCGGACGAGGAA
This sequence comes from Cenchrus americanus, assembly GCA_947561735.1. Lineage (NCBI taxonomy): Eukaryota > Viridiplantae > Streptophyta > Magnoliopsida > Poales > Poaceae > Cenchrus > Cenchrus americanus. The sequence continues at coordinate 30,522,529 of OX387244.1, read as the reverse complement.
GGTGAACACGTGGACCGGAAGGAGTACCGGAGCATGATCGGGTCACTCCTCTACTTGACGGCGACGAGGCCGGACATACGGTTCTCGGTGTGTCCGTGCGCTCGTTTTCAAGCGTCTCCGAGGACTTCGCATCGGCAAGCGGTGAAGAGAATTTTCGGGTACTTGCTTCACACTCCCGACTTCGGCCTTTGGTACTCCGCGTCCTCTCGCTTTGGCGCTTCATGGTTTTTCGGACGCGGATTTTGCCGGGTGTCGGTTGGATAGGAAGTCCACTTACGGGACTTGCCGGTTTTTGGGTTCTTCTTTGGTGTCTTGGTCTTCCCGCAAGCGGTCGAGTGTGGCTCAATCCACGACCGAGGCCGAGTATGTTGCCGCTAGTTGTTGCTCTCAGCTCCTTTGGATCACCTACACCATGAGTGACTTTGGTGAGGAGTATACCCATGTCCCACTTCAATGTGATAGCACCAGTGCCATAAGCGTTGCAAAGAACCCAGTGCTCCATTCTAAAACCAAGCACATAGAAGTGAGGTATCATTTCCTGAGAGACAACATTGAGAAAGGAAAGATAGCGTTGATCCATGTACCCACACATCACCAACTAGCCGATATTTTCACCAAACCTCTAGATCAAGCAACTTTCACTCGTTTGCGGGGGGAACTTGGTGTGTGTTTGATTTCTTGAGTTGGGTGTGTGGGAGCTGTCTTTTGCCGGTGGTGTCGAGCCCGTTTTGCCTCTCCTCGAGGAGCCGGTTTGTAGCATATGTATAGCTTTCCTTTGTGCATTTCTTGCATTTGGCATGGCATTTGTAACTTGATGTATAGGCATCCTTGTATCTTAGATTGCATGCATTTTGTATCATATGCATTGGTTAGGAAAAGCTTCTCTAATATACATTGTTCACCATGGAATGAGATATATGTCTTTATGAGCTTGTTTGGTATGCTACGGTTAGTTTGGCTTAGCTCTTGATGATCTTGATGAATAATCCATGGTTGATAGCTATGCTTTTGAAAAATGTCTCATGTATGCTCTCTCATGTGTAAATGCCTTTACATGCTCTTGACATGTTTTTGTGGCTTTGCTATGCTTAATTTGTGGTTGGATAGCTAGTTTATTGATCATATGGGGCCAAAGGCTCATTTGCCATCATGAATGTTTAGCCCTCTAGATTTATCTTGTGGAGGAGCATAAGTTCCTTTTTGTCGCAAAGACATTTCATGTACCATTTACAAATCTGAAAATGAAATGAAAAATGCTTGGAAATGTGCTCCCTTGTCATATGTGCTGTATTTAAATTGCTTTGGGTGCTAAACCGTTGCATGATGCCTACCAATGAGAAGTCTCATACATAGAAGTAGGCACATGGCTCGGTGGCTTTGACATGACATGAGGTGCTTGTGGGTGTTTGTGATGGTCTTATGATTAGAATGGCTGTCCTAGCATGAAGTTTGTGTGGCTTTGCCATTTTGATATGCTTTGATCATGTTTAGGACTTTGCTCATGAGAGGCAAGTTTTTCGCAAAATTGCCAAAATCCATTTTAGCTTCGTCCAATGGTTGTGAAACTTGGTGATCACGTAGTTAAGGTCCTTACGAACCTGTCGAGTATCTAACTTGCTCATTTGGACTTGTGTAGCTCCTTGTGATGAATTTTTTATATTCGAGAAGCTATATGTTGCAAGTTTTCGCATTTTGCCTTGATTCATGCATTGTCAACAAGGGGGAGAAGTTTGTGCATGTTTTGGGCACCTGGGAGTGTTTGGAAGGTGTTCCAATTGTTTCGGGCATTTTTTGAGCAAGTTTGGTGCGGGGCCGGTCTCTTTGGGCGGTCTAACCGCCCCCCGGGCGGTCGGTTCGGGCGGAGGCGGTCTAACCGCCCCGGGCGGCGGTCTAACCGCCCCGGGCAAGTGTGAGCGAGGTTTTTGCTCTTTGTTGCATTCCCGAGTTGCATTGTTGCATGTGTTCGGGGGGGGAGTGTCTTGTGGCTCAGGGGGAGCTTGCATTTGTGCAGGGGGAGCTCTTTGTGGTGTTCGAGTTTTGCTTTGGTGGTTTGCGCTCTTTGCTTGAGCTGTGTTTTGTCTCGGATGTGTCGAGCCGTTGCCCTTGCCTAAGGGGTCCGAGACTTGTCTTCTTCAAGTGATCTTGCTATTTGCCTTTCTTTGGCTTTCGATCGCTTGTTGGGGTTTCATTTTATTTTGTTTCTTTTCTTTTCCTTTTCTCTTGTGTTACTTCATGTGAGTGTGTTGTCAATGCACTCATCAAGGGGGAGATTGAGGACCATGTGTGGTTCGAGGACCGGTGGATGGTCGCTTCCTTGTGTGATGAGTGATTGACAACGTTGTGTGGACCGATTCTTGGCTAAGTATTGCGAGGTGCGAGGTTGCGGCTTGACTCGTCTTTGCCGGTGCAGGTGAAGAACAAGCGCGAAAGGTCGTTGCCGGTGAGGCCTCCAGGTGTGGAGAAGACAAGTAGACTTCGTTCGAGGGACCCAGTGGCCGGCGGGGGTCAAGTGCGGGCCGCATGGTGGCATGAACAGCAAGATGAAGTCGTGGACGGTTTCTTGGTAGAGCCTCAAAACCAAGGTCGAGTCGGGACTACGTGGGAGCCGAGTCATGAGTGGAGATTGGCGGAGGCTACACCGAGTTCGTGGGGTTTGCAGTGGTTCACCGAGAAAACCCACCGGGTTACTCGGTTGAGCCACAAAACCGAGGCCGAAGACTCAACGAGGAGGTGCGGCCACCCGGGCCGGTTCAACCGCCCGGGAGGGGGCGGTCGGACCGCCCGGGGTCGGTCGCTTCCCGGGGCCGGTCTAACCGCCCGGGAGGGGCGGTCGACCGCCCGGCCGCCGGCGCCGAGAAGCTTCGAAGCGGAGGACACGCGTCGGGATCGCAAGGCGTGCGTCGAGGCTACGCAGGGTGCGGTCGCCGGGCATCCGTCCGATGGTGAAGACATCAAGAATTCCAAATCCGCCCTTGAGGGGCATGTATCCCTAGTTATTAGTGAAGGGTAGTTTAGTCTTTTGGGTGCCTCCATATATACTCAATAGAGGGGTGGATGGCAGCCAACTCTTGGAACCCTAGCTCATTTGATTTTTCCATTTTCGTTCTCTTTTTCCCTAGGTTTTAGAAGGCTAGTTTGAGAGCTTCATGTGAGATCTAGAGAGAGGGATGGATGTTTGGGTGGCAAACTAGACCTTGTACGAACCATTCATGGCATGTATAGAAGGTTCGGCGTTGTTCTCCATGGTGGTTTTTCCCGTCTCTTTTGTGTTGATTTTCGGAGCTCTTTTTGGCCGAGTTTTGAGGACGATTTCTTGGGGTTTTGGTGGGTGTCACGTATGAGGTTCTTGTGCCTCTTTGTCTGGTGACTTTGCCCCCAAATCCCCTTTGAATCGGACTCGATTTGGTGGTTTTTCGAGTTGGGCGAGTTCTTGACCTAGAGAAGCGATTTCTTCGATTCCTCTTGATTGTGAGCGTTTCGGGTTGATTCTTTTGAGGTAGAAGTTGCCCGAGGAGGTAACCCGCCTATCCCCGAAGTTTGGGCCGCAATCCGTGGAGTGATTCGGGAGATCGGGCGCGAGGAAGTTGAGGTTTGACCCGCGGGTTCGTGTTCGGGAAGGGGCGGTCTAACCGCCTACGGGGGGGCGGTCTAACCGCCCGGGTGTTTCCGGGTCAAAGTTTTGTTTCGCCGGATTTTCCTCCGTGAGTCCGTTCGCTTTGATCATAGGAGTGTCCGGGTGAAATTTGGAGCCGTTCTCGCGCGGTTTGCTAGGTGTTCTTGGTTGGAGTTCATTGCGGGTACGGGAGGTTAGACCGCCCCGGGTAGCCGGTCTAACCGCCCCTAGGCCCTTGGGTGAAGTTTTGGTTTTCGCCAAGATTTTACGGTAGCTAGCATGGCCCGGACCGGAGATCTCCGTTGGTGAAACCGTGGTGTGTTTTGGTGCTCGGAAGAGGCGTTTCGGAGGATTTCTTGGTTGCCGGGTGGAGGCGGTCTAACCGCCCCCTATACCCGGTCTAACCGCCCCCTCCGGTTAGCCGGCTTTCGAGTTGTTTCCGCCGTTGTCGGTCTTGCGTGTGTGTTGTGGTTGCTGGTAGTGTTTGTTCCTACGACCAGTAGCACTCCAGTGGCTACGTGGTTTTGGCAAAGGGGAGGTAGAAGTGCGGAGCGTGTGATTTCGGGGGTTCGACCGAGCTAGTTCGTCTCGTCGGAGTTTTAATCTCCCTCGAGAAGAATTTTTATCGGCTCCCATTCACCCCCCCCCCCTCTCTGGTCGCCTTATCGGTCCTTCACGAAGGGGCGACCGAACCGGGCCGAAGTGGAACTGGGCCGGTCAGCCTAGGCCGGCCGGCCTGGCCCAGTCCCGACGTCGGTTCGCCCCCCCCCCCCTTCCTTGTACCCGAAGGATTTTCAACCCTAAAGCCCTGGAGGCACCGCCATTCGGAGGGGGGAGAGCCATTCACACTAGGAGGCCATCCACAAACTAGAGAAAGGAGGGAGATCTCCTGAGGGATATCGGCCACCTCGAAGGAAGCACCCACAAGTGGAGAAAAAGGAAGACACCGTCGGAAGGGTGACCATGATTAATGGTGCTATGTCTAGCACCTTGATGGGGTAATCTCCTTATTCGTCCATGGGTTGTAATCGATTTTGAGATGTAATCGTACTTTGTTGGAACATCTATCTATCATCATGTGTTGAATATGTCGGTGCGGAATATGGTCCCGACACTAACCAGTAGATAACGCCTAGGTCTATCCCTCAATGGTCGATGCTAAGCAACAAATGACACAAGGATTTATCCTGGTTCCGGCCGAGGGGGCCGTACGTTCAGCAGTGGTGTGCTCGTGGCACTATATTGCTCGGCACCGGGGGTGCTTGTAGTGGGGCAAATACAAGCGAGGCGGGAGAGGAATGGTGGCTTCCAAGTCCCTGGTGAGTGGCCGAAGATGTTGTGGGAGAATAAGAGAGTGAGTGCACAGTGCGCTGTGTTCCTCCGGATTCGTCCCCCCGCGGCTGGGGGCTCGCCTTCCCTTTTATAGGCCAAGGGAGCGGCGAGTTACATGCACGCCGCGCTACCTAGCTGCGTGTGGGAGCACGTCGTGCTACGGTGTAGAGCGGGCGGCCGTCCGGTCGATCTTCGCGCGATCCGGCCATGGTGGCCTACCTTGTACCCGAACGGTGGCGGTTCGAGGGTAGGAGGCGGCGGATGGCGATGGCGTCCCCCGATAGGCTTCGAGGGGAGGTGCGATGATGGGCGGTACGGGGCACGGGGAGCGGGCGAACGGCGTTCCTTCCCAATGAGCTGCGGTGGTGGAGTGGTTGCTTGCGGTGCTCGGGCGTGCGCCGCGGAGTCGGGCGTGTGCCCGCACGCGTGGGTACGGCGGCCGCGCGTTACGGTGGCCGGGATGGCTACCCACCGGCCTAGCGCCCCTCACCTAACCGCGGGGTCACGGGAAAGTGGAGTCGAGGGTGCGCCCGGCCCCCTTTCGAGGGTCGAGCGCGTTAGCCGTACGGTGGCGTGCGCGCGGTGTCACGGGAGCGACGCGGCCGTACCGCACGGTCCACCCCACGGTGGCGGGGATGGGCTCCTCCACGGGGAGTTGGTGCGGCGGCACCGGGGCGTGAGCCCCGGCGCATGATGGCGCCGTCCTCCCCGCGGCGTCGGGCGTTAAATGCCCAAGTACGGGGCCGGCGCACGCGTGCGGGGGCGCCGTGAGCGTGGCGGGCCCCGGCCGAGGGCGGAGCGGACCCTCGAGCGAGACGGGGCTCGCTCGAGGGGGGAGCGCGCCCTCGAGCGGGGGCGGAACCGCTCGAGGGAAGGGTCGCCCCTCGAACGGAGCGGAGCTCGTTCGAGGAGGGGGTTGCCCCTCGAACGGGGCGGAGCCCGTTCGAGGAGGAGCGTGCCCTCGGGCGAGGCGGAGCCTGCTCGAGGGGTCTTCCAGACGGGCCGTCTTGGTGGGCCTCCGGAGTCCTGCCGCATAGGCCAAGTCCTGCATGGTTAGTTTTCCTGCATGGTTAGGCTCAGCTCATTTTGATGCGGGGATTTAAGTGAGGGTTCCCCCATTGTTTAAGGGGACCCCTAGGGCGGTCCCCGACAGTAGCCCCCGAGCATCTGCGGGTTTGCCATTGAGGCTCCCGCAGATGCTGGAACCTACTGATAGGACGTTCTTCCCTCCTTGTTTGCGAACGCTTTCCGTGGGGCCGCGTCGGCGGACCCGCGGGTCTAGCCCCGAAGCCCCGCGGGAGTGTGGGTTCTCCTGCGGGGGGGTTAACCGCGAGCAATTCGGTCGGAAAGGCGTGGCACATATGCCAACCGGCATCGGCGGTGTTTCGGCCGGCATCGGGGGTGCACGCTCCCCTGTCCTTGTCTCCCGGCGGGTGCAATTTCAAGGAGGTGTAGCCGTGCGTCAAGCCCCCGAGCCTTGGCTTCGTTCGAGGCGATCGGGTCGAGCCCCGACGACTTGTTTTTTATCGCGCCCTCGCCGTCCCTCCGCGGGTCGGAGGGTGAGGTTTCCACTACTCCCATCGAGCGGGTCGCGAATCGCGGATTCCTCTTCGAGCTGCTAGCGGGTGGTTCAAGTGGACGTCCATGCCCCGTTCGATAAGGGTAGGCCGCGCGGTCCGGAGACACGTCCATGGAAGCGCTTGCGTGGGTTTGCTAGGTGGGGCTCGGTCCCGTTCGCTAGGGACCGAGGGGCGCGGAAGCTCTCCCTCGGTGGGATCCCCCGGCTAGCGCCCTCGGCGGCTCTTGAACACGACATGTGGGGCACCCTCGAGCCGACGGGCTCGAGGAACGGCTCGAATGCGCGTGCCCTCGTCGTCCCTAACTGCGTGATGCGGGGCGCCGTTCGAACCCGTCGAGGGTCAGGCTTCGAACCTCTGATCAGTAAGGCCGTGCGGGGCTGTGCATGGACAGCCCCGTCTTTTCGCGTTTGCGGCCGTCGAGGGGTCCGGGGCGTGCCGACCCTCGAGGTGCTTGGTTGGTGGCATGGCGCGGTATGAGTGCTTTCGGTGTCGCTCTATTTCAAGCGTGACACGGGCGATCCTCTTACGCGCGTGTCTTCTTTAGGGGGTTGACATCGTCTTGAGTTGGGGGTCATGCCGCTCGAGGGTCCTACGTGGCATGGGTGCCCGCGGTGGTCTGCTCTACATCGAGCAGGTTCCGGGCGGCCTTCTCACGCTGATATCCCATCGAGGGTCGCCTTGTTTCGAGTTGAGGGTCATGCCGCTCGAGGGTTCTACGTGGCATGGGTGCCCGTGGTGGTCTGCTCTACATCGAGCAGGTCCCGGGCGGCCTTCTCACGCTGATATCCCATCGAGGGTCGCCTTGTTTCGAGTTGAGGGTCATGCCGCTCGAGGGTTCTACGTGGCATGGGTGCCCGTGGTGGTCTGCTCTACGCCGAGCAGGTCCCGGGCGACCTTCTCACGCCGTCATCCCATCGAGGGTCGCCTTTGTCTCGAGCCGAGGATTCGCCTCGCTCGAGGGCTCTCCTTGCTTGGCAAGGGGCCCGGGCATTTAATTGCCTTGCGGTCGTGGCCGCGGTTTTGCAGCGCGGGCGCGCCTTTTTGCGGCGGCGCGCGCGCGCGCGCGTAGTGGGCGACGTGGCCGGCGGACGTGACGGTTTTGCCTCGGTCGCCGCCGGTCTTGCCGAAATGATGACCCGCCTGCAGTGTTAGAGCCGCTGCGGCTGTGGTGGGGCCCACTCGTCGACGCGACGGAAAGATTCCTGCAGTTAATGCTGGCGGGGCGTCCGCTCCGGAGAACTCGCCCGTTGCCTATAAAACTGCGGTGAGGAAGGGACGGCGGTTTTTTACCTTGGCTCCTCACCGTTTTCAGTCCTCCGTCCCTTCGCCTTCGCCTCACTCTTGCCGTCGCGCGGGCTCGCTGTTTAGAGCTTCTTCCTTGTTTCCTTGTCCTCCGCCCTCGCACTCGCTCGTCCCTTCTTATGGCGCCGCCTCAGCTTCCAATCAGGGTTCTGGAGCCGTATGCCTGGGAGAGGTCGACCGTGACCCGGCTCGCCACAGGCGGGCGAGCCGGTCGCCCGCCGGCCAGTTGTCGGCCAACGAGGAAGGGCGCCGGCGGAGTGGATCGTGCCGCCGTCGTCGCACCTTGAGCCCAATCCGCCGGAGGGTTACGTGGTGAGCTTCCTCCGCTACCACGAGCGCGGCTTCAACGCGCCGGCGAGCACATTCATGCGGGCATTGTGCTACCACTATGGGGTGGAGCTGCACAATTTTGCCCCTAACGCGATCTCGCAGGCGGCCACATTCGTGGGCGTCTGCGAAGGGTACCTGGGGATCCCAGTCAATTGGGAGCTCTGGGTACACCTCTTCCGCGGGGAGCTCATCACGCAGCCCACGTCGGAGCCGAGGACCCGCCGCGCGGTGCGCGCCGGCGGGATGTCGCTCGCCCTGCGGGGGCAGCTCAAGGAGTTCTACATCCCCTGCACCATGACGACGAACAACGCCGGCTGGGAGCGGGGATGGTTTTATCTACGCAACGCCGAGCCCGGCCTCCCTCCCTACACCGGCCGGGTGTTCAAGAAGAGGCCGGACTCCGGGGCTACGGGTTGCCTACGGCCAATCATAGGGCGCGGCAAGAGTCCGTCCTCGCCGCCCGCGCCGGCTAGCGAGGGGAAGGGCTCAACGCGATGGGCGTCCTTGCCTTCCTCCACCACCGGCGGGTCGTGCCGTTGATGGAGAGGCCCCTCTCGCATCTTCGAGATGACGGAGGCGGCCAACCCCGTCGACGTGGCGAGGTCGCGGATGCTCCCGACGCCGCTGGAGCGGCCGTACGCGCTCACCCGGGCGCGGAGCGCCGTCGACACCAGGACGCCGCCACCTGCGGGTCGGACCCCGTGGGACATCGAGATGCTCCCCGTCGGCCCGTTGGTGAGTGTGGTTCTTTGATTCTGTTTTAGTCCTTGTTCTTGATTCCGCTTCCTGATGTGCCATCGTTGTTCTCGCGCGCAGCTGGTGCAGTTCAACGCCGCCAAGTCCGTTCCACCCACCCCCGACTCCCGTGCGCTCGGCCGGGCGGCGCGGCGGGAGCGGCGGGGAGCGAGCGGCGCGCAAGAGGGAGCACGCCGGACGTCGCCAAGCGCGCCGCGCCGCACGGTCCGCGGAGTACCGGCGGCGGGGAGGAGCCGGGGCTCTCTTCCCGGACATCGAGGGAGCCCTCGTCCTCGGAGCGGGACGAGGAGGAAGAGTCCGAGGGGGAGGGCCCCTCGGACGGGTGGCGGCCTGCGCCCCCGTCGCGGAGCCCGCACCGGCGTCGGGGGGTGGCTTCGTGCGGGGCGGGCGCGCGCGGCGCCGCGCGCCGGCAATCATCGTCGGGGGCGGCACGCGCCGCGGGGGGTGCCGGCGCGCGCCACGGAGGCGCGCGCGGCGGACGTGCGCCGCGCGCGCGTCAAGCGTGCCCGCGCGCGGCGGGGGAGCGCGTCCGCGGCGCGGCGTCCTCGTCAAGGGGCGCGTCGGCGGGCACGCCCGCGTGCGGGGCTAGCGTGCCCCCGCGCGTGGCGGCGGCATCGGGCGCGCCCACGCGTGAGGCGGGCGTGCCCGCGCGTGCGGCGGCGCCGTCGGGGGCGGCTGCGGCAGGCGCGGCCCCCGCGCCGGCCTCGTCGGAGGCCTCGAGGAAAAGGAAGCGGGCCTTTTCCTCCGCGAGGTAAGGAACCTGTTCTTCCTTTGCTTGGCCTTAGTTTGCTGGTTATTAGACGCTCTAATCCTCCGTTCGTGTTTGCGCAGGGCGGTGCCAACCGTCCCTCCTCTTGCACCGGCCAAGGTGCGGGGACGGACGCGTCGATCCCCACCGGCGGCGTTCGTCGAGGGGGTCGCGCCCAGGGACAGGCGCGGCGGCGGGCACGAGCGCGCAAGGCCCGGCGCGGGGCTTCGAGGCCCGGCCGGCGGATCGGCCCGCCGCGGCGCGCGCCGGCCGAGGTCGCGGGGGGCGGCCGGCGCCGGTCGCCACGGAGGCGCGCGCCGCGGCGGCGGCTATGGTGGAGGTGCCGCCGCGCGGTGGCGGCCCTTTGCGGAGGAGGCGGAGCGGGCGCAACCTGCGGGAGCGCCCGCGGATGTGGCGGCACGGACGGAGGTGGCGGCAACGGCGCCACAACGGGCGTCCGCGGCCGCGGAGGCGCGGGGGTGGGGGGGCGCCGGCGGGGGCGGAGCGAGGGCGGCTCCGCCCGCCGGCGGTCTCCGGGCGGAGGTGGTGGAGCTCTCGGATGACTCCCCGCCGCACGGGTGGAACCGGTGGGCCGGCCGGCCCGTGAACTCCCCCGAGCCCCGGGGAGGGGGGCCCTCGTGAGGCGGCACGAGGGTCACGTGATAGTGGGGGCCGAGGGCACGACGCCGAGGCCTCGTCCTCCCACGCCGGTCGCCCCGCCCGGGTGGGGGGCCGTGGAGGACCCCCCGGCGTTTGCCGACGCCCGGAGGGAGCGGGAGCTGCGGGGCGAGCTTCGGAGCCACGGCGCCACGCTCAACCGCGCGTTGAACGAGGCGGCGCGGGTCCCACGGCGGCCCGGCCTGGATCGTCTTCCAGGTGAGCCACGGTTGCTCTTCTCCTTTCCTTTTTTTCGCTTTCGCGTGCTGCATTCAAGACTTGGCGCTTACGAGGCTCGATGTGTGGATGCCGGGGAGCTCGAGCGCCGCGCCCATGAGAAGTACAGCGCGTTCGACCAGGTGAACGCCGAGGCCCGCCAGCTCCGGGAGCGATGCAGCGCTTTCGACGCGCTTGCGGAAGCTCTCGGGACGCCGGACGGTGGGTCGGTCTGCGGGCGATGGCGTGGTGCGACGTGCTCCCCGAGAGCTCAGGCCAGGGCACGGCACGTCACGCGAGCCTCGAGCGGATCCGCGCGGCCCTCGTCGATCGCGACGAGGCGCCGTGGAACGCGCGCGAGGACACGGACAAGACGCGGACGTTGGCCGCCACACGGGAGGCGGAGGTGGCCACCGCTCGCGCCGAGGCCGGGAGCTCCGCACGTCGCTCGAGGGGAGCGCGGGGGCGCGGCGGCGCCGGGCGAGGAGCGGGCGCGCGGGGTGGGGCGGCGCGCCAAGGAGGCCGATGACACGAAGGCCGCCCTCGACGCCAAGGCGCGGCCCTCGTCGTTGCCGAAGAGCGGCTTCGGCGGGGAGCGCGTCGCCCGCCGGGGGGCGAGGGGCGGCTCCGGCGGGGAGCGAGGGGCGCCCTCGGCGATGCCGGACGGCCGGGAGCGGGAGCGCGTTGCTCGCGAGGGCGGCGGAGAAGTCGGCCGGAGGAGCGGAACGCCGCATTCTCCGAGGTTGAGGACGAAGCGCTCACACTTAGCATCAGCAGTGCCAGTCAGGAGATGGCCCTCGTCGAGCAAGGCGAGACCATCCAGCGCCTCGAGGCGGCGCTTGAGTCCGCGCGCCGCGACCTCGATCTGGGGAGGAGACAAATCGAAGGTAAGTCACTTTCCGACTTGTTTGTTGGTTTTCCGCTTCAGAGGGTTCGCTTCCCCTTTCTGATTTCTTGTCGTCTTGTTGATTCCAGGCTTGCGCACTGCCCTGGGACACGCTGCTGGGCGGGCCGAGGCCCTGCAAGCTTCTTACAACTCCTCGGAGCGGGGCGGGCGGGGAGGGCGCGGGACGCGGCCCTCGAGACCTGTCGCGTCGTCGAGGAAGGCGAGGCCCAGGCCGGCGGCTCGGCGGCCGGTCGTCCGCGCGCCCTCGGCGGTCACGTCACGGAGCGGATGCGCGGGCGTTGCACCCGGGCGTGCGAAGGCCCTCGGAGTGGTGCGATCCCACTACGAGGTCAACCTCGAGGCGGTGGCGGAGGGCTACATCGTGCCCGAGGGCGTCGAGGATGAGGTGGCCATGGAGCGTGCGGACGCGCTTGCTGCTGACGCCGCCGGGTCGCTCGCCGAGGCCTTCGAAGAATTCCTCTTCCCGGACGCCGCCGATCTTGCCGCTCCCTCCGCTCGAAAGCACACGGGCACTAGGCCCGTTTTTTGTTTTATGTGTATCGAAATTCGGCCTCGTGGCCTCTTGTAAATAAACAAGTCATCTCATGAACATGGTCGGTTGTTGTAAATGAAATCGTTTGCTTATTGCGCTTTTTGCTTCTTCTTCTTCCCGAGTAGATTCTAGTTAGGGGAGTTCGCCTTTCGCAGGGGCCCGCTGGGTTGGAGACGAGAGAGACGGGCCATAGCCACGCGGCGTGAGGTTTGTCTCGGCTCGCGCACTCCTTCCGTTGTGCCGCCTGCGCCCTGTTCGAATCATGGCTCGAGGTTGAAGTGGGAAACAAACTTAGCGCGTGTTGTTACGTTTTTTGTGCGAAAAAATGGGACCATTTGGGGGGGTGCCCCCCCGCGGGCCCCCGAGGGTAACTTGGGTTTCGGGGGAAAGCCGAGTTGCCCTTTTATTAGAGTCGGAGTATTTACATAGGTGACACCAATTGGGGCGTTGGTCGTGCGTTTTTACAACGGAAAATACTTGGAAATCCTAGCTAAGGGTAGAAGCGACGTAGGCGTCGGATGTTCCAAGCGTTGGTGAGTTCTTCGCCGTCCTCGTTGGCAAGCTTGTACGTGCCGGCTTGAGCACCTTCACCACGACGTAGGGTCCCTCCCATGGGGGCGATAGCTTGTGGCGCCCTCGGTTGTCTTGGCGTAGCCTTAGGACCAAATCCCCCTCGGCCGAAATCCCCGCGACGTATCTTGCGTGCTTGGTAGCGTCGTAGGGACCGTTGATATCTTGCGGAGTGCATCAACGCCACGAGGCGTACTTCGTCTAGGCGGTCCGGTGAGTCCTCGCGGGCTCGCCGGTTAGCACCTTCGTTGTAGCCTCGAACCTTGGGTGACCCGTATTCCGGATACGTGGGGAGGACGGCCTCCGCGCCATGGACTAGGAAAAACGGGGTGAACCCGGTGGCTCTGCTTGGGGTGGTCCTTAGGCTCCACACGACTGCTGGCAGTTCTTGGAGCCATTTCCGGCCAGATTTGTTGAGCTGGTCAAAAATTCGGGGCTTGAGGCCCTGTAGAATCATGCCGTTGGCACGTTCCACCTGGCCGTTGGTCTGTGGGTGCGCCACAGCTGCCCAATCCACACGAATGTGGAACTTGTCGCAGAACTCCAAGAACTTCCGGCCCGTGAACTGGGACCCGTTGTCCGTGATGATGGAGTTTGGCACTCCAAAGCGGTAGACGATGTCGGTGAAGAACGTGACTGCCTGCTCGGCCTTCAAATTCGTGATGGGGCGCACCTCCACCCACTTGGAGAATTTGTCAATCGCGACAAGCAGGTGGGTGAAGCCCCCGGCGCCTTCCGCGGGGGCCGACGATATCCAACCCCCACACGGCGAACGGCCATGTCACGGGGATCGTTTGCGGGGGCGTGAGCGGGCAAATTGGTCTTGCGGGCGTAGAGGCGGCACCCTTCGCGGGTGCGCACTATTTCGGCGGCATCCGCAACCGCGGTAGGCCAGTAGAAGCCTTGGCGGAACGCGTTGCCGACAAGGGTGCGCGGCGCGGCGTGGTGGCCACAGATCCCCGCGTGGATGTCCCGTAGGAGCTCGCGCCCCTCGGGAATGGGTATACACCGCTGGAGGATGCCTGACGCGGCGCGCTTGTACAGCTCGCCGTCGACGAGGGTGAATGACTTGGCCATCCTGGCGATGCGCCTAGCCGCGGCCCGGTCTTCGGGGAGTTCTCCTCGAGCAATCCAGGCGATGTACTTCTCCCGCCGGTCGCCCGGACGGGGAGCCGGCTCGATGTCCATCGCGACAGCCTCGTGGGAGCCGTACCCCTCGAGAAGGGAGAGCACGTACGCCTCGTTCGAGGGGTCCTCTTCCATGGGTTCCGCACCCGGCCCGGGTTCGAGGGGAGCCCCCGAGGGTCCGCCGTCGCTCGAGGGGTAGGGCTCGAAGGTGACCGAAGGCCGCGAGATGTCGCGTGCGAAAACGTTCGGGGGGAACGGTGATCCGCCGGACGCGATCTTGGCAAGTTCATCGCTTCCTCGTTGTCCGGCGGGGTACATGATTAAGCTCGATGCTCGTAAAATTTGTCCTCGAGGGCTCGCACGGCTTTACGGTAGGCCTCCATCTTGTCGTCGTGGCGGCTCGCGTTCTTCATGACTTGGTCGATCACGAGCTGCGAATCCCCTCGCACATCGAGGCGCTTGATGCCCAACTCAATGGCGATTTTGAGGCCGCGAGAGGAGGGCCTCGTATTCCGCCATATTGTTGGACGCGGGGAAGTGGAGGGCGCCTTGCGTAGCGCATGTGCTCCCCGAGGGGTGACACGAAGAAGCGAGGCCCGCGCCCGCTCTGTCTTCATCACCGAGCCGTCGAAGAACGGAGAGTCCGGCCTCTGCGCGAATGCGGGGGGCGGCAGCGCGTATCCGTCCACTCGGCGACGAAATCGGCTAGGATTTGCGATTTGATGGCCTTGCGCGGAGCGTAGGCGAGCGTCTCGCCCATCAACTCCACGGACCACTTGGCAATTCGGCTGCCGCGTCGGGGTTGCGAACGATCTCTCCCGGCGGGGAAGGAAGAGACCACCGTGGCCCGGGTGGGCCTCGAAGTAGTGGCGGAGCTTGCGCCGTGCGAGGACTACCGCGTGCAACGGCACGGACACGGGGGTAGCGCGTCTTCGTGTCCCGACGGGACTTCGGCGATGTAGTAGACCGGCCTGCGCACGGGCAAGGCATGCCCTTCCTTCGTGCGCTCCACAACGATCACGGCGGCGACCACTTGGGTGGTTGCGGCCACATAGAGGCGGGAGGGGTTCGCCGTCTCGCGGCGGCGTAAGGATTGGGGCGTGCGTCGGAGATGCCTTCAGCTTGTCGAGCGCTTCCGGGCCTCGGCGGTCCAAGAGAAGCGCTCGTGCTTCTTGAGCGGCGGTAGAGGGGCGAGCCCTTCTCACCGAGCCTCGAGACGAAGCGGCTCAAGGCGGCAAGGCACCCCAACACCTTCGCACCCCTTTGAGGTCCCGAGAGTGGACCCATTCGCTCGAGGGCCGCGACCTTTTCGGGGGTTGGCCTCGATTCCCCGGCCCGGGAGACGATGTATCCTAGGAGCATGCCCCGCGGCACTCCAAAGACACATTTTTCGGGGTTGAGCTTGACCCCGTTGGCCGCGAGCGGTGAATGCGATGCCAAGATCGGCCGACCGGGTCGTCCGCCTTCTGGTTTTGACGACGATGTCGTCTACGTAAGCCTCGACCGTCCGCCCGATATGGTCCCCAAAAACGTGCGCATGCGAGCGCCGATATGTTACGCCCGCGTTTACGAGGCCAAAAGGCATCGTGACGTAACGAACGTCCCGAACGGTGTGATGAACGAAGTCGCGAGCTGGTCGGACTCCTTCATTTTTATTTGATGATATCCCGAATAGGCATCAAGGAAACGAGTAGTTCACACCCGGCGGTGGAATCAACGATCGATCTATGCGTGGCAAAGGAAAAGGAACTTTTGGACATGCTTTATTGAGACTGGTGTAGTCAATACACATCCTCCACTTCCCATTTTTCTTTTTTACAAGCACAGGATTAGCTAGCCATGTAGGGTGGAACACTTCCTTGATGAATCCGGCCTCGAGGAGCTTCCGCAGCTCCGCTCCGATCGCCCGTCGCCGTTCCTCGTCGAAGCGGCGCAGCCGCTGCTGAACAGCGCGGGCATTAGGCAGGATATCAAGGGAGTGCTCGGCGACCTCCCTCGGGATGCCTGGCATGTCCGAGGGGCTCCACGCGAAGACGTCGGCGTTGGCGCGGAGGAAGTCGACGAGCCTCGCTTCCTATTTAGGATCGAGGGTCGGCCGACCCTCAACGCTTTGCCCTCGGGGGCCGACGGGTCGAGGGGGACCCCTTTGGTTTGCTCGGCGGCCTCGAACGTGCCGACGTGCTTGGCGGCGGAGCTGAGGTCATCGTTGACCATCTTCTCCAGTGTGTTTACCAGCGCTTCATCCAGCGCTAGCGCCTCTGCATGTTCCACGCACTCGACATCGCAGTCGAATGCATGCTCGATTGACGACCCGACGGTGATGACGCCGTTTGGACCCGGCATCTTCATCTTCAGGTACGTGTAGTTGGGGACCGCCATGAACTTGGCATAGCATGGTCGCCCAAGGATGGCGTGGTAAGCCCCCTTGAATCCCACCACCTCGAAGGTGAGGGTTTCCTTGCGGAAATTCTTGGGGGTCCCGAACCAGACGGGCGGATCGATGCCGCCCGAGGGGTTGAACACTTTGCTTTCGGGCGCGATGCCGTGAAACGGCTTCGTCTTCGGCGCCGCAGCTGGTCGACCCAATCCCCATTAGGCGCAATGTATGCGCGAAGAGGATATTGAGGCTGCGCCTCCGTCCATAAGGACCTTCGAAACGGGGCGTTCCCAATGATGGGATCGACCACCGGGAGGGTGCGGCCGGGTTCGGGATGCGGTTTGGGTGATCATCCCGGCTAAAGGTGATGGCATCCTTCGACCGGTTGAGAAAGGCGGAGGTGCCCTCTCTGCGGCGAGGACTTCGTGCCGCTCCTTCTTGCGCCGCTAGGGTTGACATGTCGACGGTGGGTCCCCCAAAAATGAGGAACACATTTTCGACGGCGGGGGAAGCCACTGCGTCGCCGTCGCCCCCATCCTTCTTGGCCTCTGCCTCCTTCGCGGCGGCACGGCCATAGAACTTCTTGAGCATGTCGCCTTTGCTCAAGAGTGTGGTTTACGGGGGTCTTGTGGTAGGGGCATGGCTTCTTCATCATGTCGTCGAACACCCCCGGGCCTCGAGGAGCGGTCGAGGGCCCGTCGGGTCGGGTCAACGGCGAGGGCCTCGGCGTTGCCGCCGTTGCGCCCCGCTCGCGCGCCTCGCGGCGCGGCTTCTTCCCCTTCTTGCCCCGCTTGTCGTTGCGGCGCGGCTCCTTGGACCCGCCCTGCCCTCCGCGGGCGTGTCCTCGGAGCGCTTGCCCTTCTTGCCATCGAAGATTGCCCCCACGGCCTCCTCTCCGGAGGCGAAGCTGGTGGCAATGTCGAACAGCTCGTTCGAGTCCGTGGGCGGGCTGCGTCCCAGCTCGCGCACAAGGTCCCGGCACGTGGTGCCCTCGAGGAATGCGTGCACGATCTCTGACTGTGCCACGCTGGGGAGCTCTGTGCAGCGCTTGGAGAAGCGCCGTATGAAGTCCCGCAGCGTCTCGCCCGGCTTCGCGTGCGGGGAGCGCGGATCCCGGGGAGTTCCCGGGCGCACGTACGTGCCCGGAAGTTGCCCACGAAGGTGTGGACTAGATCGTCCCGGTTATGGATGCGGGCGGCGGGCAAGTGCTCGAGCCATGTCGGGCCGCGTCGCCCGGATGCGGGGGCAAGTTGCGGATGATCACTTCGTCGTTGGTGGCCCCGCCCGGCTGACGAGCCGGGGCGGTAATCGTTGAGCCAAACACGAGGGTCCGTCTCCCCGTTGTATTTGACGATCGTCGAGGGCCGACGGAAGCGCCGGGGGGGAACGCTGCCGTGCGGATCTCCCGGCTGAACACGCGGGTGCCGGGGGCTCCGGCGTCGGGGAGCGATCCTCACCGCGTCGTAGCGCCCACCCCTTCGAGGGTGGTAGCCCCTAGCCGCCCGCGCGTCCGCCTTGCTGGTGCGCCTGGCGTTGATGACGTTGCGGGCGTCGCCATCCAGCGCCCTGCGCGTGTCAAGGAGCCGTTCCTTGGCCGGCGTGCGTCCCTGGTCAGCAGGTCGACCCACATGCACCGAGGGTTCGCCTCCCGGTGCAGGATCATCGCCCCGTGCGTCCCCCTGTTGGCGGATCCGTGAGGCTGAGCTCTCGGCCTGCTGGACGGCCGCTTGCTCAAGGAGAGTCTGCACCTCGCGGTGCATGTCTCGAGCCTCGGGGGTTGATGGTGCCGGCATGGTGCGTAGCAACGTCGCGGCGGCGATGAGCTTTTGGCTCGCCCTTGGCGGAGTATCCGCGTTGTCGACGTTGGGGGCGGGGTTGAGGCGGTCACGAACTTGTCGGCCCAGCTCCCGCGTGCGTTCGCCGCGCGCGGAGGCCTCCCCTGCCATCGAGGCGCGGAGTAGCCGCACGCGTCCGTACTCCTGCGCCGGCTTGGCCTCGAGCTCGCGAGCTTGGGCCGGCGCGCGTCGACGTCGGCCCCGGCGGGAGCGCTCGGCCCCGCGGCCGGGCGCGTGGCGATCCCACGGGGCGGGCGTGACTTCCCCGTCTCCCGGCGCCGGCTGCACCGGCGGCGTTGGCCGGGTCGTTGGTGATGACGGCGCAGCACTCCCGCGTGGGGTCGTAGCTCCCGGTCTTTGGAGTCGTCGGAGCGAGCCAAACCCGTAGTCCGTGGCGTCGAGGAAGCGCCCGAACGCGGCCCCGGGTCCGGCCACCGGAGAAGTCCCACTCCGCGTACCCATGGCGGCTGGCGGGTGGCATCGTGTCGACGGAGCCCAGGGACGACTCGTCCGCTGGCCGGAAGTGCCGGGATCCCCCGGCGACGAAGACATGCCGACCGGGGCGGAACCCCGCGCATTGTCGTGTTGACGTTGGCGTTGTGGGCCGTAGTGGCGCCACGCGGCCGATGGGGATGCGTGGTCGGAGACCGCACGCGGTCCCGCGGGGGCGGTGGCGGTCGTCGTGACGGTAGGTGCACCGCGTTGGGCGGCGGCGCGCTCGGCCTGCCGCCGCTCGGACCGCGCCCGACGCGAGCGTAGCCCGCGAGCGACGACGGCGTCGCGGCGTCGACGGGCTGCGGCATCCGTGCCTGCCGGCGCTGCGCGGTGTCGTGCGTGCGGTGGAGACCGGAGCGGACACGGCCTCACGGCGCGCGCGTAGCTCCTCACGGTTGGTGAGGCGCATGAGATAGCCGTTCCCCGTGGCACGGAAGTTCAAGTCCCCGAAGCGGATCTCGAACCCGGCCGGAAGGGGGTCCGAGCTACCCATGTTGTAGCGGGTGCTACGGTACTCAGTGCGAATCACCATGGAGGGAATTAGCGAAATGACCTTAGGCGCTCGTTTGCCCCACGGTGGGCGCCAGCGTCGGTGCGGAATATGGTCCCGACACTAACCGGTAGATAACGCCTAGGTCTATCCCTCAATGGTCGATGCTAAGCAACAAATGACACAAGGATTTATCCGGTTCCGCCGAGGGGGGCCGTACGTCCCGGCGGTGGTGTGCTCGTGGCACTATATTGCTCGGCATCGGGGGTGCTTGTAGTGGGGCAAATACAAGCGAGGCGGGAGAGGAATGGTGGCTCCCAAGTCCCTGGTGAGTAGCCGAAGATGTTGTGGGAGAATAAGAGAGTGAGTGCACAGTGCGCTGTGTTCCTCCGGATTCGTCCCCCCGCGGCTGGGGGCTCGCCTTCCCTTTTATAGGCCAAGGGAGCGGCGAGTTACATGCACGCCGCGCTACCTAGCTGCGTGTGGGAGCACGTCGTGCTACGGTGTAGAGCGGGCGGCCGTCCGGTCGATCTTCGCTGCGATCCGGCCATGGTGGCCTACCTTGTACCCGAACAGTGGCGGTTCGAGGGTAGGAGGCGGCAGATGGCGATGGCGTCCCCTGATAGGCTTCGAGGGAGGTGCGATGATGGGCGGTACGGGGCACGGGGAGCGGGCGAACGGCGTTCCTTCCCAATGAGCTGCGGTGGTGGAGTGGTTGCTGCGGTGCTCGGGCGTGCGCTGCGGAGTCGGGGCGTGTGCCCGCACGCGTGGGTACGGCGGCCGCGCGCGCGGTGGCCGGGATGGCTACCCACCGGCCTAGCGCCCCTCACCTAACTGCGGGGTCACGGGGAAAGTGGAGTCGAGGGTGCGCCCGGGCCCCCTTTCGAGGGTCGAGCGCGTTAGCCGTGCGGTGGCGTGCGCGCGGTGTCACGGGGCGACGCCGGCCGTACCGCACGGTCCACCCCCACGGTGGCGGGGATGGGCTCCTCCCCGGGGAGTTGGTGCGGCGGCACGCGGGCGTGAGCCCGGGCGCATGATGGCGCGCGTCCGCGGCGTCGGGCGTTAAATGCCCAAGTACGGGGCCGGCGCACGCGTGCGGGGCGCCCGTGAGCGTGGCGGGCCCCGGCCGAGGGCGGAGCGGACCCTCGAGCGAGACGGGGGCTCGCTCGAGGGGGGAGCGCGCCCTCGAGCGGGGCGGAACCGCTCGAGGGAAGGGTCGCCCCTCGAACGGAGCGGAGCTCGTTCGAGGAGGGGGGTTGCCCCTCGAACGGGCGGAGCCCGTTCGAGGAGGGAGCGTGCCCTCGGGCGAGGCGGAGCCTGCTCGAGGGGTCTTCCAGACGGGCCGTCTTGGTGGGCCTCCGGAGTCCTGCCGCATAGGCCAAGTCCTGCATGGTTAGTTTTCCTGCATGGTTAGGCTCAGCTCATTTTGATGCGGGGATTTAAGTGAGGGTTCCCCCATTGTTTAAGGGGACCCCTAGGGCGGTCCCCGACAGAATATACTTTAATGCTTAAGGTTAGCTACCATGCCGTAAAGGGAAGTAGAGCTCAAATGCTCCCTTGGATCCATTCAATACGTCGTGTCCATCATAGGTCTAGTCACGTATACCTCCGTGTAGTGACATTACGGGGGGAGGGAAAGGGTGAAACCGTGGTGACAACCCCTGATAGATTAGATTGGTTTCCATGTTTAAAGCGATTGCATGTTCTAGTATCGTAGACCCAGGGGCGAGTGTCTCCTATCTTGATAGCTTAATCGTTCTCTCTAGTGTAGCGTAGCCGTTTTCTAGTTTAATCTTAGTTAGGGTTTGAGTAGTTTGTGAGTAGAGGTAGATCAAACGCTTGTAATCCCCTTGCTCCGCGGATTTACAAGAACATGGGGAATTGTCGCACCCGGATTTAAGGGCAAATCCGAATGCAAGAATACATGTGCGCCAGGATCAAGTTACACACATGCATCGACTCTTTGAATACCAAAACACAGTGTAAATCATAAAGAGAGTATTAAACATTTATTACATGACCGAATGTCTCAACTAACAATCGTTCGAGTAGCTAACAGCGGAAAAGAAACACACGCAGAAGTCCTCCACAGGTAGCTTACTGGAGAACGAACACCTAGAACTCATCGAACTCTCTAGGGAAATCCTCAAAGCGTCCATCTGAGCAGCAACCGGGTAGTGTAGATGCAATATAGAAACAACAAGCATGAGCACATGTCGTACTCAACAAGGGAAAAGTTCTATAACAACATGCAAGGCTTTGTGGTGGAAGCTGATGGTTATAAAGCAAATCAGCATTTTAGTTGGTCAAGTTTTATAAGCAACTGTTACTAGCAAGTGAAACTATATACCAAACCCAAAAAACAAATGCAACGGAACCATAGAATGCAATGCACAAGTTTAAAAGTTCCATCTTTCATAAATTACTCACGTGAGGGTCCAGGCCGCCCTTGACCGTGGACACGGCTAACTAGTCAGTTTTATACTCTGCAGAGGTTGTACATCTTTACCCACAAGTCGCGTAAAAACCCAAAAGAGTTTTAGACCCAACCATGCTGTGCAAAAGTAGGCACAATACCACACTACCGAGGTGTGGCTGCATAGGGACGCTACGAGGCCGTTACAAAGATCCCCCGGTGCGGCCGCCCGCTAGGTTACTCCGATCGGTGCGGCGTATAAAGCTCCCTGGCGAGTACCGTGTCTTCGCCAAGCCCAACTCCCCGCCAGAGCAGGTCTATACGCCATCTACCGTCAGCCCCCAACCCTTATCAGGTAAAGCATACCTAACACCTAGTTCTCTAATTATTAAGCCAAGACAGAGCCATATGTCTTGTGGTTGTACTGTTTTCCTAGGTGGTCTCTCCATGTTCCGATTAACAGGCATAAGGTGTTCTTGCATTACATGAATAATAGCATAAATAAATCCAGATTGATAAGTGTTCATTAAACCACCCGAAACCAAGGTAAAGCTCTAGCATGTGCTACCCAACATAAAGTAAACCCAGGTTGACCAAGGCATAAGATAAACAAAGCTAGTCAAACATTAATAATGGGACCCTTCAATTTAATGCAAAGCAATAATAAATAACAGTGTAATTTAAATGCATGTTGTAATAGGATCAATGGGAATGCAGCAAGGACTTGCCTTCTACCAGCTCCGGAAACTGCTCAGGGTCTTGAAATTCTTCAACGACAGCGAAGTCCTCGAACTGCTCGTACTCTACGCTCCACACATTCACATACAAGCATACAATGGAAATAAATAAGAAACAGTACACCAATCATCTCAAACAGATACAAAAGCAACAGAAAACTAATCTACTCGTCGAGACGATCGCGTGGACATAAAGAACGCTAAAAACGAAGTTAAAACGACTCAGATACAGCTAAGCCAAGTTTAAGGACTAAACTATAAAGAAAACGAAACTTCTTGGGCTAAAATGAAGAAAACATGACCTATCCGCGAGAAAACCTTAAGGTGGAAGGTTATTTTTGTGAAACTAGAAAAACCCGGGGGCTTTACTACAAAAAGGCGCGGTCAAGGCGGGGGAGCGGATCTGATCCGCTGGATCAAGATCCGGTGGCTGGGATCGCCGGTGGGTGCAGTTAGGCGGGTTGACCGGTTTGACCCGGGGTCGGACGCGATCTGGACCGCCCGATCCAGATCGGACGGCGGCGGGCGCGAACGGCGCACCGGCGACAGGAAGCCCGCCGGCGAGCGGCGGCGAGCGAGAAACTCCGGTGAGCCGGCTCGATCTACGACTAGGAGGCACAATTTTCGACGAGACTTGCGCCGGAGCGAAGCTCGTGACGCAAGGAATCGATCCAGGGTACTCGGGTGGGCGCGTGGGCGACGGTGACGGCGGGCCGCGCGGCGGGGTGGATGGCGCCCGACGCGAGCTACGGCAAGCGCGCGCGGCGCGAAGCGGGGCACGAGAACATGAACGGAAGACACCGGGGTGATCCTCACCTCCACGCGCAACTCCAGGGGGTGTCCGCGACGGCTGGGAGGCGGTGGACGGGGCGGAGCGACGGTGGCGGCACGGCTAGGGTTAGGAAGCGGCGGCAGCAGCTCTGTAGCTAGGGTAGATGCGAAGGCAGTGCAGCCGGGGGTGGCGGCGGCCTTTATAGGGCCGGGGCGCCCGGCAAGTGGGCCCGAGGCCACGCACAAAGGCGCGCGCGGCGCAAGCTCGGGTTCGGACCCCGAGTCCGACCCGAGCACGACGCGAGGTGGGGGATGACCCGGCGGCCCCCACCGGGCAGCCGGCCGAAGGGCGGGGTGGGCGGCGGCCGGGCCGACGGCCGTGCTGGGCCAAGACGCGGCGCGCTGGGCCAAGAGTAGAGGGAGCGCCAATGGTCTTCGGTACACTGGGCTCGAACAAAGAACGGGCCAGAAATGGGTAGGGGAAAAGAAGAGCTAAAGGAGATGGGTTTTCTATTTGAAAAACACTCAAACAATTGAATTCAAACATGGATTTGAATTCAAACACTCCAAAAACAATGCACCAGCATGTATGCAACAGTAAATTCCTATATTTCTTTATTGATTAAGAAAAAATGATTAAATGCCTAGAAAAGCACAAACACCTTATATTCCTTAGACGAGAGCAAATGTTGCTAAGCAAATTTTTTAAATTAAACTCAAAGGTGAAAATTAGGGTGTTATAGGAATCCCGTGGTGAAAAAGGTGTAAGTCCGTACGCTTGCGGATCATAGGTGGATACGTCTTTTATCCGTCAAAAATCAATAAACTTGCTATCCCACCACAAATTAAGCATAACCAAGCCACTAAAACATGTCGAGATCATATAAAGGCATTTACACATGAGAGAGCATATATGTGACATTTTTCAAAAGCATAGCCATCAACCATGGATATAAACCAAGATTATCAAAGAGCTTAGCCAAACACTCGATTGTTTGCGGGAAGACCAAGACACCAAAGAAGAACCCAAAAACTGGCAAGTCCCAGAAGTGGACTTCCTATCCAACCGACACCCGGCAAAATCCGCGTCTGAAAAACCATGAAGCGCAAAAGAAGAGGACGCAGAGTACCAAAGGCCGAAGTTGGGAGTGTGACGCAAGTACCTGAAAATTCGCTTCACCGCTTGCTGATGCGAAGTCCTGGGAGACGCTTGAAAACGAGCGCACAGACATACCGAGAATTGGATGTCCGGCCTCATCGCCATCGAGGAGAGGAGTGACCCGATCATGCTCCGGTACTTCTTCTGGTCCACGTGTTCACCTTCCTCGTCCACATCAAGAACTGTAGTCGAACTCATCGGCGTCGTCATAGCCTTGGAATCCTCCATCTTGAACTTCCGCACAATGTCCTTGGTTTACTTAGCTTGGTGCACAAATGTTCCTTCTTTTGATTGTTTGATTTGTAGCCCGAGGAAGAACTGCAATTCACCCATCATGCTCATCTCAAATTCCCTGCTCATATTCTCTGCAAACCTTGTAACAAGAGAGTTAGACGAGCCACCAAAGACAATATCATCCACGTACACCTGCACAATCAGGATATCTCTGCCCTGCCTCAGCAAAAACAAGGTGTGATCGACCTTCCCCATCTCAAAACCTCTCTCAAACAAGAACCCCCTCAACCTACCATACCAAGCTCTAGGCGCCTGCTTCAACCCATACAACGCCTTCCTCAACTTTTACACCCGGTGGGCGTACTTCTCACTCTCAAACCCCGGTGGTTGCCTCACATACACTTCTTCCTCCAAAACACCATTCAAGAAGGCACTCTTCACATCCATTTGGTGCAACTTGAACCCTTTAGCCACGGAAAAGGCTAGAAGGATCCTGATCGCCTCCAAACGAGCTACGGGAGCAAAAGTCTCCTCGTAGTCGATCCCCTCCTTCTGACTGAACCCCTGAGCAACAAGCCATGACTTGTTCCTCACCACTTCACCTTTCTCTCCCTCTTTGTTCTTCCACACCCACTTTGTACCAATCGGCTTACACCCTGGGGGAGGGTCAACCAATTCCCAAACCTGATTTCTCTCAAAGTTCTCCAACTCATCATGCATCAAATTAACCCAATTATGATCAGATAGTGTGTGTCCAATGTCTTTGGGCTCAAAGGTGGCAACAAATGCAGCATGAGCGAAATGAGAATTGTTCCGAACCCTTTGCTGTGTAGTACGTTCATTCATGTCGCCGATGATCCTTGAAGCTGGGTGATCTACTTGTTCTCACCGGGGAGGTTGTTGACGGTTAATAGTTGTATCGAAGTTCGTTTAGACTTGCAAGCGGACAAGTCTCCCGTCGTAGTCAAGGGACCCTTCTTCCCTCGAGTGGTGAACCCAAGGTATCGAATCCGTGGAACAATGTGCAACGCAAGGATTCAATCTAGTAAAGCAAGGTAAGCTATCTTATGAAGATAAGTTGCATCTAATCCACTAACTCATAAAGAAAATGAATCTAATCTAATCTACTAAAGAGGTAGCAAGAGAAAGCAAGAGATAACCGATCTAGAGAATCTAGATCATGCTTATGTTGTAGCTCCAAACAAGATAGATGAAGATAGAAAAGTGAATCTCATTAAAAGCATCTTTAAATCGTGGACTTCCAACCGACTCCAAAAACGCCCGCCTTTCGGAACCCCCGTTCTATCACAACGTATCCCTACTCATGCGGGTAGTCTAGGGCGAGTTCGATAAGAACAAGTTGAAAACACTTGGCCGGTCCGGTATGCACCTATAACCACTGCGGCTACAAGAGCACCCTATGCAATCTAGCTATAGATAGATTGGGGAAAAAGCATAACCAAGAAGAAAACGAAATCATCGAGAAGGCACTTGATCGCTAGAAATCGAATTCACTATAAAAACTTCACCATGAATGATTACATGAACAAGATCACCACCGGGGCCCTACCTCGATCTTGATCCTCGCTCCGGAGCTCCGACGTGGTCTTCCATGCAAGGTTCCCACGTCGGCTAGGGAGACCCTAGACAACTAGCACGACCCTCATCTCCGAGATGGTGTCCCTCAAGCTTCTTTTCTCCTCGGCGGCGGATGACGAATTGATTGATGCGTGGCTCTCGGTCAGGGGGCTATAAATAGCCAGAGATGCAACTAGGTCAAAGGGGAGGCCGATTGGGCACCAGAACAGGCTGGGCCGGTCGGCCTGGGCCGACCGGCCTGGGCCCTTCCCGGCCCAATCTGTGGCCTGCTGACCGGCCCAATCCCGGCCCAATCTCGGCCCACGAGCTCGAGCTACGATCGTTGGAGTAGTCGCTATCCCCATAGTTTTTAGGCTCGGGCGACACCTCCTTGTAGTCCTTCCACTTCATGCCACGGATGCGCGCCGACCTTCGAACGGGAGTAGGGACCTTCTCCTCTTTGACGGGGTTGCGAGATGCGATAGCTCCGGTCGGTACACACCCTCCGCAATGGATGCAGGCGGTCCTCTTGATCTCGACGGGTAGCTTGAGCTCGCATCGCTTCGCCTCCTCCATCGATGGCTCCTTGGCACCTTGCTTCAACTCCACGCTCCTTGGGGACACCATGGTTGTTGTTTGGGTGCAAAAGATTGCTAGATGGGGTGGATTCCCGACCTCCCAATTCGGCCAAATAAATAGTCCGAAAAGGAAAACCCTAGGAACCTCATTTTCGTTATTCAAACTTCCCTTAAAATTTTCTGACCGAAGAAGGAAGTCGAAAAGGAGCATTCCGGGGAAAAACCGGGGCAAATCGCCGCTGGGGCGCCATTGGGCCGGTCGGACCAGGTCGGCCGGCCCACCTTGTCCCGGGGGCCAGTCCGGTCCGGTCTCCTGTGTACCGTCCTTTTTTCGCATTCTTAGTCCATGGGAAAAAGTTTGCCCAGCAAATCTTCGCGAGAAAATCCAAAAAAATAAAAGAAAAACTATTTACAAAAATCCATGTCTTGTTTTTCGTCCTAGGCCGGACGTTCGGGCTCTTCTTCCATGGTGAAGACATCAACATGGTGAAGGGGCACAACATGGTGAAGACATCAACATGGTGGTAAACCTTAAGTCGTTGACCATTCACCATAAATTGATCACCTTTCACATCCATAATGGTTACCGCTCCATTGGAGAGCACCGAATGAACAACATAAGGTCTGTCCCACTTGCTTTGCAATTTCCCTTTTCCGAAGGTTTTAAACCTCGAATTGTAGAGGACCTTATCTCCTTCTTAAAACTCTTTCTTCTTCAACCTTTTATCATACCACCTTTTAATTCTCTCCTTGTATATGCTTGTATTCTCGTATGCTTTCAACCTCATCTCCTCTAGCTCGCTTATTTGAATTCTTCGTTTTACCACCGCGGCATCAAGATCAAGGTTCATCTATTTGACAGCCCAATGGGCTTTATTTTCCAACTCAACCGGAAGGTGGCAAGCTTTTCCATAGACGAATTGATAAGGGGTCATACCTATCGGTGTCTTGAACGCCGTTTGATACGCCCACAAAGCTCCGTCTAATTTCTTTGACCAATCTTTGCCTCCCTTCTCTATGGTTTTGTTGAGGATGCTTTTTAGTTGCCTATTCGATGTTTCCGCTTGTCCGTTGGTCTGTGGGTGATAGGCCGTAGAGACCCTATGTTCGATTCCCAACATGGACAAGCACCTTTTGAAATTCTTCCTGATGAAGTGAGTTCCTCCATCGCTTATCAAGATTCTCGGTGTACCTAAACGAGGAAAAATCATGCTCTTGATCATGGCAATGGACTCCTCCGTGGAAGCTTTACGACATGGCATAGCCTCTACCCACTTGAATACATAATCAACCATGACTAGGATATGCTCATATCCATGTGAGTTTTTGAAAGGCCCCATGAAGTCTATCCCCCACATATCGAATAAATTGATTTGTAGATTATATCTCAAGGGCATAGAATTTCTTTGAGAGATGTTTGTGGTTATTTGGCATTCGGAGCATGATGCAACATATCTTTTAGTATCTTCATGCATCTTCGGCCAAACGAATCCGCTAGACCACACTTTTGCTTGGGTTCTAAAATGGCTATAGTGTCCACCGTACTCCACCAAGTGGCACTTTCTCAAAATTTCTAGCCTCTCTTCTCTTGGCACACATCTTCTCATGACTCCATCATTGCCAAGTTTGAAGAGGTATGGTGCATCCCAAAAGTATTTCTTACTTTCGGAGATTATCCTCCTTTGAGAGTTTCTATCTAGATGGTCAAGAGGCATCTTTCAAATTGCTCGAATGATATCAATCATCCAAGTGTCTTTATCGAGCACTCGATAGAGGTGGTCATCTCTCATCTTGTCTTCTATGGGCTCTTTATCATCTTGTCCACGATTCATCCTAGATAAGTGATCAGTCACAACATTCTCCACCCCCTTCTTATCATGAATTTCAACATACAACTCTTGGAGAAGAAGGATCCAATGGATCAATCGTGGTTTAGCATCCTTCTTAGCCAAGAGATACTTGATGGCCGCGTGATCGGTGTAAACAATGACCTTCGAGTTCACGATGTAAGATCTGAATTTTTCGAAGGCTAATACCCCGCTAGCAACTCCTTTTCCGTAGTGGCATAATTTAATTGTGCCTCTTTAAGAGTTTTGCTAGCGTAGTAAACGGCGTGAACTCGACCTTCCTTTCTTTGACCCAAAACCGCGCCTACGGCGTAGTCACTTGCATCACACATGATCTTGAAAGGTTGGCTCCAATCAGGAGGTTGAATAATGGGAGCACTCACCAACACTCTTTTCAAGGTCCGGAATGCCACTAGGAACTTCTCATCAAAGTCAAAAGCCACATCCTTTTGAAGGAGATGCGTTAAGGGCTTAGTGATCTTTGAGAAGTCCTTAATAAATTTTATATAAAATCCGGCATGACCTAGAAAGCTCCTCAAGGATTTAACATCCGTCACAGGTGGGAGTTGCTCAATCGTCTCTACCTTAGCCTTGTCCACTTCAATGCCTCTCTCGGATATAACATGTCCGAGCACTATGCCTTGCTTAACCATGAAGTGGCACTTTTCCCAATTTAACACCAAGTCTATTGTTGACGGATAAAAAATGTATCCCTCTACGATTCGCAAGCGTAGGGACCTACACCTTTTTCACCACGGGATTCCTAAGGTTCTTGTCAATCCGCGGAGCAAGGGGTTACAAGCGTTCGATCTACCTTTACACTCTAGCTACTCAAACCCTAACTATGATTAAACTAGAAAACAACTAAACTACACTAGAGAGAATGATTAAGCAATCAAGATAAAAGACACTCGCCCATGGGTCTACGATACTATAACAAGCAATCCCTTTAAACAAGAAAACCAATTTAATCTATCGGGGGTTGTGACCACGGTTTCGCCCTTTCCCTCCTCTTGTACTATCACTACACGAAGGTATTCGTGACTAGACCTATGATGGACACGGCGTATTGAATGGATCCAAGGAAGCATTGGAGCTCTACTTCGTTTATGGCACGGTAGCTAACCTTAAGCCATAAAGTATATTCAACACAAGATGATAGATAGATAATCCAACAAAGTACGATTACATCTCAAGATCGATTACAACCCATGGACGAATAAGGAGATTACCCCATCAAGGTGCTAGACATAGCACCGTTGATCATGGTCACCCTTCCGACGGTGTTTTCCTTCTTCTCCACTTGTGGGTGCTTCCTTCGAGGTGGTTGATCTCCCTCCGAAGATCTCCCTCCTCTCTCTCTCTCTAGCTTGTGGATGGCCTCCTGGTGCGAATGGCTCTCTCCCCTGCGAATGGCGGCGCCTCCAGGACTTTAGGGTTGAAGAACCTTCGGGTGCAAGGAAAGGGGGGCCGAACCGACGCAAGAAGTGGGCTGGGCCGGCCGGCCTGGGCCGACCGTCCCAGGCCCATTTCGGCCCGGTTTGGTCGCCCCGTCGCTCCCGTGGGTCCTTAGGTGATTATGCACTTTGCCCCTTTCCACTTGCATGATTTTGACGATGTCATCCTCGCGTCCAAGATGGAGGTTCTCCGTGCATGAAGTTCGGTCTTTTACGCTTCAATCCCCGGGGGTGTTCCTACGTAGCACTTCGGTCCTTGCCACCATTGGAAGTGATTTCATCAAGCTCATGAACACGAACAAGACTCTGTAAATGCTCCTTTGAACTTGTTGCGAATCCGTTCTTTATGTTCATGTTTTCTTACATAAACACAACACTTCCAAATGCATGCACATAGATGAACTTGTTATATGATTAGTGTGCCTAGTGGTGGGTTAGTTACATAAAAAAATCCAAACCAAAGTGTAATGAACATATTTGGTGTACCAAAATACACCGTCAACATCTCCCCCACGCTTAGCTCTTGCTCGTCCTCGAGCAAGTACTCGTAAAATAACTTCGTCCGAGGCGTTGTAATCATGTTCCGCTATATCTTTCTTCACAAGTTAGTCAATCGTTTATCTTTAACACATAAACATAAAGTAATGATCATCAAACATAAACATGGGCATTTAGAATCTTTACCACATCAAGATTTACCCCACAACTCAAACTCTTTACTCGAAGTCTTCAATTTCAGCCATGCTTACTTCTTTGCTTCCATCGGAGGGTTTTTATGATTTTCAAAAACAAAATTCCTGCAACAAGTTTTGGACAAAAACCCTTCTCCAAGCTCTCTCAAGTCGCTCATATAAAAGTGGCTATCCTAAACAAATTTTATAAAACTCTCACCTCCCATAAATCTCTCATATGACATGTAAAGTGGAGCTATAGGTAGGGCTAGCGCAATCAACACAAGTATTGTCAAACTAAGAACTTACTCTAATGGTTGTTTACCTTTCAAAGCCAATGATCATGAGAATAAACCATATGTAGGGATATCAAGGATGAGAAGATTTAGAATGGTGGACATGTGCAAGGGCAAAAGAAAATTATGACTACGAGGCACCGACGACGTCCTCGTTGTCGGATTGCACATGGTTGGAAAAGAGTGAAAGTTTCGTCTCTCAACAACGTGACATCCTTCCTTGCATTTTTATTTTTTTCTTTCACTTGATTCATCCCTCTCTTACCTTACTTGCCACTCCTCTTTTCTCTTTCTCTTCTTTTTCTTTTGTTCTTTCATTCTCATATTTTTTCTCTTTCTTTACTTTTCTATTATTATTTTTTTCTTTCTTTTCCATACTCATACTTTTCTCTTTATTTTTCCCTCTCTTGACATCTTTTTCAAAGCTCTCAACTCCTCTCTTTCTTGCATGCATACAATCTGAAATTTTCAATAAACCATGCTAGAGATGTGACGAAACTTTGAAAATAGGTTGTGGTCAAGGAATGCGATGTACAAAAGAGATGTATAGGTTCGGGTATGGAATTCAGCGATGTACGGGACGTCCAATGTGAAAGTCACGTTACCGAATACATGACGAGGCTAGCAACAAAAGATAAGCACAAGGACATGATCATTGCTTGAAATTAAAACTCCCAAGAGAGAAGGATCCTAGCCCAACTCATCGTGCTAATCACACTTATGGTGGAGCAAAAAAATAAATTGGCTTTGTATAGGATTTTTTTCTTACTCTCAACTTGGAAAAAGAGGTTTTTCTAACCTTCATTACAAGGTTTTTTAGATAATTTTCAGAACTGAAATCCTCCAACTTTTAGCATTGAACATAGCACAACCAACATGTGAAGCTCAAGATCGAAGTGTGGTATGAGTACTTTTAGTAGTAGCAATTCCACTAAGCACCACGGCAAATGTTTTTCAAACTACACACTTATGTTCATATATCAAGAATTAAAGATAAACAAACGAGTGCATAAAGATAAGCATCACACAAAACACAAAATTTAAAGGACTCTTTTTATTTGATTTTCTTTGACTCAACATTAAATTAAGACACTTCAAACTTGCAAAAATTTAAAACACACTAAAAAACTAAAGACTCTTAAACTCTAAGACTCTCTCGAAAACTAAAACGAACCAAAGTAAACTTAAAGATCAAAAGCTAGCTAGCTCTCCCCCACGCTTAAATCATACAACGTCCTCGTCGTATCTTACAAAAATCCTAAGGGGAAAACTAAACCTAGTGGTACTTCCCTCAACTATTGCACCACTTGCCTCTCATGTTCCCGACCATGCCAAAAAGTTTGCGCACGTTGCGGTTTAGGAACTTGTAGTCGTCTTCGACAACGCATTCCAAATCCTCCATACGCTGCCTCATCACCTCCATGGCCTGGAAACATTCGTCGACCGTTGCTTAGAGCTCCGAGATGGAGTGACGGCAAGCCGCACAACACATCGGATTTATCCCGAAAGGGTCGTCATCGCCTGGGTCTCCACCGTTGTCGTCATCGTCGTCGCCATCACCGTTGTCGTCGCCACCGTCGTCATTGCCGCCGCCGTTGGGGCCTTCGGGAGTCTTCTCCTTGGGCACCTCTTCCCAAATGTAAAGATCGTTATCATCTCTTCCGGCGGCCGCCCACGAGCTCGGGCTACGATCGTCGGAGTAGTCACTATCCCCATAGTCCTTAGGCTCGGGCGACACCTCTTGTAGTCCTTCCGCTTCATGCCTCGGATGCGTGCCGACCTTCGAACGGGCGTAGGGACCTTCTCTTCTTCGACGGGGTTGCGAGATGGGATAGCTCCGGTCGGGACACGCCCTCCGCAAAGGATGCGGGCGGTCCTCTTGATCTCAACGGGTAGCTTGAGCTTGCATCGCTTCACCTCCTCCATCGATGGCTCCTTGGTGCCTTGCTTCAACACTAAGCTCCTCGGGGACGCCATTACTGCTGCGTGGGTGCAAAAGTATGCTTGATGGGATGGATTCCCGAGCTCCCAATTCGGCCAAATAAATAGTCTGAAGAGGAGAACCCTAGGAACCTCAATTTCCTTATTCAAACTTCCCTTAAAATTTTCTGAACGAAGAAGGAAGTCGAAAAGGAGCAAATCGAGCAAAAACCGGGGCGAACCGCCACCAGGACCCACCTGGGCCGATCCGACTGGGCCGGCCGGCCCACCATGTTCCGGGGGCCAGTCCGGTCTGGTTTCCCGTGTACTGCCCTTTTTTCTCTTTCTCAGCCCATGGGAAAAAGTTGGCCCAGTAAATCTTCGCGAGAAACTCCAATAAATTAAAGGAAAAACTATTTACAAAAATTCATGCCTTGTTTTTCGTCCTAGGCCGGACGTTCGGGCTCTTCTTCCATGGTGAAGACATCAACATGGTGAAGGGGCACAACGTCGGGTTCATAGTAAACCTTAAGCCGTTAACCATTCACCATAAATTGATCACCTTTCACATACATAATGGTTACCACTCCATTTGAGAGCACCAAATGCACAACATAAGGTCCGTCCCACTTGCTTTGCAATTTCCCCTTTCTGAAGGTTTTAAACTTCGAATTGTAGAGGAGGACCTTATCTCCTTCTTTAAACTCTTTTTTCTTTAACCTTTTATCATACCATCTTTCGATTCTCTCTTTGTATATGCTTGCATTTTCATATGCTTTCAACCTCATCTCCTCTAGCTCACTTATTTGAATTCTTCGTTTCACCACCGCGGCATCGAGATCAAGGTTCATCTCTTTAATTTCCCAATAGGCTTTATGTTCCAACTCAACCAGAAGGTGGCAAGCTTTTCCATAGAGGAATTGATAAGGGGTCATACCTATCGGTGTCTTGAACACCGTTCGATAAGCCCACAAAGCTCCGTCTAATTTCTTTGACCAATCCTTGCCTCGCTTCTCTATGGTTTTGTTGAGAATGCTTTTTAATTGCCTATTCGATGTTCTCGCTTGTCCGTTGGTTTGTGGATGATAGGCCATAGAGACCCTATGTTCAATTCCCAATTTGGACAAGCACTTTTTGAAATTCTTCCCCGTGAAGTGAGTTCCTCCATCGCTTATCAAGATTCTCAGTGTACCTAAACGAGGAAAAATCACGTTCTTGATCATAGTAATGGACTCCTCCGTGGAAGCTTTACGACATGGCATAGCCTCTACCCACTTGGATACATAATCAACCATGACTAGAATATACTCAAATCCGTGTGGGTTTTTGAAAGGCCCCATGAAGTCTATACCCCACACATCGAATAAATCGATTTGTAGATTGTATTTCAAAGGCATAGAATTTCTTTGAGAGATGTTTTCGATTCTTTGGCATTCGGGGCATGAGGCAACATATCTTTTAGTATCTTCATGCATCTCCGGCCAATAGAATCCGCTTGACCACACTTTTGCTTGGGTCCTAAAATGTCTATAGTGTCCACCGTACTCTGCCGAGTGACACTTTCTCAAGATTTCTAGCCTCTCTTCTCCTGGCACACATCTTCTCATGACTCCATCATTGCCAAGTTTGAAGAGGTATGGTCATCCCAAAAGTACTTCTTACTTTCGGAGATTATCTTCTTTTGAGAGTTTTTATCTAGATGATCAAGAGGCATCTTCCGAATCGCTCGAATGATATCAATCATACAAGTGTCTTTATCGAGCACTCGATAGAGGTGGTCATCTTTCATCTTATCTTCTATGGGCTCTTTATCATCTTGTCCACGATTCATCCTAGACAAATGATCGTCCACAACATTCTCCACCCCCTTCTTATCATGAATTTCAACATCAAATTCTTGGAGAAGAAGAAGAATCCAACGAATCAAACGTGGTTTAGCTTCCTTATTAGCCAAGAGATACTTGATGGCTGCGTGATCGGTGTAAACAATGACCTTCGAGTTCACGATGTAAGATCGGAATTTTTCGAAGGCGAATACCACTGCTAGCAACTCCTTTCCGTAGTGGCATAGTTTAATTGTGCCCCATTAAGAGTTTTGCTAGCGTAGTAGACGGCGTGGACTCGGCCTTCCTTTCTTTGACCCAAAACTGCGCCTACGACGTAGTCACTTGCGTCACACATGATCTCGAAAGGTTGGCTCCAATCCGAACGTTGAATAATGGGAGCACTCACCAATGCACTTTTCAAGGTTCGGAATGCCGCTAGGCACTTCTCATCAAAGTCGAAAGCCACATCCTTTTGAAGGAGATGCGTTAAAGGCTTAGTGATCTTCGAGAAGTCCTTAATAAATCTTCTATAAATTTCGGCATGACCTAAAAAGCTCCTGAAGGACTTAACATCTGTCAGAGGTGGGAGTTGCTCAACCGTCTCTACCTTAGCCTTGTCCACTTCAATGCCTCTCTCGGATATAACATGTCCGAGCACTATGCCTTGCTTAACCAGGAAGTGGCACTTTTCCTAATTTAACACCAAGTCTACCTCCACACACCTCGTGAGGACCTTATCCAAGTTTGCCAAGAAATCCATGAACATCTTCCCATAAACGGGAAAATCATCCATGAACACCTCGACAATTTCTTCGATGAATTCCGAGAACACGGCCATCGTACAACATTGAAAAGAGGCTGGAGCGTTGCATAGACCGAAGGGCATCCTTCTATATGCAAACGTTTAATAAGGGCAAGTAAACATTGTTTTGTGTTGATCGTCCGGGTGAATGGGAATTTGCATGAACCCCGAGTACCCATCGAGAAATCAAAAATAAGTGTGGTTCGCTAATCTCTCGAGCATCTCGTCGATGAACAGTAGGTGGAAGTGATCCTTCTTCGTTGGTTTGTTTAGCTTTCGATAATCGATACACATCCGCCACCCGATCATGGTTCTTTGCGGTATCAACTCATTCTTCTCATTCTTCACCACGGTTAAACCTACTTTCTTTGGTACACAATGTACCGGGCTCACCCATTCGCTATGCGGAGCCGGGTAGATGATTCCGACATCAAGTAACTTAATGACCTCTTTCTTTACTAGATCTCGCATGGCATGAGTTAGCCTCCTTTGGTGGTCCACTACGGGCTTACATTGGTCTTCCATTGGTATACGATGAGTGCAAAAGGTTGGGCTAATACCTTTGAGATCATTAATCGAATACCCAATCACCTTCCTATGTTTTTTCAATAAAATCAGCAACTTCTCATTTTCTTCGGGACTCAACTCGTCGCTCAAAATGACTGGATAAGTCTTGTCTGGGCCCAAAAATTCGTACTTTAATCCTTTGTGCAAAGGTTTAAGGTCTACCTCGGGCACTTGTGGCTCCTCGGGTTTAATATCTCCTATGTCCTCGAATTTTTGTTCCTCCACACTCCCATCACTACTAGAGTCTAGAAATCAACCCTTTGCCAACACCTATATATGGTTGCAATATGGCTGTTTTGGTTGCATCTGGAATCAGTTGCATCGAAGTGAGGTGGTCGATAAATGGTTGCAATTGGAACGGTGCAATAGCCTGAGGCAACCGTAAGATGATGTGTTGCAATAGAGTTTGTTAATGCAATGACCAAAAAATCCTATTGCAACCAATAGTTGGTTGCTAGAAAAAATATTGCAACGCAAATGAAGCCTAATGCAACCTATACTAGGTTGTAATAACAAATATGGCAACGAACAAAAAAGGAAATGCAACCAATTTTTGGTTGCAAGAGTAAATATTGCAACGACTTTATTGGTTGTCTCAGGTTTTATTGTGACCAAACGCTAGGATGCAATAGTTCAAGATTGCCACGACCAAATGTGTTGCAAAAGAAAAGTATTGCCACTCCAAAGATACGTAGGCATATAGTCTTATTCCCACGAATTCTGATCCATTGCATTACAATGCTTTTGCAACAAATCAGATATGGTGGCAATAGATGATATGTTAATGCAACGAACTAGTCTTCGATGTATTATACATATGTTGCAACGAATTTGTGTGGGTTGTAATAGAGGTTAGATGCAACAAACAATGGTTTGTGGCAATAGATGTTATGATAAAGCAACGCTTAAAGTTCGTAGAAATAATGCATATTGCAACCAAAATGAATGGTTGCCTATTATTCTGTCGCAACGCGGTGAATTTGAATAGTAGTTTACAAAGCAATTGCACAGCATGCACATCATATTTAATAACTGAGTAATTCTTTATTTAAGATTGTCTCAAAACATAGTAACAGGTAATGACCAGAATTCTTCTTGATTGAACATGACCACAAGTAAAAAAATAAAGACACCACATTTAACTGAGTTCACAACATTGTTTAGCATATAATAAATGGATCTAAAAATTAGTTCCCTGTTTGCTCCATCACCCATCAGCTTCTCGTACATCATTCTTGTTGGTCGCCCATCAACAGTAATCCATGGTTGCTTTCTCTAATTGTTTTGGCTATCTGAGTTTCTCTGTGAATCATGAAAGCATATATGATTAAATTAGAATACACCAGATTAGTTGGTATAAAAAAGATAATAGAAAAGGATGCACATTTCAAGTAACTCTAGCATCAGATTTGGATAATAAAAAAGGATGCATCAGATTAGTAAGTACATATTCCTATTAAAAATTGTGCCTGTTCACTGAAGATATAAATTATATGACAAGCCAATGGTACACAAAAAGATGTAATGTAGTTTATTTATTCCCACACATTAAACAAAACCAGCAGCAACAAAAAATTAATATGTTGCAACATACACCAGATTAGTTGTTCAATAGTATTAAATGTCTAGTTTAACTATACTTAGTAAATAAATTAGATAACATTAGTTATCTTTTTACTTGAGGGCATACAGAACACAAGGCATAGGCATAAATAATAAATTACTTGGTAAACATCAGGTGCAGATTTAGTTATGACGTTATTCATACCTGTTGATTCTTTTTCTGATTACGAGTCCTCAATAGTTGATTGGAAGTAACAAAACTAATCGTTGATCCTGGAGCAACATTAGTTTTTGAGAAAATATTCCTAGCTGAGCTACTCTTAGTTTTTATGGTCTGAGGTGGTACAATATCCTTTTCTGTTGTCATCACACTTGGTGGTTCAGGAGTCTGCCACAAAGAAAATTTGGTGTAAACATAATGCTAAAAATTTTGAAGCATGTATGTGCATCAGCCTCTCCAACAGAAATACCTTTGCAGGTTCAGCTTCTACACGTGGTGGTGTGATGAACTCCTGCGAAGTAGGTCCATTTGACTCATGTGTGGTGATCATGGTTCCAGACATAGCCTGTGGAGGAAATGGAAAGGGAAATTATAGCAATTATGGGCTGAAACAATAGTTCAAACACGGTTGAAATGGGTACCTGTTGCAAAAGCTGACGGAATTCTTCCCTCATATCATCCATTTGTTTCTTACTTCCTTCCTTATCTTTTTCCCTTGCTGAAATTACATTTGCAAGGCTTTGTTTCAGTTCTCGTACCTCTTCTTAGTGCTGCAATCTTTCTTCCTAGGCATCCAATTCAGCACGTGTTGCATCTTCTTCCCTTTGTTTCAGTAGTGCTCTTCGTGTTGGATATTTTGCCATGTACCCACGACCATGTGTCTTGTATGATTTTATTCCAAGAGTC
This sequence comes from Cenchrus americanus, assembly GCA_947561735.1. Classification (NCBI taxonomy): domain Eukaryota; kingdom Viridiplantae; phylum Streptophyta; class Magnoliopsida; order Poales; family Poaceae; genus Cenchrus; species Cenchrus americanus. The sequence goes on along the minus strand of OX387244.1, from coordinate 30,484,332 downwards.
TTTGAATAGTTGACCTGAAAAACTGAGTTCTCCTCCTCAGCCGTAAGGAAAGGCCTATCCTTACCTTTTTCTGCATTGCTAACTTCGATGGAAGTTTTTTCCTAGGTGTGACATGTCGAATAAATTAGGAGGATGCGAGATTAAACATTTACAATTAAGAAGAGAAAAATGTTGTAAATGTAATGATGCAAACATAATCACTCACATATACATCCCTAGCTTCATCACTTGTCCATTCTCCATTCTTGTTGACGTGAGTAGTCATCCAAAGTTGCAGATCAGTCGGTTGTTGACCATTGGCACGGTTTGTCTAAGGTTCCGAAAATGTAGCATTAGGTGATGACACTATATATCATAAAGTAATAAGCTAATTAGCTAATATAGTTATAACCTGTTCATATCGAATTTGGGAATATGGTTTTGCTCCCATCACATGCTTAGTTTTGCTTCTTCCTGACTCCTGAATTTTTTGTACTAATTTTCTGCAAAAGGAGTATGAGGAAAACGTTGTTAATTGCATAACAAAACTGGAATTAACAACGAAATTTGTTTGAAACGAACCTGAAAGCTGTCAGATCCAAAGTACTGGATCAGGTAGTACCACTCCACAATGTCTAAGTCCTCAGGCTTATGCTTCATACGTTCTGCATCAGTGGAGTATGCCTTGTATGTAGAACTAAATGAAGATCTCCATCCTTTGTACCTCTCTTGCGCTATTGTCAGTATCTTATCACTAGCATCTTCAACATCATCTAAGTTCCAAATTTTCTGTTTCAATGTGAATGACAAATATATCATTACAGTAGAGGAAATGAATTAATTAGATGTGGGTACAGCTCATAATTTACTTACCATCATGTCGTCAACTATTGAATCTTTTACAACTTCCCTTACTTTCTTCCAAGATTTGACTCCTATAAGTGGAGTTTTTTTCCTAGTGAACACTACAATCTCATCCACAAATGTACGACTGTTCTCACCACAGACTCCTCCCGTCAAGGCATCGAACTGAATTTGTAATTTCTGAGTTCCGCTCCTGACTCTCTTTGCTGTTGCTTTGTAACCTTTGACAACTCCACGTCGACGGGTTTTGTATGCACCTAAAGGTCATTTGAGACAAATATAACATGCATTATTGGCAAAATAGGTTAGAATGTACATTTCAAAAGTAAAGGAGAAATGCAAATACCATTCCCTTCTTTTGTCTGTCTTGCATGACTTGGCCTATTATTATTGATTTATGTCCTCTTTTCATGATTTTCCCCACCCTCCTCACCTTCAGACCTATCATATCTGTTACTGACTCTTCTTGTAGTAATGATACTACACACAGCACAAGAAAAGCATATATCAAATAATTTATGCAAAGAACAATTATTTCATTATGTGAGCAAAGTAATTTACTTACACATATGGCGACGCCGTCCTGTGTGCCTGAGCCATTCCTTGTATGTATCGATTGTTTCATTCCTAAAGTTATCCCTTAAGTCTGTGAATCATGATCCCCCATGTGCTAGTGTCAAAACAACTTAATACCTGATCCTAATAAATTTATTAAGATATGCAAAAAATGAGTGTACCTATTTCTGGGTCTTCCTCTTTAATTTTAAGTAACCAAACCTTGTAGGCATCTAGCTGTTGATCTGTACTAGTTTCATCATTTCTTCGCTTCCCCTCCGTTGTTTAATTGGCGTTATGCTTACAATATCCTGAAGTTGGGCCTCCTTTGACATTATCAACCTGATATAATGTTAATCTGGAATTTAATTTTGTTGAACATGGGCATGCAGCAGCTAGTCATGTATAAACTGGAATTTAATATGGTGGAACATGGGCATGCAGCAGCTAGTCATGTAGGATAGAGTGATTAAAGAAGTGCATAAGTAACCTGATTCCCTTTTCCTTGGCATTGTCATGTAGCATTTGTTTTGCGTGCTGGGAAAAATCAATGGGCTCAATTGTAGCTACATCTACTCCGCAACGCTTCTTGTAGTATAAATAGTCCCTTGATGCATACCGAAACTGTTCCTTGAAACATATCAGGTTAGGATAAGTTAGAATAAGTCTATCGATTTTACATTCAATAAAATCATCATCCTCATCTCCACATCCCTTCAAGTGGAAATAAATTGTCCACATGTCATTCGTCGAAGGTTCACTGCATGTAGAACATAGGAACATTAGCACGTCCCTTCATAATGTGATCATAATAAAACTACAATTAAATCTGGTTTAATAAGGAGCTGCATGCAGGAATAAAATTGAGCATATAGTTCAACCATCCAAAAAGGTACATAATTGTGGAACATATATGATGCAACAGACCTATTTTAGCATGACATAGGCCCATATAAATTCAAGAAACTCGATTATTATGTCCTGATTATTGTAGTTTTCCCCGTAAACACAACAAATATCATGTACTACATATTAAATTAATCGACCAGTGAAGATCAAGTTGCCTACTCGCCTTGGAACTTGGTTAATATGGAACAGAAGGGGCAAGCCGCTACTGAAAATTAAATAAATCGAAAATACAAGTCGCCAAACTTGATTGCATACGCAGCTACTCTAGGTGAGGGCAATGATACCCTGCAATTAATAGAAAAAACTGCAAACCGCAAAACCAAGATCTTTTTTGGCTACAACCCAAATAAAAGTGGTTACCCTAACATAGGAAATACACATGCACAAGAAGAAGAACAACCAGGAGCAATGAAGGTCCATAGAAGATTTATTAAGTACCTCGTTTTGACGTATCGTAGTACCCCTGCTTCTTCAAGGCCAGGTTCGACATCCTCGTCAACAAGTAGATGTGAGGGCAGCGCCCTTGGGCCTGAGGATGAAGGCGCAACGGATGGAGTTTCGGTGTAGATGACGCTCCTGCGTGCGCCGGCGGATGAAGACACACCCGTCGTCTTGACGGTGTCCATCTAGGTGGTCGCGGGCGCTGTACGACGAAGCCGTCGTCATCGTTTAGGAAGCCGTCGCGGTTGCAGTACTGGTGGCCGCCGTCCCCCTCCTGACCTAACTATGGAAGATGATGAGTCGGGGAAAGCGCTGTTTCAGGAGTCGATCACGACGCGAGAAGACAAAAAAACAGGCCCACGACTCCGCGCGGTACGTGGGTGTTACGCGGCAGGGCGCCAAATTTTCAGGGCATCTATTCGATGCATAGGCGGGCTGGGAAAAAAAAGGAAAGTGAGACTTGGTATATGTACGAGATGAACTATAAAGTTTCATGAATTTTTTTGCAAAATTACAAAATATGTTAGCGTGTCGAATATCATTGTCCAATTTAAATGTGGGACACGAGAAGTAGAGCGAGTTTCGTGGATGAGCTCATGCACCGTTACCTAGCTAGCTAAAAAGCATGTGGACAGGCAAATTAAGGTACACACGAACACATATGGTGTTACTAGCCTAGGTAGACACCATTGCTCGGCCACAGGTGCCTAGCTACATGCACCGGTACCTATCTAGACACGTGAAGGAGTATGCATCATGTATATGAGGTGTTGATAATGTGAGCTTTGCCTGTTTAATAAGGTGGCTTAAGTAGGGAGCTAAAAAGCATGTGGACAGGCAAATTAAGGTACACACGAACACATATGGTGTTACTAGCCTAGGTAGATACCATTGCCCTGGCACAGGTGCCTAGCTACATGCACCGGTACCTATCTAGACACGTGGAGGATGCACCATGTATATGAGGTGTTGATAATGAGATCTTTGCCTGTTTAATAAGGTGGCTTAAGTAGGGAGCCAAAAAGCATGTGGACAGGCAAATTAAGGTACACACGAACACATATGGTGTTACTAGCCTAGGTAGACACCGTTGCCCGGGCACAGGTGCCTAGCTACATGCACCTGTACCTATCTAGACACGTGAAGGAGGATGCACCATGTATATGAGGTGTTGATAATGAGATCTTTGCCTGTTTAATAAGGTGGCTTAAGTAGGGAGCCAAAAAGCATGTGGACAGGCAAATTAAGGTACACACGAACACATATGGTGTTACTAGCCTAGGTAGACACCGTTTCCCGGGCACGGGTGCCTAGCTACATGCTCCGGTACCTATCTAGACACGTGAAGGAGGATGCATCATGTATATGAGGTGTTGATAATGAGATCTTTGCCTGTTTAATAAGGTGGCTTAAGTAGGGAGCCAAAAAGCATGTGGGCAGGCAAATTAAGGTACACACGAACACATATGGTGTTACTAGCCTAGGTAGACACCATTGCCCGGGCACAAGTGCCTATCTACATGCATCGGTACCTATCTAGACACGTGAAGGAGGATGCATCATGTATATGAGGTGTTGATAATGATATCTTTGCCTGTTTAATAAGGTGGCTTAAGTAGGGAGCCAAAAAGCATGTGGACAGGCAAATTAAGGTACACACGAACACATATGATGTTACTAGCCTAGGTAGACACCGTTGCCCGGGCACAGGTGCCTAGCTACATGCACCGGTACCTATCTAGACACGTGAAGGACCATATATGTCAGTGACTCTCATGTATCATTTATGAAGTAGTTGTACAAGATTAAATGAATTAAAAAAATACAATTTCGATGTACCATATTCCAATTTAATATAGAGGGAATTTTATAATGTCAATTAATAGGGTATTGTTATTTTGGAAAAATATGAATTTTAAACAATGCTTTGACATGTAGGAAAATGGGAAAAATATGAATCGACATAAACAGAGCTAATGCTAATTAATAGGTTAAAAGTTAATAAGAAAAAATGAATTTAAAAAAAAATTGCTAAGGGGCTCTAGGGCCAAGCCAGACCACAACCAGGCTCAACCGGCGAGCGGGAGCCCGATTGGGCCCAGCAGGCCCACTAAGCCCCTTAGCAGATGTAGCGAGCAAGCAGTGCAGGATGTTTAGGAATTAGGAGTTCAGCATGGTGCAGACGCCTTCACTTTTAAGCAGGGTCGCACCCTTCTTCTTCTCCGATGTGGTACTAAAGGGTGCACTTGGCCGCCGCTGCACACTTCTTGTAAACGGGCCGATTGTAGGATATCGAAATGGGTCGGCCCGTTATGTCTATATAGCTACCACCGGCACCCCCTCACAGTACCCCGACCCCCGTTGACCCCACTCGGTTCCCCACCTCCCCTCGGTTCCCCACGTCCCCTCGATGGCTCCGACGGTTCTCCTTCGCCATGGCGAGCGGCCGGGAGGGGCCGCATCGGGCCTCGCGAGCGAGCGGCGCAGGCGGAAGGCGGGGCGCCATCGTGGGATCGAGCGGCGGAGCAGGGAGGAGGGGCCGCATCGAGGGATCTAGTCGCGGCGGCGCGAGTGGTCGGAGGGGCGCCGTCGATGGATGCAGCGGCGACGGAGGATGGAGGAGGGGCCACAATGCCGCGACGCAGTTGCACGATGCACGCGGGCGATTCAAGGCTCCTACACCGGCGCACTCCCCAACCTCGTCTTCCTCCGGTGGCTACGGCGGGAACCCTACCTCGTCGATCTCCGGTACATACGACGCCGGGACCTCCTCCTCGTCGTCCGACGGGCCGCATCGCGAGGTGGCACCGTCGGGTAAGGGGAAGGAGGTCATAGTGGGGTGCAAGCGCATGCGCCGTGAAGTTATGTAAACTGGCATCTCCGGTTTTTCATTTTTCTCAACAGTGTTACTTCCCGATCTTAACAGTGTTACTTGGCATCTCATGTTGTAATTGTTTAAATGATCTATTGTGATGGCCATCTTAACAGATTGCTTTTAAATAATACCTGATGCATAGTAGTATTTGTTCGTTAAATTGCCTTTATAGGATTAAATTTTAGAGCCATAGTAGCAGCCACTTTAGACGATGAACCTAATTGATCTGGAACCCTGCATGAAAGATATATCAAAACCAGCCATTAAAACTTACCAGAATAATTGAATAGAAGCTAATTTGGTTTTGAAAATCAAAAAAATGGTATACTTCATGTCACCTATGAATATTAGGCAATCTGGAATCTGTGAGGTGATCCGGCACTTGCCTTCTCATAAATTATAATTAACTACCATTTTAAAATTAAAACAAAGTATAAAAGAGGTAAGGGCTGAAGCAATAGGTAACAGGTAAAATCAAAAGACACCATGGAGTACTGTTGTTGCTGCAACTTAGTATATAGAAGGCAATGGCATAGTAAGTATCAATGTGGGAATCCAATACTTCGATCCTGACTGATACAAAACCCTGACTTCTTGGAATTTAAGGGCTGGAAATTCATCTAAAGCTGAAATGCTCTACTGTTGTTTGTAACATCTTTTTTTGAGAACCTGTTGTTTGAACATTGGCAGGATCATATAACTCATGGTAATAGTAGGTGTAGAGAGACAAAGCAAACAACATATCACAATTGACTAATTTTGTTAAGGCAAAAACTGTGGGGGAGAGACACTATATACTTGACTAATTGAGGCATTAAATTTTCGAATTGTCCACACTAAGCTAAGCTGTGCAAATAGAGGAACCATTGTAGGTGGCTAAAGCAGTAAGTTCCGTACTGTTGACCGAGACAGAAAAATTCTGCATTGCTTATTTTTAGTATTTTCTAGTCTCCATATGGGAGAAAATTATGTAGCAATTTAATCAGAATGGATGGCTTTGTTTCAGATTTAAATTAAGATATTACTTACTCAGGTTCTGAAAATAGTGGGATGCCATTTGCTATATCAAAATAGGTACATAAGCAATTACAGTTCAGATACATGGCATGTTCATTTTGTATATAGGTTAATGAAATTTGTACATGTGAATGCTATTGTGCTGCTTCAAGTTGGCAAATAACCATATCTACATTTGTATGTAGTAGCTGCGATTGGAACCAGGACAAAGTGGTCAGCAAGTCTGTGAGTAAGGTGCAAATCATCATTCCTGACTCGGATGATGAAGAACCCAACAGCAACAAACCGTCGCCCTTACCCAAACAGAAAGATGCGGGATCATCGAAAACAAAGGTGACTACTATAAACAAATTAACCTTGTACACTGATGATCTGAGTCATTTCATGTTAATAACTTAATCTTGTTGACTGCTGCAGAAGGTGACCTTGCGCCAGCAGGTTGAGCAGCTGAAGGGTCACTACGATGATATGCGTGAGCAGATTGAGAGCCTAGACCTGCAAGTTGATGGAGCTGAGGAAGCCATGGAAATGACCCTGGAGGAGTTCATGGACACTGTAGCTAGCAAGTTACAAGCCATGGATAAGAAGATCTCCAAGCTTTACGCCAAAGTCAGACGCAAGTAGTACTAAATGCTTAGTATTTCGCATAACTAGTACCTAGGTTAAGTATGGTGGTGTCTTTGCCATGGACTAAGTGTGGCTACTTGTAATTAGTGGCAAGATCTAAGTAATGACTCTGGTCGAACTTCTATATTGTTGTAGCAGTACTTAATCTACGTATGGTAGTGTGCTGTTCACATATAGTTGTGTGATGTTCATATCATCAATGCATTTATGTGTCACCTGTCCATCCTTTCCATTGCATTAGACCTACACCTTGTTAGCTTATTCATTTGTGTTTCCCCTCCTTATGCAAGAATGCAATCACAGGAAAACCTGCTCCACCCTAATAGCAAGGACGACTAGTGAAAGTACAAAACTGAAAAGCGCCATAAAGTTGAGGAAACTGCTAAGTAGAGCAATCTTGAAGGGACTACATAATCTGCTCCAAACTAAAATAAAAATGAAATTACTACATATATGATCTCAATTATGTAAAAAGCTCATCTTCCTCGCCCGGCTTAAAGTGTTCACAGGTGCAACATGCCCGTCATTGACGTAGGTATCATCACTGTCATCATAATCATCAGGTATGTCATCTAAATCGGTTCGGCACGTGTACAACAGTTTGAATTATGTTGGCATCTCCGGTCAGTCCGTCAAGGTCATTCCTTGTCCAATTTGTCAACTCACTAATTTGGCTGGCCATGACCATGTCCTCCACACCTACATCGACTGAGTCAATGTCAATATGTCCCTGCTGTTCAATATCTCCTTGTTCCGGCATGACAAACAAGGTCCTAGGCTTCATTCTAACAACACTACTCCAGCTAGGTTTATGTGCACATTTGACATAAAAAACCTGTTCCACTTGAGTCCCCAGAATGTAAGGCTCATCCATATATCGACGGCGACTTGTTTCAATATCTATAATCCCATATTCATCTCTACTGTACCCTTTACTTTTACTCTTGTTACTCTTCGATGCGTCAGGAACATCAAACCAATCACACTCAAACAATATGACCTCTTTTTCACCAGGGAAATCTAGTGCGATTACCTTCTGAAGGACACCGTACCAATCCATATTGCTCTCTTTTTCATCAGACTTCACTACAACTCCAGAATTTTGTGTATTGTAGTTAGCCTCTATAGTAGCCGTTCGGAAAAGAAATCGTGAATCACACATCTGTTGAAAACCCGAGCCACATAATAAGGACCCTGTGAAAGGTCATATAGCTCTTCACTGATCTTCTGTTCTTCATAAAGAACCTTAGCCTGCGCTCAAGAGAAAAAAAATTACTGCTGAAATTTTTTTAAGTGGAGTACTGCAAAATGTTTTTGTCATGTATGTTATAACATTACTCACCTTACGTTCAAACCATCCAACAAAGTGCTCCTTGTGACGCTTCTCAACACCTTGTGCACTAGTTTTTTTCAACACCGCCTTATGCTCACTATAATTTTTAATTGAAAACAATATTACTATACAATGAACTATAAACTATTTAAGAACAAAAAAAATGTTTGCAGCAGCTTACTTGATCCAAGACACTGCCTCATCACAGTTTGAAAAAATATAGTGGCGCATCCTCAACATTTCAGATTTAGGAAGATGTCGTAATTTGCAGCATTTCTTACTGTCGTCGATGCTGCCAAGTATGTTAGAACCAGCCGGTGGTTCATTTACCACGCTCCCCTCATGGTGCATTGGCCTATCCAGCTTCGTTTCAATGTCTTCTACAAAGCGACAGCAGAATGTCATGCACTCCTCCAATATATATCCCTCTGCTATCGAACCTTCTGGATGTGCCTTGTTCCTAACATATCCTTTAAGTGTACGTAGATACCTCTCGATTGGATACATCCATCGATAACAGACTGGTCCACCAAATTTAGCCTCCTCAGCTAAATGAACCGGCAAATGGATACATGTTCCAGAGATTTTTACATTCATGTTGCAAGCAATACCTAGAGGTCTAATAGTTCTACCATCTCCCATAATTAATTTCATTGACATTGGAGCTAAGTCTAGGTTGTGGTCTTGAACTTTATTGTAAATTTTAGAAGATAGGACACTTACTTGGGCTCCGATGTCGCATAAAGCTTTGCATTGAACTCCGTTGATCTCACAACTCAAGTGTGGCGCCATCTTCTCTTCTTCGGATCCAATCGTGTAAACTTCGGCAAGGCGAGCGTATGGTGATGCTTCGGGCTTGATCCCCATGATTCTCTTCACCTCGGCTATGTGTTCCGGATCCATTTCATCATCTCCAAAGAGTTTTTGAAAGATCTCACCGGTGATTTCAAGGTCGTATACATCTTCCACTTTCTTCTCCAGTGGGATATCTACTTCCAATGCTCTTTCCATCCCCTTTTGACTAGGGAACGGTCTTCTTTTATCGAATACTTCTCCGTAATCGATTGGAACCCAATCCATTGGTTCGAACTCCCTTAGTGGCTTCGCGCTTGACATGCTTCTCTTGCTTGTTTCATTTGATACGACGAAGTCAACGCTTTGGGTAGTTCTTGACTTGATGTGTTCTTGTTCAGGCTTTTCCAGGATCGGCTTCTCTTTTGTGACTTCCGGGGTTGCCTCTTTAGAAAATTCAGCACACTTCTTCATCCTTGAATTATATTCCGGATCTTCCGCAAGTCTTGTTTCCCAATCTCTTCGCATGGCAGCCGCTTTACTAATTTTTTGTAGAAGTTGAGAAGCTTCCGTGAGTGTTTTCTCCATGAGATCCCCACCTGCACACATTTGGACGTGTTGCGTGCAACTAGGGGTTAGGGAAAAGAAAAATCTATGCAAGAGTACGTCACCGGAGAAGCCGAGTCTTGGTCCTTGTTTTATCAACTCATTAAACCTATTCCAAGCTTGGTCTATCCCTTCCTCTTCTCCTTGCGTGAAAGTGATCACTTGCCTCCTTAGATGTTGAACCTTGCTAATTGGAAAGAACTTCTCGCAAAACTTCTTTGTCAACTTATTACAATTGCCTTCAACTTCAAAGGATGCAAATGAGTACCACGTCTTTGCTTCACCGGCAAGTGAGTAGGGAAAGAGATTCCATTTGAACCATTCATCGTGAACTCCTTCTTGACACACCGGGTTGCATAGCGTCGTGAAATGCCTTATGTGTCTATATGGGTTCTCCGAAACCATCCCTTTAAACGGGTTTGCTGCCACCATCTCGATGATCTTGGATTTAATCTCATACTTGGCCGCTTCGAGCTTCGAGTCCGACTCTTGTACTTTTATGTCTTCACATCGAGGGCTAGCGTAATCCCTTAGTAATTTCTCCGGTTCTTCCACGGGTTGATTGATGAACGCCATCTAGACAAAAAGATAAAAACAAAAACAAAAACAAACAAAGTGGTTTTCTAGGTAATATGTGTTAGATATTAGCAAACAAAACATAAACTAAATATAAAACTAAGTTAGATGAAAACCAAACGATGTAAACTAGCTTGCTCTCCGGCAACGGCGCCAGAAAAAGGGGCTTGTTGATGGATAAAAGATGTATCCACCTACGATCCACAAGTGTACGGACCTACACCTTTTTCACCACGGGATTTCCAAGGTTTTTGTCAATCCGCGGAGCAAGGGGATTACAAGCGTTTGATCTACCTCTACTCACTAACTACTCAAACCCTAACTATGATTAAACTAGAAAACGACTAAACTACACTAGAGAGAACGATTAAGCTATCAAGATAGGAGACACTCGCCCATGGGTCTACAATACTAGAACATGCAACCGCTTTAAACACGAAAACCAATCTAATCTATCGGGGGTTGTGACCACGGTTTCGCCCTTTCCCTCCCCCGTACTGTGACTACGCGGAGGTATTCGTGACTAGACCTATGATGGACACGGCGTATTGAATGGATCCAAGGGAGCATTGGAGCTCTACTCTCTTTATGTCATGGTAGCTAACCTTAAGCATTAAAGTATATTCAACACATGATGATAGATAGATGTTCCAACAAAGTATGATTACATCTCAAGATCGATTACAACCCATGGACGAATAAGGAGATTACCCCATCAAGGTGCTAGACATAGCACCGTTGATCATGGTCACCCTTCCGATGGTGTCTTCCTTCTTCTCCAATTGTGGGTGCTTCCTTCGAGGTGGTCGATCCCCCTCCGGAGATCTCCTTCCTCTCTCTCTCTAGCTTGTGGATGGCCTCCTGGTGCGAATGGCTCTCTCTCTCCTCCAAATGGCGGTGCCTCCAGAGCTTTAGGGTTGAAAATCCTTCGGGTGCAAGGAAGGGGGGCCGAACCGACGTCGGGAGTGGGCCAGGCCGGCCGGCCGGCCTGGGCCGACCGACCTAGGCCCACTTCGGCCCGGTTCGGTCGCCCCTTCGCTCCCGTGGGTCCTCATGCATTTATGCACTTTGCCCCTTCCACTTCCATGATTTTGATGATGTCATCCTCGCGTCTAAGATGAAGGTTCTCTTTGCATGAAGTCCAGTCTTTTACGCTTCAATCCCCGGGGGTGTTCCTATGTAGCACTTCGGTCCTTGCCACCATTGGAAGTGATTTCATCAAGGTCATGAACATGGACAAGACTCCTTAAATGCTCCTTTGAACTTGTTATGAATCCGTCCTTTATGTCCATGTTTTCCTGCATAAATACAACACTTCCAAATGCATGCACATAGATGAACTTGTTATATGATTAGTGTGCCTAGTGGCGGGTTAGTTCCATAATCAAATCCAAACCAAAGTGTAATGAACATGTTTGGTGTACCAAAATACACCGTCAACACCCACGCCCATTGTCCCCAAAGGTGATGTACCTCTTTGTCACCACCGGGGCGAGACTTGAGAACCACCCCTTGTCTCCGGTCATATGCCTCGAGCAACCGGAGTCAATCAACCAAATATTCTTCAAGTCTCCCACCTGAAATTCAAAAACAAGCACGTGAGAGAACAAACGACTCAACACTAGGGTTAGTACCAAAAGAGTAAAACTAGTGCCGAGCCATTTGCTCGAAAGTAGGGTTAGCACAAACCAAATGATCTTTCCTACCAATGCTACCACCACGAACACCACCACGGTAACCACCATGAGGGAACCAACCCTCTCTACCTGGAGGAGGACCAATACCATGAAAGAAGTACCGTGGACCGTCCCTCCTCTCCATCTCAAAGCTACGACTCCTGCCATCCCCATATTGAGCACGAGGGGGAGAATGCCTAGCAAACTGACCTCCTGCAAACTCTCCAGCCCAACCACCAGAACCACGACCTCCAGAACCAAACCTCACACCTGTACGAGCACGAAACCCGAACTGCTGCCTGTCCAGTCCTGCACCGGTCTGACCGGTGCCCCTCACCGGTCTGACCGGTGTAGCCCGTCCAGCAGCACCTCCAACATCCTTTCGCTCTCCCCAAGCCGGAACTGTCCTCACACTCGCCTTGGCCCTGGGCATCTGCACACGAGGCTCAAGTACACCATTGGAAGGGTGGTACTTGTCCTTGTAAGCCCACTCCTTCGCCATTCTCTCCTCTCGCTTCCTCTTGAAGCAAAACTCATCCTTATGGCCATCTCTCCCACAATAGCCACAATGGAACCTCACAAGCTTAGGCTTAGGCTTGGGTTTGGGCTGCTCACCTGGTTTCTCTCCACTCGGCTTCTCCCCTGGTTTCTCCTCACTAGCCTTCTCACTCTCTTTCCCAAAGAACACTTTTCCCGAAGTGCTCACAAACTTGATGGGCTTTTGGAAATCATTTGTTTGTGGGGGAAACATGGGTGGAGCTGGGATTGTGTCTAGTCGGTTCCTAAGATGGTTAGGTTTAGGAGGGAAATCATTTTTGTGGTGAGTGTTTGGTGGCTCTGGAATGTTTTCTCCACTTCCCTCACCAACCTTGTTTTCCCCAAGTCCCTCACCATCCTACCTCTTGTATGTCTCGATCATTATCCTCAACTGAGGCTCATGACCAGACAACCAACCCATCAACTTTCTCAGCTCATCATTCTCATCTTGCAAATGATCAACATAATGTGCAAGTTCCAAATTTTTCAAAGCATGCATTTCATAGGTAGAGCAAGATGTAGGAATTGGTTCTTTACCAAGAGAAATAGTGTAAGCATGCATCTCATCAATTTTACCATGCAAGACAGGGCAAGAAGTGCAAGCACCTAGCAAAGCAGGTCTAGACTTAAGCTCAGCCACTTCAACCCTAAGCACATCTAGTTCCTCACACTTGGAGGCATGCTTTTCCTTAAACAAGGCAAGATCAGCTAGAAAGATAGGACAATCAGCACATTCAACTTCATCAGAAACAATAGGTGAAGCTTTCAGAGAATCAATTTCAAGCTTAGCATCCAAATTCTGAGTTTCTAGCTCAGCCACTCTAGTCCTAGCATCCTCGAGTGAAGCCCTAAGCTCTTTCCTCATTTTCTTAGCCTCTCTAAGCATATCATCACGATTATTAAGCAACAAGCCAAGCCGTTCACTCTTCTGACGCAACAAGGGGAGTTCATCACGCACCTCGTCGTCTGAATCGGAGTCCGAGTCGCTCTGTGTGCTCTTCTTGCTGCCGGAGCTCAGCGACATGGTGCAGAAGCCGTCTCTAGCGAAGCAGCTCAGCCCGCTCAGGTTCTTGGACGACTTCCTACCCTTGCGACGATCACCTTCATCTTCACTGCTACTCGAGCTCGAGGTGGAGTACGCAGAACTGGAGTCGACGTCGCTCGCTCCAACCATCGCTCGGGTCTTGCCTCGGCTCTCCTTCTTCCTCGATCGTCGCTCGTCCTTGTGCTTGTTCTTGAGCTTGCTCTTGTGATCATGCCTCGACCAGTACTTGCCATTGGTCCTTGACTTGTGCTTGTGACCATCCTTGTTCTTGACCTTCTCCGGGCAATCGACAACGATGTGTCCCGGCTTGTCGCACTGGAAGCATGTCCTTGTGTTCCTCCTCATGTTCACCCAATTCTCGTGCAGCCTCTCGAATCTCCTCGTCAGCAACGCCAGCTCATCCTCTCCAAGCACGTCGAACTCCTCATCTGGCATAGACATCAAAGATGACAAAGAGAACATCCTGGTGGATGGGTTAGTGTTAGCCTTTCCTTTCGAACCACCGATGAGGGCGAGACTATGAGAGTCAGTCGGGGCCTCGATCTTGGTTGTCATGCCCCTATCCACCTCAGCCGATTTGAGCTTCGAGAACAACTCGTTCATGGTCAGAGTGTCATACTTCTCCGACTCCACAATGGCAACGAACTTTCCGCCCCAAACCGTACGATCCAGCGAGTGTAAGAGCTTGACGACTCTATCATGATCATCGTACGGGAGCACGTCCAAATTGGCCCACGTGTTGTTCACAACCACCGTGAACCTCTGTAACAAGGCATCTATGGACTCACCGGGGAGATGAGTGAAGTTCTTGTACTCTCTTCGGTAGGTAGCATACATCCGAGCCTGAACCTGGGCATTCCCAACATGAGTTTCCTTCAACACCGACTAGATTCTACAAGCCAAGTGCTCGGTGTGCACCCGATCGAACTCAGGCTAACACAAAGCACGAAACAAGTAGTCGACCGCCTTATTGTTGGCGTCGAACATGTCTCTCAATCTTGGAACGAGGAAGTTCATCGACTGGACATAGCCATTGTCCACCTTGACATCCCAAAGGATCTGACCCTTTCCACGGAGGAACGCCGACATGCGCTTACTCCACATCTGGTAGTTCTTGCCATCGAAGTGTAGAGGACCCGACCCCGTTCCTGGTATGCCATCCTTGGATCTTAGACTGGTTAAAGTCAATCAAGACCCATAATTGGCTTTGATACCACTTGAAGGACCGATACGGCGAACCAGAGAGAGGGGGAGTGAATGGGAGCCGATAAAAATTCTTCTCGAAGGAGATGGAGACTCCAACAAAACGAACACGGCTTCCAACACACGTCTACGACTCACTACCCAAGTTGGCCAAGTCCACGCAGCCACT
Organism: Cenchrus americanus; assembly: GCA_947561735.1. Lineage (NCBI taxonomy): Eukaryota > Viridiplantae > Streptophyta > Magnoliopsida > Poales > Poaceae > Cenchrus > Cenchrus americanus. The sequence goes on along the minus strand of OX387244.1, from coordinate 30,469,128 downwards.
GGAGTGCTACTGGACCTAGGAACCAACAAACAACCCTCCGAGCCAAAACACACCAACACGCACAGCGGAAACTTGCACGGCTTGTTGCCTGTGCTGCACCGGTCAGACTTATGGCGTGCGCCGGTCAGACCGGTGGACAGAGCCGGTCAGGCCGGTGGCTACAACAGCCGCACAACAAGTGTTCCAGAGAGCCTCAGTGACTTCTCTAGGCCCTAGAACTAAAACACTCCCAAAACACAACCTGCACGGAAAGAAAACCCTACACGAAGCCTAGCAAAACAACTCCAAACAGACCAAGAACTGACCAGCAGCACCACGGCCCAAAGACACACGAGTCAAGCAATTCACCCAAGGAAAATCCCACAAGTGGCCTACACCGGTCAGACCAGTCACGCACACCGGTCAGACCGATCAAGCCTGGGCAGCTCGGGATGAACAGCACCTGCGGGTCAACTCCCCCAAATCCAAACCTTGATCTCCCGAATCGCTCCACGGACTTGTGCAAGACTTTGGGGATAGTAGGAACACCTCATGAGGAGTCCATAGCCAAGTTTTTGTCCACCAAAACTTGCCAAATCAAGAGGAATCGAAGAAATCCCGCCAAGAACTCATCTAACCCTAAAACACCGAAAACCCCAAAATCGAGCCCCTTAACTCACGCATTTGGGAGGGGAATCAAAGGCAAAAGAACCATGAAGGGTTCACACGAATTTCCCCCATCAAATCCCCAAGAGCAAGGTCCCGGAAACACACCAAGAAAACCACCAAGAGAGGGCTCAAAAAATCACTACCAAGAACAACCGGGAACAACACAACAAAGCCTTGAGGAACCACATCGAATCATCTATACATAACAAAAAGGTTCATACAAGGTCTAGCTCGTCGCCCGATCATCCTTCCCTCTCACAAGATCTCACGATGAAGCTCTCAAACTAGTCCTATGGAAATCCTAGGGAAAATAAGAAGGGAAAATAGGAAAACCAAATGAGATAGGGTTCCAAGAGATGGCTGCCATCCTCTCACCACTTGGGTTATATGGAGGCAAGCCGAAAGTCTAAAATGCCCTTACTTAATAACTAGGGATACAAGCCCCTCAAGGGTGGTTTTGGAAGTCTTCAGATTTTCTCCATCGGACGGATGCCCGGCGACCGCAACCTGCTTAGCCTCGACGCAAGCCTTGCGATCCCGACACGTGTCCTCCGCTTCGAAGTGTCCGGACTGTGTCGTCGCACACCGGTCAGACTGGTGGTCCTCACCGGTCAGACCGGTCAGTTCCACCGGTCAGACCGGTCTGGAGCTGCTGCAGCACCGTCTTTAGTTCTTTGGTCTTGGCTTTGTGGATCAACCAAGGAACCCAGTGGTTTTCTTGTGAACCACTAGAAACCCCGTGAACTCGGTGTAGCCTCCGCCAATCGCCACTCATGACTTGGCTCCCACGTAGTCCTGGCTCGACCTTGGTTTTGAGGCTCAACCAAGAAACCGTCCATGACTTCATCTTTCTGTTCATGCCACCATGCGGCCCGCACTTGACCCCGCTGGCCACCGAGTCCCTCGAACGAAGCCTACTTGTCTTCTCCACACCTGGAGGCCTCACCGACGATGACCTTTCGCGCTTGTTCTTCACCTGCACCAACACCAGTCAAGACGCAACCTGCACCTGCAATAATTAGCCAAGAATCAGTCCACCACAATGTTGTCAATCACTCATCACACTAGGAAGCGACCATCCACCGGTCCTCAGTCATCACACAAGGGAGTGCCCAACACCTACTCGCCCTTTTCCCACCTTGCCTAACAATTACATGTCCATGTACAATGATAACCATTTCTTGTTGATGAAGAGTAACAATGGCAAGGTTGCGATCAAGTTTATTGGGGCCAAACCAAAAGTCAAGCAACCTAGAAGCTTATGGATTCCTAAATTTGTTGTCACTCACATCAAAGGACCCAAACTAGCTTGTGTTCCTAAATCTCAATGCTAATTTCTTGTGTGTAGGTGAACTACAAGGCCGGAGGGAGTCATTGGATACTTGATAGTGATTGCACTAAACACATGACTGGCCAAGTAAAAATGTTCACCTCACTAGTGGATGATGCGGGAGATCATGAACAAGTGTCATTTGGTGATAACTCTAAAGGAAGGATCTCCGGATTGGGTGAAATCTCTCTAACAAATGATCTATCCTTCTCCAATGTTCTCTTTGTGGATACTTGTAGTTATAACTTGCTTTCCATTGCACAATTTTGTGACCTTGGTCTTTCATGCACATTTGATGATGAAGGGGTCACAATCACTAACAAGAAAACTAATGAAGTTGTTTTCAAGGGATTCCGCTATGGCAATCTTTATCTTGTAGATTTTGCATCCCATAAAGCAAACTTGACTACTTGCCTCATCTCCAAGACATCTAAGGAATGGCTATGGCATCGTCGCATTGCACATATAGGCATGAGCCAACTCAAGAAAGCTTTCAAGAAGGGTATGATACTTGGTGTGAAGGAAGTTACATTCGAGAAGGACAAGTTAAGTAGTGCATGTCAAGCCGGCAAGCAAGTTGCAAGTCATCATCCTATGAAGGCTTATGTATCTACCACAAGACATTGGAGCTCATTCACATGGACCTCTTCAGACCTACTACATACAAGAGTCTTGGTGGTAATCTCTATTGTCTTGTCATTGTTGATGATTACTCATGCTATACTTGGACTTTCTTTTTGGATGACAAGGGCAAGACATTTTACATCTTCAAGAAGTTTGCTACTAGAGCCCAAAATGAGTTTGGGTCATCCATGGTGAAGATTAGGAGTGACAATGGGTCGGAATTCCACAACACAAGAGTGGAAGAGTATTGTGATGGTGAAGGCATCAAGCATGAGTTCTCTTCAACCTATACACCACAACAAAATGGTGTGGTAGAGAGAAAGAATAAGACACTCATCACTCTTGCAAGAGCTATGTTGGATGACTATGGGGTTTCACAAAGGTTTTTGGCGGAAGCTATCAACACGGCATGTCATGCTTCAAATAGAGTGTACCTCCACCGACTAATGATGAAGACACCATATGAGCTACTCATTGGTAGAAATCCCAATATCTCTTACTTCCGGGTGTTTGGTTGTAAGTGTTTCATATTCAAGAAGAGGAAGCATCTAGGGAAGTTTGAGAGTAGAGTAGATGAGGGCATATTTGTTGGTTATGCATCTAACTCCAAGGCATATAGGGTATTCAATAACTCCACACGAGTGATTGAAGAAACATGTGACGTGGAGTTTGATGAATCTAATGGCTCCCATGGAGATGGCTTTTGTTGTGATGATGTAGGAAAAAAAACTCTCCGAGAAGCAATGAAGAAGATGGCTATTGGTGACATCAAGCCAAAGGAGGATGACGATTCTCACTCCATTCATTAAGACTCCTCATCCGATGATGATGACAATGATGATCAACCAAGGCGTCAAACATCATCTCCCATAAGACAAGATAGTCCATGTTCCTCACAAGAACCACCTCCTATATCGCAAGATACTCAAGATCAAGTAGAGGAAGCGGAGGAAGTTCAATCTCAAGATGATCCCACCTCTACAACATTTGGAAGGCATACAAGGACTTCAACAAACCATCCAATTGATCTTGTTTTGGGTGATCCCAAAGGGGGTACAAGGACTCGCCGTAAGCAATATGCATCATTTTGTAAACATCATGATTTTGTCTCTTTTGTAGAACCCACTACTATAGATGAAGCTCTTGGGGAAGCGGATTGGATCTTGGCCATGCAAGATGAGCTCAACAACTTCACAAGAAATCAAGTGTGGGAGTTGGTAGAGCGCCCCAAGAACAAGAATGTGATTGGCACTAAGTGGGTCTACCGGAACAAGCAAGATGAACATGGCATTGTGGTGAAGAACAAGGCAAGACTTGTCGCCAAAGGGTACTCTCAAGTAGAAGGCTTGGACTATGGGCAGACCTTCGCTCCGGTGGCACGTCTTGAAGTTATCCGTATCCTCCTTGCATATGCATCTAGTCATAAAATGAAATTATTTCAAATGGATGTTAAAAGTGCTTTCTTGAATGGCTTCGTCAATTAAGAAGTATATGTGGAGCAACCTCCCGGTTTTGAGGATGCTACATATCCTAACCATGTCTATAGGTTGCACAAGGCTTTGTATGGACTCAAGCAAGCTCCTAGGGCATGGTATGAGAGGCTCTGGGATTTTCTCATTGAAGCGGGATTCAAGATTGGTAGAGTGGACACCACGCTATTCACAAAGATAATCAACAAAGAGCTTTTCATTTGTCAAATTTATGTTGATGATATTATCTTTGGCTCTACTAATCTCAAAGTGTGCAAGGATTTTAGTGAACTCATGACTAGGGAATTTGAGATGTCAATGATCGGAGAACTCAACTTCTTACTTGGATTTCAAATCAAGCAATTGAAGGAAGGGACTTTCATTCATCAAGAAAAGTACACTAATGATATCCTCAAGAAGTTCAAGATGGATGATTGTAAGCCGATCAAGACTCCAATGCCTACCAATGGACATCTCGACCTAGATGAGGGAGGTAAACCGGTTGACCAAAAGCTTTACCGTTCTATGAGCGGTTCTCTTCTTTATCTTACCGCATCTAGGCCCGATATCATGTTTAGTGTTTGTATGTGTGCTCGGTTTCAAGCAACCCTAAAGAACCTCACTTAAGTGCTTTGAAAAGGATCCTTAGATACTTAAAATACACACCTAGCATTGGCTTGTGGTACCCCCATGGTGCTTGTTTTGAGCTCTTGGGTTATTCGGATTCGGACTTTGCCGGATGTCGAGTACACCGTAAGAGTACTTCGGGTGGGTGCCATGTGCTAGGTCACTCTTTGGCTTGGTCCTCTAAGAAGCAAAACTCTGTGGCCTTATCCACCATGGAGGCGAAATACATTTCCGTGGGGGCTTGTTGTGCTCAAATCCTCTATATGAAGCAAAGCCTCTTGGATTATGGTGTGGTTCTAGATAGGGTTCCCCTCTTTTGTCACAATGAAAGTGTCGTAAAAATTGCTAACAACCCGGTTCAACATTCACGCACCAAGCACATTGATATCCGTCATCACTTCTTGCGAGACCATGTTGCTAAAGGGGACATTGTCCTTTGAGGTGTTCGCTCCGAGGAGCAATTGGCGGATACATTCACCAAACCTCTTGATCAAAACACCTGTTGTAGGCTTCGGAGTGAATTAAATGTGCTTGATGTGTCCAACATCATGTAATGCTTGTAATATAGTTTGCATTTGCATATGTACATGATTAAGGGCTTGTCTAACCTTGATGAGATAGTGGTGAGTATGGGTCTTGCTTGAGCTGGTGGTTCAAACTTGGCAAGATAGTTTACCTTTTCGCTTTGCACTTATGCTTGTCATGTAGGATGCATTCATGTTTATGCATTTGTTCTTGCATAGCATTGCGTGAGAGAAGTCACAAAGGAAACTCACACTATGAGAAAGTTACTTAGCGATCAATGCAAATCAACAACTCTTAAGGTGTGATGAGACAAATGATTGTGCTAAATGCCTATCAAGTTAAGTCCTAACGAGCTTATGGTGTCGATCTTTAAGTTCAAAGGCAATTAACTCATACATTCCCTTTTTGGAGTTCCCTCCCTCCTCTGGTTCTTAATTTTCTATTTTACCTATGGTTTATCCCTTTTTAGGGAGCTATTTGTGTATCTATAAGTATTTTGCAAAGGAGTGCTTGAGGGGTGAGGTTGTCACTCAGGATTGATCCAAGGATGTGCTTGTGTTGGCTTGTGTGTGACATTCGACAGATCAAAAATGAGATGTAGTTCAACAAAATCGAATTGTCACCGTCGGATGAGCCGACGCCCAGTAGGTTCTAGCGTCGGATCATCCAGTGAAGGGGTCTGTGCACTCAGTTCTTCTCTGTTAGAAAATTTCCTACCGTTGGATGGACTGACACCTACGTGTTTTACACCAACGGTTCATCCAGTGCTGAAGGAATTTTCAAAATTTCACAGACCCGTGCGCAACTGCTCCGACGCGTTCATTTTGCAGGCCGTCGGATCATCCGATGGTGGATTTCATCTAGGAGCAGAACTGCACCGACGGTTCGACCGACGCTATCAATTTTCCACTGTCGGTTCATCCGACGCTACTCTGAAGCATAGGTCCCACCCGTCATAACGGTTCGGTGCGGAGGCCCTTTCTCTAACCCTAGTCTCTCTCGCCCGCCGCTGCCCAAGCCCTATTTGCGTCGTACGCCGTCGTCCCCGTCGCCTCCAATGATCCCCCGTGTGCGTGTGCGTCCCGCGCCCCCTCCGCCGTCCATCTAAGTCCGCCGCGGCCGGCCGAGCCTCTCCGCTGTGCTGAAATCCGCGCGCGCGCGCCGCCGCCACCCGCCTAGGGTTTTGTCGTCGTCGCCAATTCCGATCGTGCACCGCCGCCAAAGCTCGCCGGCGATCTTCTAGGGGTGCGCAAGGGGCATCTTGTCCACCACAGTCGTCTCCCGTACTGATCTCGCATAGTGGTGAGACATCTCACTAATCCCCTTCTGTGTGCTACTGTTACTGCTAGGTTAGGGGTAAAATTAGTGAAATTTCTGCTATAATTGGCCATGTGATCATCAGTAGGACTTACTTTTCCTATCCTCTACTCATGATCATAGAGATTGCTCTTTTTTCCTACAATCATAGCATTCTCTCCATATCTTGTGCCCCCTGGTCTCTATTGTTGTTTGTTGTTGCAAGCAGTAGCATGTCATTCACTGAAATTGATCACTTTGGTCCTCATGCTTCATAGGATTTTGTGCCATACTCTTACTTTTCTTGCATATCCTCTAGTCTTTGCTAGATTCATGATTGTGAGCACTTTAAATTGGCATGTTCAAGAATTCTTCTGGTTTATCCACACACAATCTTGCACATCTTGTTCACCTAAGGACCTCATTAGCACTTTCCTTTAACTGTGGCAGTAATTCTTATAGAATCATTCATAATTAGGCTCAAAATCTAATCTTTTGCTATGCTTAAGGACTCTTACCCTTAGTTACATATCTCATTACTTGTATCTCGCCATTCTATAATCTTTTACTTTTCTTTAACAGATGGCAAGCGACAAGAGGAAGGGTAAGGTGGTTGCCGAGACAAAGAAGAAGAAGAAGACACGTCAGTAGAAGGAGTGGGACCGTGTAATCTCCGTGCCAGACACACAGGATCAGCCGCAGCTGGGCATTCGTATAGGAGAGAGTGCACAGAGTCAGGGGGAGCAGCAGCAGCAGTCTCAGCAGCAGTAGCAGTTACGACGATCAGGCAGGAGTCAGCAAGCAGAGCAGACAGAGTCACCGCCTTCACTTGTCAGGTCCGGTCCTCGGACTCGTGAAGGCCACACCCAGCCATAGCCTACTCCGCGACAGAGGAGAGCTGCAGTTGAGGAGCTTGTTGAGCGTGAGCAGCAGGCACATGACCCACAGATCCCTAGAGGTCCACGTGCAGAGGCTTTCGGTGTCTACCTCCGTGACCTCCGACACTTGCTTGGGCCGAAGATTCGGCGCTTGAGTAGTGTGCCAAAGAGCAGTGGTTCCCGCATGGGCGTGAGGACTGTGACCCCAGGTTTTGGACCATACTGCAGGAGAGCTTCTACGCTTCCTACGTTCACAGGGGTTCCCAGCTAAGTCAGCATAGGATGCTACAATTCACAGCACTCAGAGCAGCTGCAGCTGGAGAGGCTATCTTGCCGTTCTTTGACTACCAGCAGGGTTTGGTAGACCTGGTGACCAGGAGGTCACGTTACGTCCCCGACTGGGTACGAGTTTTCTACGCCACTGTGTACGTCGAGGCTGACCGGCTCTCTATCAAGTCCATGTTCATGGGTCAGCAGCAGAGGCTCACCAGAGAGGGGATAGCTGAGTTGCTCCAGGTTGACCTTCACGACAACTCTATTCACTACCTGGCTTACCCTGACGTCGAGCCTCCTCGTCATACTCACTCTCCAGTGCTACCTTCAGACGAGGAGATCAGTTTTCTGTTCCAGCAGTCGTTCCTCCCCGGTACTCCCAGGACACGGACCGTCTAATCTGTGAGGCGTACGTTGTTCACTACGCTCTCCTGAGGTCTGTTCTCTATGGGATGGGGAACGCTGAGTCGTTGATAGGGGTGTGGTAGTGGCTACTGATGTACGTGATGGCGAAGCGCCCCTTCGACATAGTTGATATTATGGTGTCTGAGATCGAGGATGCTATTATGGATGGCATGGGGATGACACGTCAGCAGCCTTTCGCGCACTGGATCAGCTGGTTATTGTCCCGTCTCGAGGCACAGAGGTACGTCGGGATGCTCGAGTCGTCCAAGTTTGTGTTCCCGACCTACCGTCCTCCAATGCCAGGTGACACGAGGCGTGGCCCGAGAGGCTTGAGGAGAGCAGAGGAGACCCTACAGACACGAGCAGCGCTGAGGCTATGATGGACGAGGCAGCCTGACAGGACGCTACACTAGCAGCAGCTGAGGCACCTCTCCCACAGTACTTTGCCACAGATGACGAGTCTTCCAGCGACGACGAGGACTTTGCACTAGCTCCTGAGCCAGTGTTCCGAGTTCGTTGTACTCACGAAAATGAGGCAGATGGTTCCTCGTTGCCAGGCCAGAGAGAGGTTGAGTCACCGAGCCCTACGATCACAGCTGCTCAGGTGACCCAGCCATACCAGCACACTGCACTCATTCAGACTATGGCAGCTCAGACTCAGGCCACCTTCCAGGTGCAGCAGTAGATGCAGGCTCAGTTTCAGAAGCACCAGGAGGCACAGCAGGTGATCTTTGAGGGGATTCCATAGCAGCAGGAGGCACAGAGGCAGCAGATGCTCCAACACCAGATGATGACCAATCAGATGTTCACGTTCATGTCTGGTTGCCTTGGTCAGCTTTTCCAGCAGTCAGGGATGCAGCTACCCCAGTTTCCGACCACCCAGCAGCTCCAGGCCGACCCGACTGCACCTCTGCCTCCTGCCGGTGGGTTCGTGAACATCTCTCTCGCGTCCTTTCCATAGTCACCTCTACTTCATACAGGGATGTTTGCGGTACCTCAGACGACGACACCTCAGGCAGTGGCCTCTACTACCTTCCTTGACCAGCTTCAGATGGCCACTCCTACGTCATCACAGCTGTCGTCTCCACTCACCACAGGAGCACTTGTCTTTGAGATGCCAGCTCACACCACTCTACCCAGTTCGCAGGTGTCTTCACCTCTTCCGAGTTTCACTACACCACGGGCAGAGGGATTGGGTCAGGAGGATTACTACCTGCGTGTTATCTCCGAGCAGATCTCTTCAGCGATCGCCTCCGACCCAGAGGTTCCAGGTCCCGAGGCCACTCAGGCTCCGACTTCAGATATCGGGACGACTACAGCTCCACCTCCTCCGGCTCCAGGTTCCTCCTCTCCGACTTGGTCCGCTCTCGGCGACAACTCCGACGATGATTACGCCTCCGGCTTCTCCGTTCGACCCTCGAGGATCGTCTCTACCTCACCACCGGATCCTTCCTCTCCGCCTCAAGCTTAGTTTCCTTTTTGGTTCTTGTTGCCAAAGGGGGAGATAGATAGGGGGAGTTAGGGGAGAGTGCAGGATTTTGAGTTTTTGTTGCCTCTCTTGTTTTGTGGAGTTTCATAATGAGACATGTATTTGGATCTTGTGCTTGTCGTTGGTTTACATGTCTACTCATGTTTGTGGTGCTTGATTACCTTAATGCATGCGTGTTTATAGCTTATCTCGTTTCATGCATTAGAAGTAGAGTTTATATGCTTTTAAATTCAAATTTTTGTATATCTCTACTCGTGTTGACATCTATCACCAAAAAGGGGGATATTGTAACCATCTAGGCCCTTTCACACCTTTGGTAAGGGTGTGTTTCGGTGATAAATGACAACCATATGCTTGTGACTAACCTTTGTTTTATAGCGGATTTTATATTGGGTTATTGTCACAAGTGTTGAATGAAAAGAGACCCCTCAATTTGAATTCATGGACGATAAATGGATGAATACTACAAGGCTAAGGACTTTGATAGTTCCAAGTGTCACAAGGAGATGGACACTTGGATTGCTAGTTTGTAGTGTTTGACCGTACTATAAAGAGGGGTTCGTGCACTAGTAGCTTGACCATGCACCAAAAGCCATGAAAATATGCACACTCAAGTTCCTTGGTTGTCAACTAGCTCAGAGAGTTCATGGAAGCAAGGTTGAAGCAAAAGATTCGACGGAAAACTCAAAGGCGCTGAATTAGACAAGTTAGAATCAAAATCATAGCGTCGGATGATCTGACGCCCTCGATTCTAGATGCGTCGGATGAGTTTTGTGGCCAAAAGATTCAAAACAGACCATCGGATGAACCGACGATACAGGCATAGGTTCATCCGACGCCTTAGGGTTTGGCTACAGTAAGGGTCAAGGCTCAGCACCTTCAGCACCAGATGATCTGACGCCTTGACCAACGGTTCATCTGACGGTTGCATTTAAATCATACAGAGACGCGCCAAATCAATTCCTTCAGCACTGGATGAACCGACACTTGGATTGTTGACTCAGCGGTTCATCCGACGGTTATATTCAAATCATACAGTACCGCCCCGAGTGTGGAGTCTTCAGCACCGGATAATCCGACGGGGCGTCGGTGTATAGCGTCGGTGCATTGTCTGGGTTTCTTGGTTCAACGGCTATATTGGGCTGTATTAGTGACCGGATGATCCGATGCTCAAGCAGGGGGAGACCATCGGTTCATCCGATGGTACCACTTTTTCAGGAAATCTTTTCCAACGGCTAGCCACCCTTGCTAGCCCTATAAATAAGACCCCCTGCCTCTCTTAAGCTGCCCTTTCCATTCTGAAGACCTATAGCAGCCAAGGAGAGAAGGAGAGTGTGTTCTTGCCATTTGGGATTCTCTTCCTCTTCATTGAGGAGTTCTTCTTAGTGATCAAGAGTGTTCAAGGTGCATACATGGCTTAGCTGAGTGCTCAGTTCAAGTGAAAGTGTGTGGGCTTGTTACTCTTGGAGTTTGATGGCTCCTAGACGGTCTCGGTGATTTGGGGGTTCTTGGTGAGCTCTTGGAGATTGTGGGAGCCTCAAGACAAGCTTGGTGTACACGGTTCGAGACCCGCCGTTTCGGAGATGGAGAACGGGTACTCTTAGTGAGCTCTTGTGTCTTGGTGACTCAAGGGGGAGCGATACTCTAAGTGAGTGCTCCAATGTGGATTAGGGGAAGCGTCAACTTCTTGATACCACAGGAAAAAATCTGGTCTTCTCTTGTGTCTCTCTATCTACTTTCTTGCATTTAATTTTAGCACCTAATTTCCGCACTTAAGTTTCCTTGTCTTTGTTCTTGGTTATTTGCTTGTGTGCTTCATATATTGCCTAGGTTGTTTCATATCTCTTAGTGTGATATTTGCTAAGGAAACTTGTGTTAGTGTGCTCTAGTAGTAGAGAAAAACTGCTTTAGATGGGCAACACTAGTTAATAGGTTAAGGGTTCTTTGTTTCTTTAGATTTTGAAAAGAAGTCCCATATTCAACCCCCCCTTCTATGGGCCATTGATCCTACACATCCCTTATTGTTGGTCGCTAGGAAAATGTGCTTGTGAGGGGAATCACTGTTCCTTACCGCCTTGGAGACCAATAAAAAGGACGAAGGGAGTATGTTGACGGTGTATATTCGTATCAAACTTCGTATGGATTTGCAAGCGGAAAAATCCCCCATCGTAGTCAAGGGACCCTTCTTCCCTTAAGTGTGAGAACCCAAGGATCGAATCCATGGAACAATGTGCAATGCAAGGATTCAATCTAGTAAACCAAGGAAAACTATCTTTTGAATAAGCAAGTTGCATTTAATATAAGAGATCATCAAGAGAACACATCTAATCTAATCTACTAAAGAGGTAGCAAGAGAAAGCACAGAGATAACCGATCTAGAGAGTCTAGATCATGCTTATGTTGTAGCTCCAAACAAGATAGATGAAGATAGAAAAGCGAATCTCATTAAAAGCATCTTTAAACCGTGGCCTCTGGTCCGATTCTGAAGACGCCCGCCTTTTGGAGCCACCATTCTGTCACAACGCACCCCAATTTGTGCGGGTTAGCCTAGGGCGAGTTCGATAAGAACAAGCTGAAATCACTTGGTCAGTCTGGTATGCACCTCTAGCCACCGCAGCTACAAGAGCACCCTATGCAATCTATCTTAAGTATATATTGGGGCAAAAACAAAACCAAGGGAGAACAAAATCATTGAGAAGGCACCTGATCGCTAGAAATCAGATTCACTATAAAGACTTCACTATGAATGATTACAAGAACAAGATCACCACTGGGATCCTACCTCGATCTTTATCCTTGCTCTGGAGCTCCAACGTGGTCTTCCATGCAAGGTTCCCATGTCGGCTAGGGAGACCCTAGACAACTAGCACGACCCTCCTCTCCGAGATGGTGTCCCTCTAGCTTCTCTGCTCCTCGGTGGCGGATGACGAATGAATTCTTTCGTGGCTCTCGGCCAGGGGGCTATAAATAGTCCGAGAGATAGCTAGGTCAAAGGGGGCCGACTGGGCCTTGAAGTGCGCTGGGCCGACCGGCCTGGGCCCACTTCGGCCCAGCCCGCGGCCTCCTTTGCCCGGTGTTGCTTCCCAAGTCTTCTAGAGTGTTCCCCCTTCTGCATGTGGGCCCTTGTTGTCAGTTTCTCTTCGAATTAGATGAAGCTCCTTGTCCCGCAAGATTCGGCAGTTTTCTGACTAGGTCCTCGGAGTTTTTCATCTTCTCGAGTTTGGTCCTTGGACTTCTTGGAGTCATGTTTACTTCATTGCTTGACTTGTACCGGGCTTCAAGGTCTTGTCACGAGGTGCTTAATGAACTTATCCCCGAAGTCTTGCTTTCAACACTGAAATCCTGCATAAACACTAAACTCCAAAACCGACATGCACAAACGAACTTGTTATACCAAGGGGGTTAGTACCAACGAATAAGATTTAAAATTCATGCCAACACCGAAGGTAAACTCATGGCTAGGTTGACGGAATTTCACCGTCAACATCTCCCCCATGCTTAAACCTTGCTTGTCCTCGAGTAAGCCTTTGATGGATATCATCGTTGCCCTTCATTGTTTAAACCTTGCACTTGATCATACATGAGAAAACATAATGCTCTCAAAAGTGTAATACGTTAAAGTTTCATAATGTACTAGCCTTCATCCCTACGGAGGGTAGATTATTAATTAAGCTTATCCCACAAGTATTAACATGCTCCCAAAATTCAAATAGATCTCAGAAATTTTGAAATAAAAATGGGATGAAAAAGAGCTAAACTAAGTTCAAAACATTAAACCGCCTTGCATCTTGCTCAAGAACTCTCATCTCATCTTGTCTCTCAAGCCTATTTATTCTACTCCTTTCCCTCTCATAACATATATATGTGGTAGGCTTTTATATGGAGCTTTTTGGGAAAGTTTAATCCTACCAAGATATTATAAATGAGATGTTTTCAAAACAAGACAAGCTTCTCATGGTCATACCGAGACTCGTCACAAAGGTCATTAGAAAATAATGTTATATCAAGGAGGGGGAGAGAAAAATACACACACTTTGAGATAAGTGGACATGTGCAAATGGCAAAGAGTGATCCCGAGGCACAAAGGAATTCCTCGTTATCGGATTGCACATGGTTGGAAAGATGAGTTTGGATCTTTTAAATCTTGAAACTTTGAAATTACTAATGCACTTTAGAGAACCGGGGAGTTCAATTTATTTTGTTTTTATATCATACATACTCATATATTTTTTCTTTGTACTCACACTTTTTTTCTTCTTCTTTCTTTCTTTCTTTTTTTATTTGCTCCCCTTGAACTCTAAAACTGCATTGTACCTACCTCCTCCCCCATGCTTAGATGTTTGCTCGTCCTCGGGCAAAGAGGTGATAGAGATAAGGTAGGTACTAAAATATTTTTCCTTTAGAGAGATACTTGAAATCTTCAATCTTGGCACCATCTTGTGATCTTCCTTGAATTGACGATCCATACTCAAAGATGGGTTGTGGTCAAGGAGGTAAACATAAAAGATGATTTTTGGTTTAAAGGGTGGATATCCTGCGAGGTTTGTGAGATCTCCGATGTGGGGATACACAATGCACGGATAGAAAGGCTAGCAGTAAAATAGATACGCAAAAACGGAATGACCAGCTTCTTAGTCTCGGGCCAGAAAAATCATGGCCTGAAATAACTCACCCAAAAATAAACCTTGTAAACTATGTTTTTGCACTTAAATATATATATGGCTCTGGATAGGTAGAACAACATGCAAGTGGTATTTATGACAAGGTTAGCATTACTTTTAAGAACAAAAATAAATCATATTTAATCCATCTAAAACTTGAGAGCACATAAAACACTATGGGTCTTTATTTTTATCATAACCTCCGCTAAAGATTACGCTAGCATTTCGATAATTTCAGATTTGTATTTTAAGAGAGCATTAGCTTAACCATGCATAAAACAAAAACAAAGATAAACAAAGTGGCAATTATCATCATATATCATCATGGCACAAACTTTGTATCTTTGCTAAAGGTAAAAACAAGGTGGTGACTTTGTTCATGATGAAAATAAAACTAACACACATGCTAAAAATTTAAATAAAAACTTAAAACACTATGCATACATAGGCGCATACAAGCTGAAAATTAAAGAAAAGGGGGAAAGGAAAGATAACTAAAGCTCCTCCTCTCTCTAATCTTCCGCCGGTGGTTGATATTGATAGTCTTGGTTGTTGTACCCTTGCTCATAATAGGATTGCACCACTCCTCCTATGAATTGTCCCAGCGGAGCTAAGTGAAAGCGTCCAAGCTCATAGACGATGTTTGCATTTCCTTCACCCATTTGGTTTGCATTGATTTGGATGTTTACGATATTTTGCATGTTTCTCTCAGCGTATCCTCCAATGATGGCCACATTTGTTGTGGTTGATGAAGGTGTGCATATGGCTCCGCAAAGGCTATGTTGGGTATCGCAAATTTGGTGGGGGTATGGCTGCACCACTCCCCCATGCTTTCATTGGTACACCACCGTAGTAACTCGGCGACACCGGAATTCCTCCAAATGGTGGCACACAATTTTGTTGCGCAATTCCTTCTTGGGCCGTGGAAGAACCTTCTCCTATAATCCTTCCTCTTTTATTTTCTTCGCCAGCACAAGAGGTCCTTCCTCTAACCAATCTTCTTTCCCCACAAGAAAAGTCTTAATCTTCGATCCGATAGGGGCAAATTTACTTTGGCCACTTTGAAGCCTCCTCTATCATCTCCACTTATATATTTGTCTTGCTTCATATAATCAAATCATAGGGAAATTCTGTCTGGGAGATGCTCCGGGTTTCTAGGAATTCCCGGTCTCAAAGAGATAGCCGACATGGAGACATAACACCCCGAGCCAATATCTCCCGAACCCGATGATGCTTCACAACACCACCGGTTGATCATAATGTGAGTGGGGTCGATTGGCTTCCTGGCAATTAAAGCCGAGTAGAGACAAATCACCTCCAGGTCGGTTATCTTGGTCTCTTTCATTCTCCCCAAAATCCTCTTGCACATCCATGAGTGAAATACTTGGATGATGGGGTTCCAGATACTATTTCTTTGTTGGTGAGCTTCTCCCGCGATCATACTCCAAAAACCTTCCAATGTGCCTCCATGCACATCCACTTGTTCCGGGGCTCCCTTTTGAAAACCAAACAATCCCCTAATTCATAGGGAACCACTTGTTCAACTCCCTCCAAATGGAAGGAGAGACTCGGCACTCCTTCCTCAAGTATATGCACCATGGTCATGAGAATTTCCAAGGTGAATTCCCTCTGGTTGTTTGCCAAAACTCCGTTGGAGGATTGCACCCAACCTCGGTGTCCCAACATGTAATAAATATCCGTATGAAAACCAATATGTGGAGAGCTTGGTCGTCAGGGTCGACGTTCGCTACAAGCCACTCAAAGTGAGAGCTTCTTTTCCTCCTCCTCCGTCATGATGATAAACCCATCGGAATACCGCAGAGCGTATGGAGGTGGAGCAGATGATCATGTCGAGTGGCGAGGTCGGACGGGCAGCTCCTCCGTACGTCCTTGAGGTTCCGTGAACCTCATAGATGAGCTTCGTGTGGCCCTCATCCCACCGAGGAGAAGAGTATCATTACTCCTCGGTGGTGCCGTGTCCTCCTCCATACTCCGAGGAGACTCGGAAACAAGTGCCTCCTCAAAGAGGTTGTTGTTGATCACTTGGATGATGATGATCGCTTCTTCTTGGTGAAAAGACTTGTAGCTTTCTTCCACATGGTTACTGCACTCTCTTTCACAAATATATATCTAGGGTTTTCAACCGGTAACAAGGTACACAAATATTATTTGGAGTATGGACTTTGAGTGGAATTAGGATGTGTTTTGAAACAAACGAGAAGGATGGCTAAGTCTAAGGTGGTTCTGAACTACAAACTTGAGCACACGAACAAGGAACTGGGCAAGTGACTTACCTGAGGAATAAAGGCACTGGAGGGCTTTCGAAGGGGGTAGGCCAGCCGGCCTAGTCCGACCGGCCTAGGGGCCTCTCTGCTCCTCCTGGCTCGGTTCTTCCCAGTGCACTCATGCTTGCTTTGTTGCTTCGTGACCGCGTGCTTCATGGGTTTGCACCTTCCAAATGTTCTTGTCCACTCCTTTGCTTGCATTATTGCTCCTCCACTTGATGATTTCACTTTGAGTCACCTCCATGCTCCCTTGCCTCAAATGCCTCCATGATATTCCTGCAAAACAAGGCCTTGGCTGCCCCCCATGCTTGTCGTTTGCATGTGGTTTGATAAAAGATGTTGGAGGGGCATCCCGTGATGCATCATGGTGCATGCATGGTTAGATTAACTAGATTGCCTCCCTCTAAGCATATCTTAATGCTAAGCACTCCTCTAACTTCGAGAATAAAAAATAAAATCGGAGCTATTAATGAGTTCAAATATAAATTTAGAGAAGTTTTTAAAGCATTAAAATCAAATGTAAGTCGAAAATATTTTCCGACTACTTTTATGTTGGTTTCACCGGTATTGTTTGCCTTCATTAGTTGAGAGCAAATGTTCCCGGCTTGATCATGGGGGCATAGATTTAGGTTCTAATTTTGGTTAGATG
The DNA here is from genome assembly GCA_947561735.1 of Cenchrus americanus. Classification (NCBI taxonomy): domain Eukaryota; kingdom Viridiplantae; phylum Streptophyta; class Magnoliopsida; order Poales; family Poaceae; genus Cenchrus; species Cenchrus americanus. Next base: position 30,451,969 of record OX387244.1, on the reverse strand, counting down.
AGAGAGATTTGAATGAAATAAAATTAAATGAGGCTTAGAAAAATTCTAAATCTAGAGAAACCAAGGATATGGATTTTTAAACCAACCAAAAGTTAAGTTTCTAGGTTCACGTGAGTCCTATCATGCGCTGAAATTTAAATAACATCTAGGTACAAGGTGTGGCTCTACTCGTGTGTGTTTTTAGCATGTAAAACAAGTCAACCATGACATCATTAAGAGGATGAAAGGTTGAGATAGGTTCTGAATTTTTTGGTTTTGGTTTCTCGAAAAGAAGCAAATAACACATAGGATGGTTCATGTAAAGGGTTTATGATCCAAGTAAAAATATTGAACCAAGAATTATGTCTCTAACATTGTTCAACCATTCTAAGTTTAATGTCATGCATAGCAAAATTTTCAAAACTAACTTACTTGAAAGACTCGAAAAAATTTTGAATCGGGTTGTCCTCCCGGTAGCTTATTCTTGACTCGACGAAACGGGTTGCCTCCCACCTAGCACTTCGTTTATAGTCCACAGCTAGACTTCTTCACTAGATTACTTCGGATCAATGCTCTTTGCGGGCGTTGCAATCTTGGGTACCCACTTCCGCAGCATCTTGGGCGCAGGCTTATTCTTTGGCTTAGTCATATTTTTGGTCTTCACAGGCTGACTTTGTCCTTTGGTCTTGACGGATGCAACAACTTCCTTCATGTAGTGGCTCGACATCTCAAACTTCGGTCCGGTCGTGATCTTCGCGGTCTCCTTAGTGTGATCCTCCATCTCTCCCGAATGAGTTTGAGTAGCCTTCACCTTCTCGGGACCTTGGGGTTGTCTCGAAAATTCTCCTTTGTTACCCATCGGGTGCCCGACAAGTTGTCTCACTTGCGTTTCTACCATCTTCATCATGATGAACACTTCACGGATAGAGCTTCCGACCTCCGTCACCTTTCCATCTAAATCCTCCAATATTTTCTCCATAGCCTCAAACTTAGTGACGGTGTCCTTGTTGATCTTATCTTGCTCATCCATGAAGTCCTTCAATTGTGCACAAAGAGGAACCAAATCTTGAATCGACGAACTTGCATTAAATCGGGGTTTACCTTGGACATGGCCGTACTCCTCACACTCCTCGAATGTGGATCTTGCCTTGGCAACCTTTAGGTCTTGAGCTTCTTTGTCTATCTCCATCTTCTCCATCCTCCTCTTAAGTAAACCGATATGCCACTCAAGGAATTCGGCTCGCATGTATTCATTGAAACGCTCCAAAGCTTCCGCAATCGTCTCCATGGGTAATAGAACAAATGTATCAATCTTGTTGCGCAAACTCTGAGTCTTGGTCGGCGAATAAAATTCCTTCATAAAGTTCCTCATCAACGCTTCTCAATCTTGTTTTGACTCCGCCGGTAAAGTGTGGAACCAATACAAACCTTTTCCATGTAGTGAGTGTCGGGGACAGCCCTAGGGGGCCCCTTAAACAATGGGGGAAAACCCACTTAAAACCCAGAACGAAACCCGATAATATTAAGCCTAACCATGCAGGTGCCTAACCATGCAGGACACGGCCCACAGGGACTCCGACGGCCCATCGAGGCGGCCCACGTAAGGATCCCCTCGAAATGGACTCCGCCTCGTTCGAGGCTGCACGCTCCCTTCGGGCGGGCATCGCCCCGCTCGAGGGGGCGCACTTCCCTCGAGCGGGTTTTGCCTCGCTCGAGGGCACGCCCCCGCCCTCGGCCGGGGCCCGCCACGCCGCGGGCGTCCCGCACGCGTGCGCCGGCCCCGTACACGGGCATTTAACGCCCGACGCCGCAGACGGCGCCATCATGCGCCGGGGCTCGCACCTCGGTGCCGCCGCACCAACTCCCCGGGGAGGAGCCCATCCCCGCCACTATGGGAGGGTACGGTGGAGTGCGGCCGGTGTCGGTCCCGTGACACCGCGCGCACGCCCCGCACGGCTAACGCGCCGAGCCCCTCGAAAGGGGGCCGGCGCACCCTCGATGTACTTTCTTGTGACCCCACGAGGTTAGGTGGAGGCGGTAGGCCGGTGGACCGCCATCCCCGCCACCGTAACGGCGTGGCCGCCGTACCGCGCGCGCGCAGCGCACGCCGGACCCCGTAGCGACGACTCCCGCCCCGTGAGGCGCGTTGGGAAGGAACGCCGTTCGCCAACTCCCGTGCGCCGTACGGCTCGCGTCAACACCTCCCTCGAGCCTATCGAGGACATCACCGCCATCCGTTGCCCTCCTACCCTCGAACCGCCACCGGTTCGGGCACAAGTCGTGCCATGATGACCGGATCGTGGCGAGGATCGCACGGACGGCCGCCCACTCTACACCGTAGCACGTCGCACTTCTCCACATAGCTAAGTAGCGCGGCGCGCATGTAACCCGCCGTCCCCTTGATCTATAAAAGGGGAGGCGAACCCCCAGCCGTGGGGGGGACGGAGTTCAAGACAGCACACCGTGCACTCACTCTCTTATTCTCCCACAACATCTTCAGCCACTCTTCAGGGACTTGGAAGCCACGCTTCCTCTCCCGTCTTGCTTGTAGCAGCCCCACTACAAGCACCCCCGGTGCTAAGTAATACAGTGCCCCGAGCACGCCCCTGCTGGACGTACGGCCCCCTCGGCCGGAACCAGGATAAACCTCTGTGTCACTAGTTACTTAGCATCGACCACGGCGCTGTCTACTGGTTAGTGTCGGGACCATATTCCGCACCGACAGTTGGCGCCCACCGTGGGGCAAACGAGCGCCTAAGGTCATTTCGCCAACTCCCTCCGTGGTGATCCGCACTGAATACCGTGCTACACGCTACTGCATGGGTAGCTCGGACCCCCTCCCGGCCGGGTTCGAGATCCGCTTCGGGGATCCGAACTTTCGTGCCACGGGGAATGGCTATCTCATGCGCCTCACTAACCGTGAGGAACTCCGCGCGCGGCGTCGGCCGGGTCTGCTCGACCCCCGCCGCACACACGACCTCCGCACAGCGCCCGCGAGGCACCGACGTCGCGGGTCCGTCGACGCCACGACGCCGTCGTCGCTCCGCGCCGCTCACGCCGGGCGCGGTCGAGCGGCGGCGGCCGAGCGCGCCGCCACTCAAAGTGGCGCGCCCACCGTCACAACAGCCGCCACCGCCCCGGCGGGACCGCGCGCGGTCTCCGGACCGCGCATCCCCATCGGGCTGCGTGGCGCTACGACGGCCTACAACGCCAACGTCAACACGACGATGCGCAGGGTTCCGCCTGGCCGCCATGTCTTCGTCGCCAGGGACCCCGGCACCTCAGCAGCAGATGAGTCATCCCTGGGCTCCGTCGACACGATGCCACCCGCCAACCGCCACGGATACGCGGAGTGGGACTTCTCCGGCGTGCCGGACCCAGTCGCGTTCCGGCGTTTCCTCGACGCCGCGGACCACCGGTTTGGCCGCTCCGACGACTCCAAGACCGGGAGCCACGATCCCACGTGGGAGTGTTGCGCCGTCATCACCAACGACCCGGCTAACGCCGCCGGCGCGGCAGGCGCCGGAGACGGGGAAGTCACGCCGCCCCGGGGATTGCCGCGCGCCGGCCGCGAGGCCAAGCGCTCCGCCGGGGCCGACGTCGACGCACACCGGGCCCAAGCCCGCGAGCTCGAGGCCAAGCCGGCGGAGGAATACCGGACAAAGGCGGGCCGCTCCGCGCCTCGATGGCGGGGGAGGCCTCCGCGCGCGGCGAACGCGCACGGGGAGCCGGGCCGACAGTCCGCGACCGCCTCAACACCACCCCCAACGTTGGGAACACGGACGTGCCCCCACGGGGCGAGCCGGGAAGCTCGTCGCCGCCGCGACGCCGCTCGCGGGCTATGCCAGCACCCTCGACCCCCGAGGCTCGAGACATGCACCGCGAGGTGCAAACTCTCATCGAGCAAGCGGCCGTCCAGCAAGCCGAAAGCTCGGCCTCACGCATCCGTCAACAGGGGGATGCGCGGGGCGATGAAGCCGCACCAGGGGGCAAACCCTCGGTGCACGCGGGGGGGCCAGCGGGGCATCCCACCGAGCAAGGGCGCACGCCGGCCAAGGAGCGACTCCTCGACGCGCGCAGGCACTAGATGGCGACGCTCGCAATGTCATCAACGCCCGGCGCACCGGCAAGGCGGACGCGCGAGCGGCAAGGGGTTACCACCCTCGACGGGGTGGGCGCTACGACGGCGGCGAGGACCGCTCCCCGACGCCGGAGCCCCCGGCACTCGCGTGTTCGCCGGGGAGATCCGAGCGGCGAGCGTTCCCCCAACGCTTCCGCCAACCCTCGACGATCGTCAAGTACAACGGGGAGACGGACCCCCGTGTCCGGCTCAACGACTACCGCTTGGCTTGCCCCGGGGGCGGGGCCACCAACGACGAGGTCATCATCCGCAACTTGCCCCCGCATCCGGGCGACGCGGCCCCGACATGGCTCGAGCATTTGCCCGCAAGCCGGATCCATAATCGGGACGACCTAGTCCACACATTCGTGGGCAACTTCCGGGGCACATACGTGCGCCCCGGGGAACTCTTGGGACCCTCGCGCTCCGCACGCGAAGCCCGGCGAGTCGCCGCGGGACTTCATACGGCGCTTCTCCAAGCGCGCACGAGCTCCCCGGCCGTGGCACGGTCCGAGATCGTGCACGCCTTCCTCGAGGGCACCACGTGCCGGGACCTCGTGCGGGAGCTGGGACGCAGCCCGCCCGCGGACTCCAACGAGCTGTTCGACATCGCCACCAGCTTCGCCTCCGGGAAGAGGCCGTGGGGGGCGATCTTCGACGCAAAAAGGGCAAGCGCTCCGAGGACACGCCCGCGGAGGGTAGCGGGGTCCAAGGAGCCACACCGCAACGACAAACGGGGCAAGAAGGGGAAGAAGCCGCGCCGCGAGGCGCGCGAGCAGGGGCACAACGGCGGCAACGCCGAAGCCCTCGCTGTCGACCCGGCTCGACGGGGCCCTCGACCGGCTCCTCGAGGCCCGGGGGTATTCGACGACATGCTGAAGAAGCCATGTCCCTACCACAAAACCCCAGTGCAACACACCCTTGAGTAGTGCGACATGCTCAAGAAGTTCTATGGCCGCGCCGCCGCGAAGGAGGCAGAGGCCAAGAAAGACGGGGGCGATGGCGACACCGGCGGCTTCCCCGCCGTCGAAAATGTGTTCCTCATCTTTGGGGGACCCACCGTCGACATGTCAACCCGGCAGCGCAAGAAGGAGCGACACGAAGTCCTCGCCGCGGAGAGGGCGCCTCCGGCCTTTCTCAATTGGTCGGAGGATGTCATCACCTTTAGCCGGGAAGACCACCCGAATCGCATCCCCCAATCCGGCCAAGAGCCCGCTGGTGGTCGATCCCATCATTGGGAACGCCCGGTTCTCAAAAGTCCTTATGGACGGAGGCAGTAGCCTCAACATCCTCTTCGCGCATACATTGCGCCCGATGGGGATCGGGGCCGGGACCGACCGCGGCCCGGACAAAGCCGTTCCACGGCATCGCGCCCGGCAAGCGGGTTCGGCCCCTCGGGCGCATCGATCCGCCGTCCGGTTTGGTACCCCTAAGAACTTCCGCAAGGAGACCCTCACCTTCGAGGTGGTGGGGTTCAAAGGGGCCTACCATGCCATCCTTGGGCGACCTTGTTATGCCAAATTTATGGCGGTCCCCAACTACACCTACCTGAAAATGAAGATGCCCGGTCCAAACGGCGTCATCACCGTCGGGTCGTCCATCGAGCACGCATTCGATCGCGATGTCGAGTGCGTGGAACATGCAGGAGGCACTAGCGCCGGATGAAGCGCCGGTAAACACGCCGGGAGAAGATGGTCAACGAGGACCTCGACTCCGCCACCAAGCACGTCGGCGCCTTCGAGGCCGCCGAGCGGACCAAAGGGGTCCCCCTCGACCCGTCGCCCCCGAGGGCAAGGCGTTGAGGGTCGGCTCCACCCTCGACCCCAAATAGGAAGCGTGCTCGTCGACTTCCTCCGCGCCAACGCCGACATCTTCGCGTGGGAGCCCCTCGGACATGCCGGGCATCCCGAGGGAAGTCGCCGAGCACTCCCTTGACATCCCGCCAAACGCCCGCGTCGTACAAGAACGGCCGCGCCGCTTCGACGAGGAGCGGCGACGGCAATCGGAGCGGAGCCGCGGAAGCTCCTCGAGGCCGGATTCATCAAGGAAGTATTCCACCCTACGTGGCTAGCCAATCCTGTGCTTGTAAAGAAGAAAAATGGGAAGTGGCGGATGTGTGTAGACTATACCAGTCTTAATAAAGCATGTCCCAAAGTTCCTTTTCCTTTGCCACGCATAGATCAAATCGTTGATTCAACTGCTGGGTGCGAACTGCTCTGTTTCCTTGATGCTTATTCCGGATACCACCAAATAAAAATGAAGGAGTCCGACCAGCTCGCGACTTCATTCATCACACCGTTCGGGACGTTCTGCTACGTCACGATGCCGTTTGGCCTCAGAGACGCGGGTGCAACATACCAGCGCTGCATGCAGCACGTTTTTGGGGATCACATCGGGCGGACGGTCGAGGCATACGTGGACGACATCGTCGTGAAGACCCGAGAAGGCGGACGACCGGTTGGCGACCTTGGCGTCGCGTTCGGCCGCCTACGGGCCGATGGGGTCAAGTTAAACCCCGAAAAAATGCGTCTTTGGAATGCCGCGAGGCATGCTCCCGGGGTACATTGTCTCCCGGCGGGGAATCGAGGCCAACCCCCGAAAGGTCGCGGCCCTCGAACGAATGGGTCCGATCCGAGACCTCAAAGGGGTGCGAAGGTGTTGGGGTGCCTTGCCGCCTTGAGTCGCTTCATCTCGCGGCTCGGTGAGAAGGGCTCCGCCCTCTACCACTTACTCAAGAAGCACGAGCGCTTCTCCGGACCACCGAGGCCCCGGGACGCGCTCGATAAGGCAGGGCGTCTCCGACGCACGCCCGATTCTCACGCCGCCACGGGACGGCGAGCCCCTCGCGGCTCTACGTGGCCGCGACCACCCGGTGGTAAGCGCCGTGATCGTTGTGGAGCGCACGGAGGAAGGGGCACGCCTTGCCCGTGCGGCGGCCCGTCTACTACATCGGCGAGGTCCTCTCGGACACGAAGACGCGCTACCCCCGTGTCCGATGTCGCTATACGCGGTAGTCCTTGCGCGGCGCAAGCTCCGCCACTACTTCGAGGCCCACCCCGTCACGGTGGTTTCTTCCTTTCCGCTAGGGAGAAATCATCCGCAACCCCGACGCCGCGGGAAGGATCGCCAAGTGGTCCGTGGAGCTAATGGGTGAAGCGCTCGCCTACGCCCCCACGCAAGGCAATCAAATCGCAAATCCTCGGCGGATTTCGTCGGCCGAGTGGACAGACACACACCGCCACCCCCACAAATCCGAGCAGAGGCCGGACTGCGTTCTTCGACGGCTCCGTGATGAAAACGGGAGCGGGCGCGGGCCTGCTCTTCGTGTCACCCCTCGGGGAGCACATGCGCTACGCAGTACACCTCTACTTCCCCGCGTCCAACAATATGGCTGAGTACGAGGCCCTTCTCTGTGGCCTCAAAATCGCCATTGAGTTGGGCGTCAAACGCCTCGACGTGCGGGGGGACTCGCAGCTCGTGATCAATCAAGTCATGAAGAACGCGAGCTGTCACGATGACAAGATGGAGGCCTACTGCAAGGCCGTGCGGGCCCTCGAGGACAAGTTCTACGGCATCGAGCTCAACCATGTGCCCCGAAGGTACAACGAAGAAGCGGACGAGCTCGCCAAGATCGCGTCCGGGCGGATCACCGTTCCCCCGAACGTTTTCGCGCGCGACATCGCTCAACCCTCGGTCGTCTTCGAGCCCTACCCCTCGAATCACGACGGACCCTCGGGGGCTCCCTCGAACCCAGTGTTTGCGGAGCCCATGGACGAGGACCCCTCGAACGAGGCGTACGTGCTCTCCCTTCTCGAGGGGTACGGCTCTCACGAAGCCGATGCGATGGACATCGAGCCGGCTCCCGTCCAGGCGGACTGGCGGGAGAAATACATTGCCTGGATCGCTCGAGGGGAACTCCCCGCGGACCGGGCCGCAGCCAGGCGCATCGCCAGGATGGCTAAATCCTTCACCCTCGTCGATGGCGAGCTGTACAAGCGCGCCGCCTCCGGCATCCTACAGCGGTGCGTGCCAATTCCCGAGGGGCGCGAGCTCCTGCGGGACATCCATGCGGGGATCTGCGGCCACCACGCCGCACCCCGCGCCCTCGTCGGCAACGCGTTCCGCCAAGGCTTTTGCGGCCTACCGCGGTCGCGGACGCCGCCGAAATCGTACGCACCGCGAAGGGTGCCGGTCCTACGCCCGCAAGTCCAACTTGCCCGCTCACGCCCTACGGACCATCCCCGTTACATGGCCGTTCGCCGTGTGGGGGCCGGACATCGTCGGGCCCCTCGCGGAAGGCGCCGGGGGCTTCACCCACTTGCTAGTTGCGATCGACAAGTTCTCCAAGTGGGTGGAGGTGCGCCCCATCACGAACCTAAGGGTCGAGCGGAGCGGTGACATTCTTCACCGACATCGTCTACCGCTTTGGAGTGCCAAACTCCATCATCACGGACAACGGGTCCCGTTCACGGCCGGAAGTTCTTGGAGTTCTCGTGACAAGTTCCACATCCGCGTGGATTGGGCAGCTGTGGCGCACCCACAGACCAACGGCCAAGTGGAACGTGCCAACGGCATGATCCTACAAGGCCTAAAGCCCAGAATTTTCGACTAGCTCAACAAATCTGGGCGAAAATGGCTCCAAGAACTACCAGCGGTCGTGTGGAGCCTAAGGACCACCCCAAGCAGAGCCACCGGGTTCACCCCATTTTTTCTAGTCCACGGCGCGGAGGCCGTCCTCCCCACGGATTTAGAATACGGGTCGCCCAAGGTTCGAGGCTACGACGAGGATGCTAACCAGCGAGCCCGCGAGGACTCGCTAGACCAGCTGGACGAGGCACGCCTCGTAGCGTTGATGCATTCTGCAAGGTATCAACAGTCCCTACGACGCTATCAAGCACGCAAGATACGTCGAAGGGATTTCACCGAAGGGGATGCGGTCCTAAGGTCGCGCCAAGATAACCGGGGACGCCACAAGCTATCGCCCCCATGGGAGGGACCCTACGTCGTGGTGAAGGTACTCAAACCGGGCACATACAAGCTGGCCAACGAGGACGGCGAAGAGCTCACCAACGCTTGGAACATCCAACAGCTACGTCGCTTCTACCCTTAGCTAGGATTTTCCAAGTATTTTTGTTGTAAAGCACATCGCCAACACCCCAGTTGGCAACGACTATGTAAATACGTCAAGTCTAATGAAAAGGATAACTTGGCTTTCCCCTGAAAGCCAAGTTACCCTCGGGGGCTACTGCGGGGGGCATCCCCCCCCAAAATGGTCCCATTTTTTCACGCAAAAAACGCAACAATCCACACGCGCTAAGTTTGTTTTCTACTTCAACCTCGAGCCGCGATTCGAACAGGGCGCAGGCGGCACAGCGGAAGGAGCGTGCGAGCCAGAGATAGCCTACGCCGCGTGGCTATGGCCCTTCTCTCTCGTCTCCAACCCAGCGGGCCCCCTGCGAAAATCGAACTTCCCTAACTAGAATCCACTCAGGAAGAAGGAGAAACAAAAAAGCGTGATAAACAAACAACTTCATTTACATCTACTGCTTATGTTCATGAAACAACTTGTTTGTTTACAAAAGGCCACGAGGCCAGAATTCTGATACGCATAAACAAAAAACGGGCCTAGCGCCCAACTGCTTTCAGGCGGGAGGAGCAGCAGCGTCAGCGGCGTCCGGGAAGAGGAACTCCTCGAAGGCCTCGGCGAGCGACCCGGCGGCATCAGCAGCGAGCGCATCCATACGCTCCATGGCCACCTCGTCCTCGACGCCCTCGGGTACGACGTAGCCTTCCTCCAGCGCCTCGAAGTTTACCTCGTAGTGGGATCGCACCACTCGAGGGCCTTCGGACGCCCACTGCGGCGCCGGCGCATCCGCTCGGTGACGTGGCCACCAAGGGCGCGCGGACGGCCGGCCGGCCGAGGCCGCCGCCCGTGCCTCGCCCTCCTCGACGGTGCGGCAAGTCTCGAGGGCTGCATCGCGCAGCTCCCGCAGCTCCTGCTCGGAAGAGTTGTAGGAGGCCTGCAGCGCCTCGGCCCGCTCGCCGCGTGCCCCGGCAGCAAGGTGCGCAAGCACGGGAACATCAAGGCAAGGGATAAATCGAAAAAAAGGGAATGCGAAGTTCCCCAATCGAAAATCCAACAAGACAAGAGTCGGATTGTGGCTCACCTTCGACTTGCTTCTTCTCCATCTCGAGGTCGCGGCGCACGGCCTCGGCCGTAAGCTCGAGGCGCTTGACGGTCTCACCCCGCTCCCGGAGGGCCATCTCCTGGTTTGCGCTCGCAATGCCGAGCACAACGACCTCGCCCTCGCCCTTGGAGAGCTTGGCGTCCCGATCCGACAAGGACTTCCGCGTCACCTCGTGGGCGGCGCGCTCTCGCTCCGGCGGCCGCACGGGCATCGGTGAGAGCGGCTCGCTCCCCGCTGGAGCCGCTCCTCGGCCCCTTGGCGGGGCGGTGCGCTCTTCTTCGGAGCTGCTCCTCGGCGGCGACGAGGGCCGCGGCCTTGGCGTCGAGGGCGGCCCTCGGGTTGTCGGCCTCCTTGGCCCCCCGTCGCTCCAACCCGCGCGCCCGCTCCTCGCCCGGCGGCCGTTGCGCCGCGCCCCCTCGAGCGACGTGCGGAGCTCCCGGGTTTCGGCGCGAGCGGTGGCCACCCTCCGCCTCCCGGTTGGCGGCCGGCGTCCGCGTCTTCTCCGGTCGCGCGCGCGCATTCCACGGCGCCTCGTCACGATCGACGAGGGCCGCCCGGACCCGCTCGAGGCTCGAGCGCCGCGGTGCATCTGTCCCGAGCTCTCCGGGAGCTCATCGCACCACGCCATCGCCCGATACGCCGCCCGGTCGTCGGCGTCCGAGAGCGTCGGCAAGCGCGTCGAAGGCGCCGCACCGCTCCCCGGAGGCGGCGAACCTCGGCGTTCACCCGGTCGAAGGCGTCGCACTTGTCATGGGCACGACGCTCGAGCTCCTGGCAATCACGAGAATCGAAGCCCGTAAGCGCCAAGATTTGAATGCAGCGTACGAAAACGAAAGGGGAAAAGGACGAGCAACCATGGCTCACCTGGAAGACGAGCCAGGCCGGGCCGCCATGGACCTGCAGCGCCTCGTTCAGCGCGCGGTTGAGCGTGGCGCCGTGGCTCCGGAGCTCGCCCCCGAGCTCTGCTCCCCCGGGCGTCGGCGAACGCCGGGGGATCATCGACGGCCCCCTCCACCTGGGCAGGGTGGCCGGCGTGGGAGGACGAGGCCTCGGCACCATGTCCTCGGCCCCCCACCACCATGTGACCCTCGTGCCGCCTCACGAGGGCCCCCTCCTGGGGCTCGGGGGAGTTCGTGGGCCGGGGCCGGCCCACCCATTCCCACCCGGGCGGCGGAGAGTCGTCCGAGACCTCCACCACCTCCGCCTGCAAATCGCCGGCGGGCGCAGCTGCTTGCGCCGCCTCCGCCGGCACCTCCACCGCCGCCTCCGCGGCCGTGGGCGCCCGGCGCGGCGCCGCGCCCACCACCTCCGGGCTGCGCCTCTGCGGCCACGGGCGCCGCGGGTTGCTCCCGCTCCGCCTCCTCCATCGCAACAGCCCCCCGCGGGCTGCGCCTCCACCACGGCCGCCGCCGCGCCCGTGTCTCCCATGACGGCCGGGCCGGCCGCCCCCGGCAACCTCCGGGCCGCGCCGCGCGCAGGCGATCCGACGGCCGGGGCCTCGTGGCCCCGGCCCCGGGGCTTGCGAGCTCGCGCCCGCCGCCGTGCTTGTCCCCGGGCGCGACGCCCTCGACGAGCGCCGCCGGGTGGGGATGGACGCGTCCGTCCTCAGCACCTTGGCAGGTGCGAGAGGAGGCACGGTTGGCACCACCCTGCACAGGCACGGACAGAAGATTAGGGCGCCTAATCATCGACAAATCAAACCAAACGAAAAAGGACGGACTCCTTACCTCGAAGAGGAAAAGGCCCGTTTCCTCTTCCTCGAGGCCTCAGCAGATGAGGCCGGCGCGGCTGCCACGCCGCCGCGGCGCCTCCCGCCGGCGCCGGCCGTACGCGCGAGCACGCCCGCCCGCGCGCGGGCGCGCCCGCCGCCGCTCCTCCCAAAGGCACCGCCGCACGCGGGGGCACACTCGCCCCGCGTGCGGACACGCCCGCCAACGCGCCTCCCGACGATGGTGCGCGCGCGTGCGGGCACGCTTGCCCGCGCGCGCGCGCAGCACGCTTGACGCGCGCACGGGCGAGCTCGCCGCGCGCGCCTCCACGGCACGCGTCGGCGCGCCTCCGCGGCGCGCGCGCGCCCTTGATGTCGATGGCCGGCGGCGGGGCGCCGTTGCGCCCGCCCCGGGCGATGCCGCCCTCGCCGCCGGCGCCGGCTCCGGCGAGGGAGGCGCGGGCGCCACCGTGCGAGGGGCCCTCCCCCTCGGCCTCTTCCTCCTCGTCCTCCTGCGAGGACGAGGGCTCCTCGATCTCCGGGGAGGAGAGCCCCGGCTCCTCGCGCCGCCGTGCTCCGCGGCCCGCCGGTCGCGGCGTGCTTGACGTCGCCTCGCGTGCTCCCTCCGCGCGCCGCCCGCTCTTGCTGCTCCCGCTGCGCCGCCCGGCCACGCGCGCGGGAGTCGGGGGTGGGCGGAACGGAATTGGCAATGGTGAAAGTCACCAGCTGTACATGAAAGCAACAAGAGCGTCTCAGGAGGCAAAGGCAACGCAAAGAACCAAAACGAAATCAAGAACCACACTCACCAACGGGCCGGTGGGGAGCATCTCGATGTCCCACGGAGTCCGCCCCGCAGGCGACGGCACCCGGGTGTCGACGGCACTCCGCGCCCGGGTGAGCGCGTACGGCCGCTCGAGGGGCGTCGGGAGCATCCGCGACCTCGCCAGGTCGACGGGGTTGGCCGCCTCTGTCATCTCGAAGATGCAGAGCGGCCTCTCCATCAACGGCACGATCCGCCGGTGATGAAGGAAGGCGAGGACGCCCATCGCGTTCAGCCCCATCTTCGCCAGGCGCTGCAGCGCGGCCAGGACCAATTCCTGCCGCGCCCGATGATGGGGTGGGGACACCCCGTAGCCCCAGGAGGCAGGCCTCTCCTTGAACACCCGGCAGGTGTAGGGGGGAAGGCCGGGCTCGGCATTGCGCAAGTAGAACCATCCCCGCTCCCAGCCGGCGTTGTTCGTCGTCATGGTGCAGGGGATGTACACGTCCTTGAATTGCCCCCGCAGGGCAAGCGACATCCCGCCGGCGCGCATCGCGCGGCGGGTCCTTGGCTCCGTCGTGGGCTGCGTGACGAGCTCCACGCGGAAAAGGTGTACCCAGAGCTCCCAATTAACCGGGATCCCCAGGTACCCTTTGCAGACACCCACGAATGTGGCCGCCTGCGAGATCGCGTTGGGGGCGAAGTTGTGCAGCTCCACCCCGTAGTGGTGGCACATTGCCCGCATGAAGGTGCTCGCCGGCGCGGTGAAGCCCCGCTCATGGTAGCGGATGAAGCTCACCACGTAGCCCTCCGGCGGGTTGGGCTCGTGGTCCGCAGCCCGGCGGCACGATCCACTCCCGGCGGACGTCCGTCTTCGTTGGCCGCCGGCCGGCCGGCGGCGACCGGCTCGCCAAGGGCCAAGCGCGTCACCGTCGACCTCTCCCGGGCATACGGCTCCGGGATCCTAAGGGGAGGCCGAGGCGGCGCCATGGAGAAGGCAAAAGAAAGCGAGGACGGAGGACGGAGAAACGGAAGGAAAGCTCTAGCGGCGACACGGTGCGATGGCGGGAGCTAGGCGAAGACGAAGGGGCGGGGACCGAAAATGGTGAGATGCCAAGGTAAAAAACCGCCGTCTCCTCCTCCCCCGCAGCCTTTATAGGCCGACGGGCGAGCTCTCCGGAGCGGACGCCCCGCTAGCATTGCTTGCGGGGAATCTTTCCATCGCGTCGACGAGCGGGCCCCACCACGACCGCAGGCGGCCACGTCACGGCGGGCGGGCCATCATCACGGCAAAGACCCGCGACAGAACCGAGGCGAAGCGGTCACGTCCGCCCGCAACGCCGCCCACTACGCGCGCGCGCGCGCAGCGCCTAAAAAGGCGCGCCCGCGCTGCAAAACCGCGGCCACGACCGCAAGGCACTTAAATGCCCGGGTCCCTTGCCAAGAAAGGAGAACCCTCGAGCGGGGCGAACCCCCGACTCGAAACAAAGGCGACCCTCGATGGGATATCAGCGTGAGAAGGTCGTCCGGGACCTGCTCGATGTAGAGCAGGCAACCGCGGGCACCCATGCCACGTAAAACCCTCGAGCGGCATGACCCTCGGCTCCAAACAAAAGCGACCCTCGATGGGATATCAGCGTGAGAAGGTCGTCCGGGACCTGCTCGATGTAGAGCAGGCAACCGCGGGCACCCATGCCACGTAAAACCCTCGAGCGGCACGAGCCCCCGGCTCGAGATGACGTCAACCCTCGATGGGATATCGACGTGAGAAGGTCGCCCGGGACCTGCTCGATGTAGAGCAGACACCGCGGGCACCCATGCCACGCAAAACCCTCGAGCGGAGCGAGCCCCTGGCTCGAGACAATGTCAACCCTCTAAAAGAAAGCACATACGCTGTGCTACCAACCAGCACCTCGAGGGCTGGCTCGCCCAGACCCCTCGACGGCCGCAAACGTGAAAAGACGGGGCCGCCCAGGCGCCACCCCGCACGGCCCTACTGATCAGAGGTTCGAAGCCTGACCCTCGACGGGTTCGAACAAGCGCCACAGATCGCATAGTTAGGGACAACGAGGGCACGCGCATTCGAGCCGTTCCTCGAGCCCGTCGGCTCGAGGGTGCCCCACATGTCGTGTTCGAGAGCCAGCGAGGGCAGCTAGCCGGGGGGATCCCACCGAGGGAGAGCTTCCGCGCCCTCGGTCCCTAGCGAACGGGACCGAGCCCCACCTAGCAAACCCGCGCAAGCGCTTCCATGGACGTGTCTCCGGACCGCGCAGCCTACCCTTATCAAACGGGGCATGGGCGTCCACTTGAACCACCCGCTACCAGCTCGATGAGGAATCAGCAATTCGTGACCCGCTCGATGGGAGTTGCAGAAACCTCACCCTCCGTCCCGCGGAGGGACGGCGAGGGCGCGTTTGAAAAACAAGTCGTCAGGCTCTACCCGATCGCCTCGAACGGGCCAAGGCTCGGGGGCTTGACGCACGGCTACACCTCCTTGAAACTGCACCCGCCCGAGACAGTGTCAGCGGTGCGTGCACCCCCGAAGCCGGCTGAAATACCGCCGATGCCGGTTGGCATATGTGCCACGTCTCTCTGACCAAAATTCTCGCGGTAAACCCCTGCAGGAGTATCCACACTCCTGCAGGGCTTCGGGGGCTAGACCCGCGGGTCCGCTGACGCGGCCCCACGGAAAGCGTTCGCAAACAAGGAGGGAAGAACGTCCTATCAGTAGGTTCCAGCATCTGCGGGAGCCGCAACGGCAAACCCACAGATGCTCGGGGGCTACTGTCGGGGACAGCCCTAGGGGGCCCCTTAAACAATGGGGGAAACCCCACTTAAAACCCAGAACGAAACCCGATAATATTAAGCCTAACCATGCAGGTGCCTAACCATGCAGGACACGGCCCACAGGGACTCCGACGGCCCATCGAGGCGGCCCACGTAAGGATCCCCTCGAAATGGACTCCGCCTCGTTCGAGGCTGCACGCTCCCTTCGGCCGGGCATCGCCCCGCTCGAGGGGCAGCACTTCCCTCGAGCGGGTTGCGCCTCGCTCGAGGGTACGCCGCCCGCCCTCGGCCGGGGCCCGCCACGCTCGCGGGCGTCCCGCACGCGTGCGCCGGCCCCGTACACGGGCATTTAACGCCCGACGCCGCGGAGACGGCGCCATCATGCGCCGGGGCTCGCACCCCGGTGCCGCCGCACCAACTCCCCGGGGAGGAGCCCATCCCCGCCACCGTGGGGAGGGTACGGTGGAGTGCGGCCGGTGTCGGTCCCGTGACACCGCACGCACGCCCCGTACGGCTAACGCGCCGAGCCCCTCGAAAGGGGGGCCGGCGCACCCTCGATGTACTTTCTTGTGACCCTACAGGGTTAGGTGGAGGCGGTAGGCCGGTGGACTGCCATCCCCGCCACTGTAACGGCGTGGCCGCCGTACCCGCACGCGCAGGCGCACGCCGGACCCTGTAGCGACGACTCCAGCCCCGTGAGGCGCGTTGGGAAGGAACGCCGTTCTGCCAACTCCTGTGCGCCGTACGGGCCTGCGTCAACACCTCCCTCGAGCCTATCAGAGGACATCACCGCCATCCGTTGCCCTCCTACCCTCGAACCGCCACTGTTCGGGTACAAGTCAGGCCATGATGACCAGATCGTGGCGAGGATCGCACGGACGGCCGCCCACTCTACACCGTAGCACGTCGCACTTCTCCACATAGCTAAGTAGCGCGGCGCGCATGTAACCCGTCGTCCCCTTGATCTATAAAAGGGGAGGCGAACCCCCAGCCGTGGGGGGGACGGAGTTCAAGACAGCACACCGTGCACTCACTCTCTTATTCTCCCACAACATCTTCAGCCACTCTTCAGGGACTTGGAAGCCACGCTTCCTCTCCCGCCTTGCTTGTAGCAGCCCCACTACAAGCACCCTCGGTGCTAAGTAATACAGTGCCCCGAGCACGCCCCTGCTGGACGTACGGCCCCCTCGGCCGGAACCAGGATAAACCTCTGTGTCACTAGTTACTTAGCATCGACCATTGAGGGATAGACCACGGCGCTATCTACTGGTTAGTGTCGGGAGCATATTCCGCACCGATAGTGAGAACGGAGAAATCCTTGCCCTCATTTGATCTTGAGTCACACCATCCTTATCGAAAATTTGACATAGTTGAACAAATGCTTGGAGGTAAAGGTTCGGATCCTCTTTACCGGTGAAAGGCGAGTGTTGCACCATGCGGATAGTTGAAACCTTGATCTTGAACGGTCTTTCGGTGTCTTGAAGGTTTATGATAGGTAGATCAACGACGTCTGGGGTGCATAGCTCGATCTTGCGCTCCGGTTGCAGTTGTTCTCCCATGGGTGGCGGTTGAGGTTGATCTTCCTTTGGACTTGGAGGTGGTGATTCCCTTGGAGATTCCGACGGTCCTTCGACTTCGGCTTTTGAATCTAGGGTTTCCAACCCTTTAGCTTGTGTTGCACGTCTCCTTTGCCTGTAAAGTTTTCCTGGATCATCCATAAAAGAAAGTTTGGGTTTCTTGGAGAGGTAGCCAACCATCTCCAGTTAGGGTAAGCAAAAACAAAAATCTAAAAAAAGAAAAATTAGGGTTAATTAAAAAACTAGAATAGATTGATTTTTTTCTTTTTCAAGATGATCAAAGATAAGAGATGCAAAAGAAAATCAAAAGAAAAACTGAAAAATATTCAAAAAAAATACTAGATTGGATCTTGATTGCTTGTTCCCTGGCAACAACACCAGAAAAAGGGGCTTGTTGACGGTGTATATTCGTATCAAACTTCGTATGGATTTGCAAGCGGATAAATCCCTCGTCGTAGTAAAGGGACCCTTCTTCCCTTAAGTCTGAGAACCCAAGGTATCGAATCTGTGGAACAATGTGCAATGCAAGGATTCAATCTAGTAAACCAAGGAAAGCTATCTTTTGAAAAACCAAGTTGCATCTAATCTAAGATATCATCAAGAGAACACATCTAATCTAATCTACTAAAGAGGTAGCAAGAGAAAGCAAAGAGATAACCGATCTAGAGAGTCTAGATCATGCTTATGTTGTAGCTCCAAACAAGATAGATGAAGATAGAAAAGCGAACCTCATTAAAAGCATCTTTAAACAGTGGCCTCCGGTCCGATTCCGAAGACACCCGCCTTTTGGAGCCACCGTTCTGTCACAACGCACCCCTATTCGTGCGGGTTAGCCTAGGGTGAGTTCGATAAGAACAAGTTGAAATCACTTGGTTGGTCCGGTATGCACCTCTAGCCTGGGGAAGAAGCAAAACCAAGGGAGAACAAAATCATCGAGAAGGCACTTGATTGCTAGAAATCAGATTCACTATAAATGCTTCACCATGAATGATTACATGAACAAGATCACCACTGGGATGCTACCTCGATCTTGATCCTTGCTCCGGAGCTCCGACATGGTCTTCCATGCAAGGTTCCCACGTCATCTAGGGAGACCCTAGACAACTAGCACGACCCTCCTCTCCGAGATGGTGTCCCTCTAGCTTCTCTGCTCCTCGACGGCTGATGACGAATGAATTCTTCCGTGGCTCTCGACCAGGGGGCTATAAATAGTCCAAGAGGCAGCTAGGTCAAAGGGGGCGACTAGGCCTCGAAGTGGCCTGGACTGGCCGACCTGGGACGACCGACCTGGGCCCACTTCAGCCCAGCCCGCGACCTCCTTTGCTCGGTGTTGCTGACCGAGTCTTCTAGAGTCTTCCCCCTTCTGCATGTGGGCCCTTGTCATCGGTTTCTCTTAGAATTAGATGAAGCACCTTGTCCCACAAGATTCGGCAGATTTCTGACTGGGTCCTCAGAGTTTTTCATCTTCTCGGGTTTGGTCCTTGGGCTTCTTGGAGTCATGTTTACTTCATTGCTTGACTTGTACTGGGCTTCAAGGTCTTGTCACGAGGTGCTTAATGAACTTATCCTGGAAGTCTTGCTTTCAACACTGAAATCCTACATAAACACTTTACTCCAAAACCGACATGCACAAATGAACTTGTTATACCAAGGGGGTTAGTACCAATGGATAAGATATAAAATTCATGCCAACACCAAAGGTAAACTCATGGCTAGGTTGCCGGAATTTCACCGTCAACAGAGTACTAATTAGGAAGCTCATGAAATCTTTATCCGCATAGGCATGTAGCTTTGCAAGGCTCTAGATGCCAACAATGATAATAGTGCGTTTGGCACCGCTCCCTGCGTTTCAACTTCAGCTACTGTAGTCCCCTGTAGCATTTTTGTAGCACAGAGCGGGGGGAGAGACCTTTGGTCCTCCGACCCCCCCCCCCCCCCCCCCCCCCCGCGTAGTGGGCAGTAGCACGGAGCTGTTCAGTTTGGCTCCATGATACAGTGGAAAACAATAGCGACAACGACATTTCACTGTAGCATGGAGCCGAA
Source organism: Cenchrus americanus (assembly GCA_947561735.1). Taxonomy (NCBI): domain Eukaryota; kingdom Viridiplantae; phylum Streptophyta; class Magnoliopsida; order Poales; family Poaceae; genus Cenchrus; species Cenchrus americanus. The sequence continues at coordinate 30,432,807 of OX387244.1, read as the reverse complement.
TCGCTCACAGCCGAATCAACACCAAGCGCACCCTAAGACATGACACATGATGAGAATAAATTTCTATTAGGAAATAAAAATCAATCTCTTTGTTGAGCATCACAAGACTCTAATATATATATATAAATATGAGATGGAAATAAAAATGTTTCTCCAATAAAGAAGAGGGGAACCGTGACCCCAACTTTGGTCTCATGATAACTTTAGACAACCAAAAAGCTCTTCCATAAACTGTACTTCGTAGAAAACCTGAAAGACATCTAGGCCCTTAGTGGGTTTTGGTCTATTGATTGACAACTAGATTAAAAATCTAATGTCCTTGTTAAGAACGTGAGCAGGTTGTAACATATAAATGACAAGGCATAAGGCATAATATATGACATTGGTTATCTACATTTAGAAAACAAGCTATGAGTGTACAAGATAAGTTGAGGCATGGTTTTAGCCTCATATTGTGAAATGGCTTAACTCAATGGTGAATGTCATGATATTTGATATGTGTGTTCCCTTGAAGCATGTAGATGGTATATAACAAGCTAATGAAGGATAAGAAAGAGGCATATTGATTTTGGAACATTGGATGGCCTCTTATTGAAGGAAGAAGCTTCTTATAATAAAAAGGGGTAGTTAAATTAAAAGAAGGCGTGATCTCAATAGAATTCCACTCTTGATGTTGAATCAAAGCTTAACTCAAATTGGCAACAAATGGATGAAGAAATCAAGCAAAGGATTAGCAACGAGGTACTAAGCTAAGGTTGGCCGAGTAGTGACTTGGACCATGTGCTTGGCTAGGGTGAAGTGGCTATAGCTTGGAAAGTTTCGAGGTATCAAGTCGAGCCTAACCGAGTGAAGCAGTGAAGAAGCATTACATATTCGTTGAGTCATGCGAAGGGTGACTTAATCGAGATTTGGGTTTCATTCTTATATAAAGGTTAAAGTCACTAGCTCAAGGTAGAACTGCTCAAACCAATGAGACATTGATGGATGGATCTCTCATGAGGATATATTGATCAAGTATGGCTCTTCTTGAAGAAGAAGCTCAAGAGTTCTATTATTGCATTTATATTTGATCTTGAGTATAGGTACATCGTACTATCAAGAGGAATGCATCACAAAGAGTTTTGATAATGTCTTAGTGCTCAAGTAACCCATGTGAGTTGAGAGAGACACAAAAACCCCACGTGCACGTCTTCGCGTTTGACCCTGTGTCAAAATCGGTGGCACCGGTTTTGGGAAACCAGTGGCACCGGTTTTGTATCAGCCGACTCAATGGCTAGTTTTTGAAAACTCGGTGGCACCGAGTTTGGGAACTCGGTGGCACCGGTTTTCACTAGAGTTTGCAACGTCTAGTTTTGGGAAGTCCGGAGTATCCGGGTTTTTACCGGAGATTCCGGGTTTTAACTCCAACGGCTAGTTTTTTGGGAGTCGGGTATTTATACCCTTCAACCTCTACTGTTGCAAGCTGCTATTCCTGAGGTTGCTAGAGTGCTTCCTTGCTATTCCTTGCCAAGCCAAAGCCATTTTAGCTCTCCCCAACCCCTATTTGTGAGGTTGTTTGATCTTCGCTAGATCTAGTGAGTTGGGTGGTAGAGAGAAACCTTTGTGAGCAATTCAAGAGCACTTGTATCCCTTGAGCACTATTGGACGTCGTCAAGGTCGTGTGAATCGTTTGTTACTCTTGGAGGATTGCCTCCTAGACGGCTAGGCGTCGCCCACAAGCTCCCAAGGTGTGGTGAGCTGTGGGACAGTTTGTGAAGGTCGTGCTTCGCCTCCGAAAGGGAAGAAGCTATCTAGTGGATCAGGAAAAGGGTTGAATGCAACCCGGCTTCGGTAGGAGAAGCACCCAACGGAGACTAGGATTCACACGGTGGTGAATCTGAACTTCGGTAAAACAAATTCTTGTGTCTCGTGTTGGTTTACCTCGCATTTACCTTGATATATCTATCCTTGCTTGCTTTTGTCACATTGGTGGAGCTACTTGGTTGTTAGTGTTTGTGAAGTGCAGGCACTCTATATTCATCAAGGAGCTGATCCTTAAGCCATACACCAAGGTTGAGTTCAATTCAAACCAGAAGGAGAAGTAGAGGGGAGTCACTACCAGGCAAACCCGGTGGCACCAGATTTGCAAAACCGGTGGCACCGGTTTTAGGCAGTGTGCTTATTCCGCTGTGAAGGCGCCAGTCCGGAGATTCCGGAGATTTATCCAGAGATTCCGGACTTTCCAGAAACTCCGGAGAAAAGTCCGGAGTATCTGAGGTTCACTCATAAATTTGTTTTAAGTGGTGATTTTCAGGACTCGCCTATTCAACCCCCCCCCCTCTAGGCGACATCAAGATCCTTTCAATTGGTATCAGAGCCTGGTGCTCCGATTCGAGCTTAACTACTTGGAGTTAAAAAGATGTCAACTACTTGTGAGGTATCGTTTGAGCCTCTTCAGTTTGACGGCTCAAACTACTCTTCTTGGTCTGCTCATGTTCTTCATGTTTTAAATACTTGGGTCCTCTTTTTGAGCGAGTTGTGGTTGCTAGCATCCTTCTCGAGGATTTTGATAGTGAGGACACATCCAACCTATCAAAGGAGGAAAAGGAAAATGTGCTCCATAACTACTCTATTACTAACCTCATGTATAATAATGTGAGCAAGGTTATTCAATAACTCATCTTCAACAATGAAGACATTTGCGATGATGCACATCATATTTGGGTGGCACTCAAACACATGTATACTAGTGCCGATGATGAAGATGAAGAGGAGGAGTCACTAGAGGAGTGCTCAACATCAACATCTTGCATCCCACCTCCAAAGACCTCATCCATGAAGCAAAAGAGCGACAACATTGCGACCACTGCCTCTAACCAGGCAAACTTGGTGGCACCTAGTTCAGAACTCGGTGGCACCGGGTTTGGCAGTGATCAACACCAACTTGCTTCGTCGAACTTCAGAGCAGCTTCACACAAGCCTATTGAGGTATCTACAGCCCCTAGTACTTCCTTACTAAGCACTAACAATTCCAAGTCTCAAGTGACTAAAGGAAGAAGTAAGAAGGGAAGTGAAGTTGAGAAATTTGACTTCGAGCTTGACAAGATGACCAAGAGAGACAAGAAGAATGTGCTAGAGCTCATAAAGAGAGTAACAAGACAAGAAGATGAGCTCACAAGACAACAAGCATATCGTGACTCCTTTGAAGAAGATTTGAAGAAGCTTAAGGAGTCAAATGATGTCTTGTCTAGAAAGTGCAAGGAGGACATTACCAAGGCATATGCTTGTGCTACTAACTCTCTATCTTGTGCAGCATCCTTGGAGAAGGAAAATCAAACTCTCAAGGACCAACTTGAGGAAATCACTTGCAAGTTTGGAACTTGAATATTCTCATGAGAGGCTTGTAGAATCACACACTTTGCTAGAAGTGACAAATCAGGTTTTGGTAAACTCGGTTAAATCTTACACACCTCATTGCACCACTAGCACATGTACTCAAGTTACATATGATATATCTTGTGCTAACCCATGTGACCCAAAAGGCAAACCCTCTTGGTATGATCAAGTAATTGCAGAATCTTGTGATGACTTCATTGCTCAAGAGAATGATGATCTTATGCAAGAAGTTGAAAAACTCAAGAAAGAGGTGGCTAAGTTGAAGAGAAAAGAAAGGTGCCACCTTCTCAAGATAACCGTGAGCCCATGGTGAAGAAGCTTGATAAGAGGACAATCGTCACTAGATCAATCTCCCAACAAAGCCACAAGATCAATGATCACAAGATTGAGGACAAGATGAAGCTAGATCACATCAAGTTCTACAAGTGCTCACACATGGGACACTATGCATCCATGTGTTCATTCAAGCAAGAAGACAACTCAAATCAATCAAAGAGGCAAAGAAGTCTTGCTCAGAGAAGATGCTTTGGTTGTCATGAGAAAGGGCACAAGATTGAAGCTTGTATCAACCAGGCAAAGGTTCCCTCAGGGAAACCCGGTGGCACCTATTTCACCTGAGAAACCCCATATGAAGCTCAACAAGGGATTTCTGAAGGCTCAAGCAAAATTCAGAGAGAAGTATGGCTCAGGGACAAGTGTAAATGACAATGGCAACATCAAGCACAAAATTTGCTACGCTTGTCGTCAAAAGGGACATCTTGGTAAAGATTGTCCCAATAGTAAGATTCCTAAGCTCAACCATGTTCACTTTAGTAATGGGAAGCTTAGGAGTAACTCAAATGACTCTAGTGCCCCTAAAGTGGTTACTTCACGAAGGAAGGGCACAAAGGCCATTTGGGTACCTAAGTCCTTGATCACTAACCTTGTCGGACCCAATGCACGTTGGGTACCAAAACATGCCTAAAAGGACATTGCAGGTACTTGGAGTAACATTGGAAGCTTGGTTCACTTGAGAAGATATTAATTTTCATTCATCTATATCTCAAGAGAAATTTTGTGACTCTTCAATAGAAAAGGGCCAAGTGACATAAATCAAAGAAATCTCAAATGCTCCTCCCATGATAAGTACCTCTCACTGTTGTTGTTCACTCTCATATGCAAAAATTGCTCATGTGCTAGTTGATCATATGAGGAGGACAACTTACATGTGTTCTCTTTGGGAAAATTATGTCAAATATCATTCGATGTTATTAACCGCTTCATCTAGAAGCATTGAGTGACTTGTCCATGCAGGAGAACTTATGTGAGCTAAAAGAGCAAGAAAGAATCAAGAAAAGGATGATCAACTCTCGAGAAAAGCAAATTTGTAGAACTCAGGGAAAATCCGGTGGCACCGGATTTATAAACTCGGTGGCACCGAGTTTCCCAGGATCAGCAAGGGCTGGAGAGGAAATGTTTGCAAATACCTCAAGGCACATTATTCTTGATTCAAAATAAAAGGAGACTAAGCAAATAAAGTTTGTAAGCTACTCTTGATCTCATTCCACATATTCTTATTTTCTTATGAACTTTGACCAAAATGTGGAGCTTGCTACCCTAGTGCTTTAATTCAGCCAAAAGTGCACTTCTCAAGATTCAAATACTTGATGCACCTATTTAGGGGGAGCTCACTTCACATTTTGTGTCTCTTGGTACTAACATCACTTGCAAGAATTCATGTGTGTAGTTCAAGTTTGAGGCATCTCAATATTTTATCTATACTCTTCGCTTGAATAAATATTATGGCAAGGGTGTTGGTTGTGAGCAAGCCACATGACAAGGAGGTCACCAATCCATATCTGTAATTGTATCTCTTTCTCTTTATTTTTGGATTGGATTACATTTATCTTTGGCTACTCACCATAGCATGGTTTAAATTCCTTAACTTGGACATATTTGACCAAGGTAGTGCACATGTCCCTTCCATCCACATATCCTTGTGTGCACTATATCTTTGAGGAGTTTATCCCATGCTATGAGGTTTCATGTTGGGTGACTTACTTCCATTCCACTCTCAAAGAGTCATCCAATGTGAGACTAGAGCTTGTGCTTTTAATATTTGTGTTCTCTTGTCATCTTAGCACACAACGGGTATTTCTCATCAAAAGTGACAAGAAGAAGTTATTGAAAGACTAAAAGGTGCAAGTTAACTTATGTGACTTTCTCTAAGTGAGAAAATCTAGAATGAAGGCAAAGGTATGAATCCTAAATTCAAGTTATTAATTTGGGCATCTAGGCCCTATTCTTGCTAGTGTGAGTTTTGGTGTGCAAAGGGAGCTAGCATCACCTTGATTTGTTGCTTGGTGGTAGTGATGAGCTTTTAGATATTTAGTTGATGCCTCACAAGTTTTTGTTGGAAATTCTGTTTTTCTAACTGTGACTGAAAATTTTAGTAGAGGCATGAGCTAAATATGCTAAGACCTATCTTGGCTAGTAATCTTTGCATACTCTTTGTGAATTAGGGTAGACTTTCAAAATTCACTAGCATGTGTAGGTGGTGTGCCTTTTGCAAAATTTTTTGAGTCTTGATCTTTTAGATCATGTCTTGTTGTCTATAGTTATTGTTGCTCATGTTTGACTGTTGGCTAACCATAAATGACAAGATTCTCTCAAGTTCAAAGGAAGCTACTCATTCTTATCTCAAGGGATTGCAAACTTTTGATTTCTCACATTTCATCAAAATTTCTCAAAATCCATATCTGAGACAGAAGGTTGTGCAAAAATGAATATAAAGGCGGAGAAAGAAAGGGAAATGAAAAAGGAAGTGCAGTTTTGAAAATATGGACAAAAGTCTGCGGGTCAAGTAAAACTCGGTGGAACCGGTTTCCGAAAACCGGTGGCACCGGTTTCTGTCGACAATAAAAGGATAAGACCCGTGACTCACCCTACACAGTCACCATTCATCCCCATTTACCCCCACGACCCAAAACAGTAAATGGAGAGGCAAGAGGGGCGATTCCATGGCGATTTGAGGGCTCAACCGTGGGATTCAAGGAGTGAGGCAAGAATCTGGTCCTCCAATCCAGTGGGATCGAGTTCCCCTCGGTTTCTTGGTTGCAGCAACACTCTCACCATGTCAGGAGGTAACCTTTGTGGAGTTTTGCTCGATCTACTTTTCTAGGGACTATCTCTTGGATTCCTTTGGTAGAATGGCTTCTATATGGACCTAGAACAGATTAAAATCAATGGATTGAAGATTTATTGGCTGCTGGTCAGGGGCACATTCTAGGGTTCATACTGAACCCGGTGGCACCGAGTTTCCTAACTCGGTGGCACCGGTTTCAATACAGGTTCTCTGATTCAGTTGCAAAATGGGCTCCAGAAAATTCAATTGCATATATTTGTGGCAGAGAAATGTTCCTAAGACCCATATGTATCTCCTTTGTTCACAGATCCAAGGATTGACTTGGTCTATGGGAGAAGGCAACCTAGAACGAAGAATGCAAGTTTTGAGTTCAGAAGAAGAGAAGGAACAAGCAGCGCTCATGAAATTACAGAAGATGTTCCAGAGCCACCGAGAATGTCAAAAAGGGCAGCAAGAAGAATTAATCTCCCTAGAGGTGCTATGCGCATTGAGGACTCCGAGCCTGAGTCAACCTCTAGTGATGATGATGAGGAGAGCCTATACAGGCAGGAACCATCCCCTTCTGAGTCACCTACAGCAGCAGCTCAGCGTAAGAGAAAGGGCAAGAACATTCGCACAGCTAGCCATGAGCATAGTCAGGGCACCGGAGAGGATGACAGTGATGGTGAGTATGAAGGCATCTCAGTTCTTGGACCGCAGCCCGTTGAGAGTGGTGCAGTGACTCACTTCAATGTGAGAATGAGGCCACCCGTTGACCCTGAGCACCGCAACATAGTCAACTATAAGGGAAGGGGTATGACAGAGAGGGCAAGAAAGGAAAGGGAAAAGAATCCTTTGACCATTGGTGGAAGGAATTTGGATTATCGTTTTGTCACCAAATTTCATCAAGACTATTATGCAAGTGCCATCATCAAGAAAGACTTCCCCATTGCTCGCTCAGAATACATTGATTGGGGATTCTTGTCAGTCATGGAGGATCAGAAGAATGTTGAAATTATTCATGAGTGCAAGAGGAAAAATGTTTATGACATCATGGGGGTTGCCAAGTCATGGAACAATGAAGTGATTGCACAATTCTATGCCACATGTTACTGCACCACTTGGAAGAATGACAAAATTGTGCATTGGATGACCGAGGGAAAATGGTTTGGCATCACTATCACTGAGTTTGCCTATCTACTTGGTTTTAATGAAAAAGATCTTGGAAGGATGAAGATCCATAGGGATCATGACATGGACAAGGTAGATACGAAGTTCATGTATATCCTGGGACAAGAATGGAACTTTGGACGAGTCAATGGCATGCTACCATTCTATGCATACTTGCACCGCATGTTTAGAAAAACACTTGCTCCTAGAGAAGGGGACCAATCAAATGTGTCAAATTATGGAAGAGATTTGTTGAAACACATGTGTCCTAGTGAGCCGGAATTTAGTGTTGTGGACTACATTTGGGAGGAAATTCACTCCATCTCCGCCTCGCCACAAAAGAGTTGTGGATATGCTCCTTATCTCATGCATGTCATTGAGACCATCACAAACTACACATTTGTCTATGATCATGAGCATAAGCCATTCCACTTGAAGAATGATGTTGTGGGACCATCTCTAGCTTATTTGGAAAGGTCACAGGGAAATTTTGGAGGCTAAGAAGCCCCCGAACAGCCCACTGCAGCTGCTGCACCATCTAGGGCAACAAGGCCTTCACATGGTCGAGGGCGTGGACGTGGGCAGCAACAAATGCAAAAGCCCCCCTCCCCACTTAGAAAATTGTTCAACTTTTGGTGTGGGTCTTGCATGAAAGCAAATGATGTGGTTCACAAGGAAAGACAACTTAGGAAGAGGGATTCAAGGATGATAAGGCTCATGTATGAAAACCCCTCTCTCACAAATAGGTCTCCCATGCCACATGCACCATCCGATGAGGAAGAGAGTGAGCCGGAGACCTTTGAGAGCATTTGGGAAAGATCACAAGAAGTTGATCCGGCAACCAACAAGGATTACTGGGACAGAGCCTATGGAAACTCATATTACAATCCAACCTTTGGAGGAGTGTATAGTGCTAGATCATCTTATTCAGAGGTTCCTTTCATGGGCACAAAAGGCCAAGGCACATCCTCTAGCATGCCTCCCGTGGATCCTAATGCACAAGGAAGTTCAAGCGCTGTTGGTGGATACTTCTATGGCAGTCTCTTTGGCTCGGTGAACCCATATGAGGGAATGTCGTCTCACTATCCTCCATTTCCGCCACCACCACCCTTTGTGCCTCCGAGTCAGTTTGTGCAACCGTCTCAAGATGATGAAGAAGAACCATGAGCAGCTGTCCAAGACCCCCAAGACCTTTATTGGTGATTAATGACAAAGGGGGAGAGAGGTGTCGATTGAAAGCTTGTTTGCTCTGTTCTACATCTGCTCTGTCTACACAAATCCGGTGGAACCGGTTTCCAGATCTCGGTGGCACTGGTTTTGGTGTGTCTCAGACAGTTCTCAGTATCCCTTCTGTCAGGCAAACTCGGTGGCACCGAGTTTCCAGAACCGGTGGCACCGGTCTTGGCTGTTGTATGCAACAGGCCCTTGTAATAAATTTCTCCTAGCTTCAGTTGGACTTGAGAACCTTTGTTATGTGTGCTAAAATGTGTGGTGAACCTTTTAATGCTTATTAAGACTCAATTGCATGTTAGTGTGATTTTATATGAGTGATGTATTGCTTTTTGACAGGGCTGCCTGGGCAAAACCGGTGGCACCGAGTTTGGCAACTCGGTGGCACCGAGTTTGGCCAGACAGCACTGCCTTTTCTTGCTCTATGTGTTGGAGTGCTTATTTATTGCATGCATCACGGTTTAAATGTTCACACACTTGTTTTGCACCCCACTGTTGCTGAGATTTAGGGGGAGCTCCATGTTTTCTTGAAAATGTGCAAAATGGCATTTAAAGACAATTTTTATGAATTCCACTCATAGCACATATTAAGGGAGAGCTCAACCTAAATCTATTCTTTTAAGCTTTATTGAATATATTTTGTAAGCTTTAATCGAGGTTCTCATCAATCACCAAAAGGGGGAGATTGAAAGGCATCTAGGCCCTTAGTGGGTTTTGGTGTATTGATTGACAACTAGATTAAAGTTCTAATGTCCTTGTTAATAATGTGAGCAGGTTGTAACATATAAATGACAAGGCATAAGGCATAATATATGACATTGGTTATCTACATTGAGAAAACAAGCTATGAGTGTACAAGATAAGTTGAGGCATGGTTTTAGCCTCATATTGTGAAATGGCTTAACTCAATGGTGAATGTCATGATATTTGATATGTGTGTTCCCTTGAAGCATGTAGATGGTATATGACAAGCTAATGAAGGATAAGAAAGAGGCATATTGATTTTGGAACATTGGATGGCCTCTTATTGAAGGAAGAAGCTTGTTATAATAAAAAGGGATATTTAAATTAAAAGAAGGCATGATCTCAATAGAATTCCACTCTTGATGTTGAATCAAAGCTTAACTCAAATTGGCAACAAATGGATGAAGAAATCAAGCAAGGGATTAGCAACGAGGTACTAAGCTAAGGTTGGCCGAGTAGTGACTTGGACCATGTGCTTGGCTAGGGTGAAGTGGCTATAGCTTTGAAAGTTTCGAGGTATCAAGTCGAGCCTAACCGAGTGAAGCAATGAAGAAGCATTACATATTCGTTGAGTCATGCGAATGGTGACTTAATCAAGATTTGGGTTTCATTCTTATATAAAGATCAAAGTCACTAGCTCAAGGTAGAAGTGCTCAAACCAATGAGACATTGATGGATGGATCTCTCATGAGGATATATTGATCAAGTATGGCTATTCTTGAAGAAGAAGCTCAAGAGTTCTATTATTGCATTTATATTTGATCTTGAGTATAGGTACGCCATACTATCAAGAGGAATGCATCACAAGGAGTTTTGATAATGTCTCAGTGCTCAAGTAACCCATGTGAGTTGAGAGAGACACAAAAACCACACGTGCACGTCTTCGGGTTTGACCCTGTGTCAAACCCGGTGGCACCGGTTTTGGGAAACCGGTGGCACCGGTTTTGTGTCAGCCGACCCAACGGCTAGTTTTTGAAAACTCGGTGGCACCGAGTTTGGGAACTCGGTGGCACCGGTTTTCACTAGAGTTTGCACCGGCTAGTTTTGGGAAGTCCGGAGTATTCGGGTTTTTACCGGAGATTCCGGGTTTTAACTCCAATGGCTAGTTTTTGGGGAGTCGGGTATTTATACCCTTCAACCTCTACTGTTGCAAGCTGCTGTTCCTGAGGTTGCTAGAGTGCTTCCTTGCTATTCCTTGCCAAGCCAAAGCCATTTTAGCTCTCCCCAACCCCTCTTTGTGAGGTTGTTTGATCTTCGCTAGATCTAGTGAGTTGGGTGGTAGAGAGAAACCTTTGTGAGCAATTCAAGAGCACTTGTATCCCTTGAGCACTGTTGGACGTCGTCAAGCTCGTGTGAAGCGTTTGTTACTCTTGGAGGATTGCCTCCTAGACGGCTAGGTGTCGCCCATAAGCTCCCAAGGTGTGGTGAGCTGTGGGACAGTTTGTGAAGGTCGTGCTTCGCCTCCGAAAGGGAAGAAGCTATCTAGTGGATCGGGAAAAGGGTTGAATGCAACCCGGCTTCGGTAGGAGAAGCACCCAACGGAGACTAGGATTCACACGGTGGTGAATCCGAACTTCGGTAAAACAAATCCTTCTGTCTCGTGTTGGTTTACCTCGCATTTACCTTGATATATCTATCCTTGCTTGCTTTTGTCACATTGGTGGAGCTACTTGGTTGTTAGTATTTTTGAAGTGCAGGCACTCTATATTCATCAAGGAGCTGATCCTTAAGCCATACACCAAGGTTGAGTTCAAGTCAAACAAGAAGGAGAAGTAGAGGGGAGTCACTGCCAGGCAAACCCGGTGGCACCGGATTTGCAAAACAGGTGGCACCGGTTTTAGGCAGTGTGCTTATTCCGCTGCGAAGGCGCCAGTCCTGAGATTCCGGAGATTTATCTAGAGATTCCGGACTTTCCAGAAACTCCGGAGAAAAGTCCGGTGTATCCGAGGTTCACTCATAAATTTGTTTTAAGTGGTGATTTTCAGGACTCGCCTATTCACCCCCCCCCCCCTAGGCGACATCAAGATCCTTTCAAAACCACTCATATATGTAAAAACCCACTAGATGACAATACATACAGGAGTTGGATATAGTATGTTGTTCCCTCCCAAAGTAAGGGATTATAGTGCGGTGCCCTCGAGCAAGCGAGTGCAAGGAGGACATAGAGTAATTGATGTACTGCTTTATTTATTAATTTTCATTCAGTAGTTTATTCACTCAATGCCGAAAGTCGAAGAAGAAGACACGAGCAGAGCATAAAGCGTGACAAGAGATGTTTAGAGCACGAACTAGGTAGACTATTTAGAGAAAGCAACCATGGGCATGGAGAGATAGCAACAAGAGACTGTGCAATCGCTTAGGGAGATGAAGATGGGGGATTTTGTTTATATACACAGACAATTGCACATTAGCCATTGTTTAACTAGTTCATCGCTTAGGGACATGAAGATGGGAAATTTTGTTCAAAGGTTGAAGTGAAGTCTTGAAGGTGGGCCTGCCTGTGACAACCCGCCTAGGAAAGTATCGTACTATCGCCTAAGACCGATCCACTTTGGTCATTAAGCAATAATAAAGTACCATCCTGTCGTAAGTCGCCGGGTTAACGCCCGGTAAATCACTTGAGAGCACAAGGATCGAATATATGCATTAAAACTCACTCGAAGGCGAGTCCAGAGATACAACAACTTTCAAATTCAAATACGTACCCCGAAGGGTTTAATTATTACAAACCATAGTTTTTGACATGACGAAACAGTTCAGAGTTTTCGAAAAGCAGCGGAAATAAACTAGCGGAAGCAAAGTCACCACGGGAGGCCATCCATGATGCTTCAGTAGTCGTCCTCCACCCACTCCAGCTCCCAGCCGGGCGGGATCTCACCGGGCCACACATCACTGAAGGCATTACCTGGATCAACACATTATAGCAAGGCTGAGTATACTAATACTCAGCAAGACTTACCCGTCGGTGATATCTACTTCACCAAAACTAGACCATGAAAGGCTTTTTGGCTACTGGGTTGCTTTTGCTAAAAAGTAACAAAGAGTAGGTCCTTACTTTCAAGATTTTAGCACAAGTTCTAGTAGTTTAGTCATTACTACATTAGCCAACTAGTACAAACAAAGTTGTACAATACAATTAATCAAACATCATCTTCATCAACTTCCATCATTAGGGATCATATGACTAGTGGAGTAAGTAGTCTCGGATAACGGTGAGAGGCCGACAATCGCTTGATTAAAACCTTGCAAGGGAGACCCAAACACACGGTCGGCTGCCCCCGCGAGGACAACTCCCCAGACCGTCCCCATAAATCCTCGGGTCGGGATCGAATCTTACGATCTTTGGTGCGAGCTATCCGCATACCCCGCGAGATACCCGGAGTCACCATACACCACCGGTGGCGAGCCGTGAGAGCGAATCCCAAGAGTAGTAACGGTAGGATCCCTAGCCGCCTCATTATGGTACTAGGTTTACCGGCCCCATAACCGGCATGTGCTTAGTACGTTCAAAAACTTAACCCACATAGCCACTGGACCGGAGCCCAGATCCCATGCTCTTACCACGTGAGCAATCCATTTAAGGATATAGTATGATTCCTATCTAGGAACCTATTCTCGCGAGTGAGGTCATCACTCGACTTGTAACGGTCCTATAGCTTAGCAGCTATCGACCTATCATACTAGTAGGGACCAAAGGTACTTAGGGATCATGCATCTAGGGTTTCATTCAACTCCTGTACGTAAATGCACAATCATTCATAGATAATTGAATAAAGAACTTTGAAAAAAAACTGGGTTAGATGCACCGGAGCTTGCCTTCGCCGACTAGGTTAGCTTGGGCACCCTCGGTGTCGAGTCCGTCCACGTACTGCAGAGAACCTTCTGCTCCGCCTTCCTCGGTTTCCGGGACCAGGGAGTAGTCTCCGTCCGGAAGATCTACACGGAATGCAATGCACTTTAGGTGATGTGATAGTTTGTTGTCCTATCCAACTCTAGTTGGTCATATCCACCTTGACAAGCATTCAATTAAGGTTTCTCTTTTAGGAAGGTTAGGGAATGTACATGGGTTACTCTTTTATTCCATATTTGAATAAAGGTTTTTATTTAAGCTTATCATTCCATGGGAAAGCTTTATTTTATTTTATCTTTACCCACATGGTGTAATTAATAATTATATTCATGAATTAATTCCTTATTAGTGCTTGGTAATTAACTTTATTTTTATTTATATTAAATAATGCCTTCAAAAAGGAAAAAGATTTAATTAAGGATTTTCTTTATTAATTTCCCTTTAATATTAAAAGGGCATTTAAGCCATTTATTAACCAATTAAATTACCAAAAATTACATGAGTGTTTCTTAGGCCTACTAGCACCTATCCTGTCCATTGGACCCACATGTAAGTGTTGGATGCTAGGAAATTAAATATTATTGAAAATAACAAAGGGTTATCTAGTGATTCAACTTAAATGCAAATAAAAATAAATAAGCATCAAGATTACCCAAACTTTCTGGTGGATGCCCTCTGGTCCTAAACAAGTCTAAAAAGCTAGCATGTTCACATGGAACCTCTACTGAATTTGGTTTATTAATTTACAAAGGAAAACATTCATTAAACAAGAATAATAATTTCTGTTACTCCTAAATTCATGATTAATTCACAAGATGTGCCTTTTGACATCACAAGACAGTGTGCACAAGTTGGGCTCAATAACATGAATATATTTAACATGAAAAATCATCTATGCGGTTCGCAGAGATGGAAAAACATTTTTATAAAAAGATTCACATGATAACTTTGTGCAATTTTTGGCACAGCATCTAGTCTTATCCTAACTCACAACATATCCAAAGCTCAGCTACAGAGAAGCTATACATTTCAAGTTATGATAGATTCAAGCATAACACATTTGTAATTTTTTTGCCAAAACTACTTTGAATCTAGCCACAAGTGTACATCAAGTAGGTGGGGTTTAACATCCTGAGACCTACAAAATTTGCTTGAGAATTTTTGGAATTTTCTGTGAATTTCTAGGGATTTTCTAAGACCTTGGACTAAACTGTAAGAAAAGTTAGATAGGCCTTTCACAGACTAGTCCTGCACTTTTACTTAAAACACCCTAACAAGAGTTGGATCTCTGCAATTGGGTCCCTGGCCGGCCGGCGGCACGGGCAAAGCCAAATTCCGGCTAGCCGGCGGCGATCCCGGCCGGGCAAGCGGCCGTGGAGGACCACAAGCTCACCTAGGAGGGCTGGGTAGGTGCGGTTGGGGCGGAGAGGGCCTGCACGGCGGCGCTCGACGCGCGACCGGCGAGCACGGCGGCGGCGGCGGCTCGGGTTCCGGCGAGGAGAGCACGGGCTAGGACAACACGCGGCTCTGGGAGTTGTATTAGGGGCTAGGGAAGCTCGTGGGGTGGTTGGCCAGTGGGGAGAACGAGCGGCGATGGCGCACGGCGGTGACCGGCGGCGGCGCTCACGGCGGCTCGGTGCTCGCGGTGTGGAAGCCAAATTGACGCAAACAAGCGCGCTTGCGAGCCGGCTCGGGTGCTAAGGAAGCGAGCTGAGGGCTTGGACGGCGGCGAGCGCGAGCCGGGGGCTGCGGCCCGGCGGCGGCGATGGTGGCGGCGGCAATGGCGCGGGCGGCTCGGTGCGGCGCGCGGGGGAGAGGCAGAGAGAGCCTTTATACCCGGCCGGGGCGGGCGGCTCGCGGGTGACGCACGGGTGACGGCGGAGATGCCGGCCGTGCTACGGCGGCTCGAGGCGCGCGCGTACGGCGGCGACGCCGCCGACGGACCGCCGGTCCGTGGCGCGCGCGCGCGCGCACGGCGCGCGCGTGCCTCGGGGCACCTCGGGACGGAGCACCTAGGGGCGCGGGGCATCGGGGACGGAGCACGGCACGGACGTCGAGACCTCGGGCGGCGCGGGCACGGACGCCGGGCAAGGCCGGCGGCGGGCGGCGGCGGCGGCGCGCGGCGCGCGCGGCGTCGCGGCGCGACGCGCTCTGGTTCTTAGCAGTGACACTGGTGCTGTGTTCAAGCCACTTTTTCTCCAAAATTTTGAATACAACTTGACCAAACAATGAATACCAAAGTTGTAGATCTAAGTACCAGCTACAACTTTCCCAAAGGTTGTATGGGGTTTTCTTGTCTAGATTTGAATCTAGAGGAATGTCAACTTTGAATGCCGCATGATTCTCGTCAACGTGAGAATCTGGCTTGCAAGGGCTTTTTCACAATTTTCCCCTCCAAATCAGCAATGCCACTCTACATGAAAGTTGTGTCCCTCAACAAGATCTACAACTTTCTTAAAGGTAGAATTTTAAGTGTTTAGGTGAAATTTGGGGAACGCGGCAAAAGTTCTGGCAGACACATGTGGACACTGGGTGGCAAGGGGGTTTGACCCACCCTTTGACCATGGGTTGGCCCCACAAGTGTTTTAACTATTCACTAGGGTCACTAGGGGTGTGTTAAGGAGTTTTCATGGGTGAGGGCCCAGGTTGACCTAGGGTTGACCATTTGACCGGCTAATCGTGTCATTAGCGTTAAAGACGGTAATTAAAAACCTGGGGCGTCACACTGCCCATCCTGGCAAACAAGTCCGAGACGAAGGGAGATTTGACATGCAAAAGTCAAGACACTAGACACAACGCCAATCAGTTCGGATATCACGAGATATTGTTTGTTTGTAATCCGATCTAGATATACTTCCGATTGTAAGTGACGTTCACTAACCGTCGAATCAACACCGCATCTGCCGAAACAAGATTTGTCGTCGTAAAATTCAGGTGCACGAGAATTAAGCTCTTTAGCTACTGAATCAAACTCTTCAGCCACTGAATTGTCCTCTACTACTGTCAATTTGACATCTAATGTCGTCGATTCGACCTCCACTGTTGTTGGATTAACCTCCACCATGGTCGGATGGACCTTTACTGTGATCGATCGAGCGTCTATGGCACTACTGGATCGAGCTACAAGGCGAGCAACAGCAAGGAAAGTAAGCACTCCCATTGGAGCTCACCTTGATTTGCCTAACAACGCGAGGCAAGCAGACAAGGCATACAAGCAGCAACAAGTGTACCAAACATGCTCTAAGTCTCTTCAATTGCTTTTGGAGATAGGAACTGAAAAATACAACATGGGAGAGGAAATACTTGATTTTGGCACATACAAACCTACAACCGTGATGGAGACAAAAAAAAATTGGATGCCACAGGAGATGATAAGATAAGATAGATTTGATGAGCAATTCATGTAGGGTTGCATTGCAGCAATTTGACAAAGAAGATGTTAAGTATGGTTTGACATCAACTATATGGGGTTTGGAGACCAAAAGCGAGACAATGGCTTCCTAGATAGCGACCAACACGATACAACTGCTTTGGTCAGAGAAGAACTGAGGTAGTAGACAATAATGGTGGACAAAGCAGGTGGCCATAAATGGTTACAATAAATTTGCAAAATGCTCGAAAAAACAAGAAGGTGTAAGGTTGACAAAAGAATGAAGACAACAAGAGAAAACATAAGCATTATGATATGAACAAATATTGTGATACATTCGAGAACCTAGCACGATGTGTAGAGAAATTTAAGCTACCCAATGCAAATATCTATCTTGCATAATAATCATGAGGGAGATAAATTGAATTATCGGCATGATGTCGCTATTTAGGATAAGCATGCTCTGCGGTAGAGAGACTTTGTGTCCCAAGAACATGAGTTTGCTTGCGAATAGGCCACCTATTAGTGATATGAGATCCTCTATAATAAATAAAGAGGAATAATTTTTCGACTACACATATCTATAAGCATAGTAAGCTTCCAAACAAAGAATGAAAGTGATGAGATC
Source organism: Cenchrus americanus (assembly GCA_947561735.1). Lineage (NCBI taxonomy): Eukaryota > Viridiplantae > Streptophyta > Magnoliopsida > Poales > Poaceae > Cenchrus > Cenchrus americanus. Next base: position 30,415,337 of record OX387244.1, on the reverse strand, counting down.
AAGTTGGTTTGTCGTATATCTCCTAATCTTTTGGAAACTTTTGGATTTAGATTGGTATGTGATGCATGAAGAACCAAACAACACAATTAACACGATGATGAACACAAGTATGCCCACAATGAATAATGTTACCTATTATTGATGCTCGGTAGTTATCTTGGAAGTTATAAAAAAAGTATTGTCAAACATAATGGTTACATTTTGGAAGACATAACATATATTCAACAACGACTAAGGACATAGCATTTCAAGCAATAAATATATATCTACGAGACATGATAAAATATGTATATATAAGAAAGATCATATACATTTGTCGGGATCACAAGTTAGAAGAGAGAATCGGCCGCCATGCACCATCAATGAAGGAGGGGCCATCGATGAGTAGGAAGAAGAAAAAGAAAGGGCAGCAACCATCGATCGTAAGGAAGAGAGACTTTCGGACGAGAGGAAGAATGTATCATTACATGAGATGAAGAAGGGGTGCACCATATGGAAAGAGAGGAGGGCCTACGCTATCGTTGTTTGAGCCCACCCCAGATCAAGGTTCAAGGTCACCTACGTCGACAACCAACGGTGCCACGAGGTACAACGAGCTTGCTGGAGGAGTTGGATATGCGCATTAGAAAGTGGAGAACCCAGACTCTGCATGAGGTCAAGCAACCGAGCCAAACTCATCGGGGGCCATAGAATCAACAAGGCAGAGTTCGACCAGCAACAGTGGGGAATAAGAGGCTCGGCCGGTTGAGGCGGGGACTAAGTGATGTGAGGGTGAACAATTTCTATCCAATACAGAGCTTGGAGGTTGACACTGTATGCAGGGGTGCCACAGACTGTCGAATGACATTCGTTATTAGGTCAAGTTTCATCCACCAATTAAAAAACCATCCAAATAACAAATTCGAGTGTATCAATATCAGTTCTAAATTTTGAGCTCCAATATTTACATCGGTATTAGTGATTTCAAAATGATGGATAATGAATTAAGATGGATAAAGAAAATACAATGCTAACATAGCATTAAAAAAATATGGTTTATCAAATCTAGACGTGCTATTAGCGCTTGTCAACATGCTAGTTGTCATATAAATACAAGTATTATACATACGTACACCCAATGCATAATATTTTGTTTTTTAAGAATTCCAAATCAATTAGTTATTTGGATGCATTATATCCATGGCAGTGGGCCAAATACATTTAGTACACTGTTTTCCTAGTTTTAGGCCATATTGAGCCAAAGTTGCATCTTCATCAAGGGCACATTTAGTAGCCAACCACAGCATGCCACGCTGCACCTACCGTGCCACTTAAGGTAAGCTGTAAAAAATCAGGTTTGAGGGGAGAAAAACGTGAGAAACAATATTATGTTTGAGTGTGATACTAAGGGCCCCTTTGGGGGGCTTCTACATTGTGGCTAAAACGGCCGTGGTGTGGCAAAATAATGGCTTCTTTGGTGAAGGTCGAAGCCATTTTGTAAAGTGTTTGGCAAAATGGCTGTGGTTGTGGCTTCTATGCCACATGTGCGAAAGAAGCCGCGGGAAGCCACTATTTTTGGCTTCACCTCCGTAGTACAAATTGCAAAATGGCTTCTCCATGGCTTCGGCTTGGAAGCCGTTTTTTTTGTTAGGGGTTTGGCAGGGCTTCTGTAAAAGCCAGTGGAGAAGCACTTGGAAAAGCCCTGCCAAAGGGCCCCTAAAACTAAAACAGCAAACAAGATCCAGCTTTTTTGCGGCAGCACCCTACTTTAGGCGTGGCAAAGTCTAACGTAAAACCAAATGCGCTCCACACCTCTTCCCTTGGAACAAGATCCTCTACCATCACACTGCTGGGTGTCACCCTGCAGTTAGAGCATCATGACCGTCCGCTCCATCTTACGGCGCACGCAATACTGCCAATGCTATTCTCCTAGGCCGCACATTCCTGGCCCAACTCAGCACACAACAACGCTGCTATTCCTTTTCTTCTCGACACAGACCGGCAGCCGGCGGCTCCCTCGCCACCGACGCTGTAAGATCCCGGGCTCCTCCGCGCCGCGCGCCCAGGTGCGCGGAGCACGGCGGCGGTGGCGGAGACCTGAGGCTCCCGCACGGTGCGGCCGTCCCCGTCGCGCCCTGGTATGCATGGCTCGTCGTCACCTACAACACCGGGCTCCTCCACGCCAACGCCATGTCCAGCAGCGAAAGCGAACCAAAACGATGGGTCCCCGGATCCTTGCCGGCAAATTGAGCTGCTCCGTCGCCGAATTGACTCTCGTGGCCACTGAATCGAGGTCCTCCTGCACCGAATTGCACTGCTGCGTACAAATCAAACACCATCATTGGCCGAATCGACCAGGAGGGCGCTGACGGTCGCCACGGCCGCGTTGTCGTCGTCTCGAGAAACGGGGAGGTGGACGCCGCACCTACAGAAACGGCGAGCATCAACTGATGTCTGCCACTAGCACGGACGGAGAGCGAGGAAGTCCGAGATGCCGCGCCACCGAGGCGGGGCAAGATGCGGTGGCCGGAGAGCGTGTCCCACCTCGACATCTCCAGTTCGCCAGCCGGTCCTGCGGATGCTATGCTATGGGCGGCATTGTGCCTGGGCGACATCGCCGGTTCGCCTGCCGGGCGGCGTTGTGCCTGAGCGCGTGAGCGGGCGGCCCCGGTGTGGACAGCTGCGGCGGGTGGGGATTGGCGGCATCCGCGGCGGTTGCGCCCCCTCCTCTGGGCGCTGCAGCCGGAAGTGGCGCGCAAGGTCGTGGCCGCGGTCTGGAGCCGGCAGTGGCGGCGGGGAAGAAGGGAACGGCGGCGCAGTCGCGGCCGAAGAAGAAAGTGGCGCTGTCGCGCGAGCTGCGAGAAGGAAAAAGGAGTTGTGGGCTGAACGGGCCGTTCGTGTGTGGGCTGAAAATGCGTTGTGTGCATTAGCTTTTGCTCTTCTCGCAGCTGCCGTAGGATCCGAGCCGAACGGCCGAGATGCGTCGACTGCACTCTGCCACCAACACCAGTGATGGTAGAGGATCTCGTTCCCTTCCCTTTGAAAGAAAACGCACCCACCGTTTCCTCTACTCTTGGTTAACTTCATACCCTATCATCAAACATTCTATTCGACACTCATTTAGTATTGATAATACTGTGCACTGAGATTAGCCTTACATTATATGCATAGATTTATAAGAACCATTAAAGATAACTCTTGGCTCCTATACTTATCAAGATGCTTTACCCGCCTTTTCTCCCATAAAAATAGGAAAAACCATCACAACAAGAAAAACAGTTCCCACAAAAAAATGCTCCCACAGCATTTTGTTGCCTTCGTTGAGCACATATATACCACGAAATCCCAACCTCTCCACGCGGCATTTGCAGCCAAGGCTCCTATGTCGCTCATCAAGACATGGCCACAGGAGATCACAGGCGGTCCACCGTCTCCACCTCCACGACGGCTGAACGCGGCCACCGGTGGCGAGGCCGACGACGGAGTCGCGTGCACGGCCGTGTGCTTGCCCTTCCCGCGATTGTCGAAGAAGAAGAAGCTGCCGGCCGTGAAACCCAGGGAAAGCGCGCGCAAGGCGGATACGGCGGGCGCCCACCGCGCCACCTCATGGTGGCCGTGGTTATCGTTTCGTCTTGCCACTCCTGTCGTCGATGCCGCCGCAGCCGGGTCGTCGGCGCCGGATGACGATGGGGGGTCGGCTTCGTTCAAGCACTGGGGCCAGTCCCCAAGCCGGTCTCAGCTGTCGCCCCTGGTGACGCCGCGGGTGTCGTCGTCTTCGTCGACGTTCTCGTTCCCGTCGTCGCCGGCGTCCGCGTGCTCATTCGCGAGCACGCCCAAGATAGGCCCGGTAGTTGAGCAGAGAGTGCAGGGTAGTACTGTTCGTTCTGTTTCAGGGTGATAAAAATTGAAACCCACCGATGTCTCAATCCTCGTGCCTGTAAATTTTGCGCATTTGATTTCTGGAGCACTTGATGTGCAGTCGTTTCTTGTTTCAGTACGAGTCCAAATCCAACTATAAATCGTGTCCCTTAAACCCTATCAAATCGGATCTCGATTTGCATGGTGAAGGACGCTGCGCGAAGCAACATGTCGTCGCCGGCGCGCCCTTCGCCGTGGCATGAGGCCCAGATGGATACCCTCGGCGTCGTGCGGCGTCAACTCGATCCGGACAGCGCCCGCGCCGCCGCAGTCCGCCGCGCGTGGCGCCGCGCTGTGGTGCCTCTGCCTGTCTCCAGCGCCACGAACTCGCTCCCAGATCTATGCCTCTCGGAGCCTGGCAAATGACTGACCATCCCCCGCCTCGCAGTCACAGCCGTCGCCACCACGCAAATTTGTGTCCGGCTCGTCATGCATCATCGCCGGCATCTCAGGTCCCGAGCTACGTCCGGATAATAACGACACAGATCGCGCCACGCTCTTCCTCTGCCGGCCGGGTGTCGCCACGTGGACGCGACCGCCGTCCACAGCGGCACAGCTTATGGGCGCACAGCGACATTGGCTTCCACAATGGCAGGCTCTACCTCTTGGCCTTGGTTATCGGGGAAGAGGCCGATGGCGTGCCCAATGTCACGCTCGCCAAACCGTTCCTCGGACCGCGGCCGTTGTACGGGGCCGGTCGACACCGTCCGCGGGCGGTGCGTTCGAGTTGCGGGCGAGGCTGCTGCTGGTGAGGACGAACTTCTCGTCCAGCGAACGCAGGACGCATGCGGTCGCGGTCTTCGCGCTGGACGAGGCCCGAGGGTACGATTTGGCCCGAGTGGCCGAGCTTGGAGAGCTTGGGCGGGGAGATCATCTTCCTGAGGGAATAGCTCCGTGTCCGTGCCGTCGTCCCGCGGCGTGCACGGCGACCGCATCTACCTCAGCCCGGAGATGCACGTGTTCATATGGTGGGTGCTCTCGCCCGAAAGAGTTACATTATTAACGAGAAAATTACCGAACATTTGCAAAAGAAAGACGAGGCATTTCGTACAGCAAATACACGGACAGAATGAACTGATCATGCGTGTAGCGTCAAGCCAGCTGCCGTCACGAGACGCTATACCGGCAGCTTGCCGTCAGCCGTTGCACGCAGTCCCCGTCAACAGCCTTCCATCCCCTGCGGCGCGCCACGGGAAGGCATCACCACCACGGGAGGCCGCGCCACGCTAGAACGACCCGACGCCGACAAGAACCGCACGAGGTGCGGCGGCTCGCCGCCGCCCGGCGCCCCAGGCGCCAGACACGACGCCATCTTCTGCAGAGCCGCGCCCCCTCTGTGCCCGCCGTCGCCGTTGAACACGAACGCGGCCGTGACCGGCGCATCGCTGTCACCGCCGCCGCCGGCGCCAAACCGTTGGCCGGCCCTTATCATCTCCACCGGCAGGTCGAAGCACGGCGACGGGCAGTACCCGTGGACCGCCCGCTCGCTACCCTGCTCCTCCCGACGATCCACGCCTCCCCCCACCACGAAGTCGAAGACGATGTTGCTGCCGGAGTAGGGCGACGCGCACTCGGACTTCTCCAGGGACGCGGCCCGGCTCGGCGCGTCCAGCGGGGGCGCCTGCTCGGCCGCGGCCGGCTCGTTCGGCGCCGTCTCCGCTGGCCCGCTCGCGGCGGCGGACACCTCCACCTCTGGCTTCTTCTTGGAGAGGCCTAGAAGGTAGAGGCACATGAGCAGCGCGCCGCACGTGAAGCCCGGGCTGTCGGAGCAGGCGTCGGGCGTTCCGGACATGGCCCTGCGTTCTCGCCGGCTCGATGCTGCCAGCGCCTTGATGCCTTGATGGGCGCAGGGGACGTGCGCCTATATTGATCGCGGACTCACTCACGACGGTGGTGAGTGGTGGTGGAGGACCATACCGCCGCCCTGCTGGTGGCCAGTGGGTGCTGGGTGGGGGGATAGTGTGCTTCATGTCGTTCCGATTTAAGTTCGTGGGTGGGAGTTGGCACCCAAGCAAGCCTAGATTTGGGGGGTTGGATCGTTGACTCCATTTGCGATCTACGTGCTGCTTCCGGAATTGTCATTTTCCACCTACTAGTTTGATTGAGATCTTCCACTCGTGAACTATAGTCTGACCGTTCTTGCCAGTCGCTAGGAGACGGCGGTGTGTGCTTAGACTATCACCAGCAACGTTCTCTATCTGCATCGACTATGAGGTAAAGAAACAGAAAGATTTCGTGTCGCAAAAGAAGTTGGCTTCCAACAATCTTCCTCATCTGCATTGCGCAACGCAAGCAGTTGAGCTCCCGCCCCTTCACCGCATCTTCCTCGTCGGGCGAAGCAGGCAGCAGCGACTCAACCTCGCCGCCGTCGTCGTGCACCCGACCTTGCCATCGTCCACCTCCGTCGGATCTGCGCCCGACATCGCCGTCATCCACCTCGCACGTGGACCTCCACCGGGGTGGAGCAGAGGAGGCAAAGGGGCCACCGCCGGCCCTAGATCTGCCGGTGAGGTGGCCGTGCCGCGTGTGAAGGTCGCGGGTGGAGGCGGGCGCGATTGTGGGTGGAGGCGAGGAGCCGCGGGCGAAGACGGGCGCGGACCGAGGGTGGAGGCGGACGAGGCGGGGGCGCGGCCGCGGCGGAGGCGGGCGCGGCCGTGGGTGGAGGCGGGCGGCCGGTGGGGACGACGGAGGGAGAAGGAGCGGTTGGGAGAAGGAGAGAAAGGGGGGATTTTCCCCAGGAATGCGCTTGTGCGGGACGGATTCTTAATTTTGCGGCTGCCGCTGCGGCAACTGTTGGAGCCGGTAGGGGCTCCCCCTCCCCATTTTGCGCTAGTGGGGTGGGATGGGGAAGCTGATGGAGTTAGTCTTAGGCCATAGACTGTTACTTTTTGCAGCTACGGCGTTGGCGGTGGAGTTAGCGGCCGGCAGGAACGCGGCCCGTTTAGTTCGCAAAACTTTTGGGTCCCCTTTCAAGGTCTATTAGGGCACTCCCAACTCAGACTCTACTAATGGAGTCTATATCTCGAAGACTATATCACAAGAAACTATATTTTCCGATGCGGATTTTCTACCATGAAGTCTATCTAATATTCCTTTCGGATCTTCTGCTCCCGCTTTATTAAATAAGAGGACACATCGCGCATGTGGGCAGTCACACGGGATCGGCACGGATTTTGTTTTGCGTGTAGACTTGGAGTCTAACTTAGACTTGGTTTATAAGTTTTCACCCCTCTCTCATCTTTAAATTACTTGTCACATCAGCAATTTGACTAGGTGGCAGTGTAATTAATAACTTTGGACTCTATCATAGAGTTTGGGTTGGAAGTGCCCTTAAGAGTATTAAACGTAGATTATTTACAAAAATAATTACATGAATAGGCAGGAAATTGCGAGACATATCCATTAAGTCTAATTAATTCGTCATTAGAGATTGTTTACTATATCACAACATTGTCTAATCATAATATAATTAGGTTCGTTAGATTCGTCTCAAAAATTAAGTTAGTGTCATTTTCAAGCTGTCACATCAATCTTCTTTCCACTAATTTGGTGTATTAAATATAAATTAATAACGAAACACACGGACTAGCGGAACTTCGTGTGGGCCGATATGTGGCCGATATAGTTTGATTTCGAGGCCCCGAAATCAGTTGCCCAGCCTTTTTACTCTCGCGCGGCGCCGTCCGTGAGCCCGCCCGGCCCGTGCTCGGTTGATGGATGGATGACCCCGCTGGAAAGGGAGAAAATTCCAGCTGTGGACCCTTCTGAGTTCTGACGGGACGACAGGAGTCTTGCCGCCGGCAGGAACGAACGGCGAGGAGCCGAGGACGGTATGATAGTGCTACAACAGCCTTGGCTGGAACTCATCGCCGCGCGGCTGATGCCGTTGCTGCCGATTCGTCGTTTCTGACGCCCATCTTGACCTCCCCGCCGTAGTTGCCACTCCGCTGCCTCCGCACACCGCACTGTGCCGCAACGCAGGGCAGAGGGCGACTCGTCGTCCGGCGTCTCCTGTACGCTCCGCGTCGTAAAATTGAATGTGCTGGGGGCGTCTCCTGGAAAATTTTCCGGTGGTGCTAGCGCAGGGGTGCCGGCGCGGCGAGCCCCTCGGCATCTACGTTTGCAACCTGCTTTTGCTGCTTGTCTCCGATCGGAAGATACCAGCCGGAAACTAACTGGTCGAGCTGAATCTTCGAGGCGCCTGCTTTCCGTGCGGCAGGACGACCGCGTTTGTCTCACTCCCGGGTCCCGGCACGGCGGCACCCTGTCTCCGGCGGACGGCGGTGGGGAGGACAAGTCCGGCGTGACGGAGGGAGGAATCGGGGTGGACGGCGTTTACCGTCCACCCATGGGGTCGTTTCGTCCGACGGATCGCGAACGAACGGCTGGATCCGACCAGTTGGAGGCGAGCGTTTAGCGCTGCGTGGGCCGATTTGCAGCAATGGGCCCAGTTTAGTGCCTCGGCCCAGAAAATGGATTATATATATATATATATATTTAATTTATCACGATTTTGCAAAAATATATGGTCCGGCACAAATTTAGCAAAAAAAATATACATCTAACGTCGTGGCCCACGACGTCAGGGACATAACGCCGTGGGCCGCGGCGCGGTGTGCCGCCGGGGAGTGGGCCCCTAGCGTGGCCCGGACGTAGCGCCCTACGCGCGCGGCGTTAGGGGCCTAGCGCCGCGGGCCACGGCGTCAGGCCTTAGCACCATGGCCCTCGGTGGCAGCAAGCCCCATAACGCCGCGGCGCTAGGGTTCCCACGCCTATATAACACCGAAATTCAGCCGAAAATGTTATAATAATTCGAAAAAAAGAAAAGAGAGGGGGAAGAGGAGAAGGGAGTGAGGGAGGAGGTGGTGAAGGTGCAAAGCTCTCCCATTTTTTCGTCTCATTTGAGGTAATACTCTCAAACTTAATAGTTTTAGTGTATATGTGTTTAGTAGATATACAGTTTTAGTGTACATCTGCGCAGTTAATACATAGTTTAGTGTAGATCTGCTCAATGAATACATAGTACTAGTGTAGATCTGCTTAGTAAAATAACGTTTTTAGTGTAGATCTGTTTAGTAAAATTATAGTTTTAGTGTAGATCTGATTAGAAAAATTATAGTTGAAGTGTAGATATGAGTAGATTTATTTTGTAGTTGCAGATCCAATTGTTAACAGCGTTTTATTTTTTCATGCTGTCAGACATGTCAGATGGTCTCAGTGTCAAGTTGTATTTCAGTAATGGGCAGATTAGATATGGTGAACATGGAGTTGACTTGTCAGAATTTAATTCTGTTGACCATGTGCTTAAAAAGTAGACTCAAGAAGTTTTAGGTCCATTGTCCAGTTTTTTAAGGGCATCTCATGTAGATGCAGAGCAACATGACTTGTCCATTATGGCTCTAATCAATAGAAGTGAGTCATTATGTTGGGAGCTTATGCCAGTTCAAGGCACTGGACATTGGAGGAGTTATATCAAAACAGCATGTGATATTGGTTTGCCTGTGATGCTGTTTGTCCAAGTTGTTCATAAGGTTGGGTCTAGCAGTCAAGTGCCTGTAAGTGATACTCACCAGGGTGAGGCTGAAGTACAAGCAGGAGATGGTCCTGCAACTGAACCACAAGAAGAAGGAGAAGGACATGGTGAGGAAGAAGGACATGGTCACACACTTTGAGGGTGCAATTGACGAGGGGGAAGTTAATGAAGAACTACTCAGGCGGTTTGAAATGGAGGCCAACGGGGATGAACGTGGATTGGAAGAGGACTCCTCAGATGATGAGGATGACCCGCTAGTTCCAAGGGATTGGGACAGTTGCAATTTCTCACAGCTATCTGTTAATGCTGGTGAGAATGTGGCCTGGGAGTACAGAGAAAACGCAGTTTTTGTTGGCGCCATGTATAAGAGTGCAGTAGAGGTGAAGGATGCAGTGAAGAGGTGGTCCACCCTTACTCTGCAGAGAGGTAGTGAAGAGTTTGTTGGGGAATTCAGGAAAACCTGTCACCCTCGAAACGTCGAGGTTCATGAAATTCGTGAAATGTGTTTTCAGGAACAAAGAATTCGCGGTGATCCAGAGTCTCAAATCTGCGAAGCCTTGAAGTCGCGAACGTGTGATGACCCGAAGCCATGAAAATACGAAGCCTTGAAGTCATGAACGTGCGATGACCCGAAGTCATGAACATGCGAAGCCTTGAAGTCGCGAACGTGCGATGATCCGGAGCCTCGAACCTGCGAAGCCTCGAAGTTGCGAACTCGTGAAGACCCGAAGCCATGAACCTGCGAAATCATGAAATCGGGAATCTGTGAAATTCGGGAGTCTGATGGAGGACGAGTTCGGGAGTCACAGTACGTGAAGATTTCTTGAACGGGGAGATTCACGAACTAGCAAGAAGCAAAGTCAAAGATGTCATCTCAAAAAGTCCGGGTTTAGCGTGTGAACTAATGGCAGGCTTGTAAGTGTATGAGATGTAAAAGACATTTGTGTATGTGTTCACACTAGGAATATTCTTGAGTTCAAGGGTATTGTCGAAATGTAAAAGTTCCTTCGTCTCCCTATAAAAGGGGGCGTGTGGGCACGTGAAAAAGGGACGCAACTTTTGAGGTTGAAGCAGTCTTTAAGGAGATTTTTTGTCTCCTCTTGCGTCATTACTCTACTTGAACGTGCACACTGAACTTTTACTCGTGTTCGGGGATCTCATCCGGATTTTCGGATATCCCCCAACATTGGCACCCACCGTGTTTCAGCCCCAAAACAACTCACGATGCCACCACAAAAGAAGTCCACGAAGAACATTACAGATGAGACGAATCAAGAAGACCACCATCCTCTTGAAGGGAATGAAATCTCTTTCGTTCCCGAACCTTCAAACATCACAGACCAAGAACGGAGAGCAAAACTCGAAGCTCTGATGAAGGCAAGAGCTGAGAAGACAACACACATTCAAGAACAACCTACTGAACAGCAAACACATGAGAACGATGATGATGATGACGACACCATAGACAGGGAACTTGAGAGAGTTCAATAGAAGATACCGCAGCTGCAGAAAGAGAAAGAAAAATTCGCAAGTCAATTGCAAGAAAAAAGAAAGATCTCTGAAAAGTTAGAACAACTCAACCAAGCAAGAGAACAAATCGAAACAATACAAAAAGAAATAGATGAAATGAAAGAACAAGAAAACAGTTCACTGTGGCAAGATTCACCACACCAGAACTTTGGACCAACCAGAAGAACCCCGAAAGAAAATTTCTTCGCGGGAAATGGAATCTCACAGTTTGTAGACTCTGAATCACCACTATCCATAGGGCTGCAAACTGCACCATGGCCACTGAAATTCAAGCTGGTTTCTCTCCCGAAATATAACGGCTTCGGAAATTCCAGACAGTTCCTTATGAGGTACGAATCGGCCGTGAATTCAGCAGGAGGAGACGATGTTGCACTGGACAAATCATTCATCATTGCTTGCGAAGGACCAGTACTGAATTGGTACTCTTTGCTGCCGCCGCACTCAGTCTGTAGCTGGGTAGATCTCAAGACAAAATTCATGCAAGCATTTCAGATGTTCCATGACACAACAGCTGAATCATCAGATCTGTACAACTGCAAGAAGAAAGACAGAGAGCCATTAAGGAACTTCGTGAGAAGATTCATGCAGCATAGATCACAGATCCGGAAGCTGATGACAAAACAACGATCAATGCACTAATCAAAGGTTTGACTCCAGGACCAACAGCTTCGCATCTGACGCGAATAAAACCCAAGACGGTTGAAGAACTTTTTCATGAACTAGAAGAGTATATCTTGTCCGATGATGATCATCACAAAAGAGTGGATGAACGAAATGAAGCCCAGCAAGGCAACAGAGAAATGACCTGGAGAGTGCAATCCCGGAATCCACGAAATATCAACAATGTGGAAAATCCTCAGCCTGACCAAAACAACAGACCTAGTGCAAGAGGAGGGTTCGCACCTAGAGGAAGGGGAAGAGGAAGAGGACCCTCGAGAACACGAATCACAACCCAAGAGACCCGCACTTCTATTGTCAGTATCATGGGAGAGGACACAACACTGAAGGGTGCCCAGAAACCAAGAAAAACATGACAAGAATCCAACAAGAAAAAGCGTTGATGAGCATCGCGTCCTCAATCCCGAATCAATTTCGCCCGAACTTCTGGCAGCCACAATTCATGAACTCTCAACCAAGTCCAGTCGCAATACAGCAATTTTCACAACCACAATCATCTTGGCAACCATCTCAGCAGTTTTTCCCCAGTCGCAGGCAATCCAATCAATCCAGCAACCACAACCAATTCAGAAAATCTTACCACCACCACTCGACAGTTCGTCAAGACCACAATCAAGTTCAGGACCTCAAAACTCGAAGGCACTGCCATCCTTTGGGACTATCAAGCCAATTTCAGGAGGGTCAGCCATGGAATTCGAAACTAAGAAGCAAAGAAGTAATTATTTCAGGTCTGTGAACACCATCATCAATGACGGTCCAGCCGCACGGCCGAAATGGGCCAAGGTACCAATCACTTTCACAGAAGAGGATTTCAAACTGAAATCCGCGATTCACAATGATGCCATGGTCATCGAGGTAAACATAGCTGGGTGGATCATTGGAATGGTCCTAGTTGACAATGGAAGTTCGACAGACATTTTGTTCTTGAAAACGTTCGAGAAGATGAACCTGAGCCAGCACATGTTGCATCCACCAGAATACCCATTACAAGGTTTCGGAGGAAAGCCAATTAAGCCAGTTGGAAAGATATCGCTTCCTGTTTCCTTCGGGGATCTTGACAATGCCAGAACAGAGAATCTCACCTTCGATGTGGTTGACATCTATCACCCATACCTCGCGATTTTCGGCAGAGGATTCTTGAACAAATTCGACGTAGTCATAAGGCAGCAATTCTTGTGTATGAAGATACCTGCACCCAAGGGGGTCATTACAGTGTCCGGCAATCAACAAGAGGCCAGAAACATAGAAAAAGGCCACACCCCTAGACAAGCAAATGTGTACCAGTTGAAAACAGCTGAAGAAAGGAATGAACCTTACGAGGAGGCCAACACGACAAAGAAAAGATTGAGATAGCAGCTGATGGTGAAACCAAGAAAGTGTACCTGGACGACATGCCTGACAGAGCTGTCACAATTGGGGCTCACCTCAATCCCGAAGAAGAAAAAGAGCTTATACAATTCCTGAACAAAAACAAGGATGTTTTCGCATGGTCAGCCAAAGACCTGCAAGGTGTTGACAGGGACATCATTGAACATGCCCTGGAAACAGATGAAAGAATACCTCCCAAGAAACAGAAACTTCGGAAAATGTCTGAAGAAAAAGTGAAAGCAATTGAAGCTGAAGTTCAAAGGCTGCAAGACGCGAAAGTGAACAGAGAAGTCAAGTATCCGGTCTGGCTAGCCAACACTGTACCGGTAAAGAAGAAGAATGGAAAGTGGAGAATGTGTGTAGACTTCACGGATTTGAACAAGGCATGCATGAAAGACGATTTTTCCTTGGAGAGGGTAGACAAAATCATAGATGATGCAGCCAACAGTGAAATGCTCTCTCTCCTGGATATGTTCTCGGGATATCATCAAATCAGAGTTCGCAAAGAGGACGAAGAGAAAACAAGCTTCATCACTCCCTTTGGAATGTTTTGTTTCGTGAGAATGCCAGAGGGGCTGAAAAACGCAGGATGCACGTTTTCAAGAATGATAGCAATAGTCCTCCATCCTCAAATCCGAAGAAACATCTTGGCATACGTGGACGATATAGTCATCAAAAGTGTTCAAGGAAGATATCACATCAGTGATCTGGCAGAAACATTCGCGAATTTGAGAGCAGCGAATCTTAAGCTAAATCCGGAGAAGTGTGTGTTCGGCATTCACAAGGGGAAAGTCCTTGGATGCCTAGTCTCAACAAAGGGCATAGAGGCGAATCCCGACAAAATCAATGCATTATTAGAAATGAAAGATCCCGTTTCAGTGAAAGATGTGCAGAAATTGACAGGGAGAGTGGCCGCGCTTAACAGATTCATTCCTAGAGCTGCAGAAAGAAGCTTACCATTCTTTCAAGTTCTCAGAAGTGCTAAGAATTTCCAGTGGTCCGAAACCCAGAATCAAGCTTTCCAAGAACAGAAAGATTACTTGTCCAACATGACCAAGCTGTGCCCTCCCAAACCAAGATCACCACTTATGCTATATGTGTCTGCATCAAATTCGGCAGTGAGCGCTGTACTGGTGCAAGAAAAGGAGGAAGAAGGAAAGCTCAAACAGATTCCAGTATATTTCGCTTCTGAAGCCTTGTCTGGCTCGAAAATCTTCTATTCTGAGCTAGAAAAGATTGCATACGCAGTCATCATGGTTGCGAGGAAGCTAAGGCACTATTTCGAGGGTCACAGAATAACGGTCATCACCAATCAGCCACTGAGTGATTTGTTCACGAATAGAGAGGCATCTACCCGAATAATCAAATGGGGCGCTAAACTCTCAGAATACATTGTGGATTTCGAGAGAAGCGTAATAAAATCGCAAGTCTTGGCAGATTTTGTCGTGGATTGGACTTCACCAGCTCAAAACCTCGATGAAAAAATACTGGAGCCTTGGATAGTCTAGTGTGATGGGGCTTGGTGCTACAAGGGAGTTGGAATTTCGACAGTGGTAACATCCCCGACGGGGGTAGTGATAAGATATGCATCTCGGCTCATATTCGCGAACAATGAACATTCCACGAACAACACAACAGAGTACGAAGCTTTACTTCTGGCATTGAGGAAAATGAAAGCTTTGGGGCAGCAGACTTTCATAATCAGAACGGATTCGAAAGTTATTCAAGAACATGTTGAAAAAGAAAGTGAAGCAAGGAATCCTGTTCTGATGAAGTACCTAGAAAAGGTCAGAGAAATGGAAAGGCACTTCAAAGGTTACTCAATACAACATATTCCAAGAGATGACAACAATGAAGCAGACAAACTAGCGAAAGCAGCAGCCAGAAATCAAGAATTGCCCCCTGACGTGTTCTTCGAAATCATCAGAGAACCATCTATCAAGGAATCAAGGCCGAAAATCATGAATGTAGTGGAAACTCCCGATTGGAGAGCAGAAATCATGGCTTATCTGAGAGGCCATTATGAACCACAAGATGAGTTGGAAGAGAAAAGCTTGAAACAAAGGGCACGAGGCTATATTGTGACAACCCGCCCAGGAAAATACCGTACTATCACCTAAGACCGATCCACCTTGGTCATTAAGCAATAATAAAGTACCATCCCGTCGTAAGTTGCCGGGTTAACGCCCGGTAAATCACTTGAAGAGCACAAGGATCGAATATATGCATTAAAACTCACTCGAAGGCGAGTCCAGAGATACAACAACATTCATATCCAAATTCGTACCCCGAGGGGTTTAATTATTACAAACCATAGTTTTTGCAAGGATGAAATAGTTCAGAGTTTTCGAAAAGCAGCGGAAATTAACTAACGGAAGCGAAGACACCACAGGAGGCCATCCCTGATGCTTTCAGTAGTCGTCCTCCACCCACTCCAGCTCCCAGCCGGGCGGGATCTCTCCGGGCCACACATCACTGAAGGCATTACCTGGATCAACACATTATAGCAAGGCTGAGTATACTAATACTCAGCAAGACTTACCCGTCGGTGATAACTACTTCACCAATTCTAGACCATGAAAGGCTTTTTGGCTACTGGGTTGCTTTTGCTAAAAAGTAACAAAGAGTAGGTCCTTACTTTCAAGATTTTAGCACAAGTTTAGTAGTTTTAATCTTTACTACATTAGCCAACTAGTACAAACAAAGTTGTCCAACACAATTAATCAAGCATAAAGTTCATCAACTTCCATCATTAGGGATCTCATGACTAGTGGAGTAAGTAGTCTCGGATAACGGTGAGAGGCCGACAATCGATTGATTTAAACCTTGCAAGGTAGACCCAAACACACGGTAGGTCGCCCCGCAAGGACAACTTTCCCGAGCCGTCCCCAAAAATCCTCGGGTCGGGATGAAAGGCCACAGTCTTTGGTGCAGGCTATCCGGCATACCCCGCGAGATACCAGGAGTCACCATACACCACCGGTAGCTAGCCGTGAGAGCGAATCCCAAGGGTAGTGACAGTTCCATCCCTAGCCATCTCATTAAGGTACTAGGCTTACCGGTCCCATACCCGACATGTGCTTAGTACGTTCAAAAACTTAACCCACATAACCACTGGACCGGAGCCCAGATCCCATGCTCTTACCACGTGAGCAATCCATTTAAGAATACATTGTGATTCCTATTTAGGAACCTACTCTCGCGAGTGAGGTCATCACCCGACTTGTAACGGTCCTATAGCTTAGCAGCTATCGACCTATCATACTAGTAAGGACAAAAGGTACCTATGGATCATGCATCTAGGGTTTCATCCAACTCCTGAACGTAAATGCACAATCATTCATAGATAATTGAATAAAGAACTTTAAAACTAGGTTAGATGCACCGGAGCTTGCCTTCGTCAGCTAGGTTAGCTGGGGCACCCTCGGTGTCGAGTACTTCCACGTACTGCAGTGACGCTTCCGCTCCTCCTTCCTCGGTTTCTGGGACAAGGGAGTAATATCCGTCCGGAAGATCTACACGGAATGCAATGCACTTTAGGTGATGTGATAGTTTGTTGTCTTATCCAACTCTGGGTTGGTCATGTTTACCTTAACAAGCATTCATCTAATGTTTCTCTTTTAGGAAGGTTATTGGTTGTACATGGGTTACTCTTTTATTCCACATTTGAATAAAGGTTTTTATTAAGCTTATCATTTCATGTGAAAGCTTCATTTCCTTTTATCTTCACCAACAAAGGTGTAATTAATATTTTTATTCATGAATTAATTTCTTATCAGTGATGATAATTAATTATCTTTTAATTATATTAAATAATACTTTTTCAAAAAAGAAAAAAGAATTAATTAGGGATTTTTCTTTATTTAATTTCCCTTTAATATTAAAAGGGCTTTTAAGCTTTTTATTAAACAATTAAATTACCAAAAATTCAAGAAGTGTCTCAAATGCATATTAGCACCTATCCTGGTCCATTGGACCCACATGCAAGTGTTGGATGCTAGAAAATTAAATATTCTTGAAAATAACAAAGGCTAGCTAGTGATTCAACTTAAATGCATACAAAAATAAATAAGCATCAATTTGATCCAAACTTTCTCCTGCCTGCTCTCTGGTCCTAGACAAGTCTAAAGAACCAGCATGTTCACATGGAATCTCTACTGAACTTGGTTTATTAATTTACAAAGGAACACATGCATAAATCAAGAATAATTATCCAAAATTCATGATTAATTCACAAGATGTGTATTTTGGCATTACAAGACAGTGTGCACAAGTTGAGCTCAAGAACATAAGTATATTTAACAGGAAAAATCATCTAAGCAGTTACTGCAGGAATGGAAAAGAATTTATCTAGCAAGTGTTGACGCAAAATGTGTACCTAGCGCCAAGCACACAGCAAGCCGAACAAGCTGGCTTCACACGTGCAGAGAATCACAAGACGTGCCAGTCAATTTTCCCTGAAAATTAACAAAAGATAAAGTAATTAAATTCCAAAGCTTGGAACTTGCCGGGTGGTACCAGATAGTTCCATATTTACGGCTATAAAGCCAAATGAGATGACATATAGCTATAGAAAGCTATCTGCCGGCAAACTGAAACCATTCGGGAGCATTAGAAAGGAAAAAGTAACATAGCCGAATGGATGACGTAAGCATGACGACGATCGGTCTTTGTTTGGATAAAGATGCACGTGCGCAAGACCATGAACGATCCCAGTGGTGATCAACGTTAAATAAATAAATAAAGTAAAGCGCGAGCGTAAACATGTAATAAACAAGCATGCATAGATCCAAAGCACTAGTCTACCGCATGTCTAGGTGCTTTAAAACCCGTCAGGTACGACACCAAACAAATCTATCCACCGCATGATACAACTTGCATGGGGATCGTACCACTTTCCACAAATAGATCTATCCACCGCATGATACAATCTAGATATGGAAAGCTAAAAGCATACATTATTTAAAGCATAAATTACGCACGTGTTTTACTCATGAGAAACATAACCGAATACGGTGAGCAACGACCGATTCGGGTCCATGAAGAAGGAACGAACATTACCAAGCAAGACAAATCTATCAGATTGATTTGAAATCTAATCCACCGGATGACTAGCTCCAAAACAATCCAAAAACCTGCATCTACCGTGTGATACCCAGTTCTTTCAAGATTTATACAAACGTTGGCAAGCTTGAACCCGCAACACATAACAACCTAGATCGATTCGGTTTCAGCTATCAAAGAGCACGTGATCTACGTGTTGAATTAGCCAAAGGAGCGAACTTGACTCGCACAAGGATCACCAAGAGGTATAAAGCCGATCCAAATCCATCTAGATTGGGCAAAAAGGTGTTACATGAATTTAAACATAAAGCAAAACTCAAAGCAACACGGGGTAACTTAATGAATCTATTGAACCTTGCCAAAATTCAATAGAGCCGATAACTAGCTTCGAGCTAGATCTTAGCCTACCGCATGGCTCATGACCTAACAAGAAACCCTCTTGAACCAAGCTTGAATCTACCGCATGACACTAAGCATGGTAACAAGACTACTTGCATCGGATCTAAATCCACCGCATGATACTAGACATGATACAAGGTTGCCGGTACTCACGGAGGTCGACGGATCGATGAACCCTCTCGAAGAACTCGACGACACGACAAATGGACTCTAGGGTTTGGCGTAAAGCCGGTTTGTATTGAGAATGATTACGTATATCTGTTACATACATTCAGGGCTCATATTTATACCCTGCCAAGCACAACCTCGAATGGATTTGATACCTAATTTATCTCTAAGCTCGATCGCTTATCCATCCATTCGTCCTCTCCGCTTGAGCCACGTCACCGTACAATCCCGCAAAATCAGCTCAACTGTTCCCTTGCCGAATGGAAGCAGATAGCCGACCGCGGATTTTTCTGCCGAATGCATCTGAAGAAACCTTCCTTCCGCCGGACGGATTTCTCACCGAGCTGGACCCACAAGTCAAACTCCTTACCAAATTTTAGTGTTAACACATGCCCCTTCAATTACGGGATAAAAGTGATTTTTATTCCGGAATTGACTCCAGCCACCAACGTCTTCAAATCGAATCTGTTCAACACCTATTCTCTCTCTTCGCAATCCGCCGGAATCTTCGTCTAGATCCAAACCCTAGATCCCCTTGTTCTGTGCTTGAATCCCCAATGGCGGCTCAAAATCAAGCTGCTCAGGTAAATTCCTCTACCATAAGCTTCATTCGACATTTAGGTTTTCAATTTTTACCTGAGATTTCTTTTCCGCTTTTCTTCAGGAGCTTTCCACCGAGCTTTTGATTCGTACTGAGGCCAATTCAAGATCCTACTACCTTGGTCCTGTAGGAGTTTCTGATCCTCGAGAATTTATTGCAGCTGAATCCCGAAGGATCCCCTTCAAAGCGGCTCTGACCACACCTCCTCAGTGGCAGGATGCTTTGAAGAACTGGCCCTTGCCCCCAATCGCAGGCTGGAAAAATTGGTACCCGAGGATCCTTGCAGATAAGAGTGCTAGGACCCAGAACTGGGATACCCTCCGCATTGCTCAATGCTTGGAATTGTCTTTGGCTGAGACCCCCAAGAATGAAGACCTCTTGATAGCAGCTTGCCACTTCTGGTCAAATGGCGTCAACGCCTTCCTCTTTGGTCACGACCAGATGTCTCCAACTCTGGCCGATGTGTATATGATCACCGGCCTTGACATTACAGGATCTGTTCGCCCCTGGGATTTCAAAGGTCCCTCAAGACAAACAGGGGTGAAACCAGGGAGCGGATACAAAAACTATATCCTGAACCATATGAAGGACGACCCCCTTGGTGAAGTTGAATACAGGGCGTTTCTGAACATGTGGCTATGCAGGTTCATCTTCTGTGGTAAAGCCAATGAGCCTACCCTGAATCATATTGCAATGGCTTCACACCTAGCCAACGGCAATCGCTTCCCTCTTGGGAAATAACTCCTGGGCAGTGTGTACCACATGCTTCATCATACTGTTACCCAAATGTACACCAGCCAGAGGATAGCATGTGTCAACGGTCCCTGGTGGTTTGTCCAAATGTGGCCGCAATCGCACATGCATCAGATTGTTGGTGTTGATTTGAACACCCGGCTCTTCCCTTCATCCAATCATCATGAAGGAGAACCCCAAGCCACCAGAGGATGCCACACTTATGGAGAAGCTGCTTCAACTGTTCTTATCAAGCAGAATGTCAGTCAGCTTTTCGAGCTCTTCTTCAAAGGCTTCCCAAATCCTCTCTGGCTTCCTTATTTGGATAATGACAATTTAACTCTCCCTTGTGAGTTCTCCTTTGAAACTGAACGCCAAGATGGAAGATTCCTGGAGATCCTCAATATTATTATTCGCCCATGCATTCTGCCGGCTGAATTCAGTGGAGGGAGGCTGAACCATAGTACTTATGAATATTATCAGCCTAACCTGATGGCTCGGCAACTCGGATGTGGCCAAGTGCCCCCAAGACTGTTTCTGCATGAATTCCTCAAGCCCAGAGAGGAAATCAAAGAACTTACTCAAACTAGCAGAGTCTTTCGGTATGTGTGCAGTCCTTCTGTTTACACCTGGCCTTTCATACCCACAACAATAGCTCACCCCACCTTCAACTCCTGGTGGCAAGAATTCCATGATCATATCTTCAGTGAGCCTGTACACTTGTTACGTACGAGTTAATGCACGATTTCCGGCCAACTTCGGAGAGGTAATATGATTAATCCTTAAATCGGACATTTCCTCTTCCAATCATGATTACGATTTTATTTCTTTTGCCCTCGAACACAATGCCCGCCCCTCCGGCCGGGGATATTGCTTACGATGCGAGTAGGCCCAATCTCAGCATTGGGATTCAAATCACCAACCCTGGCTCAGTTAATGGCTAGGTATGCCACAACAGATCCAACTCTGTCCAGCATTACTGCTGACAGGAGGCAAGGCTTGTCTCTGATTGCTCTCCAAATGCCAAGAGGAGAAGAACCATCAAGAAAGTCCTTGTTGAGGTAAAATTTCTTCCTTTCTTGATCACCAGATTACTCTTTTTCTGATAAATCATATCTTATGCATTTTCAGACTAGAACTCAGCAATCCTCAGCTTCAGAACCTGCCAATGCTCCATCCACTGGTATGACCTTTACTGTCTTTTTCTTGAGGATGAACACTGGCATTCATTCTTAATTTGGCATTTGCAGTGGAGACAATAGAGGATCAACTTGTGGACGTCCCAGTGTTTCAACAAGCGAGTCCACCCAGGGCTGAGCCACCTGTCTAAGTGGAAATCTCATCTTCATCAGGGACTCAGTCACCCCCTGCTCAAACAGAAACACCAGACTCGCCAGAGATGAATTTCCCGATCCAACCGGAGCCATCAAGTCCTCCAAGGGCTCAATCACCCACTGGTCAAGCAGAAACATCAACCCCAATAGAGGTGAACCCATTTCCTCTTCAGCCAGAAGCTCCTGAGTTGCCAGAAACTGCATCAGCGCCCTCTCACACAGAAGCTCCAGCTTTGCCTGGAACACCTTCTTCACCAGTGGCTGCCCCTGAACAAAATCCTGCTCCAGTTCAGGAAATTAGACATGAGGTACTCATTTGCACTTAACCCTGCTATCTTTTACTTCCAATACTCCTGACTTGGCAATGTTGCTCTCTTAGGATCAGGTCCCATCATCATCAAGTCCATCAATGGGGAACAATCTAGTTGCCGAGGCAAGGGAAGGAGTGCCTCAAACTTTGTCAGAGGAAGTGCGAGAAAAGCTCAAGGAGATTTTTGCCTGGTTGCAAAAAGATGCGCGAGATCAGTTCAAAGATCTTGACCGCTTTGAAGAAATGCTTGAACCCATCAACCAAGAACTCCCTAAGGACATCAATGCCTCCCTTGAATCCATCTCAAGTCTGGAAATTCATTATGTGCCCATAAGACAAGCTCTGAGAAAGGTGTCCTCCCACCCAGCTGTTGAACGGAAAAGGGCCAGAGCTGAACAAGCCGTGAAGGGGGCACAATCTCAGACCGAGAACCACAAAGATACATTGGCCAATCTGCAAGCTTCTCGTGAATTGAAGATCGCCAGAAAAGCCGCTTTGGAGGCAGAAGTGAGAAGTCTGTCAGCTGAAATAGAGGCCGATGACAAGAGAATAGCCGAGCTCCCTGGATTGATAGAAAAGACCCAAGAGGTAGCGATATCGGCCATAGCTGAGGTGAATCAATGTGATGCAGAACTTACCACCCTGTCCAGCGCCCAGAAAGATTATCAAGAGCGGATGGAGAACTTTCGCCGAACAACATCAAATGTCTGCAATGTAATTGCGAAATACTTGAACATCTAGATGTTTCAATTGATGTGTAACCGAATTGGTCTTTCTTGTAACATTTGCTCTTGCAATTTTATTTCTCTTTTCTTCTGCACATTCTTAAATGCAACGCTGAACGACCCATTCGGTAAAGAAATGCCAATACCCGAATGGCACTTTGACTCCTCTCAGCCGAGCCAGTCAACCGAATATGACTCAGCCTAGAACTCCAAACGACCCGTTGGCGGACTGGTCAAGGAAACCTCTCCACCTTTTGATTTTCTTGGGATACGCGCCACCATCCAGAGCCACGACCTGAGGCCACGATCTGTCCTGCCAGGCCTATAAATGAAAACCGTAGGTGCCCCTAGCTCTCCACCAAGCCTTTAGCTCTCAAATCTTTGCCAATCTCAAGTCTTCTTCTTTTCTCCAAACAGCGCAAATCCCAGAGACATGGTGCGCAGCCTCAACCGGCGCCGCGCCTCCGATGAGGCAGAGGGAAGCCGCGCTAGTGCGCGCCGGAGGCAATGATCGTCAATCCCTCTTTTCTGATTCACCTTTGACCTCCTTCTGTTTTGACGATCATCCTTTTTTCAGGTTGATTCAATGGAATCCATCTCCCGCGCCGGCCGGTCAGCCCCTACCGGACGACTCCTCGGAGTCCGACGGTCACTCCCCCATGCCCTACGGGGAACTCGACGCTCTTCGCTTCAAGGCGGAGCTGGAGGTGGCCCAGCGAGAGCTGGAGGATGTCTCCAAGAAGGCTGGCATAGCCGAATTGGAGTGGGAAGACCAGCGCAAGCAGCTGCTGGAGACCATCGACGGTACGGCTCCGAAACCGCTCTTTGATCCAATCCGGCCTTTGATGCTAATCACCTCCTTTTCTTGCACTTTGCAGCCCGTGATGCCGAGCTCAACCAGCTAAAGATGCTGGTGGAGCAATTGGCCGATAAGGTGAATGCCCGCGGAGACACGCCGGCGGAGCGCCTTGCTGCGGTGGAGCACCGCGTGGATGAAGTGGCCACCCATGGCATCCGCTTGGGCACCACTTTGGGCCTGGCCGCCATGGCGACGCACACTGACGTCGACTACTCCACCAGAAGACATCGAGGAGATCGAGATCATCTTGGAGCGCCTCGATGGCCACGGCGACGCCATTGCCGAACTCACTCATCCCCAATCTGTGTTGAACAGGCTCTTTGACTAGATTGCATTAGGGATGTTTGAATATCGGCAATAAATAAAGAACTTTTGATCTCTATGCTTGCACTGCGATGATTTCCTTTACTTTTGCATCCGTGAATCTTGTTTTTCTTAAACGTATTCGGGAACTTGCTTAAGCCGAACACACGAAAACAGATGCCCCTTGGCGCAAAATCCACAGAAGATCCCTGAATCGGCAATCCGCAAGCACTGTTCAAGCGAAAACCCTTCGCATTCGGGGAGAAAAACCCCCGCCGCTTGGTATTCCAATAGTGTACGCTGGCCGTCATCACTCCCAATGCACCCCTTCGGTCAATAAAATAGTCCGTTGAGATGCTCTGCAAATCCACTCGCACACTCATCCATCACTTCTCATTTCCTCCCCTGTCCTTAGAGGAAAAAACCCCAAGGCCATGGACAAAGGCAAGCAACCCCAAGAGAGCAGTACTCCGAAGAACCGCACGATTCGAGAGTGAGTTTTCCCTTGATTTACTTCTTGTTTCCCCATATGATCTTGCGCTTTACCTCCTCTCTACCTTTCCTCTTTCAGCCTCGATTTGCTTCCTGAAGAAATCATCGGGACCGAAGACATGCCTGAGTACATCTCCTCCGATTCCTCCCTCGAAGCAGAGGACGCCACGCCTGAACAGAGGACCAGCCATCAATTGCGCCACCGCGTTCGGCACCTGGAGCATGACCTCAGGGACATCACCGCTCGTTGCCAGGCCGAACGCGAGCGTCGCATGGCTTTGGAGGCATTAGTGGGAGGTAAATGTTTCTGACTTCTTCCTGACTTCGCGCTCACATCTGGATTTCTCGCCTCTAACACCCACTCCTCTGTTTCAGATGTCTCTGATAGGTACAACAACCTGAAAGCGGCTTGGGACAGCTTGGTGGAGGCAGCAAATCATGGTCACCCCCGTGCATTCCAAGTTGCCATCACGGTGGTCCTGGAGCAACTGAAGAGGGAGCACCGAAGAAGCAAAGAAAAGATTGAATCATACTTTCGCTTCTTCCTCCGGGCCTCTCGCTTCCCACCTCCTCGAAGTCCCGATCACCGGGGTTGTTGGATGTAAACCCGCAAGAGGCGGCTTGTAATGTAGTTTTGTGCTAAGGGCAATGCATCTAGGCACCGGCCGTTCCTTCGTTTGTGAATTTTTTTGTTCTAAAGGCGGCCTCGTTCTTGAGCGCCGCTATTCCTGTGTCGTATGCATGTAATCCCACCGCCGGTGATCACTCGGTCGATTTCGATACTAGGATAATATTTCTTCAAATATCTCCCATTTATTGCAGCGGAAAATTCTTCTCCTAGTAAAGTTTTCAATATGTATGCATTACCAGGGACGCATCTGACCACGCGAAAGGGTCCTTCCCAGTTAGGGGACCATTTGCCGAATTCAGCTGTATTTGGTTCCAATCGGCAATAACGCTTTCCAAACCAAATCCCCTTCGCAAATTGCTCGATTTTTACCTTCTTGTTACGGTACTTGGCAACCCGTGCCTTGTTCTTCTCGATGTTTTCCAGGGCCCTAAGACGGATCATGTGCAAATCTTCTAGCTCATCCATCATTAAGCCACTGTAATCCTTGGAGCTTAAATCTTTCTGTAACACAACTCTCCTGGAATCCGACTGTATCTCCCAAGGTAGAACCGCATGGTGTCCATAAACCAATTCATAAGGAGAGGTCTTTGTAGCTCCATGAGGGGCCATTCGGTAAGCCCACAGTGCCTCACCGAGTACCGAATGCCACCTCCTTGGCTTTTGGTCGATCTTCTTTTGTATCAGCTTGATCATGATCTTATTAGAAGCTTCTGCCTGACCATTAGCTGGGCATAATAGGGAGAAGAATTAAACAATTTGATTCCCATGCTTTCGGCAAATTCTCTGAACTCCAGGGACACGAATTGGCCCCCTTGATCAGTTGTGATTGTCTGAGGGATTCCAAACCGATAGATGATGTGCTCTTTGACAAATTCAACCATGTTTTCCGACGTCACCTTCTTCAGTGGAATTGCCTCAACCCATTTAGTAAAATAATCTGTAGCCAAAAGCACAAACTTATGCCCCTTGCTAGATGGTGGGTTAATCTGGCCGATCAAGTCTATACCCCAGCCCCTGAATGGCCATGGCTTGATAATGGGATTTAATGCTGACGCGGGGACCCTTTGAATATTTCCAAACCTCTGGCAATCTTGACATCCCTTGTAATACTCAAAGCAATCCTCTAATATCGTCGGCCAAAAGCACCCAGCTTGCCTGATAACCCATTTCATGCGGTAGGCCGATTGGTGTGCTCCACATATCCCATCATGCACTTCACTCATCATCTTCTTGGCTTCTTCTGGACCCAGGCATCGTAACAATACCCCATCTAATGATTTGTAAAACAAATTGTCATCCAGAAGAACGAATTTTATGGCCTTGTACCTGAGCTTCCTAGAGACCTTTCGGGATGGATCTTTCAAATAGTCAACGATCTCTTTTCTCCAATCACCCTCAGCGAGATCCGTTCCCAGTGCACATATGTCTACAGCAAACGCTTCTTGATTCTCTTTGTAACCAGAGGCGCTCTGAGCCAGCCTGTTCGCTTCTTCGTTATGTTCCCTAGGAATATGCTGTAGAGTTACCAACGGAAAGCTCTTCAAGATCTCCCTGCATTCTTCGTAGTAACTCCTCAGTGCTTCACTTTTGCATTCGTATTGGCCGTTCAATTGCTTGATTACCAACTCTGAATCTCCATAAACTTCAACTGAAACGGCCCCGGCTTCTCTCAAATATTGAAGCCCCCGAAGTAATGCCTCGTATTCAGCCTGATTATTTGTGACAGTGGGCTGTATAGGGATGGCAAATTCAAACATCTCACCTCTGGGTGAAATTAACAGAATCCCTACGCCCCACCTTTACCACATGATGACCCATCAAAAAATAAAGCCCAAGGAGTGATTTCAAGCAAATCAATTGACGGGTCACGATGCTCAGTTATAAAATCGGCAATGATATGACCTTTATAGCTTTTGCCGATTCGAACTTTAACTCAAACTCTGACAAAGCCAAGATTCATTTGCCAATCCTGCCATTCAAAATTGGCATAGATAACATATGTTTTATTACATCAAACTTGGAATATACAGTGCATTCGGCATTCAAAAAGTAGTGCCGAAACTTTGTACACGAGTAGTACACGCACAGGCACAGCTTCTCTGCAGCCGAATACCTGGTCTCGGGATCAAGTAATTGTCGGCTAAGATATGCTACTACTCGCTCCTTTCCTTCGAATTCTTGAATAAGGGCCGATCCAATGGTTTGGGTATCGGCCTCCACGTACAACTTGAAAGGCTTATCCAACTGAGGAGGGACCAGCACTGGTGGCTCCTTCATGTACTGCTTGATCTCGTCAAAAGCCTTTTGTTGTTCGTTGCCCCATGTGAACTTCTGATCTTTCTTTAGTTTCAGCAATGGACAGAACGACAAAACCTTTTGTGACAGATTTGAAATGAATCTCCTTACAAAATTAATTTTGCCGAGCAGTGATTGCAACTCCTTGAGATTAGTTGGAGGGACAACTTCATCAATGGCCTTCATGCTCTTCTTGCCAACTTCAATCCCCCCTTCGTGGACCAAAAATCCCAAGAATTCTCCAGCTGATACTCCAAAAGCGCATTTGTTTGGATTCATCTTTAAACCATGCTTTCGGGTGCACTCCAAGGTCCTTTTCACATCTTCCAAATGTGTGTCATGACTTAGGGACTTGATCACGACATCATCAATGTAAATTTCAACAACTTGCCGATCAACTCGTGAAAGATGTAATTCATGGCTCGCTGGTAAGTTGCACCGGCATTTTTCAACCCAAATGTCATGACTATCCATTCAAACAGGCCTATATGACCAGGACATCTGAAGGCCGTCTTTGATATATCTTCTATTGCCATAAAAATTTGGTTGTATCCCGCATTGCCATCCATGAAAGCGATAACTTTGTGCCCGGCGGCGGCGTCAACCAACAAATCGGCAACAGGCATGGGGTAACCATCCATCGGAGTAGCTCTGTTCAAATCCCTGAAATCTATGCAAACCCTCATCTTTCCATTCTTCTTGTAGACAGGGACAATATTAGAAATCCACTCCGCATATCTGCATGGCCGAACGAAGTTTGCATCGAGTAATCTTTCAACTTCTTTCTTCACATCGGCCAATACTTCATCCTTGTAGATTTTCCGGGGTCAAACCAGATTTGATTGGCAACCGATGCTCAACGATGGAACGATCCAGTCCAGGCATCTCAGAATAATCCCAAGCGAAGCAATCCTTATATTCCTTGAGTAGCTTGATTAATTCCTCCCTGAAGTCTGATTGCAAATTTGCGCTGATGAAGGTCGGCTTGGTTTGTCACCGCTTCCAATGTCAACTTCTTCTAATTTATCGGCCGACATGAATCCTCGCCCCAACTTGCCATCAGTACCATCGACGGGGTTATCCATTAAAAATTGCTATAAGAGCCGACTGCTTGAATCGGCTGTTGATCGCTGCTGACAGGCTCAACAGGACCTTCTCCCCAGTCTTTCCCTGAGAAACAGTCAATACCTTGATACTCCCAGAAAGCTGGTTCCATATTTGCAATGCTCACGGAGTCATCTGCTTGGACCAGCTCAATGTCATCATCCACCCATTGGATAAGCTGCTGATGCATGGTGGATGGGACGCAGCAATTGGCGTGAATCCGGTCCGTCCAAGCGAAGGGCTGTAGGCTCCTTTACCTTCGATAACAAAGAAGGTTGTGAGCAGCGTCTTGGACCCGATCATCAGATCCACGTGAGCGCATCCCTTGGTGTCTGAAGGATTTCCGGCGAAATCGTTCAGTATTATGCTTGTAGGCGTCAGATCGCTAGGGCCCACGCCAAGTTTTCTGAAGGTGGTGTACGACATTACATTGACCGCCGCTCCACCATCGACGAACATCTTGGTCAATGGCTTGCCATTGACCTATCCCTTCAAGTATAGCGGCCTCATATGTCGATTCTTGGCCGGTTTGTCGAAGACGGCTTGCTTGGCTAGCACCAGCTGCGCCATCAGTCCTTCAATCTGCTCATCATCCAGGGACGCCTCTTCCTGCACAACCTGATTAGCAGAAGCCATAAATTCATTCGGCAGAAAATATACCATGCACGCTGGAGCCGAACGTTTTGACCCTTCAGGTTTATCCTTTGGACGCCACACCTGCCTTGTCCGGATCCCCGCCCGCCTCGGTTCGCGCGTTCCTCAAGCGTTGAACCCTTCTCTTCGACTCTTTCTTAGGCCGGGCGGGCACCATTGCCCCTTCTGCCAGATGTACTCATCCTCGTCTTCCTCTTGATCAGCCCACCTTAAATCAGCTTGCCTTTTCCTGGGATGATCAATGATTTCAATTTTTTGGCGCCGATCCTCGCTAGGATGTATCCTTCCAATTCTTTCATGGACGGATCGGCGATTGGCAGTCTCCTTCCTTTACTCAAAATACCTATCACTGCACTCAGGGCAGTTTCTCAGCGTGGGCAGCTTCAACCCTTCGTTCCAGCAGTGCCTGAAGAACGCACATCCCCAGTGCGCGCGCTCCTACTCGCGCGTGTATTGCTCCAGATGTCTTCTGCGTGCTTCCTCTTCGGCCCTGCGCCTCTCCTCCTCGTACTTTCGCTTCTGGGAGCGCTCTTTTTCCAGCTGGCACTGCCACTTATTGAGGAGGATACGCGTGGTCACCCTGGGCTTGGCTCTGGATGATTCCCCGATCTCGACGTGGCTCTTGAGAACGCGGGGGGCTTCACCATGCACCTGTTCCAAAGTCACTTGACGCTCCAGGTCCACTGCTCCATCCTGCCTTGCCCTGGCTGAGGTCAAGACTTTGACCTTGCCCTTCTCCTCAACTGTCACCATGTTGACGGAAAAACCCACCATGTTCTGAGGAAAAGGGTGTCCATCCAGCTTCATCTTGTTATCAAATTTGAGGTGTCCCTCCTGGATGGCTTTCTGGACCCTCATCCTGAAGACCCTGCAGTCGTTGATGGAGTGCGAGTTCCTGTCGTGGAAGCCACAGTAACGTTTCTCCTTTACTCCATCGGGCCGAAGCATGGAATGCTCTTCAGGCAATCTGATTCGGCCTTCCTTCACCAGGAGCTCAAACAGCTTGTCGGCTTTAGTGATGTCGAAATCATAGGTGCCTTTGGTCCGTTTGACCCGGCACGATTCATGGTCAATGGTTCTTTTCCCCACATGATTTCGGCCGCGGCCACATCTCGGTCGTCATCGAATCCTCCATTAGGTCGGCTTTGTCCAGAACCGATTGTAGATATCCGCCACGTCGTGCTTTGTTTGCCGAACCCGGCATCTTTCTTGAAACCGTAGGCTTGGTTGCTCATTAACGACAGCTTTTGGGACAGTTGGCCCAGGTTATCGAACTCCATGCCAAACAGCTTCTCACGCACGGCCGGCAGCATCCCGGCAACGGCCATGTCAGCTAACTGGTCATCTGGCAGATTGAGCGAAAAACACATGCCCTTAACCTCCCTAAACCTCTTGAGGAACTCCAAGGGCGTCTCACTGTGTCTCTGTTTCAGGGTAGCGAGGTCGATCAGCTTCTTTTCCGAGCTGCCGCTGAAATAGTGGGCGTGGAATTTTCGTTCCAGCTCCTTCCATGTGCTGACTGACTGAGGGGGCAAAGATGAAAACCACTGGAACGCCGCACCCGTCAGTGATGCGGAGAAGTATCTAACTCTGAATGCTTCTTCAGATGAGCACTCTCCAAGCTGCATCAGGTAGCGAGTGATATGCTCCACCGTGCTCGTGTCATCCTGCCCGGAGAACTTTGTGAATTCCGTCGGAGGCTTTACCCTTGGCGGCAGGATCACGTTGTAGTACCACTCCGGGAACGACGGCGTGTAGGTAGGTCCTTGAATCTTTGGTTTGAGGCCGAATTGATTCTGCATCAAATCGGCCATCTTCTGCGCCAGGATGTCGTCCTCCTGTGTGCCTGCAGCTGGTCCGTAACCCGGATTCGGGAGAGCGTCGATGGCTCCGTAGTCCCCACCTCGTGGTAGCCTCCGCCGTATAGATTCCTCTGCAGCCTGTTGCTTGCTGGAGCAATCCTGTAGTCGGAAGCAAGCGGGGCCCCAGGCGAGCCGAATGCCAACTCCCCGTACGTGGGCTGGTATGGGTTCGGGCCGTTGCACGGGGTTGACCCGTGCCTGCCCGCGGTGGTGGCCGGACCGGTCGCCCTCCTGCGGCTGCGGTGGGGGGCCGAACCGGCCGACCCCCGGCTCCTTGTGGAGGAGGCCGGAAAGCTTGGCTCCCGGCGCTGCGGAGGAGGCCGGGCCGGGCCGGCTCCGTAATGGCGGTCGAGAACTGGACTCGCCCATCTCTACGGTGCCTCCTTGAATGGGTGTCTTGTTGAACGCCTGCTCCATGCCTGGACCGAAGACAGCCACCATCATTTGTTTGAACGCACCCAAGAAAGCTCTGTGGTGCCTGCTCAAGACGTGGTCCGCGGCATCTCGGAACGCTTGTATGCATTCCTCCCTCTCTTGCTGGGTTGTAGCGTCACTTTCCCCTGGCAACAACACTCTGGGCATCTCATTTTTCAAGTATGGGACGCCACTCCTGTTTTTGTTGAATGATAGCAAGCACTTTTGTTGGAATTGGTCCACGGCATCCTGCAACTATTGCCATTGTTCAGGAGAGAGGTCTTCGATGTTAACATCCATGATATCCCCGATGTCGGGCATCTTGATTTTCGGCTGTGGTCCCACTGGGCGTGCCAAAAAGTGTGTTGACGCAAAATGTGCACCTAGCGCCAAGCACACAGCAAGCCGAACAAGCTGGCTTCACACGTGCAGAGAATCACAAGACGTGCTAGTCAATTTTCCCTGAAAATTAACAAAAGATAAAGTAGTTAAATTCCAAAGCTTGGAACTTGCCGGGTGGTACCAGACAGTTCCATATTTACGGCTATAAAGCCAAATGAGATGACATATAGCTATAGAAAGCTATCTGCCGGCAAACTGAAACCATTCGGGAGCATTAGAAAGGAAAAAGTAACATAGCCGAATGGATGACGTAAGCATGACGACGATCGGTCTTTGTTTGGATAAAGATGCACGTGCGCAAGACCATGAACGATCCCCGTGGTGATCAACGTTAAATAAATAAATAAAGTAAAGCGCGAGCGTAAACATGTAATAAACAAGCATGCATAGATCCAAAGCACTAGTCTACCGCATGTCTAGGTGCTTTAAAACCCGTCGGGTACGACACCACACAAATCTATCCACCGCATGATACAACTTGCATGGGGATCGTACCACTTTCCACAAATAGATCTATCCACCGCATGATACAATCTAGATATGGAAAGCTAAAAGCATACATTATTTAAAGCATAAATTACGCACGTGTTTTACTCATGAGAAACATAACCGAATACGGCTGAACAGCCGATTCGGGGTCCATGAAGAAGGAACGAACATTACCAAGCAAGACAAATCTATCAGATTGATTTGAAATCTAATCCACCGGATGACTAGCTCCAAAACAATCCAAAAACCTGCATCTACCGTGTGATACCCAGTTCTTTCAAGATTTATACAAACGTTGGCAAGCTTGAACCCGCAACACGTAACAACCTAGATCGATTCGGTTTCGACTATCAAAGAGCACGTGATCCACGTGTTGAATTAGCCAAAGGAGCGAACTTGACTCGCACAAGGATCACCAAGAGGTATAAAGCCGATCCAAATCCATCTAGATTGGGCAAAAAGGTGTTACATGAATTTAAACATAAAGCAAAACTCAAAGCAACACGGGGTAACTTAATGAATCTATTGAACCTTGCCAAAATTCAATAGAGCCGATAACTAGCTTCGAGCTAGATCTTAGCCTACCGCATGGCTCATGACCTAACAAGAAACCCTCTTGAACCAAGCTTGAATCTACCGCATGACACTAAGCATGGTAACAAGACTACTTGCATCAGATCTAAATCCACCGCATGATACTAGACATGATACAAGGTTGCCGGTACTCACGGAGGTCGACGGATCGATGAACCCTCTCGAAGAACTCGACGACACGACAAATGGACTCTAGGGTTTGGCGTAAAGCCGGTTTGTATTGAGAATGATTACGTATATCTGTTACATACATTCAGGGCTCATATTTATACCCTGCCAAGCACAACCTCGAATGGATTTGATACCTAATTTATCTCTAAGCTTGATCGCTTATCCATCCATTCGTCCTCTCCGCTTGAGCCACGTCACCGTACAATCCCGCAAAATCAGCTCAACTATTCCCTTGCCGAATGGAAGCAGATAGCCGACCGCGGATTTTTCTGCTGAATGCATCTGAAGAAACCTTCCTTCCGCCGGACGGATTTCTCACCGAGCTGGACCCACAAGTCAGACTCCTTACCAAATTTTTGTGTTAACAGCAAGATCTACTGCATAACTTTGTGCAATTTTTGGCACAACATCTAGTCATATCCTAACACACAACATGTCCAAAATTGGGCTACAGAGGAGTTATGGATTTCAAGTTATGACAGATCTAGGTTTAGCACATTTGTATTTTTCCTGCTAAAACTATTTAGAATCTAGCCATGAGTATATAACAAAAGAGGTGGGATTTATCATCATGAACTCTACAAAATTGGTTTGGGAATTTTCTGATTTTTCTACGAATTTCTAGGCATTTTACAAAGCACTGGACCTAACTGCAAGAAAAACTAGATAGGTTTTATAGCAACCAGGTCCTACTTCTTACACGAAACACCCTACATAGATTTAAATCGTCGCAATTGAGTCCCCGGCCGCGGGGGAGCGGCGCGGGTCCGGCCATTCCGGCGAGCCGGCGGCGATCCGGCCGGGCAAGCGGCCGTGAGGGACCACATGCTCACCTAGGGGTGGCGGGGAGCCGGGAGGGGAGGTGGGGAGTTGGCCGGCGGCGAGCTTTGGCGGCGGACAGTGGCGGTGACCGCGGCGGCTCGGTGAACGGCGGCGTGGGGGTGGAATGCTGGCAAACAATTGAGTGTTGGAGCTTCACCAGGACCTAAGGAGGCTACCAGAGCAGTGGGACGGCGGCGAGCGTGGGCGCAGGGCTTCAGCACCCCGGGCGGCGGCGGTAATGGCGGCGCCCTCTGCTCGGGGGCGCGCGCGGGGAGGGGGCAAGGGCTTTTATACGCGGCTCGGCACGTCCGTGGGTGACGAGGGGGTGACGGCGGAGATGCTCGCCGTGCTACGGCGGCTCGAGGCACGCGGCCGGCGCGGCGGCGGCGCACGGCGCGCGCGCGCGACGTCGCGGCGCGACGCGCTCTGCCCAAATTGTTTTACTGGTTCTACCTTTTAAATACAATTGCTCCAAAAATTTGTATAAAAGTCGACCAAGTGATGAATACCAAAGTTGTAGATCTAGCTACCAACAATATTTTCTACAAAGGCTATATAGGGTTTTTCTGCCTAGATTTGAAGATATTTGAATGCCAACTTTGAATGTCGGACTGTTTTTGGCAAACGAGTGAAAACTGCCTTGCAATGGATTTTTCAAGTTTTTCCCCTCAAAATTTGAAATGCCAATCTACATGAAAGTTGTGTCCCTCAACAAGATCTACAACTTTCCTAAAGGTAGAATTTTAAGTGTTTAGGTGAATTTTGGAGAACGCGGCAAAAGTTCCGGCAGACACCTGTGCACACTGGGGTGGCAAGGGGTTTGACCCAACCTTTGACCATGG
This sequence comes from Cenchrus americanus, assembly GCA_947561735.1. Taxonomy (NCBI): domain Eukaryota; kingdom Viridiplantae; phylum Streptophyta; class Magnoliopsida; order Poales; family Poaceae; genus Cenchrus; species Cenchrus americanus. The sequence goes on along the minus strand of OX387244.1, from coordinate 30,381,064 downwards.
GTTGGCCCCACAAGTGTGTTTACTATTCATTTAGGGTCACTAGGGTGGGTTAGTGAGTTTTTCGATGTGAGGGCCCAGGTTGACCTAGGTTTGACCACGGTTGACCCTTTGACCGGCTATTAATCGTTAATTAAAAACCTGGAGCGTCACAGCCTACCCCCTTAAACGGAATCTCGTCCCGAGATTTGATTTGACAACGAAGAGATGGGGAGAAGGACTCACAGTTTTGGGACTGTAGGAAGCCCGGATACTTGGTATTAAGATAATCCTCCGTCTCCCATATGGCTTCTTCCTCCGTGTGATGGCTCCATTGGATCTTGTACATTCGCACGGTCTGCCTTCGGGTCTTTCGCCCTTTTTGGTCTAGTACTTTCAATGGATGCTCGACGAGCGAGAAATCCGGCTCGATCCAAGCATTAGCTTCCGTGATGATCTCATTCTCTGGAACAGGCATTCCCTTCTTCAACTGAGTTACATGGAACACATTGTGAACTGTGGAGAACCGTTCTGGCAATTGGATACGGTAAGCCACGGGTCCACATACTTCTATAACTTCGTATGGTCCAATGTAGTGCGGGGCTAACTTTCCCTTGACTCTGAACCTTTGGACACCTTTGGTGGGGGATACTTTCAAATACACATAATCTCCCACTTCAAAGTGTCGAGGTGCGGTTCCCTTGTCATGGTAACTCTTTTGCCTCATCTGTGCCATCTTCAAATTCTCTCTTATTACTTGCACCCTTTCTTCGGCCTCTTTAACTAACTCTGGTCCAAAGAGTGTTCTCTCTCCGGCCTCTGACCAATTCAGCGTAGTGCGGCATCTACGTCTGTATAGAGCATCGAACGGTGCCATTTTCAAGCTGGCTTGATAGCTGTTATTGTAAGAGAACTCTGCCAAGGACAAACACTTGTCCCAACTCTTGTCAAAGTGCAAGATGCTTGCTCTCAACATGTCCTCTAAAATCTGATTTATCCTCTCCGTCTGACCATTGGTCCGCGAATGATAACTGGAAGCTGCGGATCGGGCCGAGTTCCCAAACACTCGTGCAACTGTTCCCAAAAACGAGCTACAAACTGAGTCCCTCTATCAGAGATTATAGTCTTTGGGATTCCATGCAGAAGAACTATATGATCCATGTACAACTCTGCATATTGTTGTACGGAGTAAGTGGTGTGCACGACAATGAAGTGAGCGGTCTTGGTGAGTCTATGCACAATTACCCAAATAGAGTCCTTCTTTCTAGCGGTTAGGGGTAAACCCACAATGAAATCCATACTAATATCGTCCCACTTCCACATAGGTATCGACAGGGGTTGGAGTACTCCTGCCGATTTCAAATGACTTGCTTTCATCCGGTGGCAAGTATCGCACTCGACTACATACTTGGCTACATCCACCTTCATATTGGACCACCAAAAGTTCTGCTTCAGATCTTGGTACATCTTGGTACTACCGGGATGAATAGAGAATTTGGACTTGTGAGCTTCATCTAGAATGATTTTTATTAATTTCTGGGTCAACGGGGACCACTAGACGTTTCCCAACCAGACCACATCTTGGTGATCCTTCTGGAAACAAGTGTACTTGGGGTCTCCTTCTGTTAGTTTCTGCCTGATGGTTTGAATATCTGCATCATTGCGCCGGGCAGTGACAATTCTGTCATAAAGATTTGATTTTGCCGTCAAGGCATAAAGAATTCCCTGCGGTACCACTTCTAAGTTGAGCCTTCTCATTTCTTCACACAAGGGTTCACTGACTGGCTCCAACTCTAGGTGGTTGCAATGATCTTTGTGGCTAAGAGCATCCGCAACAACATTTGCTTTGCCGGGATGATAGTGCACTTCTAGCTCATAATCTTTAATCAACTCAAGCCATCTTCTCTGTCTCATATTCAATTCTGACTGGGTGAAGATGTATTTGAGGCTCTTGTGATCAGTAAAGATATTGCAATGACTACCCATTAGATAATATCTCCATATCTTGAGGGCATGAACAACAGCGGCTAACTCAAGATCATGGGTAGGATAATTGAGCTCATGGGGTCGAAGTGCTCGTGAAGCATAGGCAATGACTCGGCCTTCTTGCATAAGGACACAGCCGAGACCCGTGCCTGATGCGTCACAGAAGACTTCAAATGGTTTGGAATTATCGGGTTGAGCTAGCACTGGGGCTGAAGTTAGATGTTGTTTGAGGGTGTGGAAAGCTTTCTCACATGCTTCACTCCACATGAATTTTACTCCTTTCTTGAGTAATTCGGTCATGGGTTTTGCGATTCTAGAAAAGTCAGGAATGAATCGACGGTAGTATCCCGCCAATCCTAGGAAACTGAGGATTTGATGCACGGACTTGGGTGGTTTCCAATCCATCACCTCTTGAACTTTGCTAGGATCTACGGAGATACCATCGTGGGAAATGGTGTGCCCTAAGAATTTCACACTTTTCAACCAGAATTCGCATTTGGAGAACTTAGCATAGAGCTTGTGATCTCGCAAATGATGAAGGACAACTCGGAGATGTTTGGCGTGATCGTTCTCGCTCTTAGAATAGATGAGAATATCATCGATAAAGACCACGACAAATTTATCGAGCTCCGTCATGAACACGGAGTTCATGAGGGACATGAAGTAGCCAGGAGCATTAGTGAGTCCGAAAGATATGACCAAGAACTCGTAAAGACCATAACGAGTGGAAAAAGCGGTTTTAGGAATGTCGCAAGGTCGAATCTTGATTTGGTGGTAGCCAGAACGAAGGTCGATCTTAGAGAAGACTTTGACACCAGCCAATTGATCAAACAGAACATCAATTCGAGGAAGCAGGTATTTGTTTTTGATGGTGACTGCATTGAGTGGTCGATAATCTACGCACATTCTCAAGCTACCATCTTTCTTTTTGACAAAGAGGGCAGGGCAACCCCAAGGAGAAGAGCTCGAGCGAATGTAACCCTTATCTAACAATTCTTGGAGTTGGGTCTTTAGTTCAGCTAGCTCTTTGGGTGGCATGCGATAAGGTCTTTTGGAAATGAGTGCGGTACCAGGCTGGAGTTCGATCACAAACTCGACATCTCTGTCTGGTGGCATACCAGGAAACTCATCAGGAAAGACGTCCGGGTACTCGCACACTACTGGAATTTCATCAAGAGAGGAGATAATGGTCACAAAGGCACAAGAGTCAGTACCGTCTCGGAAAGGTAGGTACAAGGTAGTGTGCCCGACCGTAGGAGAGTTGATCTCTACGACCCTATCCGATATATCTAGAATCACCTTATGTTGATTCATCCATTCCATACCCAAGATAACGTCCATTCCAACTAAGTTTATGACGATAAGGTTTGTGGGAATGATTTTACTACCCAAACCCAAATTTACTCCTCGGATTAAGATATTGGAGGTGATTTGGCCTCCGGGAGTAATTATCTTGTAAGCGGAAGTGGTATGAGAACCCTTCAAACCCAGTTTGTTTATTAGCCTTTCACTGATGAAACTATGGGTAGCTCCCGAATCGAACAAAATCTTAACAGGAGTGTCGTTGATAGAGAATGTACCCGTGAGTACTGGAGCTCCTGCTGGGATGTCACTCATCGTAGTGAAGTTCAACTTGCCTTGGCGCACCTGCACCATAGGCTTCTTGGCCGGAGTGGTAGGCTTTCCTCCCGTACCCTGATTCTGCAGGTTGGGCTTGATCTGCCTGGGCTTGGGACACTCACTAATGTAGTGCCCTGGCTGGCCACAGTTGTAGCAACGACGATCTCCAACATCGCGAGGGGGTGCATTAGGCTTTGGAGCCTGCTGCTGGGCATGGCAAAACTGAAAGTTCCCGACAGGTTTGCCCTGAGGTGGCTTCATCGTCCAGCGTCCAGTTGATGATTGCTGGGATGGGCCTGGAGCTTCCTTCTTCACGAAGCGAAACTTCTTGCTCGTTCCACTGCCTGGGGTGAAACCGGACATCCTCTTGTTGTCCCCGTGGGCTTTCTTCATAGCATCCTCTTGCGAGATAGCCTTGTTCACTAGCTCATGGAAGTTTGCGGGCTCGAGCAGATTCAGGCGCTCATACAGCTTGCCATCAAGCCCGTCACGAAACCTCTCCATCTTCTTGGCATCGGTATCAACATGATGCCCACCATAGCGACACAAGCTATTAAACTTCGAGCATAGCGGTACACCGAGTCGGATCACGACGGAGGGCCAACTGCTCCCTCATCTTCCTATCCATCGGTCCCTTGGGAATGTGGTGGCTCTTGAAAGCTCGCTTGAACTCATCCCAAGTCACGGCGTGCCCTCGGCTGCATTGACTTGAAGTGGTCCCCACCACATCAAAGCTTCCCCTCGCGGTTGCGGCGGCGCGAAGTTCGCTTTGTTCTCCTCGGAGCAAGGCGGCACAAAGGCGAGAGAATTTTGCCTCTATGGCCTTGACCCAAGCCTCGGCTTCCGGGGGGGTCTTCTGCTTTAGCGAAGGTTGGCGGCTTCATAGCGATGAGCGGGCGTACGTGGTGACTGGTTAGGCCCCTCGTGGTTGGCCCCGTGTGGTGGCCCTCGGTTCATCTGCCGGGCGATCGCTGCTTGCGTGCGGGGATGCGGCGCGGCACCTCGGTTTGGGTGGCCATGAAAGCCTCCGTCGGTGTCATGGGCGGGGGTGGTGGCAAGTCACCACTACCACTTGCTCCGAAACCGTTGGGAGAGCTGCGCGTGGTTCCCACCATCTGAAAAGTGAGCTTTATTAGTGAGATAACCAAAAGCTTACTCCAAATGATGACAAGCACGATCATGCATAATCACATCTCATTAGTATTTAAACAATGAGGACAGCAACATTCAACAATATTCTATAGCCACCAAGATTCACAGAATCGTTCTTCTCAACACGGTTAGGACTGCGATTACTCAATTGCACGACTCATAATTACTCTCGAACGATCATCGTCATTTCGGATACTAAAGAAGGTGGTATACGAACGAGCACTTATTCGCTAGCAACGAGTGATGTCCCTAAAAATGCTTTGGTTTACCAACATTTTTAGGTGAGAATGCAAAATTGACAAGCGTGGTCATTTGCAACGGTTTATCCAAGGATCTGGTATTCATACGCAAGAAGATTTCAATTTTGAATGACAAATAATTTTACTTAAAGCATGCAAGCTTAAGCATTCTTTATTACAACACGATAGAGCAAGGTACAAAGACATTACAACTCAAATTTGAAACAACATGACATGACACGATACAAGCAGTTACTTGGCACGAAGACGTGCTGTCATCCACTACTCTAAACACCTCCAAATAACTCGATAGGATCGACATCCTCCTAATCCCTGCTGTCGGCAACCTAGTTGCCCACTGAAGCACCACTGTACGTAGGCGAAGCTGGGGTAGTCGGTAGCGGTGGTCCTGCCTGGCTCGTCTGGTCCAGACCGAACAAAGCTCTTTGCTCCTCAGGGTGTCCCCTTGTGCGGGGGCGGTGGGCTGTAAGGCCACTATAGCCTGCAAGGCTGCCACCTGTACCTCGGCCTCCTGCACCTGCTGCTGCATATCCGCAATGTTCTGCAGTAGTGTCAGCCTCTATCTCGTGAGCGTCGGCATCCTCCTCTAGTGCATGGTTCTCCTCCTCCAGATCTACGATCCTCTGTAGGCGATCACCTCTCTCAAGCTCCAACTGGAACCTCCTAGCACGCAGCCTGTCATTCTCCTGCTGCACCTGAGTAAGCGTGAAGTTCGGCTGCCCGGTGTCTTTGCGAAAGCTGCTCCCAATCGCGCCTATATGCCTCCAACGTTTGTGCAATAATCGGCTGCGGTGTTACGGCGCGCCCCACGAAGTGTGAAGACCACGTTCGGACAACGGGCAAGCGTCGAGTAACATCCAACGGCTCGCTAGGGTCGGTAGCTCCCGTAGGTGGTCCATACGGTCCAACCATCGCCGGGTCGTGAGGACTCACGGCGGGAAACGGTCCAAACGGAGAAAGAGCTACCACGGTGGGGTTGTGGTCACGAAGTCTGTCAACACTGCGAGGGCGGGCGACTCAACGGACTCGTGAGTGATAAATCCCCGGTAGATAAAGCTCAAGTCAAACCGGTCGGCGTGGTGCGGGTGTGGCGAACGGTAACGATCACTGCGGCGGGGAACGCCAAAGCGCTCAAACTCCTTCACCTCGTAAGTCGGTGGGGTGAGGTAGCCTGCGGCACTGAGTGCTTCCCACGCCAGGCGCGGAAAACTCTCCCAGTGCAACCCGTTGGTACGGATCGTACCGTCAGCGTCGAACTGGTGGAACACGGAGAAATCCATCTGTACACAAATGTAACTCATGTCAGATCTCAAAGAGAACGGCATGTCAAATGGTGAAATTTTGGCAGCTGTGAATAAAAATTCATAACCAAAAATCCAGAAACCTCAAAAATTTCCCAAGTTTTAAATTAAACCTTTAATACTTTTAATTAAGCTTTTAAGGTTGAGCATCGATCAAGGAAACAAGATGAATGGTCCTTAACTTGGATGTGCCTAGGGAAGTGTGAACCAACCCAACGAACTAGGATTGAGACATGCTTATTACAAGATAACTAGTTGAGGAGCAATTATTTTTAACAATTTGGTTTAATTAACCTAGCACATGATAAACAACTTTTTCACAAAATTTCGGCAGCATGACGGCTAGGTATGGAAGGTACTCTAGTTTATAAAAAGCACACACTAGCATAAACTTCCTTAGAGAACATATGGAAATTCGATTTTGGGTCCAATTTAGTTGTTTCGATTTTTAATATGCATGCAAGACGTCCTATTCGACCTCACATGGCAATCAAGCCAAAAAATCGAAGTTAGCGTCGGTGGCAAGGCTTTTATTCGTCTCTCCCTTTATTATCTAGTCGAGAGCTATACGGTACGTGCTTAACAACTAACGAAGCGCTGTTATGTACCTGCAGAAAACGAACCTTTCGTGCCAGCACGTCACGAAAGCGTCCACATACATTACCGTTCACTATAGAAACGGTATCCATGCGTTAAGCCGCTGCATGGACAGCGTCCAACCTCGGACACCCTCCATTCGAATGGAGTGTATCCTTGCCTCGCATGAGCGACATGCGGAATGCACACGTATGAAACATGTGGCGACACACAACTCACAAAAAAACGCGAAGATGGGATCCGTGGATGGATCACTCCATCAACCCTTGCAATTCCCGTGATGCGGAACAGCACACGTATAAAACACGTGGCTCCTAGTTTGGTTGTGCGAGAAAATAAGTCTGACATGAAGTAATGTGCTGGAAGTTAGCAAAATAGACCATAATTTATTTAAGCCACCTGAAAGAACCCAAAATTCCCTCTAGGGCCTTTCGGTCTAGTTTATCCTTAGCGGACCAACGTATTTTGGAAATCAGACGATCTTGGCATATTTTATTCAAAAACCAGTGATTAAGGTTTATTAATTAATCTACGGTGCATATAAGCTACGATGCCAAGCGTGACAACCCGCCCAGGAAAATACCGTACTATCGCCTAAGACCGATCCACCTTGGTCATTAAGCAATAATAAAGTACCATCCCGTCGTAAGTTGCCGGGTTAACGCCCGGTAAATCACTTGAATAGCACAAGGATCGAATATATGCATTAAAACTCACTCGAAGGCGAGTCCAGAGATACAACAACATTCATATCCAAATTCGTACCCCGAGGGGTTTAATTATTACAAACCATAGTTTTTGCAACGATGAAATAGTTCAGAGTTTTTGAAAAGCAGCGGAAATTAACTAACGGAAGCGAAGACACCACGGGAGGCCATCCCTGATGCTTTCAGTAGTCGTCCTCCACCCACTCCAGCTCCCAGCCGGGCGGGATCTCTCCGGGCCACACATCATCCGAAGGCATTACCTGGATCAACACATTATAGCAAGGCTGAGTATACTAATACTCAGCAAGACTTACCCGTCGGTGATAACTACTTCACGAATTCTAGACCATGAAAGGCTTTTTGGCTACTGTGTTGCTTTTGCTAAAAAGTAACAAAGAATAGGTCCTTACTTTCAATATTTTAGCACAAGTTCTAGTAGTTTTAATCTTTACTACATTAGCCAACTAGTACAAACAAAGTTGTCCAACACAATTAATCAAGCATAAAGTTCATCAACTTCCATCATTAGGGATCTCATGACTAGTGGAGTAAGTAGTCTCGGATAATGGTGAGAGGCCGACAATCGATTGATTTAAACCTTGCAAGGTAGACCCAAACACACGGTAGGCTGCCCCCGCAAGGACAACTTTCCCAGGCCGTCCCCAAAAATCCCCGGGTCGGGATGAAAGGCCACAGTCTTTGGTGCAGGCTATCCGGCATACCCCGCGAGATACCCGGAGTCACCATACACCACCGGTAGCTAGCCGTGAGAGCGAATCCCAAGGGTAGTGACAGTTCCATCCCTAGCCGTCTCATTAAGGTACTAGGCTTACCGGTCCCATACCCGACATGTGCTTAGTACGTTCAAAAACTTAACCCACATAACCACTGGACCGGAGCCCAGATCCCATGCTCTTACCACGTGAGCAATCCATTTAAGAATACATTGTGATTCCTATTTAGGAACCTACTCTCGCGAGTGAGGTCATCACCCGACTTGTAACGGTCCTATAGCTTAGCGACTATCGACCTATCATACTAGTAAGGACAAAAGGTACCTATGGATCATGCATCTAGGGTTTCATCCAACTCCGAACGTAAATGCACAATCATTCATAGATAATTGAATAAAGAACTTTAAAACTAGGTTAGATGCCGGAGCTTGCCTTCGTCGGCTAGGTTAGGCCGGGGCACCCTCGGTGTCGAGTACTTCCACGTCTTTGCAGTGACACTTCCGCTCCTCCTTCCTCGGTTTCCGGGACAAGGGAGTAATCTCCGTCCGGAAGATCTACACGGAATGCAATGCACTTTAGGTGATGTGATAGTTTGTTGTCTTATCCAAATCTGGGTTGGTCATGTTTACCTTAACAAGCATTCATCTAATTTTTCTCTTTTAGGAAGGTTATTGGTTGTACATGGGTTACTCTTTTATTCCACATTTGAATAAAGGTTTTTATTAAGCTTATCATTTCATGTGAAAGCTTCATTTCCTTTTATCTTCACCAACAAAGGCGTAATTAATATTTTTATTCATGAAGTAATTTCTTATCAGTATGATAATTAATTATCTTTTAATTATATTAAATAATACTTTTTCAAAAAGGAAAAAGAATTAATTAGGGATTTTTCTTTATTTAATTTCCCTTTAATATTAAAAGGGCTTTTAAGCTTTTTATTAAACAATTAAATTACCAAAAATTCAAGAAGTGTCTCAAATGCATATTAGCACCTATCCTGGTCCATTGGACCCACATGCAAGTGTTGGATGCTAGAAAATTAAATATTCTTGAAAATAACAAAGGCTAGCTAGTGATTCAACTTAAATGCATACAAAAATAAATAAGCATCAATTTGATCCAAACTTTCTCCTGCCTGCTCTCTGGTCCTAGACAAGTCTAAAGAACCAGCATGTTCACATGGAATATCTACTGAACATGGTTTATTAATTTACAAAGAAACACATGCATAAATCAAGAATAATTATTTTTGTTAATCCAAAATTCATAATTAATTCACAAGATGTGTATTTTGGCATTACAAGACAGTGTGCACTAGTTGAGCTCAAGAACATAAATATATTTAACAGGACAAATCATCTAAGCAGTTACTCCAGGAATGGAAAAGAATTTATCTAGCAAGATCTACTGCATAACTTTGTGCAATTTTTGGCACAGCATCTAGTCATATACTAACACACAACATGTCCAAAATTGGGCTACAGAGGACTTATGGATTTCAAGTTATGACACATCTAGGTTTAACACATTTGTATTTTTCCTGCTAAAACTATTTAGAATCTAGCCATGAGTATATAAGAAAAGAGGTGGGATTCATCATCCTAAACCCTACAAAATTGGTTTGGGAATTTTCTGATTTTTCTACGAATTTCTAGGCATTTTACAAAGCACTGGACCTAACTGCAAGAAAAACTAGATAGGTTTTATAGCAACCAGGTCCTACTTCTTACACGAAACACCCTACATAGATTTAAATCTTCGCAATTGAGTCCCCGGCCGCGGGGGAGCGGCGCGGGTCCGGCCATTCCGGCGAACAGGCGGCGATCCCGGCCGGGCAAGCGGCCGTGAGGGACCACATGCTCACCTAGGGGTGGCACGGAACTAGAGGGGAGGTGGGGAGTTGGCCGGCGGCGAGCTTTGGCGGCGGTGATCGCGGCGGCTCGGTGAACGGTGGCGTGGGGGTGGAATGCTGGCAAACAAGTGAGTGCTGGAGCTTCACCAAGACCTAAGGAGCTACCAGAGCAGTGGGACGGCGGCGAGCGTGGGCGCGGGGCTTCGGCACGGGCGGCGGCGGCAATGGCGGCGGCGGCTCGGGGCGGCGCGCGGGGAGGGGGCAAGGGCTTTTATACGCGGCTCGGCACGTCCGTGGGTGACGAGGGGGTGACGGCGGAGATGCTCGCCGTGCTACGGCGGCTCGAGGCGTGCGCGTACGACGACGGCACGGCCGACGGACCGCCGGTCCGCGGCGTGCGCGCGCGTACGGCGGCGCGGACGCCGGGCGCCTCGGGACGGGGTGAGCTGGGGGCGCGGGACCTCGGGATGGAGCACTCCTCGGTCGGCGTGGCTGTTGGGGAATTCAGTGAAACTCGTCACCCTCGAAACATTGAGTTTAACAAAGTTCTTGAAGCATGTTTTTCAGGAGCAGGGAATTCGCGATTGTCGGAATCCTGGAACCTGTGAAGCCTCGAATTAGCAAATGTGCAAAGTTCGGGAATCTTGATTCGGTGAAGAACTGGAGTCACGAACATGCGGAAGCCCGGAATCTCGAACTGTCGATGGCCCGAACTTCGGAGAACGGCCGATTCGAGAATCTGTCGAGGGCTGGGTTCGGGAGTCAGGCGCGTGGGCATGCGCGAACCAGCAGAGAAGTGAAGACCAATTCGGGAAACTGCTGAAGACCCTGTTCGGGAGTTTCACGCGAAGACATTCACGAACCGGGGGAGAAGCAAAGTCAAAGTTGTTGTCCCAAAAAGTCGGGTTTAGAGTGTGAACTAGTGGCGGATTTGTAAATATGTTGGGTGAAAAAGACAATCCTGTATGCGTTCACACTAGGAATATTCTCTGAGGCTAAGGGTGTTATCGGTATGTAAAAGTCCCTTCGTCTCCCTATAAAAGGGGGCGCAAGGGCACGTGTAAACGGACTGAGACTTTTTGGAACTTGTGCTACTTGCAGAGGGAATCATAGTCTCTTTGCGCTCTGACTTTGTACTTGAACGTGTTAAGAACTCTCACTCGTGTTAGGGTAGTCATCCGAATTTTTTGGGTAACTCCCCAACATTGGCGCCCACCGTGTTCCAGCCGAAAAGAAACTCACGATGCCACCGCATAAGAAATCCAAGAAGAACGCTCCAGCACAGGCAAACCGAGATGACCGCCATCCTACCCAAGGGAATGAAACCTCGTTTGTTCCTGAATCCTCGAACATAACAGACCAAGAACGAAGAGAAAAAGCTCGAAGCCCTCTGAGGACCAGGAGCGTCCCAGTGGTCGATGGATGACCGCTCCTCAGTGATGAGTGATTGACAACGGGTGTTGGACTGACTCTTGGCTTAGTGCGCAGGTGTAGGCTGCGGCCTAGTTCGTGTTGTTGCAGGTGAAGAACGGGCGCGAAAGGTCTTCAGCCTTGAGGGGCCTTCGGGAGATGGAGAGACAAGTAGGCTCGGTTCGAGGGACCCGGTGGACGGCGGGACGAGTGCGGGCCACATGGTGGCGACACGAGCAAGACGAAGTCATGGACGGATGAGCGGTGCACGGTGGCGGTCGAGTCAAGTGGTTTGGCGGGAGGCCGGACCGGGCACGCGGGGTTTGGTGGTTTGCCCACAAAACCATCGGCGGACGGTTTCTTGGTTTGGGCCTCAAAACCAAGTCGAGGGCCCAACACGACGGAGACGAGATCCGGGCGTGTTGGGAAGCTTCGAGGCGGAGGACACGCGGCGGGATCGCATGGCTTGCGTCGGGAGGACGCGGGGGGTGCGGCAAAGGCGTGGCCGTCCGATGGCAAGACCCACAAACATTACCTAAATGCCCCTACGTGGGTTGTATCGCCAGTAGTTAAGTTAGGGGTAGTCGAGTCATTTACCACTCCGGCGGGACCTGATATATAAGCCATGAGTGTGTGTGGATGGCTCTCTCTCTCCGCGACTTAGGGTTTCATTTGCTCCCTCCCATTTCTCATTTTTTCGTAGCTATTTTTCTTCCATTTTCTCTAGGCTAGCATGAGAGCTTCATGAGAGATTTGTTGAGAGGGATGGATGCTAGGGCGGCATGCTAGACCTTGTGAATCTTTCCTGGTTTGTATAGAAGATTCGGAGTTGTGTTTTTCGTGGTCTTTTTGTGCTTGTTTTCGTGCCTTTGTTCTCGGTGCGATTCCGCGGATTTGAGTGGGTTTCTCCCCGGATTTCTTTAAGGGAAACATGGATAGATGTCTCGTGCATCTTTGTGATTGATCTTGTGCCCTCAAACGCCGAGAACCCACTTCGATTCGAGAGTTTTCGTTCGGTGCTCAAGCTTTTGGTGGTGCTCAAAAGATTCGCGATTCCCGGTGATTTAGGGAGTTAGGAGGCAAGATTTTTGGGCTATAGCATCCTTGTGTGACGCTTTTCAAGTCCCAAACCCTTGTCTCCACATCTTCAACTGTTTGGGAAATCCGATGATGATTTGGGGGAGTTGACTTTCGGGGTCGGGCGTTTTCTGCTCTGTCCGCACCTGGCGGACGGTCCGCGAGGACCCGGCGGACGGTCCGCGCTGCTAGGGTTCGTCCCGTGTTCTTCGTGTTCTTGCTCGCCTTTTGTTTCGATCCGTTGCGATTTTGGTTTTCGGTTGGACGGAGTTTCGGACGGTCCGCAGCAGAGGACGGACGGTCCGCGGGTGCCTGGCGGACAGTCCGCGTGCTCCCCGCAGACGATCCGTGGTTCGTGGGTCGCTTCGGTTGGTTCTGTGTGATTTAACGGACGGTCGCGGCGTAGGGCCGGACGGTCCGCAGGGTTGGCGCGGACGGTCCACGGTAGCAGGCCGGACAGTCCGCGAGGCCAGTGCGGACGGTCCGCCAGAGCCTGTGAGCTTTGCTTCTTGGTTCGATTCCTCCCTTCCATTCTCGTGCTTCCGCGTGTGCTTCAAGGAATCGTTCCTAAGGCTAGAGGTTGATCCATAAACTCGTTGTCTTGCCGATTGGCGTGTGATTCGATCCATCGCTTGTGTGTGACCGGGATTTGACTAGGGCATAGGCCGGGTTCTTTGGGAAGAATTTTTACCGGCTCCTATTCACTCCCCCCTCTCTAGTCGCCATCTGATCCTTCAATTGGTATCAGAGCTTGGTGCCGGATTCTTTGCGACTTTGACAAGTCTCGAATCCTAAGATGGCGTACGTTGAGCGGGGCGGTCTGCCGCACTTCGATGGCAAGGGTTACCACAAGTGGGCGGCTCGTATGATGATCTTTTTTCGTGGAAAGCTGTTGGATTTCATTGTGCTTGACAAGACCTATGCTATTCCGGTCAACATCCATACTCTTATGGTGACCGATGCCGGTGCTAAGGCCAAGTATGAGGCTAATGCAAAAGCCGTTGATCACTTGGTCCGAGCTTGTGTGATCCCGAGTTTGAGCGTGTTCGCCATTTGAATCTTGTTTGGCAAATTTGGGAGAAGTTGTTGGTTGCTCACGGTGGTGATAACCATGTGAAGGCTCGCCTCTTTGTCTCTTCCGGATGCAATATGAGAATTTCACTCCACTTCCGGTGAGGACATTGATGCGATGTTTCAGAGGTTCACCGCCATCGTGAACAACATGAAAGCTAATGTTGAGGATTTTCCTTACACCGGGCATGATCAGGCTTTGAAGCTCTTGCATGTCTTGGACCCAAATGTTTGGGGTGCTAAGGTTGAGGCCATCGGGAGTATGGGCATTATTTGACTATTGAGTTGGATGACCTCTTTTCTAAGCTCCAGTCGGCTGAGGTTGACGGGAAGTTGCAATCCAAGCATGAGGGCTCGACTGACCATAGTCTTTCTCTTGTGGGCGGATCAAAGGGCAAATCTAACCCTTCCCGTCGACAGTTTTCCTTGTCTTCTCTTATGTCTATTCCAGATGAGGAGTTTGATCTGCTGGGCGAGGAGGAGCTGGCCTTGCTCTCAAGGAGGTTTGATCGACTACACGAGAGTCGGAGGAATGCAAGGCGGGGCTCAGGGACGTGCTACAAGTGTGGCAAGCGTGGCCACTTCATCGCCGAGTGCCCGGAAGCGGAGGAGAACAAGTACAAGGTGAACGAGTACAAGGAGCACCCGAGGGGTGAAGACAAGTACTCCTCCAAGGGCAAGCACTTCAACAAGTCCAAGGGCAAGGACAAGGACAAGCGGCGACCGAGCAAGAGCGGCTACAAGAAGAACAAGGCAAGAGCTATGGTGGCCGGTGCGAGCGACGTCGACTCAAGCTCAAGCGACGAGCAGTCAAGATCAAGCAGCGAAGATGAAGACGCCGGGAGGCGCAAGGACAAGAAGAGTGCAAGCCGGAACCTCAGTGGGTTGAGCTGTGTGGCGCTTGAGGGCTTTTGTGGCATGGCCCATAGCTCAAGTAGCAAGAAGAGCAAGAAGGAAGACAGCGACTCCGACTCGGAGGATGAGGTAAATCGTGACCCCGACTCTTTGCTTGCTGAGATCACTAGGTTGAATGGCTTGATTGACAATCGTGATAGTGTGCTAAGAGATGCCAAAAAGATGAGGAAAGATCTTAGGGCTCAACTTGAGAATGCTAGTGAGAAAGTAGGAGAGTTAGAGTCGAAATTGCTTGAATTGAAACTTGAGAATGACTCTTTGAAACTTGCTCCTACTACTCCTGATGATGTTGAGTGTCTTGAGTGTGATGCATGGTTGAATGAGATCAAGTTGCTTAAAGAGAAGAATGCTTCCACTTTGGCTAAACTAGATGCTCTTAGGACTGAGTATGATGAGCTTAAGTCTAGACCCACTTTGCTTGGTGCTTGTAAATCATGTCGTACTATGCATGCTAAGCTTGTTGATGCTCGTTCTACCATTAGTTCTTTGGAAGCATCTTTGAAATCTCCTGTTGTCAATGCATGCACTAGGCGTGATGAAGTTACTTTGCGCAATCTTGAACTTACTTCCCGTTTGGATGTCATCTATGAGGAGAATGACTATTTGAGGAAGGTGTTGGGTTGGTTGTGCGGGTAGGAACCTCAATGGAACATCATGATTGAGGAGTTCAAGAGAGCTGATGGTCGTGGTTTGGGTTTTGAGAAGTTGGGTGAGAAAGTGGGAGAGAACAGTGGGGAGAGTGTGTATGAGAAGTGCGTTGAGTCTAACCCCGAGTTTGAGGTGATCGGAGACATCCAAGTCCCACTTCCAAAAGCACCCAAGAACTCTTTCACACCAAAGCCCAACCACCTTTGCAACAAGCTTGACACAACCCAAGATCCACCAAAATTCCCACCTAAGACAAACGATTTCCAGAAACCGGTGAGGTTTGTGAGTGAAAAGGGTGAGAATCCTAGAGAGAAGCCAGAGCCAAAACCAAAACCCATCCCCTTCAGGTGTGAGTATTGTGGCAAGGAGAGGCACCTTGCAGAGTTTTGCTACAAGAGGAAGAGGGATGAGAGGCTTGCTAGTGAGCAAGCGAACCAGGACAGGTATCGCCAGTCTCATGGTATTCCTGAGCCTAGAGTGCCACTTCCACGGGGTGTGGGAAGTGTGAGGAGTGTTGGTGGAGTTGGAGCTCAGGGTTGTAGGTTCCCACAGAGAGGTGGTGGTGAGAAGTTTGCTAGGAGAGATGATGGTGTGCGTGCTGGTGAGAGGTTTGGTCGGGCTCGTGGTGGTTTTGCTGGACGTCCCCCTACTCGTCCTCAATACGGGTTCAGGGGAAATGATCGCAGCTTTAGGTTCCAGAGGAACTACGGACCACGTTTTCCCCCTCGTGGTGCTCGTACTCCTCCCATGGGACATGGGAAGTTTGGTGGCAAGGGAATGATGTTTGCTAACCCCTCCTTTGAGCAGATGGCTCAACACTGGTTTAACTTTCTTTGTGCTAACCCCAGTGTCGAGTCGCTAGCTCACTCTTGTTCTTGTTTCTGACTACAGGCGGGAGGCTTGGAGAACATTTGGTTGATCGACTCCGGATGTTCTCGACACATGACCGGAGATAAGAAGTGGTTCTCCAGCCTCACCCCAGTGAAGGAAAAGATGTACATCACATTTGGGGACAATGGACGAGGAAGAGTGATGTCTGAGGGTGTTGTGCATGTGAGTGACAAGGTAACGTTGAAGAGAGTGGCTCTTGTGAAGTCTTTGGGTTTCAATTTGCTTACGGTTTCTCAGTTGCTTGATGAGGGTTTTGAGGTGTGTTTCAAGTCTGGCGAGTCTCGTTTGTTGGATTCTCGAGGTGATCTTGTCTGTATGATCATCCCCGAGGGTGATTTTTAGGGCTGATTTCTCTCGTTCTTTGGGTCCTGCTCGCTGTTTAATGGCCGGTCCTTCTTCTGATTTGTGGAAATGGCATAGGCGGTTGGGACACTTGAGCTTTGATTTGGTTTCCCGCTTGAGTGGTCTTGACCTTGTCCGAGGATTGCCTAGGTTGAAGCTTGAGAAGGATTTGGTTTGTGCTCCGTGTAGGCATGGCAAGATGGTAGCCACTCCCCATCCACCCCACGACCGATGTCATGACCGAGCGTCGGGACGGAGCTGTTGCATATGGACCTTGTTGGGCCAGCTCGAGTTCGCTCGGTGGGTGGGAAGTGGTATGTCCTTGTTGTGGTGGACGATTACTCTCGCTATGCTTGGGTGTTTTTCTTGGAAGACAAGAGTGAGACATTTGGTTTTGTTCGAGATCTTATCGTGAGGTTGAAAAACGAGAGGCATGGGAAAGCTATTCGAGCTATCCGCAGTGATAATGGCTCAGAGTTCAAGAACTCTCATTTTGATGCCTTTTGTCGTGATCTAGGTCTTGAACATCAGTATTCGACCCCTTATGTGCCCCCTCAAAATGGAGTTGTGGAAAGGAAAAATCGGACTCTTTGTGAGATGGCTAGGACGATGCTCGATGAGCACGGGACTCCTAGGAGGTATTGGGCCGAGGCGGTCAATACGGCTTGTCATGTTTCCAACGAGGATTTTATTGCGAGCTTTCAAGAAGAAGACTGTTATGAGCTTATGCATGGTCGGGCACCCAAGGTGAGTCATTTCCGAGTCTTTGGCTGCAAGTGCTTTATTCTTAAGAAGGGAAAACTCGACAAGTTTGAGGCTAGGTCTAGTGATGGTATTTTCTTTGGATATGCTAACCACTCTAGAGCCTATAGGGTGCTTAATCTTGAGACTAACAAAATCATGGAGACTTGCGAGGTAACCTTCGACGAGACAATACCATGTACCTCTCTTGGCTTTGAATGTGCAGGTGATGAAGAGATGGCCGAGGACCTCTTTGAAGAGGAGAAGGATGAAGCGGGAGATGATGATGGAGATAACCATGCCCCTGAAGCTGAGTGTGTACCCACTACTTCCCCTACGACCACTACTGAGCGTGGACCGTCTACTTCATGGACAACGACGGTGCGACAAGAGGACCAGGCGAGAGAAGCTGAAGTTGAGGGGGAGGTAGTCTCGAGGCGTGAGGCTCCCCGGCGGATTCAAGAAGTGCATCCCCTGTCGAAGATCATTGGGAACATCGACGAACGCACTACACGGTCAAGGTCCGGGAATTCCTCTCATTTTGCTCATACTTGCTTTTGTTGCCACCTTTGAGCCCAAGGACATTGGACATGCTTTATCCGATGCAACTGGGTCAATTCTATGCATGAGGAGTTGGAAAACTTTGAGAGGAACCAGGTGTGGGAGTTAGTTGAACCACCTCCAAATTGTCATCCCATAGGAACCAAGTGGGTTTGGAAGAACAAAGAGGGAGAGAATGGGATGGTTGTGAGGAACAAGTCCAGACTTGTTGCTCAGGGGTTTAGTCAGGAGGGGATCGACTATGAGGAGACCTTTGCTCCTGTGGCCCGTCTTGAGGCAATTCGAATCCTTCTAGCCTTTGCCGTGGCTAAAGGGTTCAAGTTGTTTCAGATAGACGTAAAGAGTGCCTTTCTGAATGGGGTCATAGAGGAGGAGGTGTATGTGAAGTAGCCACCTGGGTTTGAGAGCGAGTTGTACCCACACAGGGTATACAGGTTGAAAAGGGCTCTGTATGGTTTGAAACAGGCGCCCCGTGCTTGGTATGGGAGATTGAGAGGTTTTCTGTTGAGCAGAGGGTTTGTGATGGGTACCGTGGATAGGACCTTGTTTCTCCTCAAGCATGGAAATGACTTGTTGATTGTTCAGATATACGTGGATGATATTGTCTTTGGTGGCTCGTCACATAACCTTGTTGCCAAGTTTGCGGATGAGATGAGCGGGGAGTTCGAGATGAGCATGATGGGCGAGTTGCGGTATTTTCTCGGGCTGCGGATCAAGCAAGTGAAGGATGGAACATTCGTGCACCGGACCAAGTACACGAAAGACATGCGAGGAAGTTCCGGATGCAAGATGTGAAGCGGATGTCGACTCCCATGGGGAGTACGGGCACTTTGGATGCGGACGAGGACGGAGAACCGGTGGACCGGCGGGAGTACGGGAGCATGATCGGCTCCCTCCTCTACTTGACGGCGACGAGGCCGGACATACGGTTCGGCGTGTGTCCGTGCGCTCGTTTTCGAGCTTCGCCGAGGACATCACATCGACGGGCCGTCAAGAGGATTTTCGGTACCTACGGCCCCTTTGGTCTTGGCCTTTGGTATTCTTCCTCCTCAACTCTTTCTCTTCATGGTTTTTCCGATGCGGATTTTGCTGGTTGTCGAGTCGAGAGGAAGTCTACTTCTGGTACTTGCCAGTTTCTTGGGTCTTCGCTAGTTTCATGGTCTTCCCGCAAGTAGTCTAGTGTAGCTCAGTCTACCACCGAGGCGGAGTATGTTGCTGCCGCGAGTTGTTGTTCCCAGCTGTTGTGGATTTCATACACTTTGAGAGACTTTGGTGAGGAGTGCACCCAGATCCCACTTCTTTGTGATAGCACCAGTGCCATAAGCGTAGCCAAAAACCCAGTGCTTCACTCCAGAACCAAACACATAGAAGTGAGGTATCATTTCTTGAGGGACAATGTGAAAAAAGGAACCATTGTGTTGAGCCATGTCCCTACCCAAGATCATGTAACACCCTAATTCTATTAAAAACTTGGCTTTATTAAAATTTGCTAGCAACCATTTATTTGCTTAAGGACTATAAGGTTGTTTTATTTATTTTTAGGCATTTAGATCTTTTCTAAAATAAATTTAATGAACCATAGGATTTATGTGTTGCATACATGCTGGAGCATTATTTTGGTTGCTGGAATTCAAATTCAAATTTGAATTCTAAATGTTTGAAAACCCTTTGCCAAAAATCCCAAAACCTTAACCCCTTCCCCTTTCCCTTTCGGCCCAGCTTCTTAGCCGACCCCGGCCGCGACAAGCGACGGGCCGCGGGCCCAACCCCGCCCGCGCGCACGCCGCCCGCCGGCCGCGCGCCCGCGCCCCCCGCCCCGGCCCGCCGGCCCGGCCCCGCCGGGGCCCCTCGTCCCCCCGCCTCCCCACCGCGCCCGGCCGATGACGGCGGGCCCCACTTGTCATCCCTCTCGTGCCGCTTCGGACTCCGCGCGCCGCGCGCCGCCGAGTCCGACCCGCGCCCGCGCCGCCTCCGCGTGGCCCGCACGCCAAGGGACGCCCCGCCGGGCTATTTAAGGCCGCCACCGCCTCCCGGACCCCAACCCGAGCCGCCCTAGCCCTTGCTCGCGCCCCCGCCGAACCTTAGCCGCGCCGCCGTGTGGAGCTCGCCGCCGCCGGCCGGCGGAATCCCGCCGCCGTCGCCGCTCCGCCGCCAAGGAGTCGCCCGGGAGGCGCGCCGGGAGGTGAGGAGCACCCGGTGCCACTCGTTGTCGACCCCGAGCTCCTCTTCGCCCTAGCGCCGTCGCCGAGCCCGCACGCCGCGCCGCCTCGTCGACCCGCCGCTCCGCCGCGCCGTCGCGCCGAGCCGCCGCCCTAGATCGCTCCGCGGCCTCGCGCGCGTCGAGTAGGTGCCGTCCGCGCTTCGATTCGTGGCTCGGAACCCCAAATCCGGTCCCCGCCGGCGAGCCCGCCCGCCGCCGCCGCCGCTCGCCGCCGCCGGCGCGCGCGCCGCCGCCCGCCGCTTGCGCGCCACCGTGGCCGTCGGATGACGATCCGCGCGCCCGGATCTAAGCCACCGCACCGCGAGCCACCACCACCGTCAGATCTAGATCCAACGGATCTAGATCGGGTCAACCCGGTCAACTAGGTCAAACCCGCCGCCAGCCCTGGCGCTTTTGCAGAAAAGCCCCTGGATTTTCTTTATTTACAAAAATACCCTTCCACCGTATAAGTTTTCTCACAGTTTAGTCCTTTTTCTTTATTTTAGCCCGAAACCTTTTTAAATCTTCGCAGATTAGTCCCTAAACCTTCCCGGAGCCATAACTTGGTCGTTTTAGCTCCGATTTTAGCGTTCTTTATGTCCACGCGTTCGTCTCGAAGCGTAGATTAGTTTTATGCTACTGTTTAGATCTGTTTGATCTGTTTGGTGACTGTTTCTTATTTATTTCTATTGTATGCTTGTATGTGATGATTGTGGATCGTAGAGAGCGATTCGTTCGAGGGATTTGAAGATCCGGTCGTGCAAGAGTTTGAGCAGCAAGGCTTTGCTGAAGGCAAGTATTCCTTGATGCATGCCCGCTTGTCCTACATAACATGCATTTAAATTCACCGTTTTTACTTTTTCGCTTGCATTAACTTGATGGGAACCTATTAAGGATCATGCCTAGCTTTTGACTACCTTTACCTTGACGCCGGGAATTAAATTAATCTTGTGGTAGTTATGGCTTAGCATGCTCAACTGGGAATTGGTATTAATCTATTTTGGTTATCTCTTGTTATTTCATGTTCCGTTTATGATCTTTTACTTTACAAGACCACTTTAATTTGATAATCGGAACATGGAGAACCACCCGGAAAACAGAGACAACCACAAGAACTAATGGGCAATGGTCTTGGTGATTAATTAGGAACTCTAGCATGGGATGGTCTTACCGATAAGGACAAGGGATCGGCGGTACCGTGGGGTATGGACTCGCTCTAGCGAGGGGGTTGGGTGAGTTATTCTTTTATGGTGGGGTATTGACCGCTAGGGGACTTTATACCTCGCTAACTGATCCGGACCTTGTGGGTCATAACTTGCTAAGGAACCTTTGTAAAGGCCATGTAGCGTCCCTATGCAATCACACCTCGGAAGTGTGATATGGTGTCTTGCAAACACCGCATGGTTGGGTCCAAAGTTCTTCGGAGCTTTTACGCTGCTTGTGGGTAAAGATGTACAACCTCTGCAGAGTGTTAAACTAATCGATTAGCCGTGCTCACGGTCAAGAGCGGCCTGGACACTCACATGATTAAATTATGGAACTTTAATGTTTAATTTGTTGTTTTATTCTTTATTTATGATGCTTATATCTTATTAATTGGGTTGGTATGAACTTACACCTTTAGTAATCAGGTTGCTAATAAAACTTGATCAACTAAAATGCTAAAGTGCTTGAACCTTAGCCATCCACCATATGGCCTCGCATGTTATGTTGTTTTTCCCTTGCTGAGTACGATATGTGCTCACGCTTGTTTATTCTCTTGCATCTACAATACCCGGATTTGTTGCTCGGACCGGGAGAACTTTGAAGATAATCCGAGAAGATTTCCGGGAGTTCTAGGTGTGCGTAGTCTCCGTCGCCACCGTGGAGGCATTTTGTCCGTTGCGAGAACTCGTTTGTTTAAGTTTCGTTTAAGACTATGGTTTGTAATAACTCTTTAATCGTGTGGCACCGATTTTGGTATTCATAATGTCTAAGCGTGTGTGTAACTTGATCCCGGCGCACACGTGATCAATGCATTCGGTTTTGCCTTTAAAACCGGGTGTGACAGAGTGGTACCAGAGCTGTGTTGACTGTAGGAACGCTAGCCTAGATAGAAAATGGTCGAATTAAGGATTTTATACTCATAGAAGCTTTCTTACACATGCTTGCTTTATTCTTTACTAACCTTACTCTTGCCTTTTTGCTTCACTCTTGAGTCGCCCGCATTCTTTATCTTGTGCTTGCTTTAGCTCTCGTCCTTTTTGCCTTACCATCTTTCTCATTACGCACTACACTACCGATGGTTCGTAGCTTGGAGACTTCTCGGGCCGGGAGCGAGCCCACCGTATGCTCCACAGAACGGTACCATGATTTGCATGATGGAGATACAGATGAGGAGATTGAGATGGAGCCTGCACCTGTGGTTTTCCCTAACCTTATCATGGTGCCCGATGATGAGGAAGATCCGGAGGAGATGATCTCAGAGGAGGATGAGCTAGCTGAACAACCCAACCTTGAGGAGCAAGCGCCAGAAGAAGATGAAGATTCCTCAGATCAAGAGATGGAGGAACAAGAGCAAGAGGAGGAAGAGAGGGAAGCGATCTGGGAAGTGTACCATTACAGAGCTGATGGAGTAGGCATTCCCATGGCAGACCACCTGAGGGCAATGGTACTTCGCCTAGGCTATGATAAGGCCCCTGTCTACCATTGTGAGCTGTGGACCCATCCGTGGTTCGAGCCCCATTGGGAGGTTGCTGCCATCTTGGAGGAGTACATTCCATGTCGGGGAGTGAAGGAGGTGTCCAAGCATCATGACGTGGCTCACAGGACTACTATGGATGCGGGGATAGCAGAGTCAGCTCAGAGGGCGCTCTATGTGCTCTCTCACAAGGAACGTGACAGGTTGGAGGATACCCACTGCCGCTACACACCTTTCAGAGCAAGTGGGGAAGCCAAGACTTACATCGCCCCGGCCACCGCCCTATGAAGGGACGCTCAACAATGTCCGGGGACTGCTTGCAGCTGTGAATACTGCATTGGATGATGCCAACAACACGCTATATGCAGCACGGCAGCAGATTTTCACTCCGGAGACACAAAGGCGTGCATTGCAAGCCGCACTTTTGAACGAGGAGCGGCCCGGAAGCCCATGAAGCCACGAGAAGGATGTACCTCCCCATCACCCAAGAGGCCACACTACGAATCCCCCGACGCTCGCACAGATGCCATGGCTGAAGATAGTCCTTAGGTTTAAGATTAAGGATAGGATTTCTTTGTAATCGCTAGTAGACGATCGGTAAAGTGTGTTTAGCTTAGAGGTGTGGTTGAATGCTTGATTTTGTGCTTAATGTATGAGTTGGATTTTTGGTTGAGTGCAATGTGTTGTGGAGTGATGACCACAACGACATTGGTTTAGTAGTAAGTTTGTGGGGGTTATCTTTCAGCTTCAATCAGTTATTTATCTTAATCTTTTTGTTCTCTTAAGTTTTCTCTTAATACAAATTCGAGATCCCAAAAATCTGTTCGCACAGTTTTCTGAGTCAGCAGTACTGTTTTAATTTTATCTCGGGCTACAGAACTCCGATTGCAGTAAAACCAATTGGAAAAGTTCAAGAATTTCGTGACTGATTTTCTGTGAAAAATTCAGAATATTTGGATGGAAAACCAGAGAGTTATGACTAAAACATTACAGCCTCATGAATCTGTTAAACACTGCCGACCTACCTGACTTGTTTATTTTATAACCAGAGCTACATAACTCCGACTGAGGTGATTCCAGTTGGAGTAGTTTCGTAATTTCATTACCTTTTATCAGTCCAAAATCCATAATTTTTGGTTACTCATACAGAGAGCTATGCCTGATTGTTTGGAGTCAACAGAATCTGTCTTATCTGAATATCATTGCTATCTTATCTTCCTAAGTTTAAACCTTGGTGCAATCATCTAAAATAATGTCCCTAACACTCAGATGGTGAACACCAGGTCAGGATCAGGTGTTGATCAACCAGCAGGAAGAGCACCCCAGCCGGTACAAATGGATCCCGCTATGCGGCAGTTCTCGGAGGCACGGACCCAACTCCTCCCGAACTTGACCACCACCGTGACAAACTTGCAAGCTCGAGTCAACAATCTGCGGTGCCGCCACCCGCGCCTCGCAACAAGCACCGGGAGTTCATGAGTCATCACCCTCCTGTGTTTACTCACGCCGCTGATCCACTGGAAGCTGAAGATTGGCTCAAGACCATACTGAAGATGCTCACTACCTGTCAGTGTGACGACAGAGAGAAGGTCCTGTATGCAGCAGGACGACTTCAAGGTTCTGCAGCCGCTTGGTGGGATGCGTACTCTGCCGCTCATGCCGCCCCAGACACTATCACTTGGGAGGAGTTTACCACCAACTTCAGGAGCCATCACATACCCTCTGGAGTCATGAAGATTAAGAAGAAGGAGTTCCTTTCTGCGAAGCGAGGAGGAATGTCGGTGGCCGAGTATAGAGACAAGTTCACCGAGCTATCTCGCTATGCGGCACCGAGGAGGTTGCTGAAGATAGGAAGAAGCAGGAGCCGTTCTTGGATGGATTGGTTGGTTCGGGTTGCGGTACCACCGATGTCATATCCTTTTCCTAACTTTCGCAGCCTAGTTGATGCCGCTATCCGCTTGGAGCACAAACGCAAGGAGCTCGGAGAGCAGAAGAGGAATACCGCCAGCTCTGGGCAGTTTGGGAGTGCGTCTCGCCCGTGCTTCAACCCACCGCCGAACACCCCGTTCCGCTATGGGGGACCGGGTGGAAACTTTGGGCGGCGGCGGTCCCGGCCGTCCGTTCGGCGGTTCCGGCGGTCCGCTCGGCGGTTTCGGCGTCCTGTTCCTCGGACTCCCCGCCCGGCCTTCCCGGCGAGTCGGCAAAGAGCCCCAATTGGCACACACTCGTAAGGACCGTGGCACCGCCCAACATCGCTACCACTACTTGCTTCAAGTGCGGAGAGCTTGGTCACTATGCCAATGCTCGTCCAAAGAGGAACCCTCCACACACCCCCGTACGACCCGGCGAGCAGACAAGGAGCGGAAGCCAAACCCCGCGAGCCTAACAAAGGACAACGGAGCTATGCACGAGGCAAGGCGATGCACGTTGATGCCGAAGTCTCCCGAGAGAACCCCGCAGTAGTGCTCGGTATGTTTCTAGTCAACTCTACTCCTCGCCTCGGCTTTGTTTGATTCTGGAGCATCCCATTCTTTCATTACATCCCGTTCGTAGCTCAACATAATCTACCTATCGGTCCCATGTCTCGCCACATGTTAGTTACCTCACCTCGGGGGGGAATTGAAAGCTATCTATAAATGTGATAACGTCCATCTCAAGATTGGGGGCGAGAGATTTCCGTGCCAATCTTATAATCTTGGATTCAAAGGGGATCGATGTGATATTGGGAATGGGATGGTTGACCGCGTGTGATGCGGTGATTCGGTGTGCTAAGAGGTCAATCCTTCTTACGAGTCCATTTCGGTGAAAGATTTGAGTTTGCGCAGCGGATCCCGCACCATCAAATGCCGGTGCCGTGAATAAGCTTGACGGAGCGACCTTGGAAGACATACGAGTAGTGTGCGATTATCCCGATGTGTTTCCCGAGGAGTTGCCGGTGTATGCCCCCCGACCGAGATGTTGAGTTCGTTATTGATCTTTTACCTGGTACTGCTCCTATCTCTAAGCGCCCATATAGAATGTCTAGTGATCAGTTACAAGAACTTAAAGCTCAGATTAAAGAATTATTGGGTAAAGGGTTCATTCGTGCTAGTTCATCACCTTGGGGAGCACCCGTTATCTTTGTGGGTAAGAAAGATGGCACACAAAGGATGTGTGTTGATTACAGGTCCCTTAATGATGTTACCATCAAGAACAAGTATCCTCTCGCCACGTATTGAAGATTTGTTTGATCGGATGAGAGGAGCAACGGTGTTTTCTAAGATCGATCCGCGATCCGGTTATCATCGTTGAAGATTAGGCCTTGGGATATTCCTAAGACAGCTTTTACTACCGGTGTACGGACTTTATGAGTACACAGTTATGTCCTTTGGGTTAACCAATGCACCCGCGTACTTTATGTACTTGATGAACAAGATCTTTATGGAGTATCCGGACAAGTTCGTTGTGGTATTCATTGATGACATTCGATCTACTCCAAGAATGAGGAAGACCATGAGGAGCATTTGAGGCTTGTGTTGCGAGAAGGCGAGAGAGCATGAGTTATATGCGAAGTTCGGTAAGTGTGAGTTACGGCTCAAGGAAGTGTCTTTTCTAGGTCATATTATCACCAACGGAGGTATTGCAAGTAGATCCTAGCAAGGTTAGTGATGTGTTGAAGTGGGAAGCCCCTCGTACAGTGTCTGAGATTCGGAGTTTCCTTGGACTTGCTGGTTATTATCGTCGGTTTATTGAAGGATTCTCCAAGATTGTGAAGCCTCTCACTACATTACTAGAGAAGGACAGGGAATTCAAATGGACCAGTGCATGTCAGTCCAGTTTCGAAGAGTTAAAGAAGCGGTTAACCACAAAGACTCGTTCTAGTAATGCCGATCTACGAAAGAGCTTTGACATATATTGTGATGCATCTCGACAAGGTCTAGGATGTGTGTTGATGCAAGAAGGTCATGTTATAGCCTATGCATCTCGTCAATTGAGGAAGCATGAGTTGAACTATCCTACGCACGATCTTGAGTTAGCGACGAAGTGGTTCATGCATTGAAGATTTGGAGACATTACATTATGGGAACTAAGTGTCAGGTCTACACTGATCACAAGAGTCTGAAGTACATCTTTACTCAGAAGGATCTCAATCTAAGACAGCGTCGTTGGTTAGAGTTGATCAAAGATTATGATCTAGAGATTCACTATCATCCGGGTAAAGCAAATCTGGTTGCTGATGCTTTGAGTCGGAAAGGCCACACTAATATGGCTATGACCATTCAGTTTCCTGACGAGTTGGTAAAAGAGTTTGAAAGGCTCAACTTGAAAGTGGTTGCACATGCAGAAGGAGTGACTTTGGAAGTACAGTCCACTCTGGAGCAAGAGATACGCAAGTGGCAGCTAGAGGATGCTGGAATACAAAAGATTAAAGAGAGTATGCAACAAGGAGAAGCCCCAGATTTCACAGAAGACGACCAAGGAACCGTGTGGTTTAAGAACCGGTTGTGTGTACCAGAAACAGGAGATCTCAGGGAGAAGATCTTGAGAGAAGCTCACGACTCAGCTTACTCTATCCATCCAGGCAGTACTAAGATGTACCAGGATCTCAAGCAGAGGTATTGGTGGTACGGAATGAAGAGGGACGTGGCCGCTCATGTGGCTTTGTGTGATACTTGCCACCGGGTTAAGGCTGAACATCAGAGACCCGCTGGTTTGCTTCAACCATTGAAGGTTCCTGAGTGGAAGTGGGAAGAGATCGGAATGGACTTCATAGTGGGTTTACCCCGAACCCGAGATGGTTATGATTCGATTTGGGTTATCGTGGATCGTTTGACCAAGGTAGCTCACTTCATTCCGGTAAAGACTACCTATACAGGAGCTAAGTTGGCAGAGCTATACATGTCCAGGATTGTGTGTTTACATGGTGTACCAAAGAAGATCGTGTCGACGAGAGGTACTCGCTTACTTCCCGTTTCGGGGGAAGTTGCATGAATCTCTCGGATACTAAGCTAAATTTCAGCTCGGCTTATCATCCGCAGACGGATGGACAGACAGAGAGAACCAATCAGATCCTAGAGGACATGCTGAGAGCATGTGCGCTTAAGCATGGTTGTAGTTGGGATAAGAGCTTGCCGTATGCTAAGTTCTCTTACAACAACAGCTACCAAGCTAGTCTCAAAATGTCACCCTTTGAGGCCCTGTATGGAAGGAAGTGTAGAACTCCGCTATATTGGAGTGAGACAGGCGAAAGGCAGTTATTTGGAGCAGATATCATTAGAGAAGCAGAGAAACAAGTTCAGATCATCAGAGAAAATTTGAGGATTGCTCAGTCTAGGCAGAAAAGTTATGCAGATGGCAAAAGAAGGGATGTGGTCTTTCAGGAAGGCGATTATGTGTACCTAAAAGTATCACCTATCAGAGGGTTGCGTCGATTCAGAGTTAAAGGAAAATTGTCACCTCGCTTTATTGGACCTTTCAAGATTATTGAGAGAGTGGGAGAAGTGGCTTACAGATTAGAGTTGCCAGTCCAGCTAGCTGATGTGCATGATGTGTTCCATATCTCTCAGTTGAAGAAGGGTTTTGGTCCTCATGACAAGGAGCCGTTACCCTTAGATGATCTAAACGTTAAGGAGGATCTCACTATAGTTGAACACCCCATTCGAATATTGGAAACCATGACAAGGATCACCAGGAATAGTGTGATTAAGATGTGCAAAGTACAATGGAGTAATCATGCAGAGGATGAGGCAACATGGGAAAGAGAGGATGAGCTGAAAGCAGAGTTTCCAGATCTTTTTCCCAATCTGTCCGAATCTCGAGGACGAGATTCTTCTTAAGGGGGGTAGGATTTGTAACACCCTAATTCTATTAAAAACTTGGCTTTATTAAAATTTGCTAGCAACCATTTATTTGCTTAAGGACTATAAGGTTGTTTTATTTATTTTTAGGCATTTAGATCTTTTCTAAAATAAATTTAATGAACCATAGGATTTATGTGTTGCATACATGCTGGAGCATTATTTTGGTTGCTGGAATTCAAATTCAAATTTGAATTCTAAATGTTTGAAAACCCTTTGCCAAAAATCCCAAAACCTTAACCCCTTCCCCTTTCCCTTTCGGCCCAGCTTCTTAGCCAGCCCAGCCGCGACAAGCAGCAGGCCGCCGGCCCAACCCGCCCGCCGCGCACGCCGGCCCGGCGGCCCGCGCCCCGCACCCCCGCACCCGCGCCCCGGCCGCCGACCGCCGGGGCCCCCTCGTCGCCCCCGCCTCCCACCGCGCCCGGCCGATGACGGGCGGGCCCCGCTTGTCATCCCTCTCATGCCCGCCGGACTCCGCCGCCGCGCGCCGCCGAGTCCGACCCGCGCCCGCGCCGCCTCCGCGTGGCCCGCACGCCAAGGACGCCCGCCGGGCTATTTAAGGCCGCCGCCGCCTCCCCGGACCCCAACCCGAGCCGCCCTAGCCCTTGCTCGCGCCCCCGCCGAACCCTAGCCGCGCCGCCGTGTGGAGCTCGCCGCCGCCGCCGTGGAATCCCGCCGCCGTCGCCGCTCCGCCGCCAAGGAGTCGCCCGGAGAGCCGCGCCGGGGGAGGTGAGGAGCACCCGTTGCCACTCGTTGTCGACCCCCGAGCCCCTCTTCGCCCTAGCGCCGTCGGCCGAGCCCGCACGCCGCGCCGCCGCGTCGACCGGCCCGCTCCGCCACGCCGTTGCCCGAGCCGCCGCCCCTAGATCGGTCCGCGGCCTCGCGCGCGTCGAGTAGGTGCCGTCCGCGCTTCGATTCGTGGCCCCGGAACCCCAATCCGGTCCCCGCCGGCGAGCCCGCCGCCGCCCGCCGCCGCTCGCCGCCGCCGCCCTTCGCGCGCCGCCGCCCGCCGCTTGCGCGCCACCGTGGCCGTCGGATGACGATCCAGCGCCCCAGATCTAAGCCACCGCACCGCGAGCCACCACCACCGTCAGATCTAGATCCAACGGATCTAGATCGGGTCAACCCGGTCAACTAGGTCAAACCCGCCGCCAGCCCTGGCGCTTTTGCAGAAAAGCCCCTAGATTTTCTTTATTTACAAAAATACCCTTCCATCGTATAAGTTTTCTTACAGTTTAGTCCTTTTTCTTTATTTTAGCCCGAAACCTTTTTAAATCTTCGCAGATTAGTCCCTAAACCTTCCCGGAGCCATAACTTGGTCGTTTTAGCTCCGATTTTAGTGTTCTTTATGTCCACGCGTTCGTCTCGAAGCGTAGATTAGTTTTATGCTACTGTTTAGATCTGTTTGATCTGTTTGGTGACTGTTTCTTATTTATTTCTATTGTATGCTTGTATGTGATGATTGTGGATCGTAGAGAGCGATTCGTTCGAGGGATTTGAAGATCCGGTCGTGGAAGAGTTTGAGCAGCAAGGCTTTGCTGAAGGCAAGTATTCCTTGATGCATGCCCACTTGTCCTACATAACATGCATTTAAATTCACCGTTTTTACTTTTTCGCTTGCATTAACTTGATGGGAACCTATTAAGGATCATGCCTAGCTTTTGACTACCTTTACCTTGACGCCGGGAATTAAATTAATCTTGTGGTAGTTATGGCTTAGCATGCTCAACTGGGAATTGGTATTAATCTATTTTGGTTATCTCTTGTTATTTCATGTTCTGTTTATGATCTTTTACTTTACAAGACCACTTTAATTTGATAATCGGAACATGGAGAACCACCCAGGAAAACAGTACAACCACAAGAACTAATGGGCAATGGTCTTGGCTGATTAATTAGGAACTCTAGCATGGGATGGTCTTACCTGATAAGGACAAGGGATCGGCGGTACTGTGGGGTATGGACTCGCTCTAGTAGGGGGTTGGGTGAGTTATTCTTTTATGGTGGGGTATTGACCTGCTAGGGGACTTTATACCTCGCTAACTGATCCGTACCTTGTGGGTCATAACTTGCTAAGGAACCTTTGTAAAGGCCATGTAGCGTCCCTATGCAATCACACCTCGGAAGTGTGATATGGTGTCTTGCAAACACCGCATGGTTGGGTCCAAAGTTCTTCGGAGCTTTTACGCTGCTTGTGGGTAAAGATGTACAACCTCTGCAGAGTGTTAAACTAATCGATTAGCCGTGCTCACGGTCAAGAGCGGCCAGGACACTCACATGATTAAATTATGGAACTTTAATGTTTAATTTGTTGTTTTATTCTTTATTTATGATTCTTATATCTTATTAATTGGGTTGGTATGAACTTACACCTTTAGTAATCAGGTTGCTAATAAAACTTGATCAATTAAAATGCTAAAGTGCTTGAACCTTAGCCATCCACCATATGGCCTCGCATGTTATGTTGTTTTTCCCTTGGTGAGTACGATATGTGCTCACACTTGTTTATTCTCTTGCATCTACAATACCCGGATTTGCTGCTCAGACTGGGAGAACTTTGAAGATAATCCGGAAGATTTCCGGGAGTTCTAGGTGTGCGTAGTCTCCGGTCCACCGCCCGTGGAGGCATTTTGTCCGCTGCGAGAACTCGTTTGTTTAAGTTTCGTTTAAGACTATGGTTTGTAATAACTCTTTAATCGTGTGGCACTGATTTTGGTATTCATAATGTCTAAGCGTGTGTGTAACTTGATCCTGGCGCACACGTGATCAATGCATTCGGTTTTGCCTTTAAAACCGGGTGTGACAGATCAGCTAGCCGACATCTTTACAAAGCCTCTCGACCAAGCTACATTTGTGCGCTTGCGGGAGGAACTTGGGGTTTGTTGCCCTTTCTAGTTGTTTCTTGGGGGATTTCCTGTTTGTATCATATGTATCATACCATGTTTTACTTTGATGTATATACATGCTTTGCTTGATGTACAAACCATGGTAGGATAGCCATCTTGTCATATATCATGTTGCATTTGTATCATATTGCATTTTAGGATGATGAGCTTCTTTCATATGCCATATTTGAGTTTCTTTGGCTATTTGTGAGATATTGGTCATATGTGTGGAGTAATGGTGATGTGAGGCTATGCTCTTGGAATATTTGAGATATATGTGTGGTGAGATACCCCTTTTTTAAATAAATGCTAATCTTGACTAATTTTTGGTGAAATGTGCTCCACTCATGTGTAGTAGTGTATCCATGTCACGTTTTGGTCTCAATGTGCTTTCTATGCTTAGATTGTGCTTGGATGCCTTGTTCTTGCATTTGGGCCAAAGTCCGAATATCATTGTGAATGTTTAGCCTATGTTGCATTCATGGGGGAGCATAAGCTTCTTTTTTGCCGCAAAGGCACTTCATGTACCATGAAATGATTTAATCTTGAAAAGAAGTGTATAATGCTTGAAAAATGCTCCATCCATCATGTCTATGCTTAAAATGTCGTATCTTTCACATATGGGTGCAAAACATGTTGCATGATGTTCACCAGTGGAGAAGTCTCCCCGAAGTGGACACATGGCTCATGAGCTTTGACATGACATGCTTTGCTTTATGGGTGTTTGCCATGATCTTTTGCTGAGAATTTGATATCCTTGTATGATCTTTGAATGGTATGCATGTTTGTGGCTCAAGTGTGACATGGATAGGCTTTTACATGTGAAGCGAGCCTTATTTTGGTAAAATTGCTTAAATCTGAAAATTTTGCTTTGTCACATGCTTGTATTTTCATATATTACTTGTGGCGATGCTTTGACTATGCTATGCTTCATATGTGTGATCTTTGTATCATTTTTAGCCTTTGACACTAGATTTGGCCTATTTGAGAAGCTCATGTAGATGTTTATATGCTTTGTTTTGCATTTCTGCATTTTCACCTTGATTCATACATTGTCAACAAGGGGGAGAAGAGGTGAGCTTAATGAAAATTCAGAAGAGGTGAGCTGAAATTTGGGAGTTTGCATCCACATGTTCAGGGGAGCTTGCATTTGTTCAGGGGGAGCTCTCTTGCTGTTTTCGGTGTGGAGTTTGTGCTTTGCTTGGCTTGTGACCTTTCTTTGCCTTTCTTCGGTTTTGGTCATGAGTTGAGCTTCTTTGTTTTTCTTTCTTCTTCCTTTCTCTCTTTCTCTGAATTTCATTTCGCGTTGTGTGTTGTCAATGCACTCATCAAGGGGGGAGATTGAGGACCGGGAGCGTCCCAGGTGGTCGATGGATGACCGCTCCTCAGTGATGAGTGATTGACAACGGGTGTTGGACTGACTCTTGGCTTAGTGCGCGGGTGTAGGCTGCGGCCTAGTTCGTGTTGTTGCGGGGTGAAGAACGGGCGCGAAAGGTCTTCAGCCTTGAGGGGCCTCCGGGAGATGGAGAGACAAGTAGGCTCGGTTCGAGGGACCCGGTGGACGGCGGGGACCGGGTGCGGGCCACATGGTGGCGACACGAGCAAGACGAAGTCATGGACAGACGAGCCGGTGCACGGTGGCGGTCGAGTCAAGTGGTTTGGCGGGGAGGCCGGACCGGGCACGCGGGGTTTGGTGGTTTGCCCACAAAACCATCGGCGACGGTTTCTTGGTTTGGGCCTCAAAACCAAGTCCGAGGGCCCAACACGACGGAGACGGGATCCGGGCGTGTCGGGAAGCTTCGAGGCGGAGGACACGTGGCGGGATCGCATGGCTTGCGTCGGGAGGACGCGGGGTGCGGCAAAGGCGTGGCCGTCCGATGGCAAGACCCACAAACATTACCTAAATGCCCCTACGTGGGTTGTATCGCCAGTAGTTAAGTTAGGGGTAGTCGAGTCATTTACCACTCCGGCGGGACCTGATATATAAGCCATGAGTGTGTGTGGATGGCTCTCTCTCTCTCGCGACTTAGGGTTTCATTTCCTCCCTCCCATTTCTCATTTTTCGTAGCTATTTTTCTTCCATTTTCTCTAGGCTAGCATGAGAGCTTCATGAGAGATTTGTTGAGAGGGATGGATGCTAGGGCGGCATGCTAGACCTTGTGAATCTTTCCTGGTTTGTATAGAAGATTCGGAGTTGTGTTTTTCGTGGTCTTTTTGTGCTTGTTTTCGTGCCTTTGTTCTCGGTGCGATTCCGCGGATTTGAGTGGGTTTCTCCCCGGATTTCTTTGAGGGAAACATGGATAGATGTCTCTTGCATCTTTGTGATTGATCTTGTGCCCTCAAACGCTGGGAAACCACTTCGATTCGAGAGTTTTCGTTCGGTGCTCAAGCTTTTGGTGGTGCTCAAAGGATTCGCGATTCCCGGTGATTTAGGGAGTTAGGAGGCAAGATTTTTGGGCTATAGCATCCTTGTGTGACGCTTTTCAAGTCCCCAAATCCTTGTCTCCACAGCTTCAACCGTTTGGGAAATCCGATGATGATTTGGGGGAGTTGACTTTCGGGGTCGGGCGTTTTCTGCTCTGTCCGCACCTGGCGGACGGTCCGCGAGGACCTGGCGGACGGTCCGCGCCGCTAGGGTTCGTCCCGTGTTCTTCATGTTCTTGCTCGCCTTTCGTTTCGATCCATCGCGATTTTGGTTTTCGGTTGGACGGAGTTTCGGACGGTCCGCAGCAGAGGGCGGACGGTCCGCGGGTGCCTCGGCGGACAGTCCCGCGTGCTCCCCGCGGACCGCCCGTGGTTCGTGGGTCGCTTCGGTTGGTTCCGTGTGATTGGAACGGACGGTCGCGCGCGTAGGGACGGACGGTCCGCGGGGTTGGCGCGGACGGTCCGCGGTAGCGGGCCGGACGGTCCGCGAGGCCAGTGCGGACGGTCCGCCCCTCCTGGCCGGACGGTCCGCCAGAGCCTGTGAGCTTTGCTTCTTGGTTTGATTCCTCCCTTCCTTTCTCGTGCTTCCGCGTGTGCTTCAAGGAATCGTTCCTAAGGCTAGAGGTTGATCCATAACCACGTTGTCTTGGAGATTGGCGTGTGATTCGATCCATCACTTGTGTGTGACCGGGATTTGACTAGGGCATAGGCCGGGTTCTTTGGGAAGAATTTTTACCGGCTCCTATTCACTCCCCCCCTCTCTAGTCGCCATCTGATCCTTCACCCTCATGAAGGCAAGAGCAGAAAAGACAGCTCACACCCAAGAACAACCTGCTGAACAGCAAGAGTTCTAGAATGTGGATGATGATGATGATGCCATAGACAGAGAGCTAGCCATGGTTCAGCAAAAGATACAGCAGCTACAGAAAGACAAAGAAAAGTTCGCAGCTCAGTTGCAGGCGAAGAGGAAAATCTCCGAAAAGCTAGAGCAGCTGAACAAAGCAAAAGAGGAGATAGAAGCAATACAGAAAGAAATTGACGAAATGAAAGAACAAGAGAACAGCTCCCTGTGGCAGGAGTCACCGCATCAGAACCCTGCGCCTGCAAGAGAATCCCCGAAAGAAAACTTCTTCGCGGGAAACGGAGTCTCACACTTCATGGATTCTGAATCGCCGCTGTCAATAGGGCTGCAAACAGCACCTTGGCCGCCGAAGTACAAGCCTGTCTCTCTTCCCAAATACAACGGCTTCGGAAACTCCAGGAAGTTTCTCATGAGATACGAATCAGCTGTGAACTCGGCAGGAGGAGATGATGTTGCACTGGCCAAATCCTTCATCATAGCTTGCGAAGGACCGATCGAATTGGTACTCCATCGTTGCCTCCACACTCGGTCTACACCGGGTAGACCTCAAGACAAAGTTCATGCAAGCGTTTCGGATGTTCCACGACACGACGCCCGAAGCCTCGGATTTGTATAAGCGCAAGCGAAGGACGAGAGAACCACCGCGGAACTTCGTGAGAAGATTCATGCAACGAGAGGTCTCAAATTCCCGACGCCGATGACAAGACAACGATCAAGGCACCGATCAAAGGTCTCACCCCGGGGCCAACGACTTCCCATCTCACGAGAAAGAAGCCCGAGACAGTTGAGGAACTTTTTCGAGAATTGGAGGAGTACATTTTGTCTGATGACGACCACCGCAAGAGGGTAGCTGAGCAAAACGAGGCAAGACAGGGCAACAGAGATATGACCAGGTGGGCACCACCTCAACATCCGCGAAACGTCAACAGCGTCGGAAACTCTCAACCACAACAAGGCAACAAGCCAAGCACCAGGGGAGGATTCAATCCCAGAGGAAGGGGGAGAGGAAGAGGAACCCCAGGACTCACGAACCACAACCCAAAAGATCCTCACTTCTCTCGCCGTATCATGGGAGAGGCCACAAGACCGAAGGGTGCCCTCGGAAACAAAGAAGAACATGGCAAGAATTCAGCAAGAGAAAGCACTAATGAGCATTGCATCCTCAATGCCAAGCCGGTTTCGTCGGAACTTCGGCAACCGCAGATTCGCGAGTCCACGGTCGAGTTCGTCTCGTTCGACGAATTTCCACAACCACGATCAAGCATGGCGGCCCGTCGCAGCAACTTTTCCCTCACTCGCAAGCGATCCAATCAATCCAGCAACCACAACCCATTCGAGAAATCTTGCCACCGCCTCCAAAAAGTTCGTCAAGACCTCAGTCAAGTTCGGGACCTCAGAACTCCAAGGCATTGCCATCGTTCGGGACTATCATGCCAATCACGGGCGGATCTGCTATGGAATTCGAAACCAAGAAGCAGAGAAGCAATTACTTCAGATCTGTGAACACCATCATCAATGACGGCCCAGCTGCGCGCCCGGAGTGGGCAAAGGTGCCAATCACCTTTACGGAAGAAGATTTCGGACCGAAATCCGCGATTCATAATGACGCCATGGTCATTGAGGTCAATATTGCTGGGTGGGTCATAGGAAAAGTCCTAGTTGACAACGGGAGTTCGGCGGATATCCTGTTCCTGAAAACATTCGAGAAAATGAATCTGAGCCAGCACATGTTGGACCCACCAGAGTACCCATTGCAGTGGTTCGGAGGAAAGCCCATCAAGCCGGTGGGAAAAATATCACTCCCGGTTTCTTTCGGAGATCTTGAAAATGCCAGAATGGAGAGCCTCACTTTCGATGTAGTTGACATATATCACCCATACCTCGCGATCTTCGGTAGAGGTTTCATGAACAAGTTTGATGCTGTCATAAGACAACAATTCCTATGCATGAAGATGCCTGCGCCCAAAGGGGTCATCACGGTGTTTGGCAATCAGCAGGAGGCCAGGAATATAGAAAAAGGGCACACGCCCGGCCAAACAAATGTGTACCAGCTGAAAGCAGCTGATGAGAGGAAGGAAACCCATGAAGAACCTAAGCGGGACAAAGAAAAAAATGAGATAACCGCAGAAGATGAAACAAAGAAAGTATATTTGGATGACATGCCCGACAGAGTAGTCATAATAGGGGCAAACCTCAGCGCCGAAGAGGACAGGGAACTTATACGATTCCTGAACAGAAACAAGGATGTTTTCGCATGGTCAGCTAAGGACTTGCAAGGTGTTGATAGGGATATCATCAAACATGCCCTGGAAACAGACGAGAAAATACCACCCAAGAAGCAAAAACTTCGGAAAATGTCCGAGGAAAAAGTCAAAGCAGTGGAAGCAGAAGTTCAGAGGTTGCAGGATGCCCAAGTAATCAGAGAAGTCAAGTACCCAGTCTGGCTAGCCAACACTGTGCCAGTTAAGAAGAAAAATGGAAAATGGAGAATGTGTGTGGACTTCACCGATTTGAACAAGGCATGCAAGAAGGACGATTTCCCCTTGGAAAGGGTAGACAAAATCGTGGATGATGCAGCCAACAGTGAAATGCTTTCGCTCCTGGACATGTTCTCTGGGTATCATCAGATTAGGGTTCGCAGAGAGGACGAGGAGAAAACAAGTTTCATCACTCCTTTCGGAACTTTTTGTTTCGTAAGAATGCCAGAGGGACTGAAGAACGCAGGATGCACGTTTTCGAGAATGATAGCAATAGTGCTGCACCAGCAGATTCGAAGAAACATCTTGGCATATGTGGATGACATAGTTGTCAAAAGTGTTCAGAGGAAAGACCATATCAGTGACCTGGCGGAAACATTTGCGAATATGAGGGCAGCGAACTTGAAGTTAAATCCGGAAAAATGTGTGTTCGGCATTCATAAGGGGAAAGTTCTTGGATGCCTAGTTTCAACGAAAGGCATAGAAGCAAATCCTGACAAAATAAAGGCTCTGGTGGAAATGCAAGATCCACTCTCAGTGAAAGATGTTCAGAAGCTGACAGGGAGAGTGGCTGCCCTCAACAGATTTATTCCCAGAGCCGCAGAAAGAAGTTTACCGTTCTTCCAAGTCCTCAGAAGTGCCAAGAATTTCCAGTGGTCTGAACCTCAGAAGCAAGCCTTTCGCGAACTGAAGGATTACTTGTCCACCATGACCAAACTCTGTCCTCCTGAACCAAAATCGCCACTTCTGCTGTATGTGTCCGCGTCAAATTCGGCAGTAAGCGCAGTGCTGGTGCAGGAAAAGGAGGAAGAAGGAAAGCTCAGGCAAATTCCTGTATACTTCGCCTCTGAAGCATTGTCTGGTTCCAAGGTCTTCTATTCCGAGCTGGAAAAGATCGCATATGCGGTCATCATGGCAGCAAGGAAGCTAAGACATTACTTCGAGGGTCACAGAATAAGAGTCATCACCAACCAGCCGCTGAATGACTTGTTCGCAAATAGGGAGGCATCCACCCGAATCATCAAGTGGGGTGCCGAACTTTCTGAGTATGTGGTAGGCTTCGAGAGAAGAAGTGCAATAAAATCGCAAGTTCTGGCAGATTTTGTCGTGGACTGGACTTCACCCACTCAGAATCTCGAGGAAAATATACCCGAACCTTGGATAGTGCAGGGTGACGGAGCATGGTGTTACAAGGGGGTTGGAATTTCGGCTGTTGTAACGTCCCCGACGGGCGTGGTCATAAGATACGCAGCGCGGCTCGTATTCGTGAACAATGAACATTCCACGAACAACACAACGGAGTACGAAGCCCTACTGTTGGCATTAAGAAAAATGAAAGCCTTGGGGCAGCAGACCTTCATAATCAGAACGGATTCGAAAGTGATCCAAGAACATATTGAGAAGGAAAGCGAGGCCAGGAATCCAGTTCTCATGAAATACCTCGAAAAAGTCAGAGAAATGGAAAAACACTTCAAAGGGTATTCGATCCAAAGATATCCCAAGGGATGACAACAATGAGGCGGACAAGCGCGGCGAAGGCGGCCGGAAATCAAGAGCTACCACCGGATGTGTTCTTCGAAATCATCAGAGAGCCCTCCATCAAAGATTCGAGGGCCCAAATCGTGAATGTAGTGGAAATTCCAGACTGGAGAGCAGAAATCATGGCTTATCTGAGAGGACATTACGAACCACAAGATGAATTGGAGGAAAAAAGATTGAAGCAAAGGGCTCGGGGATATACAGTAGTAAATGGAGAATTGTACAAATCAGGAGTCACTGAGCCTTGGCTGCGCTGCATCACCTCTGAAAAAGGTCGGGAACTTCTGAAAGAAATTCACAGCAGATTCTGTTGGGCACACATAGGCACCAGGGCTTTGGCTGGAAAGGCGATAAAGCAGGGATTCTATTGGCCCACCATAAACATCGATGCCAAGATGTTAGTTCGGCAATGTGAAGCATGCCAGAAGACGGGAAATCAACAGAATCTGCCTTCAATGCCAGTTCACCTAATTCCTCCAACTTGGCCTCTGCAGAGGTGGGGAATGGACCTAGTAGGCCCGTTGCCAACAGCTCAAGGCAACTGCCGATTCGCGGCTGTAGCAGTCGATTATTTCACGAAGTGGGTGGAGGCAAAACCACTCGCGAATATCACAAAGAACAACGAGTTCGAAATTCTTTTGGCAGAACATAGTCTGCAGGTTCGGAGTTCCTAGAGAACTGACGGTTGACAATGGCAAACAGTTTGACTATTACACCTTCAAAGAATACTGTAGAACCTTAGGCACACAGGCAAAGTTTTCATCAGTATATCATCCACAGTCCAATGGTGCAGTTGAAAGAGCCAACGACCTGATTTTTTCGGGAATCAAGAAATGTTTGTTCGATCAGAAAAAGGGAAAGTGGGTGGATGAACTTCCGAAGGTGATCTGGTCTCACAACACCACAGTTTCAAGGGCAACAGGTTTCACACCTTTTCGCCTACTTTTCGGGACTGAGGCTATGGCACCGGAGGAAATGAGGAATGAAAGCATGAGAGTCCTGAAAGGAAAAGAGATAGAGGAAATTGATAAGAAGGTGGAAAAAGACATGATCGAGCTGACAATCCTTGAAGCAGCGGAAAACATTGAGAAATACCAGAGAGAGACAAGGGCATGGAGGGACAAAAAGGTGGTCCGAAAGGACATTAAAACTGGTGATCTTGTCTTGAAAAGAAAGAAAAATTGGGAGAACCCGGGAAAACTTCATGAGTCATGGGAAGGGCCTTACATCGCCAGGGAAACAGATATGCCAGGGGCTTTTCGCCTGATGGAGCAGACTGGCGAGGAGTTGCCATATTCGTGGAATGCCGACAGCCTAAAAAGATATTATCCATGAAAACCCTAGTTGTAGATAGATGTAACATGTAGTAGTTTTTCGATTTTCATAAGATTGTACTTTAGAAAACTAAAAAATCCGAATCACGTGTCTATAAGTGATTTCGGGACAAAAACTAGTTTTACTTCTTCTAGTCGCATTAGAATAAGGACAGTACTCTTTTCCTTCCAAAGGGGGCTCTAAATCAAGAGGCAAGGTTTTTAACGAGGCGGATCCTATGTAAATACTCTTTGTGATATATATATGAAAAGAGTCTTTCCCCAAATTGTGTATCTCGAGAATTCCATCGTGAAAAAAGAAAAAGTTCGTGAAAAAGGCTTCGTGATAGCCAGAATTCCATCGTGAAAAAAGAAAAAGTTCGTGAAAAAGGCTTCGTGATAGCCAGAATTCCATCGTGAAAAAAAGAAATAGTTCGTGAAAAAGGCTTCGTGATAGCCAGAATTCCATCGTGAAAAAAGAAAAAGTTCATGAAAAAGGCTTCGTGATAGCCAGAGTTCCATCGTGAAAAAGAAAAAGTTCATGAAGAGTTCGTGAGAAAGGCTTCGTGATAGCCAGAATTCCATCGAGGAAAGAGAGGCCCGAGACAACAACAAGTTGTGGCCTAGAAAATCCCATCCACTGAGGGATTCCCACCCAAAGAGGCCTGAGACAACAACAAGTTGTGGCCTAGAAAATCCCATCCATTGAGGGATTCCCACCCAAAGAGGCCCGGAACAGCAGCGAGCTGTGGCCCAGAAAGTCCCACCCACAAAGGGATTTCCACCGAAAAAAATGCCGGCGGGTTGATTTCGAGAAAGTAAACGCCGAAAAAGTTTTTCGTGATAATGTTGAAAGGGCAAGGGGCTCGTGCGAAAAATCGTAGAAAAATCCTGGTTGAAGCAACTGAGGGTTGCAATATCAACCGGGGCAAGTTTGCCAGAAAAGATCAAGTCCACAAAATTCGAAAACAAATTTTGTCGACTTGCGCGACGTTGGTTCAAAAGTTTTCAAAAGTTCGTGAGAAAATTTTATTCTTAAAGGTGTACTCGGTCGAAATACGCGAACAACAAGTCTTCCAAGCATTCCTTCAAGTTTTCATGCAAAACGGCAAGGTGGGGGAGGGTGACGTTTTTTCAAGGAAAAAACATATTCATTGCCTTATTTGCATGAAAACTTCCGAATAAGTTCCTCGATAATTACAATAGTCAGTGCAAAATTTAAAACGAAAGCTCTACAACATGTCCTGGTTTACAAACATTGTTTTCAGCCACATCACTAGCATAGGCGAA
Source organism: Cenchrus americanus (assembly GCA_947561735.1). Classification (NCBI taxonomy): domain Eukaryota; kingdom Viridiplantae; phylum Streptophyta; class Magnoliopsida; order Poales; family Poaceae; genus Cenchrus; species Cenchrus americanus. The sequence goes on along the minus strand of OX387244.1, from coordinate 30,339,713 downwards.
GTCAGACGCATCGGCTAAAGGGCTAAGGGGCTCCGTCTTGGGAACTTTCGCGAATCGCGAAGTAGAGGACGCGGAACGACTATTTTTACGAAATAAGAAAAATGAAGAGAGATCAAAACAACCTATAGAAAATTTAAGTGAGGCCTCAAGACAAAAATCGGAAACATCTTGTTCGGGATGTGCTCACTTGAACAGACGCCACGCTTCACCACTAACGAGCATACTATCCTGATGAATTCGCATCGGCAACACGTCCTGCGCAGGCCCAGCTTGCAGGACCTGCGCAGGTTAAAGTATACAAAACACTTGTTCAGGGAAGTTTAATGAATCTACATGAATGTACAAGCAATCTCGAATACACCCAAGGTTCGGACATATCGATTAGTTCGTAACATCCACCTTCGGGGAACCATCCTCTTGTTCGGGGGCCTGCTCGCCGTCGCTGCCGCCGTCGCTGCTGCTGCTACTGCTGCTGCTACCGCCTGAGCCCCCTTCGCCTGAGTCGCTCGAACCTTCGCCGGAAGTCGACCCTTCGGGAGACGCGGTGATGTCCTCACGGTTCTCCTCCTCGTTCAGCTGAGAAAGAAAGGTAAGTGTGAAGAAGCTTCGAGAGACTGAAACATTTGCGACTGTTGATGGTGAAAATCCGTCAACCTAGCCATGAGTTTACCTTCGGTGTTGGCATAACTTTTGTATCTTATTCATTGGTACTAACCCCCGTGGTATAACAAGTTCACTTGTGCATGTCGGTTTTGAAGTTATGTGTTTACGCAGGGTTTTAACGTTGAAAGCAAGACTTCCGGGATAAGTTCATTAAGCACCTCATGACAAGACCTTGAAGCCCGATACAAGTCAAGCAATGAAGTGAACATGACTCCAAGAGCCCAAGGACCAAGCCCGAGAAGATGATAAACTCCGTGGACTGAACCAGAAAAGTGCTGAATCTTGCAAGACAAGAAGTTGAGTCCAATTCGGAGAGAAACCGGCGACATGGACCTACATGCGAAGGGGGGAAGCATCCAGAAGCAAGGGAACCGACCTCGGGCAAAGGAGCCCGCGGGCTGGGCCTAAATGGGCCCAGGCCGGCCGGCCCAGTCCGGTCGGCCCAGGCCCATTTAGGGCCCAAACCCGTCGCCCTTTGCCCTAGCCGCCAATCGGGCTATTTATAGTCCCCTGACCGAGAGACACGTAGAGGAGAAGTCGTAATCCGCCGCCGAGGAGCAGAGAAGCTTGAGGGACACCATCTCGGAGATGAGGGTCGTGCTAGTTGTCTAGGGTTTCCCCAGCCGACGTGGGAACCTTGCATGGAAGACCACGTCGGAGCTCCGGAGCGAGGATCAAGATCGAGGTAGGATCCCGGTGGTGATCTTGTTCATGTAATCATTCATGGTGAAGTTTGTAAGTGAATCCGATTTCTAGCGATCAAGTGCCTTCTCGATGATTTTGTTTTCTTCTTGGTTTTGCTTCTTCTACGATCTAGTCTGCAGCTAGATTACATAGGGTGCTCTTGTAGCCGCGGTGGCTAGAGGTGCATACCGGACCGGCCAAGTGATTTCAACTTGTTCTATCGAACTCGCCCTAAGCTCCCCGCATGAATAGGGATACGTTGTGACAGAACGGGGGTCTCGAAAGGCGGATGTTTTCGGAGTCGGATGGGAAGGCCACGATTTAAAGATGCTTTTAATGAGATTCGCTTTTCTATCTTCATCTATCTTGTTTGGAGCTACAACATAAGCATGATCTAGATTCTCTAGATTGGTTATCTCTTGCTTTCTCTTGCTACCTCTTTAGTAGATTAGATTAGATTCGTTTTCTTTATGAGTTAGTAGATTAGATGCAACTTACCTTCATAAGATAGTTTACCTTGCTTTACTAGATTGAATCCTTGCGTTGCACATTGTTCCACGGATTCGATACCTTGGGTTCACCACTCGAGGGAAGAAGGGTCCCTTGACTACGACGGGAGACTTGTCCGCTTGCAAGTCATAAACGAACTTTGATACAACTATTAACCGTCAACAAGCCCCTTTTTCTGGCGCCGTTGCCGGGGAACAAGCAATCAAGATCCGATCTAGTATCGCTTATCTTTCGGTTTTTCTTTTTGATTTTCTTTTGCATCTCTTATGTTTGATCATCCCCAAAAAGAAAAAAAAAGAGTCAATCTAATCTAGTTTTGATTAACCCTAATTTTTCTTTTCTTTTTAGATTTTTGTTTTATCACTAACCCTAACCGGAGATGGTTGGCTACCTCTCCAAGAAACCCAAAACTTTTTTGTGGATGATCCAGGAAAACTTTACAGGCAAAGGTGACGTGCAACACAAACTCGAAGGACCATCAAAATCTCCAAGGGAATCACCACCTCCAAGTCAAGACGCCGGAAGGCCGTTCAAGATCAACGAGGATGGAGAAGATGGAGATGGAGAAAGAAGCTCAACACCTAAAGGCCGCCAAAGCAAGGTCCACATGCAAGGAGTGTGAAGTGTTCATTGTGATAAAGATGCTAGACGCAAGTGGGACAATTTGTCGGGCGCCCGATGGTGACAAAGAAGAATATCCGAGACAACTCCAAGGTCCCAAGACGGCGAAGGCTACTCAAGCTCATTCGGGAGAGATGAAGGATCACACTAGAGACCATGAAGATCACGACCGAAGGACCGGAGTTCGAGATGCCGAGCCACAAGGAAGTTGTTGCATCCGTCAAGACCAAAGGACAAAGCCACTTCGTGAAGACCAAAAAAATTGACTAAGCCAAAGTGGGTACCCAAGATTGCAACGCCCGCAAAGAGCGTTGATCCGAAGTAATCAAGTGAAGAAGTCTAGCCATGGACTATAAACGAAGCGCTAGGCGGGAGGCAACCCGTTTCGTCAAGTCAAGAATAAGCTACGGGAGGACAACCCGATTCCAGGTTTTTCAAGTCTTTTTAAATATAATTCAGTTTTGAATTTTACTACGCAAAACATTAGACTTAGAATGGTTGAACAATATTAGAGACATAATTCTTGGTTGAATATTTTGCTTGATCATAAACCCTTTACATGAACCATCCTATGTGATTGTTTGCTTCTTTTTCGAGAAACCACAACCAAAAAGAAAAAAATTTCAGAACCTAACTCAACCCTTCACCCTCATTATGGTGCTGTGGTTGACTTGTTTTTCATGCTAAAAACACTCGAGTAGAGCCACGACTTATACCTAGGTGTTAATTAAATTTCAGCATGTGGTAGGACTCGCGTGAACCTAGAAACTTGATTTTTGGTTGGTTTAAAAATCCATATCCTCGGTTTCTCTAAGATTAGAATTTTTCTAAGCCTTACTTAATTTTATTTTATTCAAAATCTCTCTCATCTAATCAAAATTAGGACCTAAACCTATGCCCCCATGATCAAGCCGGGAAAAGCTTGCTCTCAACTAATGAAGGCAAACTATACCGGTGAGACCGAAGTCGACGTAATAAAAAAATATTTTCGACTTGCATTTGTTTTTAATGGTTTAAAAACTTCTCTAAAATTATGTTCGAGCTCTTGCATGGCTCTGAAAAATATTTTTAAATTTCGAAACTAGAGGAGTGCTTAGCCTTAAAGGGAGGCAATCTAGTTAACCTAACCATGCATGCACCATGATACATCACGGGATGCCCCTCCAACATATTTAAACCACATGCAAAGTACAAGCATGGGGGGCAGCCAAGGCTTTGTTTTGTAGGAATATCATGGATGCATGTGAGGCAAGGGAGTATGGAAGTGAGTCAAAGCGAAAACATCAAGTGGAAGGAGCAATAGTGCAAGCGAAGGAGTGGACGGGAACGTTTGGAAGGTGTACGCGATCACGAAGCAACATGAATGCACTAGAGAAGAACCGAGCCAAGAGGAGGAGAGAGGTAAGTCTTTCATCCAACTCTTTGTTCGTGTGCTCTAGTTGGTAGGTCGGAATCACCTTAGACTTAGCCATCCACCGCGTTTGTTTCGTGCAACAAATCACATCCTTAATCCACTCAAAGTCCAGACTCCAAAATAATATTTGTGTACCTTGTTACCGGGTGAAAACCCCGGATATTTATTTGTGAGGGAGAGTGCTGCAATCATGGAAGAAAACTACAAGTCTTTTCACCAAAGAGGAAGGGATCATCGTCGTCTAAGCCATCATCGACAACCTCTTCGAGGAGGCACTTGGTTTCCGAGTTTCCTCGGAGTATGGAGGAGGACACGGCACCGCCGAGGAGGAACCACACTCTTCTCCTTGGTGGCATGAGGGCCACACAAAACTCGTTTATTAGGTTTACCAAACTTCAATAACATATGGAGGAGCCGCCCGTCCAACCTCACCACTTGACACGATCATCCGCTCCACCTCCATATGCTCCGCGGTATTCCGAGGGGTATGTCATCATGACGGAGGAGGAGAAGAAGCTCGCTCGCCTTAAGTAGAGGCTTGTAGCAAACGTCGACATCGACGACCAAGCTCTCCACATATTGGGTTTCAAACGGGACACCGGTGCAATTCTCTAGCGGAGTGTCGGCAAACACCCACAAGAAATTCGCTTAGGAAATTTTCATGACCATGGCGCATAACCTTGATGAAGGAGTGCTGAGTCTCTCATTCCGTTGGAGGGAGCCCACAAGTGGAGAAGAAGGAAGACACCGTCGGAAGGGTAACCTTGATCAGTGATGCTATTTCTAGCACTTTGATGGGGTAATCTCCTTTCATCCATGGGTTGCGTCGATCTTGAGATGTAATCACACTTTGTTGGATTATCTATCTATCATCTTGTGCTGAAAATACTTTAATGCTTAAGGCTAGCAACCATGCCGTAAAGGGAGTAAGGGCTCCATTGCTTCCTTGGACCCATTCAACACAATCCCCGATAGATCGATTGGTTTTCATGTTCGAAACGATTGCATGTCTAGTATCGTAGACCCATGGGCGAGTGTCTCCTATTTTCAAAAGGGAGCTCCGAAACAAGTATGTGCATGAAGGCACATGGGAAGGTTTTTGGAGTATGATCACGGGAAGAGACCATCAACGAAGAAACACTATCCGGAACCCATCATCCAAGTGTGTCACTTTTGTGCAAATGGATTTTTGGGAGAACAAGAGAGACAAAGATAACCAACACAAAGTTGAATTGGCTTTACTCGGCTTTGATTGCCAAGTGGCCAATAGACCCCACTCACCTATGATCAACCGGTGGTGTTGTTGCAACATCGAGTTCGGAAGATATTGGTTCGGGGGTGTTACTTCTCCATGTTGGCTATCTCTTTAAAACCGGGTATTACAAAGAACCCAAATCATCTCCTACCCGGGACTTCCCTAGGAATATATGAAGAAAGGAAAATTTATAAGTGAAGATGAGAGAGAGGAGGCTTCCAAGTGGCCTAGGTGAATTTGCCCCTTCCGGATTTGAAGATTAAGACTTTTCTTGAGGGGAAGAAGATCGGTTAGAGGAAGGACTTCTTGTGCCGGTGAAGAGAAAATAACAAAAGAGAAGGATTAGGAGAAGGATCTTCTATGGCCCAAGAAGGAGGTGCACAACAAAATTATGTTCCACCATTCGGAGAAATTCCGGCATCGCCAAATTACTACGGTGGTGTACCAATGCAAGCATGGGGGAGTGGTGCAGCCATACCCCCACCATTTTTGCGGTGCCCAACGTAGCCTTTGCGGAGCCATTTGCACACCTTCCTCAACCACAACAAAATGCAGCCACCATTGGAGGATACGCTGCAAGGAACATGCAAATTATTGCAGCCATCCAAACCAATGCAAACCAAATGGGTGAAGGAAATGCAAACGTCGCTTATATGCTTGGACACCTTCACCTAGCACCGTCGGACAGTTCATAGGAGTAGTGGTGCATTCCTATTACAAGTAAGGGTACAACAACCAAGACTATCAATATCAACCACCGGCGGAAGATTAGAGAGAGGAGGAGCTTTAGTTATCTTTCCTTTACCCCCTTTTCTTTAATTTTCAGCTTGTATGCGCCTATGTTTGCGTAGTATTTTCAGTTTTGCTTTAATTTTCAGTTTTTAGTTTAATTTTCAGCATGTATCTTAGTTTTTATTTTCATCATGAATAATGTCGCCACCAAGTTTTTACCTTTGGTAAAGTTACAAAGTTTGTGCCATAATGATATATGATTATAATTGCCGCTTTGTTTATCTTTGTAATTGACTTATGCATGTTTGAACTAGTGCTCTCTTAAAAATACAAATCTGAAATTATCTAAATGCTAGCTCAATCTTCAGCGGAGGTTATGATTAAAATAAAGACCCATAGTGTTTTATGTGCTCTCAAGTTATGAATAGATTAAAGATGTCTTTTATGCTCAAAAATATTGCTAACCTTGTCATAAATATCACTTGTGTGTTGCTCAACCTATCCGAGCCTTATATATATTTGAGTGCATAAACCTTAGTGTACAAGATTTATTTTTGAGTGAGTTATTGCAGGCCATGATTTCTCTGGCCCGAGACTAAGAAGCTGGTCATTCCGTTTTTGCGTATCTATCTTATTGCTAGCCTCTTATCCGTGCATTGTGTATCCCCGCATCGGAGATCTCACAAACTTCGCCGGATATCCACCCTTAAACCAAATATCATCTTTTGTGATTACCTCCTTGACCACAACCTATCGTTGAGAATGGATCATCAATTCAAGGAAGATCGCAAGACGGTGCCAACGTTGAAGATTTCAAGTATCTCTCCAAGGAAAAATATTCCGGTACCTACCTTATTTTTTTCGCCTCTTTGCTCGAGGACGAGCAACGTCTAAGCATGGGGGAGGAGGTAGGTACGGTGCAGTTTTAGAGTTCAAAAGGGAGTATTTTTTAAAAAAATATATATATATAATGATGAAAGAAAAAATTCGGCGATGTACGTGACTTCCAAGGTGAAGAAAGAAAAAATATATATATATATATAAGAAAGAAAGAAAGAAAGAAAGAAAAGAATGAGAAATATGAGAAACAGAAAAAATATATATGTGCGTAAAGTGAACTCCCCGGTTCTCTAAGAGTGCATTCAAGGCTTCAAGTTAAAAAGATCCATTCTCATTTTCCAACCATGTGCAATCCGATAACGAGGACTTCCTTTGTGCCTCGGGATCACTCTTTGCCATTTGCACATGTCCACTCATCTAAAGTGTGTGTATTTTTCTCTTTCCCCTCCTTGATTTAACATTATTTTCCAATGACCTTTTTGACGAGTCTCGGTAAGACCATGAGAAGCTTGTCTTGTTTTAACAACACCTCATTTATAAAATCTTGTTAGGACTAAACTTTCCCAAAGCTCCATATAAAGCCTACCACACATATATGTTATGAGAGGGAAAGGAGTAGAATATATAGGCTTGAGAGACAAGTGAGATGAGAGTTTATGAGCAATACACGAGATGATTTAAATTTGTGAACTTGGTTTAGCTCTTTTCTTTATCTCGTTCTTTATTTCAAAAATTCTGAGGTCTATTTAAACTTTGTGAGCATGTTAATGCTTGTGGGATAAGCTTAATAAGAATCTACCCTCCGTAGAGGTGAAGGCTAGTACATTATGGAACTTTAACGAATTAAACTTTTGAGAGCATTATGTTTTTTTTTCATGTATGATCAAGTGCAAGGTTTAAACATTGATGGGCAACGATGATATCCATCAAAGGCTTACTCGAGGACGAGCAAGGTTTAAGCATGGGGGAGATGTTGACGGTGAAAATCCGTCAACCTAGCCATGAGTTTACCTTCGGTGTTGGCATAACTTTTGTATCTTATTCATTGGTACTAACCCCCGTGGTATAACAAGTTCACTTGTGCATGTCGGTTTTGAAGTTATGTGTTTACGCAGGGTTTTAACGTTGAAAGCAAGACTTCCGGGATAAGTTCATTAAGCACCTCATGACAAGACCTTGAAGCCCGATACAAGTCAAGCAATGAAGTGAACATGACTCCAAGAGCCCAAGGACCAAGCCCGAGAAGATGATAAACTCCGTGGACTGAACCAGAAAAGTGCTGAATCTTGCAAGACAAGAAGTTGAGTCCAATTCGGAGAGAAACCGGCGACATGGACCTACATGCAGAAGGGGGAAGCATCCAGGAAGCAAGGGAACCGACCTCGGGCAAAGGAGCCCGCGGGCTGGGCCTAAATGGGCCCAGGCCGGCCGGCCCCGGTCCGGTCGGCCCCGGGGCCCATTTAGGGCCCAAACCCGTCGCCCTTTGCCCTAGCCGCCAATCGGGCTATTTATAGTCCCCTGACCGAGAGACACGCAGAGGAGAAGTCGTAATCCGCCGCCGAGGAGCAGAGAAGCTTGAGGGACACCATCTCGGAGATGAGGGTCGTGCTAGTTGTCTAGGGTTTCCCCGGCCCGACGTGGGAACCTTGCATGGAAGACCACGTCGGAGCTCGGAGCGAGGATCAAGATCGAGGTAGGATCCCGGTGGTGATCTTGTTCATGTAATCATTCATGGTGAAGTTTGTAAGTGAATCCGATTTCTAGCGATCAAGTGCCTTCTCGATGATTTTGTTTTCTTCTTGGTTTTGCTTCTTCCACGATCTAGTCGCGGCTAGATTACATAGGGTGCTCTTGTAGCCGCGGTGGCTAGAGGTGCATACCGGACCGGCCAAGTGATTTCAACTTGTTCTATCGAACTCGCCCTAAGCTCCCCGCATGAATAGGGATACGTTGTGACAGAATCGGGGGTCTCGAAAGGCGGATGTTTTCGGAGTCGGATGGGAAGGCCACGATTTAAAGATGCTTTTAATGAGATTCGCTTTTCTATCTTCATCTATCTTGTTTGGAGCTACAACATAAGCATGATCTAGATTCTCTAGATTGGTTATCTCTTGCTTTCTCTTGCTACCTCTTTAGTAGATTAGATTAGATTCATTTTCTTTATGAGTTAGTAGATTAGATGCAACTTACCTTCATAAGATAGTTTACCTTGCTTTACTAGATTGAATCCTTGCGTTGCACATTGTTCCACGGATTCGATACCTTGGGTTCACCACTCGAGGGAAGAAGGGTCCCTTAACTACGACGGGAGACTTGTCCGCTTGCAAGTCATAAACGAACTTTGATACAACTATTAACCGTCAACAGCGACAAACACAAAGTCACGAAATCGAACAAAGAAACTACCTCAGCGAGCTTTGCACGCGCAATGGTCTTGACAGTCTCCTTTCCGCTAGTCAGCCAGAACTCCCTCGGGAACTTGATCTTGATAGCCAGAACATCGGCGTTGGCTCGAAGTATAGCGGTGCTAGTAGCGCTGGGGAATTGAGAGAGATTTGCGCGAAATTTCTGCAGGTCAACGTAGTCATAGTCGTGAAGGATCTTCAAAATGCTCTCCACAGAGAAAGCAGCAGCGAAGTCACTAGTGCCAGAGATCACCTCAGTAAGGGCCTTGAACTCGGCCTCCATCCAATCCATGAATTCGGGAATCTCAATATTATCCAGAAGAGGGGCTGGACGAACGCCGAATTCGTTCAAGGACTTCTTGTACTCCTCGTAGAGCAGTTTCAGCTTCTCTAGAATCTCCGAAATGTTTTTCTTTGAGGCTTCACTCTGCTCCGCCAATGCCTTTTCAAGGTCCACGATTTTGCGGTCCTTTGCGCTCAGGGACTTGGCGAGACTGGCATTGTTAATACGAAGATCTTCGGTGGTTTTCATAGCCCGCTCATGCTTCTCACGAAGATTCTCAATCACGCTCAAGTCATCTTCGTGAGACTTTCGAACCTTTTCAAGTTCTTTCTTGGATTGCTCAAGCGTTGCCTCCGCGACCTTCTTTTCATCGTGACTTATCTTCAAAGCCTCCGCCAACTCAGCCACCTTTTTCTCAAGTTCCATGTTCGTGGACTGTGCGAGGACAAAGTTACGCTCTAGTTCCTTGGACTTCTGGGAAAGCTGCTCGTTCACCTTCTCCTATTCAGCGAGTCGCTCTATGGCAACTTTCCCGAGCATCGAATACTTGAGGGCATAATCCTCTTGGAAGCGTGCAAGCTTCGAAGGAGAGTAAGAGTGCAGAAGATCCTTGAATTCTGAAAAATTCAAGAGTAAAAAGTCTCAGATCAAAATTCAATAATCGGAAAAGACATAAAAAGGGTAATGAGAAGGAACGAACCTTGCTTACTAAAATGCTGCATGGTGACTTGTTTAGTCGAACCAGAAGAAGTTTTCCCCCAAGGCGAAGGAGTGGTTTCGGAGACAGAGTGAGGCCCCCTCTCGAAGTCCTGAGCAGCCCCTTCGGATCGTTCTGAGGCCTCCTCCCCTGTTTCATCAACAATTGCGGATGATTTCCACAGAGTTAAAAACTTGGACGTCTTGCTACCAACGCCAGTTGTCTCGAAACCAACACGCAATAGCTTGCCGCGATGAGACGTACCAAAGCTTTTATTAAAAGCGGCTAAGGAAGGAGAGGGAGCCTGATCTTCGGGGACAATCTCCCGAACTTCGACCAAAGGAACGTTTTCGGTAGGATTTTCTCCCCTTTGAATGGTGAGCTCAAGGTCCTGGGTGAATTCGGAGGAGGCTTGGTCAGCAGCAGGGGCTTCAGCAACAGGAGCTTCGGCAGCAGCGGGGGACTCAGAGGGGGCAGTGACATCAGCAGCAACAATGGACTCATCGGCAGCGGCAGGAACAGTCTTCTTTTGAACTTCGGGAGCAGCATCTGAAAAGGAATCAACATCCACGAATTCATTCTCGGAACCAGATGGACAGTTGTCTCGAAAGTTAAACAGTGGCCAAAGGAAAAAACCTTTGAGGCTGTCTGTTTCCACGAAGGCGTCGTTGTCGAAGGCGGATGAGACTCGCCGAACACCGACGGAAGAAACTTTCTTCACCGCCTTCTTCAATCTCTTGCGGCTCATCTGGGCAAGCCCCGAAGCAGCCTGGAGTTCAGCGTCCGAAGTCCGAAGTTCGGAAGTCTTTCGCTTGCACTTCGACGATTCCAGGGATCTAGTCCTGAAAGGCTTCACTCCCGAAGAAGCGCCCTCGCTGGCAGGTGACGAGCCTCGCTTCGACGACCTTATTCGGGGAGCATTGATCGGGGCGGCTGAGCAACTGGCCACGGCAACGGCAGGAAGTTTCAACTTGGGACCCGGGCCTCGAGAGCTGAAAAATTTGTCACCGCAAACTTCCAAAAAAATGTGGTTTATCTTCTTCTTATGCTTCACCAGGGCCTTGTACGCCTTATACTCGTTCATGGTATATTCGCCTACCATGACGTTCACTCTTTTCTCCACTTCTTCCATGAAGGCCTTAGCACTCTGGTCTTCATGAAGCTTAATCCCGAACTTCGGGAAAGGCACCTTCTGATCTGCCCAGTTGACGTTAAAGTACACGAGCTCGGTAGGGGACCAACCACTCGAGATAGGCCAGACCCGGGCGGCGACGAATTCTTCGATAATGTCATGGCCGCCAAGTATGGTGCTGGCCAGGTGAAAGGCATTCTCACAGCTTCTAATTGCCAACGCCCGTTGATTGAACTTGGCAACATTCACCGCGGTAAGAGGCGCGATCGGGCAAGATAGTTTCGGCATGTCAACCTTCAGATAAAACCAGTAAGACCTCCAATCATCGGTGAGGTTAGACTTACAACAAGGAGCAATCTGGATTCGGGTAATTCCTTGTCGGGTATTCTGGCGTCGCGTGTTGAAGGTGCAACACGCGTGCTGACTGTGGTAGAACTGCCCATCTTCACCTTTCATGACCTCAGGGATGATCACCAGTTCGTAAAATCTGGCGAAGGCATCGACGCTAGGACTGCAGCCAAAGGTCTTCAAAATCCAGATGAACTTCGACACTTCCAGGAAAGATGTCGGCGAAAGCTGGTGGATCTTCACCGAAAACGCATCAAGAATAGGCCGGGGACCGGGTCACGGGGGAACCTCGGCCGCGAGATAAAGAAATCTCGAAATACGACAATTTCTCCGTCCTTAGGAGTAGGGATCTGCTCGTCAAGCGGGGCACGCCCAGCGCCAGGAGAGAAGAATCCGGCCTTCTCGTATTCCCGAATCGTGTTGCTTGTCACCTTCGACTCTCCGAAGGCGAGGGAGGGTGGCAACGGGCCGGAAGTCCTTGCTTTGATCAGATCGTCGACACCGGCATCCACATCTCCGATGCCTTCGCCTCCGTCAGACTGAACCTCCCCATCTTCGCGACTACGGGAGCCACTGGGAGAACCAGAATCTTCGGCTGGTGCAGCATGCTCCGCACCTTCGGCAACTGGGTCGAGCGGAAGACCAACCGCGATGAGCTCTTCGTTAGTCATGGGTCTAGCTGTGCTTTTAACTCGAGCCACCTAACCAACAGATACGAACATACGAGCAGTTCAGAATGACATTCGAGAACAAAGCTCGCGAAATCGCGACACCACTGCACCGAAGTTTAACCTTGTGGGGGAGGGTGACATTTTTTACTAAATTTCCGAAGGATTCGCCGAATCGGATCGTCGGAGTCAACCCGCTTCCCCGAGGGGCTAGTGTTGGGGAATTCAGTAAAACTCGTCACCCTCGAAACGTTGAGTTTAACAAAGTTCTTGAAGCATGTTTTTCAGGAGCAGGGAATTCGCGATTGTCGGAATCCTGGAACCTGTGAAGCCTCGAATTCGCAAATGTGCAAAGTTCGGGAATCTTGATTCGGTGAAGAACTGGAGTCACGAACATGCGGAAGCCCGGAATCTCGAACTGTCGATGGCCCGAACTTCGGAGAACGGCCGATTCGAGAATCTGTCGAGGGCTGGGTTCGGGAGTCAGGCACGAGGGCATGCGCGAACCAGCAGAGAAGTGAAGACCAATTCGAGAAACTGCTGAAGACCCTGTTCGGGAGTTTCACGCGAAGACATTCACGAACCGGGGGAGAAGCAAAGTCAAAGTTGTTGTCCCAAAAAGTCCGGGTTTAGAGTGTGAACTAGTGGCAGATTTGTAAATATGTTGGGTGAAAAAGACAATCCTGTATGCGTTCACACTAGGAATATTCTCTGAGGCTAAGGGTGTTATCGGTATGTAAAAGTCCCTTCGTCTCCCTATAAAAGGGGGCGCAAGGGCACGTGTAAACGGACTAAGACTTTTTGGAACTTGTGCTACTTGCAGAGGGAATCACAGTCTCTTTGCGCTCTGACTTTGTACTTGAACGTGTTAAGAACTCTCACTCGTGTTAGGGTAGTCATCCGAATTTTTCGGGTAACCCCCCAACAGTGGCCTCGGGCGGCGCGGGCGTGGACGCCGAGGCCGGCGGCGCGCGCGCCGGCGACGGGCGGCGCACGGGCGCGCGCGACGTCGCGGCGCGACACGCTCTGCCCAAATTGTTTTACTGGTGCTACCTTTGAAATACAATTGCTCCAAAAATTTTTATAAAAGTCGACCAAGTGATGAATACCAAAGTTGTAGATCTAGCTACCAACAATATTTTCTACAAAGGCTATATAGGGTTTTTCTGCCTAGATTTGAAGATATTTGAATGCCAACTTTGAATGTCAGCCTGTTTTGGCAAACAGTGAAAACTGCCTTGCAATCGATTTTTCAAGTTTTTCCCCTCAAAATTTGAAATGCCAATCTACATGAAAGTTGTGTCCCTCAACAAGATCTACAACTTTCCTAAAGGTAGAATTTTAAGTGTTTAGGTGAATTTTGGAGAACGAGGCAAAAGTTCTGGCAGACACCTGTGGACACTGGGGTGGCAAGGGGTTTGACCCAACCTTTGACCATGGGTTGGCCCCACAAGTGTGTTTACTATTCATTTAGGGTCACTAGGGTGGGTTAGTGAGTTTTTCGAGGTGAGGGCCCAGGTTGACCTAGGTTTGACCACGGTTGACCATTTGACCGGCTATTAACGTTAATTAAAAACCTGGGGCGTCACATATATAGTGGTAAATGGAGAACTGTACAAATCGGGAGTTACTGAGCCTTGGCTAAGGTGCATCACCTCTGAAAAAGGCCTCAAACTTCTCAAAGAAATTCACAGTGGATTTTGTGGTGCACACATAGGCACCAGGGCTCTAGCAGAAAAAACAATAAAGCAGGGATTCTATTGGCCCACCATAAACATAGATGCCAAGGCACTTGTTCAGCAATGTGAAGCATGCCAGAAAACAGCAAATCAACAAAATTTACCTTCCATGCCAGTTCACTTGATCCCACCATCTTGGCCACTGCAAAGGTGGGTAATGGATCTAGTAGGACCATTGCCAACGGCTCAAGGGAATTGCCGATTCGCAGCTGTTGCCGTCGATTATTTCACGAAGTGGGTAGAAGCAAATCCACTCGCGAACATCAGAGCACCAACAATTTAGAAGTTCTTCTGGCAGAACATAATCTGCATATTTGGAGTTCCTAGAGAACTGACTGTTGACAATGGGAAACAGTTTGACTGTTACACTTTCAAAGAATATTGCAAGACCTTGGGTACTCATGCGAAATTTTCGTCAGTGTATCATCTGCAATCCAACAAAGCAGTTGAAAGGGCAAATGGCCTGATATTTTCGGGAACTAAGAAGTGCTTATTCGATCAGAAGAAGGGTAAATGGGTAGATGAATTGCCGAAAGTGATCTGGTCCCACAACACTACCGTGTCGAGAGCAACAGGTTTCACGCCCTTTCGCCTACTCTTCGGCACTGAGGCAATGACACCAGAGGAAATCAAGAATGAAAGCATGAGAGTCCTGAAATCAAAAGAAATTGAAGAAGTTGGTAAGAAAGTGGAAAAAGATATGATTGAGCTGACAATCCTTGAAGCTGCTGAGAACATTGAGAAATACCAAAAGGAGACCAAAGCATGGAGAGACAAGAAAGTGGTTCGAAAGGACATCAGAACTGGTGATCTGGTGTTGAAAAGAAAGAAGAACTGGGAGAACCCGGGAAAACTTCATGAATCTTGGGAAGGGCTATTCATAGCAAAAGAAACAGACATGCCAGGGGCTTTTCGTTTGCTAGAGCAAACTGGCGAAGAGTTGCCATATTCGTGGAATGCTGACAGCCTGAGAAGGTACTATCCTTGAAAGTTCCAGTTGTAACTAGATGTAATTTAGAGTATTTTCCTTTTTTCGCAAACTTGCATTCTGAAAAATTAAAAAATCCGAATCACGTGTCTATAAGTGATTTCGGGAAAAAACAACAGCTTTTCCTCTCTTATTTGCATTAGAATAAGGAGGACCATACTCTTTTCTTTGCAAAGGGGCTCTAAATCAAGAGGCAAGGTTTTTAACGAGGCGAATCTTATGTAAATACTCTTTGTGATATATATATGAAAAGAGTCTTCCCCCAAATCGTGCATTTTGTGAATTCCATCGTGAAAAAAGAAAAGTTCGTGTGAAAGGCTCCTTGATAGCTAGAATTCCATCGTGAAAAAAGAAAAGTTCATGTGAAACGCTCCTTGATAGCCAGAATTCCATCATGAAAAAAGAAAAGTTCGTGTGAAAGGCTCCTTGATAGCCAGAATTCCATCGTGAAAAAAGAAAAGTTCGTGTGAAAGGCTCCTTGATAGCCAGAATTCCATCGTGAAAAAAGAAAAGTTCGTGTGAAAGGGCTTCCTGATAGCCAGAATTCCATTGTGAAAAGAAGAAGAGTTTGTGAAAAAAGGCTCCGTGAAAGCCTAAATCCCATCCACAAGGGGATTCCCACCGAAAAGGCCTGAGACAACAACAAGTTGTGGCCTAAAATCCCATCCACAAAGGGATTCCCATCGAAAAGGCTTGAGACAACAATGAGTTGTAGCCTGAATTTCCATCATGATAATCAATGGGGATAGCGGTCAAGTAAATGTGTGTGGCATTGTTTAAAAATTTTCCTTAACACAAATTGATGAAAAATTTTCGCGACGAAAATGTTCTGATAAAAGGGCAAGGAGCTCGTGTGAAAATTCGTAGAAAATCGTGGTTGAAGCAACTGAGGGTTGCAGTATCAACCAAGGCAAGTATGCCAAGTGGGTCAAGTCCACAAAATTCGAAAACAAATTTTGTTGACTTGCGTCACAACATTTGAAGTTTTCAGAAACTTGTGAAAATTTCTCAAAAGCGTGTACGGTCGAGATACCCGAAAAATAGTAAAACTTCGTTAACTTTCCTTGAAATTTTCATGCAAAACGGCAAGGTGGGGGAGGGTGACGTTTTTTCAAAGAAAACGTCTTTATTGCCTTAGTTGCATAAAAATTTCAAAATAGTTTAGCAACAATTACATTGAGAAGTACAATTCCTAGAACGAAAGTTCAACAATGTGACCCGGTTCGCGACTATTATCTTCTGCAATGTCGCTAGCGTAAGCAAAGTTGAGCTCATCGGCGTTCGGGCTAAGGGGCTCCGTCTTCAGGATCCTCGAGAAACTTGAATTCGCGGCACTTGAACTCTCCTTCTTACGAAGAAGAAAGAAAGAAGAAAGATCGAAGCATCCCATAGAAAATCTAAGCGAAACCTCAAGCCAAAAATCGGAAAAATCTTGTTCGGGATGAGCCTCTTGGAACAAACGCCATGCTTCGCCACTGACGAACATTTTATCACGATGAATTCGAAGTGGCATCACGTCCTCGCAGGCCCAACTTGCAGGACCTGCGCAGGTTAAAGTTTACAAAAGGCAACTTGTTCAGGCAAAACACTACAACTGAATGAATGTACAAATATACACGAATAGCCACGAAGGGCGAATGTTTCGGCAATATCTAGCCCGTGATGTCAACCTTCGGAGAGTCTTCTTCTCGCCCCGAGGCTTGGTCGCCATCACTGCCGTCATCGCTGCTGTCGCCAGAGCCCTCCTCTTCCGAGTCGCTTGATTCTTCATCTTCAGTAGAGGATTCAGGAGACGCGGCGCCTTTTTCTCGTTTCTCTTCATGAATTAGCTAAGAAAGGCAAAGTAAATATAAGTAAGAAAAATCAGAGGGCAAAATTTTGTGAATTAGCAGTGGCGAACAGAACCGTCCGAAAACTAACCTGGGCAAGCTTAGCGCGTGCGATGCTCTTGACATCTTCCTTCCCGCTAGCAAGCCAACTCCCTCACGAATCTGGACCTGATAGCTTGGACATCCTCATTTGGCTGAATTCTTGAGGTACTCAGGGCGTCAGGAAACTGCGGGAGTTTTTCGCGAAACTTCGCGAGGTCCGCGCAGTCGAAGTCATGAAGAAGTTTCAGGATGCTTTCTACAGAAAAGGTTGCCGCAAAGTCGTTAGCACCAGAGATAACTTCGGGAAGCGCCTTGAATTTAGCGTCGATCCATTCCATGAACTCAGGGAGTCCTAAGTCGGCAGGGAGTGGTGCAGAACCAATGCCAAATTCGTTCAAAGATCTCTCGTACTCTTCAAATAAAAGCTTCAACTTCTCGATAATGTCAAAAACCTTCTTCCCTGAAGCCTCCCTCTGCTCATTTAGTGCCCTTTCAAGATCTTGAATTCTTCGGTCCTTGCTGCTCAAAGACTTGGCCAAATCGGCGTTGTTGGTGCGAAGATCTTCGGCAGTTTTCAAGGATTTGTCATGATCCTTGCGAAGATTCTCGATCAGTCGCAAATCAACGTCATGTGTCTTCCGAAGTTTTTCAAGATCTTTTCGGGAGTTCTCAGCAGCCTCTTCAGCAATCTTCTTTTCGTCCTGGCACTTCTTTAGGGCCTCAGCCAGCTCAGACACCTTTTTCTCTAAATCTGAGTTCGTCGCTCGAGACAAATTGAAGTTACGACTCAGTTTCTGATGATCCTCTGCCAACTTCTTGTTTGCTTTCTCTTGCTCAATCAAGCGTTCGCGGGTGATTCTTGCAGATATAGAGGCTTTCGCCGCAAAATCCCTGCGTTCTACGGCAAGCTCGGATGCAGGAAGCGATCGAAGGCGATCTTCAAACTCTGGAAAAACGCAAATTAGAGACTTAAAAAGAGGGTTGATAAATGTGAAGTGAAAAGAGTTGTAAAGAGTAGTGGACCTTTTTTATCCTTAGTGACGAGCGTCTGTCCCGAACTTGTACAAGTTCGCTTCGAGGAACTGCAAAGCTTCTTCACAGAATCCCGAACGGCATCTCCAGGCAAGCGAGACATTTGTTCCGAGACTCCTCCTGTTTCATCAACAAGTGTAGGCGATTTCCAGAGTGTTAAAATCTTGGATGCGCCATTCCCAATACTAGCCGCCTCGAAACCAACACTTAGTAGTTCACCACGGTGAGACGTACCAAAGCTCTTGTTAAATGCAGCCAGGGAAGGAGAGGGAGCTTGGCCTTCGGGTACTTTCTCACGAATTTCGAGCAAGGGAGCATCCTGGACGGGATCTTCACCACTGTGAATGGTGAGTTCAAGCTCCTTGGTAAATTCGGGAGATGCTTCATCGTGAGGATTGACAGACTGAGGAATAGCAGTAACAGGGGGCTCAGCAGCAGCGTCGGGAATCACTTCCTTCTGAACTTCGGGAGCAGCATCTGAAAAAGAGTCAATATCCACGAACTCATTCTCAGAATCCGACGGGCAATGTTCTCGAAAATTAAATCTCAACAAGGGCCAGAAGTAAGAACCTTTCTAGCTGGCTGGCTCCATGAAGAGGTTGTCGTCGAAAGCAGATGGAACCCGCTGAACTTTAGAAGAGACAACCTTTTTCACAGAATTCTTAGATTTCTTGCGGCTCATCTGAGCAAGGCTGGAGGCCGCCTGGAGTTCAGCGTCCGAAATTTGTTTGGAAGACTTGTGCTTGCGCTTCGACGATTCAAGAGACTTTGTTTTCGTGGGTGGAACGCCAGAAGATGTAGTCTCATCGGCAGTTTTGAGGCCTCTTTTGGAAGATCTTCTCCTCGGGGCTTTGGGAGGAGCGACAGAGCAGTTGGCAATAGTAACTGCGGGAATTTTCAGCTTGCGGCCTGGGCGTCGCGAGGGAAAAGATTTATCCCCGCAAACTTCGGAGAACACACAATTTATCTTCCTTTTATGCTTCACCAGAGCTTTGTATGCCTTGTACTCATTCATAGTATATTCACCTATCATAAGAGTTACTCTTTTTTCGACGTCGAGCATGAAATCATCGGCGCTCTGGCCGTCTCTCAGTTTAACGCCGAACTTCGGAAAAGGAACTTCTTGTGCTGCCCAGTTAACATTGAAGTGTGTGATCTCGTTTGGGGCCCAGCCATAAGAGATCGGCCAAATTCGGGCAGCAATCAATTCTTCAACAATGTCGCGGCCTCCAAGGATAGTGCTGGCGAGGTGAAATGCATTTTCGCAGCTCCTGATCCCAACTGCCCGATGATTATATTCCGCAGTGTTTACAGCAGTCAAGGCTTCGATAGGTGAGGACAGAGGATGGGCCGGTCCTTCGTACCCAGGAATCTTAGACATGTCAGCCTTGACAAAAAACCAGTACGAGCTCCAGTCATCAGTCAAGTTGGTTTTGCAGCAGTACGATCTGAATTCACGTGATCCCTCTTCGGGTGTTCTGTCGTTGGGTGTTGAAAGTACAACACGCATAGTGAGCTTCGTAGAACTGCCTGTCATCGACTTTAATAACATCTGGCACAATGACCAACTCAAAAAAATCTCGCGAAAGCATCGGCACTAAGGTTACACCCGAAGGTCTTCATTATCCAAATAAACTTTGACACTTCCAGGAAAGACGTCGGTGAAAGCTGATGGATCTTCACCGCAAAAGCATTCAAAATTGCAGGGAGGACTGGATCACAAGGGAATCTCAGCCCGCAGGTGAAGAAGTCACGAAACACAACTACTTCTCCATCTTCGGAAGTAGGAGTCTGCTCATCCAATGGAGCACGCCTGGCACCTGAAGGGAAGAATCCAGCTGCTTCATAATCTCTGATCATGTTCGTGGTAACCTTGGATTCCCCGAAGACGAGAGACGGAGGAAGAGGTCCCGTCGGCCTTGTTCTGATCAGATCCCTAATGTCGGCATCTACATCGCCGACGTCCTCATCATCAGTTCTGATCTCCCCATCTTCGTGACTCCTGGACTCGCTAGCAGCAGGCGATGGGTGTTCTTCGGGAGGTTGGACAATCTCAGGATTCTGAGCGGCAGGTTCGGCCGGAAGGCCAGCTGCAGCCAATTCTTCGTTCGTCATGGGTCTCGCGGTACTTTTAACTCGAGCCACCTATTCGGCAGTAATACAAGTAAGAAACATTCGTAAGAAATAACAAGGTGACATTTGTAAATAAAAATCGCAAAACAAGTAATACAAGTATGAGGAGAAGCAGAAACAATAACCAAGTAACAAAGGAAGCAGTACCGTAGGGAAGTCCGAGAAACTTCTGAAGCCGTAAACACCAGCTCGCGAGGTGCTTTTCCGCGAAAAAGTGAAAGCTAGAGTTCGGGAGAAAGTGAGAGAGCGGTGAAAATTTTTTAACAGTGACAGTCCTCTATTTATAGGGGCAAGGGGGTAGTTCCGCGAACGCGCCTCGATTCGACCATTGCGAGGTTTCCGGGTGACGCGTGTCCCCTCCGACGTTCCGAGGGTGACGTTTTTTACTGAAATCCTAAGATTGTCGTGGAATCGGATCGTCGGAGTCGACCCGCTTCCCTGAGGGGCTAGTGTTGGGGAATTCATGATAACATGTCACCCTTGAAACGTCAAGGTTCATGAAATTCATAAAATGTGTTTTCAGGAACAAAGAATTCGTGGTGATCCAGAGTCTTGAATCTGCGAAGCCTTGAAGTCACGAACGTGCGATGACCCGAAGCCATGAACATGCGAAGCCTTGAAGTCGCGAACATGCGATGACCCGAAGCCATGAACATGCGAAGCCTTGAAGTCGCGAACGTGCGATGATCCGGAGCCTCGAACCTGTGAAGCCTCGAAGTCGCGAACTCGTGAAGACCCGAAGCCATGAACCTGCGAAATCATGAAATCGGGAATCTGTGAAATTTGGGAGTCCGATGTAGGACGAGTTCGGGAGTCACAGTACGTGAAGATTTCATGAACGGGGAGATTCGCGAACTAGCAAGAAGCAAAGTCAAAGATGTCATCTCAAAAAGTCTGGGTTTAGCGTGTGAACTAATGGCAGTCTTGTAAATGTATGAGATGTAAAAGACATTTGTGTATGTGTTCACACTAGGAATAATCTTTGAGTTCAAGGGTATTGTCGGAATGTAAAAGTCCCTTCGTCTCCATATAAAAGGGGGCGTGAGGGCACGTGAAAAGGGACGCAACTTTTGAGGTTGAAGCAGTCTTTAAGGAGATTCTTTGTCTCCTCTTGCGTCGTTACTCTACTTGTACGTGCAGACTGAACTTTTACTCGTGTTCGGGGATCTCATCCGGATTTTCGGATACCCCCCAACAGAGTTCTCCACATATATATGATGTACACCGTCTGAAGCCCAACTGTCTTTTTCGTGTGTATGCTTCCAAGGGCAAGTGGAAAAATTACTAGGAGATCAAATCTGTCGTGGATCACACTTGTGTACTTGAGCAGCTGGATGCAAGCCATCGTAATTTGTCATCTGGTTTTGTGGCTAACCAAATGTTTGCTAAGATTGTGGAAAATCCTACTTTTGAGCCTAAGTCCATTATCTTAGCAATTGAGGGGAAATTTAGGTATCACATAAGTTATGGTAAGGCATACATGGCAGAGAAGAAGGTAATGGAGATGAGGTGGGGAACTTATGAAGCATCCTATGACAATCTGCCTCGATTGATGAACACAATTGTGGCGCTAAATCCTGGTAGTTATTATGATATCAAGGCTTATGATCATGTATCAAGGCCAGGGAAGCAAGTCTTGCAGCGGGCATTTTTAGCATTGGGTCCTGCTATTGTTGCATTCAAACATTGTCGACTAGTTACTTGCATAGATGGCACATTCCTAACAGGAAAATACAAGGGCACAATCCTTACAGCTGTGGCTGCAGATGACAACAATCAGTTGTTTCCACTGGCAATTGCTTTTGCAGAGGGACAGAATGGTGACAATTGGTATTGGTTTCTAGAGAGATTGGAGCAGATGGTGGTGGGAGATGTGTCAGACGTGTGTGTGATACACGATAGACACAAAGGTATTTTGCAGGCCATTAGTGGCATCAAAGAAGGTAGTCAAGAGCGTTACTGAGCAGCACAATAGCCAGATGTGCATAGCAGGTGGTGCATGAGGCATATGAGAGCAAACTTTCATAGCCAGTTCAAGAACAAAGAAGTTACATATTTGTTCAAGCGCCTCTGTTCAACCAATCAGGAGAAAAAATTCTTCGACCTGTGGCAAAAATTAGATGATCTGACGAAGAAAGCATCAGAATAGATAGCTAAGAAGCCTGTAAGTACTGAACCCGGGGAAGAGCCAGTTTCTCTGGAGGACATTGGGCTAGATGCTCCAAATGTCAGAAGGAGAAGGGGACGTGCTGGTCGACACAAGAAGAAGAGGATTAGGAACAACATGGATGAGGCTGAAGCTGGACCTCAGGGGCAGATATGCTCCAAGTGCAACAATCCTAGACACTCCTACAAGAAATGCACCGAAGCATCTTAGTTTTCCACTGCCACTTCTACACCACCTTCATCTAGTGCATGTGGACCTCGTTCCAGATGCTACAACGAAGGAATGCAGTGACCGTACTTGTTTGTGCTACCGTGTTGTAATAATTGAACTACTTATGAATGTTATCGTCTTGTAATATTTGAACAATTTTATCTTACAAGGTCTTGTACTATTTGAACTTATGCATGTTATCGTGTTGTAATAATTGAACTACCTTTGCATTTGCTTGTTGTTTTATTTTTGCCGTCGAATTTGTTATCATATCTGGTTATGTTTTGTCCATAATTTCAAATGAAACAAGTAATGAAATATCATATCTGGATTTGGGGGAGTTGACCCGCGGGTGCCGTTCATCCCGAGCTGCCCAGGCTACACCGGTCTGACCGGTGCTCTTGACCGGTCTGACCGGTGCAACCCTCGGTGGGTTTTTGCTCGGGTGAATGTCTGGGTGTGTTCGTTGTTGTCCTGTGTTGCAGCTGTTTCGATTTTGGGTCAGTTTGGAGGTCGGTTGGCCTGTTTGGTGCTTTGGGGGCTTTCAGGCTGTGACCGGTCTGACCGGTGCGTCTCACCGGTCTGACCGGTGTGGAGCCACTTAGTGAAAGTGGCCCAGTTTCACCAGTAGGGACCGGTCTGACTGGTGGTGCTCACCGGTCTGACCGGTGTTGGTCAGTGGACTCGAGGTTTGGTGTTCCGCTGCGTTCTCGGGTCGGAAGGGTGTGTGTGTTGGTTCCTAGGTCCAGTGGCACTCCAGTGGCTACGTGGCCTTGGCCAATTTGGGTAGTGAGTCGGAGACGTGTGTTGGAAGCCGAGTTCATCTTGTTGGAGCTTTCATCTCCTTCGAGAAGATTTTTTATCGGCTCCCATTCACTCCCCCCCCCCCCTCTCTGGTTCGCCGTATCGGTCCTTCAAGTGGTATCAGAGCAGGTTCAGGTCTTTATTGACTCTAACCAGTCGAAGATCCAAGGATGGCATACCAGGAACGGGGTTCGGCTCCTCCACACTTCGATGGCAAGAACTACCAGATGTGGAGTAAGCGGATGGGTGTTGTCGTATGGACCTCCCTGGGCCCACTACCTCGGTGGGTACCAGGACCGACTACTCGGTGGGCCCCTGGGACTACCCGGCTTGCGCTACACAGCACCTGATGGCGTGGAGCACGAGGACTACGGAGGAGAAGTACTCGGTTAGGAAGCTGTACATGTCCTGCACTGTATGGAAGACTCCTAGACGTACCCGACTAGTACTCTCTCCCTACTCCGACTTGTAACCCTGCCTCCCGGACTATATAAGGCGAAGCAGGGACCCTTCTCTAGCATCTCATCCAATCCACGGCGCACTATTACACCATCTTGTAATCGTGCCCAATCAATCCAGAGCTACGCAGCATACAGGACGTAGGGTATTACGCATCTCGCGGCCCGAACCTGTCTAAATTGTGTGCCACGTGTCTCTTCCTTCGAGTTACCGATCTCGGCGAGGCCACATTCATCTACTTCGGGTACTCCTTAGTAGGTTGCCGGTCTAAAACACCGACAGCTGGCGCGCCAGGTAGGGGATCTCGCCCGATATCACATGGCGAACTCGACGGCTCCCGTCTACTTCAAGCCAACTGTCGCCTTCAACCGCGGCGACACCTTCGTGTTCGGCGCCTGAGTCTGCACTACAGACGGCGTGGGCTCTTTCTAGTGCCGCCTCACCATGCCACCCAACCCGAAAACTGGCTTCATGACGCTTCCTGAAGTTGTCACAGGCGAACTCACCGGCAAGTTCGGCGAAATTTCGCTCTTCAACCATCACGCTGACTTCGAGCTCGAGTCCGCTTCCAACTCGAACTCGACGTCCCCATGGGCTATCGCATGCGAGCCGGCTGCTCAGCCATCGCATGCGGTCCCACCACTCTGCGAGCGCTCCACGCGTGGCCCCCGCATCCTCAGCCGGGCCCGCACGGGGGCTCCCTCTTCGCGCCGGGCCGGCAAGGAGCCCGTACCCGAGTACAACTCGGACTCCGACACCACCCCCGGCCACGCTTCGGACTCCAACCCTCTCTCCGAGTTCTACTCGAACCCCGCATATGAGTTCGACTTCGGGTTGGACCCTGAGGATCCCGAGTCCGAGGACAACTCCACTGAGCATCCCTTGTCAGGGTCGGCCTCTGGGCTGGTTATAACATCCACACCGGCCGGGAGATTCGTCTACTAGCCAGACCGCAAACCTGCTGACCTCATAAGTGGAGACTCACGCTACGTTGCTTACATCGACTCACTACCGTTCCAGGAGGGAACACCACTTGCCCGAGCTGACTCGAACACCCCAACTGAGGTGGCAGTTTCTGAGTCCAGCCTCGGCACCCCTGATCGCCAAGTCTTCATGGCTGCCGGCGACACCCCAGGACCTTCAGGGACGGCCCAAGACAAGTACCTTGAAGACATCTCCTCCGACAAGCTCTCTGTTGATGCTCCAGCATACGAGATCCCTGCAGACAGAGACGCTCGACGTGAGCGTAACCGGAAGCGCAGCGAACATCACCGACGCCTCCGCGACAATTTCCCCGTCCGCAACCTTGCGGAAGCTCTCGAGGCGGTCGAGAGCAGAGTACACACTACCCCTGAGCAATGCCTCGTGCTCGGGGCATACGCACTGGAGAGGTCATCGCCAAGCTCGCTGAAGACGCCTACTTCATGCGGGTCGACAACAGGGTCAACCAACCTCCTCCCGCCAGGCACCGCGACAACGAAGCCACAAGTCGCAGTGACAACGACGGTCCCAACCGAACTCGAGCTGAGCTCCCCGCTCAGCCCAACCGCACTAGCTCCAACGCCGGCGGACCCCCACAGGGTGGAAACAGCCACCGCGAAGTCGTCCCGCACCGTGCTCCGGCCGGCGGCGGCGGCCATGACCCTGACGGCGGCGGCAGCGACGGCGGAAGCTCCAACCATGGAGCCAACAGGAGGGCCGGTGGCGGCGGCAGTCACAGCGACCGAGGCCACGCAAACAGCCACACCTCTGGCGCCTCACAGGGCGGCTACGACGCCCGCCAGAAGATTGAGGAGCTGCGGTGGAAGAATTCGACCACCGCAAGCGATGGTGATGGCTTCCCCGCCTTCTCACCTCGACTTCGCAACTTGCTCCTCCCCGACAAGTTCAAGCCTTTGGGGATCACCAAGTACGACGCGAAGCAGGACCCCATCCAGTGGCTCAGGTGCTACGCCCTCTCCATCGAGAACACTGGCGGCAACAACGACACCAAGTGCCTCTACTTCCCCTTCTGCCTAGACCAGGCTCCACTCACATGGCTCGAGTCGCTGGACAAGCACTCGATCGACAAGTGGGACCAGCTGAAGGAGCAGTTCACGAGCAACTCGCGGGCGCCATGGGCCGATCGGGTACTCGCATGGACCTGGCCATGGTCAAGCAGGAACAAGGTGAGACCCTCCGCAAGTACATGCGCCGCTTCTTCGACAAGCGCGCTACCGTAGTCGATGTCACTGACAAGGAGGTCATCGACCTCTTCCAAGACGGCCTCTACCACTGCCGCACCTTCGAAGACTTCGGTCGTCGCCGCCCCAAGTCCATCCCCCACCTCAAGGACATGATCACGTCCTGGGCGGATGAAGAAGACAAGGCCAACGCCAAGTACGACGCCATCCGTGGCAAGACCAAGCAGAACACGGGCGGCGGCAGCGGCAACAACGCGAACCAAAGCGGTCGCAACAACAACAACAACAACTACTACTCGGGTCCCAACCGCAAGCGCAAGCCAGACAACACTGTCGCGGCTATTCAGCGCCCTGCGAAGGAGAACTCGAAGAGGAACTCCGGCGGTTTCAAAGACTTGCTGAAGGAGAAGTGCCCGTGGCATCCAAACGGCAACCACACCACCGAGCAGTGCTACCAACTCAGGCATGCACTCAAGGATACGCCAGAGCCACCGCACCCTCACGACAAAAAGGGTAAGAAGAAGGACGGCGACAACAACGACTTCCAGGAACCCGACAGGACCGTCAACGTCCTCTTCGGCGGACTACCCAGCAGGCGGGAGCAGAAGGCTACCCGTCAAGAAGTCATGAGCATTGAACCAGCGGTCCTGACCCCTCTCAGGTGGTCAGAGGTACCCATCACCTTCTCCCACTGAGGACCATGTGTGGTTCGAGGACCGGTGGATGGTCGCTTCCTTGTGTGATGAGTGATTGACAACGTTGTGTGGACTGATTCTTGGCTAAGTATTGCAGGTGCAGGTTGCGACTTGACTCGTGTTGGTGCAGGTGAAGAACAAGCGCGAAAGGTCGTTGCCGGTGAGGCCTCCAGGTGTGGAGAAGACAAGTAGGCTTCGTTCGAGGGACCCGGTGGCCAGCGGGGTCAAGTGCGGGCCGCATGGTGGCATGAACAGCAAGATGAAGTCGTGGACGGTTTCTTGGTTGAGCCTCAAAACCAAGGTCGAGCCGGGACTACGTGGGAGACAAGTCATGAGTGGAGATTGGCGGAGGCTACACCGAGTTCGCGGGGTTTCCGGTGGTTCACCAGAAAACCACTGGTTTCCTTGGTTGATCCACAAAGCCAAGACCGGAGAACCGAAGACGGTGCTTTGCGGCGGCAGCAGACTGCCCGGGCTCCGACCGGTGGGTCTGACCGGTCTGACCGGTGGGGACCAGTCTGACCGGCGAGGAGCACCGGTCTGACCGGTGTGCGACGACGCGGTCCGAATCTTCGAAGCGGAGGACACGCGTCGGGATCGCATGGCTTGCGTCGAGGCTACGCAGGGTGCGGTCGCCGGGCATCCGTCCGATGGTGAAGACATCAAGATTTCCAAATCTGCCCTTGAGGGGCTTGTATCCCTAGTTAGTAGAGAAGGGCATTTTAGACATTCGGTTGCCTCCATATAACCCAAGAGGTGAGAGGATGGCAGCCAACTCTGGAAACCCTAGCTCATTAGTTTTCCTATTTTCCACTTATTTTCTCTAGGTTTTCCTTAGGACTAGCAAGAGAGCTTCACGGAGAGATCTTGTAGAGAGGGATGGATGATCGGGCGGCTTGCTAGACCTTGTACGAACCTTTGTTTCATGTATAGATGATTCAGCATGGTTCCTCAAGGTTTGGATGTGTTTTCCCCAGTTGTTCTTGGTGGTGATTTTCGGAGCCCTCTCTTCGTGATTTCTTTGGGGGTTTTCGGGGCTTTTCTCTTGGGGATTTGATGGGGGAAATTTGTGGGAACCCTTCGTGGTTCTTTGGGCTGTGATTCCCCTCCCAAATCTGTGAGTAAAAGTGCTCGATTTTGGGGTTTTCTTGAGTTCTTGGGTTGGAAGTGCTTTCGGCGGGATTTCTTCAATTCCTCCTTTTTGGACGAGATTTGATGGGATTAAACTTGGCTATGGACTCCTCATGAGGTGTTCCTGATATCCCCAAAGTCTTGTTCAAGTCCGTGGAGCGATTCGGGAGATCGAGATTTGGATTTGGGGGAGTTGACCCGCGGGTGCTGTTCATCCCGAGCTGCCCAGGCTACACCGGTCTGACCGGTGCTCCTGACCGGTCTGACCAATGCGAGCCCTTGTGGGTTTTTGCTCGGGTGAACATCTTGCTGTGTTCGTTGTTGTCCCGTGTTGCTGCTGTTTCGAGTTTGGGTCCGTTTGGTGGTCGGTTGGCCTGTTTGGTGCCTTGGGGGCTTTCAGTCGCCATCGGTCCGACCGGTGTGTCTCACCGGTCGACCGGTGTAGAGCCACTTAGTGAAAGTTGCCCAGTTTCACCAGCAGGGACCGGTCTGACCGGTGGTGCTCACCGGTCCGACCGTGTGGGTCCGTAGACTCGGGGTTTGTTGTTCCGCCGCGTTCTCGAGCTCGGAAGGCCGTGTGTGTTGGTTCCTAGGTCCGGTGGCACTCCGGTGGCTACGTGGGCTTGGCCAACTTGGGTAGTGAGTCGGAGACGTGTGTTGGAAGCCGTGTTCGTCTTGTTGGAGTTTTCATCTCCATCGAGAAGAATTTTTATCGGCTCCCATTCACCCCCCCCCCTCTCGGTTCGCCGTATCGGTCCTTCAAGTGGTATCGAGCCGGTTCGGGTCTTTGTTGACTCTAACCAGTCTAAGATCCAAGGATGGCGTACCAGGAACGGGGTTCGGGTCCTCCACACTTCGATGGCAAGAACTACCAGATGTGGAGCAAGCAAATGGGTGCGTTCCTCCGCGGAAAGGGTCAACTGCTTTGGGATGTCACGGTGGACACAGGCTATGTCCAGCCGATGGATTTCCTTGCTCCAGGGTCGAGGGATAGATTCGATGACAACAATAAGGCGGTCGACTACTTGTTTCGTGCTTTGTGTCAGCCTGAGTTCGATCGGGTGCACACCGAGCACTTGGCTTGTAGGATTTGGGCGGTGTTGAAGGAGGCTCATGTTGGGAACGCCCGTGTTCGAGGCACGGTTGTATGCGACCTACGGAGAGAGTACGAGAACTTCACTCATCTCCCGGTGAGTCCATCGATGCCTTGTTTCGGAGGTTCACGGTGGTGGTGAACAACATGAGGGCCAATGTGGACGTGCTCCCGTACGATGATCATGATAGAGCGGTCAAGCTCTTACACTCTTTGGATCGTATGATATGGGGCGGAAAGTTCGAGGCCATAGTCGAGTCGGAGAGGTATGATACTCTGACGGTGAACGAGCTGTTCTCAAAGCTCAAGTCGGCTGAGGTGGATAGGGGCATGACTGCCAAGCTTGAGGGACCGACTGATTCCCATAGTCTTGCCCTCGTTGGTGGTCCCAAAGGAAAGACTAACTTTAACCCATCCACCAGGATGTTCTCGTTTTCCTCTTTGATGTCTATGCCAGATGAGGAGTTTGATGACCTTGGAGAGGACGAGCTGGCGCTGTTGACGAGGCGGTTCGAGAGGCCGCACGAGAACTCGCGTGAACATGAGGAGGAACACGAGGACTTGCTTCCGGTGCGGCAAGCCGGGACACTTCATCGCCGACGCGCCCGAGAAGGCCGAGAACAAGGACAGCTACAAGCACAAGCCGAGGATGAACGATGGCAAGTACCGTTTGAGGCGCGACCACAAGAGAAAGCACAAGAACAAGTACAAGGACGAGCGACGATCGAGGAAGAAGGAGGGCCGAGGCAAGGCCCGAGCGATGGTTGGAGCAAGCGACGTCGACTCCAGTTCCGCGTACTCCACCTCGAGCTCGAGCAGCAGCGAAGACGAGGGAGATCGCCGCAAGAACAAGAAGTCGTCCAAGAACCTGAGCGGGCTGAGCTGCTTCGCGAGAGATGGCTTCTGCACCATGGCGTTGAGCTCCGGCAACAAGAAGAGCACACAGAGCGACTCGGACTCTGAGTCCGACGACGAGGTGCGTGATGAACTTCCCTTCTTGCGCCAGGAGAATGAGAGGCTTGGCTCTTTGCTTGATAATCGTGATGACATGCTTAGAGAGGCCAAGAAAATGAGGAAAGAGCTTAGGGCTTCACTCGAGGATGCTAGGACTAGAGTGGCTGAGCTAGAGACACAGGTGCTTGATAGCAAGCTTGAGATTGATTCTCTTAAGGCTAGCCCTGTTGTTTCTGATGAGAATGATTGTGCTGATTGCTCCATATTCCTTGCTGATCTTGCTTTGTTCAAGGAGAAGCATGCCTCCAAGTGTGAGGAACTAGATGTGCTTAGGGATGAAGTGGGCCGAGCTTAAGTCTAGACTCGCTTTGCTAGGTGCTTGCACTTCTTGCCCCGTTTTGCATGCTAAGATTGATGAGATGCATGCTTACACTAGTTCGCTCGAGGCTAAATTGAAGGAACCCATGCCTACATCTTGCTCTACTCCGTGAAATGCATGCATTGAAAAATTTGGAGCTTGCACATTATGTTGATCGTTTGCAGGATGAGAATGATGATTTGAGGAAGTTGATCGGTTGGTTGTCCGGTCATGAGCCTCAGTTGAGGATGATGATCGAGGCCTTTAAGAGGCAAGATGGTGAGGGGCTTGGGGCAAACAAGGTTGGTGAGGGAAGTGGAGAAAATATCCCGGAGCCACCAAAAACCCACCACAAGAATGATTTCCCACCAAAACCTAACCATCTAAGGAACCGACTAGACACAACCCCAGCTCCACCCGTGTTTCCTACACCCACAAATGATCTACAAAAGCCTATCAAGTTTGTGAGCACTTCGGGGAAAGTGTTCTTTGGGAAGGAGAGTGAGAAGGCTAGTGGTGAGAAACCGGTGGAGGGTTTGAGTGGAGAGAAACCGAGTGAGCGACCACATCCCAAGCCAAAGCCTAAGCTTGTGAGGTTCCATTGTGGCTATTGTGGGAGAGATGGCCATAAGGAGGAGTTTTGCTTCAAGAGGAAGCGAGAGGAGAGAATGGAGAAGGAGTGGGCTAACAAGGACAAGTACCACCCTTCCGATGGTGTACTTGAGCCTCGTATGCAGATGCCCAGGGGCAAGGCGATTGTGAGGACAGTTCGGGCTTGGGGAGAGAAGAAGGCTGCAGGTGGTGTTGCTGCCCAGGTCACACCGGTCAGACCGGTGTGGAGCACCGGTCAGACCGGTGCAGGCCTGGACAGACAGTTGTTCGGGTTTCGAGCTCGTACAGGTGCGAGGGTTGTTTCTGGTGGTCGTGGTTCTGGTGGTTGGGCTGGAAAGGGTGCAGGTGGTCAGTTTGCTAGGCGTTCTCCTCCTCGTGCTCAATACGGGGATTGGAGGAGACGTGGCATTGAGTTCGAGAGGAAGGATGTTCCACGGGCTTTCTTGCGTGGTTTTGGTCCTTCTCCAGGCAGAGAGGGGTGATTCCCTCAGGGTAGTTACCGTGGTGGTGTTCGTGGAGGCACCTTTGGTAGGAGAGATGCTTTGGTTGGTGCTAACCCCACTTTCGAGCAAATGGCTCGGCACTGGTTTTCCTCCTTTGATACTAACCCCAGTGTTGAGTCGTTTGTTCGCTCACGTGCCTATTTTTGAATTTCAGGTGGGAGACTTGAAGAACATTTGGTTGATTGACTCCGGTTGTTCGAGGCATATGACCGGAGACAGGGGGTGGTTCTCAAGTCTCGTCCCGGTGGTGACGAAGAGGTACATCACTTTTGGGGACAATGGGCGTGGGCGTGTGCTTTCAGAAGGTGAGATAAAAGTGAGTGACAAGATCACTGCGAGGCGTGTTGCTCTTGTTCAATCGCCGGGGTACAATTTGCTTTCGGTGTCCCAGTTGTTGGATGAGGGCTTTGAGGTGTTGTTTCGGCTCGGTGGTTCTCGGATTGTGGACTCTCGAGGGGACCTTTTTTGTATGGTCGTTCCCGAGGGTCAGGTGTTTCGTGCTGATTTTTCTCGGTCTTCGGGTGTGGAGCGTTGTTTCTTGGCTGGTTCTTCGAGTGAGTTGTGGAAGTGGCATAGGAAGTTGGGTCACTTGAGCTTTGACCTTTTGTCTCGCTTGAGTAAACTCAATTTGGTCCGAGGATTGCCACGTTTGAGGCTTGAGAAAGAGTTGGTTTGTGCTCCGTGTAGGCATGCCAAGATGGTGGCCTCTTCTCACCCGCCTCTCACCGATGTGATGACCGAGCGTCCATGCGAGCTCGCTCCATATGGACCTTGTTGGCCCGGCTCGTGTGCGATCTCGGGTGGGAAGTGGTATGTCCTTGTTGTGGTGGACGACTATTCTCGGTATGCGTGGGTGTTCTTTCTCGAGGAGAAGGGGGAGACGTTTGGTTTTGTTCGAGATCTAGTCTTGAGGTTGAGGAACGAGAGGCACGGAGATGCCATACGAGCTATCCGTAGTGATAATGGCTCGGAATTCGGGAACTCTCGTTTTGAAACCTTTTGTCATGACTTGGGTCTTGAGCACCCGCTTTTCGAGTCCGTATACGCCTCCCCAGAATGGTGTTGTGGAAAGGAAGAACAGGACCTTGTGCGAGATGGCTCGGACGATGCTTGATGAGCATAGGACTCCGAGGAGGTATTGGGCTGAGGCGGTGAATACCGCATGCTATGTGTCGAACAGGATATACCTCAGAGTGCACAAGAAGAAGACATGCTATGAGTTGATGCATGGTTGCACACCCAAGGTGAGTCACTTCCATGTCTTTGGTTGCAAGTGTTTTATTCTGAAGAAAGGCAGGAAGTTGGATAAGTTTGAGGCTAGGTCTGTCGATGGCATTTTCTTTGGTTATGCATCTCATTCTAGAGCATATCGTGTGCTCAATCTTGAAACTAACCAAATCGTGGAGACTTGCGAGGTAACCTTCGAAGAGACAGAGCCACGTAGTCGCCTTGTCTTTGAGTGTGCGGTGATGATGAGCTTGGCGAGGAGATCTTTCGGGGAGGAAGAGCATGAACATGGAGATGATGAGGATGGCGGTGCGGTGCCCCCGCCGAACATGTACCCACTACTTCGACTACGATGATGGATGGACCCTCTGCTACACCTACGACGACAAATCAAGAACGAGGAGAAGCTGATGTTGAGGGGGAGGTAGCTTCGAGGCGAGAACCTCCCCGACGAGTTCAGGTGGATCACCCAGCTTCAAGGATCATCGGCGACATGAATGAACGCACTACACGGTCGAGGGTTCGAAACAATTCCCACTATGCTCATGCTGCGTTTGTTGCTTCTTTTGAGCCCAAAGACATTGGACACACACTATCTGATCACAATTGGGTTAACTCGATGCATGAGGAGTTGGAGAACTTTGAGAGGAATCAGGTGTGGGAGTTGGTTGACCCTCCCCCAGGGTGTAAGCCGATTGGTACAAAGTGGGTGTGGAAAAACAAAGAGGGAGAGAAGGGTGAGGTTGTGAGGAACAAGTCGAGACTTGTTGCTCAAGAGTTCGGGCCGGAAGGAGGGGATCGACTACGAGGAGACCTTTGCTCCCGTAGCCCGTTTGGAGGCGATTAGGATCCTTCTAGCCTTTTCTGTGGCTAAAGGGTTCAAGTTGCACCAAATGGATGTGAAGAGTGCTTTTCTGAATGGAGTGTTGGAGGAAGAAGTGTATGTGAGGCAGCCTTCGGGGTTTGAGAGTGAGAAGTACCACCACCGGGTGTACAAGTTGAGGAAGGCGCTGTATGGGTTGAAGCAGGCGCCTAGAGCTTGGTATGGCAGGTTGAGGGGGTTCTTGTTTGAGAGAGGTTTTGAGATGGGGAAGGTCAATCGACCTTGTTTTTGCCGAGGCGGGGCGAGAGATATCCCGATTGTGCGGTGTGTACGTGGATGATATTGTCTTTGGTGGCTCGTCTAACTCTCTTGTTGCGAGGTTTGCAGATGATATGAGCAGGGAGTTTGAGATGAGCATGATGGGCGAGTTGCAGTTCTTCCTCGGGCTACAAATCAAGCAATCAAAGGAAGGAACATTTGTGCACCAGGCTAAGTACACCAAGGACATTGTAAGGAAGTTCAAGATGGAGGACTCCAAGGCTATGACGACGCCGATGAGTACGACTACGGCTCTTGATGCGGACGAGGAAGGTGAACACGTGGATCAGAAGGAGTACCGGAGCATGATCGGGTCACTCCTCTACTTGACGGCGACGAGGCCGGACATACGATTCTCGGTGTGTCCGTGCGCTCGTTTTCAAGCGTCTCCGAGGACTTCGCATCGGCAAGCAGGTGAAGCGAATTTTCGTGTACTTGCGTCACACTCCCGACTTCGGCCATTGGTACTCCGCGTCCTCTTCTTTGGCGCTTCATGGCTTTTCAGACGCGGATTTTGCCGGGTGTCGGTTGGATAGGAAGTCCACTTCTGGGACTTGCCAGTTTTTGGGTTCTTCTTTGGTGTCTTGGTCTTCCCGCAAGCAGTCGAGCGTAGCTCAATCCACGACCGAGGCCGAGTATGTTGCCGCTGCTAGTTGTTGCTCTCAGCTCCTTTGGATCACCTACACCATGAGCGACTTTGGTGAGGAGTATACCCATGTCCCACTTCAATGTGATAGCACCAGTGCCATAAGCGTTGCAAAGAACCCAGTGCTCCATTCCAAAACCAAGCACATAGAAGTGAGGTATCATTTTCTGAGAGACAATGTTGAGAAAGGAAAGATAGCATTGATCCATGTACCCACACATGACCAACTAGCCGATATTTTCACCAAACCCCTAGATCAAGCAACTTTCACACGTTTGCGGGGGGAACTTGGTGTGTGTTTGATTTCTTGAGTTGGGTGTGTGGGAGCTCTCTTTTGCCGGTGGTGTCGAGCCCGTTTTGCCTCCCCTCGAGGAGCCGGTTTGTAGCATATGTATAGCTTTTCTTTGTGCATTTCTTGCATTTTGTATCATATGCATTGGTTAGGAAAAGCTTCTCTCATATACATTGTTCACCATGGAATGAGATATATGTCTTTGTGAGCTTGTTTGGTATGCTACGGTTAGTTTGGCTTAGCTCTTGATGATCTTGATGAATAATCCATGGTTGATAGCTATGCTTTTGAAAAATGTCATGTATGTTCTCTCATGTGTAAATGCCTTTACATGCTCTTGACATGTTTTTGTGGCCTTGCTATGCTTAATTTGTGGATTGGATAGCTAGTTTATTGATCATATGGGGCCAAAGGCTCATTTGCCATCATGAATGTTTAGCCCTCTTGATTTATCTTGTGGAGGAGCATAAGTTCTTTTTTGTCGCAAAGACATTTCATGTACCATTTACAAATCTGAAAATGAAATGAAAAATGCTTGGAAAATATGCTCCCATGTCATATGTGCTGAATTTAATTTGCTTTGGGTGCTAAACCGTTGCATGATGCCTACCAATGAGAAGTCTCGTAAATAGAAGTAGGCACATGGCTCGGTGGATTTGACATGACATGAGGTGCTTGTGGGTGTTTGTGATGGTCTTATGGTTAGAATAGCTGTCCTAGCATGAAGTTTGTGTGGCTTTGCCATTTTGATATGCTTTGATCATGTTTAGGACTTTGCTCATGAGAGGCAAGTTTTTCGCAAAATTGCCAAAATCCATCTTAGCTTCGTCCAATGGTTGTGAAACTTGGTGATCATGTAGTTGAGATCGATACGAAGCCGTAGAGTATCTAACTTGCTCATTTGGACATGTGTAGCATTCTTTGTTGAATTTTGTCTATTTGAGAAGCTCTAGGTTGAAAGTTTTGCATTTTTGGCTTGATTCATGCATTGCCAACAAGGGGGAGAAGTTTGAGCTTGAAATGGCTTCTTTGGATGTGTTTAGAAGGTTTTCGGGTGGTTTCGAGTCATTTCGGGCTCCGTGGTGCACCGGTCGACCGGTCGGTGGTCACCGGTCCGACCGGTGTGAGTGCTGGTTCTGTACACATGTTGCACACCGGTCTGACCGGTGGTGTGGACCGGTCTGACCGGTCAGGGCTGTCTTGTTGCAGCTGCCCTGTTTCAAGTGGTGTCTTGCATGCATTCGTCCAGGGGGAGTTGCATTTGTTCAGGGGGAGCTTGCATGTGTGCAGGGGGAGCTCTTTGTGAGTTTTCGAGCTTTGTTTTGGTGGTTTGTGCTCTTTGCTTGAGCTTTGCTTTGTCTCGGATGTGTCGAGCCGTTGCCCTTGCCTAAGGGGTCCGAGACTTGTCTTCTTCAAGTGATCTTGCTCTTTGCCTTTGTTTGGCTTTCGATCGCTTGTTGGAGTTTCTTTTTGTTTGTTTCTTTTCTTTTTCTTTTCTCTCTTGTTACTTTCGTGTGGGTGTTGTCAATGCACTCATCAAGGGGGAGATTGAGGACCATGTGTGGTTCGAGGACCGGTGGATGGTCGCTTCCTTGTGTGATGAGTGATTGACAACGTTGTGTGGACCGATTCTTGGCTAAGTATTGCGGGTGCGAGGTTGCGGCTTGACTCGTGTTGGTGCGGGTGAAGAACAAGCGCGAAAGGTCGTTGCCGGTGAGGCCTCCCGGGTGTGGAGAAGACAAGTAGGCTTCGTTCGAGGGACCCGGTGGCCGGCGGGGGTCAAGTGCGGGTCGCATGGTGGCATGAACAAGAAGATGAAGTCGTGGACGGTTTCTTGGTTGAGCCTCAAAACCAAGGTCGAGCCGGGACTACGTGGGAGCCAAGTCATGAGTGGAGATTGGCGGAGGCTACACCGAGTTCGCGGGGTTTCCGGTGGTTCACCGAAAACCACCGGGTTCCTTGGTTGATCCACAAAGCCAAGACCGGAGAACCGAAGACGGCGTGCCGCAAGAAGCACTCGCACCGGTCCGACCGGTGGGTCCGACCGGTCCGACGGGGGTGGGGACCGGTCCGACCGGCGAGGAGCACCGGCTCGACCGGTGTGCGACGACGCAGTCCGAATCTTTGAAGCGGAGGACACGCGTCGGGATCGCATGGCTTGCGTCGAGGCTACGCAGGGTGCGGTCGCCGGGCATCCGTCCGATGGTGAAGACATCAAGAATTCCAAATCTGCCCTTGAGGGGCTTGTATCCCTAGTTAGTAGAGAAGGGCATTTTAGACATTCGGTTGCCTCCATATAACCCAAGAGGTGAGAGGATGGCAGCCAACTCTTGAAACCCTAGCTCATTAGTTTTCCTATTTTCCACCTATTTTCTCTAGGTTTTCCTTAGGACTAGCAAGAGAGCTTCACGGAGAGATCTTGTAGAGAGGGATGGATGATCGGGCGGCTTGCTAGACCTTGTACGAACCTTTGTTTCATGTATAGATGATTCGGCGTGGTTCCTCAAGGTTTGCATGTGTTTTCCCCGGTTGTTCTTGGTGGTGATTTTCGGAGCCCTCTCTTCGTGATTTCTTTGGGGGTTTTCGGGGCTTTTCTCTTGGGGATTTGATGGGGGAAATTTGTGGGAACCCTTCGTGGTTCTTTGGGCTGTGATTCCCCTCCCAAATCCGTGAGTAAAAGTTCTCGATTTTGGGGTTTTCTTGAGTTCTTGGGTTGGAAGTGCTTTCGGCGGGATTTCTTCGATTCCTCCTTTTTGGACGAGATTTGATGGGATTAAACTTGGCTATGGACTCCTCATGAGGTGTTCCTGATATCCCCAAAGTCTTGTTCAAGTCCGTGGAGCGATTCGGGAGATCGAGATTTGGATTTGGGGGAGTTGACCCGCGGGTGCTGTTCATCCCGAGCTGCCCGAGTGCTACACCGGTCCGACCGGTGCTCCCGACCGGTCCGACCGGTGCGAGCCCCTTGGGGGTTTTTGCTTGGGTGAACGTCTTGGTGTGTTCGTTGTTGTCCCGTGTTCTGTCGCCGTTTCGAGTTTGGGTCCGTTTGGTGGTCGGTTGGCTCGTTTGGTGCCTTGGGGGCTTTCAGTCGCCATCGGTCCGACCGGTGTGTCTCACCTGTCCGACCGGTGTAGAGCCACTTAGTGAAAGTTGCTCGGTTTCACCGGCAGAGGACCGGTCCGACCGGTGGTGCTCACCGGTCCGACCGGTGTGGGTCTGTAGACTCGGGGTTTGTTGTTCCGCTGCGTTCTCGAGTCGGAAGGCTGTGTGTGTTGGTTCCTAGGTCCAGTGGTACTCCAGTGGCTACGTGGGCTTGGCCAACTTGGGTAGTGAGTCGGAGACGTGTGTTGGAAGCCGTGTTCGTCTTGTTGGAGTTTTCATCTCCATCGAGAAGAATTTTTATCGGCTCCCATTCACTCCCCCCCCCCTCTCTGGTTCGCCGTATCGGTCCTTCACCCACGCGGATCAATGGACCAGCTTCTTCGAACCAGGACGGTTCCCCGTCCTGAAGCCAGTGGTCGCAGGCTCCAAGCTCAACAAGGTCCTCATCGACGGTGGAAGCGGGCTCAACGTCCTTTTCACCAAGACCTTGAAGAAGATGAAGCTCGACATCACCCACATGCTCACCAAGAGCAACACGCCCTTCTACGGCATCGTCCCCTGCAACACGGCTATCCCACTGGGCTCAGTGGTCCTGCCAGTTACCTTCTGGGAACCTCGGGACAACTACCGCACCGAGTACATCAAGTTCGAGGTCGCGGACTTCGGGACTTCCTACCACGCCATCCTCGGCAGACCGGCCATCGCCAAGTTCATGGCGGTGCCCCACTACACCTACTTGGTACTCAAGATGCCAAGCTCAGCGGGTGTACTTTCTCTCCAAGGGGACTTGAAGATATCCCACGACTTTGACACAGAAGCCGTGGAGATCGCTTCTACGAATCAAGTACCCAACGCTATGATGGAGGTCTACGCTGCGTCGAAGAAGCTTGCTACAAGTGAACTCGACATCCCGGAGAAGTCTGACAGCGCCAACAAGCCTCAGCCACCTGAGGAGGTTCTTGTCAAGACGATCGACCTCGGAACAGGCGACCCCAGCAAGACCACCACCATCGGGGCCGGCCTCGACCCCAAATAGGAAGACGCGCTCATCAACTTCCTCCGGGTTAACCGCGACATCTTCGTGTGGAAGCCAGCGGACATGCCAGGAGTGCCCAGGGAGTTGATCGAGCACTGCCTCAACGTCGATCCTAAGGCCACCCCCAAGCGACAACACCTCCGACGCTTTGCCGACGACAGACGGAACGCCATCAAAAAGGAACTAGCCAAACTACTCGCGGCTGGCTTCATCAGAGAAGTCTTCCATTTTGAGTGGCTCGCCAACCCTGTCCTCGTCCGCAAGAAGAACTCAAACGAGTGGAGGATGTGCGTCAACTACACCGACCTCAACAAGCACTGCCCCAAGGACCCCTTCGGGTTGCCGCGGATTGATCAAGTCATCGACTCCACGGCGGGCCGCGACACCGCTCTGCTTCCTCGAGCGCTACTCCGGTACCACCGGATCGCGATCAAGGAAGAAGACCAGGAGAAGACCGCGTTCATCACCCCGTTTGGCGCGCATCGCTACACGACCATGTCCTTCGGGCCGAAGAACGCCGGCGCCACCTACCAACGAGCTATCCGGAGCTCGCTTCAAGAGGCAACTCAACAAGAACGTCGAAGCCTACGTGGATGACGTGGTCGTCAAGACCAGGAACTCCAGTACCCTCATCGACGACCTTGAAGAGACTTTCGCGTCTCTGCGCGAGTACCGCTGGAAGCTCAACCCGAACAAGTGCGTCTTCGGCGTACCTTCGGGCAAACTACTCGGGTTCATCATCAGCCAGCGCGGCATCGAATCCAACCCCGAGAAGATCTCCGCCATCACCAGCATGAAAGCTCCCACGAGCATCAAAGACGTCCAGAAGCTGACCGGGTGCATGGCGGCACCGACCGTATTTATCTCGAAGCTTGGAGAACGGGGGCTCCCCTTCTTCAAACTACTCAAGCATCAAGAGAAGTTCGTGTGGACTCCAGAGGTGGATCAAGCCCTTGCCCAGCTCAAGGACTTCCTATCGAAGCCACCGGTCCTCACGGCTCCTCGCAAGGGCGAGCGCCATCGCTCTACCTCGCCGCGACTACTCACGTGGTCGATCATCGCCATCGTCGTCGAGCGGTAGGAAGACGGCCACGCCCGCCCGGCCCGGCGCCCGGTCTACTTCGTCGGTGAGGTCCTATCGAGTCCAAGGCACGCTATCGGCCGTGCGGAAGCTCCGCACACGTACTCATCACCTCGCAGAAGCTACGACACTACTTCCAGGAGTACTCGATCTCCGTTGTCACCGACTACCCCCTCGGCGACATCCTGCGGAACCAAGATGCTACTGGAAGAATCTCCAAGTGGGTAGTCGAGCTCGGCGCCCTCACCATCGACTTCAAGCCACGCACAGCCATCAAGTCGCAAGCGCTAGTCGACTTCATGGCGGAGTGGCGGGAGAATCAGCTACCTACTCCAACCATGCGACCAGAGCATTGGGTGATGTACTTCGACGGCTCACTCAACCTCGAGGGCGCAGGTGCAGGGGTACTCCAGATCTCTCCAACGGGCGAACAACTCAAGTACGTCCTGCAGATCTTCTGGAAGGTCTCAAACAACGAAGGCGAGTACGAAGCTCTCCTACATGGGGCTCCGCCTCGCGTCTTCACTGGGCATCAAGTGGCTACTAGTCTACGGCGACTCCGCAGTGGTCATCAACCAAGTCAACAAGTCCTGGGACCGCAACAAGGAGAACATGGACGCCTACTGCCTAGAAGTCCGCAAGCTCGAGAACAAGTTCTATGGTCTCGAGTTCCACCACATCATCCGCGACAACAACGTTGCAGCGGACGTTCTCTCGAAGCTTGGATCAACCCGCGCTCAAGTACCAGCGGGTGTCTTCGTTCACGAGCTTCACGCGCCATCCATCCCGGAGCCGGCGCCACCGACCACTGTCCCAGCACACCCACCAGCTGGACAGGAGGTCATGATGATCGACGTGGCCTGGAGGCAACCCTTCATCGACTACCTCAGCGAGCAGAAGGTTCCCTCGGACAAGAACTCGGCCGAGCAGCTCATCCGCCACGCCAAGTCCTACGTCCTCGTCGGAGACAAACTTTACAAGCGGGGCGCATCTTCCGGAGTACTCATGAAGTGCGTCCCTCGGCAAGAAGGCAAGGACATCTTGGAGGAGATCCGCAAGGGCGTCTGCGGCAACCACGCGTCCTCCCGCACGCTGGTCAGCAAGGCCTTCCGGCGAGCTTTCTACTGGCCCTCTGCTCTGGGCGACGATGAAGAACTCGTCAGAAGGTGCCAAGGATGCCAGTACTTCACCAAGCAGCAACACGTCCCAGCCTACATGCTAGTCACCATACCGCCAACCTGGCCCTTTGCCTGCTGGGGTCTCGACATGATTGGGCCACTGCCAACTGCGCCAGGTGGATTCAATAGAGTGCTGGTGGCCATCGACAAGTTCACCAAGTGGATCGAGGTCAAGCCGGTCACATGCCCCAAGGCTGACAGAGTACTCGACTTCCTGGACGAACTTGTGCATCGTTACGGACTACCCCACCGCATCCTCACAGATCTGGGCTCCAACTTCAACAACCACCAGTTCTGGGAGTACTGCGAGAACAGCGGGATCGACACCCGATACATCTCAGTTGCCCATCCTCGGGCCAACGGACAAGTTGAGCGCGCCAATGGGATGGTGCTCGATGCTCTCAAGAAGCGGCTACACGATGCTACTAACTCCAAAGGAGGCAAGTGGATCAAGGAACTACCCAACACACTCTGGGGGCTACGGACTCAGCCCTCCAAGCCAACGGGGCAATCCCCTTACTTCCTGTTCTACGGCTTCGAAGCAATCCTCCTTACCGACGTCATATGGAACTCGCCAGCAGTGGAGCATTACGACAAAGGCGTCTCTGAAGACAGCAGACGAGTTGACATCGACAGCCTCGAAGAAGCTCACTGCACTGCCCTCGTCCAATCAGCAAGGTACCTGGAGGGTATCCGACGCTACCACAATCGCAACATCAAGGAACGCTCCTTCAATGTTGGTGATCTCGTCCTCCGTTGTATCCAGAACACGGAAGGGCTACACAAGCTCAGCTCCCCCTGGGAAGGTCCCTTCACCGTGGCAAAGGTGACCGGGTCGGGCTCCTACCGTCTCCAGACACTTGAAGGCGAAGACATCAGCAACTCGTGGAACGTCGACCAGCTCTGTCGATTCTACGCCTAGTCTACACGACTACTCCGGGGTTCAAGTCTACACGACTACATCAACACCCCTCTACCGTAAGCGGTCTCCGGGTCCTGGCCCCAGTCTCCGGACTACCCCTCTCCAGGATCCAGCCCGCACGGCTACCTACGGATCCTGGGCTGCGACGAGCGACAAAGGACTCTAGCAGCGGTCCACTAAGAGACCATGTACTCCAAGATCCTGCCTACACGGCTACTTACGGATCTACTGCTGTAAGTGTCTACTCGCCCTAGCACCACTTAGCTGTAAGCGGCCTCCGGTCCGTGCAACTACTGCGTAACTACGACCCCGGCCATCCGGGGTGTACTTCTTCGGTAATAAAGTTTGATCGTTCATCAACTTCTTTACTCGTCTACTCCCCCTCAACGGGACTATCGCCGAGTACGACTACTCGCATCCACTCCACGATGGGGCTCCGCACTGCGAGATCGCGACTACGAGTACTCATTGCTGGAATTTTCCTTTCATTAATACTTAAGCAATTCCATTACAATTGTTTTTGTACAACTTTGGCTACGAGCTAACTATTACAGGGCTACTGGAGATTGAGCTTATCGGCTACTTGCTCCGCAATGGGCGCCATCTCGCTCCCGGCGGCTCCGCGTCTTGCTCATCGGTACGGTTGGCGGCTACCCCGCCGGCCGACTACCTCCACGGGCGCCTTCGGGAAGTAGGACTTCATGAAGGCCAAGACTTGCTTCGGGATCGACCTCGCCATATGCTTCACATAAGCTGCCAGCCGGCTAGGGGCTTCCCTGAGGCGATCCACGAGCGGAGCGATCTTGGGGCCGCCCGGATGAGGCACCAAGAGCCTTGCGATCGGCAGTGTGGCTTCTTCAAGATCCTTCAGCTGGGCCCACAGCGCCTTGCAATCTTCATTCAACTTCTGCAACGATTTGTAGCAGTTGACGAGATCGCGGTCAGAAGCAATCTGAAGCTCCATGTGCTTCTCGCACACGAAGGCAAGTTCTTTATAGTCGAGCTCGAGTACCTAGCAGGCCTCCTGCTCTCGGTAGAAGAGGTTCTTCATATCTGTCTCGAAAGTCCTCAACTGCTCCACCCGGGTCTCAAGCTCTGCAAAACAACAAGACGCGGCAGGTTAGACTACCTCTCGACCTCCAACAACTACCCAACAAGTCAAGCGGCGTACCTTTATTCTTATTGCGGAGGGGGCGGCTGCGGCTCGGAGACGAACCTCTTCAAGTCGTCCTGCAAGGCACAAGACATCAGCATGACTACTCATAAGCAACGACTACTCGACTAGGGGGTACGGCTACTTACCTCCTTGGGCGGGCGCGCGGCGGAGTACTCTTGGACCGGGCACGCCGTGTACGGTGGCATGTCCTTGAAGATGCGCGTCAGCCTATCAACGATGTCGTCGTCGTCGACTTCACCTCCAGGCATCCGCGACGTGTCGCTGTCGCCGGTGTACTCGAAGCCTAGGGTGTCGCGGGCCATCAGCGACTGCACCCTCCGCTTCATGAAGCTGAAGGCCACGTGCTCGGCCCTCAGCCCGGCTTCTCTAAGCTCCTTGATGCGCGCCAACAGCTCGGGGAACTGGATCCCCTCCTGCATCGTGGGCTCCGTGTTCCACCAGTCCCGGTGCCTGGGCTGCCTCCCGCTCGGCTTCGGCAAGCCGGTGTGGTGGTCAGTGGCGTAGCTAGGAAAAAAATTTAGCTGGGGCGAACTTGTAAGTAACCAGTGCGTAGCTGCAGCGGCCGCCGGTCGGCGTCGGCGCAATCCCGTCCTCCATGAACGACCGCCTGCCGCCACCCCTGCCCGGAGCCGGAGGTCGAAGATGCCGTTGTGTGCTGCCCGCCTGTCCGTGCCTGGAGCCGTCATAGCGCGCTGCCTGGAGAAGTCACCGCCTGCCACGAGCCTAGCCACCTAGGGTTGCGCCGCTCGGCGGCGGTGGCCGTGAGTCCCCGTATGGTCTGTGGTGACTGCTGCTGCTAGTCCATGTGGGTTGGATGTGGTGGATGTGGCCGATGGGCTAGTTTGAAAGGTTTGCCATTTTGGACCACTGGGCCAGTGGGCTGGAAGAAGGTAACAGAGCCCACTTCGAGGGGTTATTTCTTCTTCTACCTCTGTCTCCGTCTAACCAGCGACGAGGTCGCAGCCATGGCGCGATTCAGGCATCTAGGAGTGTCACCGGAGCTCAGAATCTCACCGGAGAAGAAGGGGAGTACTTGTGCAATCTCAACTTCAGCTGGGGCGGCCGCCCCAGCTCGCCCCAACATAGATCCGCCCCTGGTGGTGGTTCGTGATGTAGAACCACCTCGCCTTCCAATCGGCGTTGGAGTCGATGAGCTTTTACGCGAGGTACTGCTCAGCGGCGTCTTTTCGCATCTGGATGCCCGCTCCTCCAACTACTCGCGGGTTGCTGGCGCTCGGCTGCGGCTTTACCCGGAAGAATTTCCGGAACAGGATCCAGTGCGGCTTGACCCCCAAGAATGCTTCACAAAAATAGATGAAGACTGCGGTATGGAAAATGCCGTTAGGGTTGAGATTGAGGTACTCAACTCCGTAGTACCCGAGGAGGCCTTTGAAGAAGTCGCTGGCCGGAAGTGAGAGACCGCGCTCCGCGAAGCGCGCGAACATCGGGATCTCGTCTTCAGCTTTCTCCATTGGGTACGGATCTCCGGCGGCAGCTCTCCACATATCCACCTCCTTCTCCCGGATAAATCCGTTGTTGAGAAGGGCCAACAAATCCTCGGTCTTCACCTTCGACTTTTTCCACTCGCGGTTTGGATCTGGCCGCGGTTGAGACATCGGCCGTGGCAGCCGCGGCGGCCTCGTCACGGCCCCTCTTCTTCCCGGCGGCCTTCGTAGACTTGGACGGTGAAGGCTTCATTCTCCAAGTACACGGCATCTTCACGCGCATTCGCTCGGGGGCTACTCTGGAAGCTCTGGGTGGCGGCGCGCTTGGATCTACTGCGGCGGCGGCGTGCACTGGAAGTGGATCTTTCCCAGATCTATTCGAAATGGCTACAACAGTGATGGGTGAAAAACCCTAAGGGTTTTGGCTTTTATTTA
This sequence comes from Cenchrus americanus, assembly GCA_947561735.1. Lineage (NCBI taxonomy): Eukaryota > Viridiplantae > Streptophyta > Magnoliopsida > Poales > Poaceae > Cenchrus > Cenchrus americanus. The sequence continues at coordinate 30,294,847 of OX387244.1, read as the reverse complement.
TAAGTCAAACCGGCCCTCCAACGGCCAGATGGATAAGTCCGCGCTCGGCTGACTCAGCGGTCGCGTGTGACTCTTCGCATTCTACTAGTCGACGTGCCTCACCTCGGGGGCTCGGCTACCTCTACTCGACTACCTGGGAAGCGACAAGACTAAGGAGCATATCAGGACACATTCTTCAAGATGACCCTTCAATTCGAGAGGAAGTACTCGACTCAAGTCTCGGGGGCTCCGTGCCACGTGTCCTTCGGTTTTTTCTCTCCGGATTTTTCGGGATTTCCTTACCAAGACTTCAGATGGACCCTCAGCCAGAGCCTGCGGCTCAACCTAAGGCTCGAGGGCTACTCCATATGGAGTGCGATTTTGCAATCGCACTTCCATATTAGCTTCGGCTTCAAGACAAGGCGGGCCTTTTTTGAAGACCTTCGAAAGCAGCACTCGCGGACGCTTGGGGCTACTTGAGAAGACTTCAAGATTGCTCAAACATCAGCTGGAGTACATTCCAGCCTCGGGATGCTTCGACTACTCTTGAGGACTTTTGACTTGTAGTACTCGGGGACGCTTGAGGACTACTCGTTAAGGCCGTCAAGACTACTTGAAGCTATCCTTCTCGACTACAAAGTACTCGGGGGCTTGTCGTATGGACCTCCCTGGGCCCACTACCTCGGTGGGTACCAGGACCGACTACTCGGTGGGCCCCTGGGACTACCCGGCTTGCGCTACACGGCACCTGATGGCGTGGAGCACGAGGACTACGGAGGAGAAGTACTCGGTTAGGAAGCCGTACATGTCCTGCACTGTATGGAAGACTCCTAGACGTACCCGACTAGTACTCTCTCCCTACTCCGACTTGTAACCCTGCCTCCCAGACTATATAAGGCGAGGCAGGGACCCTTCTCTAGCATCTCATCCAATCCACGGCGCACTATTACACCATCTTGTAATCGTGCCCAATCAATCCAGAGCTACGCAACATACAGGACGTAGGGTATTATGCATCTCGCGGCCCGAACCTGTCTAAATTGTGTACCACGTGTCTCTTCCTTCGAGTTACCGATCTCGGCGAGGCCTCATTCATCTACTTCGGGTACTCCCCTTAGTAGGTTGCCGGTCTAAAACACCGACAGGTGCATTCCTCCGCGGAAAGGGTCAGATCCTTTGCGATATCACGGTGGACACAGGCTATGTCCGGCCGATGGACTTCCTTGCTCCAGGATTGATGGACAGATTCGACGCCAACAATAAGGCGGTCGACTACTTGTTTCGTGCTTTATGTCAGCCTGAGTTCGATCGGGTGCAAACCGAGCACTTGGCTTGTAGAATTTGGACGGTGCTGAAGGAGGCTCATGTTGGGAATGCCCAGGTTCAGGCACGGATGTATGCGACCTACCGGAGAGAGTACGAGAACTTCGCTCATCTCCCCGGTGAGTCCATCGATGCCTTGTTTCAGAGGTTCACGGTGGTTGTGAACAACATGAGGGCCAATGTGGACGTGCTCCCATACGATGATCATGATAGATCTGTCAAGCTCTTACACTCTTTGGATCATACAATATGGGGCGGAAAGTTTGAGGCCATTGTGGAGTCGGAGAAGTATGACACTCTGATGGTGAATGAGCTGTTTTCGAAGCTCAAGTCGGCTGAGGTGGATAGGTGCATGACTGCCAAACTTGAGGGTCCGATTGACTCCCATAGTCTCGCCCTCGTTGGTGGTTCAAAAGGAAAGGCTAACGTTAACCCATCCACCAGGATGTTCTCTTTGTCCTCTTTGATGTCTATGCCAGATGAGGAGTTCGACGTGCTTGGAGAGGACGAGCTGGTGCTCTTGACGAGGCAGTTCGAGAGGCTGCACGAGAACCGAGTGAACATGAGGAGGAACACGAGGACATGCTTCAAGTGCGGCAAGGCTGGACACTATTTCACCGAGTGTCCGAAGGTGAACAACCACGACAAGCACAAGTTCAAGGACAAGAGGAAGAAGTCCAAGAACAAGGATCATGGACATGGGAAGAAGACATGGTCTCGAGAGAAGATGAAGAGATCAAGCGACATCGAGTCTGATTCCGAGGACATGTCTTCAAGCTCGAGTGATGAAGACGAAGAGGATGAGAAGAAGAGGAAGAAGAAGAAGAACCTTGGCAAGTATCTCAACGGCCTTTGTGTGACGGGCCTAAGCCTCAAGGACGACTTCTGCGGCATGGCTCGCAGTTCGAGCAGCAAGAGAAGCCAGAAGGACGCCTCGGACTTGGATTCCGAGGATGAGGTATGTGATGAGCTCTCTTCTTTGCACAAGGAGAATGAGGAGTTGGTTGACTTGCTTGATAATCGTGATCACATGCTTAAAGAGTCTAAGAAGCTTAGGAAGGAGCTTAGATCTTTGCTCGAGGATGCTAGGACTAGAGTGGCTGAGCTAGAAACACAGGTTCTTGATAGCAAGCTTGAAATTGATTCTCTTAAGGCTAGCCCTGTTGTTTCTGATGAGAACGATTGTGCTGATTGCTCTGCTTTCCTGGCTGACTTGACTGATCTTAGGGAGAAGTATGCCTCCAAGTGTGAGGAACTAGATGTGCTTAGGGTTGAGTTGGCTGAGCTAAAATCTAGACCCACTTTGCTTGGTGCTTGCACTTCTTGCCCTAGTTTGCATGAGAAAATTGTTGAGCTCCGTTCTCGCATTGTTTCGCTTGAGGCTGATTTGAAAGTGACTATTCCTACTTCTTGCTCTACATGTGAGTTGCATGCTATGAAGAATTTGGATCTTTCAAAATGTGTTGGTCGCTTGCAAGATGAGAATGATTAGTTGTGTGAAGCGCTGAGTTGGTTGTCGAGTCAAGAACCTCAGCTTGGTATGATGATTGCTAGCTGTAAGAACTTTGACGGTTGGGCTTTGGGATTGGATAAGGTTGGTGAGGGCAGTGGTGAGAGAGAAAGGAAATTTGGGAATGTTTCAGTTCCACCACAACCCACACCCAAAGACAAGTTTGCATCCAAGCCAAACCAACCAAGAGAAAAACCTAGTGAGAAGGCAAGTGAAGCGCCTAGTGAGAAACCAAGTGAGAAGCCTTGTGAAGAGCCTCATCCCAAGCCTAAGCCCAGATTAATCCGTTTCCATTGTGAGTTTTGTGGAAAGGATGGTCACAAGAGAGTGTTTAGCTTCAAGAGGAAGCGTGAGGAGAGAATGGCGAAGGAGTGGGCTAACAAGGACAAGTACCACCCTTCCGATGGTGTACTTGAGCCTCATGTGCAGTTGCCCAGGGCCAAGGTGAGTGTGAGGTCAGTTCGGGCTTGGGGAGAGCGGAAGGCTGTTCGAGGTGCTCTGCCCGGTGCTACACCGGTCGGACGGTGAGGGGCACCGGTCGGACGGTGCGAGGCCCGGACGAGCGGCGGTTTGGGTTTCGTGCTCGTACGAGTGCGAGGTTTGGTTACGGAGTTCGTGGTTCGGTGGTTGGGCCGGAGAGTTTGCGGGAGGTCGGTTGCTAGGCATTCTCCCCCTCGAGCTCACTACGGGGATGGGAGGAGTCTTAGCTTTGAGAAGGAGAGGAGGGACAGTCCACGGGCTTTCTTTCGTGGTTTTGGTCCTCCTCCAAGTAGAGAGGTTTGGTTACCTCATGGTGGTTACCGTGGTGGTCTTCGTGGAGGTAGCTTTGGTAGGAAAGATGGTTTGGTTTGTGCTAACCCCACTTTCGAGCAAATGGCTAGGCACTGGTTTTACACATTTGGAACTAACCCCAGTGTTGAGTCATTTGCTCGCTCTCGTTCTTGGTTTTGAGTTGCAGGTGGATGGCCCGGAGAACATTTGGTTGATATCGGGAGTGGTTCTCCGGCCTCATACCCCGGTGGTGACATGGAGGTACATCACTTTCGGGGATGGTGGACAAGGATGAGTGACTTCTGAAGAAATGATAAAGGTAAGTGAATTTGTGACCTTCAAGTGTGTGGCCTTGGTCAAGCCACTTGGGTGAATTTGTGACCTTCAAGTGTGTGGCCTTGGTCAAGCCACTTGGTTCTTTTTGCTGTTTGCCCTATCTCATGTGTGTAAGGTAGCTTTGTATGCACTTTGGCCTTAATGCATGAGTTTAGGGGGAGCTTGTGAATTTTGTGCTCCTTTGCTCTTTTGTCGGTGGTGTCGAGCCCTTTTTGCCTCCCCTCGAGGAGCCGGTCGTTTGTGAGCTTGGTGTGTGGGAGCTTCTTTGTAGCATATGTATAGCTTTCCTTTGTGCATTTCTTGCATTTGGCATGGCTTATGTAACATGATGTATAGGCATTCTTGTATCTTAGATTGCATGCATTTTGTATCATATGCATTGGTTAGGAAAAGCTTCTCTCATATACATTGTTCACCATGGAATACTATTTATGTCTTTGTGAGCTTGTTTGGTATGCTATGGTTAGTTTGGCTTAGCTCTTGATGATCTTGATGAATAATCCATGGTTGATGGCTATGTTTTTGAAAAATTCACATGTATGCTCTCTCGTGTGTAAATGCCTTTATATGATCTTGACATGTTTTAGTGGCTTGGTTATGCTTAATTTGTGGTTGGATAGCTAGTTTATTGATCATATGGGGCCAAAGGCTCATTTGCCATCATGAATGTTTAACACTCTTGCTTTATCTTGTGGAGGGGCATAAGTTCCTTTTTGTCGCAAAGACATTTCATGTACCATTTATAAATCTGAAAATGAAATGTAAAATACTTGGAAAATGTGCTCCCATGTCATATGTGCTGAATTTAATTTGCTTTGGTTGCTAAACCATTGCATGATGCCTACCAATGAGAAGTCTCATACATAGAAGTGGGCACATGGCTCGGTGGCTTTGACATGACATGAGGTGCTTGTGGGTGTTTGTGATGGTCTTATGATTAGAATGGCTGTCCTAGCATGAAGTTCGTGTGGCTTTGCCATTTTGAAATGTTTTGATCATGTTTAGGACTTTGCTCATGAGAGGCAAGTTTTTCGCAAAATTGCCCAAATCCATCTTAGCTTCGTCCAATGGTTGTGAAACTTGATGATCTTGTAGTTGATGTCGATACGAAGCTATAGAGTATCTAACTTGCTCATTTGGACATGTGTAGCATCCTATGTTGAATTTTGTCTATTTGAGAAGCTCTAGGTTGAAAGTTTTGCATTTTTGGCTTGATTCATGCATTTCCAACAAGGGGGAGAAGTTGGAGCTTGAAATGGCTTGTTGAATGCATTTAGAAGGTTTTGAGGTGGTTTCGAGCCATTTCTGGGCTCTGTTGTGCACCGGCCTGACCGGTCGAGGTCACCGGTCTAACCGGTGTGGGTGCTGGTCCTGTGCACATGTTAGGCACCGGTCTGACCAGTGGTGATGACTAGTCTGACCGGTGTTTGCTGAAAGTGGTTGCAGCTGCCCTATTTTCAAGTGGTTTGCATGCATTCGTCCAGGGGGAGGTGTATTGGTTCAGGGGGAGCTTGCATGTGTGCAGGGGGAGCTCTTTGTGGTTGTTCGAGCTTTGTTTCGGTGGTTTGTGCTCTTTGCTTGAGCTTTGCTTTGTCTCGGATGTGTCAAGCCGTTGCCCTTGCCTAAGGGGTCCGAAACTTGTCTTCTTCAAGTGATCTTGCTCTTTGCCTTTGTTTGGCTTTCGATCGCTTGTTGGAGTTTCTTTTTGTTCGTTTCTTTTCTTTTTCTTTTCTCTCTTGTTACTTTCATGTGGGTGTTGTCAATGCACTCATCAAGGGGGAGATTGAGGACCATGTGCGGTTCGAGGACTGGAGGATGGTCGCTTCCTTGTGTGATGAGTGATTGACAACGTTGTGTGGACTGATTCTTGGCTAACTATTGCAGGTGTAGGTTACGGCTTGACTGGTGTTGGTGCAGGTGAAGAACAAGCGCAAAAGGTCGTCGCCGGTGAGGCCTCCAGGTGTGGAGAAGACAAGTAGCCTTCGTTCGAGGGACCGGTGGCCGGCGGGGGTCAAGTGCGGGCCGCATGGTGGCATGAACAAGAAGATGAAGTCATGGACGGTTTCTTGGTTGAGCCTGAAAACCAAGGTCGAGCCGGGACTACGTGGGAGCCAAGTCATGAGTGGAGATTGGCGGAGGCTACACCGAGTTCGCGGGGTTTCTGGTGGTTCACCAGAAAACCATTGGGTTCCTTGGTTGATCCACAAAGCCAAGACCAAAGAACCGAAGACGGTCTTTGCAAGAAGTGCGGACCGGTCCGACCGGTGGGTCCGGCCGGTCCGGCCGTGGGTGCGGTCGGCCGGTGAGGAGCACCGGTCTGACCGGTGTGCGACGACGCGATCCCGAGTAATCTTCGAAGCGGATGACACGCGTCGGGATCGCATGGCTTGCGTCGAGGCTAAGCAGGTTGCGGTCGCCGGGCATCCGTTCGATGGAGAAAGCTTCAAGTCTTCCAAAACCGCCCTTGAGGGGCTTGTATCCGTAGTTGTTAGAGAAGGGTATTTGAGACTTTCGGTTGCCTCCATATAACCCAAGAGGTCAGAGGATGGCAGCCAAGCCTTGGAACCCTAGTTCATTTGCTTTCCTATTTTCCCTTCCTATTTTCTTAGGATTTCCATAAGACTAGCTTGAGAGCTTCATGATGAGATCTTGTGAGAGGGTTGGATGATCGAGCGGCAAGCTAGACCTTGTAAGAACCTTTGTTGCATGTATAGATGATTCGGCATGGTTCGTCAAGGTTTGGATGTGTTGTTCCCGGTTGTTCTTGGTGGTGATTTTCGGAGCCTTCTCTTGGTGATTTCTTTGGGTTGTTTTCGGGACCTTTCTCTTGGGGATTTGATGGGGGATATTTGTGGGATCCCTTCGTGGTTCTTTGGGCTGTGATTCCCCTCCCAAATCCGTGAGTAAAGGGGCTCGATTTTGGGGTTTTCCGAGTTCTAGGGTTAGAAGTGCTTTTGGCGGGATTTCTTCGATTCCTCCTTTTTGGACAAGTTTTGGTGGGATTAAACTTGGCTATGGACTCCTCATGAGGTGTTCCTAATATTCCCAAAGTCTTGTTCAAGTCCGTGGAGCGATTCGGGAGATCGAGGTTTGGATTTGGGGGAGTTGACCCGCGGGTGCTGTTCATCCCGAGGCGCCCGAGCTACACCGGTCGACCGGTGCTCTTGACCGGTCTGACCGGTGCAACCCTCGGTGGGTTTTTGCTCGGGTGAACGTCTGGGTGTGTTCGCCGTTGTCCCGTGTTGCGCCTATTTCGAGTTTGGGTCAGTTTGGAGGTCGGTTGGCCTGTTTGGTGCTTTGGGGGCTTTCAGATTGTGACCGGTCTGACCGGTGCGTCTCATCGGTCTGACCGGTGTGGAGCCACTTTGTGAAAGTTGCCCAGTTTCACCAGCAGGGACCGGTCTGACCGGTGGTGCTCACCGGTCTGACCGGTGTTGGTCAGTGGACTCGAGGTTTGGTGTTCCGCTGCGTTCTCGGGTCGGAAGGGTGTGTGTGTTGGTTCCTAGGTCCAGTGGCACTCCAGTGGCTACGTGGGCTTGGCCAATTTGGGTAGTGAGTCGGAGACGTGTGTTGGAAGCCGAGTTCATCTTGTTGGAGCTTTCATCTCCTTCGAGAAGATTTTTTATCGGCTCCCATTCACTCCCCCCCTCTCTGGTTCGCCGTATCGGTCCTTCACAAGGGCTACTACAAGGAGCTCGGCTGGAGTGTGGAGGTGGAGTTCGACGAGAGCATCCTCCACCGGCACATAGCTATGGACCTCTGCTTCCACTCCGACGATGGCGATGACCCCGCCAAGATCGCTCAGTACGTCGAAATCTGTCGGGCGATATCAAACTACATGCTTTTCCTGCTCGTGGCGCGACCCTTCATGCTGACGGCGGGAATCGGGCAGATCCGGTTTGGCGACACCTGCGCGAAGGCCAAGAACTTCTTCGAGCGGGCCGAGATGTCGCGCCCGGAAAATTACCGACATGGCAAAGTGCTGGGTTATCCTCAGGAGGAAAGGCCATTCTTATTCAATCTTGCCTGAGCTCTATAACAAACTATAGTATGGGGGTGTACTTGCTACAAGAGGAAATTCACCAAAGAATGTATCCTGCTAGGTCTAATTTCTTTGGGCATGGACCTAATCTCAAGAAGAAATACCATATGGCTGGCTGGGAGTTGTTGGCTTCTCCGAAAAAAGTTGGGGGGTTAGGCTTCACTAATACGAGAGTGATGAGAGTGATGAACAAATGTTTATTAGCAAAATGGATCTTCAAAGTTGAGAATGATGAAGATAATATGTGTTGTCAACTATTAAGACAGAAATACTTGGGAGACAAAGGCTTTTTCAGTTGTAGGAAAAGTAACTACTCTCAATTTTGGAGAAGCTTGCTGGATATCAGAGAAGATTGTAAGAGAGGATTCAAATATATTGTGGGTGATGGTAGGAAAATCAGATTCTGACATGATATCCGGTCATGTGGATGCCCTTTGAAAATAGTCTTCCCACATCTTTTCGAAATTTGTAACCAACAGGACTGGTCGGTTTGTAGAGTGTGAAATCCGGAGTTTGGTGACCTTACCTTTAGAAGAAATTTTGGTGTGAGGGAGGCAGCAGAGTTCTCAGATCTGATGGAATTGATAAATTCTGTAACTCTCAGTGAAACTAGAGATTCGGTCCACTGGGTGTTGGAGAAGTCTGGTTCCTTCTCAACATCCTCTTTATACAATGAGCTCACCTTTATACAATGAGCTCAACTTTACTAGCTTTTCTAATAGATGGTTGATGAATGTGTGGAAAACAAAGGTCCCCCTTAAGATTAGGATCTTCCTTTGGCAAGTCATAAATGACAAAATCCAGTCCGCTGAACAATTAAAGAAAAGGAATTGGCCAGGTTCCGTTGCTTGTAAGCTGTGTGGTTTGTTAGAATCCACCTCTCACATTTTTTTCATTGTGCGCTTGCCAGTTTCTGCTGGTGTATGTGTAGAGATGCTTTGGGATGACCTTTTTCTCCCTCCGATGCTGTTGATATTTTCAACTTCTGCTGCAATTTATCTAACAAACAAACCAGACGAGTGTTTTATCTCTTTGGAGCGGTTGCTTGGAGCTTGTAGTTAATTCGCAATGAGTTTGTTTTCCAAATTATTGTCCTCCACTCACCTAATGTGGGGATTTTTCGGGCTATTTCCTTTTGGCAGAAATGGAGGGTGATGAACAAGAACAACTTTGGATCGACATGGTGATTCAAAAGTTGAATCTTCAACTGTCATCATTAAGGCTTGAAGATCAAGGAGCCAGTTCTGTTACCCCCGTTGTTACCTGAAGCTCTCCTTAGCTGCTCTTTTTGTGTTGTTCCTGAACCTCTTAGTTTGTACCAGGCTAGCCTGCTGTTGCTTCTGTTTTCTGGTCATGGCTCCTTTTGTTAAACTTCTTTAGCTGGTTTAGTGGCATGGTCTAGTAGAGTGAGGGTCTTAGAGTGAGTTGTAAAAACCCCTATTTGGGTGCTCTTTTTATCTTGCTTCTCTTTGTAAAACTGGTATCCCCAGTCTATTTTAGCTTTAATTAAAGTTGGGCCTTCCCGGGCCTTTAAAAAAAGATGGCGCGCCCGGACGCGGGCGCCGCGGCGAGGATGGTGCTGGATGTGAACTCCGAGATCGCACCGAGGGACGTGAAGGGGGACCGGAGCAAGTCGGTGTTGTTCGACGCGTGCCGGCTTGCCCTGTTCGTTTGGCTTATCAGCCACCAACCAACAGTACTTTTCTCTCAGAACAAACCAGCCACCAGTAATCAGCCAGCAGTACTTTTCTCTCATAACAAATCAGCACCAGCCATCAGCCACCAGCCATCAACCACCAGCCAAACGAACAGGCCGTTGTCGCGACTGGAGCTGCAGCTGCACAAGCGGTGGTGCATCATCCGCGTGGTGCGGGTGGAGATGGTCTGCTACGCGGCGAACAAGTGCCGGAGCAACTTCCACGCCAAGCAGCTGAGCGGCGGCGGTGAGCTGCTCACGGTTGTTTGGTTCTTGATGGCACACCTAGGCGTGGGGGGGCAATACCGAATAGAGGCAGGGCATGCCAGGGCGAAACTAATTGTAGAAAAGAATTGAGATTACCACCAAAGGGTAATGTGCTGCCTTGGAAATCCTTGCAAATATGTGCACACATGTAATCTCAATTGGACCATTCACATCTGTTGTGCAAGTGGTTTTTTAATGAACGCCGCAATTTTGCAAGGCAAATAGCTTTAGACCTCTTCTTGCTTAATTCTTAACTTTTACTCCATCCATTCTAAATTATAGTTTATTTTGACTTTATTAGATTTATAGATGATGTTGTGCATTTAGATATACATATCTAAGAATTTAGAAATTCAAAACGACTTATAATTTAGAACGGAGGGGGTAGCGTGTTGCAAATTTTCAACAGGTTTTCAATAACTTTTCCTGCTACTCTTCCCGTTCCCAAATTATAGGTTGTTTTGGCAAATCTAGATTCATACTCCTTGTATATCGAAATATTTGTTGTCATTGACTTTTTTCCTACAACTTTGACTATTCGTCTTATATAAAAAAATATGCAAGTATCATCTATTTTGTTTACTACATGTTTTATTGTTGTAAATATTTTAGTCTTGATTTATCTTTTACATATTTATAATAAATTTTTTGAATAGACAAATGGTTAAAGTTGTAAGAAAAAGTCAACGACGGCAAATATTTCGATACCGAGTAGTTGTTAGTAGACATAATGATATACCTAAATTCATAACAAAAAATATGAATCTTAGCATTTCAAAACGACCTACAATATGAAACAGAAGAGAACTGGAGAATACACACTTGAATAACCAAACTTGGCTAGCAAAACTAGCTTGCTAAGTGTGGCATGACGGGCGAGCCCATGTGTCAGTGTCTGGAGAAGAAAAGTTGAATGTAGCTATTGGGAGTTGAGTGTGATGTTCAATATGAGATGAAATATGCATAGAGAAACAAATAAAAAAGCAAAATAAAATGTAGCAAATAAAAGGTGTCTCTACATTTTTTTTGCCATATCAGCAATTTTGTACATACCATGCCTAATTAATTGCTGACGAAACTAACAACTAGGGATGAAAACAATCGGAAACGAAATCACACTATCGGAAACGAAACTCGGTCGAAAGTTAATTATCATATTTTGAAAATCAACTATTATGTGAAAATGCAATTTAGAGTAGTAATTAGAAATACTAAGTTTTATATTTAAGTTGCATCGGAAATGATCGGAAACGGATTCATTTTCTGGAAATGAAGCTCGGTTGATTGAGAATTTCCATCACCATTTTCACCCCTACTAACAACGACACCACCTAAGGCCCAGTTTAGTTCCCTAAATATTCATCAACTACCCGTCACATCAATCTTCTTTCCACTAATTTGGAGTATTAAATGTTGATTAATGACAAAACCCATTCCACAACCCCTACCTTAACTTTCGAGACGAATCTAACGAGCCTAATCATATCATGATTAGACAACGCTGTGCTACAGTAACCAATCTCTAATGACAAATTAATTACATTTAATAGATCCGTCTCGCAATTTCCGGTCCATTCATGTATTTTTTTAAAAAAAAAATAATATATGTTTGATACTCTTAATAGACTTTTTTTTGAAAATTACTCTTAATAGACCTTGGAAAACAAAAATTTTTACTTCGCGAGCCTAAGATGCTCGCTGGTGAAAGGAAAATGAGAAGGTCTGCATGACTGCATTTCACTGGCTGCTGAACCAATATGAACTGGGTCCCGTCCGTGTTTTTTTAGACTGACGCCCCGTCGACTGGACCGAAGGTCTTTCCGTGTTTGGCTTTTGACGCCTATGGCCCATACGGGCATTTGAGGGCGTGTTTGATATGGGTCAAATTTGGCCGGCCAAGCCCACCAGGGCCATTTCCATCTGTTTGATATGGAAACCCTAGCAGGGAGCCAGGTTGTCGGCGACCATTTCTCCCTCTCTCTCCTGGCTCGCGCCCCACGCCCCCCTCCCCTCGTTCCTCCTCGGCCTGGCTCTGATGGCGCGCGCGCGGGAGAATCTTGGGCGACGGCGGGAGCTGAGACGGGCTCGCGCGGGAAGGTGAAACTTCCGCGCGCGCTTCTTGTCTGGCGAAATCCATGGCCTACATATACCACCCCTCCTCCCTCCCTCGGTTTCTTCTCCTCCTCTCCACAGTCCACTCCCGTAGAAGCTCCGTCGTCGAGGTAAGCTCCGCTGCCGGCGCGGCTGTGGTGTTCCCCGGGCTTCCTCTCCGTTCCCCCCGCGTGGATCTGCGTCCAGGCGGCGCGGCTCTCCGACGGACTCCGGCGAGGCGGTCTTCTTCCTCTTCTTCTCCGGCTAGGTGGTGTTGCTGGTCATAGATCTGTCGGCTGTTGTGCTTCCCCGTCCAGATCTGCTACCTCTTTCCCACCTCCTTCTGTTCCCCTTCCGGCCTTACCGAGGTAAATCCATATCCCCCCTTTCGTTACACCGTTGAATGTTTTCCTCAGATCTATGTGTTGTTTGTTGTTCTTTCCTTTTGTGATGATAAATCTTGGACGTATTTGTTCCTGTATCGTTGTTATTGCTCTGTTACAGTGTTCATTTGCGTTATCTTGTTACTGTTTTTGCCTTTGCGATATAAATGGTCGATGATGACTAGCCAATGCGCACTGGGAGGCAATATTTGCGTTGCAGCCGTGCCTTTTGATGATTTTTGAATGCTTGCACTTACATTCAGAGGCCAGCCAGGGTCTACTTAATTTGCTTATACATTTGTGAATGCATTGTAGATGGCTGAAAATGCAGAACATGATCTGATGGCTAGGCAAGCAGCTGCCATGGTTGTTGTGATGGTTTCCTTTGTGGTGAATAGGCTTAGACATGTTAGAAGACAAGAGCCAATTCCTTATGGCCCTAGGACTGAAGTCGAGAGGCATAGACAGAGGACACTCGAGATGTTGTGCAACTACAATGATATAGATGCATTGCCATGTTACGCATGAAAAGAGTCCCCTTTTTTACTTTGTGCAACCTTCTTAGGAGTAGAAAACTTGTTCCTGAGACATTAGGGTGTCCTGTGGAGGAGCAGGTGTCAATGTTTGTTTTTGTGGTTGGACACAATGTGAGGTTTAGGGTAGTCCATCAATTCTTTAGGAGGTCCATTGAGACTGTGAGCAGAATCTTCCACCAAGTGTTGTATGCCATTGGTGAATTAAGGGCTGACATGATCAAGCCTCCAAGCACTGTCACACACCCTAATATTGTAGGCAGCCACAGATGGTTCCCTTATCTAAAGGTAAAGTCATATCTATGTGATTCAAACACATGCACATCTATCCTTAAGTTTGACACACATGTTCATCTGTTCATGTTAATCTCTGTAGAAATGCATTGGTGCCATTGATGGCACACATGTGTTGGCAACGGTGCCTAGACGCATGCAACAAGATTTCAGGGGTAGGAAGTCCAACCCGACACAGAATGCTATGGCTGCTGTGAACTTTGATCTAAAGTTCACATATGTTCTAGCTGGCTGGGAAGGGTCAGCCCATGATGCACTAATTTTGGCTGATGCCATTGCCAGAAATGATGGGTTCACAGTTCCAGCAGGTAACTGCATTAGCTAGTACATGCACTTATGGTCACTTTGACACATTACACACTTGCACACTAATCCTCCACTAATTGTAGGTCATTACTACCTGGTAGATGCTGGATATTCATGCAGAAATGGCTTCTTACCTCCATTTAGGGGGCTTAGGTATCACTTGAGTGAGTTCTCACGCACAAACCAACCCACCAATGCAAGAGAGCTATTCAACCTTACACTTTTCTGATGTATATTTTGGCTAGAATCTGTGCATGGTTTAGGGCTGACCAGCACCTGTCTAGATGGTGATGTATATTTTGGGTAGAATCTGTGCATGTTGAGGGCTGACCAGCAGCTGACCTTTTGGTTTAGTTAGTGGAAAGATGGCTAACTAAAGAAACTACATTTTGGCTCACTTTATGTGAGTGAAAACTACATTTGGCTCACTCAATGTGAGCAAAACTATGTAATTGGAGCCTTTGTTGGCTTCCTCAGGTTGATCACAAACACTGAATGTGTTGATGTTTCTGTCATTTTTGCTATTGTCTGCCATTTTCTGTTTCTGTCATTTTTGCTACTGTCTGTTTAATTTGTGTTCATGTTTTCATGATTCTGTTATATCTGTGCTTGTTATCTGTTTACCTTTTTGGCTGGGTTATAAAATTTGCCTATGATGATTCCATGTACCCCATAAATGATGACATGGCCTTGTGAGGAACTTGATGCTATTATTTCTTTTATTCTACCAGGTAGCCCTACTCTTGTCTCCCATCTGAACATGGGACACATCCATTCCCATGTTTCCAAACTTGGGATGGATGTCTCTCATGCTCACATGGTAGACATGAACTGTGTCATACTCTTCTTCTTATACTTATGTTTCCTACTGTACACCCGTTGCCATTATGCTCCAAATCCATGTCATATGATTGAAAAACATATAATCTGAGGCAAATATTTTCTGTTCTTTCAATTTTTTTGCCTATGGTGACTGGAGCTTATATATTACTCATGTCTCTCATCAAACCGTGGGACACATCCATTCCCATGTTTCCAAACTTGGGATGGATGTCTCCCCCGGTTCAATGACTGCCATGCAGGTTCTGTTTCACTTTTGCTCCAAGTTCTAGTAGTCTGAGGTCATTTTGGCATGTTCCTGTTGCACTGTCAGGCCGATGATGAACCTGTTCACCATTTATCTATCATGACATCCATCAAACCATGCGAGACGTCCATGCCCATGTTTCTCAAACTAGGGATGGACCTCTCGCATGGTTCCATGGTTGCCATGAAACATTTTCTACTCATTTATTTAGCTGAGGCCACAATTTGGATCTATCTTTTAGCCTATGATGATATGATCTATGATTATTGCTTGTCATGCATTCCATCAAAACATCAAATTCATCCATGGTCTAAGTACTCAACTATGGACCATGTGAATTTGACGTTTCCATGGTTCACATGTACCCATTGATCTCCTATATCTGAGGCAATATTTTTATCTCCATTATGCTTCTAAACTCTTTGTTGCTTTGGTTTTGAAGGAGCAATGACATGGTATGTAGTGTACAGAGGTTGCAAGCCTGGGGTTTATCAAAATTGGGTAGCATGTCATCAACAGGTTACTGACTTCCACAACTGCTGCTACAAGAGCTTCAACTGCAAAGAAGAGGCAATTGCTTCTTATCTAGAGTTCACCGGTGAACCTGTTGTTTCTGTTGAAGGAGATGTTCCTAAAATCAGTGCGCATTTGCCTAGTAGTGGTAAATTGTGCCTGCTCTTCATAGCAATTGTCGAGTTTACTATTATTTTAGGGTTGCTTATGTGTCAGCTCTCCACAATTATTTGGCTGCTTGTAATCTTGTTTTGTAATTAGTAATGTAATCACATTGATGGAAACTGCTATCTTCTCATCTTCCTATGAAATGCAAAGTTGCACCATCTGGGCTCGGCCCGAATCAAACACAATCACACATTGGTAGTTGCAGTTAGTTGGCCTTGGGCCAGGCTCCACACTCCGAATCAAACAAGCAAAAGGCTTGAGCCAGGCTCAAATCATACAAAAACATCAAACAAGGCCACTGGCCGTTCCGAACCGAGCTCTGGCTGGCCAGAGAGTGGTTCGCTGGCCGCCATATCAAACACGCCCTGACTGGGCCGACGCGGCCGGCGCAGTACCCGGTTTTCTACTTCAACAGCTGTCAGTGGGCCGCTCTCCTCTCCTATCCCGCTCTCCTCTCCTGTCCGAGGCTCCGAGCTCCTCCCTTCCTAGCCGCCCGCCTTTCTCCGGAGTTCGGACGACAGGCCACCGTCGAGCTCCCTTGCGGCCTCGCCCCTAATCCAGCGGATGAGCCTGGGTTCTGGTGGGTTCGAGGTGGATATTGTTTTCCTTCCTCAATTGTCAATTCCTGCATCTCCCCCGTTTCTCCGCGCTGCCGGGAAATAGCTGAAGCCGGCCTTGCTGCCGCTGGCGACGAACCCCCCAGCCCCCCTGGGGCACGTCATCTCCAGCATCTTTTAGCCGCACAGGAAAGCAGGTGAATGATTTCTATTTTCTACTGTGTGCTTAGGAGTAATACTTATGTGCTTTGATTTTTCTCCCATGTTCACCTACAATTTAGCGCATGGCATTTCAGGAACTGCGATTAGAGATGCATCATGTATAAATATGCTTATCAAAATGAAGAAAACACCATACCAAGTTACCAACTGTTAGACTAATGTAATTAGGCCTTGATTGTAGATGTAGTTGGGCCCGTGCGGTAGGCCTGCGTGCCACCCCAGCTGCCCCTATATATGTAATCCCATTGACACTTGTGGAATACAATCAATCATTCCTAAAACTTTCATGGTATCATTGCGGTTACGATCCGCTACCCTTCCGCAACCCTAATCTCTGCGCGCCGCCGAGTCGATCGCCGTTCCTGGCCGCCGCCACCCGCGCCCAGCCACGCCGCAGATCCCCTCGCCACGCCGATCGCCCGCCTCCGGGTCGGTCGGCCGATCTCCACCTCACGCGCGCCGCATCGATCGCTCGGAGCACGTCGCCCGATCGCCGATCCTTGCACCGCCCGTGGCCGCCCCTCCACTACCCGTATGGCGAGATGATGACGCCGACGCCGCCACGGCGGCCGCCGCCGGCCGCCGCCGCCGCCAAGGCCGACGCAGCTCGGCTCGAGGCCGAGCGCCGGCCGAGGCCGCGCGCCGCACCGAAGTCGCCCGCCTCCGCGCCGAGGCCCTGGACAAGTTCGAGGCCGCGCACGAAGCAGTCTGGGCTCAGGCCACCGCCGTCGTCAACGTCAAAGCGATGATCCCCATCATCCTGGACAAGGCTACCTCCAGCTACGCCAAGTGGCGTGGTATGTTCATGACCGTGCTGGGCAAGTATGCCCTAACGACGCACGTCACCTCCGATGAGGCGTTCCCTGATCGCCCGGTGTGGGTTCAGGTCGACTGCGTCGTCTTGTCGTGGATCTTCGCCACCGTCTCCGGTGATCTACAGCAGTCCCTCATGATCTGCCAACGCCACGCCCGCGAGGCATGGTGCTACCTCGAAGAAGAGTTTCTCGGGCAAAAGGAGTCGCGTGCTCTTCTCTTGGAGACGCAATTCCGCAACCTCTGTCAAGACTCCCTGATCGTCACCGACTACTGCCGGCAGTTGGAGACGATGGCGGCGTCACTGGCCGAGTTCGGCGACCCCATCGGTGACCGCCATATGGTGCTCACCCTCCTCCGTGGCCTTAATGGTAAATTCCGTCATATGGTGTCCATTCTCAAGATGCATCGCCCGTTCCCGACCTTTGCTGAGGCTCGCACCCATCTTCTGCTGGAGGAGATCGACGTTGACGCTCGTCCTCCCTCACCGCCCGCGGCTCTCGTCGCCGCCACTCAGCCGACTACGCCACGCCACGGCCCCGCGCCACCCCCTGCTCCAACCCGACCCGCCAAGGGCACGGCAACCGGGCCGGGGCACCGGCGGCAACGGTGGCAAGGGGCCGCCGCCGTGGCAAAGGCGGGCGCGGCCAGGGTCAAGGGCAGGGCAGCCAGGCGCCAGGCGTTCACCAGAGCGGCCACCAGCACCACGCCTCCGGTGGCCACGGCGGCTACCCTCCACGGGCGGCCAGGGTGGTGTGCACCCGTCCTACACACACCCCTGGGCAGGCACGCTCCAGATGTGGCCCTACGGCCGCCCCCCGCCGCCACCGCCGGCCTTCACCGCCGCCCCACAGTACGGTGCACCATATGGTGCCCCATCCGGTGGCTCTGGCTCTTTCTACGGCGCGGGCATCCCGTACGGCTACGGGGGCGGCGGCACCTCGACGCCTTCTGTGCTCTCCGGGGTGCCGTATCAGCCGGCACCCTGGAACCCTACCCATGGTGGCGCATGGAACCAGGACGCGCTGGCGCAAAACTTCAACACGATGACCCTCCAACAGCCACCGCCATCCGAGTGGTATGCCGACTCCGGCGCTGGGTCACACATGACTGCTGATGCTGATAAAATTTCCACCCTCTCCTCGCCCACAACCTCTACACCTTCATCTATCATTGTGGGCAATGGTGCTTTACTTCCCGTTACTGCCATCGGATCACACACTTTTGCTCTTCCTAGCAGAAATCTAGTTCTTAACAATGTCTTGGTTTCACCACATATCATTAAGAACTTAATTTCTATCCGTCGTTTTACCACCGACAACAACTATTCAATTGAGTTTGATCCGTTTGGTCTTTCTGTGAAGGATTTGGAAACCAGGAACGTGATCGCCAGGTGCAATAGCTCTGGCGACCTCTACCCGTTCTACCCACCAGCCACCAGCACTCATGCACTTCTCGCCGCACCCACCTCGCTTTGGCATCGTCGTCTCGGTCATCTCGGGCGTGAAGCCTTGTCCAAGCTCATTAGATCCAATGTCATTTCATGTAATAAAGATGACTTGCCCCATTTATGTCATGCTTGTCAGCTCGGTCATCACACTAGACTTCCATTTAGTTCTTCCAGTTCTCGAGCTTCCCATAATTTTGATTTAATACATTGTGATCTGTGGACATCTCCTATTGTTAGTGTGTCAGGCTACAAATATTATCTTGTCATTCTAGATGATTGCTCACACTACATTTGGACGTTTCCACTCCGCCTAAAGTCCGACACCTTTTCCACCATTGCAAATTTTTTGCCCACGTTCACACGCAATTCGGCACCACCATTAAGAGCGTTCAGTGCGACAATGGCCGGGAATTTGACAACTCCCTTGCCTGCACGTTCTTCCTCTCTCATGGTGTTGCACTTCGCATGTCGTGTCCCTACACGTCCCAGCAAAATGGCAAAGCTGAACGCTCTCTTCGCACTCTTAATAATATTTTGCGCTCCCTATTATTTCAGGCATGCCTTCCTCAGGTCTACTGGGTGGAGGCCCTTCACACCGCCACACTCCTAGTTAACCGGATCCCCACCAAAACCTTGTCCTCTTTCACTCCTTATTTCCACCTATATTCGACCCAGCCCACCTATGACCATCTCCGCGTTTTTGGGTGTGCTTGCTATCCTAATATGTCATCCACTGCACCCCATAAACTCGCTCCTCGGTCATCCCTCTGCATCTTCCTCGGGTACTCTTCCGAACACAAGGGCTACCGGTGCCTTGAGCTTGGGTCGCACCGCATCATCACCTCCAGACATGTCGTTTTTGATGAGTCCTTCTTCCCTTTCGCCGACATGTCTACCTCACCCATGACATCCTCCGCCCTGGATATATTTCTTGATGACAGTGAACTCACCGCTCAACCCCCTCGAGCAAAGCTTGTGCATGCAGGTACTTCCTCCGTCGAGCGTGGGGCATGCGAGCCTTCCACGCCCCCTGAGCCGTCGAGCGCTGGGCCTCGGTCCCCGACACCCCCTGTTGGACCGGAGGCTCTCGGCACTCCACGCGGCGGGTCTCCGGCTGGAGCTACGACCACTGCACCGATGGCGCGACCGAGCGCCGCTCGAGCGGCCGCGATCAGCACCCCCCGTGGTGCGACCACGTCGTCCACTCCCCTGGCCGGTGCTGCTGCCCCTCCGCCTCATGCGGAGGTAGCTGCCAGTAGCACCGTGGCCACCGGGCGTACACTGGCCACGCGACCAGTCCCCATCATTCCCGTCGACAACGCGCATCCTATGCGCACCCGTGGTAAGGCAGGCATAGCACAGTCAGTGGATCGTCTCAACCTCCACGCGGCACCCCTGTCCCCCGTGCCCCGCTCTGTCCGTGAAGCCCTGTCAGATCCCAATTGGCGTGCTGCTATGCAAGCAGAATTTGATGCCCTGCTCGCCAATGACACCTGGACCCTGGTTCCTCGACCCCGAGGTGTTAATCTGGTCACCGGGAAGTGGATTTTTCGTCACAATCTTCACTCAGATGGGTCTCTCGACAGGTACAAGGCCCGCTGGGTTCTCAAGGGTTTTACTCAGCGCCCTGGTGTTGATTATGAGGAGACTTTCAGTCCAGTGGTCAAGCTGGCAACTGTCCGAGTCGTTCTCTCTTTGGCACTCTCTCAGGACTAGCCCATACATCAGCTTGACGTCAAGAATTCTTTTCTTCATGGTACTCTCTCAGAGACGGTTTATTGCATTCAGCCCGCTGGATTTGTGGACCGTTCTCATTCTGATCTTGTATGTCGCCTCAACAAGTCTTTGTATGGCCTGAAGCAGGCTCCCCGTGCCTGGCATCATCGGTTTGCTTCTCATCTCCTCTCACTTGGATTTATTGAAGCAAAATCAGATTCTTCCCTGTTTATACATCGACGCGGGAATGACACGGCCTTGTTACTGCTCTATGTTGACGACATCGTTCTCACTGCTTCATCTACCAGTCTCCTGCAGCAGGTGATCACTGCTCTTCAGCGTGAGTTCGCTATGACAGATATGGGTCCTCTACATCATTTTTTGGGCATCACTGTCACGCGTTCTGCTAGTGGATTATTTCTGTCTCAGCGTCAGTATTCTCAGGACATTTTGGAGCGAGCCGGGATGGGTGAGTGCAAGCCTTGCAGCACTCCTGTTGATGTGCACTCCAAATTGTCTGCCGACGGACCTCCAGTTGCTGATTCCACGCAGTACCGCAGTCTTGCTGGCGCTCTCCAGTACTTGACATTTACTCGACCCGATATTGCCTTTGCTGTTCAACAAGTGTGCCTTTACATGCATGATCCCAGGGAACCCCACTTGGCTGCTCTCAAGAGGATTCTGCGCTATCTGCAAGGCACCCTGTCTTTCGGTTTGACCATGCGCCGTTCACCACCGACAGACCTTGTTGTATACACCGATGCAGATTGGGCTGGCTGTCCAGATACACGCCGTTCTACTTCAGGGTACACGGTGTTTCTTGGTGATAACCTCGTATCTTGGTCCTCCAAGCGATAGAACACGGTATCACGCTCCAGTGCTGAAGCTGAGTACCGCACCGTGGCGAACGGCGTTGCAGAGGCGACTTGGCTGCGACAGTTGCTGATTGAGCTCCACCGACCACCTCGCACAGCTACAGTGGTCTATTGCGACAATGTCAGTGCGGTATACCTCTCCAGTAACCCTGTGCAGCATCAACGGACGAAGCATGTTGAGATCGATCTACACTTTGTTCGGGAGAAGGTTGCCTTGGGTCATGTTCGGGTACTTCATGTTCCTACGACCTCACAGTACGCCGACGTCTTCACCAAGGGCCTTCCCACCTCACTGTTCCGGGAGTTTAGGACCAGTCTAACCATTAGCAACGCTCCCGATTAGACTGAGGGGGAGTGTTAGACTAATGTAATTAGGCCTTGATTGTAGATGTAGTTGGGCCCGTGCGGTAGGCCTGCGTGCCACCCCAGCTGCCCCTATATATGTAATCCCATTGACACTTGTGGAATACAATCAATCATTCCTAAAACTTTCACCAACAACCTTTTGTATTATCGAACACAGGAGGGGCACAATGGTGTACTACAGTTGCTTTTCGTACCCAACGCCGCCAACGAATTTTCCTACCGTGCGAATTAGTGGACTTGCAGACACGGAGGAGTTAATTTCATTTCAAGAGATGCTCGGACTGCTTGTTGGTCAAGATGCTGGAGTAGTTGTCATCGACGGAATTGGTGGCTCTGGAAAGACATTGGCTGCAAAGGCTGCATACCAGGAGGCAATGACCTCGAACATATTCAATGCATATATCTGGGTTTCACTGTCCATAAGTTGTAGCTTGAGACAGTGTATCAATAAGATCGCAGCATCTCTTTCAAGTGGGGTCAGGGACAATTTGTCTGTAGAAAGAGTTAAGACTGGTAGCACTCGTCATACTCCAAATGCATCCCCTAAAAGGGAATATTCTGCCAAGTCAGCGAGATTCTCCAGTTCAGTACCAGTTTTCCCGCACCCGTCGTCCCCTATGTCACATACTCCATATCAACAACCAGCACGTGGGACCCACATGTCACCCTCTCTCCCCCTCCTCTCCTTCCTCTGATATTTTCCCACCGAGCTCAACCAGATCGACGCCGGCCGCGCGCCCATCCTCTCCCACGGCGCCGGCGGAGCACCTGCTCCCCCGACCGCGCGCCATTGCTATCGCACGACGCGCTCCCCCACGCGGTCGCGCCCCTTCTCCCTCACGACACCAGCCGCGCCCCTGCTCCCCCACGCGGCGCTCGGCGGAGGAACCAAAGGCAGAGCTCGGCGGCTATTGGCGGCGAGCCCGCTGGTTTCCCACCGTGGAGCAGGTGTCGTGGAGCAGAGGCAGATCTCGGAGGATGCCGCCTGCATCGAGCAGCTCCGTCGGGTTTTGCGGCGGCGGACAGACGGACCGACGTGGTGAGGGCGTGAGGGCGTGCGGACGGCCGGAGGCAGCCCCTTTTCTCTCCCTCACTCTCCAGTCTCCCCTTCTAGCCTCCCTCTCCAGCGGCCGGCGGTGGCGAACGGTCTCGGGGGCCAGGCAGGGCGTGCGAACGGGCTCGGGCACGGTGGCACGCTCCTCCGGCGGCGTCCCCCTGCCCGGCCGGCCATGCACGCCGAACGGCGTCACCACGCCGAGCCGGTCTCTCCATCTCGGGCCGCCCCTCCTCCGTGGTCCTCGTCGGCGGCGCCGGCCGGCTCGAGGTCGAGCTCGGGCCCTCCCCTGCTTCTCCCCTCAGCGGCGGTCCTCATCTCCCGTGCTTCCGGCTTCGCGCGGGGCCGTTGCTCCGGACGCTGGTGGAGCCCGGAGCAGGGCGTAGCGCATGCCCTGGATGTGCGTTGCATTTGGCGAATACGGGCTCCGTGCGGGACGTCCCGTAGCCCTTACCGTGCCCCGGTGCGAGAGTAAATACTCTAAACGCCTACTGCAGCATGCCGTCCCGTTCCCCATACAGCACCCAGTGCGACCAGCCTAAGACCATAATCAATGAATATCTCACACAACGGAAGTTCCTACTAGTTCTTGACAATGCTTATTTCACTGAATAAAGTATCTTAGAGTCCTTGGGAGTTCCTAATCCTCAACGACAAAATCTCGGTTCAAAAGTCTTGGTGACTACAAGAACTACAAGGACACGGGGTGTCATGGACCCAGATATACTTAAAATACCACAGCCTCTCACTTCTGCGGAGTCACGCGACCTACTGCATGAGAAAATTGGAACACATGCCAATTTTGAACATGGCTTTTCAGAAATTTCTATGGTGTCCCACTCCTAATCATTTTATTGGCTGGGGTGTTGTGTGATGCACCAACTCAAGATGTGTTTGGTGAGTTGATCGCAAATGTGCTTGTTTCTCTAGGAACCTGGGTATCAGTTTTCCACACAATGCAGCGCATGGTAGGATTTGGATATCATCAGCTTCCTAGCAATAATGCAAGGCACTGCTTGCTCTACTGCTTACTCTTCCCAGAGGATCAAGGAATTCCAGTCAAAAAGTTAATCCAGCACTGGATAATGGATGGCCTACTCCAAGAATATATTGCTTTTGATGAGGCTAACCATATTGGCAAGGAAATTATCGATGCTGATCATGTACGCATGCATGATGTCATCAGGGAGACTGTGTCAAAATTTGGGAAGGACAAGGATTACAAAGAGCAACTTGACTGGTATTTTGAGAATTCTAGTATTACCAAACTAGAGCTTCTTGCCAAGTCTACCAACAGAGTTTCATTAATGTACACTGAAATGGAATGCCTTCGTGGAAGCCCAAGTTGCTTATTTCTTTCATCCCTACTTTTAAGAGGAAACTATCTTTTGAAAGTTATTTCAGAGGATTTTTTTTGCCATATGGGAGCACTAGGGATACTAGACCTGTCATTTACTCGAATCAAAGTACTGCCACCTTCCATCTCCTGTTTGGTTAGGCTGAGAATGTTATTGCTGATTGGATGTGATCATTTGGAGAAAATTCAACACATAGGCTCATTGGTGCAACTCGAGGTACTGGATGCATCAGGTTGTGTTTCCCTGAAAAGTATAGATCCCAGGTCCTTTGAGCATATGGTGTTGCTCAGGATCCTTGACCTTTCTAAAACTTCCATCACTTCGTTGACCTCAATTCCAGCCCATATGGCGGTTAACCACTTGGATCTCCCGGGTTGGTCATTTTTTGGTTCTGACTCTGCCCTCCCTTATGGGATGTCAAAAGGTGGTGTTGTTCAGAATTTGCATCTAGGAAACATTGAAAATTTAACAGATTGGATGGGCATGCAGTGGTTGCCTTGTGGACTGGTTTTCCAGTTGTCTGGTAGGTTTGGCATGAAAGTATCATCTGGTGTTGATCGGTATAGGAAAACATATGTTTATGCCAGTGATGCCTATTTCTTTAACTGCTTGGAAAAAGATTTTCCGTTATGGTTTAACTACTTTCAAAAGTTTCATATCATCATTTCCCCTTCGATGGATGACCAAAACATGGACATGGATACCCAAGTAACTGAGACTGATTTCATCTTTCAAAATTCCTGCTTTAGGACAACGCATTTCACGCATTCCACTGATCTCAAGAGATACCTTCAGATAAATGATACTGATGGTGTTCCTTCTGATCTAGACATCGTTCTTTATCATGCCGAGTTGATATCATTAAATAGATTAACAGTGACCACCCAGTTTTCTGACCTGAATATTAGAAGTATGAAAGCAGTAAGAGAACTCTGGATTGAGAATATTGACCAGTTGCAGAGTCTTATGTTAGCAGACGAAGTCCATGCATTGTCTGCAGTGGGCAATTTGCACAACCTATGGATATCCAACATGGAAAATTTATCATCCTTCTGTAAAGGGTTGGAAGATGTGACTAGTTTCGATTGTCTAAAGCGTCTGGTCCTTGATTGTTGTCCAAATATCTTATACCTCTTTCCTTCATAACTACGCCTTCCAAATCTTGAAATGCTGCATATCAGGTTTTGTGACACTTTGGAGAGGGTGTTTGACTGCTCGGTATTGGGGCAGGATGCTATTCCAAGGTTGCAGTCGCTGCAACTGTGGGAGCTTCCTGAGCTAACATGTGTGTGTGGTGGAGTCTTGCCATCTCTGAAGAACCTCAAGGTGAGAGGCTGCAGAAAACTGCGGAAAATCCCAGTTGGGGTGAATGAAAACAGCCCGCTTGTCATTACGAATGGGGAAAGGCTGTGGTGGGACAATTTAATGTGGGATGATGAAAGCATTAAGCGGTGGGTGCTGTTCAGAGGATGGGGGCCCTTGCTACCTCAATTTGCAACTGAAGGATGAACTGATGAAGGCAACCTTCATATATTTTCAGCAGATTTTTTAAAATGAAGAATTTCCAAGAGCATTTGCCAGTCTTCCTATGGTTTCTAAAAAACCATGTTGCCATATAGCACGAGCGTGTTTGTGTTATATGGCACAGTGCTAATTGTTCACCTTACCGTACGTCATGGCTGGTACAAGCTAAACTGTTTGGAATAGGATTATCCGTGCCGGTTGAATTTTTTTTCAGAAGTTTCAGATTGTCATCTCCCCTTCGTTGGACATTAGCATCAAAAAAAGAAATGAAGACAGGTATCATATTTCAGCATTCCTACTTTAGGACAAAGCAATTCGCAAGTTCGTTGTTCCCAAGAGATATATGGAGATAAATGGTACTATCGGTGTTCCTTCTGATCTTGATGGCATTTCTTATCATGCTCAGTTAATATCAACGAAGAGATTAACAATGAAGAATTCGGATCTGAATATTAGAGTTATGGAATCAGAAGAGAGCTCCGGCTAAAGAATTTTGAGCAACCGGAGAGTCTTCAATCAGTGAAACAAGATCAGGTATTGTCTGAAATGGGTAACTTGCACAAGCTATGAATCTATAACATAGAACATCTAACGTATAGCATCCTAACCTCTTTAGTTTACGGATTGAATTTTAATCATGTGTGACGAACATATAAATGATAGTCATGCTCACATATAGGCAAGCATACTACGTGTAATAATTTGTGAACTGATTCCTCTTCTACGAGGGGGTTGAAGCCGGATTTTTATCCATTATCTAAAAAAGAGAGCATCCTAACCTCTTTGTATGGGGTCTTGCCATCTCTGAAGAGCCTGAAGGTGTGTGGAGTTCCTATTGGTATGTGTGAATGAAAAATAGTGTGGTGGTACAGTTATTATGGGACGACGAACCAATTAAGTGGGGGTCATTTTCAGAAATTTTGGGGCTATCTTGCAACTAAGGGAGTTTCCACAGCATTTCAGTCGTTCCATGTTTCATCAGACAACATGTTCTTTGTTTTGACCTTATCTATTTCAATATGTTATGATCGCTACAGGCGTAGTACAAATTCTCTGAATTGATCTTGTAACAAAAGTCTGAAGTCTGCTATGTAGTTGTACCTTGAGTCTGTAACAACACGAAGCATATTGAGTCTTTCGGCATGCTAATAATTGAACAAGTTTTTAGCAATTAATTGCTATATATTTTGTTTGCATCAAACAAGATTCTTTGCATCGTAGATATGCGAACTGTTTCTGCACACAATTGCAATTTCTACTGCACTTTGTTCATCGTGATACCGTGAAGGCATTGATCAGCAGGGATTCTACAAAACGATGTTTAAGGTAGCCATGTGTTAGCTGTTCCTTGAAGTTGTACCTGAGATCTGAATGCGCGGTGGCCTGACACATCACCCTCCATTTCTGACACGGCGTCTTCAGTCGAGCAAGGCAGCAGTGATTTCAGGTTCGCCTTGTTTAGTTGGATAGAAATTTGCTAAAATTTTGCTATTTTTCAACTCTCTCCATCACATCACATTAAATACATCACATCACATTAAATACACCAAAAGACATATGTTCGGAGCAGTAAATGTAGATAAAAAAAGTTACTAATTACGCAGTTTTGATGTACTTTGCGACACGAATTTTTTGAGCCTAGTTAGGCTATGGTAGGATAATATTTACCACAAACAAACGAAACGTGCTACAATGTGCTACAGGAGTTCAAAACGTTGAAAAGGCAAAATTTTCACCAACTAAATAATATGTCGCCGTAGATGGTGGAACTGAATTTAGGTCTTCTGCACCTGTCGAGGTTTCCGGTGCACACCTTCTGCCTGAGTGCTGACAAGTTCCTTTCTTGAGGAAAATCAGGATATCATTATTGGTTAGTACTCCATACTAACGAAAGTTACACTCTATAGAAACGAAAATATGAAATGATGGACATGTGCTGAAGGGACAGTTTATCGGCTGAATTCGCCTCTCGGAACTCAACCTACACACACTGAGGACCAAAAGAAAAGATTGATGGCTGAAGTTTGCAGGATATTTGTGAAAATATCTGCCATAAAACCCTGGCATGCATGAGCACAGTCAGTTCTCCTGCATGGCTGCATCGGCTATGCAGGATTTGTGCAGGCCGCAACCTGGCGTTCATCCAGGCCGCACTGTCCCAGGAACTGGTTAAAAGTGGCCTATACTCTTCACAATGACACCACGCTGTGACTCCAAACTCCAAAGTGCGAAGCCGAGGCCTCAATCTACCATGAAGCTCCAGACATGGACCAGGCTATAGGTACAGCGCGCCGTCGTCCGCCGCCCGGCTCCGTCCCTGCACCAGCTAGCCGCTCTTCAAGAGGCTGTGTGGCTGTGGCAATCCACCAACCTGGCGCCACGATCGGGGTCCATCCACCCGCGTGGGACGCCGGCCGGCCGCCCCGGACGGGCCACCCCGTCCCAACCTCTGCGCGAATTGACGCCGCACACCCCTCTCTGGCTCTCTCCAACGCAACATCCGCCAGCCAGCACGGCAACACAAGCCATGGACCGGCCGGCGCACGCACCCGAGAAGGCCGAGACCCAAACCCCCCCCAGCCCCGGGCGCGACGCCTGTGCCTGGCCGCGACCGCGACCGCGACCGCCCCGGCCCCCGCAGCAGGCAGGCCGGCAGCTAGCTCTATCGGCCGGCACGGGCACGGGAGGAGTGGGCGCGCCTCCGAGGGCGAGGGCTCCCGGCGCTTTCCTGCGAGACTGGCATCCGAATAATGGGCGTGCCGGGGGCGGCCGCACATGCCATGTCCCCCACCGGCGCGGCCACCACCCGGGCTCGCCCGAATCGGGTTGGTTGGTTGCGGGGATTTATGCGTTGCGCACCTGCCCGCGACCGTGTCGTGCCGGGGTTTTCGTTCGGATCTGGCGGGGTGAATCGAGGCGAGCAGGGGGGGTGGTTTAGTGCGGTGCAGGACGAGCGAGGCGGCGGATGGTCTGGCCAGTGATGGGTTACTCCGACCCCAGGCGTCCACGCAGCCAAAGCTCTTGTTCACGGCCGTTGTGCTTGTGCAGTGAGTAGCTAGCGAGGCTGGCCACGGCCAGCCAGCCAGCCAAGCCATGATTATTGCTGCTTTGTTGCATCCGAGCTCTGTGGTACCAAGCTAAAATGATTGGTAAAGGCCAATCGGTCCCTCGTCTTCCTGTGTTCCCCGCGCAGCTCGTGGACTGGACCCGTGCGATTCGGTGGTTACGCAAAGCAAAGCTGCTTGTGTACGATTTGCTGGGGCTCCCATCCGGGCTCTCGTGCTCTTGCTCTCCTGCGGTCACGCCGCCAGCAGCCCGTGCCTGTGTGGTAACTCTGACAACACTTTCAGTGCAGGGACACGCGACAGGGGATCCGTTTCACCGCACAGAAACGACAAGTAACATGGACAACGGAACACCAGTGTGACTGTGTGAGTGACAGAAGCAGCCCAGGTTTCATCTGCCAGTCCGGCTTGTCATTTGCAGCCGGCGTTAAGGTGCAACCCGTGGAAGAGGACATTGAACAGTGCATCCGAAAACGACCGGTGCACTGACAACATCGGCACCCTTCAGCTAGCTGCTAGCCTGGTGCATTAGTGCATATACATGGCCGGCCGCTTCGCAATTGCACAGTGCCCTGCCCCGTGCCCCGGCCCCGGGGGCCGGGGCAGTCAGTCGCTCATGGACGAGCTCGCCCTGAATCTTCCTCCATATTCCTGGCAACTTGCCAAGGAACCATGGCATGGCTTTAAAGCTCGAATAATTCATGCGGAGTACTCTCCAATGCAAGCAGCATGAAATTCTCATCATAATATATTTTGTAGGGACTAGTCGGCGGCAAGCTAGCTCGATCGGGAACCTCTGCATTCAGGTCTGATGAGGTTCATGCAACCCATGACCGGACACAGCGCGGGCCGCCGCGGGGAGATAGGCCCGGCGCGGCCATCGCTACTATCAACAGGTACACGGCGGCATCCATCAGATGGCTGGCTGGCTTGCCTTATTGCGGTAGGGCAAGGCGGACGCATGGCGTCCCTGCAGCGCCATAAGGTCCGTGTCCGTGGTGCATGCATGCACCCCCCCTGTAACTGTTGGATGGGATGCCCATGTCCCCGATCCCCGCCGGGCAGCGCTCCGACACCGGAGAGGCCGACGGCGCTGAGCGCTGCCGCTGCCGCTGCTGCGGATCACACACACGTCTCGTTCGTAACAGTGCCACACAGTACAACAGCCCGTGCCGATGGCTGGTCGCCCAGAACATGCATTGGAGGCTCCTTTATCCGGTGGCCATTCGAGGTGCCCAATCCAGAGAACCGGATCGCGCTGCCAAACAGTGGACTGTTCGGTTGGCTGGTGGCCGAAATGGCTGGTCTTTGGTTTGTTCTCGAGAGAAGAAATGATTGGCTGGTGGCTGGGCAGCCTATCTCGGGAGAGGAGAACGGAGCAATTGGCACGGCACGGAGACCGGATAGCACGAAAAAAGAACCGCGCGCACGCCTGCCGGTATCGCTTTTGATTTGCAACCACCAGATTTGGCGCATCTCGTGCCAGTTCACCCCGTGGGATGATCCAGAACCACCGCCCGCCGATGATATTCCAGCCGTACGTATCCGAGCTCCTCCCCGCGACACGAGCGTCGACGAGGGGGGAGGTAGCCGACTAGCTAGGACGATGACGACGACATGGGCTTTATCCGGCCGCGCATGTGCGCGTCGCATCATGACAAACACGGCGATCCGCCGCCAACCTACACGGGCGCGAAAGCAAGAGCGAACCCCCGGGCGCAAAGTGGCCGGATGATTCCGGGGCGATGCGTCGGTTACCCACAATTAATCCAATTATATCGCGTACTACTAGTATATGCCCCCTCGCGCGATCGAGCTGCTCAATGATTCGTCGCCATCACAACTGCTGTGATTGCGACCAGTTGCAACGGCACGGCACGGGAGATTAGATTAGACGAGACGAGACGAGACCGAGGTGATCTGGTTGCATGCAGTGGCGAGCAGTAGGGATGCCATGATTCCGCAACCCCCTGCCTGACGATGATGATCATCGGTCTGGTAGCTCGACGGAAACGGACTGGAAAGCGGGATAGGATTGGAGATTGGACGGAGCACGGCAGCAGAAAGGGGGCTGAGGGAATGAGCACAAGATTCCCTGCCAGGTCGAAAGAGGCGCGGGAGAACGTGGGCAGGGCCGGGCGGCCGGCCTGGCCTTGGCCTGGCCAGCCTCGCCTCCGCCCGCCGGCCGGTCGCCATCCTTTCCTTCTCGGCTTCTCCCCCACTCTACACGCGCAGCCAGCAGGCAGGCGCGTGCCACGGCTACGGGATGGATGGCTTCCTTGTCGGACCGAGCCGGGGGTCAGGCCGACCACCGCCGCAATCATACGTACGTACACGCCGCGAGGCGTGGGCCCGGATGGCAGTAGGATACTCCAATCGTTGCGCGGTGGCGCTGCCACCCCCCCACCCCCGCTCGTGAACGCAGCGCGACGTGTCATCTCGTGTCTTGTCACGCCGGTACACCGTACGCGCTTTGGCATGTGACCAAGAAAGCCACCCAACCCCCCCCCCCCCCCCGGGGTCCGGACGAGGGGAGGTGCCAAGGGCGCAGTGAAATTTTGTACCGCCGCGTACGGCCAGCGCCAGACTTTTGTAGCAGCTGTTCGTACTGTGACATGGGTGAAAATCGCGTCAGCTTGCAGTGGTTTGGGCTCGATTGGTTGGGAGCCGAGGTATCTCCACACCCTGTACATAAGGTATCTCCGATGGTCGGCGGTCTGAGGTTGGGTGCTGATTAGTGATTAGGGACAATCGGCATCTGCTTAATTGTTAATTTGGTCGGTCATGAACGAATTGTTTGATTGTTCTCTCTCTACCCCATGTTTGTTTAGAGTACGGTGTTGGGGAATTCAGGAAAACCCGTCACCCTCGAAACGTTGAGTTTAACAAAGTTCTCGAAGCATGTTTTTCAGGAGCAGGGAGTTCACGATTCTCGGAAGCCTGGAACCTGTGAAGCCTTGAATTCGCGAATGTGCAAAGTTCGGGAATCTTGATTCGGTGAAGAGGTGGAGTCACGAACATGCGGAACCCCGGAATCTCAAACTGTCGATGGCCTTATCTTCGGAGAACGGCCGATTCGGGAAACTATTGAAGACCCTGTTCGGGAGTTTCATGCGAAGATATTCACGAACCAGGAGAGAAGCAAAGTCAAAGTTGTAGTCCCAAAAAGTCCGGGTTTAGAGTGTGAACTAGTGGCAGATTTGTAAATATGTTAGATGAAAAAGACAATCCTGTATGCGCTCACACTAGGAATATTCTCTGAGGTTGAGGGTGTTATCGGTATGTAAAAGTCCCTTCGTCTCCCTATAAAAGGGGGCGCAAGGGCACGTGTAAACGGACTCAGACTTTTTGGAACTTGTGCTACTTGCAGAGGGAATCACAGTCTCTTTGCGCTCTCACTTTGAACTTGAACGTGCTAAGAACTCTCACTTGTGTTTGGGTAGTCATCCGAATTTTTCGGGTAACCCCCCAACATTGGCCCCACCGTGTTCCAGCGGAAAAGAAGCTCACGATGCCACCTCAAAAGAAATCCAAGAAGAATGCTCCAGCACAGGCAAATCGGGATGATCGCCTTCCTACCCAAGGGAATGAAACCTCGTTTGTTCCTTAATCCTCGAACATAACAGACCAAGAGCGAAGAGAAAAGCTCGAAGCCCTCATGAAGCCAAGAGCAGAAAAGACAGCTCACACCCAAGAACAACCTGCTGAACAGCAAGAGTTCGAGAATGTGAATGATGACAATGATTCCATAGACAGAGAGCTAGCCATGGTTCAGCAAAAGATACAGCAGCTACAGAAAGACAAAGAAAAGTTCGCAGCCCAGTTGCAGGCGAAGAGAAAAATCTCCGAAAAGCTAGAGCGGTCGAACAAAGCAAAAGAGCGAGATACAAGCAATACAAAAAGAAATTGACGAAATAAAAGAACAAGAGAACGACTCCCGTGGCAAGAGTCACCGCATCAGAACCCTGCGCCTGCAAGAGAATCCCCGAAAGAAAACTTCTTCGCGGGAAACGGAGTCTCACACTTTATGGATTCTGAATCGCCGCTGTCAATAGGGTTGCAAACACCACCTTGGCCGCCGAAGTTCAAGCCTGTCTCTCTTCCCAAGTACAACGGCTTCGGAAACTCCAGGCAGTTTCTCATGAGATACGAGTCAGCTGTGAACTCGGCAGGAGGAGATGATGTCGCGCTGGCCAAATCCTTCATCATAGCTTGTGAAGGACCGATCGAATTGGTAGTCACGTCTTTGCCTCCACACTCAATCTACAGCTGGGTAGATCTCAAGACAAAGTTCATGCAAGCGTTTCAGATGTTCCATGACACGACATCCGAAGCCTCAGATTTGTATAACTGCAAGCAGAAGGACAGAGAACCACTGCGGAACTTCGTGAGAAGGTTCATGCAACAGAGGTCTCAGATCCCCGACGTTGTTTACAAGACAACGATCAAGGCACTGATCAAAGGTCTCACCCCAGGGCCAACAGCTTCTCACCTCACAAGAAAGAAGCCTGAGACAGTTGAGGAACTATTTCGAGAATTGAAAGATTACATTCTGTCTGATGACGACCACCGCAAGAGGGTAGCCGAACGAAACGAGGCAAGACAGGGCAATAGAGATATGACCTAGCGGGCACCACCCCAGCATCCGCGAAACGTAAATAATGTTGGAAACTCTCAGGCACAACAAGACAGCAGGCCAAACACCAGGGCAGGATTCAATCCCAGAGCAAGAGGGAGAGGCAGAGGACCCTAAGGACTCACGAACCACAACCCAAAAGACTCTCACTTCTATTGCCAGTATCATGGGAGAGGCCACAGCACCGAAGGGTGCCCAGAAACAAAGAAGAACATGGCAAGAATTCAGCAAGAGAAAGCACTAATGAGCATTGCATCCTCCATGCCAAGTCAGTTTCGTCCGAACTTCTGGCAGCCACAATTCGCGAATCCACAGTCGAGCTCTGTCTCAGTTCAGCAATTTCCACAGCCACAATCAGCATGGCAGCCATCGCAGCAATTTTTCCCTCAGTCGCAAGCGATACAGTCAATCCAGCAACCACAACCCATTCGGGAAATCTTGCCACCGCCCCCAGAAAGTTCGTCAAGGCCTCAGTCAAGTTCGGGACCTCAGAGCTCTAAGGCATTGCCATCGTTCGGGACTATCATGCCAATCACGGGTGGATCTGCTATGGAATTCGAAACCAAGAAGCAGAGAAGCAATTACTTCGGATCCGTGAACACCATCATCAATGATGGCCTAGGCGCGCGCCGGAGTGGGCAAAGGTGCCAATTACCTTTACAGAAGAAGATTTCCGGCTAAAATCTGCGATTCATAATGACGCCATGGTCATTGAGGTCAATATTGCTGGGTGGGTCATAGGAAAAGTCCTAGTTGACAACGGGAGTTCGGCGGATATCCTGTTCCTGAAACATTCGAGAAAATGAATCTGAGTCAACATATGTTGGACCCACCAGAGTACCCATTGCAGGGATTCGGAGGAAAGCCCATCAAGCCGGTGGGAAAAATATCACTCCCAGTTTCTTTCGGAGATCTCGAGAATGCTAGAACGGAGAGCCTCACCTTCGATGTAGTTGACATATATCACCCGTACCTCGCGATCTTCGGCAGAGGTTTAATGAACAAGTTTGATGCTATCATAAGACAACAATTCCTATGCATGAAGATGCCTGCGCCCAAAGGGGTCATCACGGTGTTCGGTAATCAGCAGGAGGCCAGGAACATAGAAAAAGGCCACACGCCCGGCCAAACAAATGTGTACCAGCTGAAAGCAGCTGATGAGAAGAAGGAAACCTATGAAGAGCCTAAGCGGGACAAAGAGAAAAATGAGATAGCCGCAGAAGATGAAACAAAGAAAGTGTATTTGGATGACATGCCCGACAGAGCAGTCATAATAGGGGCGAACCTCAGCGCCGAAGAGGACAGTGAACTCATACGATTCCTGAACAGAAACAAGGATGTTTTCGCATGGTCAACTAAGGACTTGCAAGGTGTTGACAGGGATATAATCGAACATGCCCTGGAAACAGATGACAAAATACCACCCAAGAAGCAGAAACTTCGGAAAATGTCTGACGAAAAAGTCAAAGCAGTGGAAGCAGAAGTTCAGAGGTTGAAGGATGCCCAAGTAATCAGAGAGGTCAAGTACCCAGTCTGGCTAGCCAACACTGTGCTAGTTAAGAAGAAAAACGGAAAATGGAGAATGTGTGTGGACTTCACCGATTTGAACAAGGCATGCAAGAGGGACGATTTTCCCTTGGAAAGGGTAGACAAAATCGTGGATGATGCAGCCAACAGTGAGATGCTTTCGCTTCTGGATATGTTCTCTGGGTATCATCAGATCAGGGTTCGCAAAGAGGACGAAGAGAAGACAAGTTTCATCACTCCTTTTGGAACATTTTGCTTCGTGAGAATGCCAGAGGGGCTGAAGAATGCAGGATGCACGTTTTCGAGAATGATAGCTATAGTACTGCATCACCAGATTCGGAGAAACATTTTGGCATATGTGGATGACATAGTTGTCAAAAGTGTTCAGAGGAGAGACCATATCAGTGATCTGGCAGAAACATTCGCGAACATGAGGGCAGCAAATTTAAAGCTAAATCCGGAAAAATGTGTATTCGGCATTCACAAGGGGAAGGTTCTTGGATGCCTAGTTTCAACAAAAGGCATAGAGGCAAACCCTGACAAAATAAAGGCTCTGGTGGAAATGCAAGAACCAATCTCAGTGAAAGATGTTCAGAAGTTGACAGGGAGAGTGGCTGCCCTCAACAGATTTATTCCCAGAGCCGCAGAAAGAAGTTTACCGTTCTTCCAAGTCCTCAGAAGTGCCAAGAAATTCCAGTGGTCCGAATCTCAGAAGCAGGCCTTTCGCGAACTGAAGGATTACATGTCCACCATGACCAAACTCTGTCCTCCCGAACCAAAATTGCCGCTTCTGTTGTATGTGTCCGCATCAAATTCGGCAGTAAGCGCAGTGTTGGTACAGGAAAAGGAAGAAGAAGGAAAGCTCAGGCAAATTCCTGTATACTTCGCCTCTGAAGCATTGTCTGGTTCCAAGGTTTTCTATTCCGAGCTGGAAAAAATCGCGTATAAGGTCATCATGGCAGCAAGAAAACTAAGACATTACTTTGAGGGTCACAGAATAAGAGTCATCACCAACCAGCCGCTGAATGATTTGTTCGCAAATAGGGAGGCGTCCACCCGAATCATCAAGTGGGGTGCCGAACTTTCCGAGTATGTGGTAGACTTCGAGAGAAGAAGTGCAATAAAATCGCAAGTTCTGGCAGATTTTGTCGTCAACTGGACTTCACCCACTCAGAACCCCGACGAAAATATACCCGAACCTTGGATAGTGCAGTGTGACGGAGCATGGTGTTACAAGGGGGTTGTAACGTCTCCGACGGGCGTGGTCATAAGATACGCAGCACGGCTCGTATTCGCGAACAATGAACATTCCACGAACAACACAACATAATACGAAGCTCTACTGTTGGCACTAAGAAAAATGAAAGCCTTAGGGCAGCAGACCTTCATAATCAGAACGGATTCGAAGGTGATCCAGGAACATATTGAGAAGGAAAGCGAGGCCAGGAATCCAGTTCTCATGAAATACCTCGAAAAAGTCAGAGAAATGGAAAAACACTTCAGAGGGTATTCAGTCCAGCATATCCCAAGGGATGACAACAATGAGGCAGACAAACTGGTGAAGGCGGCAGCCAGAAATCAAGAACTACCACCGGATGTGTTTTTCGAAATCATCAGAGAGCCCTCCATCAAAGATCCGAGGGCCCAAATCGTGAATGTAGTGGAAACTCCAGATTGGAGAGCAGAAATCATGGCTTATCTGAGAGGACATCACGAACCACAAGATGAATTGGACGAAAAGAGATTAAAGCAAAGAGCTCGAGGCTATACGGTAGTAAATGGAGAATTGTACAAATCAGGAGTCACTGAGCCTTGGCTACGCTGCATCACTTCCGAAAAAGGTCGGGAACTTCTGAAAGAAATTCACAGCGGATTTTGTGGGGCACACATAGGCACCAGGGCTTTGGCTGGAAAGGCGATAAAGCAGGGATTCTATTGGCCCACCATAAACATCGATGCCAAGATGTTAGTTCGGCAATGTGAAGCATGCCAGAAGACGGGAAATCAACAGAATCTGCCTTCAATGCCAGTTCACCTAATTCCTCCAACTTGGCCTCTGCAGAGGTGGGGAATGGACCTAGTAGGCCCGTTGCCAGCAGCTCAAGGCAACTGCCGATTTGCGGCTGTAGCATTAGATTATTTCACGAAGTGGATAGAGGCAAAACCACTCGCGAATATCACGGCGGCAACGGTTCGAAATTCTTTTGGCGAACATAGTACGCAGGTTCGGAGTTCCTAGAGAACTGACGGTTGACAATGGCAAATAGTTTGACTGTTACACCTTCAATGAATACTGCAGAACCTTAGGCACACAGGCGAAGTTTTCATCAGTATATCATCCACAGTCCAATGATGCAGTCGAAAGAGCCAATGGCCTGATCTTTTCGGGAATCAAGAAATGTTTGTTCGATCAGAAAAAGGGAAAGTGGGTGGATGAACTTCCGAAGGTGATCTGGTCTCACAACACCACAGTTTCAAGGGCAACAGGTTTCACGCCTTTTCGCCTACTTTTCGGGACTGAGGCTATGACACCGGAAGAAATCAAAAATGAAAGCATGAGAGTCCTGAAGGGAAAAGAGATAGAGGAAATTGATAAGAAGGTGGAGAAAGACATGATCGAGCTGACAATCCTTGAAGCAGCGGAAAACATTGAAAAATACCAGAGAGAAACAAGGGCATGGAGGGACAAAAAGGTCGTCCGAAAGGACATTAAAACTGGTAATCTTGTCTTGAAAAGAAAGAAAAATTGGGAGAACCCGGGAAAACTTCATGAGTCTTGGGAAGGGCCTTACATTACCAGGGAAACAGATATGCCAGGGGCTTTTCGCCTGATGGAGCAGACTGGCGAGGAGTTGCCGTATTCGTGGAATGCCGACAGCCTAAAAAGGTATTATCCATGAAAATCCTAGTTGTAGATAGATGTAACGTGTAGTAGTTTTTCGATTTTCGTAAGTTTGTAGTTTAGAAAACTAAAAAATCCGAATCACGTGTCTATAAGTGATTTCGGCACAAAAATTAGTTTTATTTCTTCTAGTCGCATTAGAATAAGAAGGACCGTACTCTTTTCCTTGCAAAGGGGGCTCTAAATCAAGGGGCAAGGTTTTTAACGAGGTGGATCCTATGTAAATACTCTTTGTGATATATATATGCAAAGAGTATTCCCCCAAACTGCGTATCTCCAGAATTCCATCGTGAAAAAAGAAAAAGTTCGTGAAAAAGGCTTCGTGATAGCCAGAATTCCATCGTGAAAAAAGAAAAAGTTCGTGAAAAAAGCTTCGTGATAGCCAGAATTCCATCGTGAAAAAGAAAAAAGTTCGTGAAAAAGGCTTCGTGATAGCCAGAATTCCATCGCGAAAAAAGAAAAAATTCGTGAAAAAAACTTCGTGATAGCCAGAATTCCATCGCGAAAAAAGAAAAAGTTCGTGAAAAAGGCTTCGTGATAGCCAGAATTCCATCGCGAAAAAAGAAAAAGTTCGTGAAAAAGGCTTCGTGATAGCCAGAATTCCATCGCGAAAAAAGAAAAAGTTCGTGAAAAAGGCTTCGTGATAGCCAGAATTCCATCGCGAAAAAAGAAAAAGTTCGTGAAAAAAGGCTTCGTGATAGCCAGAATTCCATCGTGAAAAAAGAAAAAGTTCGTGAAAAAGGCTTCGTGATAGCCAGAATTCCATCGTGAAAAAAGAAAAAGTTCGTGAAAAAAGGTTTCGTGATAGCCAGAATTCCATCATGAAAAAAGAAAAAGTTCGTGAAAAAGGCTTCGTGATAGGCAGAATTCCATCGTGAAAAAAGAGGCCCGAGACAACAACAAGTTGTGGCCCAGAAAATCCCATCCATCAAGGGATTCCCACCAAAGAGGCCTAAGACAACAACAAGTTGTGGCCCAGTAAATCCCATCCACGAAGGGATTCCACCAAAGAGGCCTGAGACAACAACAAGTTGTGGCCCAGTAAATCCCATCCACGAAGGGATTCCCATCAAAAAATTTGTATAAAGATTTCGAGAAAATGAATGCTTAAGGGGTTACATGCAGATTTTTACTTAGTGAAGATTGTTGAAAGTTATTTAAATATCATCATTGTAAGAAAAGGGCAAGGGGCTCGTTCGGGAATCGCAGAAAGCCTTGGTTGAAGCAACTGAAGGTTGCAGTATCAACCGAGGCAAGTCTGCCAGTCGGGTCAAGTCCACAAAATTCGAAAACAAATTTTGTCGACTTGCGCAATAGCAGGTGAAGTTTACAAAAAACTAAGGAAGATATCTCCTAAAGATATGCTCGAAATTCGTGAATAGTAAAATTCGTGAACATGCCATCAAGTTTTCATGCGAAACGGCAAGGTGGGGGAGGCTGACATTTTTTCAAGGAAAAACGTATTCACTGCCTTATTCGCATAAAAACTTCCGAGTAGTTCCTCGATAATTACAACAGTCAGTGCAAAATTCAAAACGAAAGATCTACAACATGTCCCGGTTTACAAACATTGTTTTCAGCCATATCACTGGCATAGGCGAAGTCAGATGCATCGGCTAAGGGGCTAAGGGGCTCCATCTTGGGAACCTTCACGGACAGCGGAGTAGACGACGCGGAACGAATCTTCTTACGAAATAAGAAAAACGAGGAGAGATCGAAACAACCTATGCAAAACTTAAGCGAGGCCTCAAGCCAAAAATCGGAAAAATTTTGTTCGGGATGTGCTCGCTTGAACAGACGCCACGCTTCACCACTAACGAACATACTATCCCATTGAATTCGCAGCGGTAGCACGTCCTGCGCAGGCCCAGCTTGCAGGACCTGCGCAGGTTAAAATATACAAAACATTTGTTCAGGGAAGTTTGATGAATCTACATGAATGTACAACCAATCTCGAATACACCCAAAGTTCGGACATATCGTTTAGTTTGTAACATCCACCTTCGGCGAATCCTCCTCTTGTTCGGGGACCTGTTCGCCGTCGTTGCCATCGTCGGCCGCCGCTCGGCCGCCACCCGAGCCGTCTTCGCCGGACTCGCTCGAACCTTCGCGGAGGTCGATCCTTCGGGAGACGCAGCGATGCCCTCTCGGTTCTCCTCTTCGTTCAGCTGAGAAAGGAAGGCAAAAGTGAATAAGGTTTAAGAAACTGAAACATCTGCGACAAACACAAGTCATGAAATCAGACAAAAGAAACTACCTCAGCAAGCTTTGCTTGCGCAATGGTCTTAACAATATCCTTCCCGCCAGTCAGCCAAAACTCCCTTGCGAACTTGATCTTGATGGCCTGAACGTCGGAGTTGGCTCGAAGTATTGCGGTACTAGTAGCGCTGGGGAATTGAGAGAGATTCGCGCGAAATTTCTCCAGGTCGACACAGTCATAGTCGTGAAGAATCTTCAAAATACTCTCCACAGAGAAAGCAACAGCGAAGTTGCTGGCACCGGAAATCACCTCAGTAAGGGCCTTGAACTCGGCCTCCAGCCAATCCATGAAATCGAGAATCTCAATGTTATCCGGAAGAGGGGCTGGACGAACACCGAATTCATTCAAGGACTTCTTGTACTCCTCGTAGAGCAGTTTCAGCTTTTCCAGAGTCTCTGAAGTGTTCTTCTTCGAGGCCTCACTTTGTTCCGCCAGTGCCTTCTCAAGATCTACGATTTTGCGGTCCTTTGCGCTCAGGGATTTGGCGAGGCAGGCATTGTTAATACGAAGATCTTCGGCGGTTTTCGTAGCTCGCTCTTGCTTCTCCCGAAGCTTTTCAATCACGCTCAGGTCATCTTCGTGAGATTTTCGAACCTTTTCGAGCTCTTTCTTGGACTGATCGAGCGTTGCCTCTGCGACCTTCTTTTCATCGTGACTTCTCTTCAACGCCTCCGCCAACTCAGCCACCTTTTTCTCGAGTTCCATGTTCGCGGATTGCGCGAGGGCGAAGTTGCGCTCCAGTTCCTTGGACTTCTGGGAAAGCTGTTCGTTAATCTTTTCCTGCTCAGCGAGCCGCTCTATGGCAACCTTCCCGAGCATAGAGTGCTTGAGGGCATAATCCTCTTGAAAGCGTGCAAGCTTTGAAGGAGAGTAAGAGTGTAGAAGATTCTTGAATTCTGAAAAATTCAGGAGTAAGTCTCGGACCAAGATTCAATAATTGTGAAAGATTTGAAAAGGTAGTGAGAAAGAACGAACCTTGCTTGCTAAAATGCTGCATGGTGACTTGTTTAGTCGAACCAGAAGAAGTCTTCCCTCGAGATGAAGGAGTGGCTTCGGAGACAGAGTGAGGCCCCCTCTCGGAGTCCTGAGCAGCTTCTTCGGGTCGTTCTGAGGCCTCCTCTCCTGTTTCATCAACAATTGCGGACGATTTCCACAGAGTTAAAAACTTGGACGTCTTGCTCCCAACGTCAGTTGTCTCGAAACCAACACGCAATAGCTTGCCGCGATGGGACGTACCAAAACTTTTGTTAAAAGCGGCTAAGGAAGAAGAGGGAGCCTGGTCTTTGGGGACAATCTCCCGAACTTCAACCAAAGGAACATGTTCGGTAGGATTGTCTCCCCTTTGAATAGTGAGCTCAAGGTCCTGGGCGAATTCGGAGGAGGCTTGCTCAGCAGCAGGGACTTCAGCAATAGGAGCTTTGGCAGCAACGGGGGACTCAGTGGGGACAGCAACGTCAGCAGCAACAATGGACTTCTCAGCAACGGCAGGAGCGGTCTCCTTTTGAACTTCGGGGGCAACATCTGAAAAGGAATCAACATCCACGAATTCATTCTCGGAACCAGATGGACAGCTGTCTCGAAAGTTAAACAATGGCCAGAGGAAAACACCTTTGAGGCTGTCTATGTCCGCGAAGGTGTCATCGTCGAAGGCGGATGGGACTCGCCGAACGCCGGTGGAAGAAACTTTCTTCACAGCCTTCTTAGGTTTCTAGCGGCTCATCTGGGCAAGCCCCGAAGCAGCCTGGAGTTCAGCATCCGAAGCTCGAGGATCGGAAGTCTTTCGTTTCCGCTTCGACGATTCCAGCGATCTAGTCCTCGAAGGCTTGACTCCCGAAGAGGCCCCCTCGCTGGCAGGTGATGAGCCTCGCTTCGACGACCTTATTCGAGGAGCGTTGATAGGGGTGGCTGAGCAACTGGCCACAGCGACGGCGGGAAGTTTCAACTTGGGACCAGGGCCTCGAGAGCTGAAAAATTTGTCACCACAAACTTCCGAAAAGATGCGGTTGATCTTCTTCCTATGCCTCACCAGGGCCTTATATGCCTTGTACTCGTTCATGGTATATTCGCCTACCATGACGTTCACCCTTTTCTCTACTTCGTCCATGAAGTTCTTGGCGCTCTGGCCTTCGCGAAGCTTGATCCCGAACTTCGGGAAAGGCACCTTCTGGTCGGCCCAGTTGACATTGTAGTACACGAGCTCAGTAGGGGACCAACCGTTCGAGATAGGCCAGACCCGGGCGGCGACGAATTCTTCGATGATATCACGGCCGCCAAGTATGGTGCTGGCCAGATGAAATGCATTCTCACAGCTTATGATTCCCAAAGCCCGCTGGTTGAACTTCCCAACATTTACCGCGGCAAGAGGCGCGATCGGGCATGACAGCTTCGGCATATCGACCTTCAGATAAAACCAGTAAGATCTCCAATCATCGGTAAGGTTGGACTTGCAGCAAGGAGCGATCTGGATTTGGGTGATTCCTTGTCGGGTATTCTGACGTCGTGTGTTGAAGGTGCAGCACGCGTGCTGAGTGTGGTAGAACTGCCCGCCTTCACCTTTGACAACTTCGGGAATGATCACCAGTTCATAGAATCTGGTGAAAGCGTCGACGCTAGGGCTGCAGCCGAAGGTCTTCAAAATACAGATAAACTTCGACACTTCAAGGAAAGATGTCAGAGAGAGCTGGTGGATTTTCACTGAAAATGCATCGAGAATAGCTGGTAGGACGGGGTCGCAGGGGAACCTCAGCCCGCAGATGAAGAAATCCCGAAATACAACAATTTCTCCGTCCTTGGGCGTAGGGATCTGCTCGTCCAACGGGGCACGCCCAGCGCCAGGAGAGAAGAACCCAGCCTTCTCATATTCGCGAATTGTGTTGCTTGTCACCTTTGACTCTCCGAAGGCAAGCGAGGGCGGCAACGGGCCGGAGGTCCTTGCTCTGATCAGGTCATCGACACCGGCATCCACATCTCCGATGCCTTCGCCACTGTCGGACTGAACCTCTCCATGTTCGCGACTCCGGGAGCCACCGGGAGAGCCAGAATCTTCGGCTGGTGCGGCACGCTCCGCGCCTTCGGCAGCTGGGTCGAGCGGAAGACCAGCCGCAACGAGCTCTTCGTTAGTTATGGGTCTAGCCGTGCTTTTAACTCTAGCCACCTAACCAACAGATACGAACATACAAACGGTTAAGAATAATATTCGAGAATAAAGCTCGCGAAATCGCGACAGCACTACAACGAAGCTTAACGACTAACAATTGACAAAAGAAAGATGAAGGGATACCTTAGAGAAGCGTGAACAAGACCCGGAGCTCGCGAACTTTTTAGCAGAAGCCCAGATTCCGCGAAGAAAGAGAAATGCACGAATCGTGAAAAGCCGGAGAGCTGTAAAAATTTTTAACAGCAACAGCCCGCTATTTATAGGGCCGGGGAGGGGTAGTTCCGCGAAACACGCCTCGATTTAACCGTCCTTGGCTCCCCGGGCGACGCGTGTCCCCTCCGACGTTCCGAGGGTGACGTTTTTTACTAAATTTCCGAAGGATTCGTGGAACCGGATCGTCGGAGTCAACCCGCTTCCCCGAGGGGCTAGTGTTGGGGAATTCAGGAAAACCCGTCACCCTCGAAACGTTGAGTTTAACAAAGTTCTCGAAGCATGTTTTTCAGGAGCAGGGAGTTCACGATTCTCGGAAGCCTGGAACCTGTGAAGCCTCGAATTCGCGAATGTGCAAAGTTCGGGAATCTTGATTCGGTGAAAAGGTGGAGTCACGAACATGCAGAAGCCCGGAATCTCAAACTGTCGATGGCCTTATCTTCGGAGAACGGCCGATTCGGGAAACTATTGAAGACCCTGTTCGGGAGTTTCATGCGAAGACATTCACGAACCAGGAGAGAAGCAAAGCCAAAGTT
This sequence comes from Cenchrus americanus, assembly GCA_947561735.1. Classification (NCBI taxonomy): domain Eukaryota; kingdom Viridiplantae; phylum Streptophyta; class Magnoliopsida; order Poales; family Poaceae; genus Cenchrus; species Cenchrus americanus. The sequence goes on along the minus strand of OX387244.1, from coordinate 30,251,320 downwards.
GTAGTCCCAAAAAGGCCGGGTTTAGAGTGTGAACTAGTGGCAGATTTGTAAATATGTTAGATGAAAAAGACAATCCTGTATGCGCTCACACTAGGAATATTCTCTGAGGCTGAGGGTGTTATCGGTATGTAAAAGTCCCTTCGTCTCCCTATAAAAGGGGGCGCAATGGCACGTGTAAACGGACTCAGACTTTTTGGAACTTGTGCTACTTGCAGAGGGAATCACAGTCTCTTTGCGCTCTCACTTTGAACTTGAACGTGCTAAGAACTCTCACTTGTGTTTGGGTAGTCATCCGAATTTTTCGGGTAACCCCCAACATACCGTACATGCACATCCACATTTCTGAGGTATTAAAAGTTGGTTGCGACTTGGGAGCACCACGATAACCACCGAAAAGCACCTCCCATCATCTCGCGCACTGTTACCTCTCACCTGCATTTGGACATGGACTGACACACAACGCACGGAACGCTCGGTGGTTTCCCCAGGTCTTCGGGGTTCGACCATGCCACTGTTCCTCCCGATAACTCTTCGTCACCAGCGGGAGTCGCCATCCTTGCATGGACGGGCCACGACCCGGGACCTTTTTTTCTAGTCGCGCTGCGCACTTTCAATGGACCAGCGGCGTTTTCACCACTCGCTGTCAGTCCGTTGCATCTTCATGCACCGCGTTTCCTACAGCCTCATTAACGTTTTCCCGGCCGAGGCGGCGCGTCCGTCGTCCTCACTATTGACGTAAAATCGGCACGTCACGTCAAGCACACAGCAGGTCGGATTAGTTGGCTTAACACACGTGCCCGAATTCGGAAGTGTGCCAGTCAATTTTCCCTAAAACTGACAAAGGATGAAAATGGTTAGATAAAACCTGAAACTTGCCGGGTGGTACTAGACAGTTCCGTATTTACAGCTATAAAGCCAGTTAGAACGACATACAGCTACAACAAGCTATCGGTCAGCAATTCAAACATCATTCGAGAGCTGATAAAACATGTAAAATAGGGCATAGTCGAATGTATGATGTAAGCATGATGAAAATTGGTCTTTATTTAAACAATATTGCAACACGTAAACATGACCGATTATCAAAGGATAAAGCATAATAAATAAAAAGTGAAACATGATCATAAATTTGCAGTAAAAATGCATGCATAGACCAAAAGCACTAGTCTACCGCATGTCTAGTACTTTCAAACCCGTCGAGCGTGACACCAAACAAGTTAATCCACCGCATGATAAAACTTGTTTGAAATCACACCACCAACCAAGAATAGATCAATCCACCGCATGATACAATCTAAACATGGAAGGCTAAAAACATACATTATTTAAAACAAACTTATGAACATGTTTCACTCGTGATAGGGTTGCCGAATACAACTGTACAGCCGATTCGGGTTCCCCGGAGAAGGAACAAACTATGCTAGATTAACAAGTTTGAACCCGCAACACGTAACAATCTAGATTGATTTAAATTCAGCTATTAGAGAGCATGTGACCCACGCACCTCTTCGAGGTAAAGATTTGAACATGCAACATGTTGATCACAAACAAAATAGAGCCGATTCTAGTCAATCTAAATTGAGTAATAAGAGTGTTACATGAATTAAACATGAGAGCAAAATTCAAAGCAACACATGATAACTTGATGAATCTATTAGATCTTGCCAAATCTAATAGAGCTGATAACTAGCTCCAAGCTAGATTTTAGCCTACCGCATGGCTCATGAGTCAACAAGAAAACCCTCTTGAACCAAGCTTAAATCTACCGCATAATACTAAGCATGGTAACAAGACTACTTGCATCACGGTCTAAATCCACCGCATGATACTAGACATGATACAAGCTTGCCAGTACTTACGGAGGTCGACGGATCGATGGCTCCTCTCGAAGAACTCGAAGACTCGACTAGAAGGACTCAAAAGTTGGCACGGGACCGGTTTGTAGTGAAATTGTTCGATACCTATTACAAACACTAAGGGTTCATATTTATACCCTTATTCTAACACGACTTCTAGTCGACCACAATTACAACATTTATTGCCTAAAATTAACGCCCTAACGCCAATGTCCGTCTTGTACCCGTCATCAATTCGTCTCTTCTTTATATTGAAGCCACGTCATTACGTATTCTCGAATGCTTCCTCTTCCAAGCGTGAAACAACTTTTCTGCCGAATGATGACGTACTCCCGACCGCAGACGTCTTTACCGAACGCGTTGAGAAAAACCTCTTGCCGAATGGTGCTCTTCTACCAAACTCGACCCACAGGTCAGTCTCTACCCTATACCAATTTTTGGTATTAACACTCACCCGTGTCCATGGCCTTGCCAGCCCATCTCAGCGTCCCCTACCCTACCGGCTACCGACCCACGCCCGTTCGATCCAACGGGAACGTGAAAGAGCAACGGCCACGCAGGACTCGCAGAGTCGCAGACTTGTCGTACTACAGCCGATGCAGGAGCTCGGCTCCGGCCCTCCAATGGCGAGCGCACGCATACGCAGCACCTGTGACCTGTCGGGCCTACCTACCTGACCCACCACCTTCCTCTTCCTTTCCCGCGCTTCGCCTCCGATCTGCTTTATATATACCACCCTCGCGCCACCCAAACTTCATCATCCCAGCTTCATTCATCCGACGGACGCCACAGCTCACACAAGCACCCGCAAAGCAGAACCACTTGAGATTTGAGAACCGGCTGGCCAGCCAACTAACCGGCGCCGAGAAGTCAGGGGCTCTCCAGTCTCAGGCAGGATGTGCAATTCCAACATCAAGTCCGCGGGCGTCGCCCAGATCGACGGCCGCCCGGTGCTGCAGCCGGCGGGCAACCGCGTGGCGCCGCCGGAGGCGGCGCGCCCGCTCAAGAAGTCCCTGCACAAGTCGCTCTCCATGCCGGCATCCTTCGACAACAATGCCGCCCCGCGCCCCGCGCCCGAGAACTACACCCGCGCGGCGGCGGCGGGTTCCATGCTGCCGCCTGCGACGCCGCCCTCGGTCACCGCGAGGGCGACGAAGGCGGCGGCCGTGGCCGCAGAGAAGAGCAGGGTCAAGGCCAGGAAGCCCGGCGCCGTGCTGCCGGTGGTCACGTTCGCGGCGCTGGAGGCGTTCGAGCCCGCGGGGAGCATCGCCGCGGCGCAGCGGGAGCACGCCGCGCAGGCGCAGGCGCAGCGCAAGATGCGCATCGCGCACTACGGCCGCACCGCGTCCTTCTCCCGCGTCGAGGGGAGGGTCGGCGCCACTGCCACGACCGCGGCCGCCGGCGAGCACGTCCCCGCCTCCCCCACCGGCCACGACGAGAAGCGCTGCAGCTTCATCACGCCCTACTCAGGTAAACCACAAGTCTCTGCTTTTCTTGACAAAATCGCGCTGGTTCCCCACGCTGTGATCACTAACTTGAGTGCTCTGTTCCATGGCGAGCAGACCCCCTGTACGTCGCGTACCACGACGAGGAGTGGGGAGTGCCCGTGCACGATGACGAGTAAGCCGCCATTCCTCCTCCACTGTTCGAGCAATCGAGCCACGCATTGCTCCTTTCGCATGTTCTTGTAACAGTCTCCTCACGTTTCGCGGCGCTGCTGGCAGGTTGCTGTTCGAGATGCTCACCCTGTCTGGCGTCCAAGTCGGTGCAGATTGGACCTCCATCCTCAAGAAAAGACACGTCTACAGGTGAGCTACTGCGCCGAGGATGTCAGCAGCTACGACATTCCTGAAACATTTGAGCTGATTTCAATCTGAATTCGCCTTGTCACAAACAGGGAGGTATTCTCCGGCTTCAACGTGGACGCCGTCGCCAAGTACACCGAGAAGCAGATGGCGTCGCTGAGCGCCGACTACGGCCTCGACTTGGGCACCATCCGAGGGATCGTCAACAACGCCTGCCGGATTCTCGAGGTACGCACCGTCCATTATCAGCATATTTTTACTTCAAACACTCTCAAAATCTCGATAATTGCTGTCAGAACTCTAATTGCCATGGCAGAGAGGTTTGTATTATAGCTTCTAACTCTTAGAGCGTGTTGTTTTTGGAACTAGTTGGTAGTGCTTTTTTCGATCGGTTGGGCGGTTGGGCCTGACCACTTGACAAGATAGTAGTAGCAGTTCAAACAAGTTCCAGGACCATCTTGCAACCGAAGCATGCATAACCGAAAGATGATGGGAGGCGGTCAATGAATGAAGGCAGCCTACGAAACGGAACCCGTTATTTTAGCAAACAAGTGAAAGCGAAGCCTAACAGAATCCCTGATTGGTAGACAGCTCAATGAAGCATGCATAAGCAGCTATGCTAAACTTAAGCTAGCGTCGCCCCCCTTGGCCCCTTTACTAAAGGTGACCACTTTGCCGTGCAGGGCAAGTGCATCGTCAAAACAGCTGGACACAGCCAAAAAGAGTGCGAGAGCCCTTTCCTAATGGCCGCTTTTGGTTGCAAGGAGAAGATGCTATTGTCATAGGAGTATATGCCTTTTAGTGGTTTATTAACAATGCCAGCTCTCTTCACATTCTCACGAAATGATATTTTCAGCGACTGGTAGGTGGTGGTAGATTAGTGCGTGCACACTAATCCGTTGCTGACACTGTTCCATTTTTCCAAAACGGGACAGTTAGCCGCCGGTTCTCACTAACTAACCACCAACGTTCGAATAATACGACTTGGTAGAAATATACTACTCCGTACTATATAGTAGCTTGTAGCAATATACAATTATACATGGCAGTGGCAGGGGAATGGATGATTGAAAATGTGTGATGGTGTGTTTGCAGGTGCGAAGGGACTTCGGGTCGCTGGACAAGTACGCGTGGGCGTTCGTGAACAACAAGCCGCTGTCGCCGGGGTACAAGTACAGCCGGAAGATCCCGGTGAAGACGTCCAAGTCGGAGTCGATCAGCAAGGACATGGTGCGCCGGGGCTTCCGCTTCGTCGGCCCCACCGTCATCCACTCCTTCATGCAGGCCGTCGGGCTCACCAACGACCACCTCGTCTCCTGCCCGCGCCACCGCGCCTGCTGCTCATCCGCCACCGCCGCCGCCGGCCGCGCTAACTGATTCTTCTTCGTTCTGACCACCGCGACTGAGGCCAAGCCAGCAGCCGGACACGAGGACGACGACGGAACGGACTCCTCTAAGTAAAGACAAGACGAGAGTGAGTGAGGTAAAAAAAAAAGAAAGATAGTAGCATCGAGTAGTACGGGTAGTATACGAAAAAGAGAGTGTGTTGGTTTGCAAGTGTGTGTATGATGATGATGAGTGTGCTTGTGTAGATTATTACTTACCGCCCCCTCTAATTAGCCAATCAATGAAAGATCAGAGCTTGCTTGCTGTTAATTACCGCCCATTGATCAAGCATCACTTGCGTAACCATTAGTGATGATCGACGTGACGTGAGTACCACCACTGGAGTCATTGCCCGCGTGATGGTAGGTACTCGTACTCCTCTCCTAGGTGCTCGTGCTGCATGTGACCTGCTGGCTGTAGCTCTCGCTTTGCACAGGTGCACGCGGCACGCCTCCGGTCTCCGCGAGCTCTCGACGAGCTAGCCGGATAGGGATGGATCGGATGAGGGAGGGGGACGACGATGATGATTAGGGAGGGAGATCGAAGAGAAGCCCCGGCCGTGTGGGCTATCGGCGGCATGTGCCTGATTAAAGCGAGATAACAGCGCACTCAGGGCAGGCCATGTGGTGTCGCAGGCAAGCGCATGTGCAGGAGAGAGAGAGAGGGTGTTGAGGCCTCGAGGGCACGACGAGGCCCCGCGCCCGCCCGCTGCTTTGCCGGCGCATGTGATGAGTCCCGGCCGGCCTGCAGCTCGCGCACGGCGCACTCTTCAATCCTCGCGCTGTGTCAACCGGAATGGTAGAACAACCGGACCGGACGGAGCGGGGCGCGACCGACGCATGCCACTATCGACCGTGCCAGTGCCAGCAGTGATGGCCGCCACTGAACACCTCCCCAGCCGGGCACGGTCGGCTGCGTCGTCTCTGTCCGTCCGTTTCGGCCATCGATCTGTTACCCCCGCGCTACGATAGTTGTCTACAGGTCGCGCACAATGTGACCATTTTTCCCACCCAAATCTATAGCATTTTTTGCGCGTGATGGCTGATGACGACTTTTGCGATGCGTCCTGCTCTACTGTATGTCCGCATTGGCAGGAAGACAGCGATGAACAAGCGGAAATAAACGCAGTGATGCCTACGAGAATACGAGCGTACAAGGCTGTACGTGTTTCTCGTCTGGTGCGATGCCTCCTTTCCTGTTGGGAGATGCCCCTCTCCTCACATCTCCTCCCATTGCACCTTGGTCGGTTGATGCCCAAATCTTTCTTTCTCGAGCAAGTTTGGTTCCGGTGCGCACATCTCCACGGGAATCTAAGCATGTGCGCGCTTGCCAGTTGCGGCTTCTTCTCTGTTTGTGCGCTTCGTCTCTTTGTTGTTTTGCGTGTTCTGCGAGGTCGGTTAAGCTGGCACCTCCCGACCTCCGGTTTCTTGTCATGCCAAATTGCCAATGGTTCATGTCGGGGATCCAAAGAATCGGAGCGGATCCCCAAACAAGAGTTAAGAACAATAGCACAAGAGTCACGAAGAGTTAGGAGACAGAAGTCACGAAGAGTTAGGAGACAGAATCTCCGAAAGTATGTACTCCCTCAAAATTTGTGAACCCCTTTACACGTGTCCTCGCGCCCTCTTTTATAGGGAGGCGAAAGGACTTTTACATTCCGAAAATACCCTCGAATCTAAGGAATATTTCTAGTGTGAACATGTACATGAATGTCTTTTACATCCCGTGATTTGCGGGGCTAGTTTTATACATTTACAAACCCGCCACTAGTTCACACGTCAAACCCGGACTTTTGAGTTAACGTCTTTGACTTGGCTTCTCGGTGGTTCCCGAATCTCCTATAGATGAAACTCTTCATACGTCATAACCTCCGAATTTAGACTTCAGTAGATTCCCGAATTTCGCAGATTCCTGCTTTCGAAGTTTCGCAGGTTCATGATTCTAGAGCTTCGCAGATCCACGACTTCGGTTCTTCACAGATTCACGATTTCAGGGCCTTGTAGTTTCATGATTCCAAATCTTCACAGATTCAACCACCCTGAAACAGATAGTAGATTCACGCGAAGAAGCCAGATTCGGCTGTCATTTTCGCACATTACTTGAAAACTTATTTCATGAAATCCGGCAAACCCGTCGTTTCGAGGGTGTAAGGTTTCTCCTGAATTCCCCAACACTAGCCCCTCGGGAAGTGGGTTGACTCTGACGATCCGATTCCGCGAAAACTTTTGAATTCTGGTAAAAAAACGTCACCCTCGGAACGTCGGAGTGGACACGCGTCTTCCCGAAAACTCGCAACGGTCGAATCGAGGCGGTTTTCTTGAACTACCCCACCTCGCCCCTACAATTAGAGGGCTTTCACCTTAAAAATTTTTCACCGCTCTCTCGCCTTCTCTGAACTATTGCCTGCATCTTTGCAGAAAGATTCTTCGCGATAAAGAGTTCGAAGCTCCGAGCCTTCCTTGATTTTCGAAGGTATTGCCTTCTTTGTTCTACTATTATTATCTTTTATTATCTTTTAGCGTCTGAATTCGTGAGTCTTGTTTCACAGATTTTTATTTGTGAATGTTATCTTAGATTTTGTCTTTGCATTACTTTCAATTAGGTGGCCCGCGTTAAAAGTACAACGAGACCCATGACGTTTGAGGACTTAGCTGCTGCTGGTCTTCCGCTTGTTGAGGAGGGAATGCACGGGACAGAGGTCGCTCAACCTTCAGAAGAAAACCCAAGTGCTGATGGATCTGAGAATCGTGAGGAGGGCGAAATTGGGTCTGAGGAAGAAAATATTGAGGATGTGGATGCTGATATAAAAGATCTCGTTTCCGTGAAACGATCAAAACCTCTCCCTCCGTCTTTTGTTTTCGGTGAATCCAAAGTCATTGCTAATTTGATCAGAGAATACGAGGCACCTGGATTCTTTGCTGTGGGCAGTGGACGCGCTCCCCTTGACGAAGAGGTTCCTACTCCCGAAGTCGACGAAATTGTCGTATTTCGTGACTTCTTCACCTGCGGGCTTAGATTTCCCTACGATCCCCTCTTGCCTGCTATCCTGGACAAGTCCTCTATGAAGATTCATCAGCTTTCACCGAGCTCATTTTTGGAACTTTCCAAGTTTTTCTGGGTCATGAAGACTTTCGGTTGTAACTTTAGCGCTGACGTTTTCGCCCGACTGTTCGAGCTAGTCATCGTGCCAGACATCATTAAGCTTGACGATGGCCGATACTACGAAGCACACTGTACGTGCTGCACTTTCAACACCCGCAGGCAAAATACGCGAAAGGGGCTTACGCGAATCCAGATCGCGCCCTGCTGCAAAACAAACTTGGCGAAAGACTGGAGCTCCTACTGGTTTTATGTCAAGGTGGACATGTCTACGATTCCTGGCTACGATGAACCAGCTCATCCTTTCTCCACGCCCATCGAAGCGTTAACTGCTATTAGCACCGCCTTGTACAATCACCAAAGCGGTGGGTATCAGGAATTGTGAAAGTATGTTTCATCTTGCCAGTACCATTGTCGGTGGACGCGACCTTATTGAGGAATTCATTGCTGCTAACATCTGGCTGATTTCTCATGGATGGGCTCCTACAGAAATCGTGAATTTCAATGTCAACTGGGCAGCACAAGAAGTTCCTTTTCCCCTGTTCGGCCTTCATTTAAGAGACGGCCAGAGCGCCGAAGATTTCATGGTTGAGGTTGAGAAAAAGGTGAACGCCATGATTGGCGAATACACCTTGAATGAATACAAGGCGCATAAGAATTTAGTAAAACACAAGAAAAGGATAAACCGAGTGTTTTCTGAGATTTGTGGAGAAAAGTCCTTCCGCTCTCGTCGTCCAGGTCCTCCTGTGAAGATGCCATGTGTTGCTGTGGCCAGCTGCTCGGCCGCGCCTCTGAAAGCCTAAAGGAGAAGATCTTCGAAAAAGAGCAAAGTGAATATTGATGAGACAACATCTTCCAGTGTGCAACCTGCGAAGACTAAGTCTCTTGAATCAACCAAGCGGAAGCGCAAATCTTCCGAACATGTTTCAGACGTCGAGCTTCAAGTAGCTACCAGCCTTGCTCAGATGAGTCGAAAGAAGGCTAAAAAAGCCATTAAGAAGATTGTTGCTGTGGAAGTTCGACGAGTTCCTTCTGCCTTCAATGATGACTCCTTCGTGGAACCTAGCTAGAAAGGTTTTTTCTCTTGGCCTTTCTTAAGATTCAATTTTCATGAACACTGCACTCCGAGTTCTGAAAATGAGTTCGTGGATATTGACTCTTTTTCAGATGTTGCCGAAGTTAGCAAAGAAGTTGAGACATCTGCTACCGCTGTTGAGACTGCTGATCCTCAACCCGTTAGTCGCCAAGATGAGGCATCTCCCGAGTTCACGAAAGAGCTTGAAATGACAGTACATAAAGGTGAAGATCCTGCTCCTGAAGTTCCTTTTGTTGAAACTCGCGAAAACCTTCCCGAAGAACAAGACCCTTCTCCCTCTATGATTGCTTTCAACAAAAGTTGAAGGACCAAAAAGGCGAACCAGAGAGGGGGGGGGAGTGAATGGGAGCCAATAAAAATTCTTCTCGAAGGAGATGGAGACTCCAGCAAGACGAACACGACTTCCAACACACGTCTCCGACTCACTACCCAAATTGGCCAAGCCCATGTAGCCACTGGAGTGCCACTGGACCTAGGAACCAACACACACACACCCTTCTGACCCGAGAACGCAGCGGAACACAAGTGGCTGGCACCTGTCAGACCGGTCAAGGGCACCAGTCAGATCGGTGTAACCTGGGCAGCTCGGGATGAACAGCACCCGCGGGTCAACTCCTCCAGATCCAAACCTCGATCTCCCAAATCGCTCCACGGACTTGAACAAGACTTTGGGGATAGTAGGAACACCTCATGAGGAGTCCATAGCCAAGATTTTGTCCACCAAAACTTGCCAAATCAAGAGGAATCAAAGAAATCCCGCCAAGAACTCCTATAACCCTAGAACACCGAAAACCCCAAAATCGAGCCCCTTAACTCACGGATTTGGGAGAGGAATCTGTCGGGGACAGCCCTAGGGGTCCCCTTAAACAACTGGGAAATCCCCACTTAAAACCCGCAACAAAGTCAAAGCCAAACACGCCTCGCCTAACCATGCAGGACATGGCCCACGCCGTGGAGGCCCCAACAGCCCACCAAGGCGACCCACTCGAAGATCCCCTCGAGCAGGCTTCGCCTCGCTCGAGGGTGCGCGCCTCCCTCGGGCGGGCTCCGTCCCGTTCGAGGGGGTGCGCTTACCTCGAGCGGGCTCCGCCTCGCTCGAGGGTCCGCCCCGCCCTCCAACGGGGTCCGCCTCGATCGAGGGCGCTCCGCACGCGCGCGCCCGCTCCCCGTACACGGGCATTTAACGCCCGACAACGGCGGGGCGGCGCCATCATGCGCACGGGGCTCACGCCCGGTGCCGCCGCACCAACTCCCCAGGAGGGAGCCCATCCCCGCCACTGTGGGGGGGACTGTGCGGCGTGGCCGGTGCCAGTCCCATGACGCCGCGCCGCCTGCTCTGGTATGACTAACGCGCCGAACCCTCGAAGGGGGCCGGTTGCACCCTCAAATTGCTTTCTTGTGACCTTGCAGGGTTAGGTGGAGGTGCTAGGCCGGTGGGACGCCATCCCTGCCACTGTTAACGGCATGGCTGCCGCCCCGCGCGTACGAACCCACGGCCGGGCGGCGTGCGCGCGGCCCCCGGCGCTGTGGAGCGTGCGGGAACGGGACGCCGCCCTACCTGCCACTGTGCCCCGTACGGACCGACGTCAGCAACTCCCTCGAGCCCATCTGAAGACATCACAGCCGTCCGCTGCCCTTCTACCCTCGAAGCCGCCACTGTTTGGGTACAAGATACGCCATGATGGTCGGATCGTTGCAAGGATCGTCCGGGCGGCCGCCTACTCTATAGCATAGCACATCACGCTCCCTCACGTAGCTAAATAGCGCGGCGCGCATGTGATTCGCTCTCTCCTTGGTCCATAAAAGGAGGACGAACCCCCCTGCCGCAGGGGACAGAGGAGAGACACGGCGACGAACACACGACACAACACAACACGAGACAGGCCGCGCCACGCACTTGCTCTCCAATTCTCCCAAAACATCTTCAGCCATTACACCAGGGACTTGGAAGCCACGCTTCCTCTCCTGCCTTGCTTGTAGCAGCTCCACTACAGGCACCCCCGGTGCTGAGCAATATAGTGCCTCGAGCACACCACTTCTGGACGTACGGCCCCTCGGCCGGAACCAGGATAAACTCTGTGTCTCTTATTACTTAGCATCGACCATTGAGGGATAGACCTTGGCGCTTACTACTGGTTAGTGTCGGGACCACATTCCGCACCGACAGTTGGCGCCCACCGTGGGGCAATCGAGCGCCTAAGGTCAATCCATCCTCAACTCCCTCCATGGTGATCCGCACTGAGTACCGCGGTACGTGTTACTGCATGGGCAGCTCGGACCCCCTCCCCGCCGGGTTTGAAATCCGGTTCGGGGGCCGAACTTTCGGGCCACGGGGAACGGCTACTCGATGCGCCTCACCAACCGTGAGGGAGCTCCGTGCGCGGCGCCGGACCGGGTCCGCTCGGGTCCCCGCCGTGCGCACCACCACGGCGCGGACGCCCGCCGGTGCGGACGCCGCGGGCCCGTCGGCGCCACGACGTCGCCGCCGCTCGGCCGGCGCTCGCGCCAAGCGCGGTCCGAGCGACGGCAAGCCGAGCGCGCCGCCTCCCAACGCGGCGCGCCCGACAGCACAACAACCACCGCACCGGCGGGGCAGCGCACGGTCTCCGGGCCGCACTTCCCCATCGGTCTTTGCGGTGCCACGACGGCTTACAACGCCAACGTCAACACCACGATGCGCAGGGTTCGCCCTGGCCGTCACGTCTTCGTCGCCAGGGACCCCGGTGCCTCAGCGGGTGACGAATCGTCCCTGGGTTCCCTCGACGCGTTGCCACCCGCCAACCTCCACGGGTACGCGGAGTGGGACTTCTCCGGCGTGCCAGACCCGGTCATGTTCAGGCGCTTCCTTGACGCTACGGACTACTGGTTCGGCTGCTCCGACGACTCCAGCACCGGGAGCTACGACCCCGCGCGGGAGTGCTGCGTCGTCATTACCAACGACCCAGCAAACGCCACCGGCGCAGCGGGCGCAGGCGACGGGGAGGTCACGCCGCCCCGGGGGGATCGCTCCGCGCCCGGCCGCGGGGCCAAGCACCCCCCGCTGAGGCCAACGCCGACGCGCAGCTAGCCCAAGCTCGTGAGCTCGAGGCTAAGCTGGCGGAGGAGTACCAAACGGTGCGGGCGCTCCGCGCCTCGATGGCTGGGGAAGCCTCCGCGCGCGGCGAACGCGCGCGGGAGCTGGGCAGACAGGCCCGCGACCGCATCAACGCCGACTTTAACGTCGACAACCCGGACGCGCCTCCGCGGGCAAGTCAGAAGCTCATTGCCGCCGTGACGCTGCTGCGGGCTATGCCGGCACCCTCGACCCCTGAGGCGCGGAACCTGCAACGCGAGGTGCAGGCTCTCATCGAGCAAGCGGCCGTCCAGCAGGCCGAAAGCTCAGCCTCACGTATCCGCCAGCTGGGTGATGCGCAAGGAGACGGGGCTGCACTGGGGGGTGAACCCTCGGTCCATGCAGGTGAAGCTGCGGGGCGATCCGCCAACCCTGGACGCGCACTAGCCAAGGAGCGACTCCTCGACACGCGCAGGGCGCTGGACGGTGACGCCCGCAACGTCATCAACGCCCGCCGCACGAGCAGGGCGGATGCACGAGCGGCGGTAGGCTACCACCCTCGACGGGGTGGACGCTACGACAGCGACGAGGACCGCTCTCCGACGCCGGAGCCCCCGGGGACCCGTGTGTTCAGCCGGGAGATCCGTGCGGCAGCCTTCCCCCAACGCTTCCGCCAGCCCTCGACCATCGTCAAGTACAACGGGGAGACAGATCCCCACGTGTGGCTCAACGACTACCGCTTGGCGTGCCAGCTGGGCGGGGCCACCAGCGACGAGGTCATCATCCGCAACCCGCCCTTCGCACCTCGGCGATTCAGCCCGGACATGGCTCGAGCACCTGCCCGCCAGCCAGATTCACAATTGGGACGATCTGGTCTGCACGTTCGTGGGTAACTTCCAGGGCACGTACGTGCACCCTGGAAATTCCTGGGACCTACGCTCCTGCACCCAGAAGCCCGGCGAGTCGCTGCGGGACTTCATACGGCGCTGCTCCAAGCGCTGCACAGAGCTCCCCAGCGTGGCGCAATCCGAGATTTTGCACGCTTTCCTCGAGGGCACCACGTGCCGGGACCTCGTGCGAGAGCTGGGACACAGCCCGCCTGCGGACTCCAACGAGATGTTCGACATCTCCACCAGCTTCGCCTCAGGAGAGGAGGCGGTGGGGGCGATCTTTGACGACAAGAAGGGCAAGCGCTCGGGAGATGCGCCCGCGGAGGGCAGCAAGTCCAGGGAGCCCCACCGGAAGGACAAGAGGGGCAAGAAAGGAAAGAAGCCGCGCCGCGAGGCGCGCGAGCAGGGGCGCGACGGCGATGAGGCCGAGGCTCTTGCTGTTGACCCGACTCGACGGGGCCCTCGACCGGCCCCTCGAGGTCCGGGGGTGTTCGATGACATGCTGAAAAAGCCATGTCCTTACCACAAGACCCCAGTAAACCACACCCTTGAGCAATGCGACATGCTCAAGAAGTTCTATGGCCGCGCCTCCGCAAAGGACGCGGAGGCCAAGAAAGACGGAGGAGATGGCGACGCCGGCGGCTTCCCCGCCGTAGAGAACGTGTTCCTCATCTTCGGGGGACCCACCATCGACATGTCAACCCGCCAGCGCAAGCATGAGCGGCACGAGGTCCTCGCCGCGGAGAAGGCGCCTCCCTCCTTCCTCAACTGGTCAGAGGACGCCATCACCTTCAGCCAGGAAGACCATCCGAACCGCATCCCCAACCCGGGCCAGTACCCGCTGGTGGTCGACCCAATCATTGGGAACGCGCGGTTCTCAAAAGTCTTGATGTACGGAGGCAGCAGCCTCAACATCCTCTACGTGCATACGCTGCGCTTGCTGGGGATCGGGTTGGACCGAGTGCGGCCCGGCACGACGCCGTTCCATGGCGTCGCGCCCGGCAAGCGAGTCCAGCCCCTCGGGCAGATCGACCTGCCGGTTTGGTTCGGCACCGCGAAGAATTTCCGCAAGGAAATGCTCACCTTCGAGGTGGTGGGGTTCAAGGGCACCTACCACGCCATACTTGGGCGGCCCTGCTACACCAAGTTCATGGCGGTCCCCAACTACATCTACTTGAAGATGAAGATGCCAGGACCAAACGACATCATCACTGTGGGCTCGTCCATCGAGCACGCATTCGACTGCGACGTCGAGTGCGTAGAGCATGCGGAAGCACTAGCGCTGGATGAAGCGCTGGTGACCACCTTGGAGAAGATGGTCAACGAGGACCTCGACTCCGCCTCCAAGCACACCGGCAACTTCGAGGCCGCGGAGCAGACCAAGGAGGTGCCCCTCGACCCTGTTGCCCCCGAGGGCAAGGCGTTGAGGGTCAGCTCCACCCTCGATCCAAAATAGGAAGTGGTGCTCGTCGACTTCCTCCGCGCCAACGCCGACATCTTCGCGTGGAGCCCCTCGGATATGCCAGGCATCCCGAGGGAGGTCGCCGAGCACTACCTTGACATCATGCCTCACGCCCGCGCCGTACAACAACGGCTCCGCCGCTTCGACGAAGAGCGGCGACGGGCTATCGGAGCGGAGCTGCGGAAGCTTCTCGAGGCCGGGTTCATCAAGGAAGTGTTCCACCCTACGTGGCTAGCAAACCCTGTACTTGTAAAGAAAAAGAACGGGAAATGGCGGATGTGTATAGACTACACTAGTCTCAATAAAGCATGTCCTAAAGTTCCCTTTCCTTTGCCACGCATTGATCAAATCGTTGATTCAACGGCTGGGTGTGAGTTGCTTTGCTTCCTTGATGCCTACTCCGGGTATCATCAAATAAAGATGAAGGAGTCCGACCAGCTCGCGACTTCGTTCATCACCCCGTCCGGGATGTTCTGTTACGTCACGATGCCGTTCGGCCTCCGAAACGCGGGTGCGACGTATCAACGCTGCATGCAGCATGTCTTCGGAGATCACGATGGGCGGACGGTCGAGGCATACGTAGACGACATCGTCGTAAAAACAAGGAAGGTGGACGACCTGGTTGGCGACCTTGGCGTCGCGTTCGGTTGCCTGAGGGCCAATGGGGTCAAACTAAACCCCGAAAAATGTGTCTTCGGGGTGCCGCGAGGCATGCTCCTAGGATACATCGTTTCCCAAAGGAGGATCGAGGCCAACCCCGAGAAGGTTGCGGCCCTCGAACAAATGGGCCCAATCCGGGACCTCAAAGGGGTGCAAAGGGTGCTGGGGTGCCTTGCCGCCTTGAGCCGCTTCATATCGCGGCTCGGCGAGAAGGGCCTGCCCCTCTATTCCCTCCTCAAGAAGCACGAGCACTTCTCCTGGACCGCCGAGGCCCAGGATGCGCTCGACAAGCTGAAGGCGTCCTTGACCCACGCCCCGATCCTCACGCCGCCGCAGGACGGCGAGCCCCTGCAGCTCTACGTGGCCGCAACCACCCAGGTGGTCAGCGCCGTAATCGTGGTAGAGCGCACGGAGGAAGGGCACGCCCTACCAGTCCAGCGGCCTGTCTACTACATCAGCGAGGTCTTGTCTGACACCAAGACGCGCTACCCTCAAGTCCAAAACCTGCTGTATGCGGTGGTCCTCGCATGGCGCAAGCTCCGCCACTACTTCGAGGCCCACCCCGTCACGGTGGTCTCCTCCTTCCCGCTGGGGGAGATCATCCGCAATCCTGACGCGGCGGACAGGATCGCCAAGTGGTTCGTGGAGCTGATGGGCGAGACGCTTGCCTACGCCCCGCGCAAGGCCATCAAGTCCCAGATCCTGGCGGATTTCGTCGCTGAATGGACGGACACGCAGCTACCGCCACCGCAGATCCAGGCAGAGTGCTAGACTCTGTATTTCGACGGCTCAGTGATGAAAACAGGGGCGGGCGCGGGCCTGCTCTTCGTGTCACCCCTCGGGGAGCACATGCGGTACGCGGTGCGCCTCCACTTCCCCGCGTCAAACAACATGGTTGAATACGAGGCCCTCCTTTGCGGCCTCAAGATCGCCATCGAGTTAGGCATCAAGCGCCTCGACGTGCGAGGGGATTCGCAACTCGTGGTTGACCAAGTCATGAAAAACGCGAGTTGCCACGACGACAAGATGGAGGCCTACTGCAAGGCCGTGCGAGCTCTCGAAGACAAATTTTACGGCATCGAGCTCAATCACGTGCCCCGCCGGTACAACGAGGAGGCGGACGAGCTGGCCAAGATCGCGTCCGGGCGGATCACCGTCCCCCCGAACGTTTTTTGCCCGCGACATCGCTCAGCCCTCGGTCGTCCTCAAGCCTCACCCCTCGAGCCACACGGAACCCTCGGGGGCTCCCTCGGATCCAGCGGGCGTGAAACCCATGGACGAGGACCTCTCGAACGAGGCGTACGTGCTCTCCCTCCTCGAGGGGTATGGCTCCTACGAGGCCGACGTGATGGATATCAAGCCAACCCCTGTCAGGGCTGACTGGCGCGACAAGTATATCGCCTGGATGGCTCGAGGGGAGCTCCCCTCGGACCGGGCCGCGGCCAGGCGCATCGCCAGGATGGCCAAGTCCTTCGCCCTCGTCGATGGCGAGCTGTACAAGCGCGCCGCCTCCGGCATCTTGCAGCGGTGCGTGCCCATCCCCGAGGGGCGCGAGCTCCTGCGGGACATCCACGCTGGGATTTGTGGCCATCACGCGGCGCCTCGTACCCTCGTTGGCAATGCTTTCCGCCAAGGCTTTTACTGGCCTACCGCGGTCGCGGACGCCAGTGAGATCGTACGCACCTGCGAAGGGTGCCAGTTCTACGCCCGCAAGTCTAACCTTCCCGCTCATGTCCTGCAGACCATCCCCATAACATGGCCGTTCACCGTGTGGGGGCTGGACATCGTCGGGCCCCTGCGGAAGGCGCCCGGGGGCTTCACCCACTTGTTGGTCGCGATCGACAAGTTCTCCAAGTGGGTGGTGGTGTGCCCCATTACGAATCTCACGGCGGAGCAAGCAGTGACGTTCTTCACCGACATCATCCATCGCTTTGGAGTGCCAAACTCCATTATCACCGACAATGGGTCCCAGTTCACGGGCAGGAAATTCTTGGAGTTCTGCGACAAGTTCCACATCCGTGTGGATTGGGCAGCTGTGGCACACCCGCAGACCAACGGCCAAGTAGAGCGCGCCAACGACATGATCCTACAAGGCCTTAAGCCTAGAATTTTCGACCAGCTAAACAAATCCGGTCGGAAATGGCTCCAAGAGTTACCAGCAGTCGTGTGGAGCCTAAGGACCACCCCAAGCAGAGCCACCGGGTTCACCCCGTTTTTCCTAGTCCATGGCGCGGAGGCCGTCCTCCCCACGGACCTAGAATACGGGTCGCCCAGGGTTCGAGGCTACGACGAGGATGCCAACCAGCGAGCCCGCGAGGACTCGCTGGACCAGCTAGACGAAGCACGCCTCGTGGCCTTGATGCACTCTGCAAGGTATCAACAGTCCCTCAGGCGCTACCAAGCACGCAAGATATGCCGACGGGACTTCAGCGAAGGGGATTTGGTCCTAAGGCTACACCAAGACAACCGAGGACGCCACAAGCTATCGCCTCCATGGGAGGGACCCTACGTCATGGTGAAGGTACTCAAGCCCGGCACGTACAAGCTGGCCAACGAGGGCGGTGAAGAGCTCACCAACGCTTGGAACATCCAACAGCTACGTCGCTTCTACCCCTAGCTAGGATTTCCAAGTATTTTGTTGTAAAAATTACATGACCAACGCCCCAGTTGGTGACAACTATGTAAACGTCATAAGTCTAATAAAAAGGGCAACTCGGCTTTCCCCTGAAACCCAAGTTACCCTCGGGGGCTACTATGGGGGGCACCCCCCCAAAATGGTCCCATTTTCGCGCAAAAACGAAACAACTCACGCGCGCTAAGTTTGCTTTCTACTTCGGCCTCGAGCAAAGATTCGAACAGGGCGCAGGCAGCCTAGCGGAAGGAGCGCGCGAGCCAGAGATAGCCTACGCCTCCGCGAGGATACGGCCCTTCTCTCTCGCCTCCAACCCAGCAGGCCACCCGCGAAAATCGAACTCCCCTAACTAGAATCTACTCAGGAAGAAGGAAAAACAAAAAAGCGTAATAAACAAAAGACTTCACTTCACATTGGCAAATGTTTGTGGCAAAAATAATTTGTTTATTTACAAGGGCCGCACGGCCAGCATACTGATACATAAATAAAAACGGGCCTAGCGCCCGGCTATTTTCAGGTGGGAGGAGCGGCGGCGTCAGCAGCATCCGGGAAGAGGAACTCCTCGAAGGCTTCGGCAAGTGTCCCGGCGGCGTTGGCGGCGAGCGCGTCCACGCGCTCCGTCGCCACCTCGTCCTCAACACCCTCGGGGACGACGTAGCCCTCCGCCAGTGCCTCGAAGTTAACCTCGTAGTGGGACCGCACCACCCCGAGGGCCTTCTGGACGCCGAGATGCAGCGCCCGGCGCATGCGCTCGGTGATGTGGCCACTAAGGGCGCGTAGGCGACTGGCCAGCGAGCTACCGGCCTGTGCCTCGCCCTCCTCCACGCCCCGGCAGGTCTCGAGGGCTGCATTGCGCAACTCCTGCAGCTCCTGCTCGGAGGAGTTGTAGGAGGTCTGCAGCGCCTCGGCCCACTCAGCCGCGTGCCCCAGCGCGGTGCGCAAGCCTGGAGTTGTCAGACGATAAAGAAATCAGAAAAAGGGTGCGAACCCTCTAAGAGAAAACCAGCGAAACAGGAGTCGAACAGCGACTTACCTTCGACTTGCTTCCTCTCCATCTCGAAGGCACGGCGCCCGGCCTCGACCGCCTGCTCGAGGCCCCTGACGGTCTCGCCTTGCTCCTGGAGGGCCAGCTCCTGGCTCGCGCTCGTGATGCTGAGCACCATCAGCTCGCGCTCGACCTTGGAGAACTCGATGTTTCGGTCCTCCAGCGACATCTGCGCCGCCTCACGAGCGACACGCTCCCGCTCCAGGGCCGATCGAGCGTCGGCGAGGGCGGCCTGCTCCTGCTGGAGCCGTCCCTCAGCTTCTTGACAGGCGGTGCGCTTCTGCAGGAGCTGGTCCTCAGTGGCAGCGAGCGCCGCGGCCTTGACGTCAAGGGCAGCCCTCAAGTCGTCGGCCTCCTTGGCCTTCTGCTCGAGCGCGCGCGCCCGCTCCTCGGCCTGGTGCTGCTGAGCCTGCGCCTCCTGGAGCGACGAGTGGAGCCCCCGGTTGTCGCTACGGACGGCGGCCACCTCCGCCTCCCGGTTGGCCGCCAGGGTGCGCGTGTTCTCCAAGTCCGCCCTCGCCCGCTGCAGCGCCTCATCCCGATCGATGAGGGCCGCGCGGACCCGGTCGAGGCCGGGAGGGGGTGCGCCGGGTCCGCCTTGCGCTCTTGTGAAGCCGATCGTGCAAGGCCACGGCCGTACGACGCCCAGCCGTCCGGGGTCCGGAGGGCGTCGGCGAGCGCGTCGAATGCGTCGCACCGCTCCCGGAGCTGGTGGAGCTCGGCGGTCACCTGATCAAAAGCGCCGTACTTGTCGCGGGCACGGCGCTCGAGCTCTTGTCACCCACAATCCAAAATCTGTGAGCATCATGCTACAAGGATAAGCGCGCAGAAACGAAGAAAAAGGGGAAGAAAGCAACGGCACCCCACCTGGAAGACGCGCCACACGGGGCCGCCGTGGATCCTCAGCGCCTCGTGCAACGCTCGGTCGAGCGCGGCGCCATGGTTGCGGAGCTCCCCCCACAGCTCCTGCTCCCCACGGGCGTCGGCGAACGCGGGCGGGTTGCCGGCGATCCCCTCCACCCGGGGAGGAGTGGCCGGCGCGGGGAAGACGAGGCTTCGGCGCCGTGCCCTCGGCCGCCCGCCACCATGTGGCCCTCGCGTCGCCTCACGAGGGCCCCCTCTCGGGACTGCGGGGAGAGCGTGGGGGAAGCTCGCCCACCGATCCCACCGGGCGGCGGGGAGTCGTCGTCCGGTATCTCCACCACCACCGCCGGGAGCGCGGGCGGCGCCGCCCCTGCGTCGCCTCCGCCGGCGCCTCCACTTGCGCCTCCGTAGCCGTGGGCGCCCCGACGCGGCACCGCGGCCACCGCTTCGGCCGCTCCTTCGCGACCACGGGCGCCCGACCGCCCTCCTCGGCCACCGCCGCCCGCTGCGCCGCCGCCGCGGCCGGCGCCGGTGGACCGCGCCTCCGTCGCGGCGCCCACCGTGGGCTGTATCTCCACCACGCCCGCCGCCACCGCGGGCGCATCTCCGCCACGACCGGCGCCGCTGCTCCTCGACGACCACCGGTTGCGCCGCGGCGAGGGGCGATCCGCCGGCCGAGGCCTCGAGGCCTCGGCCCGCTCCCTCGCGAGCTCTCGCCCGCCGCCGCCGCCGTGCTCGCCCCCGCCCGCGGCGCCCTCGACGAGCGCCGCCGGGTGGGAACGGACGCGTCCGCCCTCAACACCTTGGCCGGTGCAAGGGGAGGCACGGTCGGCACCACCCTGCACAAGTAGAAGAAAAAAATCAGAACGCCTGGTCGCCAAAAAACCAAACCCCGTAGAAGAGCAAGCCCCTTACCTCGAAGAGGAGAAGGCGCGCTTCCTCTTCCTCGAGGCCTCGGTGGATGAGGCCGGCGCGGCCGACGCGCTCGTCGCCGTGCCTCCCCGACGTCTCGCGCGCGCGCGCGGGCCCCGCCCCGCACGCGAGCGCGCTTGTCGCGCGCGCGCCTCCGCGGCGCGCGTTGGCACCTGCGCGGCTCGCGCCGCTCCCGTTGTCGATTGCCGGCGGCGGGGCGCCGCGCCGCCCCGGGCGATGCCGCCCTTGACGCCGGAGCCGGCTCGGCGACGGGGGCGGAGCTCCCACCTATCGGAGGGGCCCCGCCCCCCGCCTTCTTCCTCCTCGTCCTCCTCCGAGGACGAATACTCCTCGGTCCCCGGGGAGAGGAGAGCCCCCTGGCTGCTCGCGCCACCGTACTCCTCGCTCCACCGCTCGCGGCGCTCGCGATGCCGCCTCGCGCGCGCTCCCTCTTGCGCGCGCGCCCGCTCCCGCTCCCGTTCTTCCGCGCCGCCCGACCGAGCGCGCGGGAGTCAGGGGTGGGCGGAACGGACTTCGCGGCACTCAGGCTCACCAGCTACAGGTGAGAACGCCAAAGGCACGTCAGGAGCCGGGGCAACATCAAGAACGAAAATAGGGCCAAAAATCATACTCACCATCGGGCCGGTGGGGAGCATCTCGAGATCCCACGGGGACCGGTCCTGGCGCAGCATCCGGGTGTCGACGGCGCGCCGCGCCCGTGTGAGCGCATACCCCCGCTCAAGGGGGGTCGGGAGCATCCGCGACCTCGCCAGCGCGATAGGTTCCGCCTCCTCCGTCATCTCGAAGATGCAGAGCGGCCTCTCCATCAGAGGCACGATCCGCCGGTGGTGGAGGAAGGCGAGGACGCCCGCCGCGGTCAGCCTGCGCGTCGCCAGGTTCTTCAGGGCGGCCAGGAGCGAGTCCAGCCACCTCCAATGCTGGACCGTGGACACCCCGTGGCCCCATGAGTTGGGCTTCTCCCGGAGCACCAGACCGGTGTAGGGGGGAGGCCGGGCTCGGTGTTGCGCAGGTAGAACCACCCCCGCTCCCAGCCGGCGTTGTTGGTCGTCATGGTACAAGGGATGTAGTCATCCTTGTACTGCGTCCGCAGGGCGAGCGACATGCCGCCGGCGCGCACCGCGCGGTGGGTCCTCTGCTCCGTCGTTGGCTGCGTGAAGAGCTCCGCGCGGAAGACGTGTATCCAGAGCTCCCAATTGACTGGGATCCCTAGATACCCCTCGCAGACGCCCACGAACGTGGCCGCCTGTGAAATCGCGTTCGGCGCGAAGTTGTGTAACTCCACGCCGTAGCGGTGGCAGAGCGCCCGCATGAAGCGGCTCACCGGCGAGGCGAAGCCGCGCTCATGGAAGCGGATGAAGCTCACCACGTAGCCTTCCGGCGGGTTGGGCGCGTGGTACCCCGCCGGCGGCACGATCCCACTCCGCCGGCGGGCCCTCCTCGTTCGCCGCCAGGCGGCGGCGGAGACCGAGTCGCCGAGGGCCAGCCGGGTCACCGTCGACCGCTCCCAGGCGTACGGGTCGAGGATCGTGAGGGGCGGAAGCGGCGCCATGAGAAAAGACAAGGGATGCGAGAGCGGAGGACAAGAAGAAGAAGAGCTCTAATGGCGAAGGTGCGCGGTGGCAAGAGCAGAACAAAGGCGAGAGCGCAGGGGGCAAGAATGGCGGAATGCTAAGGTAAAAAACCGTCGCTTTCCCTCCCCTTAGTCGTGGGCGTGCTCTCCGGGGCGGACGTCCCGCGCGCATTAACTACAGGGAATATTTTTTCTCGCTGACGGGCGGGCCCCACCACGACCGCGGCGGCCACGCCACCGCGAACAGGCCATCATCACGGCGAAGAATAGCGAGGGCCATGGCAGGCGGTCACGTCCGCCTGCCCACGCCGCCCACTACGCGCGCGGCCGCGGCGCCTAAAAAGGCGCGCCCACGACGCGAAGTTGTAGAGAAACACCACACACCCTAATCAGGGGGGTGACCTTCATTATATAGCCTAGAAGGCTAGGGTTACAATATACAAGGCCAATGGGCCGCAAGCCCAATATGGGTTGTACAGGCTGTACGCAATACATTCTAACACCCTCCCTCAGTCTAAGCGGGAGTGTCACGAACACAAAGACTGGACCTAAAGTCAGTAAACAACTGTACAGGTAACCCTTTGGTCATAATGTCCGCGAACTGATGAGACGAGGGAACATGGAGCACCCGAACTTGTCCCAAAGCAACCTTCTTGCGGACAAAGTGGATGTCGATCTCAATATGCTTCGTGCGACGATGATGGACAGGGTTAGCGGTCATGTAGACAGCGCTAACATTGTCACAGTAAACAATTGTCGCCAAAGAGATGGGTGCATGAAGCTCCTGAAGCAACTGATGCAGCCAACAGGTCTCAGCCACAGCGTGCGCAACTTCACGATACTCAGCCTCTGCGCTTGAACGAGAGACCGTAGTCTGTCGTTTGGAGGACCAAGAGACCAAGTTGTCGCCAAGGAAGACGCAGTAACCGGAAGTAGAGCGCCGAGAATGCGGGACGACCTGCCCAATCGGCATCGGAGTAGGCCGTCGGACCGGTGATGGCGCCGGTGCCGATGTGAAGCCGGTGGAGAGGGTGCCTTTGACGTACCGCGGAGACGCGCTTGGCGGTGCTAGATGAGGCTCTCGCGGGTCGTGCATGAAAAGACACACGCGCCGGACCGCATAGGCGAGGTCGGACGGGTCGGCGTGAGATGCGTAGAGCTCGGCGAGGCCGCGATGCGAGTGGGATGCCGCCACTGGAGCGCCATCCACAGCCGACAGCTTGGCATGAGTGTCCACAGGAGTCGCCGTAGAGTGACACTCAGCCATGCGGGCGCGGCGGGGGCGGGGTCGGCAAGCATGCTGTCGGCCCCGGGAGAGGAAGAGTCCGTCGGAGGAACACGTGATAGAAATCCCGAGGAAATGATGAAGATCCCCGAGATCTGTCATGGCGAACTCGGAGTGAAGGGACTCGGTGATGCGTCGAAGAAGCCGGGTCGACGAGGCTGTCAGAATGATGTCGTCGACGTAGAGCAGCAGGTAGGCGGTGTCGGCGCCCTCTTTGTAAACAAAGAGGGATGTGTCGGAGATCGAAGCGGTGAAGCCGCCCGCTCGCACGGCACGAAGCAGAAGCGCCGGTGCCACGCCGGGCGCACGCGAGCCCATACAAGGACTTTTGCGCGGAGACGGACGTGATCGGGGGCGGCCGGGTCGACAAATCCGGGCGGCCGCCGACGGTGAGGCTGTCTCGTGGAGATGACCGTGGAGGAAGGCGTTCTTCACGTCCGAGGCGATGGATCGGCCGGGGAACGAGGAGACGGCGACGCCGAGAACGGCCGGATGGTGGCCGGTTTGACGACCGGACTGAACGTCTCATCGTAGTCGATGCCGTATCGCTGCGAAAACCCTCGAACGACCCACCTGGCCTTATGGCGTGCCAGGGAGCCGTCAGCATGGAACTTGTGCTTGAAGACCCACTTGCCGGTGATGATGTTGGCGCGAGGCGGGCGAGGAACGAGACACCAGGTGCCATTGTCGACGATTGCCTTGTACTCATCAGCCATCGCGGCATGCCAATTCGCATCCGCGAGCGCGGCGCGAGTGTTGGCAGGCAGTGGAGACGCCGAGGTGACCGCGGTGAAGCCGTAGCGCTGCATGGGTGGTGGCAGGGGGCACGTACGTGAACGGGTCGCCGTGCGGGGGGCGCGGGGAGCCGGAGGGGTGGACGACGCGATCGGCGGGTCGGAAGCCGGTGGTGCAGGCGGCGACGGCCGGGGAGCGGCGGCGGCGGCGGACGCCTCGCCGTAGTGAAGGCCCGAGCGCCGGGGCCGGCGCCCGGGATGCCGGCGCCGGGGGCGGCGGTGCGGCGGCCGAGGGCGCGGGCGCCGTCGGAGGCGTCACCGCGTGGGCGGTAAGCGGCACCGTGCCACAGGATGGCCGGGTCCAGCCCGACGGGGTCGCCTGCGTCGTCGGAGACCGGTGGAACGGAATCCCGCGTGTGCCGAGCGTCTAGAGTAGACGGGGCAGGCGCGGGGAGTATGTCCTGTAACAGAAAATCAAACGAGTCCGGTCGAGGCTTCGAAGCCGCAAACGGAAAGTGAGTCTCATCAAAAACAACGTGGCACATGATGATGATCTTGCGACTGGAAAGGTCAAGACATCAGTAACCCTTCTGAGAAGGAGGATAACCAAGGAAGACACACGCTGCTGAGCGAGGAGACAGTTTGTGGGGAGTCGTGGCACTAAGATTCGGGTAGCACAGGCAACCAAAAACTCGGAGAAGGGAGTAGTCTGGCATCTTGTGATAAAGACGGTGATAGGGAATACGTTGGCGATGGACGATGAGGGCCGCCGGTTGATAAGAAACACGGCGGTGGAAAGTGCCTCAACCCAGTAGGAGGGAGGCATGGAGGCATGTATCAGGAGTGTCCGAACAGTATTGTTCAGTGTGCGTAGCATGCGCTCAGCCTTGCCGTTCTGGACGGACGTGTAAGGACACGAAGTACGGAGAAGAATGCCGCGGCCAGCCAGGAAGGTAGCGGTGGCATTGTTGAGGAACTCCGTGCCGTTGTCGGCCTGAAAACAGCGTACAGGAGAACTGAACTGTGTGTGAGCATAAGCGATGAACTGAACAAGGTGTTCGTGAACATCTGATTTGTGGCGCAGGGGAAAAACCAACAGTAATGAGTAAAATCGTCAACTATCACAAGATAAAATTTGTAACCAGAAATACTCAAAACTGGAGAAGTCCAAATATCACAATGGAGGAGTTCAAATGGTGCTAACGTACTAGAGACCGAACTAGCAAACAGTCTGGCGCGTTTGCCTAGCTGACAGGCATGACAAATGCGGCGAGCTGCTTTATTACACTGGATAGCTGAAAGTTTATGTAGAGTCTGAACGGCTGCTGGTGCTGGATGCCCAAGACGAGAATGCCAAAGCTCCGGAGAGACGACAGCGACATGACAACGAGTAGGCATGTGGTGGGGAACGGTGTAGAGGTCCCCATCGCTATTGCACCGAAGGAGGACCATCTTGGTCTGGAGATCCTTAACAGAAAAACCAGAGGCGTCAAACTCAATAGAACAGTTATTGTCGCGAGTAAGCTGTCGAACAGATAACAAGTTGCGAGTAAGCTGAGGAGCGACAAGAACGTTATTAAGATGAAAAAGACGATCAGCTATGCGTAAAGAAGAAGTGCCACGACCAAAAATAGGGATGGACTGCCCGTTACCAACGATGATGGAAGATGCTGGTGACGGGAGACGGGAGAGAAGTATACCGTCGTTGGAGGACATGTGGGATGTCGCTCCGCTGTCCATGACCCAAGGTGAAGACCCTTGCACCCGCCAAGCGGTTGAGGGCGGCGATCGGGCGGGCGGCGTTCCGGCTACGGAGCGGGGCCGGCGGCGGAGAGGCCGTGACGGCGCGAAGGCGGTGTGGGCTTGCTTGTGGAGGCGGTGGTGGTGGCGCCCACCGCCGAGGGGACCACGCGGGTGCACCGAGGAAGCCCACGGGCCGACCCAAGGGTTGTAGCAAACCCATGGACCGGCCGGCTGAGGAGTCTGGCGCCCGCCGAAACCGCCGCCTTGCTGCTGATGACCACCGTGCTGCTGGTTGCGACCACCATCGCCGCCACCGCTACGCCCTCCCTTGCCCTTACCGCCCTTGCCCTTGCCACTGCCCCTACGGTTGTTGGAGGAGGTGGGTGGGCACGAGGACGACGGACAGGCCGACGGGGCAGTGGAAGCAGTGAGAGCTGAGGCCGAGGCCTCCTTGCCTGCAGCGCCGAGGCGGAGTTCCTTGACGCGGAGCATGTTGGTGGCAGACTTGAAGTCAGGAAGTGGCGACGTGTTGGCGATGATGTCGGCGGTGTTGGCGAAGCGAGGGTTGAGGCCGCGCAGAAGATTCGGCACAAGCCGCGGCCGGAGAGACGGTGTGACCAACCTCCCGCAGGGCGTAGGCGGTGCGCTTCATCTGCTGAGCGTAGGCGTCGACGGAGAGGTCGCCCTGGGACAGGCTGTGGAATTCCTGTTCAAGGACGACCGCGCGAGACTCCTTGTTGGCTTGGAACAGAGCCTCGATGGAGACGTACAGGGCACGGGCATCCTGATTGGGCTCCATGGCGAGGTCGAGGACGGCGTCGTCGATGGAGCCGTACATCCATCCGCGGATGTAGGCATCAGGCTGAGACCACAGGGGGTCAGTCGGGCGTGCATCCTCCGTGCCATCGACGTGGCCGAGCAGCCCTTACTTGGCGCAGAGGGCGGTGAAGAATGCCTTCCACTTGGAGTAGTTGGGGCGCTCGAGGCTGAGGGAGATCGACACGTGCTGCTTGACGTTGACTGACGCGTAGGCAGCGAAGAAGGAGGCAGTAGCGAGGGAGGTCCCAGAGGATTGGGACCCCAGGACACCGGAGGTGGCGGAGTCGTTGGCGGAGGTCGTCATGGAGGCTAGGGCCGGCAGACGCGGCGCGATCCGAGCGGGGACGGCGCGGCTCCGGGCGACTCCCTGGGGGGGCGCGGCTCCCGAGCGGCGGCGCGCCGGCGGGAGGCGCGCGCGGCCGGCGGCGGCGGTGCGTGGTTGGGCGACGCCGGCGGGGAGGCGGCGCGGCCGGCGGCGGCGGCGCGTGGACGGATGGCCGGGCGACGCGTGCGGATGGGCGGACGGGCGACGCCTCGCATGGAGTCGCGCGTCCGGCGGCCGGCGCGCGGCGGGCGGCCGGGTGCGCTGCGGGGAGGCGGCGACGGCGGCGGCCGCGCGCGCGCAGGAGGCGGCGACGGCGGCGGCCGGGCGCGCTGCAGAGAGGCGGCGACGGCGGCGCGAATCGGGCGGCCGGGCACGCCCGCGGGGAGGCGGCGACGGCGGCGCGAACGGGTGGCCGGGCGGTACGGCGGCGACGGCTCGAAGGAGACGCGGCGGCCGGCACGGGGGCGGTGCGGCAGCGGAAGGAGAGAGGAGGAAACCCAAGATTGATTCCCTAGACTCGTGATACCATGTAGAGAAACACCGCACACCCTAATAAGGGGGGTGACCTTCATTATATAGCCTAGAAGGCTAGGGTTACAATATACAAGGCCAATGGGCCGCAGGCCCAGCATTTAATGGCCCGGTTCCTTACAAAGTAAGGAGAACCCTCGAGCGGCACGGGCTCCTGGCTCGGGAAAATGTCAACCCTCGAAAGGGTACAGGCGTGAGAAGGTCGCCTCGAGGCCCGTTTGAAACAAAACGGGCACCGCGAAGCACCCATGCCGCGCTGTATTACTGATCAGCGCCTCGAGGGCTGGCTCGCCCAGGCCCCTCGATGGTCGCAGATGCCAGGCCAGGAGCGCTTAGCCGCCGCCCCGCACCACTTTTACTGATCAGCGCCTCGAGGGGCTGGCTCGCCCGAGCCCCTCGATGGTCGCGGATGCCGGGCGGGAGTGCTTAGCCGCCGCCCCGCACCACTTTTTGCGATCGGCGCCTCGAGGGCTGGCTCGCCCAGGCCCTTCGATGGTCGCGGATGCCGGCCGGGGAGCGCTTAGCCGCCGCCCCGCACCACTTTTACCGATCGGCGCCTCGAGGGGCGGCTCGCCCGAGCCCCTCGATGGTCGCGGATGCGGGCGGGAGCGCTTAGCCGCCGCCCCGCACCACTTTTGCGATCGGCGCCTCGAGGGGCCGGCTCGCCCGGGGCCCTCGATGGTCGCAGATGCAAAGACGGGGCCGCCCAGGCGCCACCCCGCACGGCCCTACTGATCAGAGGTTCGAGGCCTGACCCTCGACGGGTTCGAATAGGTGCCCAGATCACCAGAGTCAGGGACGACGAGGGCACGCGCATTCGAGCCGTTCCTCGAGCCTGCCAGCTCGAGGGTGCCCCACATGTCGTGTTCGAGAGCCAGCGAGGGCAGCTAGCCGGGGGATCCCACCGAGGGAGAGCTTCCGCGCCCTCGGTCCCAAGCGAACGGGACCGATCCCCACCTAGCAAACCCACGCAAGCGCTTAAATGGACGTGTCTCTGGACCATGCAGCCTACCCTTATCGAACGGGGCATGGGCGTCCACTCGAACCACCCACTAACAGCTCAATGAGGAATCCGCAATCCGCGACCCGACCGATGGGGGTTGCGGAAACCTCACCCTCCGTCCCGCGGAGGGATGGCGAGGGCGCGATAAAAAACAAGTCGTAAAGCTCTACCCGATCGCCTTGTACGGGCCCAGGCTCGGGGGCTTGACGCACGGCTACACCTCCTGGATTGCACCCGCCGGGGATAGTGCCAGCAGCGCGTGCGTCACCGAAGCCGGCTGAGACATTGCCGACGCCGGTTGAAACATGTACCACGCCCTCTGTCCAAGTCTCGCGGTCAACCCCTACAGGAGCGCCTATGCTCCTGCAGGGCTTCGGGGGCTAGACCCGCGGGTCCACTGACGCGGCCCCACGGAAAGCGTTCGCAAGACCAGGAGGGAAGAACGTCCTATTAGTAGGTTCCAGCATCTGCGGGAGCCTCAATGGCAAACCCACAGATGCTCGGGGGCTACTGTCGGGGACAGCCCTAGGGGTCCCTTTAAACAACTGGGAAATCCCCACTTAAAACCCGCAACAAAGTCAAAGCCAAACACGCCTCGCCTAACCATGCAGGACACGGCCCACGCCGCGGAGGCCCCAACGGCCCACCAAGGCGACCCACTCGAAGATCCCCTCGAGCAGGCTTCGCCTCGCTCGAGGGTGCGCGCCTCCCTCGGGCGGGCTCCGTTCCGTTCGAGGGGGTGCGCTTACCTCGAGTGGGCTCCGCCTCGCTCGAGGGTCCACCCCGCCCTCGAACGGGGTCCGCCTTGATCGAGGGCGCTCCGCACGCGCGCGCCCGCTCCCGTACACGGGCATTTACAGCCCACGACAACGGCGGGGCGGTGCCATCATGCGCACGGGGCTCGCGCCCCGTGCGCCGCACCAACTCCCCAGGAGGGAGCCCATCCCCGCCACTGTGGGGGGGACTGTGCGGCGTGGCCGGTGCCAGTACCATGACGCCGCGCCGCCTGCTCTAGTACGGCTAACGCGCCGAACCCTCGAAGGGGGGCCGGCTGCACCCTCGACTTGCTTTCTTGTGACCTTGCAGGGTTAGGTGGAGGTGCTAGGCCGGTGGGACGCCATCCCTGCCACTGTTAACGGCATGGCTGCCGCCCCCGCGCGTACGAACCCACGGCCGGGCGCTCGTGGGCACGGCCCCGCCGCCGTGGAGCGTGCGGGAACGGACGCCGCCTTACACCGCCACCGTGCCCCCGTATGGACCGACGTCAGCAACTCCCTCGAGCCCATCTGAAGACATCACAGCCGTCCGCTGCCCTTCTATCCTCGAAGCCGCCACTGTTCGGGTACAAGATACGCCATGATGGCCGGATCGTTGCAAGGATCGTCCGGGCGGCCGCCTACTCTATAGCATAGCACATCACGCTCCCTCATGTAGCTAAATAGCGCGGCGCGCATGTGATTCGCTCTCTCCTTGGTCTATAAAAGGAGGACGAACCCCCCTGCCGCAGGGGACAGAGGAGAGACACGACGACGAACACACGACACAACACAACACGAGACAGGCCGCGCCACGCACTTGCTCTCCAATTCTCCCACAACATCTTCAGCCATTACACCAGGGACTTGGAAGCCACGCTTCCTCTCCCACCTTGCTTGTAGCAGCCCCACTACGAGCACCCCGTGTCTTGAGCAATATAGTGCCTCGAGCACACCCGCTCTTTGGACGTACGGCCCCTCGGCCGGAACCAGGATAAACTCTGTGTCTCTTATTGCTTAGCATCGACCATTGAGGGATAGACCTTGGCGCTTACTACTAGTTAGTGTCGG
Organism: Cenchrus americanus; assembly: GCA_947561735.1. Taxonomy (NCBI): domain Eukaryota; kingdom Viridiplantae; phylum Streptophyta; class Magnoliopsida; order Poales; family Poaceae; genus Cenchrus; species Cenchrus americanus. The sequence continues at coordinate 30,220,704 of OX387244.1, read as the reverse complement.
GACCACATTCCGCACCGACAGAATCAAAGGCAAAAGAACCACAAAGGGTTCACACGAATTTCCCCCATCAAATCCCCAAGTGCAAGGTTCCGTAAACACACGGAGGAAACCACCAAGAGAGGGCTCCGAAAATCACCACCAAGAACAACCGGGAACAACACAACAAAGCCTTGAGGAAACACGCCGAATCATCTATACATACCAAGGAGGTTCATACAAGGTCTAGCTTCCGCCCGATCATCCAACCCTCTCACAAAATCTCACCATGAAGCTCTCAAGCTAGTCCTATAGAAATCCTAAGAAAATAGGAAGGGAAAATAGGAAAGCAAATGAACTAGGGTTCCAAGAGATGGCTGCCATCCTCTCACCTCTTGGGTTATATAGGAGGCAACCGAAAGTCTAAAATACCCTTACTTAATAACTAGGGATACAAGCCCCTCAAGGGAGGTTTTGGAAGTCTTCAAATTTTCTCCATCGGACGGATGCCCGGCGACCGCACCCTGCTTAGCCTCGACGCAAGCCATGCGATCATGACGCGTGTCCTCCGCTTCGAAGATTCTGGACTGCGTCGTCGTACGCCGGTCAGACCGGTGCTCCTCACGGGTCAGACCGGTACCCACCGGTCAGACCGATCTGGAGCTGCTGCAGCACTGTCTTCGGTTCTTCGGTCTTGGCTTTGTGGATCAACCAAGGAACCCAGTGGTTTTCTGGTGAACCACTGGAAACCCCGCGAACTCGGTGTAGCCTCCGCCTATTGCCACTCATGACTCGGCTCCCACGTAGTCCCGGCTCGACCTTGGTTTTGAGGCTCAACCAAGAAACCGTCCATGACTTCATCTTGCTGTTCATGCTACCATGCGGCCCGCACTTGACCCCGCTGGCCACCGGGTCCCTCGAACGAAGCCTACTTGTCTTCTCCACACCTGGAGGCCTCACCGGCAACGACCATTCGCACTTGTTCTTCACCTGCACCAACACCAGTCAAGCCGCAACCTGCACCTACAATACTTAGCCAAGAATCAGTCCACACAACGTTGTCAATCACTCATCACACAAGGAAGCGACCATCCACCAGTCCTCCAACCACACATGGTCCTCAATCTCCCCCTTGATGAGTGCATTGACAACACCCACATAAAGTAACACGAGAGAAAAGAAAAAGAAAAGAAACAAATAAAAAGAAACTCCAACAAGTGATCGAAAGCCAAACAAAGGCAAAGTGAAAGATCACTTGAAGAAGACAAGTCTCGGACCCCTTAGGCAAGGGCAACAGCTCGACACATCCAGGATAAAACAAAGCTCAAGCAAAGAGCGCAAACCACCAAAACAAAGCTCGAAAACCACAAAGAGCTCCCCCTGCACACATGCAAGCTCCCCTTGAACCAATGCAACTCCCCCTGGACGAATGCTTGCAAAACACCACTTGAAACAGGGCAGTTGCAACAGCCCAGCCCTGACCGGTCAGACCAGTGTGAAACATGTGAACAGAACCAACACTCTGACCGGTCGGACCGGTGACCTCGACCGGTCAGACGGTGCACACCAGAGGCCAGAAATGGCTTGAAATCACCTGAAAACCTTCTAAATGCATCCAGCAAGCCATTTCAAGCTCAAACTTCTCCCCCTTGTAGGCAATGCATGAATCAAACCAAAAATGCAAAACTTTCAACCTAGAGCTTCTCAAATAGACAAAATTGAACATAGGATGCTACACATGTCCAAATGAGCAAGTTAGATACTCTATAGCTTCGTATTGACATGAACTACAAGACCACCAAGTTTCACAACCATTGGACGAAGCTAAGATGGATTTGGGTAATTTTGCGAAAAACTTACCTCTCATGTGCAAAGTCCTAAACATGATCAAAACATGTCAAAATGGCAAAGCGACACAAACTTCATGCTAGGACGTCCATTCTAATCATAAGACCATCACAAACACCCACAAGCACCTCATGTCATGTCAAAGCCACCGAGCCATGTGCCTACTTCTATGTATGAGATTTCTCATTGGTAGGCATCATGCAACGATTTAACACCCAAAGCAAATTAAATTTAGCACATATGACATGGGAGCACATTTTCCAAGCATTTTACATTTCATTTTCAGATTCAAATTTGGTACGTGAAATGTCTTTGCGATAAAAAGGAACTTATGCCCCTCCACAAGATAAAGCAAGAGGGCTAAACATTCATGATGGCAAATGAGCCTTTTCCATATGATCAATAAGCTAGCTATCCAAGCACAAATTAAGCATAACCAAGCCACTAAAGCATGTCAAGATCATATAAAGGCATTTACACATGATAGAGCATATATGTGACTCTTTTTCAAAAACATAGCCATCAACCATGGATCATAAATCAAGATCATCAAGATCCAAGCCAAACTAACCATAGCATACCAAACAAGCTCACAAAGACATACATATCATTCCATGGTGAACAATGTATATAGGAGAAGCTTTTCCTAACCAAGGATGGCTATACACCATGTTACATATGCCATGCCAAATGCAAGAAATGCACAAAGGAAACTATACATATGCTACAAAGGAGCTCCCACACACCCAACTCTAGAAATCAAACACACACCAAGCTCCCCCCGCAAACGAGTGAAAGTTGCTTGATCTAGGGGTTTGGTGAAAATATCGGCTAGTTGGTCATGTGTGGGTACATGGATCAAGGTTATCCTTCCTTTCTCTACATTGTCTCTCAGGAAATGATACCTCACTTCTATGTGTTTGGTTTTGGAATGGAGCACTGGGTTCTTTGCAATGCTTGTGGCACTGGTGCTATCACATTGAAGTGGGACATGGGCATACTCCTCACCAAAGTCACTCATGGTGTATGTGATCCAAAGAAACTGAGAGCAACAACTAGCAGCGGCAACGTACTCTGCTTCGGTAGTGGATTGAGCAACACTCGACTGTTTGCGGGAATACCAAGACACCAAAGAAGATCCCAAAAACTGGCAAGTCCCAGAAGTGGACTTCCTATCCAACCGACACCCGGCAAAATCCACATCTGAAAAACCATGAAGCGCCAAAGAAGAGGTCGCGGAGTACCAAAGGCCGAAGTCGGGAGTGTGACGCAAGTACCTGAAAATTCGCTTCACCGCTTGCCGATGCGAAGTCCTCGGAGACGCTTGAAAATGAGCGCATAGACATACCGAGAACTGGATGTCCGGCCTCGTCGCCGTCAAGTAGAGGAGTGACCTGATCATGCTCCGGTACACCTTCTGGTCCACATGTTCACCTTCCTCGTCCGCATCAAGAGCTGTAGTCATACTCATCGGCGTCATCATAGCCTTGGAGTCCTCCATCTTGAACTTCCGCACAATGTCCTTGGTGTACTTAGATTGGTGCACAAATGTTCCTTCCTTTGATTGCTTGATTTGTAGCCCGAGGAAGAACTGCAACTCACCCATCATGCTCATCTCAAATTCCCTGCTCATATCCTCTGCAAACCTTGCAACAAGAGAGTTAGACGAGCCACCAAAGACAATATCATCCACGTACACCTGCACAATCAGGATATCTCTGCCCTGCCTAAGTAGAAACAAGGTCTGATCGACCTTCCCCATCTCAAAACCTCTCTCGAACAAGAACCCCCTCAACCTACCATACTAAGATCTAGGCGCCTGGTTCAACCCATAAAACGCCTTCCTCAACTTGTACGCCCGGTGGGGGTACTTCTCACTCTTAAACCCCAGTGGTTGCCTCACATACACTTCTTCCTCCAACACACCATTCAGGACAGCACTCTTCACATCCATTTGGTGCAACTTGAACACTTTAGCCACGGAAAAGGCTAGAAGGATCCTTATCGCCTCCAAACAGGCTACAGGAGCAAAGGTCTCCTCGTAGTCGATCCCCTCCTTCTGACTGAACCCCTGAGCAACAAGCCTTGACTTGTTCCTCACCACTTCACCTTTCTCTCCCTCTTTGGTCTTCCACACCCACTTTGTACCAATCGTCTTACACCCTAGGGGAGGGTCAACCAATTCCCAAACCTGATTCCTCTCAAAGTTCTCCAACTCCTCATGCATCAAATTAACCCAATTATGATCAGATAGTGCGTGTCCAATGTCTTTGGACTCAAAAGTAGCAACAAATGTAGCATGAGCGAAATGAGAATTGTTTCAGACCCTCGACCGTGTAATACGTTCATTCATGTGTGTCGATGATCCTTGAAGCTGGGTGATCCACTTGTACTCGCCGGGGAGGTTCTCGCCTTGATGCTACCTCTCCCTCAACTGTAGCTTCTCCTCGATCTTGATTCATCGTCGTAGGTGTAGGAGAGGGGCCTTCCACCACTGTAGTCGAAGTAGTAGGTACATGTTCAGCCTGGGGCACCACACCGCCATCTTCATCATCTCCAAGTTCATGCTCCTCCTTCTGAAAGATCTCGCCAAGCTCATCATCACCTGCACACTCAAAGACAAGCTGACTACATGGCTATGTCTCGTCGAAGGTTACCTCGCAAGTCTCCATGATTTGGTTAGTTTCAAGATTGAGCACACGATATACTCTAGAATGAGATGCATAACCAAAGAAAATACCATCGACTGACCTAGCCTCAAACTTATCCAACTTCTTCCCTTTCTTTAGAATAAAGCATTTGCAACCAAAGACATGGAAATGACTCAGCTTGGGTGTGCGACCGTGCATCAACTCGTAGCAGGTTTTCTTCTTATGCACTATGAGGTAGATCCTGTTCGACACATAGCACGCGGTATTCACCGCCTCAGCCCAGAACCTTCTCGGAGTCCTATGCTCATCAAGCATTGTCCGAGCCATCTCCCACAAGGTCCTGTTTTTCCTCTCCACAACACCATTCTGGGGAGGCGTATATGGACTCGAAAACTGGTGTTCAAGACCCAAGTCGTGGCAAAAGGTTTCAAAACGAGAGTTTAGAAATTCTGAGCCATTGTCACTGCGGATTGCTCGTATGGCATCTCCATGCCTCTCGTTCCTCAACCTCAAGACAAGATCTCGAACAAAACCAAACGTCTCCCCCTTATCCTCGAGAAAGAACACCCACACATACCGAGAGTAGTCGTCCACCACAACAAGGACATACCACTTCCCACCCGCAGATCGCACACGAGCTGGGCCAACAAGGTCCATATGGAGCATCTCACATGGACGCTTAGTCATCACATCGGTGAGAGGCGGGTGAGAGGAGGCTACCATCTTGGCACGCCTACAAGGCGCACAAACCAACTCTTTCTCAAGCCTCAACCGTGGCAATCCTCAAACTAAAATGAGTTTACTCAAGCGAGACAAAAGGTCAAAACTCAAGTGACCCAACTTCCTATGCCACTTCCACAACTCACTCGAAGAACCAGCCAAGAAACAACGCTCCACACCAGAAGACTGTGAAAAATCAGCTCGAAACACCTGACCCTCAGGAACGACCATACAGACAAGGTCCCCTCGAGAGTCCAAAATCCGAGAACCACCAGGCCGAAACAACACCTCAAAACCCTCATCCAACAGCTGGGACACAAAAAGCAAATTGTACCCAAGCGATTGAACAAGAGCAACACGCCTGAGAGTGATCTTGTCACTCACCTTAATCTCAACTTCTGAAAGCACACGCCCTCTCCCATTGTCCCCAAAAGTGATGTACCTCCTTGTCACCTCCGGAACGAGACTTGAGAACCACCCCTTGTCTCCTGTCATATGCCTCGAGCAACTGGAGTCAATCAACCAAATGTTCTTCAAGTCTCCCACCTAAAATTCAAAAACAAGCACGTGAGCGAACAAACGACTCAGCACTGGGGTTAGTACCAAAAGGTAAAACCAGTGCCGAGCCATTTGCTCAAAAGTGGGGTTAGCACACTCCAAACCTTCTTTCCTACCAAAGCTACCTCCACGAATACCACCACGGGAACCACTATGAGGGAACCATCCCTCTCTAACTGGAGGAGGACCAAAACCACGAAAGGAAAACCGTGGACCGTCCCTCCTCTCCATCTCAAAGCTAGGACCCCTCCCATCCCCGTATTGAGCACGAGGGGGAGAACGCCTAGCAAACTGACCTCCTGCAAACTCTCCAGCCCAACCACTAGAACCATGACCTCCAGAAACAAACCTCGCACCTGTACGAGCACGAAACCCGAACTGCTGCCTATCCAGGCCTGCACCGGTCTGACCGGTGCCCCTCACCGGTCTGACCGGTGTAGCGCAGCCGGCAGCGCCTCCAACCAGCTTTCGCTCTCCCCAAGCCGGAACTGTCCTCACTAGCCTTGGCCCTGAGCATCTGCACACAAGGCTCAAGTACACCATTGGAAGGGTGGTACTTGTCCTTGTTAGCCCACTCCTTCGTCATTCTCTCCTCTCGCCTCCTCTTGAAGCAAAACTCATTCTTATGACCATCTCTCCACAATAGCCACAACAAAGCCTCACAAGATTGGGTTTAGGTTTAGGTTTGGGTTTGGGTTTGGGTTGTGGCTGATCACTTGGTTTCTCTCCACTCGGCTTGTCAACCGGTTTCTCCTCACTAGCCTTCTCACTCTCTTTTCCAAAGAACACTTTTCCCGAAGTGCTCACAAACTTGATTGGCTTTTGGAAATCATTCGTTTGTGGAGGAAACACGGGTGGAGCTGGGGTTGTGTCTAGTCGGTTCCTAAGATTGTTAGGTTTAGGAGGGAAATCATTTTTGTGGTGGGTTTTCGGTGGCTCTGGAATGTTTTCTCCACTTCCCCTACCAACCTTGTTTGCCCCAAGTCCCTCACCATTCTGCCTCTTGAATGTCTCGATCATTATCCTCAACTGAGGCTCATGACCAGACAACCAACCCATCAACATTCTCAGCTCATCATTCTCATCCTGCAAACGATCAACATAATGTGCAAGTTCCAAATTCTTCAAAGCATGCATTTCACAGGTAGAGCAAGATGTAGGAATTGGTTCTTTCAACTTAGCCTCAAGAGAAGCAGTGTAAGCATGCATCTCATCAATTTTACCATGCAAGACAGGGCAAGAAGTGCAAGAACCTAGCAAAGCAGGTCTAGACTTAAGCTTAGCCACTTCAACCTTAAGCACATCTAGTTCCTCACACTTGATTGCATGCTTTTCCTTAAACAAGGCAAGATCAGTAAGGAAAATAGAACAATCAGCACATTCAACTTCATCAGAAACAACAGGTGAAGCTTTCAGAGAGTCAATTTCAAGCTTAGCATCCAAATTATGCGTTTCTAGCTCAGCCACTCTAGTCCTAGCATCCTCAAGTGAAGACCTAAGCTCTTTCCTCATTTTCTTAGCCTCTCTAAGCATGTCATCACGATTATCAAGCAACAAGCCAAGCCGTTCATTCTCCCGACACAAGAAGGGGAGTTCATCACGCACCTCGTTGTCGGAGTCAGAGTCCGAGTCACTTTGTGTGCTCTTCTTGCTGCCAGAGCTCAGGGCCATGGTGCAAAAGCCGTCTCTAGCGAAGCAGCTCAGCCCGCTCAAGTTCTTGGACGACTTCCTGCCCTTGCGACAATCACCTTCATCTTCACTACTGCTTGAGCTCGAGGTGGAGTACGCGGAACTGGAGCCGACGTCGCTTGCTCCAACCATTGCTCGGGCCTTGCCTCGGCTCTCCTTCTTCCTCGACCGTCGCTCGTCCTTGTGCTTGTTCTTGTGCTTGCTCTTGTGGTCACGCCTTGACCGGTACTTGCCATCCTTCCTTGACTTGTTCTTGTAGCCATCCTTGTTCTTGACCTTCTCCGGGCAGTTGACGACGAAGTGTCATGGCTTGCCGCACTGGAAGCATGTCCTCGTGTTCCTCCTCATGTTCACCCGGTTCTCGTGCAGCCTCTCGAACTTCCTCGTCAGCAACGCCAACTCGTCCTCTCCAAGCACATCGAACTCCTCATCTGGCATAGACATCAAAGAAGACAAAGAGAACATTCTGGTGGATGGGTTAGTGTTAGCCTTTCCTTTCGAACCACCGACGAGGGCAAGACTATGAGAGTCAGTCGGGCGCTCGAGCTTGGCTGTCATGCCCCTATCCACCTCAGCCGACTTGACCTTCAAGAACATCTCGTTCACCGTTAGAGTGTCATACTTCGCCGACTCCACAATGGCCTCGAACTTTCCTCCCAAATCGTACGATCCAAAGAGTGTAAGAGCTTGACAGCTCTATCATATCATCGTACGGGAGCATGTCCACATTGGCCCTCATGTTGTTCACAACCACCGTGAACCTCTGAAACAAGGCATCGATGGACTCACCGGGGAGATGAGTGAAGTTCTCATACTCTCTCCGGTAAATCGCATACATCCGAGCCTGAACCTGGGCATTCCCAACATGAGCTTCCTTCAACACCGACCAGATTCTACAAGCCAAGTGCTCGGTGTGCACCTGATCGAACTTAGGCTGACACAAAGCACGAAACAAGTAGTCGACCGCCTTATTGTTGGCGTCGAACATGTCCCTCGATCCTGGAGCAAGGAAGTTCATCGGCTGGACATAACCTGTGTCCACCGTGACATCCCAAAGGATCTGACCCTTTCCACGGAGGAACGCCACCATCCACTTACTCCACATCTGGTAGTTCTTGCCATCGAAGTGTGGAGGACCCGAACCCCGTTCCTGGTACGCCATCCTTGGATCTTAGACTGGTTAGAGTCAATCAAGACCAGTAACCGGCTCTGATTCCACTTGAAGGACCGATACGGCGAACCAGAGAGGGGGAGAGTGAATGGGAGCCGGTAAAAATTCTTCTCGAAGGAGATGGAGACTCCAAGAAGACGAACACGGCTTCCAACACACGTCTCCGACTCACTACCCAAGTTGGCCAAGCCCACGCAGCCACTGAAGTGCTACTGGACCTAGGAACCACCAAACAACCTTCCGAGCCAAAACACACCAACACGCACAGCGGAAACTTGCACGACTTGCTGCCTGTGCTGCACCGGTTAGACCGATGGCCTGCGCCGGTCAGACCGGTGACACCGGTCAGACCGGTGAACAACGCCGGTCAGGCCGGTGGCTACAGCAGCCGCACAACAAGTGTTCCAGAGAGCCTCAGTGATTTCTCTAGGCCCTAGAACAAAAACACCCCAAAACACAACCTGCACGGAAGGAAGACCCTACACAAAACCTAACAAAACAACTCCAAACAGACCAAGAACTGACCAACAGCACCAAGACCCAAAGACACACGAGTCAAGCAGTTCACGCGAAGCAAATCCCACAAGTGGCTGACACCGGTCAGACCGGTCAAGAGCACCGGCCAGACCGGTGTAAGCAGCTCGGGATGAACAGCACCCACGGGTCAACTCCTCCAAATCCAAACTTCGATCTCCCGAATCGCTCCACGGACTTGAACAAGACTTTGGGGATAGTAGGAACACCTCATGAGGAGTCCATAGCCAAGATTTTGTCCACCAAAACTTGCCAAATCAAGAGGAATCAAAGAAATCCCGCCAAGAACTCCTATAACCCTAGAACACCCAAAACCCCAAAATAGAGCCCCTTAACTCACGGATTTGGGTGGGGAATCAAAGGCAAAAGAACCACGAAGGGTTCACACGAATTTCCCCCATCAAATCCCCAAGAGTAAGGTCCCGAAAACACACCGAGAAAACCACCAAGAGAGGGCTCCAAAAATTACCAGCAAGAACAACTGGGAACAACACAACATAGCCTTGAGGAACCACGCTGAATCATCTATACATACCAAGGAGGTTCATACAAGGTCTAGCTTACCGCCCGATCATCCAACCCTCTCACAAAATCTCACCATGAAGCTCTCAAGCTAGTCCTATAGAAATCCTAAGAAAATAGGAAGGGAAAATAGGAGCAAATGAACTAGGGTTCCAAGAGATGTCTGCCATCCTCTCACCTCTTGGGTTATATAGGAGGCAACCGAAAGTCTAAAATACCCTTACTTAATAACTAGGGATAAAAGCCCCTCAAGGGCGGTTTTGGAAGTCTTCAGATTTTCTCCATCGGACGGATGCCCGGCGACCGCACCCTGCTTAGCCTCGACGCAAGCCATGCGATCCCGACGAGTGTCCTCCGATTTGAAGATTCCAGACTGCGTCGTCGTACGCTGGTTAGACTGGTGCTCCTCACCGGTCAGACCGGTACCCACCGATCGACCGGCCGGAGCCGTCGCAAAGCACCGTCTTCGGTTCTTCGGTCTTGGCTTTGTGGATCAACCAAGGAACCCAGTGGTTTTCTGGTGAACCACTGGAAACCCCGCGAACTCGGTGTAGCCTCCGCCAATCACCACTCATGACTCGGCTCCCACGAAGTCCCAGCTCGACCTTGGTTTTGAGGCTCTACCAAGAAACCGTCCACGACTTCATCTTGTTGTTCATGCCACCATGCGGTCCGCACTTGACCCCGCTGGACACCGGGTCCCTCGAATGAAGCCTACTTGTCTTCTCCACACCTGGAGGCCTCACCGGCGACGACCTTTCGCGCTTGTTCTTCACCTGCACCAACACCAGTCAAGCCGCAACCTGCACCTGCAATACTTAGCCAAGAATCAGTCCACACAACGTTGTCAATCACTCATCACACAAGGAAGAGACCATCCACCGGTCCTCGAACCACACATGGTCCTCAAAAGTTTTGGTACGTCTTACCGGGTTGAACTACTAAGTGTTAGTTATGAAAAGATTGATGCAAGAGATGTCTCGTCTAAGCTTTTAACATTATGGAATTCATCTAAAATCATGGGTGAAACAGGAGAAGTATCCTCAGAGCAAATATCTCCACCGCTTATCGGGACTCCTGAAGATTTGCCACCTATGACGCCTCCTAGTCGGGTTACTATTGAGATGCTTACCCGAAAAGGTTCATGAATTTGATTGCTTCTTTTATCTGTGTTTTTATCTCGAACCTTGGAATTTCTTACTTACTTTTGTTTTTATGAATTTTCCAGATTTCGAAAAACTTCTTCAGACGTACCTTGCTGACAAAATTGAAGAGTATCAGAGGGCTTATTCGCTGAAAGCTTCTCATCTTGGGAAAGTCGCCTCGCAACGTTTAGTGGAACAAGAAAAGATCAACAAGAAGTTGTCTGAGGAATCGAAGAAACTAAAGCGTGTCTTCAACTTGTCTCGAGCTGCTAACTCAAACCTTGAGAAAAAAGTTGCCGAATTGGCTGACGCTTTGAAGAAGTGTCAAGATGAGAAGAAGGTCGCTGAGGAGGCTGTCAAAAATTCAAGAAAAGATTTTGAAAAACTTCAGAAAACACATGGCGATGACTTGAAATTGATTGAAAACCTTCGCAAGGATTGTGACAAGTCCTCCAAAGCTGCCGAAGATCTTCGAGTTAACAACGCTGATCTCGCAAAGACTCTCAGTAGTAAGGAGCAAAAAATTCAAGAAGTTGAGAAAGCCCTGGCTAACCGGAGAGAAGCTTCAGAGAAAGAAATTTTTGAGATTAGAAATAAGCTTGAGCTTCTGTTCAAAGAATACGGAAAGCCCTAAAGAACTTTGGTGTTCGTCCTGCTCCATTCCCCGCTGACACGGGAATCTCCGATTTCATGAAATGGATTGGCACTGAGTTCAAGGCACTTCTTGGAGTCATTTCCGGTGCGAGTGATTTCGCCACAGCGTTCTCAGTTGAAAGCATTTTGAAGCTGCTCCATGATTTTGACTGTGCTGATCTTGTGAAGTTTCGCGAGAAACTCTCACAATTTCCCGACGCTTCAAGCACTTCGAGACTTCGTCCCAACGAAGATGTCTTGGCTATTAAAGGCAAATTTGTGAGAGAATTCTGCTCACCAGTGGGAAAGAAGTTGCCAAGAACATCGCTCGTGCTAAGCTTGACCAGGTTAGTTTCTTAGAAAACATTGTTGACTTCTTCAAATTTATGAATTTTCTGTCTTTTGGTTTTTCTTAGATTTCTTCCTTTGCTTTTTTTAGTTGATTGAAGAGGAGAAGCGAGGGAAGAGCATCGCACCGCCAGAGTCTTCTTCTGAAGATGAGGATGATGAAGGCACAGACACTGAAGGAGAAGATTTTGGCGAAAACGGTAGCGATAGTAGCAACATCGACAGTGATGTTGAAGAAAGCTCTGGACGCGAGGAATCTTCTCCGAAGGTCGATATCACTAGCTGAGATAGTCGAAAAACTTGCCCATTGAGGCGATTTGTACAAATATGTAAATTCGTGGGTCTGTGATACTTTATCTGAACAATCTGTCTTGTAAACTTTAACCTACGCAGGTCCTGCAAGTTGGGCCTGCGCAGGATGTGCTGCCGTTGCGGATTCATCGTGGGAATATGATTGTTAGTGGCAAAGCATGGCGACTGTTCAAAGAAACTCACCTCGAACGAGATTTTTCCGACTTTTGTCTTGAAGTCTCACTTAAGTTTTCGATGAACTATTTCGGTCTTTCTTCGTTCTTTCTTCTTTGTGAGGATTGCAGTCCCACTGATGCAGCTTCAAGTTCTTCGAAGATTTTGAAGACGGAGCCCCTTAGCCCAATCACTACTGGACTCGACTTTGCTTATGCCAGTGATGTTGTTGAGAATAATAGTCGCGATCCAGGACACATTGTTGAACTTTCGTATTAAAAGTTGTGCATCCCTGACGTAATTGTAATAATACCTTATCGAAATTTTTATGCAACCAAGGCAATAAAGACGTTTTTCTTGAGAAAAAACATCACCCTCCCCCACCTTGCCATTTTGCATGAAAAAATTTTGAGGCAGAATGAGGAAGTTGGAGTTCTCTCTTACTGTTTTGCTCATCGAAATGTCTGTGAATTTTTCGCTAATTTTGAAATCTCAAGAGATGTAACGCAAGTCGACAAAATTTGTTTCACGAATTTTGTGGACTTAGCTCACCTGGCACACTTGCCCTGGTTGATATCGCAACCTTCAGTTGCTTCAACCATGATTATTTACGAATCTTTACTCGAGCCCCTTGCCTCTTGAAAGGAAATTAATCATCGTAAATGTAATTCGTGAACTTCACAAAAATTCTTTAACAAGAACATATACACTTGACTGGTCGCAATTCTCAATTATTTTTGAAACTTTTGGCAAACATCCCTTCATGGTGGGAACTAGGCCACGACTTATTGTTGTCTCGGGCCTTTCGGTGGGAATCCCTTTGGCGGTGGGATTTAGGCCACAACTTGTTGTTTTCTCAGGCCTTTTGGGTGGGAATCCCTTTGATAGTGGGATTTAGGCCACAACTTGTTGTTGTCTCATGCCTTTCGGTGGGAATCCATTTGACGATGGGATTTTAGGCTTTCACAGAGTCTTTGGCTATCACGAAGCCTTTACACAAAATTTTCCTCTTTCACGATGGAATTTCGGCTATCACAAAGCCTGTCACGAATTTTTCTTTCACACAATGGAATTCTGGCTATCACGAAGCCTCTTTCACGAACTTTTCTTTTTCACGATGGAATTCTGGCTATCAAGGAGCCTTTCGCACAAAATTTTTCTTTTTCACGATGGAATTCTGGCTATCACGAAGCCTTTTTCACTAACTTCTCTTCTGGCTATCACGGAGCCTTTTCACGAACTTTTTTTCACGATGGAATTCTGGCTATTAAGGAGCCTTTCACACGAACTTTTTCTTTTCACGATGGAATTCTGGCTATCAAGGAGCCTTTCACATGAACTTTTCTTTTTCATGATGGAATTCTGGCTATCAAGGAGCCTTTCACATGATAAAATTCATAAAATGCACAAATTGGGGGAAGACTCTTTTCATATATATCACAAAGAGTATTTACACAGGACCCGCCTCGTTAAAAACCTTGCCTCTTGATTTAGAGACCCTTTGAACGGAAAAGAGTACAATCCTTCTTATTCTAATGAAATTGCGAAAAGGAAAGCAAATGTTTTTGTTCCCGAAATCACTTATACATTCGTGATCGGGTCTTGTTTTTCTAGAATGCAAACTTGCGAAAAAGAAAATGTCGGGGACAGCCCTAGGGGTCCCCTTTAACAACTGGGAAATCCCCACTTAAAACCCGCAACAAAGCCAAACACACTTTGCCTAACCATGCAGGATACGGCCCATGCCGCGGGGACCCCAATGGCCCACCAAGGCGGCCCTCTCAAAAATCCCCTCGAGCAGGCTTCGCCTCGCTCGAGGATGCACGCCTCCCTCAGGCGGGCTCCGTCCCGTTCGAGGGGGTGCGCTTCCCTCGAGCAGGGTCCGCCTCGCTCGAGGACCCGCTCCCTCTCGAGCAGGCTCCGCCTCGCTCGAGGGTCCGCCCCGCCCTCGACCGGGGCCCGCCTCGCTCGAGGGCGCCCGCACGCGTGCGCCTACTCCCGTACGCGGGCATTTAACGCCCGACACCGGCGGGACGGCGCCATCATGCGCTCGGGGCTCGCGCCCCGCACCGCCGCACCAACTCCCCAGAAGGGAGCCCATCCCCATCACCGTGGGGGGGGGGGACCGTGCAACGCGCGGGCCGGTGCCGTCCCGTGACGCCGCCCGCCGCTCCGTATGGGTAACGCGCCGAGCCCTCGCAGGGGGGCCGGCTGCACCCTCGATTTGCTTTCTTGTGACCCCGGGGGTTAGGGTGGAGGCGCTAGGCCGGTGGGGACGCCATCCCCGCCACCGGTGACGCGCATGGCCGCCGCCCCCGCGCGTACGAACCGCATGCCGGGCGCTGTGGCAACGGTTCTGGCGCTGCGGAGCGTACGGGAACGGAACGTCGCCCTGCCTGCCACTGTGCCTCGTACGGACCGACGTCAGCAGCTCCCTCGAGCCTATCAGGAGACACCACAGCCAGCCGCCGCCCTTCTACCCTCGAAGCCGCTACTGTTCGGGTACAAGATAGGCCATGATGGCCAGATCGCTGCAAGGATCGTCCGGACGGCCGCCCACTCTATAGCATAGCACGCCACGCCCCTTCACGTAGCTAAATAGCGCGGCGCACATGTGATTCGCTCCCTCCTTGATCTATAAATAGGGGACGAACCCCCCCTGCCGCGGGGGGAGAGAGAGACACAACACAACAGGAGATAGGCTACGCCACGCACTTGCTCTCCAATTCTCCCACAACATCTTCAGCCACTGCACCAGGGACTTGGAAGCTACGCTTCCTCTCCCGCCTTTCTTGTAGCAGCCCCACTACAGGCACTCCCGGTGCTGAGCAATATAGTGCCACGAGCACACCCCTGCTGGACGTACGGCCCCCTCGGCCGGAACCAGGATAAACTCTGTGTCCCTTGTTGCTTAGCATCGACCATTGAGGGATAGACCTCGGCGCTTTCTACTGGTTAGTGTCGGGACCATATTCCGCACCGACAGAAAATACTTTAAAGTAAATCTATCTAACCCTGGAATTCTCAAGGGTAGTACCTTTTCAGGCTGTCAGCATTCCACGACTATGGTAACTCTTCGCCAGTTTCTTCTAGCAAACGAAAAGCCCCTGACATGTCTGTTTCCATTACTATGTATGGTCCTTCCCAAGATTCATGGAGTTTCCCAGGGTTCTCCCAGTTCTTCTTTCTTTTCAAGACCAAGTCGCCAGTTTTGATGTCTTTTCTAACTACTTTCTTGTCCTTCCATGCCTTAGTTTCCTTTTGGTACTTCTCGATGTTTTCAGCAGCTTTGAGAATTGTAAACCCAATCATATCTTTTTCTACTTTTTGGTCAACTTCTTTGATTTCTTTTGCTTTCAGCACTCTCATGCTTTCATTCTCTATTTCCTCAGGTGTCATTGCTTCAGTGCCAAAGAGTAAACGAAAAGGTGTGAAACCTGTCGCTCTCGATACAGTGGTGTTATGGGACTAGATTATTTTCGGCAATTCATCAACCCATTTGCCCTTCTTTTGGTCAAACAAGCATTTCTTGATTCCTGAGAATATTAGCCCATTTGCCCTTTCAATTGCTCCGTTAGACTGCGGATGATACACTGATGAGAATTTCGCCTGAGTGCCCAAGAACTTGCAATATTCTTTGAAAGTGTAACAGAGAATTGTTTCCCATTGTCAATAGTCAGTTCTCTCGGAACTCCAAATCTGCAGATTATGTTTTTCCAGAAGAACTTCTGAATTGTTGGTGCCTTGATGTCCGCGAGTGGTTTTGCTCCACCCATTTCGTGAAATAGTCCACAGCAACAGCTGCAAATCTACAGTTTCCTTGAGCTGCTGGTAGCGGTCCAACTAGATCCATTCCCCACCTTTGCAGAGGCCATGATGGTGGAATTAGTTGGACTAACATTGAAGGTAGGTTTTGTTGATTCACCGTTTTCTGACATGCTTCACATTGTCGAACTAGTGTTTTCGCATCAATGTTTATGGTAGGCCAATAGAACCCTTGCTTTATTGCCTTGCCTGCTAGGGCCCTTGTGCATATGTGTGCACCACAGAATCCTCTGTGAATTTCTTTGAGAAGTTCGATGCCTTTTTTGGAGGTTATGCACCTTAGCCACGACTCAGTAACTCCCGATTTGTACAGCTCTCCATTGACTACTGCATAGCCCCTGGCCCTTTGCTTCAAACTCTTTTCTTCCAATTCGCCTTGTGGTTCATAATGACCCCTCAGGTATGCCATGATTTCTGCTCTCCAATCGGGAGTTTCCACAACACTTACGATTTTCGCCTCTTCTTCCTTGATAGATGGTTCTTTGATGATTTCAAAGAACACATCTTGAGGCATTGCTTGATTTCTGACTGCTACTTTGGCTAGCTTGTCCGCTTCATTATTGTCATGTCTTGGAATGTGCTGTACTGAATATCCCTTGAAATGTCTTTCCATTTCTCTGACTTTTTCAAGATATTTCATCAGAACAGAATTTTTTGCTTCGCTCTCTTTCTCGATATGTTCCTGGATAACTTTGGAGTCTATCTTGATGATAAAGTTTTGCTGACCAAGAGCTTTGATCTTTCTCAATGCCTAGAGTAAATCTTCGTACTCTGTTCTGTTGTTCGTAGAATGCTCATCTTTCGCGAATATGAGTTGAGCTGCATATCTTATCACAACTCCCATTGGAGATGTTACGACCGCCGAAATTCCGACTCCCTTGTGACACCAAGGTCTATCACACTGTACTACCCAAGGTGTAAGCATTTCTTCGTCAAGATTTTGGGTTGGCGAAGTCCAGTCTACGACAAAATCTGCTAGGACTTGCAATTTTATCGCGCTTCTTCTCTCGAAGTCTACGATATACTTTGAGAGTTCAGCACCCCATTTGATGATTCGAGTGGATGCTTCTCTATTTGCAAACAAATCATTCAGTGGTTGGTTTGTGATGGCTCTTATTCTATGACCCTAGAAGTAGTGTCTTAGATTTCTGCAACCATGATGACTGCATATGCTATCTTCTCTAGCCTCTTGAGGACTTTTGGCTTGTAGTGCTCGGAGACGCCTGAGGACTACTCGACAAGGCCACTGGTTAGGTTATAAATAGAGGCCGAAACCCTTAGGGTTGTCCATCCACCACTGTCACAGCCACTGGTCGCCATCCTTCCATTCGTGCTACTGCTGCCGCACCGTAATCTGTAGATCCACGCACGCGTCGCCACTGCTCGCCACCAGTGAAGCCCCTGAGCGGATGCGAGTGAAGACCCCGCACACTTGGAGGATGAAGTCTTCTCCGTCCAAGGGCGCGAAGATTGGTGCCGGTGCCGGGAAGAAGAGATCCCGCAATGAGGCGGAGGGATCTGCCCAGGGGTCAACGCCGCCGACGTCTCCCCCGCGGCCCAATCCGAACAAGGAGTGGAAGAAATCCAAGGTGAAGACTGAAGATCTGCTGGTGCTGGTGAACAACGGGTTCCTCCGGGAGAAGGAGATGGACATGTGGCGCACCGCCGCGGGCGACCCGTACTCGATGGAGAAGAACCCCGACGAGGTCCCCATGTTCGCCCGTTTTGTGGAGCGTGGACTTGCACTCCCGGCGAGCGACTTCTTCAAGGGTCTTCTCAAGTAATACGGTATCGAGTACTTGAACTTGAACCCCAATGGCATTTTTCACGTCTCCGTCTTTGTCCACTTCTGCGAAGCCTTCTTGGGGATCAAGCCCCACTGGATCTTGTTCCGGAAGTTTTTCCGTCTGAAGCCGCAGCCCAGTGCCAATGACCCGAGGGTAGTCGGAGGAGCCGAAATCCAGATGCATGAAGATGCCGCCGACCAGTACTTGGCGTACAAGCTCATCGACTCGAACCAAGACTGGAAGGCCAAGTGGTTTTATGTCACGAACCACCACCTGGAGCTGCCGAAGCCCAGCGGGAAGCAGCCGAAGCATCAGGCGTGGTGGAACACTGAGCCGACGATGCAGGAGGCTATCCAACTACCCGAGTTGTTGCGGAAAATTAAGGCTCTGAGAGAAGCTGGGCTGAGGGCCGAACAAGTGGCCTTCAGCTTCATGAAGAGGAGGGTGCAGCCACTGATGGCACGCGACACCCTCGGGTACCAGTACACGGGCGACGACGACACGTCGAGAATGCCCGGGAACGAAGTCGATGATGAAGACATTGTCGAGAGGCTGGGCAGGATATTCAGGGATATGCCATCGTACAGACCCTGCCTAGTCCCTGAGTACTACGCAGCTCGTCCACTGAACAAGGTTAGTAGCCGATGACCTCTGTCTCCGAGTACTGATTAGATTGAAGCAGTCGCACTAACCCGAGTTGTTTGCTGCGGGTTGACATTACGAAGTTTGTCTTCGACCCACCTCCCCCTCCCCAACTTGTAGATATTCCAGAGGAGGGCAAGGGCAAGGACAAAGAATGCCATGAAGTTAGCGAAGGTGACGACACTGTCACCATAGAAGATATGACCGACGAGGAGGATGGGGAGACGCTCCAGGAGCGGTTTCAACTGCCATCCTGGTTCAGCCGACCTGGTCTACCCCACATCCCCCTCATTGAAGATCCATCGACTGGCCTGGAGGCTAGTCTCCCTGCGTCGCCAAGGAGGCCGCGCAATGTGGTGTGCAAACGAGTCGCCAAGAAGTTGAAAGTGACAGAGACTACGTCCCAAGAGGCCAGTTCCTCGAGTAGAGTAGCCGAGTACTTGTCTTAGAGTGTTGTATGCTGACAATTTGAATTCTGAGTTGACGCAGGAGATTCCATCATCCGACCCCGTTGATCAAGGGGAAGGAGATGACTGGGACACGGTGGGTGAGCCGACTGAAAGGAGCCGCAATCCAGCCCCCACCATAGAAGAGCTTGTGGCACAGATGACACAACAGACGACGAGAGTTGTCGAGCAGCAGGTGTTGGCAGAGGAGAGCAGGCTAGAGCCCAACACGACTACTGGAGCCGAAGAGCCAGGAGAAGCACAAGCTGCAGAAGAGGCGCTCGCAGAAGTCGGGCTCGTAGACATCGCCAGCATACTTGGAGCTCCGACCGTGACCGTTGTCCGGTCTAGCTTGTAAGTGAAAACCTTCCTGAGTAGTACTTGTAGCTTGGTAATCTTACTTGGTTGACCACCAATTTTTCACTGTGCAGGAAGTCCACTGATTTGTCCTGGGAAGGAGAGGAGCCCAGCGCGGCAGCAGCTGAACAAAATTCGACGCTTGCTGTCGAGGAGTCCACTCCCCTCCCTCGGGCCGAAACCGTGGCGGCGGGTGTAGAAACTACGCCGCCGGAGGCCACTGTAGTAGAAGGTAAGTAGACCACGACGGTGCCGTCTGCCCCGTGTAGTAGTCATAGCCCCCGGATACTGATATCATGTGGCTTGTCTTGACAGGAGCACAAGTCGAGGGGACCGCAATCCCCGAAGCCGTGCCGGTAGAAGGCGTCGTGCCTGAAGCCGAGATTACCGCAAGAGCAGCATCTGAGCCTGCAGAGACAGCAGCCTTGTTGGGGGGATTCGGAATCAAGCCTTTCGTATACCTAAAAAATAGAGAGCGGCCATGCGAAGGGTGCCGGCAGCAAAACCCCAGAAACAGCGGATTCCATTTCCACCCTCCGGGCGTTGCGTTTTGGCTGGCACCCTTCATCACCAACGAAGCCATCAAACGAATCCAACATGGCACAGGGTGTCGAATTCTCGCTTGACAGCTTATTCCGAGACGAAACCTCCGGGGCGAATATTGTTCACTCCGGGAGCCTCGGCCTGGTTTTCGCACAGGGGGTTTCGTCGTTCCTAATACTTAACCAGTTTAAACTTGAGTATTGTGTTCGTTTTAGGTAACGTAGAAGGCTAGGCGAAAGGGAGATCTCTAAAGGGCTCGGGAGGGGTTTTCACCCCGACAAGCGCACGTGATAAGAGCTGGAAAGGCGCCGCGATTTGCGGCGTGACATCATGAAGCGCCGATTACGTGGAGACCCAATTGGAGATTACCCGAAGATAGCCTAGCACATTCTGTTTAGATTCGTTTTACACGAGGGTGTTCTCGGAAATGTAAAAGTCCGCCCGCCTCCCTATAAAAGGAGACGGACCGGCACTTGTAAAGGGGATCGACTTTTGAGAAATCAACTATTGTGAAAAGAACTTTTGGCTGTCCTTTGTTCTGTGTTCTGTGTTTTGGTTCTTGAGCTTTTGTTTCCCTTCATTGTTCGTTTGCGAGAGCTGCGGCTTTCCTCACAACAATTGGCGCCCTCCGTTTGTGTTTGGCTCGAGTATCAAACCCAGAATGTCCACAAGGAAGAAGAGAACCACCGTCAATTCCACCAAAGGGGCGTCGTCCTCCTTGGACGAGGAGCCAAATCTCTCAGCTATGCTCACCCAGGGAGAGGCGCTCCCAGACCCTAGCCCAACGCAGGAGGCGGAGCTGGCCAAACTGCGCAAGGAGGCTGAGGAATTGGCCAGAACCAAGAAACGGCTCCTAGCAATACAGCACGAAGCAGAGATCCAAAAACAAAAAGCAGAAATCGCTAGCTTAAAGGAAGAACTGCGCGCTCTAAAACCAAAACAATCCTTAAACTTCACCCAACCTTCACCCGAATACACAGTTCCTAGCCAACCCAATTTCAATGAGCGCACCGAGTTTTTCACCCAGCCCCCTCCGCACACCACCTTCAGCTGCAACCCCTTCGCGAGCCCTTTTGAATCTGGTCCCTCGCACCAAGACATTCACACCATTCGCATGAGACCATGGGACCCCAAAGCCCCCTTGTCTCAAGAGATTCAAATCACTCCATGGCCGCAAACTTACAGGCCAGTTCCACTGCCTAGATTCTCGGGCCAGTCTGACCCAAGGCAATTTCTAATGAGCTACGAAGCCGCCATCCTTTCGGCCGGCGGTGACGACTCCGTACTGGTGAAATCTTTCATCATCGCCGCTGATGACGCGGCAGCACAGTGGTATTCTTTGTTAAGCCCAGGCGTGATTCACGGATGGGATGATCTGAAGCAGCGAATCCTCTCAAACTTCCAAGGTTTCCAGCGTCCAGAGCTTACAGAGAGTGACCTTTTCTCCTGTAAGCAGAAGGACAAGGAATCTCTTCAAAACTACTTCAGAAGATTTGTGCATTTAAGAGCCCAGGCACCAAATGTCTTGGACGCTGTCGCTATCAACGCAGCCATTGTGGGTTTAAGAGCCGGTCAATTTCGCTCACATCTCATGCGCGAAAGGCCCAAAACTATCCAGCGCCTCTACGAAGAATTCGAGAGGTATTGTCGCTCAGACAATGACTTCAGAATGTGCATGGAAGAGCAATCCCAGCAGAAAAAGTCTGCGAAAGCCAATCAACCCAGCGAGAGGGAATGGCTCAACCCCAGAAACACCTCTCATACCAATCCTCGGGGCGTTTTCGGCCTGGATGGCGAAAACACCCAAGAAAATCCTTGCCCGCAGGTTGATTCACAGAGCCTGGTCCCAAGCCCACCTAGTCCCCCTCACCCCAGTCAGGGAGGAGGCCGCAGGGGCGGAAGAGGTGGAGGCAGGGGTAGAGGTCGAGGCAGAGGCCGAGGCCATAATGAGAAAAGGAAATGGTATTGCATTTTCCACAAGGAAAACGATGACCATAGCTCAAACTACTGGCCAGACAAGAAAAGATTCGAAGCTATCCTCGAAGAAGAGAGGAAGGAGAAAGAGAGAGCGAGTGCTGTAAACCATTCTGCTCCGGCCTGGCAAAATCCTAGTTTTGGGAGAAACTCTTTCGCAAACCCATTCCAACCACCTCAATACCAACCGTCGCCACCCAGCTACCCCCAGCTTCCGCCTTGGCAATCACAAACTTTCCAAGCTCAAAACATCGAGCGCAGGCCCGTCGAGCAACATCCTATCCCTCCCCCACCCCCTCCTTACAAAGGTCCCTCAGCTCCGCCGCTCCCAGCCAAGCTCGAGGGGCAGAGCGACCCCTTGCCATCTGTCGGTACCATAATGCCTATTTCAGGGGGCTCCGCTCTGGAATTCGAAACCAAGAAGGAACGGAAACACTAGTTTCGTGAGGTGCGAAACATCTGTGTGGAGGGAAGAGTAGAAAGAACAAGGTGGTCTCACATCCCGATTACCTTCTCGGAGGAGGACGTGAGGTTGCAAGGTTTCCCTCACAACGACGCTCTCGTGATAGAAGCCAATATAGCGAGCTGGACTCTGGGAAAACTGTTGGTGGACAATGGTTCATCAGCAGACATCATTTTTGCCGATGCCTTTGACAAGATGGGGCTTAATAGAGATTTGCTGCAACCACCAGACACACCTATGTATGGCTTCGGATGGCGTGTCATTCATGCATTGGGCAAGGTGGTCCTCCCTGTATCTTTCGGCACAGTCCAAAACGCCAGAACCGAGTATTTATCCTTCGACATTGTAGAAATGTACTATCCATACAATGACATCTTAGGCAGAGGTTTCCTCAACAAGTTTGAGGCAGTCATCCACCAAGCATTTCTATGCATCAAAATCCCAGCGACGCTGGGGGTCATCACAATATGGGGTCATCAAAACGATGGCCGCAACCTAGAAAGAGGCCGTACCCCAGGGCAGCGAAACGTGCACGCCCTCGACGAAGCAGTCGAATGCAACGAGGTAGAAAAGCAGCCGAAGGCAGACAGAGAAAAAATCAACATCCAGCCAGACTGCGAAACCAAGCGAGTTCCTTTGGACGCGATGGTCCTCGATCAGGCCGTCGTCATCGGCTCGGATCTATCGGCTGATGAGGAAGCAAGTCTAGTTCTTTTCCTCCAGAAGAACAAGGATGTGTTCGCATGGTCCGCCAAAGATCTCACAGGTGTTGACCGAAGCTTCATCGAGCACAAATTGAACATCGACCCATCGGTCAAGCCACGCAAACAGAAGTTGAGAAAGATGTCTGACGACAAGGTGGTGGCCGTCAAGTCAGAGGTCCAAAGGCTGCTTGACGCCACCGTCATCCGCGAAGTCATGTACCCTAAATGGCTGGTCAACACGGTGCCTGTCAAGAAAAAGAACAGCAAATGGCGCATGTGCATCGATTTCACCGATCTCAACAAGGCAACGCCAAAAGATAACTATCCATTGCCTCAAATGGATCAGGTGGTGGACTCTGCAGCCAACGCCGCGATCATGTCCCTGTTGGATTGTTTCTCCGGTTACCATCAGTGTTGGATGGCGAAAGAGGACGAGGAGAAAACCAGTTTCATCACACCCTTCGGAACCTTCTGCTTCGTTCGCATGCCAGAGGGGTTGAAAAATGCTGGCTCAACGTTCACCAGATTGACCGGAATAGT
The DNA here is from genome assembly GCA_947561735.1 of Cenchrus americanus. Lineage (NCBI taxonomy): Eukaryota > Viridiplantae > Streptophyta > Magnoliopsida > Poales > Poaceae > Cenchrus > Cenchrus americanus. The sequence goes on along the minus strand of OX387244.1, from coordinate 30,197,163 downwards.
ATTCAAGCCACAGATCGGCAAAAACATTCAGGCCTACGTCAATGACCTCATCGTCAAAAGCTCCGACAGGGCCAGCCACATAAATGATCTGGCCGAAACCTTCGCCAACATGAGGAGGGCCGGCTTGAAGCTAAACCCGGACAAATGTGTGTTCGGGGTTACAAAAGGAAAGATTCTGGGGTGCCTCATCTCCGCTAAAAGAATCGAAGCCAACCCCGACAAGATCAAAGCAATTAGGGAAATGGAGGAGCCTAAAACGAAGAAAGACATCCAGAAATTGAACGACCGAGTAGCAGCCTTAAACAGATTCATTTCAAAGTCCGCAGAGCGAAGCCTTCCATTCTTCAAGGCACTAAAAGGCAAGGGCGCAATCGAATAGGGCCCCGAGCAAAGCAAGGCTTTCGCCGAGCTCAAGGACTACATCGAAAAGATGGCAACCTTGTCCCCACCTTCGCCCTCGGAGCCGCTACTCCTTTACGTAGCTGCTTCAAAGGCCGCAGTCAGCGCTGCTCTGGTCCGAGAGGTCGAAACTGAAAAAGGCAAACTCCAATCCCCGGACTATTTTGTCTCCGAAGCCCTGGCAGGGTCAAAATTGCACTACTCGGAGCTAGAGAAAATTGCTTACGCCGTAGTCATGACCACGCGAAAGCTCAGGCATTATTTCGAGGCCCACAAAGTCACAGTGCTCACAGATCAACCTCTGAACGATCTGTTCATCAACAAGGAGGCTTCGTCCAGAATTGCCAAATGGGCAACCGAGTTATCAGAATACACAATTGTTTTCGGAAAGAGGTCGGCAATCAAATCCCAAGTCTTAGCAGACTTCATCGCAGATTGGACCTCACCTAGCAACGTCACTGCTGACGAAGAGCTAGTGCCAATTTGGGAAATCAGATGTGACGGAGCCTGGGGGCGCAAGGGTGCTGGCATAGCAGCCATTATCACCTCTCCTACGGGTATCAAGCTAAGATACGCCGCTAGGTTGGATTACAAGGACCCATCAGACAGATGCACCAACAACACCACTGAATACGAAGCCTTGCTGCTAGGCCTTCGCAAAGTAAGAGCTCTGGGGCCAGTAACTTCCTAGTCAAGTGCGATGCCAAGGTCATCAAAGACCATGTGGAAAAGGAAAGTGAGGCCAAGGAGCCAGAGCTGGTCAAGTACCTAGCGGAGGTGCGCAAAATGGAAAGGCACTTTCGGGGATTCACTATCGAGCATCTGCCCAGAAAACACAATGGCGAAGCCGACGAGCTTGCAAAGAAAGCCGCAAGGGGGGAGGCGATGCCCCCAGACGTATTTTTCGAAGTCTTAACCGCTCCGTCCACAAAACCAGACAAGCAGCCGCTCAGCACCATCAACGCAATTGCAAGCCTGGACTGGAGAGCCCCCATAATTGCCTTCCTTCGCGGGCACTATGAACCCGTCGAAACCCACGACCTCAAGAGAATGCAGGCAAGGGCCAAGGGTTACATCCTTAAAGACGATGTCTTGTTCAAGCTGGGCGTATGTGCACCACTCCTCAAATGCATTTCTCAAGATCAAGGCATCGAGCTCATGAGAGAAATCCATGGAGGGATGTGCGGCTCGCACATTGCAGCGAGAGCATTGGCTGGAAAAGCTTTCAGGCAAGGTTTCTATTGGCCAATGGCCATAAAGGACGCGGAACACATCGTCAAAACTTGCAAGGCATGCCGCTCGCGGCAAAGCATCGGCCGAAGGCCCGCGCGCCATCGCAGCTCATCACACCTACCGGCCGTTGCAGCGGCCGGGGAATGGACATCGTCGGGCCACTCCCCACTGCCCAGGGTAACTTCAAGTTCGCAGTAGTAGCAGTCGAGTACTTCACAAAATGGATCGAGGCAAGACCTCTCGCTACCATCACCTCAGCCACTATCAGGAAATTCTTCTGGCAGCAAATCATTTGCAGATTTGGGGTACCCAAAGAGCTCACTGTTGACAATGGAAAGCAATTCGATTATCAAGATTTCAGGGAATACTGTCGCTCAATTGGAACAAAGCTATGCTTCGCATCCGTGTACCATCCCCAATCCAACGGCGCAGTGGAAAGGGCCAATGGGCAAATTTTCACAGCCATTAAAAAATGCCTCTTTGAGCACAAAAAAGGGAAATGGGCGGATGAGCTCTCGAGAGTTATCTGGTCGCATAACACTACGGAGTCGAGAACAACCAAGTTCACCCCATTCAGACTGTTGTATGGGGCCGAAGCGATGTGCCCCGAAGAACTCACCAACGAAAGCGCCAGAGTTTTGGCCGGTAGCTCTCGCGAGAGTGAGGAGGCCGACAAGGATCTAGTGGAAATCGACAGGCTGGATGCAGTCCAAAACCTGTTGAAGTATCAAGAGGAAACCAGGAGATGGAGAAACAAGAAAGTATCCCTCAAGAACATCAAAGTGGGAGATTTCGTCCTGAAAAGAAAGAAGAATACCGACGCTGTAGGAAAATTCCAGTTCGCTTGGGAGGGACCCTACGTGGTCTCAAGCTCGGTTCGAGATGGGGCCTTTCGACTCAAAGACGAGGCAGGTGTGGAGTTGCCTCATTCGTGGAATGTGGACAACTTGTGTAAGTTTTTTCCGTAGTCTATTTTCAGTAGGAGCCTTTCGCACGGAATTATAAGTGCGGAGGGCTCATCTCAGCTTTACATTTTTCTAGTCTTTACTTTCGCATTTTAAAATTCAATAACAAGGCGGGTACTCTTTTCCTCACATAGGGAGGACTCCACTCTGGAGCGTGAGGTTTTTAACGAGGCAGCCTTGATGTAAAATTTATTTCCAAGTGAATGGAATACTTCCTCCCTAAAATTTTGTTGTGTTCCTTTCGCATAATTTAAAGTGCTATCTCAAGATAGCCCATCCCAAAAGAGGATGAATTGAAGTGCTATTTCAAAATAGCCCTCTCCGAAAGCAAGAGCATCAAAGTGCTACTCATTAGTAGCCCACCCACAAGTGGTGCAATCAAAACGATTCACAAGAATCAATTTTATAAAGAGCTGTCTTCTCAACAGCCCGTCCATGAAGGACGTTCTAAAGCGATTCAGTCTTGAATCGAAACAACCCAGTAGCTGGAATTTTGCAGTCACCAACCTGCGTAGAAACAACATCGCAAGCGATAAGGCACGCCTTAAGGACGAACATGTTCAGAAAACGCGAGTGAATGTCTCGTCAAAAACAGCTCAAAAGCTGTAAAATTTGACAAATTCAAAACGGCTTCTAGTCCTTCGACACGTTCCACGCCTAGGCGTCGCGTCGCAGGCTAGTTTTATTCGCTCCCAACAAAAACCGTAAGGGACAAACGAGAAAATTCAACACGTAGCATCGCGCAACGTATAACAGACCAACAAGATTCAAAACTTCGATAATGTAACAATCATAAGCAAAATGGGTGAACTGAAATTATCCCCACTTCCGAAGGGGGGGGAAGACGTTTTCTTCCGAAAGATGTAACTCGAAAGCGGCGATAACTTCAGTTCTAAACGTTCAAGGACCTTAGCATGACGAAAATTACAAGCGACATTTACAGCACCCCATCGTCGCATACAAATTTACATTTCAAACTTCAAATGTTCAAGTGGCTGGCATGCCACTCCTAGTTTTCGTCCAAAGCACTAACTCGTCGATTCAAAGTCGCAGGGGAGCCAACGCCTCTTCGGTGACAGGATCTACCTGACCGCCTTCGCCTTGAGGTGCTTCGCGAACAGGGGCTCTGGGGACCGCCTGCCCAGGGGCATCGTCTTTTGCTTTCGGTGGCCAATCCCTAGGGGGTTCGTAGGGCCCCAAAGTTGCCTCAGGACCGTGCGTCGCGTGGTGCTCTCGAAGCTCCAAAGCTTGTTTTGCCTGCCCAAAATGGAGCTGTGAGAAGGAAGAAAGCATTAACAATCATCGTAAGCAATCGATTAGCAAAGACAATCGTAGTTGAAATAAACCAAAACCTACCTTTGCCAAGCGATCCACAGCCTTCTTTCGAGCGTGCGCTCGCCCGCTCTTGGCCCAAAAGTTGCGAAGGATGATCTTATTTATCAGATCTACCATCTTACTTGGGGCTGGAGCGTCGTCGGGTGAAGGAAACGCGAAGCCTCGGCTTCCAAAAGCTTTGAAGTGTTCACAACCCTGTCGCTCGAGAAGATTCAACAACATCTCAGAGCAGGTAGCTGCACCATAGTCCCCAATCTTGCTCATGGTATTGGGCAGGAGCTTCAACTCGCTATGCAACCACTCTACAAAACTCGAGATGTTGTCGGTAATCTTGAAATCCTGGGCCTCGGCACCGAAGCTCTCCAAAGCTAGATACTCAGTCGCTAGATACGCCCCCCATTGGTGGCAGTAAGCCTCGTTTTTCTCTAGAGTATCCTCAAGCTCGCCTTTCACCTTCTTCAATTCTGCAATGAGGTCGGCATTGGCTGCCAGCAAGTTGTTCTGCGCATCATATTGCACCACCATATCTTTCAATTCCTGACGACACTCTTCATAGCATTTCACGCTCAACTCAAGTTCTCTCTTCAAAGCGTCAAGGGCCTCTTGCTGCTTGGCGCGTTGATTCGCCCGATCACTGGCATTGCGTCGTAACCTCTCATTCTCCTCTTTCAAGCGTCGATTCTCGTCCTCCAACATCTTTTGCTTGTCGACCGAGGCCTTTGCTTCCGACGCAGTTTTTTCGAAGCCCTTCTGGCAAGCGATGATACCTCTTGAAAGATAAGCACGCACAACCTTCATTAGATCATCAGCGCTTAAATCCTCCAAGGTACGTTCAAAATCTGCAAGGTGATCAACAACCACGTTATCTAGCGTATATCCTTCGCACCGCCAGCACGACGAAGGCACAAAGTCAAAAATCAAAAACCAAAACGATAAGCGAAATTTCATACCAGGCTCCCCTAGCATTGACGCGAGACTTGACCTTGATGCGGAAGGATCCGCCTCGTTCTGGGGGACCTCCTTTTCCCGGTCCTTAATGCTCAGGGTGACCAAAGTTTTCGCTGCCAAGGATAATGGGAAAGCAAAAGGCGTAAGCAAACAAAACACATGATAGAAAGAAAGAGCACGAAAATTTTGCTCCTGAGTTAAAGCGTCATACCAGCATCTTCGGGCTGGAGACTTTCGGGCGCCGTCAGTTTCTCCGGCGCGGCAGCCTCAGTGGGTTTCGCTGCCGCCAGGTCAAAATCCTGTGACACCGGCGGAGGAGAACGAGATGTGTGGACCGCCGAAGCCTCAACTTCCCAAGCATCCAGGTCAATCAGATCACGAGCCTTCGCATCAGAGCCTTCGTTCTCATTCATCGTAACTTCACATTGGGGCTGCGGTAGAGACACATCTGGGCCTTTTTCTGATCGAATGGTGTCGTCATCAATATAGCGAAGTGATTCTGACTCATCCACGACATCCACAAGACCGGCTACACGCTCTTTCGGAGCCGCGTCGGCCATGGCAATATCCTTCTGAATTAGCTCAGCTACGCGCCTGCCTCTCGCCTCCCGCGCCTCCAACTCCTCCGCATCAGCCAAGCCCACTTGCGAAGGCCCTTCAGCCAACTTCTGCGCCGATCCTTTCGGAGGGTACTTGGTACAAGGTTGAATTTGAGGGGTTGTCAAAATATCAACATCCTCGTCAGTTTCAGCTACTGGATCAACTCGCGCCCTCTTAGCGAAAGCCTCGGCATCTTCAGGCTCTTTCTCCTTAACAGCAAGCCGCTTCACCTTCTCAGCGCCGTCCAGCGGTCTCTTCCTCAAGACTAATCCCTTGTTTGCCTCTCCGGGGACGGCAGGGTCTTGCGTCTTTTTCTTCTCTCGCTCGGCCGCGGCCACTTTCGCTGCCTCTACCTTGCGACGGGCCAGGGTCTCATTAACCTTCGTCAACTTTGCAGACTTTTCAGCAAGCGGTGGCAGGGTTGCTTTTGCAGCGTTCGCCTTTCGCTTGGCCAAGATATCTTGGGCTTTACTACTCTTCACGGCATTCTCAACAACTGAGCTGGTCTTGCCTAAGTTGGTCTTTCGTGAGGTCTCGATGGCCTCAGACCCAACATTGCCTCGAGGCTGCATTTTCTTGTCGGCCGTCGGAGGCACCGGACGAGGGGAATACGTCACGCCCATCTCATCAAAAACTCGATTAACACGGCCCTGATGTTTCAAAATCCTCTGGGCGCATTCCCATTCCTTGTGTGTAAAATTCCCTATCATCTATACAACTTTTCTTTCCACTTCAGCAACGATTTCTTCGTCGGTCACATCCTTCGGTCGTTTGACATTGAAGATGGGGCTTCGTACGTCATCATCAAGCCCAGGCAACCATTGCATCTTGAATGCCCACGACCCCCATCGGGGCTGGCACGGCCAGACATCGGTAGCCACAAACTCCTCCAGGGCATCGCGCGTAGTTATCACACGCGTCGCCTGATAAAATGCCATTGTACTTGCTGAAGACCGACTGGCCTTCGTCAACTCCGGCGACAGCTCAACCTCTAGATCAACCATGCGGCTAGCCAAATCGAATGTTGTCACCTCTTCTTGCTTCGAATTCCGACCAATCACTTCAATGGGAACATAAAACCAATACGAGGTCCATCGGTTAGCCCATTTGTTTTTGTATGCCGGAGCCAGCTCCACCGGAGCCTGATTCTTGGCCAGGCGACGGGTCTGAAAGGTGCAGCAGCCATACTGAGCTTCTCTGTCTTCATCATCGACTTTCACAAGCCTTCTGGCCCAATGAATCTCAAAATGTCGAACGAAGGTTTCGACATCATTATCCCCAGCGAAGGTCCGACATGCCCACAAAAATTTCAACACTTGTGGGATAGAATTAGGCGTCAGTTGATGAATCTGAATGCTATAGGCCGCCAACACATCTGCAAACTTCTTGGACACCGGCAACCGAAGGCCCGCGGTGAAAAAATCCCGAAAAACCACACTTTCATTCTTACGGGGCTTCGGCGTGGTTTCTCTCCCAGGCAACCGGCAAATCCCGGGTTCGAAGCACCCTTCCAACCGCAGGGCATCCAAATCAGCCTGCGTCATCAAGGATCGCCCAATGTAGCAGGTGCGGGCCTTCGCCCCAGCTAGGTTCCCGTCAGACTCTTCCACAGCTGCATCAGCCTCCACTCCTATTTCGCCCTCCTCCTCGTCGACAAGCACACGCTTTCCAACATCTGTGTCGCTAGGCATTATTTCGACATAACCGCCACTCGAACCGCTATTTTCATCGCTACTAGAAGAAGACGAGGTGCTACCACTCTCACGAGAGCTGGCAGACCAATCCAAACCAGAAATCTTACCAGACTCCAAGCTAGACGTCGAGGTGGAGGAGGTCGCGGCAGCCTCAGTAACCTCCGGAGCAATCTGTTTTCGACGATTCGACGACGATCCCTCGTCTTTCATGTTTTCGCACGAATGCCTGACACAAACGGCTAAGTTTCCTCAGAAACATAGACTCAAGCGCGCAGTGCTGGAAACCGAAGAACGAAAGTGCGTGTGGAAAGCAGAAGCAAAACTAACCTAACAACTGGACTGGGGCTTCCGCTGAAGCGATTCGCCGGAAGCAGAGGCGAAAACAACAAGCAAAAGCCGCGAGGGAAAAATGAGGCTGGGAACGCAAGCGGGGTCGCACCGGCGGCGGCCCCTGACTATTTATAGGCGGTAAAACCCAACGGTCGAAAATTTCAAACTCAACGGTAAAAAACCAAGCGGTGCGAAGGCAGTTTAGGTATTTCCAGTGAGACCCTCGGGAACCGCCGCCTGGGAAGACGTTTTCTTCCGCCTCGATTCTCGATCCCCAGGTTTCGCTGGCTCAGGTTTGCAATCAAGGCAAGCGCTTCGCCATCGAGGGGCTTCTGTTGGGGGGATTCGGAATCAAGCCTTTCGTATACCTAAAAAATAGAGAGCGGCCATGCGAAGGGTGCCGGCAGCAAAACCCCAGAAACAGCGGATTCCATTTCCACCCTCCGGGCGTTGTGTTTTGGCTGGCACCCTTCGTCACCAACGAAGCCATCAAACGAATCCAACATGGCACAGGGTGTCGAATTCTCTCTTGACAGCTTATTCCGAGACGAAACCTCCGGGGCGAATATTGTTCACTCCGGGAGCCTCGGCCTGGTTTTCACACAGGGGGTTTCGTCGTTCCTAATACTTAACCAGTTTAAACTTGAGTATTGTGTTCGTTTCAGGTAACGAAGAAGGCTAGGCGAAAGGGAGATCTCCAAAGGGCTCGGGAGGGTTTTTCACCCCGACAAGCGCACGTGATAAGAGCTGGAAAGGCGCCGCGATTTGCTGCGTGACATCATGAAGCGCCGATTACGTGGAGACCCAATTGGAGATTACCCGAAGATAGCCTAGCACATTCTGTTTAGATTCGTTTTACACGAGGGTGTTCTCAGAAATGTAAAAGTCCGCCCGCCTCCCTATAAAAGGAGACGGACCGGCACTTGTAAAGGGGATCGACTTTTGAGAAATCAACTATTGTGAAAAGAAGTTTTGGCTGTCCTTTGTTCTGTGTTCTGTGTTTTGGTTCTTGAGCTTTTGTTTCCCTTCATTGTTCGTTTGCGAGAGCTGCGGCTTTCCTCACAACAAGCCCCCGGGGTAACAGAAGAAGTGCATGACGATGCACTGTCGGAGACAAGCATGGACATAGTCGTCCGGTCACCGAAAATCCAAGACGCGGAGCCGATCCATTCGGTGCCGATGTCGGAGACCGCAATGACTAGTCGTGATGGGCTTTAGCTTCTAGCAGATGACCTCATCAACCCAACGACGGTGGCCCACAACTTGGAGTCAATGCGCCGAGCTGAACAATGGATGAAGGTACATGATGGTACCCTTGAGTAGTCGAATTCCAGCAGATCTGAGTACCCAAGTAATAATTATTGACTTGTGCAGGATGTCGTGGAGAGATCCCGACAGAAATCCGATATGCTCCAGGGGTATGGTGATACAGTGCTCCGGGCGGAATCGTTGGAGAAGGAACTCAACAAGGCCAGGAAGCACTCCGCCATGCTGCAGTCCAAGCTCGATGGTGGCTTCGCCCAGTACCACATCGAGGTACAAGACATGCAAGCGAAGAGCGACGAATTGGTCTGCAAGAATAAGTCGCTGCGCCAAAAGAACGAAGGTATACCGGTGTCAGCCTGTCGAGTACTTATTGGAGGTACCCTGTAGTAGTCTGACATCTCCCCTTGAGTTGTTTGCAGATCTTGAGGCTCGGGTGGAGCAGCTGAAGGCATCAGAGATCAATATGAAGAATCTCTTCTACCGAGAAAAGGATGCCCACGAGGCACTTGAGTATGATTATAAGCAGCTGGCCCATGAGTGTTGTACGCACATGGAGCTTCGGATCGCCTCGGACCGTGACCTTGTCAACTGCTATATATCTCTACAGAAGCTTAATGAAGACTGCGAGAAGCTGCAAGGTCAACTCAAGGAGCTTGAAGAAGCCGCACTGCCCATCGCAAGGCTGTTGGTGCCTCAGCCGGGCGGGCCAAAGATTGCTCTGTTGGTTGATCGACTGAAGGAAGCCCTCGGACGTCTGGCGACTTATGTCAAGCATCTGGCGAAGTCCATCTCGAACCAGGTCCTGGCGTACATGAAGTCATACTTCTCCAAGGCTCCGGTCTATGTAGTCGCGGGTGGACTAGCTGCCAATTGCTCAGATGATCAATACAAGGAGCTTCTAGAGCAGATGGTGCCAATCACCGAACAAGTCGCGGAGAAGCTGAACCTCTAGTAGTTGTCCTATAGGGTTAGCTTATGGCGACATATGTAATATAAACAAAGTTATCATGAACTTGTATGAGTTTTAATGAAGACTTCCATTAAATGAGTACTTGTTGTCGCGATGCATGTATGCGGAGTGCCCATGTGTGGAGTTGTAAGCTAGTAGTATTACTCGGCAGTAGACCCGATGAAGGAGAAACAGTAAGTGAGTCGATCGAGAATCAAGCTTTATTACTGTAAGAGTACACCTGGATGGCCAGGGTCATTTACAAGTGTAGTAGCCAGGACCCGGAGGCCGCTTACGGCTGAATATCCGTTAGTAGCCGTATAGGCTGGATCATAAGAGTACATGGTCTCTTGATAGACCGCTGCTAGAGTCCTTGACGCCCTGAGCAGCTCGAGATCCGTTAATAGCCGTTAGCACTGGATCTTGGAGTAGAGTAGTCCGGAGACTAGTGTCTGGACCAGGAGGCCGCTTACAGCGTAGGGCCCGGGAGTAGTCGTGTAGACTTGAGCCCCTAGAGTAGTCGAGAGACTATGCGTAGAATCGACAGAGCTGGTCGACGTTCCACGAGTTGCTGATGTCGTTGCCTTCAAGTGTCTGGAGGCGATATGAGCCTGGTCTGGTCACCCTTGCAACTGTGAAGGGACCTTCCCATGGTGAGCTGAGCTTGTGTAGTCCTTCCGTGTTCTGGATGTGACGGAGGACGAGATCACCAATGTTGAAGGAGCGTTCCTTTATGTTGCGATCATGGTAGCGTCGGATACCCTCACGGTACTGTGCTGATTGAACAAGGGTGGCACATCGAGCTTCTTCGAGTCCGTCGATGTCAACTCGTCTGCTGTCTTCGGATATGCCTTCATCGTATTGCTCTACTGCCGGCGAGTCCCACATGATGTCGGTAGGTAGAATAGTTTCGGAGCCGTAGACCAGGAAATAGGGTGACTATCCCGTCGGCTTGGTGGGTTGAGTACGCAGCTCCCAGAGTGCATTGGGTAGTTCCTTGATCCACTTTCCTCCTTTAGTGTTAGCAGCATCGTGCAGTCGCTTCTTGAGAGTGTCAAGTACCATCCCATTGGCGCGCTCGACTTGTCCGTTGGCCCGTGGATTGGCGACTGAGACGTACCGGACGTCGATCCCACTGTTCTCGCAGTACTCCCAAAACTGGTGATTGTTGAAGTTGGAGCCCAGGTCTGTGATAATGCGATGTGGTAGTCCGTAGCGGTGCACGAGTTCATCCAAGAAGTCGAGTACTCTGTCGGCCTTGGGGCAGGTGACCGACTTTACTTCGATCCACTTGGTGAACTTGTCGATGGACACTAGAACTCTGTTGAATCCTCCTGGCGCAGTCGGAAGAGGCCCAATCATGTCGAGCCCCCAGCAGGCGAAAGGCCAGGTTGGTGGTATGATGACTAGCTTGTAGGCCAGAACGTGCTGTTGCTTGGCGAAGTACTAGCACCCTTGGCACCTTCTGACGAGTTCCTCGACATCGCCTAGAGCTGTGGGCCAGTAGAAAGCTCATTGGAAGGCCTTGCTGACCAGCGTGCGTGAGGACGCGTGGTTGCCGCAGACGCCTTTGTGGATCTCCTCCAAGATGTTCTTGCCTTCTTCTCGGGGAACACACTTCATGAGCACTCTAGAAGTAGCGCCCCTCCTGTAGAGCTAATCCCCGACTAGGACGTAGGACTTGGCCAGACGAATGAGCTGCTCGACTAGGTTCTTGTCCGTGGGAACCTTCTGCTCGCGGATGTAGTCGATGAAGGGTTATCGCCAGTCTACGTCTATCATCATGACCTCCTGGCCAGCAAGTGTAGGCGCTGGGTCAGTGGTCATCGGTGTTGGCTCTGGGATGGATGGCGCGTGAAGCTCATGGACGGAGACACTCGCTGATACTTGAGCGCGAGTAGAACCAAGCTTCGACAGGACGTCCGCTGCAACGTTGTTGTCGCGGACGACGTGATGGAACTCGAGACCGTAGAATTTGTTCTCGAGCTTGCGGACTTCTAGGCAGTAGGCGTCCATGTTCTCCTTGTTGCGGTCCCAAAACTTGTTGACTTGGTTGATGACCGCTGCAGAGTCACCGTAGACTAGTAGTCACTTGATGCCCAGGGAAGCTGCGAGGCGGATCCTGTGTAGCAGAGCTTTGTACTCGGCTTCGTTATTTGAGACCTTCCAGAATATTTGCAGGACGTACTTGAGTTGTTCGCCCAAGGGAGAAATCAGGAGTACTCCTGCACCCGCGCCTTCGAGCTTGAGCGAGCCGTCGAAGTACATCACCCAATGCTCTGGCCGCTCGGTTGGAGTTGGTAGCTGATTTTCCCACCACTCTGCCATGAAGTCGACTAGTGCTTGCGACTTGATGGCTGTTCGCAGCTTGAAGTCGATGTTGAGGGCGCCGAGTTTGACTGCCCACTTGGAGATTCTTCCAGTAGCATCTTGGTTCCGCAGGATGTCACCGAGCGGGTAGTCGGTGACGACGGAGATCGAGTACTTCTAGAAGTAGTGTCGTAGCTTCCGCGAGGTGATGAGCACTGCATAAAGTAGCTTATGTACTAGTTGATAGCGTGCCTTAGATTATGACAGGACCTCGCTGACGAAGTAGACTGGTCGCTGGACTGGGTAGGCGTGGCCGTCTTCCTGCCGCTCGACAACGATGGCAGTACTGACCACGTGAGTAGTCACAGCGTGGTAGAGCAGTAGCTGCTCCTTTTTGCAAGGAGTCGTGAGGATGGGTGGTTTGGATAAGAAGTCCTTGAGCTGAGCGAGAGCTTGATCTGCCTATGGAGTCCACACGAACTTCTCTTGATGCTTGAGTAGTTTGAAGAAAGGTAGCCCCCGTTCTCCAAACTTCGAGATGAATCAATTCAGTGCCGCCATACACCAGGTATGCTTCTGCACGTCTTTGATCCAGGTGGGAGCTTTCATCTTGGTGATGGCGAAGATCTTCTCGGGGTTGGCTTCGATGCCGCGATGGCTGATGATGAAGCCGAGTAGTTTTCCCAACGGTACGCCGAAGACGCACTTGTTCGGGTTGAGCTTCCAGCAGTACTCTCGCAGGGATGCGAAAGTCTCTTCAAGATCGGCGATGAGCATGTCGGAGTTTCTGGTCTTGACGACCACATCATCCACGTAGGCTTCGACGTTCTTGTTGAGCTGTCTCTTGAAATTTGCCTGGATTGCTCGCTGGTAGGTAGCGCCGGTGTTCTTGAACCCGAATGACATGGTCGTGTAGCAGTAGGCGCCAAACAGGGTGATGAACGCGGTCTATTCTTGGTGTTCTTCCTTGATAGCAATCTAGTGGTACCCGGAGTAGCAGTCAAGGAAGCAGAGCAGCTCGCAGCCCGCCATGGAGTCGATGACTTGATCTATCTGCGACAACTCGAAGGGGTCCTTGGGGCAGTGCTTGTTGAGGTCGGTGTAGTCGACGCACATCCTCCGCTCGTTGGTGTTCTTCTTGCGGACGAGGACGGGGTTGGCGAGCCACTCAGGATGGAAGACTTCGTTGATGAAGCCAGCCGCGAGTAGTTTGGCGAGTTCCTTCTTGATGGCATCCCGTCGGGCGTCGGCGAAACGGCGGAGGTGTTGTCGCTTGGGGGTGGCCTTAGGATCGACGTTGAGGTAGTGCTCAATCAGCTCCCTGGCACTCCTGGCATGTCCGCTGGCTTCCACGCGAAGATGTCGCGGTTAGCTCGAAGGAAGCTGATGAGCGCGTCTTCCTATTTGGGGTCGAGGCCAGCCCCTATTTGGGGTCGCCTGTTCCGAGGTCGATCGTCTTGACAAGAACCTCCTCAGGTGGCTGAGGCTTGTTGGCGCTGTCAGACTTCTCCGGGATGTCGACTTCTTGACAAGACCACCACCATCGGGGCTGGCCTCGACCCCAAATAGGAAGACACGCTCATCAGCTTCCTTCGGGCTAACCGCGACATCTTCGCGTGGAAGCCAGCGGACATGCCAGGAGTGCCAGGGAGCTGATTGAGCACTGCCTCAACGTCGATCCTAAGGCCACCCCCAAGCGACAACACCTCGACGTTTTGCTGACGACAGACGGGATGCCATCAAGAAGGAACTCGCCAAACTACTCGCGGCTGGCTTCATCAGAGAAGTCTTCCATCCTGAGTGGCTCGCCAACCCCGTCCTCGTCCGCAAGAAGAACTCGAACGAGTGGAGGATGTGCGTCGACTACACCGACCTCAACAAGCACTGCCCCAAGGACCCCTTCGGGTTGCCGCGGATTGATCAAGTCATCGACTCCACGGCGTGCCGTGACCTCGCTCGCTTCCTCGATCGCTACTCCGGTACCACCGGATCGCGATCAAGGAAGAAGACCAGAGAAGACCACGTTCATCACCCCGTTTGGCGTGTACTGCTACACGACCATGTCCTTCGGGTTGAAGAACGCCGGCGCCACCTACCAACGAGCTATCCAGCTCGCTTCAAGAGGCAACTCAACAAGAACGTCGAAGCCTACGTGGATGACGTGGTCGTCAAGACCCGAGACTCCGAGCACCCTCATCGACGACCTTGAAGAGACTTTCGCATCTCTCGCGCGAGTACCGCCGGGAAGCTCAACCCGAACAAGTGCGTCTTCGGCGTACCTTCGGCAAACTACTCGGCTTCATCATCCGCCAAAGACGGCATCGAAGCCAACCCCGAGAAGATCTCCGCCATCACCAGCATGAAAGCCCCCACGAGCATCAAAGACGTCCAGAAGCTGACCGGGTGCATGGCGGCACTGAACAAATTTATCTCGAAGCTTGGAGAACGGGGGCTCCCCTTCTTCAAACTACTCAAGCACCAAGAGAAGTTCGTGTGGACCCCAGAGGCGGATCAAGCCCTTGCCCAGCTCAAGGACTTCCTATCGAAGCCACCGGTCCTCACGGCTCCCTGCAAGGGCGAGCAGCTACTGCTCTACCTCGCCGCGACTACTCATGTAGTCAGTACTGCCATCATCGTCGAGCGGCAGGAAGACAGCCACGCCTACCCAGTCCAGCGCCCCGTCTACTTCGTCAGCGAGGTTCTATCAGAGTCCAAGGCACGTTATCAGCCAGTGCAGAAGCTCCTGTACGCAGTACTCATCACCTCGCGGAAGCTACGACACTACTTCCAGGAGTACTCGATCTCCGTCGTCACCGACTACCCGTGTTAACACCAAAATTTGGTAAGGAAAGGAGTCTGACTTGTGGGTCCAACTCAGTGAGGAATCCGTCCGGTGGAAGGAAGGTTTCTTCAGACGAATTCGGCAGAAGAGTCCGCGGTCGGCAATTCGCTTCTGTTCGGCAAGGAAACTGTTGCGCTGATTTTGTGGGATTGCGTGGTGACGTGGCCCGAGCGGAAGGGACGGATGGATGGGCAAGCGATCGTACTTAGAGATAATTTGGGTATCGGATCCATTCGAGGTCATGCTTAGCAGGGTATAAATATGAACGCTGAATGTATGTAACGGACATTCGAAAACATTCTCAACACAAACCGGCTTTACGCCAAACGCTAGAGTCCTTTTGTCGTGTCGTCGAGTTCTTCGAGAGGGTTCATCGATCCGTCGACCTCCGTGAGTACCGGCAACCTTGTATCATGACTAGTATCATGCGGTGGATTTAGATCTGATGCAAGTAGTCTTGTTACCATGCTTAGTGTCATGCGGTAGATTCAAGCTTGGTTCAAGAGGGTTTCTTGTTAGGTCATGAGCCATGCGGTGGGCTAAGATCTAGCTTGAAGCTAGTTATCGGCTCTATTGAATTTTGGCAAGATTCAATAGATTCATTAAGTTACCCCGTGTTGCTTTGAGTTTTTGCTTTATATTTAAATTCATGTAACACTCCTTTGCCCAATCTAGATGGGTTTGGATCGGTTTTATCTTTTTGATGATCCTTATGCGAATCGAGTTCGTACCCTTGGCTTAAATTGCACGTGGATCACATGTTCCTTGATAGCCGAAACCGAATCGATCTAGGTTGCCATGTGTTGCGGGTTCGAGCTTACCAAATCTAGTATAAATCTTGAAAGAACTGGGTATCACGCGGTAGATGCAGGTTTTTGGGTTGTTTTGGAGCTAGTCATCCGGTGGATTAGATTTCAATCCAATCTGATAGATTTATCTTGCTTGGTAATGTTCGTTCCTTCTTCATGGACCCCGAATCGGCTGTTCAGCCGTGTTCGGTTATGCTTTCACGAGTAAAACGTGTTCATAATTTATGCTTTAAATATTGTATGCTTTTAGCTTTCCGTATTTAGATTGTATCATGCGGTGGATAGATCTATTTGTGGAAGGTGGTATGATTTCAAACAAGTTGTATCATGCGGTGGATAGATTTGTTTGGTATCATGCTTGACGGGTTTTTAAGTACCTAGACATGCGGTAGACTAGTGCTTCGGACCTATGCATGCTTGTTTATTGCATATTTATGCTCGCGCTTTTACTTCATTTATTATTTAATGTTGTTTACCGTGAGGATCGGTCATGACCTCGCGCACATGCATCTTTATCCAAATAAAGACCGATCTGTCGTCATGCTTACGACATCTATTCGGCTATGTTACTTTTCGCACTTTAAGGCTCCCGAATGGTTTCTAGTCTGCTGGCAGATAGCTCTTTATAGCTATATGTCATCTCACTTGGCTTTCTAGCCGTAAATATGGAACTGTCTGGTACCACCCAGCAAGTTCCAAGCTTTGGAATTTAACTACTTTGTCCTTTGGTTAATTTTCAGGGAAAATTGACTGGCACATCTTGTGATCTCTTCGCGTGTGAAGCTAGCTTTTTTTGGCTTGCTGTGTGCTTGGCGTGAGGTGCAGATTTTACGTCAACACACTTTTTGGCACGCCCAGTGGGACAACAGCCGAAAATCAAGATGCCTGACATCGGGGACATTATGGATGTCAACATCGAAGACCTCTCTCCAGAGCAGCAACAACAGCTAAAGAATGCTGCGGATCAGTTCCAACAGAAGTGTTTACTGTCATTTAAGAAGAACAGTTGTGACGTCCCGTACCTCAAGAATGAGATGCCTAGGGTTCTGTTGCCAGGAGAGAGTGACGCTACAACTCAACAGGAAAGGGAGGAATGCATGCAAGCGTTTCGAGATGCCGCGGATGACATCCTAAGCAGGCATCATAGAGCTTTCCTGGGTGCGTTCAAGCAGATGATGGTGGCTGTCTTCGTCCCGGGCATGGAGCAGGTATTCAATCGAACACCCTTTCAAGGAGGCACCGTGGAGATGGGAGAGTCTAGTTCTCAGCCGCCATTGCGAAGCCAGCCAGTCCAACCTCCTCCGCAGAGCATTGGAAGCCAAGCTTTTCAGCCTCCTCCACAAGACGCTGGAGGTCAGCTAGTTCAAACCCCTCTGCAGGCCGCAGGAGGGCAACCAGTCCGGCCACCTCCACGGGGGAGTGCGGGGTCACCCGTGCAACAATGCCCGAACCCATATCGGCCCACGTACGGGGAGGCGGGTGTTCGGCTCGTCTGGAGCCCCACTTGCTTCCGGCTACAGGATTGCCCCGGCTAGCGGACATCGGAGAAGAATTTGTACGGTGGAGGCTACCACGAAGTCATGAACTATGGCGCCATCGATGCTCTCCCGAATCTGGGCTACGGCCCAGCCACGGGCGTACAGGAGGATGATATCCTGGCTCAGAAGATGGCCGACTTGATGCAGAATCAATTCGGCCTCAAACCTAAAATGCTGGGGCCTACCTACACGCCTCCGTTCCCGGAGTGGTATTACAATGTGATCCTGCCGCCAAGAGTAAAACCTCCAACGGAATTTACGAAGTTTTATGGGCAGGATGACACGAGCACGGTGGAGCACATTGCTCGCTACCTGATGCAGCTTGGAGAGTGCTCATCTGAAGAGGCATTCCGGGTCAGGTACTTCCCCATGTCACTGACAGGCACAACGTTCCAGTGGTTCTCATCTTTGCCTCCACAATCAGTTGGCACATGGAAGGAGCTGGAGCGAAAATTCCACACCCATTACTTCAACGGTAGCACGGAAAAGAAGCTCATCGACCTCGCTACCCTGAAGCAGAGACACAGTGAGACACCCTTGGAGTTCCTCAAGAGGTTCAGGGAAATCAAAGGCATGTGTTTTTCGCTGAATCTGCCAGATGATCAGTTGGCCGACATGGCCGTTGTTGGGATGCTGCCGGCCGTACGTGAAAAGCTGTTCGGTATGGAGTTCGATAACCTGGGTCAACTGTCCCAAAAGCTGTCGTTGATGAGCAACCAGGCCTACGGTTTTAAGAAAGACGCCAGGTTCGGAAAGCAGCACGACGTAGCTGATATCTACAATCAGTTCCTGGAAAAGGCCGATCAAATGGAAGACTCTGACGATGACCAGGAGGTGGCTGCTGCTGAGATCATGTGGGGGAAGGAACCGTTGACCATGAATCAGCGCTGGGTCAAACAGACCAAAGGCACCTACGACTTCGACGTCACTAAAGCTGATAAGTTGTTTGAGTTCCTGGTGAAGGAAGGCCGAATCAAGTTGCCTGAAGGGCATTCCATGCTTCGGCCTGATGGAGTAAATGAGAAACGTCACTGCGGCTTCCACGACAGGAATTCTTACTCCATCAACGACTGCAGGGTCTTCAGGATGAGGATCCAGAGGGCTATCCAGGAGGGTCATCTCAAGTTTGACAACAAGATGAAACTGGACGGCCACCCTTTTCCCCAAAACATGATAAGCTTTTCCGTCAATATGGTGACAGCCGAGGAGAAGGGCAAGGTCAAGGTCTTGACTTCAGCCAGGGCAAGGCAGGACGGCGCAGTAGACCCAGAACGTCAAGTGACCTTGGAGCAGGTTCATGGTGAAGCCCCTCGCGTTCTCAAAAGCCATATCGAGATCGGGGAATCATCCAGGGCCAAACCCAGGGTGACTACGAGCATCCTTCTCAACAAGTGGCAGCGCCAGCTAGAGAAAGAGCGCTACCAGAAACGAAAGCACGAGGAGGAGAGGCGCAGCGCCGAAGAAGAAGCGCGCAGGAGAGATTTGGAGTAGTATACGCGCGAGCAAGAGCGCGCACACTGGGGATGCGCATTCTTCAGGCACTGCTGGAACGAGGGGTTGAAGGTTCCTACGCTGAGAAACTGCCCTGAGTGCAGCGATAGGTACTTCGAGTATAGGCAGGAAACTGCCAATCGCCGATCCGTCCACGAAAGAATTGGAAGGATACATCCCAGTGAGGATCGGCGTCAAAAAATTGAAATCATCGATCATCCCAGGAAGAGGCAAGCTGATTTGAGATGGGCTGATCAGGAGGAAGACGAGGACGAGTACGTTTGGCAAAAGGGGCAATGGTGCCCGCCTGGTTTTGGAAAGAGTCAGAAGAGGAGGGTTCAACGCTTGAGGAACCGCGAATTGAGGCAGGTGGGGATCCAGACAAGGCAGGTGTGGCGTCCAAAGGATAAACCTGAAGGGTCAAACCATTCGGCGCCGGCATGTATGGTATATTTTCTGCCGAATGAATTTATGGCTCCTGCTAATCAGGTTGTGCAGGAAGAAGCGTCCCTGGACGATGAGCAGCTTGAGGGACTGATGGCGCAGCTGGTGCTAGCCAAGCAAGCCGTCTTCGACAAACCGGCCAAAAATCGACACATGAGGCCGCTATACTTGAAAGGATATGTCAATGGCAAGCCATTGACCAGGATGTTTGTCGACGGTGGAGCGGCGGTCAATGTAATGCCGTACACCACTTTCAAAAAACATGGCATGAGCCCTAGCGACTTGACACCTACAAGCATAATTCTGAACGATTTCGCCGGGAATCCTTCAGATACCAAGGTATGCGCCCACGTGGATCTAATGATCGGGTCCAAAACACTGCTCACAACCTTGTTTGTCATCGAAGGTAAAGGAGCCTACAGCCTACTGCTTGGACGGGACTGGATTCATGCCAACTGCTGCGTCCCATCTACCATGCATCAGCAGCTCATCCAATGGGTAGATGACGATATTGAGGTGGTCCAAGCGAGATGACTCCGTGAGCGTCGCAAATGTGGAACCGGCTTTCCGGGAATACCAAGGTATTGGATCGTTTCTCGGAAAGGACCGGGGGAAGGTCCCGTTGAGCCCGTCGGCGACGATCAACGGCTCGATTCAAGCAGTCGGCTCTTATAGCAATTTTTAATGGATAACCCCGTCGATGGCACTGACGGCAAGTTGGGACAAGGATTCATGTCGGCCGATAAATTGGAGGAAGTTGACATTGGAAGCGGTGACAAAACAAGGCCGACATTTATCAGTGCAAACTTGCAATCAGACTTCAGGGAAGAATTGATCAAGTTGCTTAAGGAATATAAAGATTGCTTCGCTTGGGAGTATTCGGAGATGCCTGGACTGGACCGTTCCATTGTTGAGCATCGGTTGCCAATCAAATCTAGTTTTAAACCATACAAGCAACCTCCCCGAAAGATCTACAAAGATGAAGTATTGGCCGATGTGAAGAAAGAAGTTGAAAGATTACTTGATGCAAACTTCGTTCGGCCATGCAGACATGCGGAGTGGATCTCTAATGTTGTCCCTGTCTACAAGAAGAATGGAAAGATGAGGGTCTGCATAGATTTCAGGGATTTAAACAGAGCTACTCCTATGGATGGTTACCCCATGCCTGTTGCCGATTTGTTGGTTGACACCGCTGCTGAACACAAAGTCATCAGTTTCATGGATGGTAATGCGGGATATAACCAAATTTTCATGGCAATAGAGGATATATCAAAGACAACCTTCAGATGTCCTGGTCATATAGGATTGTTTGAATGGATAGTCATGACATTTGGGTTGAAGAATGCCGGTGCAACTTATCAGCGAGCCATGAACTACATCTTTCACGAGTTGATCGACAAAATTGTCGAAATTTACATTGATGACGTCGTGATCAAGTCTGTGAATCATGCCACACATTTGGAAGACGTGAAAAGAACCTTGGAGTGCACCCGGAAGCATGGTTTGAAGATGAATCCAAACATATGCGCTTTTGGGGTATCAGCTGGAGAGTTCTTGGGATTCTTGGTCCACGAAGGGGGGATTGAAGTTGGCAAGAAAATCATGAAGGCCATTGATGAAGTTGTCCCTCCAACTAATCTCAAGGAGTTACAATCACTGCTCGGCAAGATTAATTTTGTAAGGAGATTCATCTCAAATCTGTCACAAAAGGTTTTGCCGTTTTCTCCATTGCTGAAGCTTAAGAAAGATCAGAAGTTCACGTGGGGCGACGAACAACAAAAGGCTTTTGACGAGATCAAGCAATATATGAAGGAGCCACCAGTACTGGTCCTTCCTCAGTTGGATAAGCCTTTCAAGTTGTACGTGGCAGCCGATACCCAAACCATTGGATCGGCCCTTATTCAAGAATTCGAAGGAAAGGAGCGGGTAGTAGCGTATCTTAGCCGAAAATTACTTGATCCTGAAACCAGGTATTCGGCTGCAGAGAAACTATGCCTGTGCGTGTACTACTCGTGTACAAAGTTTCGGCACTACTTGTTGAATGCCGAATGCATTGTATATTCTAAGTTCGATGTAATAGAACACATGTTATCTATGCCAATTTTGAATGGCAGGATTGGCAAGTGGATCTTGGCTCTATCAGAGTTTGAGTTAAAGTTCGAATCGGCAAAAGCTATTAAAGGTCAGATCATTGCCGATTTTATAACTGAACATCGTGATCCATCAATAGATTTACTTGAAATTACTCTTTGGGCTTTATTTTTTGATGGATCATCATGTGGTAAAGGTGGGGGAGTAGGGATTCTGTTGATTTCGCCTAGAGGTGAGATGTTTGAGTTTGCTATCCCTATCCAGCCCACTGTCACAAATAATCAAGCTGAGTACGAGGCATTACTTCGGGGGCTTCAATATTTGAGAGAAGCCGGGGCCGTTTCAGTTGAAGTTTATGGAGATTCAGAATTGGTAATAAAGCATTTGAACGACCAATACGAGTGTAAAAGTGATGCGCTGAGGAGTTACTACGAAGAATGCAGGGAAATCTTGAAGAGCTTTCCATTGGTGACTCTACAACATATTCCTAGGGAACATAATGAAGAAGCGAACAGGTTGGCTCAGAGCGCTTCCGGTTATAAAGAGAGTCAAGAAGCGTTTGCCACGGACATATATGCGCTGGGAATGGATCTTGCGGAAGATGATTGGAGAAAATAGATCGTTGACTATTTGAAAGATCCATCCCGAAAAGTCTCTAGGAAGGTCAGGTACAAGGCCATAAAATTTGTTCTTCTGGATGATAATTTGTTTTACAAATCATTAGATGGGGTGTTGTTACGATGCCTGGGTCCAAAGGAAGCTAAAAGGATGATGAGTGAAGTGCACGATGGGATATGTGGAGTACACCAATCGGCCTACCGCATGAAATGGGTTATCAGGCAAGCTGGGTGCTTTTGGCCGACGATATTGGAGGACTGCTTTGAGTATTACAAGGGATGTCAAGACTGCTAGAGGTTTGGAAATATTCAAAGAGTTCATGCATTAGCATTAAACCCCATCATCAAGCCATGGCCATTCAGGGGCTGGGGTATAGACTTGATTGGCCAGATTAGTCCACCATCTAGCAAGGGGCATATGTTTGTGCTTTTGGCTACAGATTATTTTACTAAATGGGTTGAGGCAATTCCACTGAAGAAGGTGACGTCGGAAAACATGGTTGAGTTCGTCAAGGAGCACATCATCTATCGGTTTGGAATCCCTCAGACAATCACAACTGATCAAGGAGCCCAATTCGTGTCCTTGGAGTTCAGGGAGTTTGCCGAAAGCATGGGGATCAAATTGTTTAATTCTTCTCCCTATTATGGCCAAGCTAATGGTCAGGCAGAGGCTTCTAATAAGATCATGATCAAGCTTATACAAAAGAAGATCGACCAGAAGCCAAGGAGGTGGCATTCGGTACTCAGTGAAGCGCTATGGGCTTACCGAATGGCCCCTCATGGAGCTACAAAAACATCTCCTTATGAATTGGTTTATGGACACCATGCGGTTTTACCTTGGGAAGTACAATCAGATTCTAGGAGAGTGGTCTTGCAGAAAGATTTAAGCTCCAAAGATTACAGTGGCCTAATGATGGATGAGCTAGAAGATTTGCACATGATCCGTCTTAGGGCCCTGGACAATATCGAAAAGAACAAGCTGCGGGTTGGCAAGTATTATAACAAGAAAGTAAAAGTTAGGCAGTTTGCAGAAGGAGATTTGGTTTGGAAGGCTTTACTGCCGATTGGAACTAAGTACAGTGAATTCGGCAAATGGTCCCCTAACTGGGAAGGACCCTTTCGAGTGGTCAGATGCGTGCCTGGTGTTGACGGATAAAAGACGTATCCCTCTACGATCCGCAAGCGTACGGACCCCACACCTTTTTCACCACGGGATTCCCAAGGTTCTTGTCAATCCGCGGAGCAAGGGGATTACAAGCGTTCGATCAACAACGACACACTAGCTACTAAAACCCTAACTACTATTATACTAGAAAACAACTAAACTACACTAGAGAGAATGATAAACGATCAAGATAGAAGACACTCGCCCACGGGTCTACGATACTAGAGCATGCAATCGCTTAAAGACATGAAAAACCAATCTAATCTATCGGGGTTGTGACCACGGTTTCGCCCTTTCCCTCCTCTCGTACTGTCACTACGCGAAGGTATTCATGACTAGACCTTTGATGGCCACGGCGTATTGAATGGATCCAAGGAAGCATTGAGGCCTATACTCCCTTTACGGCACGGTTGCAAGCCTTAAGCATTAAAGTATATTCAACACAAGATGATAGATAGATAATCCGACAAAGTGCGATTACATCTCAAGATCGATTACAACCCATGGACGAATGAGAAGATTACCCCATCAAGGTGCTGATCATGGCACCGTTGATCATGGTTTCCCTTCCGCCGGTGTCTTCCTCCTTCTCCACAAGAGGGTGCTTCCTTCGAGGTGGTTGATCTCCAGCCAGAGATCCTCCTCCTCTCTCTCTAGCTTGTGGATGGCCTTCTGGTGCGAATAACTCCTCTCCTCTGTGTTGGCGGCGCGTCGCGGGTTTTAGGGTCGAAGATCCTTCGAGGGCAAGGAAGACGGGACCGAACCGGTGCCCGAAGTGGGCTGGGCTGGCCCGCCTGGGCCGGCCGGCCCAGGCCCAATTTCGGCCCGGTTCGGTCGCCCTTTTTGCTCCATGGGTCCTCATTCACTTATCTACTTTGCCCCCTCCACTTGCATGATTTTGACGCTGTTATCCTCGCGATCAAGATGGAGGCTCTCTTTGCATGAAGTTTGATCTTTTACGCTTCAATCCCCGGGGGTGTTCCTCGTAGCACTTCGGTCCCGCCACCATTGGAAGTAATTTCAGCAAGCTCATTAACACGAACAAGACTCCATGAATGCTCCTTTGAACTTGTTGCGAATTTGTCCTTTATGTCCATGTTTTCCTACATAAACATAACACTTCCAAATGCATGCACAAAGATGAACTTGTTATATGATTAGTGTGCCTAGTGGCGGGTTAGTTCCATAATCAAATCCAAACCAAAGTGTAATGAACATGCTAGGTGCACCAAAATACACCGTCAACATCTCCCCCACACTTAACTCTTGCTCGTCCTCGAGCAAGTACTCGTAAAAGAACTTCGTCCAAGAAGTGTAATCGTGTACCACTTATCCTTCTTCACAAGTTAGTCAATCCCTTCATCTTTAATACATAAACACAAAGTAATGATAATCAAACATAAACATGGGCGTTTAGAATTTTTACCACGTCAAGATTCACCCCACAACTCAAACTCTTCCCTTGAAGGCTTCAATTTCAGCCATGCTTACTCCTTTGCTTCCATCTGAGGGTTTTTTATGGTTTTCAAAACAAAAATTCCTGCAACAAGTATTAGACAAAAACCTTTCTCCAAGCTCTCTCAAGTCACTCATATGAAGTGGCTATCCTAACCAAATTTTATAAAACTCTAACCTCTCATTAATCTCTCATATATCATGTAAAGTGGAGCTATAGGTAGGGCTAGCGCAATCAACACAAGTATTGTCAAACTAAGAACTTCCTCTAATGGTTGTCTACCTTTCAAAGCCAATGATCATGAGATTAACCATATGTAGGGATATCAAGGATGAGAAGATTTAGAATGGTGGACATGTGCAAGGGCAAAAGAAAATTGTGACTACAAGGCACCGATGATGTCCTCGTTGTCGGATTGCACATGGTTGGAAATAGAGTAAAAGTTTCGTCTCACAATCAACATGACATCCTTCATTACACTTTATTATTTTTCTTTTCTTTCACTCGATCCATCCCTCTCATATCTTCATTGCTAACTCATCTTTCTCTTTTTTTTCTTTTCCTTCTTTCATCCACATATGACTTTTCTTTCTTTCTTTCTTTCTTTTCCATACACATACTTTTTCTCTTTATTTTTCTCTCTCTTGACAACTTTTTCAAAGCTTTCAATTCTCTCTTTCTTCGCATGCATACAATCTGAAATTTTTAAATAAATCATGCTAGAGACGAGACGAAACTTTGAAAATAGGTTGTGTTCAAGGAATACGATGTACAAAAGAGATGTATAGGGTTGGGTATGGAATCCAGTGATATTCATGACTTTCGTTGTGAAAGTCATGGACTGAATATATGACGGGGCTAGCAACAAAAGATAAGCACAAGGACATGATCATTGCTCGAAATTAAAACTCACCAAGAGAGAAGGGTCCTAGCCTAACTCATCGTGCTAATCACACTTATGGTGGAGCGAAAAAAATAAACTTGGCTTTGGATAGGAATTTTTTTCTTACTCTCAACTTGGAAAAAGAGGTTTTGCTAACCTTTATTACAAGGGTTTTAAAATAATTTTCAGAACTGAAATCCTCCAATTTTTAGCATCGAACATTACACAACTGACATGTGAAGCTCAAGATCGAAGTGCGGTATGGGTACTTCAAGTAGTAACGATTCCACTAAGCACCACGATAAACGTTTTTCAAACCACATACTTGTGTTCATATATCAAGAATCGAAGATTAAATAAACAAGTAAATAAAGATAGACAATACATAAAACACAAAGATATGTAAAGACTCTTTTTATTTGGTTTTCTTGACTCAACGCTAATTTAAGACACTTGCAAAAATTTTAAAACAGACTCAAAAACTAAAGACTCATTAAAACACTAAGACTCTCACACGAAGATTAAACCGAACCTAAATTTGAAGTTCAAAAGCTAAGGCTAGCGAGCTAGCTCTCCCCCACACTTAAAACATACGACGTCCTCGTCGTATCTTACAAAAATCCTAAGGGGAAAACTAGATCTAGTGGTACTTTAAGCAAGTTTTGCACCACTTGCCTCTCATGTTTCCAACCATGCCGAAAAGTTTGCGCACGTTGCGGTTAAGGAACTTGTAGTCATCTTCAACTACGCGCTCCAAGTCCTCCATACGCTGCTTCATCGCTTCCATGGCTTGGAGACATTCGTCGGCCGAAGTGTAGAGATCCGCGATGGATTGACGGCAAAATCGACAACACACCAGATGCAATCCGAAGGGGTCGTCGTCGCCATAATCTCCACCGTTGTCACCACCGCCGTCGCCACCTCCATTGTTGTTGCATTCACCACCGCCGTTGCCGTTGCTGTTGGGGCCTTCGGGAGTCCTTTCATAGGGTTGCTCACCCCAATCATCATCATCTCTACCGGCGGCCGCCCACGAGCTCGGGCTACGATCGTCGGAGTAGTCGCTATCCCCATAATCCTTAGGCTCCGGCGACACCTCCTTGTAATCCTTGCGCTTGATGCCTTGGAGGCGTGCCGACCTTCAAACGGGTGTAGGGACCTTCTCTCCTTTGACGGGGTTGCGAGATGCAAGAGCTCCGGTCGGGACACGTCCTCCGCAACAGATACGTGTGGTCCTCTTGACGGGTAGCTTGAGCTCGCATCGCATCGCCTCCTCCATCGATGGCTTCTTGGCTTCTAGCTTCAACTCTAAGCTTTTTGGAGGCTCAATGGCTGCTACAAGGGTGCAACACATTGCTTGAAAGGTTTGATTCTCGAGCTCCCAATTCGGCCAAATATATAGTCCCGAGAGAAAAGCCCCGGGAACCTTATTTTCCTTTTTTACACTTCCCTTAAAATTTTCCGACCAAACAAGGAAGCCAAAAAGGAGCAATTCGTGCGAAATTCGGGGTCATCGGGCGTCGGGCCACCCCCGGGCCGGTCCGCACGGGCCGGCCGGCCCACCCCCGCCTCGGGGCCGGCCGGGCCGGGTTTTTGCACACCGCCCTATTTTTTTCTTCCTCAGCCCATGGGAAAAAGTTGGCCCAGTAAATCTTCGCGAAAAACTCCGAAAGCTAAAAGAAAAATTATTTACGAAGTTGATGCCTTGTTTTTCGTCCTAGGCGGGACGTTCGGGCTCTTCCTCCATGGTAAAGACGTCAACATGGTGAATGGGCACGACATCGGGTTCGTAGTAAACCTTAAGCCGCTGTCCATTCACCACAAATTGATCGCCGTTTATATCCATAATGGTTACCGCTCCGTTGGAGAACACCGAATGCACAACATAAGGTCCATCCCACTTGCTTTGCAATTTCCCCTTTCCGAAGGTTTTAAACCTCGAATTGTAGAGGAGGACCTTATCTCCTTCTTTGAATTCTTTTTTTCTTCAATCTTTTATCATACCACCTTTTGATTCTCTCCTTGTATATGCTTGCGTTTTCATATGCTTTCAACCTCAACTCCTCTAGCTCGCTTATTTGAATTCTTCGTTTCACCACCGCGGCATAGAGATCAAGGTTCATTTCTTTAATCGCCCAATAGGCTTTATGTTCTAACTCAACCGGAAGGTGGCAAGCTTTTCCATAGACAAATTGATAAGGGGTCATACCTATTGGTGTTTTAAACGCCGTTCGATAAGCCCATAAAGCTCCGTCTAATTTCTTTGACCAATCCTTGCCTCCCTTCTCTATGGTTTTGTTGAGTATGCTTTTTAATTGCCTATTTGACGTCTCCGCTTGTCCGTTGGTTTGTGGGTGATAGGCCGTGGAGACCCTATGCTCAATTCCCAACTTGGACAAGCACCTTTTGAAGTTCTTCCGGTGAAATGAGTTCCTCCATCACTTATCAAGATTCTCGGTGTACCGAAACGGGGAAAAATCACGTTCTTGATCATAGTGATGGACTCCTCCGTGGAAGCTTTACGACATGGTATAGCCTCTACCCACTTGGATACATAATCAACCATAACAAGTATATACTCGAATCCAAATGAGTTTTGAAAAGGCCCCATGAAGTCTATGCCCCATACATCGAATATGTCGATTTGCAAGTTGTATTTCAAAGGCATAGAATTTCTTTGAGAGATGTTTCCGGTTCTTTGGCATTCGGGGCATGACGCAACATATCTTTTAGTATCTTCATGCATCTCCGGCCAATAGAATCCACTCGACCATACTTTGGCTTCGGTTCGAAAATGGCTATAGTGTCCACCGTACTCTGCCGAGTGGCACTTCCTTAGAATCTCAAGCCTCTCTTCTCTTGGCACACATCTTCTCATCACTCCATCATTGCCAAGTTTGAAGAGGTATGGTGCATCCCAAAAATATTTCTTACTTTCGGAAATAATCTTCCTTTGAGTGTTTTTGTCTAGATGATCGAGGGGCATCTTTCGAATTGCTCGAATGATGTCGATCATCCAAGTATCTTTATCAAGCACTCTATAGAGGTGGTCATCTCTCATCTTATCTTCTATGGGCTCCTTGTCATCTTGTCCACGATTCATCCTAGACAAATGATCGGCCACAACATTTTCCACCCCCTTTTTATCACGAATTTCAACATCAAACTCTTGGAGAAGAAGGATCCAACGAATCAAACGTGGTTTAGCTTCCTTCTTAGCCAAGAGATACTTGATGGCTGCGTGATCGGTGTAAACAATGACTTTCGAGTTCACGATGTAAGATCTGAATTTTTCGAAAGCGAATACCACCGCTAACAACTCTTTTTCCGTAGTAGCGTAATTTAATTGTGCCCCACTAAGAGTTTTGCTAGCGTAGTAAACGGCGTGAACTCGGCCTTCCTTTCTTTGTCCCAAGACCGCGCCTACGGCGTAGTCACTTGCGTCACACATGATCTCGAAAGGTTGGCTCCAATCCGGAGGTTGGATGATGGGAGCACTCACCAAAGCATTTTTCAAGGTCCGAATGCCGCTAGACACTTCTCATCAAAGTCGAAAGCCACATCCTTTTGAAGAAGGTGCGTTAAAGGCTTAGTGATCTTCGAGAAGTCCTTTATAAATCTTCTATAGAATCCGGCATGGCCTAGAAAGCTCCTTAAGGACTTAACATCCGTAGGAGGTGGGAGTTGCTCAACCGTCTCTACCTTAGCCTTGTCCACTTCAATTCCTCTCTCGGATATAACATGTCCGAGCACTATGCCTTGCTTAACCATGAAGTGGCACTTTTCCCAATTTAAAACCAAATCTACCTCCGCACACCTTGTAAGGACCTTTTCTAAGTTTGCTAAGCAATCCATGAACGTCTTCCCGTAAACGGAAAAATCGTCCATAAACACTTCCACAATTTCTTCGATGAATTCCGAAAACACGGCCATCATGCAACGTTGAAAAGAGGCCGGAGCGTTGCATAGGCCGAAGGGCATCCTCCTATATGCAAACATTCCGTAAGGACACATAAACGTTGTCTTATGTTGATCTTCTGGGTGAATAGGAATTTGCATGAACCCCGAGTATCCGTCGAGAAAGCAAAAGTAAGCGTGGTTTGCTAACCTCTCGAGCATCTCGTCTATGAACGGTAGGGGGAAGTGATCTTTCTTTGTCGCTTTGTTAAGCTTACGGTAATCGATACACATCCGCCACCCGGTCACAGTTCTTTGCGGTATCAATTCGTTCTTCTCATTCTTTACCACGGTCAAACCTCCTTTCTTCGGTACACAATGTACCGGGCTCACCCATTCGCTATGCGGAACCGGGTAGATGATTCCGGCATCAAGTAACTTGATAACCTCTTTCTTTACTACCTCTCGCATGGCATGGGTTAGCCTCCTTTGATGGTCCACTACAGGCTTACATTGGTCTTCCATTGGTATACGATGAGTGCAAAAGGCTGGGCTAATACCTTTGAGATCATTAATTGAATATCCAATCACCTTCCTATGTTTTTTTTAATAAAATCAGCAACGCTTCATTTTCTTCGGGACTCAACTCGTCGCTCACAATGACTGGATAAGTTTTGTCTGGGCCCAAAAATTCATATTTTAATCCCTTGGGCAAAGGTTTAAGGTCTACTTCGGGCACTTGTGGCTCCTCGGGTTTGATTTCTCCTAAGTCTTCGAACTTCTCTTCCTCCATGCTACCATCATGCGGCTCTAAGCCTCTTGTCGCTTACTCTAGTTCTTCATCTTGTTGATTATTAATTTGATTTTCCATCGCTCTTTGTAGCGGGTCTCTAAGGGTTTCAACAAAACAAAGACTATCTATCTCTTCTATTTCTTCATCTTCGGGAGGAAAAGGTGTAAGGTGTTTAGAAGCACGAAGAAAGTTATATGTGTACTTTGTTCCATTAAGGTTCATTGTTACTTTGCCTTCTCCGGCATCTAACATGGCATCAACCAACTTAAGAAAAGGCCTACCTAAGATTATATGATCAGAATTACTATGGTAAGCATCAATAACAAAGAAATCGGTTGGTATATAGTTTCTAGAAATTTTTACTTTCATGTTGCAAGCAATACCTAGAGGTTTGATAGTTCTACCATCTCCCATAATTAATTTCGTTGATGTTGGAGCTAAGTCTAGGTTGTGGTATTGAACTTTATCGTAAATTTTAGAAGATAGAACACTTACTTGAGCTCCGATGTCGCATAAAGCTTTGCATTGAACTCCGTTGATCTCGCAACTCAAGTGCGGCGTCATCTTCTCTTCTTCTTCGGATCCGATCGAATAAATTTCAGCGAGGCGAGCGTATGGTGATGCTTCGGGCTTGATCCCCATGATTCTCTTCGCCTCGGCAATATGTTCCGGATCCACCACGTCATCTCCAAAGAGCTTTTCAAAAATCTCACCGGTGGTTTCGAGGTCATATGAATTTTCAGCTTTCTTCTCCGGTGGGAAATCCACTTCCAATGCTCTTGCCATTCTCTTTTGATTAGGGAACGGTCTTCTCTTGTCGAATACTTCTCCATAATCAATAGGAACCCAATCCATTGGCTCGAACTCCCTTAGTGGCTTCGCGCTTGACATGCTTCTCTTGTTCGTCTCGTTTGGCGCGGCGAAGTCGACGTTTGGTGTAGTTCTTGACTTAATGTGTTCTTGTTCAAGCTTTTCCATGATTGGTTCCTCTTTTGTGACTTCCGGGGTTGCCTCTTTAGAAAAATCAGCAAGCTTTTTCTTCCTTGAATTGAATTCCGGCTCTTCCGCAAGTCTTGTTTCCCAATCTCTTCGCATCGCAGCCGCTTTACTAACTTTTTGTAGAAGTTGGGCAGCTTCCGTGAGTGTTTTCTCCATGAGATCCCCACCTGCACACATTTCGACGTGTCGCATGCAACTAGGGGTTAGGGAAAAGAAAAATGTATGCAAGAGTACGTCACCGGTGAAGCCGAGTTTTGGTCCTTGTTCGATTAATTCATTAAACCTATCCCGGGCTTGGTCTATCCCTTCCTCTTCTCCTTGCATGAAAGTGATCACTTGCCTCCTTAGATGTTGAACCTTGCTAATTGGAAAGAACTTCTCACAAAACTTCTTTGTCAACTTGTTCCAATTGCCTTCAACTTCAAAGGACGCAACCGAATACCATGTCTTTGCTTTGCTCGGCAAGTGAGTAGGGAAAGAGATTCCACTTGAACCATTCATCGGGAACTCCTTCTTGACGCACCGTGTTGCATATTGTCGTGAAATCCCTTATGTGTCTATATGGGTTCTCCGTAACCATCCCTTCAAATGGGTTTTCCGCCACCATCTTGATGATCTTGGATTTAATTTCATACTTGGTCGCTTCGAGCTTCGAATCCGACTCTTGTACTTTTATGTCTTCACATCGAGGGCTAGCGTAATCCCTTAATGATTTCTCCGGTTCTTCCACGGGTTGATTAACGAACTCCATCTAGACAATAAGATAAAAACAAAAACAAAAAAGAAACAAGTGTTTTTCTGGATAATATGTGTTAGATATAGCGAATAAAAGATAAACTAAAATAAAAAACTAAGTTAGATGCAAATCAAACGATGTAAACTAACTTGCTCCCCGGCAACGGCGCCAGAAAAAGGGGCTTGTTGACGGATAAAAGACGTATCCCTCTACGATCCGCAAGCGTACGGACCTCACACCTTTTTCACCACGGGATTCCCAAGGTTCTTGTCAATCCGCGGAGCAAGGGGATTACAAGCGTTCGATCAACAACGACACACTAGCTACTAAAACCCTAACTACTATTATACTAGAAAACAACTAAACTACACTAGAGAGAATGATAAACGATCAAGATAGAAGACACTCGCCCACGGGTCTACGATACTAGAGCATGCAATCGCTTAAAGACATGAAAAACCAATCTAATCTATCGGGGTTGTGACCACGGTTTTGCCCTTTTCCTCCTCTCGTACTGTCACTACGCGAAGGTATTCATGACTAGACCTTTGATGGCCACGGCGTATTGAATGGATCCAAGGAAGCATTGAGGCCTATACTCCCTTTACGGCACGGTTGCAAGCCTTAAGCATTAAAGTATATTCAACACAAGATGATAGATAGATAATCCGACAAAGTGCGATTACATCTCAAGATCGATTACAACCCATGGACGAATGAGAAGATTACCCCATCAAGGTGCTGATCATGGCACCGTTGATCATGGTTTCCCTTCCGCCGGTGTCTTCCTCCTTCTCCACAAGAGGGTGCTTCCTTCGAGGTGGTTGATCTCCGGCCGAGATCCTCCTCCTCTCTCTCTAGCTTGTGGATGGCCTTCGGTGCGAATAACTCCTCTCCTCTCGTGTTGGCGGCGCGTCGGGGGTTTTAGGGTCGAAGATCCTTCGAGGGCAAGGAAGACGGGACCGAACCGGTGCCCGAAGTGGGCTGGGCCGGCCCGCCTGGGCCGGCCGGCCCAGGCCCAATTTCGGCCCGGTTCGGTCGCCCTTTTTGCTCCATGGGTCCTCGTGCACTTATCTACTTTGCCCCCTCCACTTGCATGATTTTGACGCTGTTATCCTCGCGATCAAGATGGAGGCTCTCTTTGCATGAAGTTTGATCTTTTACGCTTCAATCCCCGGGGGTGTTCCTCGTAGCACTTCGGTCCACGCCACCATTGGAAGTAATTTCAGCAAGCTCATGAACACGAACAAGACTCCATGAATGCTCCTTTGAACTTGTTGCGAATCCGTCCTTTATGTCCATGTTTTCCTACATAAACATAACACTTCCAAATGCATGCACAAAGATGAACTTGTTATATGATTAGTGTGCCTAGTGGCGGGTTAGTTCCATAATCAAATCCAAACCAAAGTGTAATGAACATGCTAGGTGCACCAAAATACACTGTCAACATCTGGCAATGCCTACATGTTGAAAACTTTACTAGGAGAAGAATTTTCCGCTGCAATAAATGAAAGGTATTTGAAGAAATATTATCCTAATATTGAAATCGATCGGTGATCACTAGCATTGGGATTACATGCATCTGATACAGGAATAGCCGGCGCTCAAGAATGAGGCCGCCTTCAGAACAAAAATTCCCGAACAGGGGGAATGTCCAGTGCCTAGATGCATTGCCCTTAGCGCAAAACTACGTTACAAATGCTTCTTGCAGGTTTACATCTAACAACCCTGGTGATCAGGACTACGAGGAGGCGGGAAGCAGAAGGCCTGGCGTAAGAAGCGAAAGTATGATTCAATCTTTTCTTTGCTTCTTCGGCTGCTCCCTCTTCAGTTGCTCAAGGACCACCGTGACGGCAACTTGGAATGCGTGGGGGTGACCACGATTTGCTGCCTCCACCAAGCTGTCCCAGGCCGCTTTCAGGTTATTGTACCTATCAGAGACATCTGAGACAGAGGAGTGGTCATTAGGGGGCAAAGATCCAGATGTGAGCACGGAGTCAAGGAGTTAGAGATATTTACCTCCTACTAATGCCTCTAAAGCCATGCGACGCTCGCGCTCGGCCTGGCAGCGAGCGGTGATGTCCCGGAGGTCATGCTCTAGGTGCCGAACGCGGCGGCGCAGTTGATGGCTGGTCCTCTGCTCAGGCGTGGCGTCCTCTGCTTCAAGGGAAGAATCAGAGGAGATGTACTCAGGCATGTCTTCGGTCCCGATGATTTCCTCAGGAAGCAGATCAAGGCTGAAAGAGGAAAAAAGCAGGGAGGAGGTAAAAAACAAGACCACATTAGGAAACAAGAAGCAAATCAAAGGAAAACTCACTCTCGAATCGTGCGTTTCTTTGGGATGCTGCCTTCCTGGGGCTGCTTGCCTTTGTCCATGGCCTTGGGGTTTTTTCCTCTGAGGACAGGGGAGGAGATGAGAAATGATGGATGAGTGTGCGAGTGGATTTGCAGGGCATCTCAGCAGACTATTTTATTGACTGAGAGAGTGTGTTGGGAGTGATGACTGGCCGGCGTGCATTATTGGAATACCAAACGGCAGGGTTTTCTTCCCGAATGCGAAGGGTTTTCGTTTGAACAATGCTTACGGATTGCCGATTCAAGGATTTTCTGTGGATTTCGCGCCAAGGGGCATCTGTTTTCGCGTGTTCGGCTCAAGCGAGTTCCCGAATACGTTTAAGAAGAAACAAGATTCACAGATGCAAACATAGAAAAATCATCGCAGTACTGAGGACCAGGAGCGTCCCAGTGGTCGATGGATGACCGCTCCTCAGTGATGAGTGATTGACAACGGGTGTTGGACTGACTCTTGGCTTAGTGCACAGGTGTAGGCTGCGGCCTAGTTCGTGTTGTTGCAGGTGAAGAACGGGCGCGAAAGGTCTTCAGCCTTAAGGGGCCTCCGGGAGATGGAGAGACAAGTAGGCTCGGTTCGAGGGACCCGGTGGACAGCGGGACTGGGTGCGGGCCACATGGTGGCGACACAAGCAAGACGAAGTCATGGACAAGTGAGCCGGTGCACGGTGGCGGTCAAGTCAAGTGGTTTGGCGGGAGGCCGGACCGGGCACGCGGGGTTTGGTGGTTTGCCCACAAAATCATCGGCGGACGGTTTCTTGGTTTGGGCCTCAAAACCAAGCCCGAGGGCCCAACACGACGGAGACGGGATCGGGCGTGTCGGGAAGCTTCGAGGCGGAGGACACGCGGCGGGATCGCATGGCTTGCGTCGGGAGGACGCGGGGGTGCGGCAAAGGCGTGGCCGTCGATGGCAAGACCCACAAACATTACCTAAATGCTCCTATGTGGGTGTGTCTCTCCGGCGTGCCGTGTCCTCCTCCATACTCCAAGGATACTCCGAAACTGTTTCCTCGAAGAGGTTGATGGCTTAGACGACGATGATCCCTCTTCTTCTAAGTGAAAGGCTTGTAGTTTTCTTCCGATTGCGCACTCTCACTCACAAATATATATCCGTGGTTTTTGACTCCGTAACAAGGTACACAAATATTATTTTGGAGTCCTGACCTTGAGTGGATTAAGAAGGATGTGATTTGTTGCACGAAACAAACGCGGTGGATGGCTAAGTCTAAGGTGGTTCCGGCCTACAAACTAGAGCACACGAACAATAAGTTGGATGAAAGACTTACCTCTCTCCTCCCTCTTGGCTCCTGCTCTTCTCTAGTGCATTCATGCTGCTTCGTGACGGCGTACACCTTCCAAACGTTCCCGTCCACTCCTTCGCTTGCATTATTGCTCCTTCCACTTGATGTTTTCGCTTGACTCACTTCCATACTCCCATGCCTCACATGCGTCCATGATATCCCTACAAAACAAAGCCTTGGCTGCCCCCCATGCTTGTACTTTGCATGTGGTTTGATAAAAGATGTTGGAGGGGCATCCCGTGATGTATCATGGTGCATGTATGGTTAGGTTAACTAGATTGCCTCCTTTAAGTGTGCTTTCGAAGGCTACACTCCTCTAATTTCTGAAATTTAAAAATATTTTTCGTAGCCATGCAAGAGCTCGGGCGACAATTTAGAGAAGTTTTTAAACCATTAAAACAAATGTAAGTCGAAAATATTTTCCGACTACGTTGATATCGGTCTCACCGTATAGTTTGCCTTCATTAGTTGAGAGCAAGCTTTTCCCGCTTGATCATGGGGCATAGGTTTAGGTCCTAATTTTGATTAGATGAGAGAGATTTTGAATAGAATAAAATTAAATGAGGCTTAGAAAAATTCTAATCTTAGAGAAACCAAGGATATGGATTTTTAAATCAACCAAAATCAAGATTCTAGGTTCACGCGAGTCCTACCACGTGCTGAAATTTAAATAACATCTAGATACAAGTCGTGGCTCTACCTCGAGTGGTTTTTAGCATAAAAAAGCAAGTCAACCACAACACCATAATGAGTGGTGAAGGGTTGAGTTAGGTTCTGAAATTATTTGCTGTGGTTTCTCGAAAAAGAACAAACAAACACATAGGAGGGTTCATGCAAAGGGTTTATGACAAAGCAAAATATTCAACGAAGAATTATGTCTCTAACATTGTTCAACCATCCTAAGTCTAATGTTTTGCGTAGAAAAATTCAAAAAATCGAATTACTTGAAAAGACTCGAAAAACCCGGAATCGGGTTGTCCTCCCGATAGCTTATTCTTGACTCGACGAAACGGGTTGCCTCCCGCCTAGCGCTTCGTTTATAGTCCATGGCTAGACTTCTTCACTTGATTACTCCGATCAACGCTTGCGAGTGTTGCAATCTTGGGTACCCACTTTGGCTTAGTCATTTTTTTTGGTCTTCACAGTCGGCTTTGTCATTTGGTCTTGACGCATGCAACAACTTCCTTCATGTATTACCTCGGCATCTCAAACTCCGGTCTTCGGTTGTGATCTTCATGGTCTCCTTTCTTAGTGTGGTCCTCCATCTCTCCCGAATGAGTTTGAGTATCCTTTGTCATCTTGGGACCTTGGAGTTGTCTCGGAGGACTTTCTTGTTACCCATCGGCGCCCGCAAGTTGTCCCACTTGCGTCTAGCATCTTCCATCACGATGAACACTGTGGCCCGCACCGAGTCCCGCCGTCCACCGGGTCCCTCGAACCGAGCCTACTTGTCTCTCCATCTCCCGAGGCCCCTCAAGGGCGAAGACCTTTCGCGCCCCGTTCTTCATCCGCAACAACACGAACTAGGTCGCGGCCTACACCACGCGCACTAAGCCAAGAGTCAGTCCAACACCCGTTGTCAATCACTCATCACTGAGGAGCGGTCATCCATCGACCACTGGGACGCTCCTGGTCCTCACAACACCGAAGGTAAACTCATGGCTAGGTTGACGAATTTTCACCGTCAACGGTCTTGAAATCCGCGACTTCGAACTTGATGTACTCGGTGCGGTAGTTTTCTCAGGTTTCCCAAGGTAACTGGCAGGACCACTGAGCTCAGTGGAATAGTCGCGTTCCCGGGGACGATGCCGTAGAAAGGAGATGTGCTCTTGGTGAGCATGTGAGTGATGTCTAGCTTCATCTTCTTCAAGGTCTTGGTGAAAAGGACATTGAGCTCGCTCCCACCGTCGATGAGTACCTTGTTGAGTCTGGAGCCCGCGACTACCGGTTTCAGGACGAGTCAAAACCGCCCTGGTTCAGAGAAGCTTGTCCATTGGTCCGTGCGGGAGAAGGTGATGGGTACCTCCGACCACCTGAGAGGGGTCGGAACCTCTGGTTCGATGTTTAAGACTTCCCGTCGAGTGGCCTTCTAAGACCGTCTGGTGGGTAGTCCGCCGAAGAGGACGTTCACCGTCTTGTCAGGTTTTTGGAAGTCGTCGTTGCCTTCGTCAGCT
Source organism: Cenchrus americanus (assembly GCA_947561735.1). Taxonomy (NCBI): domain Eukaryota; kingdom Viridiplantae; phylum Streptophyta; class Magnoliopsida; order Poales; family Poaceae; genus Cenchrus; species Cenchrus americanus. The sequence goes on along the minus strand of OX387244.1, from coordinate 30,159,546 downwards.
TTTTTCTTGCCTTTCTTGTCGTGAAAAGGTTGTGGGTCTGGAGAGTCCTTGAGTGCTCGCCGGAGTTGGTAGCACTGCTCGGTGGTGTGATTTCCCTCCAGGTGCCACGGGCACTTCTCTTTCAGCAAGTCCTTGAAGCCGTCGGAGGTCTTCTTCGAGTTGTCTTTCGCAGGGCGCTGGATAGCCCCGCTGTGTTGTCTGGCTTGCGCTTGCAATTGGGACCCGAGTAGTTGTTGTTGCGACCGCCTTGATCCCTGTTGTTGTTGTTGGTGGCGGTGGTGGTGGTGGTGGTGGTGGTGGTGTTGTTGTTGTTGTTGTTGTTGCTGCCGTCCGCGTTTTGCTTGATCTTGCCTCCAATAGCATCGTACTTAGCGTTCGCCTTGTCTTCTTCGTCAGCCCATGAAGTGATCATGTCCTTGAGCTTGGTGATGGAGCTCGGGCGGCGATGACCGAAGTCATCGAATGTGCGACGATGGTAGAGACCGTCTTGGAAAAGGTCGATGACCTCCTTGTTGGTGACATCGACTACAGTGGCGCGCTTGTCGAAAAAGTGCCGCATGTACTTGCATAGGGTCTCACCCTGTTCCTGCTTCACCATAGCCAAGTCCATGCGAGTATTCGAGCGCCCCATGGCGCCCGCAAAGTTGCTGGTGAACTGTTCCTTGAGCTGGTCCCACTTGTCGATCGAGTACTTATCGAGTGACTCGAGCCATGTAAGTGGAGCTTGGTCCAGGCAGATGGGGAAGTAGAGGAACTTCGTGTCGTTGTTGCCACCAGCATTTTCGATAGAGAGAGCATAGCATCTGAGCCATTGGACTGGATCTTGCTTCCCATCGTACTTGGTGATCCCAGAGGCTTGAATTTTTCTGAGAGAAGTAGATTGCGAAGTCGAGCAGAGAAGGCGGGAAAGCCGTCGTTCTCGCCTGCCATGGAGGATTTCTTGCGTCGTATTTCTTCAATTATGCGGCGAGCGTCGTAGCCACCGCGCGAGGCACCAGTGACGTGGCTGTCTGCGTGGCCTTGGCCTCCGCGATCGCCTCCGCCACCAGCTCCCCTGCCAGCTCCGTGTGAGGAGCTCCCGCCGCCACTGCCTCGGCTGCCAGCATCGCCATGAGCAGCAGCGCCGCGACTACCACCGACGCCACTGGCACTGTTGCCGTCCTGAGAAGGTCCACCAGCTGATGCCCAAGTACGATTGGGGTTCTGCGGTAGTTCTCCTCTTGTACGGTTGCGTCCGTTGTCCGCTGGACTGCGACTTGTGGCTTCATGGTCGGCTTCGCGAGTTATGTGGGGAGGCACTTGAGTGACTCTGTTGTCGACTCTCATAAAGTAGGCGTCCTCCGCGACCTTGGTGATGACTTCTCCCGCGCGCATCCCGTGAGCCTGACGTGCTATCGTGGTGATAGACATGAGGCACTGTTCTGGGTTGTGTGCACCCCGCTTTCGACTTGGTCAAGAGCTTCTGTGAGATTCCGTATGGGTAGTGTCTCACAGAGGCGTCTATGCCATTCGTTCCACTTCCTGTTGCGCTCACGTCGGGTGTTCTTGTCGTTGTTGGTTTCGTCCGCGGGTGCATTGGCAGACAACACGTCTGCTGAGATATCTTCGAAGTAGCGGTCAGGGCGGGTCCCTGAAGGTCCTGGCATCTCGTTGGCAGCCATGAAGACTTGGCGATCAGGAGAGCCGAGACTAGAGTCGGTATTCGCCACCAGTGTTGGAGTGTGCTCCTCTGCTTGAGCTAGTGGTGTTCCCTCCTGGAAGGGAAGCGAGTCGAGGTAGGCGATGCAACGTGAGTTCCCGTCTGTCAGGTCTGCAGGCTTGCGGTCTGGCCAGTAGACGAATCTGCCGGTGGGTGTAGATGTTAAAACCAGGCCAATAGCTAGTCCTGACAGCGGTTGCTCGGTCGTGGAGTTCTCGGACTCGGGCTCGTCAGGGTTCGATCCGAAGTCGAACTCGTAGGAAGAGTCCGAGTAGTAGCCGGAGTCGGGGTTGGAGTCCGAGGTGTAGTCAGAGACGATCTCCTTCCTGGCCCGACGCACAGTGAGAGCCTTCACATGGGCCTTGCTAGCGTTGCAGAGGCCGTATGGGAAGTGCTCATGGAGTGGGAACTCCGCACACGATGGCTCGGTAGCCCACTCGCATGCGATGGCCCACGGGGACGTCAAGTTAGAGTTGGAGGCGGATCCGAACTCGAAGTCGGCGTGTTGGTTGTAGAGCGAAAATTCACTGAATTTTCCGGCGAGTTTGCCTGTGATCACTTCGGGAAGCGTCACGAGCCCAGTGCTCGGGTTGGGAGCCATGGTGAGGCGGCGTTGGAAAGATACAGCACCGTCAGCAGTGCAAACCCAGGACCCGAAGACGAAGGTGTCGACGCGGTTGAAAGCGACGGTTGGCTTGATGGAGATTGAAGCCGTCGAGTTTGCCATGAGATCTTCGGTGAGACCCCCTACCTGGCGTGCCACCTGTCAGTCTTTTAGATCGGCAACCTACCAAGGGGAGTACCCAAGGTAGATGAATGTGGCCTCGCCGAGATCGATAACTTGAAGGAAGAGACACGTGGCACACAATTTAGACAGGTTCGGGCCGCGAGGTGCGTAATACCCTCTGTCCTGTATGCTGTGTAGCTCTGGATTGATTGGGTGTGTTTACAAGATGATGCGCTTAAGAGAGAGAGAGAGGGGTCCCTACCTTGCCTTATATAGACCGGGAGGCAGGGTTACAAGTCGGTTTGAGGAGAGAGTACTAGTCGGGTATGTCTAGGAGTTCTCTACATAGTATAGGACATGTATAGCTTCCTATCCGAGTACTTCTCCACCGTAGTCCTTGCGCCCCACGCCATCAGGTGTCGTGTTGCACAAGCCGAGTAGTCCCAGGGGCCCACCAAGTAGTCGGTCCTGGTACCCACCGAGGTAGTGGGCCCAGGGAGGTCCATACGACAACAGCTGGGTCATATTGGACAAGTAGTTTTTGAGTTCTTGGAAAGCTTGCTTCTGAGTTTTGGACCACTGAAAATTCTTTGAACTTCTGAGGACTTGAAAGAAAGGCAGACTTCTTTCCGCAGCCCTGGGAATGAACCTGTTGAGTGCGGCAACTCTTCCTGTCAGATTTTGCACATCCTTCACTGAAACTGGGTCTTGCATTTCTATTAGTGCCTTTTGTTGAGACTAGATGTAACACCCTAGGTGTTTATTAAAGATAAATACCTCATTTAGTTGTGTTAATCAGGGTTAATTAGATCCTAAACATGTTTGACATGATTGGGCACACATTTGCACAAAAGACCTTGGTCAAAATCCCAAATCGTGGTCAAACCCAGATCTCCTTTAAGGCTGACATGGTTTTCTTGCGCGTTCTCCAAATTTCACTATAGAAGTTCAAAATCGGCCAATACGAAAGTTGTTCGTGATTTCCGGGAACACATTTTTTGTAATTGGCGGACATTCCAAATTTGAGTGCAAATTGGCCAAAAATCGAGTTGAACGCGCTGTTAACAGTAAACCGAGCCGTGGAAAAACTGCAACTTCGGTCGACGTTCCCAGACAAACCGTTGATCAAAACATATGTCGCCCTTCGGGAAAGTTGTAGGTCTATAGCTCCTCTACAACTTTTATTTTTGGAGATTTTCAACTTAGTTGCCACTTTAGGGAGTTATGCATTTTTGAATCTGCGCAAATGAAATAAAACCAGCACCCTGGCGTCGGGCTCGAGCTCTCGCGCCAAGGACGTCGCGACCGTTCCTGCCACGCGTCGTCGTCCGCGCTCTCCGGCGTATGGACTCCAAAACTCGGTGGTGGACCACGCGCGACCTTGGTACCTCCGAAGACCCGCGGGACCATGCGCCGAATCCTGGGGCGAGCTGCAGACCGGTCGCGGGCCCCCTTGGCCACGCGCCGTCGTGTGTCCGCGCCGCGCGCTCCATGCGCATGCGGCCGCACCTCGATGACCTCCCAGCTGGTGCCCTTAGGCGCGCCATCACCTCGTCCTCGTCGAGTATACGCCACTTGTCGCACCAAAAACCGAGCCTGAACCTCGTGCTCGTCTTCCTGTCCGCCGTCAGAAACACCATAGCCGCCGCCGCCGCAGAGTCCTGCTTCCCGCGCCAAACCGTCACCGCCCTACCAATCCTGTAGCCTCCCTTGGTCCTCCTCAACTTTGCCCAGCCGCTGCTCGGCCACCAGACCAACTCCGCAGATGGTCACCTCGTCGGAACCGAGGTAGGGGCGGCCTGGATGCAGGGCACCGCCGAGCACCGCCACCGGCACTTCATCCGACCCGTCCAAGCACCAAAATCGAACCCTAGGTGAGCAAGGATCACTCCCCCACCCTTTCCCGGTCAAGAACGGCCTTCCCCTAGCCGGATTCCGGCGATCCCCGTTGCTGGCCGCGACCAGGGGTTACATTGCGAGGTCTGAGATCTTTTCAGGGGCTAGAACGCAAAACCCAGGGACCTGTCTGTAAGAACCCAGTTTTCAGATCTAGGGTGTCTAGGCTGAACCTTGGAAAAATCATTAAAAAATCGTAGAAAAATCGGAAAAATACAAATCCAATTTTGTTGGTTTCCTAGTGAATAAACCTATCTTTTCTTGAAAGCATGTATAGGGTTTTTCTGTGCAGTTTTTAAATTAAAAATTCAAACTCAGTTTGAAGTGTTTTTAGTGTAGTTTGAAAAATACACGTGCTATGAACTTGAATTTTGGATATGTTGCTCTTTATGGCATGTATAGATCTGTGGCAAAAGTTGCATGATTTTGATATGTATATTTTCAGTTATGATTTTTGTAAGCTTTATGCTAGATTAAGTCTAATGTTTTTTTATAGCCCCTTTAATGAACTTTTCTGTAACCACATGTGTACCCTAGGATTTTGTATTGTTGAGTAGTACCTCTGGTATAATGGATGTGATTTTAGGGAAGTGTTTAATAGAATATTTGGATTTAATCTTGTGTAGGAGTTTAAATTCAAAATCTGAAAAATAATTTGAATCTGCACTCATGTTTTGGTCAGAAGCTCATTTTTGGCATACATGACCTGTAGGAGAAAGATGAGATCAAAAAGTTTGTTAAATCTTTTTATATGAATTAATGGTGTTTTACTAGGCTGAATTTTGTCTTTTTCGTATAAATTAATGTATAAATGATCTTAAGCTAAATTTTGGTTTGAGAGCTTAAAATAGGCATATGTTGATGTGTGCAAAAGATTAGGCTCATCTGAAGTGTTTTTGATTTAATTTGGATTTATGGTTGAAAGGCTTGTTTTAAGTAATTAAAGAAAGAAATGGAAATTAAAGTGTTAAAATTGTGAAATTATGTTTTGGTTCTGTTTTTGAATTTTAAACACACCCCCTTACTGTTTGGTGAAGTTAAGTAACTTAATTTGCTTATATGTACACAATCACCATCAAGATTAACTTTAATTAATGCATATGCATGTATACGTGTAGATTTACCGGACGGTACGTAAACACTCACCCAGGAGGGAGACGGGACTGTTGATGGTGAGCTGAACCAGCTTGGTGTGCAGCAAGACCTGGACCAAAGTCCAGAAGAGCCCAAGGCTTGTGTTGGTATTGAGTCTGAGGAAGGCAAGCACCGGTTTCATCTAACCCACTTTATAAATGAAAATCATGTCCTTTACTTTTTAGCACTTTATTGATTTAAGTTGTGCATTTAAGTTTCAGAAGTTGTTTTGAAACCTAGTTGCATGATCCTTAGGACTCCTATGCTCTTTTACTAGTATGTTAGGAACGCTAGTGCCATGCTCTAAGGATATGGTAGAAGTCGAGTAATGACTCATTGCTCGCGAGACATAGGATGCTTATGTTGGAATCATAAGTTGGTTAAATTGACTCGCTCATGTGGTAAGAGCAATGGGTTCGGTCTCGACCGAGTAGCATGGTTCTGGCCTAAGCTATTGAACGTACCAAGTGCTTGTTGGGAATGGGACCGGTAAGCCTAGTACCTAATGAACCAGTGCGAGAATTTTATCGCTACTACTCTTGAGATGCGTCTCCCGGTTTGCTCCCGGTAGTGCAAGTGTGATCCTGGACGGGCCGTGTGAGGGCATTCCAGTAACCTTGTACTTAGGACTGTAGCATCTTTTCCTAATCTTGGGAATGACGGGAACCGCCTGGTTGGGGTAGACACTACACTTGGTCTACCTTCTTCCGTGTATCTTGGGTTTACCTTTCAAGGATATAAATCGATCGATCGTCGATCACTCGCCATTATCTGAGTCGGCTTGACCACTGGCTACCCCATGTATTTATGGAACTTTTGGATTAATATTGTTATCTGTTTAATATTGTTTGCAAAACATGCTTGTTTAGTGCAGGTGCTCACCTAGAATGATTAACATACTAGAATTGAAGCTAAAATCTGAAAATAAGGATCAACTCGTAGTCGCTTTTGGCAAAACAAACCCAGTAGCCAAAAAGCCTTGCATGTCTAGTTGTATTTTCTTGTTGTCGGGTCAGTCTTGCTGAGTATTAGTACTCAGCCTTGCTTAATTTGTGGTTTTCAGGTAACCCCATCTGGCCTGGCTCTATTCCAGATGGTTGGGAGCTTGAGTGGGAGAACGATGTTGATGAGTGATACTCTAGGGATGGCCTCCCATGTGTATCTTCCGCTAGTTTTATTTCCGCTGTTTAAACTCTACTCACCTTTACTTTTATGTATGAAAAACCTGGTTTGTAATATTCAGTACTTATGAATTGGTGGACTTTTATGTAATGTTGTACTCTGGTCCCACCTTCGTGTGGGCTTAGTGCATATCTCGATCCTGTTGTAAGTGATTCACCGGGCTTTACCCGGCGGAAATGACTTAATAATTCTTTATTATTTCTTAATGGCCACGTGTACAGGTTTAGGAGATAATATGGAATTATTTTGGGCGGTTCTGTCACACTAGACATCCGAGAACATTCCCTTTATGAATGCCGAAGACACATTTCTCAGGATTTAGTCTTAGGTTCGCTGCTCTGAGGTTCGCGAAAGTTTCTGCCAGATCACTGATATGATCTCTTCTCTGGACACTCTTGACCACTATGTCATCCACATACGCCAAAATGTTTCTTCAAAGTTGAGGATGAAGGACTATTGCTATCATTCTCGAAAATGTGCATCCTGCGCTCTTCAGTCCTTCTGGCATTCTCACGAAACAAAATGTTCCGAAGGGAGTGATAAAGCTTGTCTTCTCTTCGTCTTCTCTGCGCACTCTTATTTGGTGATACCCTGAGAACATGTCCAGGAGTGAGAGCATTTCACTGTTGGCTGCATCATCCACGATTTTATCTACCCTCTCCAAGGAAAAATCGTCCTTCTTGCATGCCTTGTTCAAATCCATGAAGTTTACGCACATTCTCCATTTTCCATTCTTCTTCTTTACTGGTACAGTGTTGGCCAGCCAGACTGGATACTTTACTTCTCTAATCACTTTCACGTCTTGCAGCCTTTGTGTCGGTGCGGAAAGTAGTCCCCACACTAACTGGTACGAGCACTGAGATCTATCTCTCGATGGCCGGTGCTAAGCAACTAAGTGACACGAGTTTTATCCTGGTTCCGGCCAGGGCCGTACGTCCAGCAGGGGTGTGCTCGAGGCAATGTATTGCACTGCACAGTGGTGCCTGCAGAGGGGAGCTACAAGCGAGGCGGGAGAGGAGGCAGTGCCTCCAGGTCCCTGAGGTTTGATTGAGGTTAGTTGTGTTGACGGATAAAAGACGTATCCCTCTACGATCCGCAAGCGTACGGACCCCACACCTTTTTCACCACGGGATTCCCAAGGTTCTTGTCAATCCGCGGAGCAAGGGGATTACAAGCATTCGATCTACCTTTACACTCTAGCTACTCAAACCCTAACTATGATTAAGCTAGAAAACAACTAAACTACACTAGAAAGAATGATTAATCAATCAAGATAACAGACACTCGCCCATGGGTCTACGATACTAGATCATGCAATCGCTTAAAGACATGAAAACCAATCTAATCTATCGGGGGTTGTGACCATGGTTTCGCCCTTTCCCTCCTCTCGTACTGTCGCTACGCGAAGGTAATCGTGACTAGACCTATGATGGACAAGACGTATTGAATGGATCCAAGGAAGCATTGGAGCTCTACTCCCTTTACGGCATGGTAGCCGAACTTAAGCCTTAAAGTATATTCAACACAAGATGATAGATAGATAATCCAACAAAGTACGATTACATCTCAAGATCGATTACAACCCATGAAAGAATAAGGAGATTACCCCATCAAGGTGCTAGACATAGCACCGTTGATCATGGTCACCCTTCCGACGGTGTCTTCTTCTCCACTTGTGGGTGCTTCCTTCGAGGTGGTTGATCTCCCTCCGGAGATCTCCCTCCTCTCTCTCTAGCTTGTGGATGGCCTCCTGGTGCGAATGGCTCTCCCTCTGCCGAATGGCGGTGCCTCCAGGGTTTTAGGGTTGAAGATCCTTTGGGTGCAAGGAAAGGGGGCGGAACCGACGCCGGAACCGGCCGGGGCAGCGGCCCGGCCGACCGGCCGGCCCGAGCCCGCCCGGTTGCTCCGGTTCGGTCGCCCCTTCGCTCCCGTGGGTCCTTAGGTGATTATGCACTTTTCCCCCTCTACTTGCATGATTTTGGCGATGTCATCCTCGCATCCAAGATGGAGGTTCTCCACGCATGAAGTTCGGTCTTTTACGCTTCAATCCCTGAGGGTGTTCCTTCGTAGCACTTCGGTCCTTGCTACCATTGGAAGTGATTTCATCAAGATCATGAACACGAACAAGACTCCGTAAATGCTCCTTTGAACTTGTTGCGAATCCGTCCTTTATGTCCATGTTTTCCTACATAAACACAACACTTCCAAATGCATGCATATAGATGAACTTGTTATATGATTAGTGTGCCTAGTGGAGGGTTAGTTCCATAATCAAATCCAAACCAAAGTGTAATGGACATGCTTGGTGTACCAAAATACACCGTCAACATCTCCCCCACGTTTAGCTCTTGCTCGTCCTCGAGCAAGTACTCGTAAAAGAACTTCGTCCAAAGTGTTGTAATCGTGTACCGCTAATCCTTCTACACAAGTTAGTCAATCCTTTTGCCTTTAATACATAAACATAAAGTAATGATCATCATACATAAACATGGGCGTTTAGAATCTTTACCACGTCAAGATTTACCCCACAACTCAAACTCTTCACTCGAAGTCTTCAAATTCAGCCATGCTTACTTCTTTGCTTCTATCGGAGGGTTTTTATGATTTTAAAAACAAAATTCCTGCAACTAGTATTAGACAAAAAACCTTTCTCCATGCTCTCTCAAGTCGCTCATATAAAAGTGGCTATCCTAAACAAATTTTATAAAACTCTCACCTCCCATAAATCTCTCATATGACATATAAAGTGGAGCTATAGGTAGGGCTAGTGCAATTAACACAAATATTGTCAAAGTAAGAACTTCCTCTAATGATTGTTTACCTTTCAAAGCCAATGATCATGAGAATTAATCCATTTGTAGGGATATCAATGATGAGAATATTTAGAATGGTGGACATGTGCAAGGGCAAAAGAAAATTATGACCACGAGGCACCGATGACATCCTCGTTGTCGGATTGCACATGGTTGGAAAAAGAGTGAAAGTTTCGTCTCTCAACAACGTGGCATCCTTCCTTGCACCTTTATTTTTTTCTTTAACTTGATTCATCCCTCTCATATCCTTCTTGCCACTCCTCTTTTATCTTTTTCTTCTTTTTCTTTCATTCTTTCATTCTCATATTTCTCTCTTTCTTTACTTTTCTATATTTTTTCTTTCTTTCTTTATTTCTTTTCCATACTCATACTATTCTCTTTATTGTTCCCTCTCTTGACAAATTTTCAAAGCTCTCAAATGCTCTCTTTATTACATGCATACAATCTGAAATTTTAAATAAATCATGCTAGAGACGAGACAAAACTTTTGAAAGTAGGTTGTGTTCAAGGAATGCGATGTACAAAAGAGATGTATAGGGTTAGGTATGGAATTCGGCGATGTACGGGACTTCCGATGTGAAAGTCACGTTACCGAATGCATGATGAGGCTAGCAACAAAAGATAAGCACAATAACATGATCATTGCTCGAAATTAAAACTCCCAAGAGAGAAGGATCCTAGCCCAACTCATCGCGCTAATCACACTTATGGTGGAGCAAAAAATAAATTGGCTTTGTATAGGAATTTTTCTTACTCTCAACTTGGAAAAAGAGGTTTTGCTAACCTTTATTACAAGGTTTTTTTAGATAATTTTCAGAACTGAAATCCTCCAACTTTTAGCATTGAACATAACACAACTAACATGTGAAGCTCAAGATCGAAGTGTGGTATGGGTACTTTTAGTAGTAGCAATTCCACTAAGCACCACGGTAAACGTTTTTCAAACCACACACTTATGTTCATATATCAAGAATTAAAGATAAACAAACAAGTGAATAAAGATAAGCATCACACAAGACACAAAATATATAAAGACTCTTTTTATTTGACTTTCTTTGACTCAACACTAGTTTAAGACACTTGCAAAAATTTAAAAGCACACTCAAAAACTAAAGACTCATTAAACTCTAAGACTCTCTCGAAGACTAAACCGAACCTAAACTTGCAGCTCAAAAGCTAAGGCTAGCTAGCTAGCTCTCCCCCACGCTAAAAACATACGACATCCTCGTCGTATCTTACAAAATTCCTAAGGGGAAAACTACCTAGTGGTAATTCCCGCAACTATTGCACCACTTGCCTCTCATGTTCCCGACCATGCCAAAAAGTTTGCACACGATGCAGTTAAGGAACTTGTAGTCGTCTTCGACCACGCCCTCAAAATCCTCCATACACTGCCTCATCGCCTCCATGGCTTGGAAACATTCATTGACTGATGTGTAGAGATCTGCGATGGAGTGACGGCAAGCCGCACAACACATCGGATGAAACCCGAAAGGGTCATCATTGCCAGGGTCTCCTCCGTCCTCGCCACCGTTGTCGCCATCACCATTGTCGTCACCACCGTCGTCGTTGCCGTCGCCGTTGGGGCCTTCGGGAGTCTTCTCCTTGAGCACCTCGTCCCAAATGTAAAGATCGTTATCATCTCTTCCGGCGGCCGCCCACGAGCTCGGGCTACGATCGTCGGAGTAGTCGCTACCCCCATAGTCCTTAGGCTAGGGCGACACCTCCTTGTAGTCCTTCCGCTTCATGCCTTGGATGTGCGCCGACCTTCGAACAGGTGTAGGGACCTTATCTTCTTCGACGGGGTTGCGAGATGCGATAGCTCCCGTCAGGACACGCCCTCCGCAACGGATGCAGGCAGTTCTCTTGATCTCGACGGGTAGCTTGAGCTCGCATCGCTTCGCCTCCTCCATCGATGGCTCCTTGGCGCCTTGCTTCAACTCTAAGCTCCTCGGGGACACAATGGCTGCTGCGTGGGTGCAAAATATTGCTTGATGGGATTGATTCCCGAGCTCCCAATTCGGCCAAATAAATAGTCCGAAGAGGAAAACCCTAGGAACCTCATTTTCCTTATTCAAACTTCCCTTAAAATTTTCTGACCGAAGAAGGAAGTCGAAAAGGAGCAATTCGGGCAAAAACCGGGATCAACCGCCGCCGGGACCCACCTGGGCCGGTCGGACTGGGCCGGCCGGCCCACCCTGCCTCGGGGGCCGGGCCGGTCCGGTTTTTCGTGCACCGCCCTTTTTTCGCCTTCTTAGCCCATGGGAAAAAGTTGGCCCAGTAAATCTTCACGAGAAACTCCAGAAAATTAAAAGAAAAACTATTTACAAAAATTCATGCCTTGTTTTTCTCCTAGGCGGGACGTTCGGGCTCTTCTTCCATGGTGAAGACATCAACATGGTTAAGGGGCACAACGTCGGGTTCGTAGTAAACCTTAAGTCGTTGACCATTCACCATAAATTGATTGCCGTTTACATCCATAATGGTTACTGCTCCGTTGGAGAGCACCGAATGCACAACATAAGGTCCGTCCCACTTGCTTTGCAATTTCCCTTTTCCGAAGGTTTTAAACCTCGAATTGTAGAGGAGGACCTTATCTCCTTCTTTAAACTCTTTCTTTTTCAACCTTTTATCATACCACATTTTGATTCTCTCCTTGTATATGCTTGCATTTTCATATGCTTTCAACCTCATCTCCTCTAGCTCGCTTATTTTGGATTCTTCGTTTCACCACCGCGGCATCAAGATCAAGGTTCATCTCTTTAATCGCCCAATAGGCTTTATGGTCGAACTCATCCGGAAGGTGGCAAGCCTTTCCATAGATGAATTGATAAGGGGTCATACCTATCGGTGTCTTGAACGCCGTTCGATAAGCCCACAAAGCTCCGTCTAATTTCTTTGACCAATCTTTGCCTCCCTTCTCTATGGTTTTGTTGAGGATGCTTTTTAATTGCCTATTTGACGTTTCCTCTTGTCCGTTGGTTTGTGGGTGATAGGCCGTAGAGACCCTATGCTCAATTCCCAACTTGTACAAGCACTTTTTGAAATTCTTCCCGGTGAAGTGAGTTCCTCCATCACTTATCAAGATTCTCGGTGTACCGAAACGAGGAAAAATCACGTTCTTGATCATGGTTATGGACTCCTCTGTGGAAGCTTTACGACATGGCATGGCCTCTACCCACTTGGATACATAATCAACCATGACTAGAATATACTCATATCCATGTGAGTTTTTGAAAGGCTCCATGAAGTCTATGCCCCATACATCGAATAAATTGATTTGTAGATTGTATTTCAAAGGCATAGAATTTCTTTGAGAGATGTTTCCGGTTCTTTGGCATTCGGGGCATGATGCAACATATCTTTTAGTATCTTCATGCATCTCCGCCAATAGAATCCGCTTGACCATACTTTTGCTTGGGTCCTAAAATGGCTATAGTGTCCACCGTACTCCGCCGAGTGGCACTTTCTCAAAATTTGTACCCTCTCTTCTCTTGGCACACATCTTCTCATGACTCCATCATTTTCAAGTTTGAAGAGGTATGGTGCATCTCCGCCAATAGAATCGCTCGAATGATATCAATTATCCAAGTGTCTTTATCGAGCACTCGATAGAGGTGGTCATCTCTCATCTTATCTTCTATGGGATCTTTATCATCTTGTCCACGATTCATCCTAGACAAATGATCGGCCACAACATTCTCCACACCCTTTTTTATCACGAATTTCAACATCAAATTCTTGGAGAAGAAGGATCCAACGGATCAAACGTGGTTTAGCTTCCTTCTTAGCGAAGAGATACTTGATGGCTATGTGATCGGTGTAAACAATGACCTTCGAGTTCACGATGTAAGATCTGAATTTTTCGAAACCGAACACCACCTCTAGCAACTATTTTTCCGTAGTGGCATAGTTTAAATGTGCCCCATTAAGAGTTTTGCTAGCGTAGTAAACGGCGTGAACTCGGCCTTCCTTTCTTTGACCCAAAACCACGTCTACGGCGTAGTCACTTGCGTCGCACATGATCTCGAAAGGTTGGCTCCAATCCGGAGGTTGGATAATGGGAGCACTCACCAATGCACTTTTCAAGGTCCGGAATGCCGCTAGGCACTTCTCATCAAACTCAAAAGCCACATCCTTTTGAAGGAGATGTGTTAAAAGCTTAGTGATCTTTGAGAAGTCCTTAATAAATCTTCTATAAAATCCGGCATGGCCTAGAAAGCTTCTTAAGGATTTAACATCCGTCGGAGGTGGGAGTTGCTCAACCATCTCTACCTTAGCCTTATCCACTTCAATGCCTCTCTCGGATATAACATGTCCGAGCACTATTCCTTTGCTTAACCACGAAGTGGCACTTTTCCCAATTTAACACCAAGTCTACCTCCGCACACCTCGTGAGGACCTTTTCCAAGTTTTCCAAGCAATCCATGAACGTCTTCCCGTAAACGGAAAAATCATCCATGAACACCTCGACAATTTCTTCATTGAATTCCGAGAATACGTCCATCATGCAATGTTGAAAAGAGGCCGGAGCGTTGCATAGACCGAAGGGCATCCTTCTATATGCAAACGTTCCATAAGGGCATGTAAACGTTGTTTTGTGTTGATCGTCCGGGCGAATGGGAATTTGCATGAACCCCGAGTACCCATCGAGAAAGCAAAAATAAGCGTGGTTCGCTAATCTCTCGAGCATCTCGTCAATGAACGGTAGGGGGAAGTGATCTTTCTTTGTCGCTTTGTTAAGCTTACGATAATCGATACACATCCGCCACCCGGTCACGGTTCATTGCGGTATCAACTCGTTCTTCTCATTCTTCACCACGGTTAAACCTCCTTTCTTCGGTACACAATGTACCAGGCTCACCCATTCGCTATGCGGAACTGGGTAGATGATTCCGGCATCAAGTAACTTGATGACCTCTTTCTTTACTACCTCTCGCATGGCATGAGTTAACCTCCTTTGGTGGTCCACTACGGGCTTAAATTGGTCTTCCCTTGGTATACGATGAGTGCAAAAGGCTGGGCTAATACCTTTGAGATCATTAATCGAATATCCAATCACCTTCCTATGTTTTTTCAATAAAATCAGCAACTTCTCATTTTCTTCGGGACTCAACTCGTCGCTCACAATGACTGGATAAGTCTTGTCTGGGCCCAAAAATTCATACTTTAATCCTTTGGGCAAAGGTTTAAGGTCTACCTGGGGCACTTGTGGCTCCTCGGGTTTTATTTCTCCTATGTCCTCAAATTTTTCTTCCTCCACACTTCAATCTTGTGGTTCTAAGCCTTTTGTTGCTTCTTCTAGTTCTTCATCTTGTTGATTACTAATTTGATTTTCCATCGCTCTTTGCAGAGGGTCTCTAAGGGTTTCAACAAAACAAAGACTATCTACCTCTTCTACTTCTTCTTCGGGAGGAAAGGGTGTAGGGTGTATAGAAACGCGAAGAAAGTTATATGTGTACTTTGTTCCATTAAGGTTCATTGTTACTTTTCCTTCTCGGGCATCCAACACGGCATCAACCAATTTAAGAAAGGGCCTAACTAGGATTATGTGATCATGATGGTAAGCATAAATAACAAAGAAATCGGTTGGTATACATTTTCCAGAGATTTTTACTTTCATGTTGCAAGCAATACCTAGAGGTTTAATAGTTCTACCATCTCCCATAATTAATTTTGTTGATTTTGGAGCCAGGTATAGGTTGTGGTCTTGAACTTTATCATAAATTTTAGAAGATAGGACACTTACTTGGGCTCCGATGTCACATAAGGCTTTGTATTGAACTCCGTTGATCTCGCAACTCAAGTGTGGTGGCATCTTCTCTTCTTCTTCGGATCCTATCGTGTAAACTTCGGCGAGGCGAGCGTATGGTGATGCTTTGGGCTTGATCCCCATGATTCTCTTCACCTCGGCTATGTGTTCCGGATCCACTTCATCATCTCCAAAGAGTTTTTGAAAGATCTCACCGGTGGTTTCAAGGTTGTATGAATCTTCCGCTTTCTTCTCTGGTGGGAAATCCACTTCTAATGCTCTCGCCATCCCCTTTTGATTAGGGAACGGTCTTCTCTTGTTGAATACTTCTCAGTAATCGATAGGAACCCAATCCATTGGTTCGAACTCCCTTAGTGGCTTCGCGCTTGACATGCTTCTCTTGTTTATTTCATTTGATACGGTGAAGTCAACGCTCGCGGTAGTTCTTGACTTGATGTGTTCTTGTTCAAGCTTTTCCGGGATTGGATCCTCTTTTGTGACATCCGGGGTTGCCTCTTTAGAAAATTCAGCACACTTCTTCTTCCTTGAATTATATTCCGGCTCTTCTGCAAGTCTTGTTTCCCAATCTCTTCGCATGGCAGGCACTTTACTAATTTTTTGTAGAAGTTGGGCGGCTTCCGTGAGTGTTTTCTCCATGAGATCCATGCCTGCACACATTTGGACGTGTTGCATGCAACTAGGGGTTAGGGAAAAGAAAAATGTATGCAAGAGTACGTCACCGGAGAAGCCGAGTCTTGGTCCTTGTTCGATTAACTCATTAAACCTATCCCAAGCTTGGTCTATCCCTTCCTCTTCTCCTTGTGTGAAAGTGATCACTTGCCTCCTTAGATATTGAACCTTGCTAATTGGAAAGAACTTCTCGCAAAAGTTCTTTGTCAACTTGCTCCAATTGCCTTCAACTTCAAAGGACGCAAACGAGTACCATGTCTTTGCTTCGCCGACAAGTGAGTAGGGAAAGAGATTCCATTTGAACCATTCATCGGGAACTCCTTCTTGACGCACCGTGTTGCATAGCGTCGTGAAATGCCTTATGTGTCTATATGGGTTCTCCGTAACCATCCCTTCAAACGGGTTTGCCGCCACCATCTCGATGATCTTGGATTTAATTTCATACTTGGTCGCTTCGAGCTTCGAATCCGACTCTTGTACTCTTATGTCTTCACATCGAGGGCTAGCGTAATCCCTTAGTGATTTCTCCAGTTCTTCCACGGGTTGATTGACGAACGCCATCTAGACAATAAGATAAAAACAAAAACAAAAACAAACAAGTGGTTTTCTAGATAATATGTGTTAGATATTGCAAACGAATGATAAACTAAATATAAAACTAAGTTAGATGCAAACCAAATGATGTAAACTAACTTGCTCCCCGACAACGGCGCTAGAAAAAGGGGCTTGTTGACGGATAAAAGACATATCCCTCTACGATCCGCAAGCGTACGGACCCCACACCTTTTTCACCACGGGATTCCCAAGGTTCTTGTCAATCCGCGGAGCAAGGGGATTACAAGCGTTCGATCTTCCTTTACACTCTACCTACTCAAACCCTAACTATGATTAAATTAGAAAATAACTAAACTACACTAGAGAGAATGATTAAGCAATCAAGATAAAAGACACTCGCCCATGGGTCTACGATACTAGATCATGCAATCGCTTAAAGACATGAAAACCAATCTAATCTATCGGGGGTTGTGACCACGGTTTCGCCCTTTCCCTCCTCTCGTACTGTCACTACGCGAAGGTAATCGTGACTAGACCTATGATGGACACATCATATTGAATGGATCCAAGGAAGCATTGGAGCTCTACTCCCTTTACGACATGGTAGCCAACCTTAAGCATTAAAGTATATTCAACACAAGATGATAGATAGATAATCAAACAAAGTACGATTACATCTCAAGATTGATTACAACCCATGGAAGAATAAGGAGATTACCCCATCAAGGTGCTAGACATAGCACCATTGATCATGGTCACCCTTCCGACGGTGTCATCCTTCTTCTCCACTTGTGGGTTCTTCCTTCGAGGTGGTTGATCTCCCTCCAAAGATCTCCCTCCTCTCTCTCTAGCTTGTGGATGGTCTCCTGGTGCGAATGGCTCTCCCTCTGCCGAATGGCGGCGCCTCCAGGGTTTTAGGGTTGAAGATCCTTCGGGTGGAAGGAAAGGGGGGCCGAACCGACGCCGGAACTGGGCTGGGCCGGCCGGCCTGGGCCGACCGGCCCAGGCCCGGTTCGGCCGGTTCGGTCGCCCCTTCGCTCCCGTGGGTCCTCAGGTGATTATGCATTTTGCCCCCTCCACTTGCATGATTTTGGCGATGTCATCCTCGCGTCCAAGATGGAGGTTCTCCGAGCATAAGGTTCGGTCTTTTACGCTTCAATCCCCGGGGGTGTTCCTTCGTAGGACTTCGGTCCTTGCCACCATTGGAAGTGATTTCATCAAGCTCCTGAACACGAACAAGACTCTGTTAATGCTCCTTTGAACTTGTTGTGAATCCGTCCTTTATGTCCATGTTTTCCTACATAAACACAACACTTCGAAATGCATGCACATAGATGAACTTGTTATATGATTAGTGTGCCTAGTGGTGGGTTAGTTCCATAATCAAATCCAAACCAAAGTGTAATGAACTTGCTTGGTGTACCAAAATACACTGTCAACAAGTTGCCAATATCGTGGTGAAGGCAGAAAGCGTGTAAGTGTGCGCTATCCGGCGTCCCCTACGGCCAGGGGACTGCCTCCTCCTTTTATAGGCCAAGGGGAGGCAGTTTACAATCGTGCCACACAGCTCTAGTCACGTGTGGTGGTATGGTGTACAGTGCCACAGAGTGGATGGCCGTCTTGGTGAATCTTGCTTCTAGCGGAGCGTCGCTACGAGTCTTGTACCCGTCCAGGAGCGGCTTCGAGGGTAGCGGCATGGGAATTTCTCCTTTGGTCGTCGTGCGTGTGTCAGCTCGAGGGTCGGGCTGCCGGAGGGCTGGAGGTCGCACAACGGTGGTCGTGACGACATCTTGTCGTCCTGGGCTACCACAACACCGGGGATGGTGCTACTGTGCTCGGGATGGCGGCGTAGCGGCGGGGATGGCGGCACAGGGCCGATGGCGATGGAGGAGACATGCCTCGCTGGTCCGATGTAATGGTGTCGTCCCGTGCAGGCGCGAGTCAGGTGTCCGTTCCCTTTTCGAGGGTTCTGCCGTCCTCTTTCGAGGGTGCGGCGCGCGGGTCGTACGAGAGTGGGCGGCACAGTGTCACAGAGCTAATACTAGCCTTACCGCACAGTGCCATACAGTGGCGGGGATGACCTCACCAGGAGGGTTGGTGGAACAACGCCGGGATATGATTCCCAGGCGGTGTCAGTGGGCTGCGTGGCGGGGATTCGCCTTTGACCCGGGTGCCCGTGTTGTGTCAGATCAATTAATGCTCCGGTCGGGGGAGTGGGTGTGGGAGTGGTGGACCCACGAGAGCCTCAAGCGAGGTGGAGACCTGCCCGAGGGCACGCATAGCCCTCGAGCGAGGCGGAGTCTCGCCCGAGGAGGCGTCCATCCCTCGAGCGAGGTGGAGTTTCGCCCGAGGGGGCGTCCAGCCCTCGAGCGGGGCAGAGTTTCGCCCGAGGGGGCGTCAAGCCCTCGAGCGCGGCAGAGTTTCACCCGAGGGGGGCGTCCAGCCCTGGAGCAAGGCGGAGTTTTTGTGGTACGGCGCTGTGCCCCTCAAGTAAGGCGGAGTTTCGCCCGAGGGGTGTCGGGGCCAACCGCTTGATGGGCCGCTAAGGTTGCCAAGGCTGTGGGCTCCTGTCACTAGGCCGTGATTGCGTGGGGTGTGATTTACAATTTGTGAGCTTTTTTGTGTTTTAATTATTTGCGAAAAATGGGGTTTTCCCCAGTTATCAGGGGACCCTTATGGCTGTTCCCAACAGTAGCCCCCGAGCCTCTACAGTGGTATTCGTCAGGAACCCACAGAGGCTGATGCTTGCTGATGGGATGTTCTTCCCTTCTCGTTGTTGTGCTGTTCCGTGGGGGGGCGCTAGCGCACACACGGGTGTAGCCCCCGAAGCCTTGCAGGAGCGTGGGTGCTCCTGCAAGGTTTTGTTCACAGAGTTTGTCGGTGTGCGAGGCATTAGTTTCGGCCAGCGTCGGCAATGTTTCAGCCGGCCTCGGCGGTGCCATGCACACGTCTGCGTTCGGTGCATATCCAGGAGGTATAGCCATGCGCCGGGCCTCCGAGCCTGGGCATGCGCCCCTTCGCCGTCCTTTCACGGGACTGAGGGGTGAGGCGCCCACAACTCCCATCAAGCGGGTCGCGAATCGTGGGTTCCTTGTCGAGCTGTTATCGGGTGATTCAAGTGGACGCCCATGCCCCGTTCTGGTCCAGCACGTCCATGAAAGCGCTTACGCGGGTTGATAGGCAGGGCTCGGTCCCGTTCGCTTGTGACCGAGGGCGTGGAAGCTCTCCCTTGGTGGGATCCCTCGACTAGCTGCCCTCACTGTCTCTTGAATACGACATGTGGGGCACTCTCAAGCTGGTGGGCTCAAGGATAGGCTCAAATGTCCTCGCCCTGGTCGTCCCTGACTCTGTCGATTTGGGGCGCCTATTTGAACCCTTTGAGGGTCAGGCTTCGAACCCCTGATGAGTTGGGCCATCACGGGGTGTCAGTTAGGTGCCCCCGTCTTGGTTGCATCTGCAGGATTCGTGGGTTCGCGGCTGAGCTGACCCTTGAGCTGCTGATCAGTAATCCTATAGATTCGAGGGCACCTGTGGCGCCCACTCTCACCGAGTGGGACTTGAGACCACTGGTTAGTAATCGCACCCTTCGAGGGTTTGGTTTTTCGAGCCCTTGGCTCGGGCCGTGCGGGGGTCACGCTTACTCGGTAAGGAACTGGGCCATTAAATGGCCACAGTCGTGGCAGTGATCGTGCGCGGTGGGCGCGCCTTTTCAGGCAGCGCAGCCACACGCGTAGTGGGCATTGTGGGGGGCGGACGTGACAGGGCGGCGCGGCCCTTTGGTTGTCGCTCGGCAATGATCACGCACGCGCGCGCGTCCGGCTGTTTCGACGCGGTGGGGCCCGCCTGTCAGCGGCAGACGAAGTCGCCTGCAGTTAATGCACGCGGCACATGCCATTTCGGGAGCACGGCTCCCCCAGATCTATAAATCGCGAGAGAGGGAGGGGTGAATCCTTTATCTCTCCACTTAGCATCTGCTGCCCCTGCCTCTCGCTTTCCTTTCTTGGCTGCGCGCCTCCTTGTCTTTGCCAAAGTTCGTTTCGTTCTCGCGCCGCCGCCGCCCTCACTTCACCTCTCGCCCGCAATGGCTCCGCCTCAGCCAATCGTAGTACTAGACCCCTCGTCCTGGCCGCGTTCGACGGTGACACCATTTGCTCTGCACGAGCTGGTCAATGGTGGGCTGCTGGCGCCAAACGTGGAAGGGGCGCCCCGGCGTGGATCGTTCCGCCGGCGACAGACTGGGAGCCCAACCCGCCGTATGGTTACGTCGTCAGTTTCATCAGGCTCCACGAGCGCAGCTTCACCACACCGGCAAGCCGCTTCATGTGGGGCCTATGCTACCACTACGGGGTGGAGCTCCACAGCTTCGCCCCCAATGCGGTATCGCAGGCGGCGACCTTTGTCGGTGTCTGCGAGGGGTTCCTGGGGATTTCGGTGAACTGGGACCTCTGGATCCACCTATTCCTAGCGGAGCTACACACCCTCGCCACGGGCGAGACGCGGGT
Organism: Cenchrus americanus; assembly: GCA_947561735.1. Classification (NCBI taxonomy): domain Eukaryota; kingdom Viridiplantae; phylum Streptophyta; class Magnoliopsida; order Poales; family Poaceae; genus Cenchrus; species Cenchrus americanus. The sequence continues at coordinate 30,138,596 of OX387244.1, read as the reverse complement.
CCGTCGGGCGGTGCGCGCCGACGACCAAACGTTCACGCTGCGGGACTCGCGTGAAGAGTTGTACCCACCTTGCACGATGATATCCAACAATGCAGAGTGGGAGCAGGAGTGGTTTTACCTTCGCAACGATGGCGCCGGCTTCCCCCATACACCGGCAAGGTGCTAAAGGAGAAGACCGACACCTGGCACCACAGCGTACCGCCTCCCATGCGCCAGCAGCGGCTGGAGTCGCTCACCGACGCGCTGCAGAGCCTAGCGGACGCCGGGTTGGGGGCGGCCTCAATCCTCGCCAACCTCCACCACCGGCGGATCATCCCACTCATGAAGAGGGAGCTCCGCATATACGAGATGAGCGACGCGGCCAACCCTACGGCGTTGGCGCGTTCGCGGCTACTGCACGAATGCCTTCCTCGACAATACGCGGCGACAAGGCGAGGCGCGCGATCAGCCTCAGGTCGGTGCCGCACGACCATAATGACCTCTGGTCGTTCATCATGCTCCCCGACGCCCCGGTGGTGAGTGAGCCTTCCTTCTCCTCTCAGTCTTTGTATCGAGTTTGTGCGGTCCTAACAGTTGTCATCAGCAGAGGGTGACAGTAGACGCCACGCGATTAGATCCGCCGACGCCCGGGCCCGGCGGCCCGCCTACGCGCGCGGGGGCGGCGGGAACAGGAAGGGGCGGCGCGTGCGAAGGAGAGGAGAATCAGGTGACGAGAGCACCGGGAGCAGCAAGACGAGGAGTACCGGCTGCGCGAGCAGCATGGACTCTCTCCCCCGACGACGCCGGCGAACACATCGTCGAAGGAGGAAGAAGAAGAGGAGAGCGACGGGGGCGCCCCCCCTGAGAGGTGGAATCCCCCGCCCCCGTCACCATGGTCCGCAGAGGATGCTGCGGAGGAAGCACCAGCGGCGAGTGTGGAGGTGCCCGCTGCGGGGTTATCAGTGGAAGCACCCGCGAGCGCTGCGGAGGTGCCGGCGAGCGCCACGGCGGCACCGGTAGGTGCGACAGCGGCGCCCCCTAAACCCTCGAGGAAGAGGAAGCGGGGCTTCTCCAGCTTTAGGTGAGAAGCGTTTCCCCCATGTGTCCTTCATTTCGAGGGGCCGATGCTCACCCTTGTGTTTCCCGTTCGTAGGGTGACGCTGATCGTCTCGTGTTGACGGTTCAAAACCGTGATCAAGTTCACCGCAAGCCAACAGGTGACTTGGTGCCTTTTTCACCAAGGAGTGTCCTCCCTAGATTTGTCAATACAAGGATCGGAAGCAAACCACTAAGGTTCTCTATCTAACCTACCGGTCTAACCCTATGTGAAGCATTGATTGCATAAAGGTAACATACAAACACGAAGGGATGTATGGATCACATCCACCTAGCCATAAAGGTAAGAAAACCAAAGGTCAACCTAGCCTATCATCTTCTTGTTGCCGTTCTGGCCAAGGTGATAAACCAATCTAAACTTATACTATGATAAGGATTACACTCGATATGGAGTAACCCGATATGGAGTGGTCCGATACACGTTCACTCGCCACTTTCTCCACCACCGTACTGTCACTACGCAAGGATATTCAACACCGAGCGATAAACCTCGGTCCGTGCACTACTACGGTGTATCCACAAGACAAGACTAATCACCATGATTCGATCTAGTCCTACTAAAGGCATATGGTAGCTACACATATGAATAAGCACAACTCGTAGTAGATCAAAGTAAAGACAAGAATAAGTTTATATCACAATTGAATGTTGAAGGCACAAACGACTTGACGAATTCAAGTCGCGGCTCCGGAACTCCACCATGGCTTCACCACGCAGGGCCAACCATGGCGGCTAGGTCATGGCCTAAGCCATCTCATAGGCAACTCGAGGACTTGCGGTGGCCGTCGGCTTCCTCCCGGTGCTTCTCCTTCGTCTCAGCGGCTCTCTGATGAATGGATGGATGTGGCGGCCGGCGGAGGCAGAGGCAATATATAGAGGAGCATGTAGGTCAAAAGGGGGTCGCGAACCAGCACAAAAACGGGCTGGGCCAGCCGTCCTAGGCCCTTTTCGGCCCGGTTCGGCCCCGGTTCGCTCCCCGACGCTTCTTGGTCAATTGTTGACTTGATCCCTTATGCATGTGGGCCCTTGACATCGTCTTCTCCACGGTTTAGATAGAGCTCCTTGTCGTGCAAGCTTCAGCATCTTCTGTCCAGGTCCCTGGAGTTTCACAGCTTCATGCTTCAGTCCCTGGGCCCTTTGGAGTCATGTTCATGAGGTGTCTTGACTTGTGTCGGGCTTCATGATCTTCTCTTGAAGTGCTTGATGAACTTATCCCGAAAGTCTCCCTTTAAGCGCTAGTTTCCTACGTAAACAACAAACTGCAAAATCGACATGCAAGAGTGAACTTGATACCTCCGGGGGGTTAGTACCATTAGTTGGAATATCAAATACGTGCAAATGTTGACGGTAAACTCATAGCTAGGTGTACCAAAATCGACTGTCAACATACCCCCATGCTTAAACCTTGCTCGTCCTCGAGCAAGTCCAAGATCTTTACTTAACTTGGAAATCAGCGTTGCCTTTCAATGTCTTCCTTGCACTTAGTTATACACAACAAGACATATTGTTCCCTCAAGTATTTAGCATTTAAGGTTCATGTTTTGACCGACTACTTCATTATGGAAGATAGACTATCATTAAAGAACATGCCACAATAAAACAAATATAGCGCTCTCGAACTTAAGCAAACTTCAAACCTTTACCTTGTTGCATCGTGAAGAGTTTTCAAAAAGTTGCACATCTAACATAAGTGAGGTTCTCTTGCAAAAACTCAAGGAAACACTCATCTCGGCAAGTCACTCATGCCTACACTAGATTAATCTCAACCTATTCTACTCATATATGAAAGTGGAAAGCTTATGTGGAGCTTGGTAGGTAAAAACAATCCTAGCAAAACATTATACTTGAAATATTGTCGAGCTAAGAGAGAGATCTATTGGAATTACCGATACTTTTAAAAAAGGCCATGGAAAATAAATGTTGGAAAGAGAAAGATGAAACACACGCATTTAGAAAAGTGGACATGTGCAAGTGGAAAATGGGTGATCCCGATACACGAATGAAGTTCTCGTTATCGGATTGCACATGGTTGGAAAAGATTGAGTATGGACTTGCCTTCAAAGCTATCTAAGATTTAAATGTAGCTAAAACGAACCGAGGAGCATTTTTATTTTTCTCTTTTTCTTGTTTTTTCGTATTTTTTCTTTCTTTCCTTCATTTTTTTCTTCTCTCTTTTTTAGTTTTTTATTCACCATTTTTTATGCTCCTCCGAACGTTTAAGCAACAAAGTACTTGCTATAGCAGTCCTCCCCCATGCTTAAATGATTGCTCGTCCTCGAGCACATAAGTGAGGGGACCTATGGCTGCTAAAGAAGTACAAAATCCTTGTATTCCTTTATAAATCTTTTGAAATCTTCAAGGGCATCCTCCATCTCGATACTCGCATAATCATTGATGAGTCCCTCCATATGTTATATGTCTTGAAATCTTGCCAGAAAATCTCCAGAAAATTTGTTGAAAGATCCTCCATACTCAATTTGGGTTGTCGACAAGGAGGTAATCACAAAAAGATGTTTTGGGTTTAGGGTGGATGCCCAGTGAAGTTTGTGAAATTTCCGATGTAGAAACTCACAATGGAAGGACAAAAATGGCTAGCATGAAAAATATACGCAAAGGAATGACCAGCTTCTTAGTCTCGTACCACAGAAATCAATCCTAAACCAACTCATCAAGATATAATTTTGCAAACTAAAGGTTATATATCATTAAAGCACTTGTATGTGTATAGGCTTTGGTAGGTAGAGCCTTGCAAGAGATTCACAAATGTAGATAGCATAGTAATTTTAAATAAAACAAGTACAAGGCATAGGTCATCGGTAAACTTAAATCAAAGAGCAACAAAAAGTATGTGGGTCTTAGAAATTAGTCATTTAACATCCGCAAATGAAAGAGCCAGTATTTAATAATTTTAAGTTTCTTTTAATAGAGAACAAAAAGTCATGTCATATAAAACATCATGCAAGTAAAACAAAGCGACAACTTTCATCATTTTTCCATAAGCAAGGCATACAAATGATATCATCGAGGTAAGCTCAAAAAAGATGGTGATTCATTTATTGAAAAGTAAAAACTAACTAACCTAGGTTGTCCTCCTAGTAGCCATGTTATTGATAGAAAGATAAATACAAAGGTTGTCTATGGTTGAAAGCATATATGTGCAAGCATTTAAAAGTGATGAACAAAGATAAAGTTAAGGTAGAGTTACCGTCCTTTTCGATGCTCGTAATGAAGTGCAGAGATGCCTCCCCCATGCTTAAGCATTGTTCTTAGCATGGAAAAAGAATGATGAACATCTTGTGGTGAAGGTGATCCTTGAACTCTATGTGACCTTTTCCCTTTCGTCCTTCAAATCCTCTCCCATGCTTAGCATGTTGCTAAGTGTGGAAGAACTTGAATTGCTCGTAATCCCCTATTACCATGTGTTTGAGAATCATCTTCACTTCCTTGCGTTTGTTAACTTAGTTGTCCCTCAACTTCTTCTTATCATCATCAAGCCATGGTTCCAATCCTTCGTCATATCGTCATCACCAACTTCAATCCCGTCCTTGTCGCTGCCTCATCTTCCATAGTTTTTCTTTTTCCTACAGAACAGAACATGTACTGAAACACTTCTCCAGGTTTAAGTTCATGAAATTATCTTTCGAACGAGCCATCATACGCATGAAACGGGTTCCGAACAAGAGAGTTGTGCCTATTTTACTCCGGCGATGCAATCTGTCCAAGGCTGATTTCAGACTGCGCAACGCTCAATGTTTTTGTCATATCTCCTTGTACGGCTCTTCAAAATTGATGATTCTTGATGCGTTGGAGAGAAGGTTTGAAGGAGCTTCTGAATATTAAGTTTTCTTCCATTGTAAATCTCTGAACATGTGCTCAAATCTTGATGGAAACAGCGACTTCCCTCTCAAACCTTGTAGATGACTAATGATCTTGATTGCAATTGGTCAAGAACTCATGGGAACACTTCGTGATGCCTGCAAAACAAATCAAATGCACATTCTACCCCTAGGGTGATGGTCGGGAGTAGAAACAATTGCCGACAAACCAAATGCATCCCTAAGACCTTAACTTGTGGCATAGCTTACCTAGTGAAAAGAAAAGAGAACCTAATGAGTGTACGTGCGTGTAGGTGAAGATGCAAATGAAAGGAAGGGATATAAATAATGACAATGTTTGCACCAAGTTATAAACACCATGTTTACAACTAGATTTCTTTATTTCTATATAACCATAAAGATTTAACCAAGATCAAAACACCAAGTTCATTTCAAGGTTAATAATTCTTTATGCCGCAAGAAAGTTAAAACACATTGCAAAGCTTATAAACCAACCTATGCAACGTGCAAGTAAGGTTCATAAACTGAATGATGGTGGTCTCCAATCATGTCTAAACACCATGTTTACACAATATTGCAAAAGAAAATTCCCACGTGAAGCATTATCATGGAAATAAAACATTCATCAAAAAGTTTCGCAAAGAAACCAAGCTATCCTCTGCACGATAGAACAAAGGGGTTGATGCAAAATGCAAATGCAAAAAGGGGTTAGTAAAAAGGGCTAGCAATGTTTGAAAAGGCTTTCGATGTTGTTCCTCAATGATGACATGAGAGGTAGAGTCTTGTCAAAAGTTTTATCAAAAGACCTTAAAACATGCTAACTAGGTTTTAAGGTAAGGCTTATCGGTATCCTATATTTTTGGCTTAAGACAATTTTGAAAAGATAAGTCGGGTAAAGAAATTCTATCTAAGGTGGTTTTGAAAAAAGAAGAAAAAGAAACAAGGGTTAGATTTTTTTGATGAAAAACAAACCTATGGTTTTAGGATTACTAAAGGTATGAGGGGTTTTCCCTAAGGGTTTAGGACGAGGCTAGTCAAAATTTTAATTAGAAAGGGATAGAGATAGACTTGGTTGGATTGACATAAGTCAATTCCTCCCTTTGTTGGCCTAGGTTCTAGGTGTGGTTTGATAGGAAGGTTTAGGCAAAGATGTATTTTTTTCTTATAAGGGTTATAAAAGATGAGATGCAACATGCAACATAATGCAAAGGTGGAGAACAAAGTGGAATGAAGTGCAACATGATTATGAATGAACAAAATGATATGACATGATATGGTGGTGATCTAAACCAAAAGCAAAAGTTAGCCTAAGTTAATTAGCCACAAGTTTAGAATCAAAGGGATCACGCTTCATATTTCTCTCTAAAAGACACAAATAAATAAATAAGACTCTAAACACTAAAAAGCACACAAAAAGTGGTCTACTAGTTTTCCAAATTCCAAGTAGCAAAGTGCTCACTCAATGTATATATATATACACACACACACACACACACAACATGTGGTTGTGACATTTATTAGAGCAATGGTATAATGTTACTTGAAGTTGTCAAATAAAGAACACAATGTAGACTTGTCATAGTTTATATAGATATATAAAAAGATCGGGTTGCCTCTCGGAAAGCACTTCATTTAAAGTCATAGAGCTCGACTTGCTCACGTACCTTTTTATTGTTGTGAAGCCATGGTTACTTGTGCGGGAATCCAAAGTAGCCATGCAGCTTGATGTTGCCCTTAGAAAATCCGTCGTGGTTCGCTTCCAACATCATCATGTGTTGAGTGGTGCCTCTTGTGTCTTCATTCATCCCTGCTCCGGAGGGTTTGTTTTAGTCCTTAGCTTCTGAATTTCATCATATATGTGTTGTGGAACCGTTGCCCTATCTTCTATTTATTATCATTGTGTCCATCTCCTCTATCTTGTTGTCATCGCCTTGTTGCTGCCTCTTCTTCGTGGATTTACCCCTGCATCCAGAACAGAACATATACCACAATATAGTTCTATTGAAAATTTTATAAAATTACCTTTCCAACGGGTACTCATTCGTTTTAATCGGAGTCCGAACTAGGGAGCTATGGCTGTTTCACTTCAGCATTGCTTGCTGTCCAGAATTTCAGCATGTGTAACCATTCGTGATTCGGCCATATCCTCTTGTAGGAACCGCCGATTGCCTTGATGCTTGATTTGTTGGAATGTAGACTTCATGGAGCTTCTGAAAATCCAAATATATCTTGTTGTTTTCTGCTGAGGCTCATGCAAACATCGTGATGACATCGTTATCCTTTCGTCCATCGATCCGGAGATGTACGTGTGGTCTTCATCTTGAAGTCTTTTAGGGCACCATGTCGAGCATCCTTGGCTTCAAAAGTCATTACCATCACTGCATGAGCATGATGGTAATGGAATCCTTCTCCATCGTGCTTGACATGGTCGTTTCTGAAACCTATAGCTTGAACAAACAATCCTCTAAAAGACATTAGTCTAAAAACTTAATCAACACATAGGCATACCTTGTTCATCTTCGTTTGCTTCGGGTGGGGGCTCAATAGCAGATGTTGGGCTACTAACTAAGGTTAGCACCTACCACTAAAGAGCAAAACATGTGTAGCCATCAACTTGGTTGAGCGAGGTTGGACTTGTTGAAGTCCGAATGTTGAAAACTTTTCTCGATCACTTGTGTCTAGCTTTGCACCTACTTTCAAGGACACAAACAAGAAAGCAAGCGTATATGCAATGATAAAATTAGGATTAGTTAAAAGAAAGATAGATCGCCCTAGGGTTCGAGTTGCCGATCCCCGGCAATGGCGCCAAAAAAGGGGCTTGGTGACGGTGCAAAACCGTGCTCAAGTTCACCGCAAGCCTACGGGTGACTTGGTGCCTTTTTCACCAAGGAGGGTCCTCCCTAGATTTGTCAATCCAAGGATCGGAAGCAAACCACTAAGCTTCTCTATCTAACCTACCGGTCTAACCCTATGTGAAGCATTGATTGCATAAAGGTAACATACAAACACGAAGGGATGTATGGATCACATCCACCTAGCCATAAAGGTAAGCAAACCAAAGGTAAACCTAGCCTATCATCTTCTTGTTGCCGTTCCGGCCAAGGTGATAAATCAATCTAAACTTATACTATGATAAGGATTACACTCGATATGGAGTAACCTGATATGGAGTGGTCCGATACACGTTCACTCGCCGCTTTCTCCTCCACCGTACTGTCACTACGCAAGGATATTCAACACCGAGCGATAAACCTCGGTCTGTGCACTACTACGGTGTATCCGCAAGACAAGACTAATCACCATGATTCGATCTTATCCTACTAAATGCATATGGTAGCTACACATATGAATAAGCACAACTCGTAGTAGATCAAAGTAAAGACAAGAATAGATTTATATCACCATCGAATGTTGAAGGTACAAATGACTTGACGAATTCAAGTCGCGACTCCGGAATTCCACCATGGTTTCATCACGTAGGGCCAACCATGGCGGCTAGGGCATGGACTAAGCCATCTCCTAGGCAACTCGAGGACTTGCGGTGGCCGTTGGCTTCCTCCCGGTGCTTCTCCTTCGTCTTGGCGGCTCTCTGATGAATGGATGGATGTGGCGTCCGACGGAGGCAGAGGCAATATATAGAGGAGCATGTAGGTCAAAGGGGGTCGCGAACCGGCACGAAAACGACCTGAGCCAGCCGTCCTGGGCCCTTTTCGGCCCGATTCGGCCCCGGTTCGCTCCCCGACGCTTCTAGGTCAATTGTTAACTTGCTCCCTTATGCATGTGGGCCCTTGACGTCGTCTTCTCCACGGTTTAGACAGAGCTCCTTGTCGCGCAAGCTTCATCATCTTCTGTCCAGGTCCCTGGAGTTTCACAGCTTCATGCTTCGGTCCCTGGGCCCTTTGGAGTCATGTTCATGAGGTGTCTTGACTTGTGTCGGGCTTCATGATCTTCTCTTGAAGTGCTTGATGAACTTATCCCGAAAGTCTCCCTTTAAGTGCTAGTTTCCTACGTAAACAACAAACTCCAAAATTGACATGCAAGAGCGAACTTGATACCTCCGGGGGGTTAGTACCATTTGTGAGAATATCAAATATGTGCAAATGTTGACGGTAAACTCATATCTAGGTGTACCAAAATCGACCGTCAACATCCCCACCCTTGCGCCTGCCTAGGTGCTCAAGTCGGAGGCGTCTGTGCCGATGAGACGACATTCGTCGAGGGCGCCACGGGCGGCGGCGAGCGCGATGGCGTCGGGCGAGCTGCCGCTTGACACGACCGTGGCCACAGGGCCGCAGCGAGAAGTGGCGGCAGCGGTAGCAACCACGGTGACGGTGACCGTGGTGGCGTCGGTGTCAGCGGCACCTATCCCCGCCGCAGGTGATCAGGCGGTGGTGGATATCGCTGACGACGATGCCCCGCCCCCAAGGTGGGGCCAATGGGAAAACTGGCCCAGATCAGCCCCCGAGTCTACGGTGGGGGTGTTGGTGATGCGGGAGGATTGCTGCGTGATGCTGCCGAGCCCGGCGCATGACGCCAAGGCTTCGCCGTCACGCGCTGTCCTGCCCGCGCCTGATGTCGTCGTCGTGCCCCCAGTGCAGGAGTGAGGTCACACCGGCGCGCCGTCGGCTCATTTTGATGAAGCCCAAGCCGAGCAGGCACTGTGGCAGGAGTTTCGAGACCACGGCGCCTCGATCAACAACGTGCTGAACGAGGCGCTGCGGGTCCACGGGGGCCCTTCGTAGCAGATTTTCCAGGTACGTGTTTTTGCCAGATTCGAGGCTTGCTCCTTTATCCCCTTTACGTTTGCGCGTTTTCTAATTTCGCGTCCTCCCGCATTTTGTCTACTAGCGACAAGAGCTGGAAGGCTAGGCTCGGGAGAGGTACAACCGCCTCGCTCAAATGAGCTCCGAGCGCGACTGGTACCGGGAGTAGTATGACTCCCTCGACACCCTCGTGGAGGCCTTGCGGATCGACAATGGGTGGCTAGAGTATCGGCTACAAATTGTGCGGGACGAGCTCCTGAACCAGGGTGCCCAGGCTGCGTCAGACGCCTCCGTGGTCGACAGGGTGACGTCGGCACTCCTGGAGCGGGATGAGGCGCTGCAGAAGGCGCGCGAGGACTTGGCCGTGATGCGGGCTGTAGCGGCGGAGTGGGAGACGGAGCTCGCTTTGACTCGAGCCCAGCTACAACAGGACCGCGCAACCCTCGAGGGGGCGCGGTCTTGGCAGAGCCAGGCCAAGAAAAAGGCCAAGGAGGCAGAGCAGCTGAGGGCCGATCTAGCGGACAAGGTTGCCTCGCTTGCTGCGATGGAGGAGCAGCTCCAGCAGAAGAGGAGCGCACACCAGCAGGCGGAGACTCAGCTCCAGCAGGAGCGGCCCGCCCTTGAGGAGGCCTAATGTTGACGGTTAATAGTTGTATCAAAGTTCGTTTAGACTTGCAAGCGGACAAGTCTCCCGTCGTAGTCAAGGGACCCTTCTTCCCTCGAGTGGTGAACCCAAGGTATCGAATCCGTGGAACAAATGTGTGACACAAAAGATGATCTAGTAAAGCCAAGTAACTTCAATCTTCGGTAGAGAGAAACCCTAATGCATCTAGATAAAGAACACAAAACAAGTATAAATCTAATCTACTAAAGACCGGAGGTAACAAAGATAGATTGGGTAGATAAACCGATCTAGAGAGATCGGGTTAAGCCTTTTATTGAAGTTCCAAGGAAAGAAGAAGTAGCAAAGCGAATCTCATTAGAAGCCTCTTTAAATCGTGGTTTCCCGTCCAACTCCGAAAATGCCCACCTTTCAGAACCCCCGTTCTGTCACAACGTATCCCTATTCATGCGGGTAGTCTAGGGCGAGTCCAAGGACAAGTCGAGTTCTTTCGGAACATCCGGCGTGCACCTCTAGCCACCGCGGCTACAAGAACACCCGATGTGATCTATCTCGAGAATAGATCTAGAATAAGCAAAGCCGATCAAAAAACGAAATCTTCAAAGATACACTTGATCGCTAGAAATCGGATTCAACTTGATAATTCAACCATTACAATGATACATAAACAAGATCACAACCGGGATCCTACCTTGATCTTGCTTCTAGCTCTGGGAACTCCGACGCGGTCTTCCGTGCAAGGTTCCCACGTCGGCTAGGGAGACCTTAGTGAACTAGCTCGATTCTCTCCTCTCCGGGATGGTGTCCCTCTCTTCTCTGCTCCTCGGCGGCCGATGACGAATTAGATGCTGCATGGCTCTCGACCCCGGGGCTATAAATAGCCCGATTGGCGGCTAGGTCAAAGGGGGGTCTATTGGGCCCTGGACTGGGCCGGGCCGACCGGCCTGGGCCCATCCATGCCCATCCCGCGGCCTCCTGTGCGTGATGTCGGTTCCCGAGCTTCCTGGATCCTTCCCCCTTCTGCATGTAGGCCTTTGTCGTCAGTTTCTCTCCGAATTGGACATAGCTCCTTGTCTTGCAAGATTCGGCACTTTTCTGGTTAGGTCCTCGGAGTTTGTCATCTTCTCGGATCAAGTCCCTGACTTCTTGGAGTTAAGTTTGCTTCATTGCATGACTTGTACGGGGCATCAAGGTCTTGTCACAAGGTGCTTGATGAACTTATCCCGAAAGTCTTGCTTTCAATACTAAATCCCTGCATAAACACTAAACTCCAAATCCAACATGCACAAGTGAACTTATTATACCACGAGGGTTAGTACCAATGGATAAGGTATGAAACTTATGCCAACACCGAAGGTAAACTCATGGCTAGGTTGACGGATTTTCACCGTCAACAGCTCCCCCATGCTTAAACCTTGCTCGTCCTCGAGTAAGCCTTCGATGGACATCATCGTTGCCTACCAATGTTTAAACCTTGCACTTGATCATACATGAGAAAACATAATGCTCTCGAAATTTTAATTCATTAAAGTTCCATAATGTACTAGCCTTCATCTCTACGGAGGGTAGATTCTTAATTAAGCTTATCCCACAAGTATTAACATGCTCCCAAAATTTTAAATAGATCACAGAAATTTTGAAAATAAAGAACGAGATGGAAAAGAGCTAAACCAAGTTCACAAATTTAAATCACCTTGCATATTGCTCATGAACTCTCATCTCATCTTGTCTGTCAAGCCTATATATTCAACTCCTTTCCCTTTCATAACATATATGCATGTGGACGGCTTTATATGGAGCTTTTTTTGGAAAGTTTAGTCCTACCAAGATATTACAAATGAGATGTCATCAAAACAAGACAAGCTTCTCATGGTCTTACCGAGACTCGTCAAAAAGGTCATTGGAAAATAATGTTATATCAAGGAGGGAAAAGAGAAAAATACACACACTTGAGATGAGTGGACATGTGCAAATGGCAAAGAATGATCTGAGGCACAAAGGAAGTCCTCGTTATCAGATTGCACATGGTTGGAAAATTGAGTATGGATCTTTTAATCTTGAAGCCTTGAAATTCCTAATGCACTTTAGAGAACCGGGGAGTTCACTTTATTTTTTATTTTTACACATACTTATATTTCTTTTTCTTTTTCTCATATTTTTCTTTCTTCCTTCCTTTCTTTCTTTCTTTTTCTTTCATAAATTTTTTTATTTTCTCCCCTTTGAACTCTAAAATTGCATCGTACCGACCTCCTCCCCCATGCTTAGACGTTTGCTCTTCCTCGGGCAAAGAGGCGCTCATCATGGCACAAATTTTGTAACTTCCCCAATGATGTAAACAAGGTGCTGTCTTTATTAATGGTGAAAACAAACTGAAATATATGCTGAAAATAAACAAACACACTTGCTGAAATTTAAATAAAAACTGAAAATATTATGCAAACACAAACAAACAAAAGCTGAAAATTACAGAGAAAGGGAAAAGAAAAGAAAACTAAGGTTCCTCCTTCCTAATCCTCCGCCGGTGGTTGGTGTTGATAATCTTGATAGTAGTACCCTTGCTCGTAGTAAGGTTGGACATCCTCTCCAACGAATTGATCCGGCTCCACTAGGTGAAGGCGTCCAAGCTCATAGGGAATATTGGCATTGCCCTCACCAAGTTGAGCCGCGTTGGTTTGGATGGCTGCGACGTTTTGCATATTTCTCGCAACATACCCTCCAATTATGGCCATGTTTTGTTGTGGTTGGGGATATTGTGCGTAGGGCTCCGTGAAGGTTACGTTGGGCACTACATAATTTGGTGGGGGTACCGGTGCACCACCCCCATGCTTGCTCTTGTGGCCCTCCGTAATAACCTGGCGGAGTAGGAATCCCGCCAAAAGGTGGCACAACATTGGGTCGTGCACTACCCGCTTGTGCGGATGAGGATCCCTCCTCTACGATTCTTCCTCTTTTATTTTTCTTCGCCGGGACAAGGAGTCCCTCTTCCAACCAATCTTCCCTCCCTTGAATGAAAAGCCTAAGCCTTGCATCCGGAAGGGGTAAGTTCACCTTGGCCACATGAAAACCTCCTCTCTCATCTCCACTAATATATTTACCTTGTCTCAAATACTCAAAGCCGAGAGAGGTCCCACGCAAAAGATGTTCGGGGTTTCTTGTGATCCCCGGTCATAGGGAGATGGCCAACATAGAGAGGTAGCACCCCGAACCAATATCTCCCGCCCCCGATGTTGCCTCACAACCCCAACGGTTGATCATAAGGTATGAGGGGTCTATTGGCTGCTTGCCAATTAAAGTCGAGTAGAGCCAATTCAACTCCTTGTTGGTCACCTTCGTCTCCCTCATCCTCCCCAATATCCTCTTGCACATCCAAGAGTGGAATACTTGGATAATGGGGTTACGGATGCAATTGCGTTGTTGGTGGGCTTCTCTGGAGATCAATCTCCAAAATCCATCTAAAATGTCGGGCGACATGTCAACTTTCTCCGAAGCTCCCTTTTGGATCCCAAGTAGCTCCCTAACATACTCGTAGGGAACCACTTGTTGGATTCCCTCCAAATGGAATGATAAACTTTGCACCCCATCATCAAGGATAGGTGCAACTGTCGGTGCGGAATATGGTCCCGACACTAACCAGTAGATAGCGCCGAGGTCTATCCCTCAATGGTCGATGCTAAGCAATAAGAGACACGGGATTTATCCTGGTTCCGGCCGAGGGGGCCGTACGTCCAGCAGTGGTGTGCTCAAGGCACTATATTGCTCAAAGACCGGGGTGCTTGTAGTGGGGCTGCTACAAGCAAGGCGGGAGAGGAAGTGTGGCTTCCAAGTCCCTGGTGGAGTGGCTGAAGATATTGTGGGAGAATTGGAGAATGAGCACGTGGTGCGTTGTGGGTTCCGGTCTGAATGAATCTGTCCGTCCGTCCGTTGCGGCTGGGGGGTTCGCCCCCCTTTTATAGATCAAGGGGGAGGCGAATTACATGCACGCCGCGCTACCTAGCTACGTGGGGGAGTGCGACGTGCTACGCTGTAGAGTGGGCGGCCGTCCGGACGATCCCTGCGGCGATCCGGCCATCATGGCCTACCTTGTACCCGAACAGTGGCAGTTCGAGGGTAGAAGGGCGGCGGATGGTGGCGAAGTTTTCTGATAGGCTCGAGGGAGGTGCTGACGTCGGCCCGTACGGAGTACAGGAGTAGGTAGAACGGCGTTCCTTCCAAACGCGCTCCACAGTGCCGGAGTGGTTGCTACAGCGTCCGGCGTGCGCCTGCACGCGCGGGGATGTCTGCCGCGCTGTTACAGTGGCGGGGATGGCGCTCCACCGGCCTGGCGCCTCCACCTAACCCTGTAGGGTCACGAGAAAGTGAATCGAGGGTGCGTCCGGCCCCCTTTCGAGGGCTCGGCGCGTTAGCCGTACTGGAGTAGGCGCACGGTGTCACGGGACTGACACCGGCCGCGTTGCACAGTCCCCCCCCCACAGTGATGGGGATGGGCTCCTCCCTGGGGAGTTGGTGCGGCGCGCACCGGGGCGCGAGCCCCCGGGCGCATGATGGCGCCGGCCCCGCCGGCGTCGTGGCGTTAAATGCCCATGTACGGGGGCCGGCACACGCGTGAGGGGCACCCTCGAGCGTGGCGGACCCCCGGCCGAGGGCGGGGCGTATCCTCGAGCGAGGCGGAACCTGCTCGAGGGGGAGCGAGCCCTCGAGCGAGGCGGAGCCCGCTCGAGGGAGGTGCTACCCCTCGAACGGGGCGGAGCCCGCCCGAGGGGAGCGCGTACCCTCGAGCGAGGCGGAGCCCGCTCGAGGGGATCTCTAAGAGGGCCGCCTTGATGGGCCGTCGGAGTCCCTGTGGGCTGTTCCCTGCATGGTTAAGCGAATTGTGTTTTGGCCTTATTGTGGGTTTTAGGTGAGGATTTCCCCGTTGTTTAAGGGGACCCCTAGGGCTGTCCCCGACAGCAATAGTCATCAAGATTTCCAAGGCAAACTCCTTGTTGGTGTCTGCCGATACCCCGTTGGAGAATTGCACCCATCAAAGGTGCCCCAACATATAATATATGTCAGTGCCAAAACCCAAGTAGTTGAGTGCTTGGTCGTCGAAGTCGACGTTGGCCACAAGCCTCTTCTCAAGACGAGAGAGCTTCTTCTCCTCCTCCTTCGACAATATGATGGAGCCATATGTGGAATACCGCGGAGTGTATGGAGGTGGCGCAGATGAACAGGTCGATCGTCGAGGTGGAACGGGCAGCTCCTCCGTACGCCCTTGAGGTTCGGTAAACCTCATGGACGTGCTCCTTGTTGCCCTCATGCCACCGAGGAGGAGAGCATCGTTCCTTTTTGGCGGTGCCGTATCCTCCTCCATGCTCCGAGGAGACTCAGAAACCTAGTGCCTCCTCGAAGACGTCGTCGATGACGGCTTGGATGACGATGACCCCTTCTTCTTGGTGAATAAACTTGTGGTTTTCTTCCACATGATTGCAGCACTCTTACTTCTAATAAAATTCCGGGTTGCAACCGGTAACTAGGCACTAAAAACTTACTTTCAAATGTGGACTTTGAGTGGATTAGGGGTGTGGATTTTTTTGAGCTATCAAGCTTGGGAAGGTTAGCTATGTCTACGGTGGTTCTGGGCACACAAACTTGAGCACACAAACTGAGGAAGGAGAGGGATGCTTGCCTGCAGAAGACGGGAGCCGGGGGCTCCTTTTGTAGGGGAGGCCGGCCGGCCTGGGCCGACCGACCTGGGTGGCTGCGTGCTCTCCCCTGGCTCGGTTTTCCTCTGGCATGATCATTTCTCCTCCGTGACTTTCTTGCCCACGTGCTCCACAAGTTGCACCGCCCAAACGCTCTCTTGCTCCCTTGCACTTGATGCTTCATGCTTTGAGTCATGTCCATGCTCCCTTGCTCCACTTGCTTCACATGTCACCATGATTTCCTGCAAAGTTTTCCTTGCTGCCCACCCATGCTTGTCCTTTGCATGTGGACTTGATGAAAGTTGATGAAAGGGTATCCAATGGTGCGTGCATGATTAACTTAAACTAGATTGCCTCCCTTTAAGTATGTTTAAGGTTAAGCACTCCTCTAATTTCGAAAATTAAAAATATTTTCAGAGCTATAGAAGAGCTCAAGCATAAATTTAGAGAAGTTTTTAAACCATTAAAAACAAATGTAAGTTGAAAATATTTTCCGACTTCGTTGATATCGGTCACACTGGTATAGTTTGCCTTCATTGGTTGAGAGCAAACTTTTCCCGGCTTGATCATAGGGGTATAGGTTTAGGTTCTAATTTTGGCTAAATGAGATAGATTTTGAATAAAACAAAATTAAATGAGGCTTGGAAAAAAACTCTAATCTTAGAGAAACCAAGGATATAGATTTTTAAACCAACCAAAAGTTTAGGTTCTAGGTTCATGTGAGTCCTACCACACGCTGAAATTTAATTAACACCTAGGTATAAGTCGTGGCTCTAGTCGTGTGTTTTTAGCATGAAAAACAAGTCAACCACAACATCATAATTAAGATGAAAGGTTGAGTTAGGTTTTGAAATTATTTGGTTGTGCTTTCTCGAAAAAGAACAAACAAACACATAGGAGGGTTCATGCAAAGGGTTTATGATAAAGCAAAATATTCAACCAAGAATTATGTCTCTAATATTGTTCAACCACTTCTAAGTCTAATGTCTTTGCGTAATAAAATTCAAAACTAAATTATTAAAATGACTTGAAGAATCTGGAATCGGGTTGTCCTCCCGGTAGCTTATTCTTGACTCGACGAAACGGGTTGCCTCCCGCCTAGCGCTTCGTTTATAGTCCATGGCTAAACTTCTTCACTTGATTACTTCAGATCAACGCTCTTTGCGGGTGTTGCAATCTTGGGTACCCACTTCCGCACCATCTTGGGCACGGGCTTGTCTTCCGGCTTAGTCATTTTTTTGGTCTTCACAAGCGGCTTTTCTTCCTTTGTCTTGACGGATGCAACACCTTCATTGATTTTCTTTACGTTCATCTTTTTCGGCTCTTTCTTCTTTGGTTCTTCCTTCACTTTGCGATGAAGAGCTGGAGCATTTTTAACTTCAATCATATTACATGCCTCGAGTCGTGGTCGAAACTTGAAGGAACTCCTTTCTCTGTTGATATCGAACATGATCTCCCCCTTGCCAACATCAATAGTAGCTCCCACGGTCTTGAGGAAAGGCCTCCCAAGGATGAGCGGCGGCTTCTCCCTCTCTCCCATCTCGAGCACCACGAAGTCGACGGGGATGAAGTGGTGTCCGACCTTCACGGGTACATCTTCGGCAATGCCCAAGGGATAGTGAATGGAGTTATCTCCCAACTCCAAACACATACCCGTAGGCTCCAATGGTAGGCGTAGCTTCTCGAACACATCCCTTGGCATGACACTCACACTTTCTCCAAGGTTGCACAACGCCTTCTCAAAATTGAATGAACCAACAGAACATGGAATTGTAGGGCATCCGGGGTCCTTTTGCTTCTCTAGCCCATTAGCAATAGCGGCACTACACTCCTCGGACATCTTAACATGATCTACCCCGAGTGTTGCTATATCATATTTATTTACAAGTATATCTTTAAAGTAACAAGAATATGTAGGTACCTGTAGGGCATCTAATAATGGCATGTTGATACTAAGTCTACAAACAACCTTGTTGACGGATAAAAGACGTATCCCTCTACAATCCGCAAGCGTACGGACCCCACACCTTTTTCACCACGGGATTCCCAAGGTTCTTGTCAATCCGCGGAGCAAGGGGATTACAAGCGTTCAATCTACTTCTAAGCACTAGCTACTAAAACCCTAACTACTATTATACTAGAAAACAACTAAACTACACTAGAGAGAATGATTAATATATCAAGATAAAAGACACTCGCCCACGGGTCTACGATACTAGAGCATCCAATCGCTTAAAGACATGAAAACCACTCTAATCTATCGGGGTTGTGACCACGGTTTTGTCCTTTCCCTCCTCTCGTACTGTCACTACACGAAGGTATTCATGACTAGACCTATGATGGACACTGCGTATTGAATGGATCCAAGGAAGCATTGAGGCCTATACTCCCTTTACGGCATTGTAGCTAACCTTAAGCATTAAAGTATATTCAACACAAGATGATAGATAGATAATCCGACAAATATGATTACATCTCAAGATCGATTACAACCCATGGACGAATAAGGAGATTACCCCATCAAGGTGCTGGACATAGCACCGTTGATCATGGTTTCCCTTCCGACGGTGTCTTCCTTCTTCTCCACGAGAGGGTGCTCCCTTCGAGGTGGTTGATCTCCCTCCGGAGATCCTCCTCCTCTCTCTCTAGCTTGTGGATGGCCTCCTGGTGTGAATAGCTCTCTCCTGTCGAATGGCAGCGCCTCCAGGGTTTTAGGGTTGAAGATCCTTCGGGTGCAAGGAAAGGGGGGCCGAACCGGCCACCAAAGTGGGCTGGGCCGGCCGGCCTGGGCTGACCGGCCTGGGCCCACCTCGGCCCGGTTCGGTCGCCCCTTCTCTCCCGTGGGTCCTCATGTAATTATGCTCTTTGCCCCCTCCACTTGCATGATTTTGACGATGTCATCCTCGCGTCCAAGATGGAGGTTCTCTTCGCATGAAGTTCGATCTTTTACGCTTCAATCCCCGGGGGTGTTCCTCGTAGCACTTCGGTCCTTGCCACCATTGGAAATGATTTCATCAAGCTCATGAACACGGACAAGACTCCGTAAATGCTCCTTTGAACTTGTTGCGAATACGTCCTTTATGTCCATGTTTTCCTACATAAACACAACACTTCCAAATGCATGCACATAGATGAACTTGTTATATGATTAGTGTGCCTAGTGGCGGGTTAGTTCCATAATCAAATCCAAAGCAAAGTTAATGAACATGCTAGGTGTACCAAAATACACCATCAACATCTCCCCCACGCTTAGCTCTTGCTCGTCCTCGAGCAAGTACTCGTAAAAGAACTTCGTCCAAAGCGTTGTAATCGTGTATCGCTAATCCTTCTTCACAAGTTAGTCAATCCTTTCATCTTTAATACATAAACACAAAGTAGTGATCATCAAACATAAACATGAGCATTTAGAATTTTTACCACATCAAGATTTACCCCACAACTCAAACGCTTCACTCGAAGTCTCCAATTTCAGCCATGCTTACTTCTTTGCTTCCATCGGAGGGTTTTTTTATGATTTTAAAAACAAAATTCCTGCAACAAATATTAGACAAAAACCTTTCTCCAAGCTCTCTCAAGTTACTCATATGAGGTGGCTATCCTAAACCAATTTTATAAAACTCTCACCTCCCATAAGTCTCTCATATACATGTAAAGTGGATCTATAGGTAGGGCTAGCGCAATCAACACAAGTCTCGTCAAACTAAGAACTTCCTCTAATGGTTGTTTACCTTTCAAAGCCAATGATCATGAGAATTAACCATATGTAGGGATATCAAGGATGAGAAGATTTAGAATGGTGGACATGTGCAAGGGCAAAAGAAAATTAATGACCACATGGCACCGATGACGTCGTCGTTGTCGGATTGCACATGGTTGGAAAAAGAACGAAAGTTTCGTCTCTCAACAACGTGACATCCTTCCTTACACTTTGTTTTCCTTTTCTTTCACTTGATCCATCCCTCTAATATCTTTATTGCTACCTCCTATTTTCTCTTTCTCTTCTTTTTCTTTCATTCTTTCATTCTCATATATATTTTTGTCTCTTTCTTTACTTTTCCATATTTTTTTTATTCTTTCTTTCTTTTCCATACTCATACTTTTCTCTTTATTTTTTCCCTCTCTTGACAACTTTTCAAAGCTCTCAACTCCTCTCTTTCTCGAATGCATACAATCTGAAATTTTAAATAAATCATGCTAGAGACGAGACGAAACTTTTGAAAGTAGGTTTTGTTCAAGGAATGCGATGTACAAAAGAGATGTATAGGGTTGGGTATGGAATTCGGTGATGTACGGGACTTTCAATGTGAAAGTCTCGTTACCGAATGTATGATGGGGATAGCAACAAAAGATAAGCACAAGAACATGATCATTGCTCGAAATTAAAACTCCCAAGAGAGAAGGATCCTAGCCTAACTCATCGTGCTAATCACACTTATGGTGGAGCAAAAAATAAATTGGCTTTGTATAGGATTTTTTTCTTACCCTCAACTTGGAAAAAAAGGTTTTGCAAAACTTAATTACAAGGTTTTTAAGATAATTTTCAGAACTGAAATCCTCCAACTTTTAGCATTGAACATAGCACAACTAACATGTGGAGCTCAAGATCGAAGTGCGGTAAGGGTACTTTAAGTAGTAGCAATTCCACTAAGCACCACAATAAACGTTTTTCAAACCACACACTTATGTTCATATAAAGAATGAAAGATAAACAAACAAGTGAATAAAGATAAGCATCACTCAAGACACAAAAATATATAAAGACTCTTTTTATTTGATTTTCTTTGTCTCAACACTAATTTAAGACACTTTCAAACTTGCAAAAATTTTAAAAACACACTCAAAAACTAAGACTCATTAAACTCTAAGACTCTCATCTCTCGAAGACTAAACCGAACCTAAACTTGAAACTCAAAAGCTAAGGCTAGCTAGCTAGCTCTCCCCCACGCTAAAAACATACGACGTCCTCATCGTATCTTACAAAAATCCTAAGGGGAAAACTAGACCTAGTGGTACTTCAAGCAAGTATTGCACCACTTGCCTCTTATGTTTCCAACCATGCCAAAAAGTTTGCGCACGTTGCGGTTAAGGAACTTGTAGTCTTCTTCAACTACGCGCTCCAAATCCTCCAAACGCTGCTTCATTGCTTCCATGGCTTGGAGACATTCGTCGACCGACGCGTAGAGATCCCCGATGGAGCGACGGCAAGCTCGACAACACATCGAATGCAATCCAAAGGGGTCGTCATCGCCATTGTCTCCACCGTCGCCGCCGCCGTCGTCGCCACCGACATTGTCGTCACCGCCGCCGTTGCCGCCGCCGTTAGGGCCTTCGAGAGTCTTCTCCTTGGGCATCTCATCCCAAATGTAGAGGTCGTTATCATCTCTTACGGCAGCCGCCCACGAGCTCGGGCTGCGATCGTCGGAGTAGTCGCTACCCCCATAATCCTTAGGCTCGGGCGACACCTCCTTGTAGTCTTTCCGCTTCATGCCTTGGATGCGCGCCGACCTTCGAACGGGCATAGGGACCTTCTCTCCTTCGACGGGGTTGCGAGATGCAATAGCTCCGGTCGGGACACGCCCTCCCCAACGGATGTGGGCGGTCCTCTTGATCTCGACGGGTAGCTTGAGCTCGCATCGCTTCGCCTCCTCCATCGATGGCTCCGTGGCTTCTAGCTTCAACTCTAAACTCCCAGGGGACACAATGGTTGCTGCAAGGGTGCAAAATATTGCTTGATGGGATTGATTCCCGAGCTCCAATTCAACCAAATAAATAGTCCGAAGAGAAAAACCCTAGGAACCTCATTTTCCTTTTTCAAACTTCCCTTAAAATTTTCTGACTGAAGAAGGAAGTCGAAAAGGAGCAATTCGGGCAAAAATCGGGGACGTCCGCCGCCGGGACCCAGGCCCGGGCCGGTCGGCCCGGGCCGGCCGGCCCACCCAGTCTCGGGGGCCGGGCCGGTCCGGTCTTTCGCACACCGCCCTTTTTCGCCTCCTTAGCCCATGGGAGAAAGTTGGCCCAGTAAATCTTCGCGAGAAACTCCAAAAAATTAAAAGAAAAACTATTTACAGAAATTCATGCCTCGTTTTTCGTACTAGGCGGGACGTTCGGGCTCTTCTTCCATGGTGAAGACATCAACATGGTGAAGGGGCACAATGTCGGGTTCATAGTAAACCTTAAGACGTTGGCCATTAACCATAAATTGATCGCCTTTTATATCCTTAATGGTTACCGCTCCGTTGGAGAGCACCGAATGCACAATATAAGGCCCATCCCACTTGCTTTGCAATTTCCCTTTTCCGAAGGTTTTAAACCTCGAATTGTAGAGGAGGACCTTATCTCCTTCTTTAAATTCTTTCTTTTTCAATCTTTTATCATACCACCTTTTGATTCTCTCTTTGTATATGCTTGCACTTTCATATGCTTTCAACCTCATCTCCTCTAGCTCGCTTATTTGGATTCTTCGTTTCACCACCGCGGCATCGAGATCAAGGTTCATCTCTTTAATCAGCCAATAGGCTTTATGTTCCAACTCAACCGGAAGGTGGCAAGCTTTTCCATAGACGAATTGATAAGGGGTCATACCTATCGGTGTTTTGAATGCCGTTCGATAAGCCCATAAAGCTCCGTCTAATTTCTTTGACCAATCTTTGCCTCCCTTCTCTATGGTTTTGTTGAGGATGCTTTTCAATTGCCTATTTGACGTTTCTACTTGTCCGTTGGTTTGTTTGTGATAGGCCGTAGAAACCCTATGTTCAATCCCCAACTTGGACAAGCACTTTTTGAAATTCTTCCAGGTGAAGTGAGTTCCTCCATCACTTATCAAGATTCTCGGTGTACCGAAACAAGGAAAAATCACGTTCTTGATCATAGTAATGGACTCCTCCGTGGAAGCTTTACGACATGGTATAGCCTCTACCCATTTGGATACATAATCAACCATGACTAGGATATACTCAAATCCAAATGAGTTTATAAAAGGCCCCATGAAGTCTATACCCCATAGATCGAATATGTCGATTTGTAGGTTGTATTTCAAAGGCATAGAATTTCTTTGAGAGATGTTTCCAGTTCTTTGGCATTCGGGGCATGATGCAACATATCTTTTAGTATCTACATGCATCTCCGGCCAAAAGAATCCGCTTGACCATACTTTTGCTTGGTTTCGAAAATGGCTATAGTGCCCACACATCTTCTCTTGGCCATACTCCGCCGAGTGGCACTTTCTCAAAATCTCGACCCTTTCTTCTCTTGGCACACATCTTCTCATTACTCCATCATTGCCAAGTTTGAAGAGGTATGGTGCATCCCAAAAGTACTTTCTACTTTCGGAGATTATCTTCTTTTGAGAGTTTTTATCTAGATGATCGAGAGGCATCTTTCGAATTGCTCGAATGATATCGATCATCCAAGTATCTTTATCAAGCAATCTATACAGGTGGTCATCTCTCATCTTATCTTCTATGGGTTCTTTATCATCTTGTCCACGATTCATCCTAGACAAATGATCGGCCACAACATTTTCCACCCCCTTTTTATCACGAATTTCAAGATCAAATTCTTGGAGAAGAAGGATCCAACGAATCAAACGTGGTTTAGCTTCCTTCTTAGCAAAGAGATACTTGATGGTTGCGTGATCGGTGTAAACAATGACCTTCGAGTTCGCGATGTAAGATCTGAATTTTTCGAAAGCGAATACCACCGCTAGCACCTCCTTTTTCGTAGTGGCATAATTTAATTGTGCCCCACTAAGAGTTTTGCTAGCATAGTAAACGGCGTGAACTCGACCTTCCTTTCTTTGACCCAAAACCGCGCCTACGGCGTAGTCACTTGCGTCACACATGATCTCGAAAGGTTGGCTCCAATCCGGAGGTTGGATGATGGGAGCACTCACCAATGCACTTTTCAAGGTCCGGAATGCCTCTAGGCACTTCTCATCAAAGTCAAAACCCACATCCTTTTGAAAAAGATACGTTAAAGGCTTGGTGATCTTTGAGAAGTACTTAATAAATCTTCTATAGAATCCGGCATGGCCTAAAAAGCTCCTTAAAGACTTAACATCTATAGGAGGTGGGAGTTGCTCAACCGTCTCCACCTTAGCCTTGTCCACTTCAATTCCTCTCTCGAATATAACATGTCCGAGCACTATGCCTTGCTTAACCATGAAGTGGCACTTTTCCCAATTTAACACCAAGTCTACCTCCGTGCACCTCGTGAGGACCTTTTCCAAGTTTGCCAAGCAATCCATGAACGTCTTCCCATAAACGGAAAAAACATCCATGAACACCTTGACAATTTCTTCAATGAATTCCGAAAATACGGCCATCATGCAACGTCGAAAAGAGGCCAAAGCGTTGCATAGGCCGAAGGGCATCCTTCTATATGCAAACGTTCCGTAAGGGCAAGTAAATGTTGTCTTGTGTTGATCTTTCGGGTGAATGGGAATTTGCATGAACCCCGAGTACCCATTGAGAAAGCAAAAATAAGCGTTATTTGCTAACCTCTCGAGCGTCTCGTCAATGAACGGTAGGGGGAAGTGATCTTTCTTCATCGCTTTATTAAGCTTACGATAATCGATACACATCCGCCACCCGGTCACAGTTCTTTGTGGTATCAATTCGTTTTCTCATTCTTCACCATGGTCAAACCTCCTTTCTTTGGTACATAATGTTCCGGGCTCACCCACTCGCTATGCGGAACCGGGTAGATGATTCCGGCATCAAGTAACTGGATAACCTCTTTCTTTACTACCTCTCGCATGGCGTGGGTTAGCCTCCTTTGGTGGTCCACTACGGGCTTACATTGGTCTTCCATTGGTATACGATGAGTGCAAAAGGCTGGGCTAAGACCTTTGAGATCATTGATCGAATATCCAGTCACTTTCCTATGTTTTTCAATAAAATCAGCAACTTCTCATTTTCTTTGGGACTCAACTCGTCGCTCACGATGACTGGATAGGTCTTGTCTGGGCCCAAAAATTCATACTTTAATCGTTTGGGCAAAGGTTTAAGGTCTACCTCGAGCGCTTGTGGCTCCTCGGGTTTAATCTCTCCTATGTCTTCAAATTTTCCTTCCTCCATGCTTCCATCATGTGGTTCCAACCCTTTCGTTGCTTCTTCTAGTTCTTCATCTTGTTGATTACTAATTAGATTCTCCATTGCTCTTTGCAGCGGGTCTCTAAGGGTTTCAACAAAACAAAAGCTATCTATCTCTTCTACTTCTTCATCTTCGGGAGGAAAGGGTGTAAGGTGTTTAGAAGCACGAAGAAAGTTATATGTGTACTTTGTTCCATTAAGGTTCATTGTTACTTTGCCTTCTCCGGCATCTAACACGGCATCAACCAACTTAAGAAAAGGCCTACCTAGGGTTATGTGATCATGATTACTATGGTAAGCATCAATAACAAAGAAATCGGTTGGTATATAGTTTCTAGATATTTTTACTTTCATGTTGCAAGCAATACCTAAAGGTTTGATAGTTCTACCATCTCCCATAATTAATTTCGTTGATGTTGGAGCTAAGTCTAGGTTGTGGTCTTGAACTTTATCATAAATTTTAGAAGATAGGACACTTACTTGGGCTCCGATGTCGCATAAAGCTTTGCATTGGACTCATTCGATCACGCAACTCAAGTGTGGTGCCATCTTCTCTTCTTCTTCGGATCCTATCGCGTAGACTTCGGCGAGGCGAGCGTATGGCGATGCTTCGGGCTTGATCCCCATGATTCTCTTCACCTCGGCTATGTGTTCCGGATCCACTATGTCATCTCCAAAGAGTTTTTGAAAAATCTCAATGGTGGTTTCAAGGTCGTATGATTCTTCCGCTTTCCTCTCCGGTGGGAAATCCACTTCCAATGCTCTCGCCATTCCCTTTTGATTAGGGAACGGTCTTCTCTTGTTGAATACTTCTCCGTAATCGATAGGAACCCAATCCATTGGTTTGAACTCCCTTAGTGGCTTCGCGCTTGACATGCTTCTCTTGCTTGTCTCATTTGGTACAGCGAAGTCGATGCTCGGGGTAGTTCTTGACTTGATGTGTTCTTGTTCAAGCTTTTCCGTGATTGGTTCCTCTTTTGTGACTTCGGGGTTGCCTCTTTAGAAAATTCAGCACACTTCTTCTTCCTCGAATTATATCCCGTCTCTTCCGCAAGTCTTGTTTCCCAATCTCTTCGCAAGGCAGCCGCTTTACTAATTTTTTGTAGAAGTTGAGCGGCTTCCGTGATTGTTTTCTCCATGAGATCCCCACCTGCACACATTTCGACGTGTTGCATGCAACTAGGGGTTAGGGAAAAGAAAAATGTATGCAAGAGTACATCACCGGAGAAGCCGAGTCTTGGTCCTTGTTCGATCAACCCATTAAACCTATCCCAGGCTTGGTCTATCCCTTCCTCTTCTCCTTGCATGAAATTGATCACTTGCCTCCTTAGATGTTGAACCTTGCTAATTGGAAAGAACTTCTCGCAAAACTTCTTTGTCAACTTGTTCCAATTGCCATCAACTTCAAAGGATGCAAACAAGTACCATGTCTTTGCATTGCCGGCAAGTGAGTAGGGAAAGAGATTCCACTTGAACCATTCATCGGGAACTCCTTCTTGACGCATCATGTTACATATCGTCGTGAAATGCCTTATGTGTCTATATGGGTTCTCCGTAACCATCCCTTCAAACAGGTTTGCTGCCACCATCTCGATGATCTTTGATTTAATCTCATACACGGTCGCTTCGAGCTTCGAATCCGACGCTTGTACTTTTATGTCTTCACTTCGAGGGCTTGCGTAATCCCTTAGTGATTTCTCCGGTTCTTCCACGGGTTGATTAACGAACGCCATCTAGACAATAAGATAAAAACAAAAACAAAAACAAAACAAAGTTTTTTCTAGATAATAGGTGTTAGATAAAACAAATAAAAGATAAACTAAAATATAAAACTAAGTTAAATGCAAATCAAACGATGTAAACTAGCTTGCTCACCGGCAACGGCGCCAGAAAAAGGGGGCTTGTTGACAGATAAAAGACGTATCCCTCTACGATTCGCAAGCGTACGGACCCCACACCTTTTTCACCACAGGATTCCCAAGGTTCTTGTCAATCCGCAGAGCAAGGGGATTACAAGCGTTCAAACTACTTCTAAGCACTAGCTACTAACACCCTAACTACTATTATACTAGAAAACAACTAAACTACACTAGAGAGAATGATTAAGATATCAAGATAAAAGACACTCGCTCACGGGTCTACGATACTAGAGCATGCAATCGCTTAAAGACATGAAAACCAATCTAATCTATTGGGGTTGTGACCACGGTTTCACCCTTTCCCTCCTCTCGTACTGTCACTACGCGAAGGTATTCATGACTAGACATATGATGGACACAGCGTATTGAATGGATCCAAGGAAGCATTGAGGCCTATACTCCCTTTACGGCATGGTAGCTAACCATAAGCATTAAAGTATATTCAACACAAGATGATAGATAGATAATCTGACAAATATGATTACATCTCAAGATCGATTACAACCCATGGACGTATAAGGAGATTACCCCATCAAGGTGCTGGACATAGCACCGTTGATCATGGTTTCCCTTCCGACCTGTCTTCCTTCTTCTCCACGAGAGGGTGCTCCCTTCGAGGTGGTTGATCTCCCTCCGAAGATCCTCCTCCTCTCTCTCTAGCTTGTGGATGGCCTCCTGGTGCGAATAGCTCTCTCCTGTCGAATGGTGCGCCTCCAGGGTTTTAGGGTTGAAGATCCTTCGGGTGCAAGGAAAGAGGGGCCGAACCGGCCACCAAAGTGGGCTGGGCCGGCCGGCCTGGGCCGACCGTCCTGGGCCCACCTCGGCCCGGTTCGGTCACCCCTTCGCTCCCGTGGGTCCTCATGTAATTATGCTCTTTGCCCCCTCCACTTGCAAGATTTTGACGATGTCATCCTCGCGTCCAAGATGGAGGTTCTCTTCGCATGAAGTTCGGTCTTTTACGCTTCAATCCCCGGGGGTGTTCCTCGTAGCACTTCGGTCCTTGCCACCATTGGAAATGATTTCATCAAGCTCATGAACACGGACAAGACTCCGTAAATGCTCCTTTGAACTTGTTGCGAATCCGTCCTTTATGTCCATGTTTTCCTACATAAACACAACACTTCCAAATGCATGCACATAGATGAACTTGTTATATGATTAGTGTGCCTAGTGGTGAGTTAGTTCCATAATCAAATCCAAACCAAAGTGTAATGAACATGCTAGGTGTACCAAAATACACCGTCAACAAACCTCCACAAACTTCTCAAAGTGGTTGTCAAGTTTACCTCGGAAGTAGCGTGGCTTGAGTTGTGGTATCCTCGTGTCTTTTTCCGGCATCTCAAATTCGGGTTCTTCGGTGACGATCCCCGTAACCTTCTCCTTCGCAATTTCATCCGCCTCGGCGGATGGTTTATGCTTCCTTGCTCCCGCGGAACATTCCGGATCATCGGTCGCCTTTCCCGAACGTGTTTGAATGGCATTCGCCGATTCGGGACCTTTGGGTTGTCCCAGAAGCTTCTCTTCATCATTATTGAGGCGCCCCGCAAGTTGTCCAACATGCGTCTCGAGCATCTTCTTCGTGTTGAGCACTTGATGATTGGAACTTTCGACCTCCGTCACTTTGCTATCGATGTTCTCCAACACCTTGTCTATGGTCTTGAACTTGGTGACGGTGTCCTTGTTGATCTTGGCTTGCTCGTCCATGAATTCCTTCAATTGTATACAAAGAGGAACTGAATTCGGAATGGATGAGCTTGCATTAAATTGAGGTCTACCTTGCCCGTAGCGGAAGTTCGGCAATTCTCCCTTCCTCATGTAGTCGAGCACTTTGGCTTCCTCCGGACAATCTTTGCGGACATGGCCATACTCTCCACATTCTTCGCATGTGGATCTTGCTTCGGTGGCCTTCAAGTCTTGAGCCTCCTTCTTTTCTATCTCCATCTTCTCCAACTTCCTCATGAGCGAGTCGATCTTGCCTTCAAGTATATTCTCCTTCTCCACTTGCAAGACTCCCTTGACATTCCCCGTGGGTTGAACCGGGTGTAGGCGCCCGGATGACGCCCATGTGTCATTATCCGCGACCTTCTTGAATAGAGTGAAAGCTTTTGTCGGTGTAAGCTCGATGATAGATCCTCCCGCCGATGCATCGATGATCGTCCTTGACGCCATGGTTAGTCCTTGATAGAACTTTTGCATGAGGTCTTCCTTCGGGAACTTGTGATGTGCAACCACCCGAGTGTACTCGTTGAAGCGCTCGAATGCCTCCGAGATAGTTTCCGTAGGATATTGAACAAAGGTGGAAATCTTATTACGCAAGCTTTGAGTTTTACCCGGCGAGTAGTATTCCTTCATGAAAGCCTTCATCAACGTGTTCCAATTTTGCACCGTCTCCGCCGGTTGAGAGTGGAACCATTGCAAAGCCTTCCTGAGTAGTGAGAACGGAAAAATCCTTGCCCTCATTTGGTCTTGAGTCACCCTATCCATGTTGAAAGTTTGACATAGTTGAATGGATGCTTGGAGGTGAAGGTTCGAATCCTATTTACCGGTGAAGGGTGAATGTTGCACCATGCGGATTGTTGAGGTCTTGATCTCGAACGGTCTTTCAATCTCCTCAAGGTTCAAGATTGGTAGGTCGATGATATCCGGGGTGCATAGCTCCCCAATCTTGCGCTCTTGCGGTTGGTCACCCATCGGTGGAAGTCGATTCTCCCGAGGACTTTGAGGTGGTGAATTCTTCGGAGATTCCTTCGATCCTTTGTCTTCCGACTTCGAATCTACAAAATCTGGCTTTTTAGCTTGATGTGCTTCGCGTCTCCATAGCCTGTAAAGTTTTTTTGGATCATCCACAAAATTATTGGGTTTGTTGGAGAGGTAGCCGTCCATCTCCTGTTAGGGTTAGCAATAAACAAAATATGCAACTAGAAAGCAAAAATAAATCTATGAAAACTAGGGTTAGACAAACTAGATTAGATTTATTTTGAGGATGATCAAAGTTTAGTAGATGCAAAAAGAAACTCTAAAATAAAACTGAAAATTACAAAAAGGCAATAAAAAGTCAAATCTTGATCACTTGTTCCCCGGCAACGGCGCCAGAAAAAGGGGCTTGTTGACGGTTAATAGTTGTATTAAAGTTCGTTTAGACTTGCAAGCGGACAAGTCTCCCGTCATAGTCAAGGGACCCTTCTTCCCTCGAGTGGTGAACCCAAGGTATCGAATCCGTGGAACAAATGTGTGACACAAAAGATGATCTAGTAAAGCCAAGTAACTTCAATCTTCGGTAAAAGAAACCCTAATGCATCTAGATAAAGAACATGAAACTAATCTAATCTAATAAAGACCGGAGATAATAAAGAAAGATAGGGTAGATAAACCGATCTAGAGAGATCGGGTTAAGCCTTTTGTTGAAGTTCCAAGCAAGAGAAGAAGTAGCAAATTGAATCTTATTAGAAGCCTCTTTAAATCGTGGTTTCCCGTCCGACTCCGAAAACATCCGCCTTTCTGAACCCCCGTTCTGTCACAATGTATCCCTACTCATGCGGGTAGTCTAGGGCGAGTCCAAGGACAAGTCTAGTTCTTTCGGAAGATCCGGCGTGTACCTCGAGCCACCGCGGCTACAAGAACACCCTATGTAATCTATCTCGAGAATAGATTTAGAATAACCAAAGCCGATCGAAAAACGAAATCTTCGAAGAAACACTTGATCGCTAGAAATCGATTCAACTTGATAATTCAACTATGACAATGTTACATGAAAAAGATCACCACCGGGATCCTACCTTGATCTTGCTTCTAGCTCCGGGAACTCCGACATGGTCTTCTGTGCAAGGTTCCCACGTCGGCTAGGGAGACCCTAGTCAACTAGCTCGACTCTCTTCTCTCCGGGATGGTGTCCCTCTCTTCTCTGCTCCTCGGCGGCCGATGAAGAATTGGATGATGCGTGGCTCTCGACCCCGGGGCTATAAATAGCCCGAATGACGGCTAGGTCAAAGGGGAGGCCGACCGGGCCCCTAGGCGGGCCGGGCCGGCCGGCCGGGGGCCGGGCGGCTCGGGCCCATCCAGGCCCAGTCCGCAGCCTCCTTTGCGTGGTGTCGGTTTCTGAGTCTTCTAGATGCTTCCCCCTTCTGCATGTAGGCCCTTGTCGTCAGTTTCTCTCCGAGTTGGACATAACTCCTTGTCTTGCAAGATTCGGCACTTTTCTGGTTAGGTCCTCGGAGTTTGTCATCTTCTCGGATCAAATCCCTGACTTTTTGGAGTTAAGTTTGCTTCATTGCATGACTTATACGGGGCTTCAAGGTCTTGTCAGAAGGTGCTTGATGAACTTATCCCGAAAGTCTTGCATTCAATGCTAAAACCCTCCATAAACACTAAACTCCAAAACCCACATGCACAAGTGAACTTGTTATACCACGGGGGTTAGTACCAATGGATAAGGTATAAAACTTATGCCAACACCGAAGGTAAACTCATGGCTAGGTTGACGGATTTTCACCGTAAACACCGTGTTCTCTGTGTTCGACGTACTCGTGTGCGACCTTCGAGTTCTTAGCCTTAGACTCCTCCCCGCCGAATAAATAAACCACAGAGATTAACACTCCTGTGGGCTGTCCAGATCTCACCATCTGACAGTTGGCGCGCCAGGTAGGGGCAGAGTCAAGGTTCTTCGTGCAACTCGATGGCTTCGACCAACGGTGTCATCTTCCCGGAGAGCATGGCAGACTTCCTCGCTAACCCCGTCGACATATGCTTTGGCTCGATGCCGACGACATCCATCGCTCCAGCCGCCTGCCTCGTCATCGAAGGAAACTCGATCACCACCAACCAATAGATTGAACCAGATCTATCAAAGATGACCCACCCACCCACCCATAGCGACCTGATCGCCAAGATCGATCGTGTCGAGGGCATCCTCTCTGACACAACCAAAGTCTGTGAGCACGTCAAACGCCCTCGCACGACTCCTTCGACCTCTAGCATGCCCCTTGACTTGCGCAACGCTGCTCACATAGCATCACGCTACGTGAAACGCAAGATCCAGATCGAATCTGGATTCAATTCTCAAGATCGTGGAAGCTGCGGGAATCATCTCAACGAACCCTGCCATGTCCATGAGAAGTCCAAGCACACCGCACGCCAGTGTCGTGTCCTCAAGAAGTTTCGCCGACCTCTTACTGCGGCCCACTGCAGCCGGTTGAACCAAGATTCGTCTCCGGACCACCTTGCGTTTCAGGTCGCCCACACAACGATCTCCCCGAACTATCCGGGAGAAGAGTTCGAGACCCTAGATCGCCAGATCTTGGTCGTCTCTGCGGATGTACCACCGCAATATGGAGAAACAGACGAACAACATCAAGAACGTGAAAACGCTAACACTGCCTGAGCCGTCCGACGACAACAAGAGATCGCAGCCACTGCCCTAGGTGCAGGCCTACAACCGGCTAATGCCGGACAGGTCAATGCCAACGCCGGACAGGTCAATCCCAACGCCTGACAAGCCAACGCCAACGCCGGGCAACAAGCACTTGTGGCACCAACCGCCCCACAGCAGTGACACCAAGATGATGCACCTCGTACCAACACACTGCGTGCACGAGACCTCCTCAGGGACTTCGAGCACGACAGACTCGAAGTTTACAACTCACCACAAACCAACTTTGGAGCCGCTCTTGCCACCTTAAATCACCTCGAAGATTCCTCAATGATCTGGTGCCTCCAAGCCAACGTCCGCATTGCAGCCACTCAAATCGAAGAAAGAGGTCCCGGATACAGCATATCTGCAACAAGTTCCTACTCCAGAAGCAGATCGGTGCGTCCTCACCAGCGACATCGTAGCCAGGGTCCCCTCAACCTGGTGGCTGAAGAAGGTCGAGGCGAAAATGAAGTAGCACAGCCGGCCAACCCAGCTGCCAATCTCGCTGGCAATGCTGCAGCCAATGCTCCAGCAAACACTCCGGTCAATGACGCTGGTAACGTCGTCAACAACGCAGCCAACGCTGCCAATGCTCAGGCAAACATCGCTCCGAACCCAAGACACAACGCAGGAGCTTAGCCTCCTCCGATCCAGGCCAATCGTGCCGAGGGAAGCCAGCGCCACCGCGTAAGAGATGAAGTCGATATAGCTCGACGTGCTAACTACGATCGTGAGCACGGGGTCCCTGACGCCCTTGACTCCAACAACCCCATCGAAGCTATAGAACTCCAGATCATGCACGACCAGGAACTCCTGCGATGTGCTCAGTACGACCAAGACAACGGCCCTCCCGACGACCTCTACGTCATCCCTGCGGCTCATGCCCCATCTGCAAGCCCGGGAGCGGTCAACAATTTCCCAACTTTCTCATGACGTCACTAGACGATCAAATACCCAAAAGACTTCAAGCCAGCTATCGAGAAGTACGACGGTCGCTCCGACCCGAGTATATGGCTCAAGATGTACAGCATAGCGGCGCGTGCCTCTGGAGGCAATGAAGACCACATGGCGGGATACTTCCCCCTCGTGATGGGCAAGGCGCCACTCTTGTGGCTCGACAACCTCCCAGCAGAGTGCATCACCTCCTGGGCGACTCTGTCTCGACTCTTCACGACTAACTATCAGGCGACCTACAATCATCCTAGCTATACTCACCACCTCGCCAGAGTACGGATGAGAAGTGATGAAACTCTCCATGAGTACACTAACCGCTACTTCGAGAACCGCAACACCCTTGCAGGTGTCAAAGACGACGACGTCATTGCCTACTACCAAAAGGGAATTACTAACATCAAGTTGTTCGAGAAGATCCACGAAGCCGATGCAAAAACCATTGGTGACCTCATGGCCTACCTCAACAAACTAGTCGACACTCAAGATGCGGTAATGCATGACTTCAACGGAGAAGACCACGATGATAGAGGTACCAGGTCACGCAAGCGATCCGGCGAAGCCTATGTAGCAGATCCACTAAGACCTTCCGCTTTCCTCGAAGGTGACTTCAACATGGTCATGGACGACCAGTGCCAGTTCCACTGTGATGCGAAGCACACCATGAGGGAGTGCGAGCGGCTAAAGCGTGCCCTTGGAGTACCATCTACCTCCAAGAAGACCAGGAGCAACAACAACGACGACCGCAATGGTGGTCAACGCTTCGACAATCATAACCGTCGACCTGATCGACGAGATTACCATGACCGTAGGCCCTATCCTCGCAACAAGGATAGGGATCGACATGATTATTGCCGCGACTACCGCCATGATGACAGACGCGATGACTACCGTCGCGATGACCGCAATGACAGGCGTGACGACCACAAGAGAGATCGTCGCGATGATCACCGTGATAATCGTCACGATGACCGACGTGATGACCGACGTCACCAGGATGACCACAATGGCCAGGATAGCAACCAAAAGGAGCGGACGCCGCCGCCACCGCCCAAAGGGGGCAACCCCAATGGTGCATTCCAGAAGGCTAACCGCGAGATGAACTTCATCGTCGGAGGTCGCCAAGCGATCAAAAGCAACCGACAGACTCGATCCAATGCCAGGGAGATCGGGCACGTCAACACCGAAAACCCGCGACCTCTGTGGTGGTTTGAATTTCCAATCACTTTCTCCAGGAAAGATCATTGGGTTCACATCCCTGACCCCAGATCTATCCGCTGGTCGTTAACCCCATAGTCAACGGGGCCTGGCTGCCTAAGACCCTCATCGATGGAGGTAGCAGCCTAAACATCATCATCACAGACTGTTGACGGTGAAAATCCGTCAACCTAGCCATGAGTTTACCTTCGGTGTTGGCATGAGTTTTATACCTTATCCATTGGTACTAACCCCCGTGGTATAACAAGTTCACGTGTGCATGTCGGTTTTGGAGTTTAATGTTTATGCAGGGTTTTAGTGTTGAATGCAAGACTTTCGGGATAAGTTCATCAAGCACCTCATGACAAGACCTTGAAGTCCTGAACAAGTCATGCAATGAAGCAAAATTAACTCCAAGAAGCCGGGGACTTGATCCGAGAAGACGACAGACTCCAGGGACCGACCGGAAAAGTGCTTCGAATCTTGCAAGACAAGGAGTTGAGTCCACTTCGGAGAGAAACCGACAACATGGACCTACATGCGAAGGGGAAAGCATCCGGGAAGCAAGGGAACCGACCTCGGGCAAAGGAGCCCGCGGTCCGGGCCTAAATGGGCCCGGGACGGCCGGCCCGGTCCGGTCGGCCCGGAGCCCATTTTGGGCCCAAATCCGTCCTCCTTTGCCCTAGCCGCCAATCGGGCTATTTATAGTCCCCCGACCGAGAGCCACGCGAGAGAAGATTTCGTCTTCGGCCGCCGAGAAGCAGAGAAGAGAGGGACACCATCTAGGAGAGGAGAGGGTCGAGCTAGTTGACTAGGGTTTCCCTAGCCGACGTGGGAACCTTGCACGGAAGACCACGTCGGAGTTCCGGAGCTAGAAGCAAGATCAAGGAAGGATCCGGTGGTGATCTTGTGTATGTATCATTGTTATAGTTGAATTATCAAGTTGAATCTTTTCCCAGCGATCAAGTGTTTCCTCGAAGATTTCGTTTTTCGACCGGCTTTGCTTATTCCAATTCTATTCTCGAGATAGATTACATAGGGTGTTCTCGTAGCCGCGGTGGCTAGAGGTACACGCCGGATCTTCCGAAAGAATCTCGACTTGTCTTTTGACTCGCCCTAAGCTCCCCGCATGAATAGGGATACGTTGTGACAGAACGGGGGTCTCGAAAGGCGGATGTTTTCGGATTTGGACGGGAAACCACGATTTAAAGAGGCTTATATTAAGATTCTATTTGCTACTTCTTCTCTTGCTTGGAACTTCAACAAAAGGCTTACCCCGATCCCTCTAGATCGGTTTATCTACCTAATCTTACTTTGTTTTCTCCGGTTTTTAGTAGATTAGATCTGTTTTGTGTCTTTTACTTAGATGCATTAGGTCTTTTATCGAAGATTGAAGATTACTTGGCTTTAATAGATTAAGTCTTGCGTCACACATTTGTTCCACGGATTCGATACCTTGGGTTCACCACTCGAGGGAAGAAGGGTCCCTTGACTACGACGGGAGACTTGTACGCTTGCGAGTCACGAACGAACTTTGATACAATTATTAACCGTCAACAAGCCCTTTTTTCTGGCGCCGTTGCCGGGGAGCAAGTGATCAAGATTTGATTTTTTATTGCTTTTTTTTTGTAATTTTCAGTACTGATTTTGTTTTATTTTTGCATCTATTAAATTTTGATCATCCTCAAAATACATCTAATCTAGTTTGTCTAACTCTAGTCTTTATAGACTTGTTTTGTTTTCTAGTTTTTTGCATACTTTGTTTATTGCTAACCCTAACAGGAGATGGACGGCTACCTCTCCAACAAACCCAATAATTTTGTGGATGATCCAGAAAAACTTTACAGGCTAAGGAGACGCGAAGCACATCAAGCTAAAAAGCTGGATTTTGTAGATTCGGAGTCGGAAGACAAAGGATCGCAGGAATCTCCGGAGAATTCACCACCTCAAAGTCCGCGGGAGAACCGACTTCCGCCAATGGGTGACCAACCACCGGAAGAACGCAAGATTGGGGAGCTATGCACCCCAGACATCATCGACCTACCAATCTTGAACCTCGAGGAGATCGGAAGACCGTTCGAGATCAAGACCTCAACAATCCGCATGGTGCAACATTCACCCTTCACCGGCAAAGAGGATCCGAACCTTCACCTCCAAGCATTCATTCAACTATGTCAGACTTTCAACATGGATGGGGTGACTCAATATCAAATGAGGGAAAGGCTTTTTCCGTTTTCACTACTCGGGAAGGCTTTGCAATGGTTCCACTCTCAACCGGCGGAGACGGTGCAAAATTGGAACACGTTGATGAAGGCTTTCATGAAGGAATACTACTCACCGGGTAAAACTCAAAGCTTGCGTAATAAGATTGCCACCTTTGTTCAATATCCTACGGAAACTATCTCGGAGGCATTCGAGCGCTTCAACGAGTACACCGGGCGGTTCCACATCACAAGTTCCCGAAAAAAGACCTCGTGCAAAAGTTCTATCAAGGACTCACCATGGCGTCAAGGACGATCATCGATGCATCGGCGGGAGGATCTATCATCGAGCTTACACCGACGGAAGCTTTCACGCTATTCAAGAAGGTCGCGGATAATGACACGTGGGCGTCATCCGGCGCCTACACCCGGCTCAACCCATGGGGAACGTCAAAGGAGTCTTGCAAGTGGAGAAGGAAGACATACTTGAGGGCAAGATCGACTCGCTAATGAGGAGGTTGGAGAAGATGGAGATGGAAAAGAAAGAGGCTCAAGACTTGAAGGCCGCCAAAGCAAGGTCCACATGCGAAGAATGTGGAGAGTATGGCCATGTCCGCAAAGATTGTCCGGAGGAAGCCAAAGTGCTCGACTACATGAGGAAGGGAGAATTGCCGAACTTCCGCTACGGGCAAGGTAGGCCTCAATTTAATGCAAGCTCATCTATTCCTAACGCGGTTCCGCTTCGGATACAATTGAACGAGTTCATGGATGAGCAAGCTAAGATCAACAAGGACACCGTCACCAAGTTCAAGACCATAGACAAGGTGTTGGAGAACATCGATAGCAAGGTGACGGAGGTCGGAAGTTCCAATCATCAAGTGCTCAACATGATGAAGATGCTCGAGACGCAAGTTGGACAACTTGCGGGGCGCCTCGCTAATGATGAAGGGAAGCTTCCGGGACAACCCAAATGTCCCGAATCGGCGAAGACCATTCAAACACGTTCGGGGAAGGAGACCGAAGATCCGGAACGTTCCGCGGGAGCAAGGAAGCTTAAACCATCCACCGAGGTGGAAGGAGCTGCTAAAGAGAAGGTTACGGGGATCGTCACCGAGGAACCCGAATTCGAGATGCCGGAGGATGACACGAGGATACCGCAACTCAAGCCACGCTACTTCCGAGGTAAACTTGACAACCACTTTGAGAAGTTTGTGGAAGTTGTGTGTAGACTTAGCATCAACATGCCATTACTAGATGCCCTACAAGTACCTACATATTCTCGTTACTTTAAAGACATACTTGCAAATAAATATGAGATAGCAACACTCGGGGTAGATCATGTCAAAATGTCCGAGGAGTGTAGTGCAGCTATTGCTTATGGGCTAGAGAAGCTAAAAGACCCCGGGTGCCCTACAATTCCATGTTCAGTTGGTTCTTTCAACTTCGAGAAGGCGTTATGCGACCTTGGAGCTAGTGTGAGCGTCATGCCGAGGGATGTGTTCGAGAAGCTACGCCTACCGATGGAGCCTACGGGAATATGTTTGGAGTTGGGAGACAACTCCATTCGCTATCCCTTAGGCATTGCGAAGATGTACCCGTGAAGATTGGACACCACTTCATCCCCGTCGACTTCGTTGTGCTCGAGATGGGAGAGAGGGAGAAGCCGCCGCTCATCCTAGGGAGGCCGTTCCTCAAGACCGTGGGAGCAACTATTGATGTTGGCAAGGGGGAGATCATGTTCGATATCAACGGAGAAAGGAGTTCCTTCAAGTTCCGTCCAAGGATTGAGGCATGCAACATGATTGGAGTGAAGGGAGAACCAAAACAAACGGAGGGGCTGAAAAAGAAGAAGGAGCCGAAAAAAATGAACATAACGAAAATCAAAGAAGGTGTTGCATCCGTCAAGACAAAGGAAGAGAAGCCGCCTGTGAAGACCAAAAAAATGACTAAGCCAACTAAGCCGGAAGTCAAGCCCGCGCCCAAGATGGTGCGGAAGTGGGTACCCAAGATTGCAACGCCCACAAAGAGCGTTGATCCGGAGTAATCAAGTGAAGAAGTCTAGCTATAGACTATAAACGAAGCGCTAGGCGGGAGGCAACCCGTTTCGTCAAGTCGAGTCAAGAATAAGCTACGGGAGGACAACCCGATTCCAGGTTTTTCGAGTATTTTTAATAATTTAGTTTTTGAGTTTTATTACGCAAAGACATTAGACTTAGAAGTGGTTGAACAATATTAGAGACATAATTCTTGATTGAATGTTTGCTTTATCATAAACCCTTTGCATGAACCCTCCTATGTGCTTGTTTGATTCTTTTCTTTTCGAGAAACCCTCAACCAAATAATTTCAGAACCTTAACTCAACCTTTCACCCTCATTATGGTGCTGAGGTTGATTTATTTTTCATGCTAAAACCACACGAGTAGAGCCACGATTTATGTTTAAGTGTTATAAAAATTCAGCACGTGGTAGGACTCGCGTGAACCTAGAAATCAAAGCTTTTGGTTGGTTTTAAAAATCTTTATCCTTGGTTTCTCTAGGATTAGAATTTTTCTAAGCCTCTTCTAATTTTGTTTTATTCAAAATCTTTCTTATTTAGCCAAAATTAGAACCTAAACCTATGCCCCCATGATCAAGCCGGGAAATGTTTGCTCTCAACCGATGAAGGCAAACTTTACCGGTGAGACCGAAATCGACGTAGTCGAAAAATATTTTCGACTTAAATTTGTTTTTAGTGGTTTAAAAACTTCTCTAAAATCATGCTTGAGCTCTTGCATGGCTCTGAAAAATATTTTAAATTTCGAATTAGAGGAGTGCTTAACCTTAAACACACCTAAATGGAGGCAATCAAGTTTGAATTAATCATGCATGCACCATTGGATTCCTTTTTATCAACTTTCACCAATTCCACATGCAAAGGACAAGCATGGTGGGCAGCAAGCATCAACTTTGCAGGATTTTCATGGTGGCATGTGAAGCAAGTGGAGCTAGGGAGCATGGACATGACCCAAAGCATGGAGCATCAAGTGGGAGGACCAATAATTCAAGAAAAGGAGTGGACGAGAGCGTTTGGGCGGTGCAACTCGTGGAGCACGCGGGCGGGGAAAGTTGCGGAGGCGAAATGATCGTGTCCGGGAGAAAGACGCGGCGGGGAGGAGCCGGGGAGGCCCCCGGGCCGGCCGGCCGGGCCGGCCGCCCTCACCTACTTAAGGAGCCCCCCGGCTCCCGTTTTCTGCAGGCAAGCTTCCCTCTCCTTCCCTTGTTTGTGTATTCAAGTTTGTGTGCTCAGAACCCCCGTAGACTTAGCCAACCATCCCAAGCTTGATAGCTCAAGAAAAAATCCACATCCTTAATCCACTCAAAGTCCACATCCGAAGCAAAGAGTTTAAGTGCCTAGTTTACCGGTTGCAACCCGGAATTTTAGTTGAAGAAAGAGTGCAGCAACCATGTGGAAGAAGACCACAAGTCTCTTCTCCAAGAAGAAGAGTTCGTCGTCGTCCAAGCCGTCATCAACCACGTCTTCAAGGAGGCACTCGGTTTCCGAGTCTCCCCGGAGCATGGAGACGGACACGACCACCGAGGAGGAACGATGCTCTCCTCCTTGGTGGTATGAGGGCTGCGAGAAGCACTTCCATGAGGTTTACCGAACCTCGTGGGCACACGGAGGAGCAGCCCGCGCCACCACGACGATCGACTCGCTCAACTGCACCACCTCCTTACACCCCGACACACTCTTCGTACGGCTTCATCATCTTGTCGGCGGAGGAGGAGGAGAGGCTCGCCAATCTTGAGAAGAGGCTTGTGCCTAACGTCGAGTTCGACGACCAAGCACTCTACACCTTGGGGTTTTGCACCGACATATACTATATGTTGGGGCACCTCGAATGGGTGCAGTTCTCCAACGGAATATCGGTGGACACCCACTTGGGTTACGCCTTGGAAATTTTGATGACTATTGCACCCATCGTTGATGATGATGGGGTGCAAAGCTTGTCATTCCGGTTGGAGGGAATCGAGCAAGTGGTTCCCTACGAGCACATTAGGGAGCTGCTCGGATTCCACAAGGGAGCTCCGGAGAAAGTTGACGTGCCACCCGGCACGTTGGCGGGATTTTGGAACATGATCTCCGGAGAAGCCCATCAACAACGCAATTGCATCCGCAACCCCATTATCCGGATATTTCACTCTTGGATGTGCAAGAGGGTATTGGGGAGGATGAAGGAAACAAAGGTGACCGACACGGAGTTGAATTGGCTATACTCGGCTTTAATTGCCAGGCAGCCAATTGACCCCTCTTACCTCATGATCAACCGTTGGTGTTGTGAAGCAACATCGGGGGCGGGTAATATTGGTTCGGGGTGTTACCTCTCCATGTTGGCCTTTTCCTTGCGACCGGGGATCGCAAGAAACCCCGCTCACCTTTTGCGTGGTACCTCTCTCGGTTTTGAGTATTTGCGGCAAGGCAAATACATTAGTGGAGATGAGAGAGGAGGTTATCGGTTGGCCATAGTGAACCTACCCCTTCCGAATGAGAGGCTTAGGCTTTTCACCGAAGGAAGAGAATATTGGTTGGAAGAGGGACTACTTGTCCCTGCAAGGAAGAACAAAAGAGGAAGAATCGTAGAGGAGGGAACATCCTCCGCACAAGCGAGTGGAGCACAACCCAATGTGCAACCATTCGGCGGAGTCCCTCCTCCGCCAAGTTATTACGGAGGGTCACAACAACAAGCATGGGGGGTGGTGCACCGGTACCCCCACAAAATTATGTTGTGCCCAACGCTAACTTCGCGGAGTCCTACGCTCATCATCCCCAACCACAACAAAGCATGGCCATTATTGGAGGATATGCTGCAAGAAATGCTCAAAACATCGCAGCCATCCAATCTAACGCAGCCCAACTCGGTGAAGGCAACGCAAATATTGCCTTTGAACTTGGACGCCTTCACCTTGTGGAGCCAAATCAATTCGACGGAGGAAGCGTCCAACCATATTATGAGCAAGGGTATTATTATCAAGACTATCAACATCAACCACCGGCGGAGGACTAGAAGATTTAGGAACTTTAGTTTTCTTTTCTTTTCTTTTTCTCTGTAATTTTCAGCTTTTGCTTATGTGTGTTTGCGTAGTATTTTCTGTTGTTTTTATTTAATTTTCAGCAAGCATGTTTGTTTATTTTCAGTATGTATTTCAACTTGATGTCACCATTAATAAAGACACCACCTTGATTATATCATTGGAAAAGTTACAAAATTCGTGCCATGATGATATATGATTAAAATTGCAGCTTTGTTCATCTTTGTAATCGATTTATGCATGTTTAAGCTAGTGCTCTCTTAAAAATACAGATCTGAATTTATTTAAATGCTAGCTTAATTTTCAGCGGAGGTTATGATTAAAATAAAGACCCATAGTATTTTATGTGCTCTCAAGTTATGAATAGATTAAAGATGTCTTTTATGCTCAAAAATATTGCTAACCTTGTCACAAATATCACTTGTGCGTTGCTCAACCTATCCAAAGCCTTATATATATTTGAGTGCATAAACCTTAGTGTACAAGATTTATTTTTGAGTGCGTTATTGCAGGCCATGATTTCTCTGGCCCGAGACTAAGAAGCTGGTCATTCCGTTTTTGCGTATCTATCTTTTTGCTAGCCTTTTATCCGTGCATTGTGTATCCCCGCATCGGTGATCTCACAAACTTCGCCGGATATCCACCCTTAAACCAAATATCATCTTTTTGTAATCACCTCCTTGACCACAACCTATCGTTGAGAATGGATCATCAATTCAAGGAAGATCGCAAGACGGTGCCAACGTTGAAGATTTCAAGTACCTCTCCAAGGAAAAATATTCCGGTACCTACCTTATTTTTCGCCTCTTTGCTCGAGGACGAGCAACGTCTAAGCATGGGGGAGGAGGTAGGTACGGTGCAGTTTTAGAGTTCAAAGGGGAATATTTTTAAAAAAAAATGATGAAAGAAAAAAAATCCAGTGATACTCATGACTTTCAAGGTATAAAAAATCAAAACTTCGTTGTGAAAGTCATGGACTGAATATATGACAAGAAAAAAAATGAATGAATGAAAGAAAGAAAAGAATGAGAAATATGAGAAAGAAAAAAATGTGCGTAAAGTAAATTCCCTAGCTCTCTAAAAGTGCATTCAAGGCTTCAAGTTAAAAAGATCCATTCTCATTTTCCAACCATGTGCAATCCGATAACGAGGACTTCCTTTGTGCCTCGGGATCACTCTTTGCCATTTGCACATGTCCACTCATCTAAAAGTGTGTGTATTTTTCTCTCTCCCCTCCTTGATTAACATTATTTTCCAATGACCTTTTTGACGAGTCTCGGTAAGACCATGAGAAGCTTGTCTTGTTTTGACAACACCTCATTTATAAAATCTTGTTAGGACTAAACTTTCCCAAAGCTCCATATAAAGCCTACCACATATATATGAGAGGGAAAGGAGTAGAATATATAGGCTTGAGAGACAAGTGAGATGAGAGTTTATGAGCAATACACGAGATGATTTAAATTTGTGAATTTGGTTTAGTTTTTCTTTATCTCGATCTTCATTTCAAAAATTCTGAGATCTATTTAAAACTTTGTGAGCATGTTAATACTTGTGGGATAAGCTTAAAAAGAATCTACCCTCCGTAGAGATGAAGGCTAGCACATTATGGAACTTTAATGAATTAAAATTTTGAGAGCATTATGTTTTCTCATGTATGATCAAGTGCAAGGTTTAAACATTGTTTAGCAATGATGATATCCATCGAAGGCTTACTCGAGGACGAGCAAGGTTTAAGCATGGGGGAGATGTTGACGGTGAAAATCCGTCAACCTAGCCATGAGTTTACCTTCGGTGTTGGCATGAGTTTTATACCTTATCCATTGGTACTAGCCCCCGTGGTATAACAAGTGCACGTGTGCATGTCAGTTTTGGAGTTTAATGTTTATGCAGGGTTTTAGTGTTGAATGCAAGACTTTCGGGATAAGTTCATCAAGCACCTCATGACAAGACCTTGAAGTCCTGAACAAGTCATGCAATGAAGCAAAATTAACTCCAAGAAGCCGGGGACTTGATCCGAGAAGACGACAGACTCCAGGGACCTAACCAGAAAAGTGCTGAATCTTGCAAGACAAGGAGTTGAGTCCAATTCGGAGAGAAACCGACGACATGGACCTACATGCGAAGGGGAAGCATCCGAGAAGCAAGGGAACCGACCTCGGGCAAAGGAGCCCGCGGGGCCGGGCCTCGATGGGCCCGGGCCGGCCGGCCAAGTCCGGTCGGCCCGAGGCCCATTTTGGGCCAAAATCCGTCCTCCTTTGCCCTAGCCGCCAATCGGGCTATTTATAGTCCCCCGACCGAGAGCCACGCGAGAGAAGATTTCGTCTTCGGCCGCCGAGAAGCGAGAGAAGAGAGGGACACCATCTAGGAGAGGAGAGGGTCGAGCTAGTTGACTAGGGTTTCCCTAGCCGACGTGGGAACCTTGCACGGAAGACCACGTCGGAG
The DNA here is from genome assembly GCA_947561735.1 of Cenchrus americanus. Classification (NCBI taxonomy): domain Eukaryota; kingdom Viridiplantae; phylum Streptophyta; class Magnoliopsida; order Poales; family Poaceae; genus Cenchrus; species Cenchrus americanus. The sequence goes on along the minus strand of OX387244.1, from coordinate 30,094,317 downwards.
TTCCGGAGCTAGAAGCAAGATCAAGGAAGGATCCCGGTGGTGATCTTGTGTATGTATCATTGTTATAGTTGAATTATCAAGTTGAATCTTTTCCCGGCGATCAAGTGTTTCCTCGAAGATTTCGTTTTTCGATCGGCTTTGCTTATTCCAATTCTATTCTCGAGATAGATTACATAGGGTGTTCTTGTAGCCGCGGTGGCTAGAGGTACACGCCGGATCTTCCGAAAGAATCTCGACTTGTCTTTTGACTCGCCCTAAGCTCCCCGCATGAATAGGGATACGTTGTGACGAACGGGGGTCTCGAAAGGCGGATGTTTTCGGATTTGGACGGGAAACCACGATTTAAAGAGGCTTCTATTAAGATTCGATTTGCTACTTCTTCTCTTGCTTGGAACTTCAACAAAAGGCTTACCCCGATCCCTCTAGATCGGTTTATCTACCTAATCTTACTTTGTTTTCTCCGGTTTTTAGTAGATTAGATCTGTTTTGTGTCTTTTACTTAGATGCATTAGGTCTTTTATCGAAGATTGAAGATTACTTGGCTTTAATAGATTAAGTCTTGCGTCACACATTTGTTTCACAGATTCGATACCTTGGGTTCACCACTCGAGGGAAGAAGGGTCCCTTGACTATGACGGGAGACTTGTACGCTTGCGAGTCACGAACGAACTTTGATACAATTATTAACCGTCAACACAGACACGACACGCAAGATGGAGTTCGACTTCAGCATGATGACCGCTTGTGATGAACCCTTCTACGGGGTCGTGCCCGGAAAGGCTGCCTACCCTATAGGTCGTGTATGCCTTCTGATCACCTTTGGCACAGAGGAGAACTTCCGTACAGAGTACCTAACATTCGAGGTCTCGGACTTCCTCTCATCATACCACACCATCTTCGGACGACCTATGCTCGCCAAGTTCATGGCTATACCACATCACACCTACCTCATCATGAAGATGCCGACACCAAACGGAATCCTTTCCGTCCTCGGGGACATCATGGTCTCCTACAATTGTGAAAGTGCCACCGTCGAGCTCTCCAAAGATTCAACGATCAAAGCCGCAGCAACGGTCATGGTCGCCCAGGTAGCCAAGATCGACCAAACTACCTTGCAGGTACCAGAGCAGAAGCATACAAGCACGGCCCTGGACCCAAGTCCAACTGTCAAGAAGGTTTGCCTTGGGCTGCCCGACGCATCCAAGGAAGTCATCATCAGGGCCGACCTCGACCCCAAATATGAACTCGCGCTCACCAGCTTCCTCAGGGACAACACTGTCATCTTCGCATGGAGCCCATTTGACATGCCTGGTGTCCCCAGGGAGCTGGCTGAGCACATACTTGAAGTCAACAAGACCACTCTACCTATCAAGCAAAAGCTTCGGCGCTTTGCGAAAGATAGAAAACAAGCTATAAAAGTAGAAGTCTGTAAGCTCTTAGCTGCAGTTTTTATTAGAGAATGTCAACACCCTATTTGGCTCGCAAACCCAGTTCTTGTACCAAAGAAAACTGATGGATTAAGGATGTGTATCGATTACACCGACCTTAACAAGTGAGGACCATGTGTGGTTCGAGGATCGGTGGATGGTCGCTTCCTTGTGTGATGAGTGATTGACAACGTTGTGTGGACTGATTCTTGGCTAAGTATTGCAGGTGCAGGTTGCGGCTTGACTGGTGTTGGTGCAGGTGAAGAACAAGCGCGAAAGGTCGTCGCCGGTGAGGCCTCCAGGTGTGGAGAAGACAAGTAGGCTTCGTTCGAGGGACCCAGTGGCCAGCGGGGTCACGTGCGGGCCGCATGGTGGCATGAACAACAAGATGAAGTCGTAGACGGTTTCTTGGTTGAGCCACAAAACCAAGGTCGAGCCGGGACTACGTGGGAGCCAAGTCATGAGTGGAGATTGGCGGAGGCTACACCGAGTTCGGGGGGTTTTCAGTGGTTCACCAGAAAACCACTGGGTTCCTTGGTTGATCCACAAAGCCAAGACCAGAGAACCGAAGACGGTACTGCAGCAGCACTAGACCGGTCTGACCGGTGGGTCTAACCGGTCTGACCGGTGGGTCTGATCGGTCTGACCGGTGGGGACCGGTCTGACCGGTGAGGAGCACCGGTCTAACCGATGTGCGACGACACAGTCCTGAATCTTCAAAGCGGAGGACACGCGTCGAGATCGCATGGCTTGTGTCGAGGCTACGCAGGGTGCGGTCGTCGGGCATCCGTCCGATGGTGAAGACATCAAGAATTCCAAATCCGCCCCTGAGGGGCTTGTATCCCTAGTTAGTAGAGAAGGGCATTTTAGACATTCGGTTGCCTCCATATAACCCAAGAGGTGAGAGTATGGCAGCCAACTCTTGGAACCCTAGCTCATTAGTTTTCCTATTTTCCACCTATTTTCCTTAGGTTTTCTCTAGGACTAGCAAGAGAGCTTCACGGAGAGATCTTGTAGAGAGGGATGGATGATTGGGCGGCTTGCTAGACCTTGTACGAACCTTTGTTTCATGTATAGATGATTCGGCGTGGTTCCTCAAGGTTTGGATGTGTTTTCCCCGGTTGTTCTTGGTGGTGATTTTCGGAGCCCTCTCTCGGTGATTTCTTTGGGTTGTTTTCGGGACTTTTCTCGTGGGGATTTGATGGGGGAAATTTGTGGGAACCCTTCGTGGTTCTTTGGGCTTTGATTCCCCTCCCAAATCCGTGAGTAAAAGTGCTCGATTTTGGGGTTTCTTGAGTTCTTGGGTTGGAAGTGATTTCGGCGGGATTTCTTCGATTCCTCCTTTTTGGACGAGATTTGGTGGGATTAAACTTGTCTATGGACTCCTCATGAGGTGTTCCTGATATCCCCAAAGTCTTGTTCAAGTCCGTGGAGCGATTCGGGAGATCGAGATTTGGATTTGGGGGAGTTGACCTGCGGGTGCTGTTCATCCCGAGCTGCCCAGGCTACACCGGTCTGACCAGTGCTCTTGACCGGTCTGACCGGTGGGAGCCCTTGTGGGTTTTTGCTCGGGTGAACGTCTTGGTGAGTTCGCTGTTGTCCCGTGTTGCTGCTGTTTCGAGTTTGGGTCCGTTTGGTGGTCGGTTGGCCTGTTTGGTGCCTTGGGAGCTTTCGGCGCCATCGGGTCCGACCGGTGTGTCTCACCGGTCCGACCGGTGTAGAGCTACTTAGTGGAAGTTGCTCGGTTCACCGGCCAGGGACCGGTCTGACCGGTTGTGCTCACCGGTCTGACCGGTGTGGGTCTGTAGACTCGAGGTTTGGTTTTCCGCTGCGTTTCTCGGGTCTGTAGGTGGTGTGTTGGTTCCTAGGTCCAGTGGCACCAGTGGCTACGTGGGCTTGACCAACCTTGGTAGTGAGTCGGAGACGTGTGTTGGAAGCTGTGTTCATCTTGTTGGAGTTTCGATCTCCTTCGAGAAGAATTTTTATCGGCTCCCATTCATCCCCCCCCCCTCTCTGGTTCGCCGTATCGGTCCTTCAACAAGCACTACCCGAAGGATCCGTTCCCTCTTCCTCATATTGACCAGGTCGTGGAATCCACAGCTGGTAGCGTCCTACTTTGCTTCCTCGACTGCTACTCTGGATATCACCAGATAGCCCTGCATCCTGACGACGAAGACAAAACAGCGTTCATAACGCCCCACAGCATTTACTGCTACAAGGTCATGACTTTGGCCTGAAAAACGCTGGAGCAACCTACCAGAAGGCAATCCAGAAGTGTCTGAAGACCCAAATCGGAAAGAACGTCGAGGCATATGTAGACGATGTGGTCGTCAAGACCATAGAAGAAGACAAGCTCATCGCCGACCTCACTGAAACCTTCGCCAATCTGCGAGAGTTCCAGTGGAAGCTCAACCCAACAAAGTGTGTCTTCGGTGTCCCCTGCGGACTGCTCTTGGGCTTGATGGTCGGACACCGAGGCATTGAAGCCAACTTAGCGAAGGTCAACGCTATACGCAAGATGGACAAGCCGTCCAACAAGAAAGACGTCATGAAGCTCACCGGCATGATGGCGGCTCTAGGTCATTTCATCAGCAAGCTCGGTGAAAAAGGATTACCCTTCTTCAAGCTATTGAAGAAGGCCGACAAGTTCGTGTGGGACGACAAAGCCCCGAAAGCTTTCGAGGCTCTCAAAGAGTCCTTGACAACACCACCAGTTATGAAACCTCCAATCCCGAAGGAAACACTCCTACTCTACATCTCTGCCACCACCAATGTGGTCAGCACAGTTCTCATCGCCGAACGAGAAGAAGAAGGGCAGGCCTACCCTGTTTAATGACCTGTGTATTACGTGAGCGAGGTCCTGACCGACACTAAAACATGTTACACACAACCTCAGAAGCTGCTTTATGCGCTCCTGATCACGTCGAGAAAGCTTCGACATTATTTCCAAGCTCACAGGATTGTGGTTCAGTCTTCATTCCCCTTAGGAGAAATCATCCGCAACTGCGACGCCAATGGCCTCATTGTCAAGTGGTCAGTCAAGATTGGAGAGTTCGAAATCGAGTTTTGCCCCAGGCAAGCAATCAAGTCGCAGATCCTCGCAGACTTAGTGTCTGAGTGGACAGAGATCCAGATGCCTCCTCCCAAGGAGCGGCCTGAAGACTGGATTATGTACTTCGACGGTGCCCTCAACCTCGAAGGAGCAGGCGCAGGTTTATTGCTTATCTCTCCCCAGGGAGAGCAGCTCAAGTATGTCTTGCAGATCCATTACAAGGCCTCCAACAACAGCGCAGAGTACGAAGCCCTGATCCACAGGCTCCGAATAGCAGTGTCCCTTGGCACCAAGCGACTACTAGCTTTTGGTGATTCCAAGGTCGTTAACGAGCAAGTCAACAAGGAGTGGGGTTGTGTCAAGGACACGATGGATGCTTACTGCGCAGAGATTCGTAAACTTGAAGGCCACTTTGAGGGGATCGAGTTCCAGCACGTCCCATGGAACAACAACGTCGCCGCCGATGTGCTTTCCAAACTAGGCTCTCGTCGAGCTCTAGTCCCAGCAGGCGTGTTTGTCCAAGACCTACGCAAGCCTTCAATCAAGCTCTTGGAACCTGATAATCTAGAGCCACCTTCAAATGACCAAAATTCAGCACCTCCCCGCGACGTGCTCATGTCTGAAAAAGAGGATGATTGGCGCAAGCCCTTCATAGACTTCATACTCGACCAACTTGGCCTCGATGACAAAGTAGAACAAGAATGCATCACGCAACGAAGTGCTAATTACGTCGTGATTGGTTCTGACCTATACAGGAAAGATGCCTCCACTGGCATCTTGATGAAGTGTATCCTAAGATCAGAGGGTCTACAGCTCTTAGTTGAGATTCACAGCGGTGAGTGTGGCTGCCACGCGGCATCCACCAACTTGGTCGGTAAAGCATATCGATCTGGATTCTATTGGCCCACGGCCGTAACTGACACTAAAGACCTCGTCAAGAGGTGCAAAGGATGCCAATTCTTCGCTAAATAGCAGCACCTGCCAGCTCAGGTCCTGCGCACTATCCCTCCCTCATGGCCCTTCGCTATGTGGGGTCTCGACGCTGTAGGACCATTTCGTACCGCTCCGGGTGGTTACAAGCATATCCTGGTTGCTGTAGACAAATTCACCAAGTGGATTGAAGTCCGACCTGTTGCGAAACTAATGTCGAAAGAAGCAGTTAAATTCATCGGAGACATAAAACACCACTTCGGTGTGCCTAACAGGATCATCACTGACCTAGGTAAATCTTTCACTCGCTCGGTCTTCTAGGACTTTTGCCAAGATAACCTCATCGACGTTTACTACTCCTCGGTCGCCCACCCACAGTTTAACGGCCAAGCCGAAAGAGCTAATGGCATGGTGCTCTAAGCTCTCAAGGACCGTATCTATGACGACGCCTCCAACTATGCCACCCGATGGTTAGCCGAGCTACCGCACGTAATCTGGGGTCTTAGGACTCAAGTCAGCTCTGCCATAGGCTTTTCGCCCTTCATTCTGGTCTACAGATCAGAAGCCGTACTTCCTACCGACGTCGCTTTCGGAGCTCCACGGATTCAGTTCTACGAGGAAGGAGAGGCCGAGCAAACACGTTGCATCGATCTCGACGGCCTCGAAGAACAAAGACTCGCCACCGTCATAAGACAAGATCGTCATGACCAACAGTTACGTTGCTATCATGATCGCAACATTAGGGAAACTTCCTTCAACGTTGGCAACCTCGTCCTTAGACGCATCCAGAAGACCGACGGCATGCACAAGCTCTCTACCCCTTGGGAGGGACCCTTCATCATCACGGAAGTAATCAGCCTGTCAACATATCGACTCCGGTGGGGCGACGGGCAAGGAGTACCTAACCCCTGGAATGTGGAGCATATACGACGATTCTATCTGTAGAATAGTTTTAAATTCAAGCTATGTATTTCCCTCTTCTGTACACCTTTTTCAGATTAAATAAAGAAACATTTCAAGCAGTCATCTGCTATGAGTCGAGCACTACATCCTCCTTCCACAAATTCCTCCCCCCTGGACATGCTCGGGGGCTTGACTAAAGCCAACATCTGGATCACAAGACCTGGGGGTACCAAGTCTTCCTTATTCCTTCCCCTCGATATGCTCCGGGGCTTGGCTGAAAGCCAACCTAAGGGTCATTCGACCTAAGGACACCATCCTCAACAAGTATAAAGCCTTCCGCCGCCGCGAGCATGCTTGGTCGGAAAGGTCGCCAGACCTTAGCCCTAGGCTCCTTTCTCGCGCGCCGACCTCTCGTAAGCCTCCACGCTGAGCTGAGGAGGTCGGTAAGCTAGCCTCTCCGTGAGTAGTGGTTAGCGAGTCAAGAACACAGAACGTCATCATCTACAGGATCAACCAAGCTCGTATAGGCAAAAGGCAAGTACTTCATTCGAAGTTCTCTCCGAAATATCCCTGAAGCTTTATTTACAAGTTATGAGAGGAGGGGGGAGGTACAGCTCCTAGCTACTACTGGTTGCCACCGGCTCCACCATCGCCTTCGAAGTCGATGTTCTCAATCACCTCGTTGGCGGCATCATCAACTTCAAGCTCCAGGGCTTGGAGGTCCTTCGTGGTGTTCGCACCGCCCTTGATCTTGGCCCTGTCGACCTCAGGATAGTGAGACTTAACTCTCACCAACGCATAGGTCGCAACCGCCAAACCCGTTGCCCTCAGCAAAGTCAAAAGCCTGTTAGGAGTGTCTATCAGGCGATCAATAATGGACTGTTGTTGCTCCCCTTCTTCTGGAACAGGTATGCAAGACATTGCATAATTGGCAACACCCTTGAGGTCATTCAGCTCCACCTCATACCCTGCATTGGTGATTTGGTCACTTTGCAATGACTTCAAAACAACCTCGTACTCGGCTTCAAGGCCCCGACGAACCGCGGTCTCATAAGCCAGCTTTTGAGATATGGTGTACTCACTGTCGGTGGCTTCTTTCATCGCCCATTTGAGTTCCAGGCCCCCAGCCTCGATCTCCTAGACCTTCACCTCCAGGTCCCGAACCTTACTCCTGGAGGTTGCCAGAGCGTTCTTCAGCTCCTCCTCATGGTTATGAAAATCTGCAGGATACAACAGTTAGCACACAACTAACGACCTCTCTCTCAAAAGGGATAAGGATTCGACCTACTAGTAGCCGCAGTGTTAAACTGCTCAGTGGCCTCCATGGCTTTGCGCCTCTCCTCGGCGAGCTCGTCCTCGAGCTTCCTCTTCTCGGCGGCTGCCACCTCGCGGACCTCCTTGAGCTCTCGCTCAAGGTCGACAAACCGCTGCTCCTTCGCTGCCGCATCCTTCAGCAGGTCGGCCCGGCCTTTGGCCCTCTCTGCTAGCGACTGCCACCGCACAACATCATCATCAGCAAACACTTCGATCACATACAACCAAGAAAACAACAACACGTCGTGCAACACTCACCGTCAGTGCAGTGTTGATGGTGATAATGCTAGTTCGCAAGGCCTGCATGTCTTCATTATCTTCAAACCAATCCTCCTGCCAAGGGGTGTGATTCCAATTAATTGATCGTTGTGGCAACCTTGGGCTTGAAGATGCAGATGGAGGTACCTATGTGCCAGATGTTTCTAGACCTCCTAGCGCCAGGTCGATCTGAGGCTGATTCCTAACCAGCTCCTCAGCCCCATCAGGAACTGCCCTGATAGGGTCGACGTCAATAATTACTGGGGAAGCCGTCGCTCCGATGTCCCCAGCTAAAGCTCCTATAGCCTCAGGAGCGCGCGGGGGAGTGTTCAATCTTGCGTCGGCCACAGGCGGTGAAGTCACCACGTTCTCAACTGCTCCTCGTGGTGGAGTAGCGGTGCGCGTGTCATCTGCAAGCGCCTCCACCACCACTTGTGGCTCAGGCGACCTCATGCGGGAGGGAGACGATAGGGTAACTGGAACCCCTTGTGGCCTTGCCACCAGCCTGCACGGCAAAGCACCTCGTCAAGACAAAAATCAGATAATAACTACAAAAACAGAACCATCCCTCAAGATTATACCTTGTCACGACCGGAAGCTGAGCCTTCGGCCAAAACACCTGAGGCTTAATAGCCGCAGGCATCCCCGCCTGCGTCGCTGCAGCACTGTGCGGTGCCTCCAATCCACGTCAGAGAGCATCCTCCGACGTCTTCTGCACCAGCTACCACTGCCTCTTGGCAGCAGGACTCTCCGGCCTCCTTGCCGCCTGATCCTCAGGGACCGGCAACTCCTCGACCGCCTCATCCTTCTCCTTCTCCTCCTCCTCCTCCTCTTTCGACTCGACCTCCCGCGAGCGGGGTGTTGGAATCGATGGAGTAACGATCGCCAGAGGGGATGCAGACTTCCTCTTCCTCTTCTTCTTTTTCTGCTCTACGGCCTTCACCGCAGAGATAGCAGCAGCAACAGCCAAAGCAGACTTCTTCATAACCGTTGACCTGGTCCAGCGCCGGGACTTCGCGATGCCAGCACCTGGGTCTGCCCCAGCCTCTGCATCAGTGTCTTCGTCGGCCTCCACCGACGAATCGGACTCGTAAAACTCCAGCAGACGACCTGCTAGAGGTTTGTACTTGTCTAACCTCAGCTTCCTCGGGTGCAGCTCCCCCTCAGGGAGAGGTGCTGGGCACCACATCTGAAGCTCGCGCATCTGCAAAATGGATGACATGCACGTTATACGACCTAAAAATCAACAAAGCAAAATGCAAAGACCTACAGGTAGATCTCAGGATCTTACCGGGTTAGCCAGCCTCTTCAACGAGTGTGCCTTAGGGCACTTCTTCACCTTTACTTTCCCAGAGTACATATGGGAAACTCGAGCCGCCATCTCCTCCTTGGAGACCTTGCGGTTGACCTTGCGTGTGGGGTCTGATTGCCCACAGTACTCATACGTCGAGTGGACCTTGTCCCTGATCGGTTGGATCATCCGTCGACAGAACGACCTCGCCACCGCTGCTCCCGTCACCCCTTGTTCCTTCATGTCACTAACAAGCTCTAGGACCCCCTTGAGGTCCTCGAGGTCACAGGTTGGGAGTCCTAGATCCCACTCGCTTATCTTCACTGGCTTATGGCCAGTACGGTGTGGAAGACCAAGAATCTGATCTGCAATGTAAAACCACTCCGACCTCCATCCAGCGGTGTTGTCGAGGAGGTCGGTGTCTATCCACTCCGCCATGAGGCCCGGCCTCAACACAAACATCACAGCCCCCACTGGCCCCGACCTCTTGACAGTGCTCTTAACATAGAAAAAATACCGCCACAATGTAAAGTGAGGTGGTATCCCCAGATACACCTCACAGAAATGGATGAAGGTCGAAGCTACAGTGACGGAGTTGGGAACAAGGTGTACCAGCTCCAGCCTGTAGTAGTACAGTAAGCCGCGAAAGAAGTCTCCCGCCGGGAGGGTGAAGCCGCGCTCGAAGAAGGAAGCAAAGACGACCTGCTCCTTGACGTCCTCGCTCGGGAACTCTTCCCCGGCGGCAGCTCTCCACTCCACCTCCGCCTTCGGCCGAAGCAGCCCCCGGTCCACCAGCGCCTGGATCTTGGCCTCGGTCATCGTCGACCGGACCCACGTCACCCGCGGGTCCGGGATGCAAGCCTCCTCCGCCGCCATCTCACCGCTAGGGTTTGAGTTGGATCTAATCCGGCGCAGGGTCTTAACGCGCATGCGCCAGAGAAGCACGACATGGAGCGGTGGCGCTAGCACGGGCCTAGCCGGAGTTGGGAGCTGAACGAGCGGGCGCAGGAGCACGGCGGTCGCAAGATCACTACGGTGCGAGAGAGGGAGAAAGTGACAGCAGCAAAAGTGAAAGGGATGCGAGGAAGAAGACGAAGGGGAATGGGGTCAACCCTACCCCGGGCTGTCCTATTGTTGACGGTTGAAACACGTAACAACCTTCGATCCGCAAGCGTACAGACCTACACCTTTTGTACTATGGGGTGACCCCCAAGGTTCTTGTCAATCCGCGGAGCAAGGGGATTGCTAGCGCTTAACCAAGTACTAATCTAGTTGATGGGAAACCTTTGAAAGGGGTATTAATCTAAAGGTAAAGACAATCTAACCTAAGTAGATCAAACAAATCTAAGGTTAAACTAGATGGCAAAGGGCGTACACAAGAGAAAGATTAAGATAGATAAGTGTTCCCTCCCTAGGGATTAAGATCACATGAACATGCATCTAGTACATGAAAAGGGAGTTGCCTACACTAGCTTTATGGAGATTATGCGGCCGCTAAGCCTTTTCCCTAAATCGTACTGTCACTACGCAAGGTAATCAAACACTTTCATGTATAACCGAATCTATGCCCAAGCATCCATAGGGTTAAGCTAATCACCACGATTACCACAAACCCTACTAAGACCACATGTTGCGCAAACATATGTAAACAAAGCATACGCGAAGACATAGACCATAAAGCATTGATTGCCATAAGGTTCATGTATAGATTACATATCATGCATCCATCTAACCCTAGGGACGAACGGAGACATTACCCCATCATCTTACACGGATTGAAGCACATAGGGGTGATGGAGACTCCGGAGAACGTCGTTGATGAAGATGGCGGCGATGAAGCTTGGGAACACCCCTAGGCCAGCGGCTTGGAGTCCACCTCTTGCTTCCTTCCCTCCGCCAGCGTTGATCCTTCCGACGAGCTCATCCTACTCTCTCCCTCATCTTGCGGTGGCGGTTTTCTGGTGAATGGCGTCAGTAGAATGATTTGTTCGATGTGGCGATCGAAGGCGACAGAGGCAATAAATAGACGAACACCTAGGGCAAAGGGCGTCGCGAACCGGGCCAAAAGGCTTTTGGGTCGATCCGAACAGGCAGGCCAGCCCAGGCCCTTTCTGGGCCGGTTCGGGCCCGTGTTCCTCCCGGTTGCTTCTCGCATGATTCCTTATTTGTGTGCACTTGCATGTGGGCCTTTGACGTTGTTTCCTTCACGGTTAAGGCTTGAATCCTTGCTATGCAAGCTTCGCCATTTTCTGGTTGAGTCCCTGAAGACTTGCACGTTGACGCTTCGGTCCTCGGGTCATTTGGAGTCATGTTCATCGCGTGTCTTGACTCTTGTCGGGCTTCATGATCTTCTTCCAAAGTGCTTGGTGAACTTATCCCGAAAGTCTCCTCTTTAGCGTAGATTTCCTGCGTAAACAATGAACTCCAAAATCGACATGCAAAAGTGAACTTGTTATATACGGGGGGTTAGTTCCAGTGGTTAGAATAATAAATCAACACCAACATTAAAGTAAACTCATAGCTAGGTTGACGGAAATTCACCGTCAACATCTCCCCTATGCTTAAACCTTGGTCGTCCTCGAGTAAGTAATCCTCGCTTAAAAGGGAAATCAGTGTTTCCTTCCAATGTTGCCCCTGCACTTAGTCATTCATGACGAGGCAAATTGCTCTCTCTTAAGAATTTATTTTTAAGTTCAAGTTGTGACTGGCTTCTTTTTCATTATGGAAGATAGACTAACAATAAAGAACAAGACACATTTAATAAACACCATGCTCTCAAACTTAAGTGAACTTCAAACCATTACCTTGTTACATGGAAGAATTTTCAAAAAGATGCATATCCAACATAAGTGAAAATCTCTTTGCAAAAGCTCATGGAAACACTCACCTCATCAAGTCACTCAAGCCTATACTATATTATTTTCAACCTATTCTACTCATATGTGATAGTGGAAGGCTTATGTGGAGCTTGGAAGGTTAAAAGACAATCCTAGCAAAACATACATTCGAAATATTGTCAAATTAAGAGAGAGATCTATTGGAATTACTGAGACTCGTCAAAAAGGCCATGGAAAATAAATGTTGGAAAGAGAGAGAGATGGAACACACACATTTAGAAAGGTGGCCATGTGCAAGTGGCAAATGTATGATCCCGAGGCACGAGTGAAGTCCTCGTTATCGGATTGCACATGGTTGGAAGATTTGAGTATGGATTTGTCATCACGGCACTTGAGAACTTATGAAGCAAAAAGAACCGAGGAGCATCTTTATTATTTTTCTTACTTTTCTTTTATTTCCTTCTCATTTTTTCTCTTTCTTTTTTCTTTCTTCTTCCTTTTTTCTTACTTTTCTTTTCTTCTCATCATATTTTTTATTTTCATTTTTTTCTTTTGCTCCTCAGAACTTCTGCAACATAATACTTACATAGCATTTGTCAGAGATGATGTGATGACTCCTCCCTTATGCTTGAATGATGCTCGTCCTCGAGCATAAAAGAGAGGGGAAATGACTGCTAAAGTAAGTATAAATTCTATAACCTTGCGAAATATTTGAATCTCCATCGAGAATTTCACTCCATACTCAAATTGGGTTGTGGACAAGGAGCTTATCACAAAAAGATGTTTTTGGTTTAGGGTGGATGCCCAGCGAAGTTTGTGAAATTTTCGATGTGAAAACCCACAATGCATGGACAAAAAGGCTAGCATGAAAAAGTTACACAACGGAATGACCAGCTTCTTAGTCTCGAACCATAGAAATCAATCCTAATCCAACTCATCAAAACATATGTTTGCAATCTATGGGTTTTTTTATCATAGAACATATATGTATATGGCTTTGGTAGGTAGAACTTTGCAAGAGCATCACGAATATGTAGATAGCATAAAAGTTAAGTTTTCATAAAAACAACAAGTTATCCGGCTATCCATAAACTTAAATCAAAGAGCAAAGATATGTATGTGGGTCTAGAGCATAGTCATTTCACCTCCACAAATAAAAGAGCCGATATTTAAATTAATTTCAAATTATATTATAGAGAGAAATTAGCCAATACACGTATAACGTCATGTAGGTAAAACAGAGCGGCAACTTTCATCATCTTTCCGTAAGCATAGGCAATATAGACATCGAGGTGAACACATGGTCATGCCTATCTATTGAAAGTAAAAAGAAACCTAGGTTGTCCTCCTAGTAGCCATGTTATTCTTGGAAAAGAAAAACAAAATGTTGCAACTAATAAGGTTGAAGGCATACTTACAAGCATTTACATTCGGAAAAGAGAAGGTCCATGGAGATGTTACCATCCTTTGTAGTTCTTCTTTGCCTTTTTTCGACATCTCCATGTATCGATGTGGCTTTTTCTTTTGTCTTGATTTATCAATGCTCCTAAACTTCTGAACTTAATCTTGTATGCTTAATGGAGTCATTGGTCGCCCTTCTCTTCAATGTTGTCATCACCATCTCCTCTTTCTTGTTCTCATCATCTCCTTGCTTTCTCTTTTTCATGGATTTCCCCATATTTCCAGAACAGAACATATATCGAAATATAGCTCTATTGAAAAGATTATGAAATTACCTTTCCAACGTGCGGTCATTCATCGAAAACGGAGTTCAAACAAGGGAGCTATGTCCGTTTTACTGCAGCGTTGTGTGTTGTCCAAAACTGATTTCAGGACATGTTGCACTCTGTGATTCAGGCATAACCGCTTGTAGGAACCTCCGATTGTCTTGATTCTTGATTGGTTGGGATCGTAACTTCATAGGGCTTCTAAATATCCAAAAATATTCAGTGTTTTGCCTTCGAGACCACGCAGAATTTTGATAAGATCAGTGGCTTCTTATGCATTGATCCGGTGATTTTAACGATCTTGATCATTCTATCTTCTAGAACATCATGTTGCACTTCCGTGTTGAAGATTCAGGGTCTCCCCCATGCTTAGCGTTTTGCTAGTCATGGAAGAAGAAGACAAAGCATTTTTATCTTAGCCATCCTTCAATTTCCTTGTAGTGAGAGTCATTAACTTGCCTGCAAGACGTTTTAAGTGCACATTCTACCCCAAGGTGACGGTTGGGAGTAGATAGAATTGCCAACAATCCAACAATGTCTCCTAAGATTCTTAACTTGTGGCATAATTAGTCTAATGAGAAATAAAAACCTAATGAGTATACGTGGTGCAAGGTGTGTATGCACATGATAGGAAAACATATAAACAAATACAATGTTTTCACCTAGTTCCAAACACCATGTTTACAACTGGGTTGCCAAATTTCTCCATAGCCACAAAGGTTGATAAATCTAGAGTTAAAACACCATGTCTATCCCTAAATCAATAACTCTTATAGCACAAGAAAAATTAAGCGCATTGCAAACCTTATAAACTAACCAATGCAACATGAAAACATATGAAAAACTAGCAAGGTTTATCGAACTTAATGATGATGGTCCACAATCATGTTTAAACACCATGTTTACACAAGATCACAAAAGGAAAAATGCCCAGCTGGAGCATTAACATGGATATGAAAGAATACATCATTGATCGTTAAAACAACCAAGCCAACTATATGCAAAACATGTACATGCAAAGAAGCATCACGTTGATAATAAAATGCAATGCATGCAAATAAATAAATATGAGCATGAACATGATGGTGGTTCTAAAAAGAAAACTAAACTTAGATTAATAACCACAAGTTGATCATCATAATATGGTGCCATTCTCTATTCTCTCTAAGAAAGGAATAAAAACATAAAGAAACGGGTTGCCTCCCAAAAAGCGCTTCATTTAAAGCCATAGAGCTCGACTTTCTCACATACCTTCGTTTCGCCGCATAGCCATGGCCCTTCATGCAAGAAGAAAAGGTACCAATGAAGCTTTAATTTACTTCCCATGTTGTGCTTGATCACTTATAGAAGATTTGCCCAATGCATCATTTTGTTTCATCGCTATCTCCTTCTTTATCATCCTTCGGTGCTGCCTTCACTCCATGAATTTTTATTTAATGTTCAGAATAGAAAGTATACCCAACCTCTACTCCATTGCATAGTGAACAAAATTTCCTTTCCAACGAGTCTTTATTTGCCCAAATCGGACTCCGGACAAGAGAGTTACGTCCGTTTTACTTCGGCGATGAAATTTGTCCTGAAATTTTAGAACGCGCAACGCTCAATGTTTTCTCCATAACTCCTTGCACGGGTCTTCAAATTCATTGGTTCTTGATGCGTTGGAATGGTAACTTGATGGAGCTTCTGTATAACTCATTTTCTTCATTTGTACACCTCTGAACAAGCTCTCAAATTGATGAAGACAGCAGCATCCATTGCGTGATTTGGAGAGGTTGATGATTTATCTAGCAACTCTTTTAGGCATGACTTCTTTTTTAATTACTCGAGCCTTGTCTACATGGTTAGTGAAAATCGGGCCTTCTCCCAACATGTGCTTTTTTAAGGTCATTAGCTTGACCAAGCGCAAAACATGATCGAGATGTACAAAACTTATTGTAAACATACGCGTCCATAATTAACACCACATGTGAATTGTAGCAACAAGTCAAGGTGTAAATAAAAAAGCATATGTTTCATGCATAGAACTTAGCTCATCATTAGGCAAAGGTTCTTTAGATGTGAGACTAATTGGTTCAAACATAAATGTTTCCTCTTTTTCATTCTTAGGAAAATCTAGCCTATTAACATGATCATTATTGGAAAAAGACATAGAATTTAAACTATCATTCATACTATTGGTTGAGCATGAGTATTTGAAATTATCAACATCAATACCAATAATATCTTGAGATTTCAGCACGTACCTTAGTCTTAGAGTTTTTTCAACAAGAGTGATATTTGGTTCATCTAGCGGTGTTGAAGGCGAATCAATCTCAACGAGTGAAGGTGTCTCTTTGTTACCTTTTTGCACCCCCTCCATCTCATCATGTGGAACGTGTAATCCATCAACTACATTTGCATTTGTCTCTTCTTTGAAGTCTTCATTGTCATCCCAACCTTTGTCTTCAAAGTCTTGTATGCTACTTTCTTTATCTCCCGTGTACCACATGTCGTCAAGATCGCTCATCGTTGATTCACTCTTTTCTTCATCCTTGAGTACTTCCATGTCTTGCCTTGCTAGTGTGTAGGCTTCAATAGTGAGGACCATGTGTGGTTCGAGGACCGGTGGATGGTCGCTTCCTTGTTTGATGAGTAATTGACAACGTTGTGTGGACTGATTCTTGGCTAAGTATTGCAGGTGCAGGTTGCAGCTTGACTGGTGTTGGTGCAGGTGAAGAACAAGCGCGAAAGGTCGTCGCCGGTGAGGCCTCCAGGTGTGGAAAAGACAAGTAGGCTTCGTTCGAGGGACCCGGTGGCCAGCGGGGTCAAGTGCGGGCCGCATGGTGGCATGAACAGCAAGATGAAGTCATGGACGGTTTCTTGGTTGAGCCTCAAAACCAAGGTCGAGCCGAGACTACGTGGGAGCCGAGTCATGAGTGAGATTGGCGGAGGCTACACCGAGTTCGCGGGGTTTCCGGTGGTTCATCAGAAAACCACTAGGTTCCTTGGTTGATCCACAAAGCCAAGACCGAAGAACCGAAGACGGTGCTGCAGCAGTGCCAGACCAGTCTGAACGGTGGGTACCGGTCTAACCGATGAGGAGCAACGGTCTGACCGGTGTGCGACGACGCAGTCCGGAGACTTCGAAGCGGAGGACACGCGTCGGGATCGCATGGCTTGCGTCGAGGCTACGCAGGGTGCGGTCGCCGGGCATCCGTCCGATGGTGAAGACATGAAGACTTCCAAATCTGCCCTTGAGGGGCTTGTAGCCCTAGTTATTAGGAAAGGGCATTTTAGACTTTTGGGGTCCTCCATATAACCCAAGAGGTGAGAGGATGGCAGCCAACTCTTGGAACCCTAGCTCATTTGTTTTCCTATTTTCCTTCCTATTTCCCTTAGGATTTTCATAGGACTAGCTTGAGAGCTTCATGGTGAGACCTTGTGAGAGGGTTGGATGATTGGGCGGCAAGATAGACCTTGTATGAACCTTTGTTGCATGTATAGATGATTCGGCGTGGTTCCTCAAGGTTTGGATGTGTTGTTCCCGGTTGTTCTTGGTGGTGATCTTCGGAGCCCTCTCTTGGTGATTTCTTTGGGTTGTTTTCGGGACCTTTCTCTTGGGGATTTGATGGGGGAAATTTGTGGGAACTCTTCGTGGTTCTTTGGGCTGTGACTCCCCTCCCAAATCCGTGAGTAAATGGGCTCGATTTTGGGGTTTTCCGAGCTCTAGGTTTCGTGGTGCTCTTGGCGGGATTTCTTCGATTCCTCCTTTTTGGACAAGTTTTGGTGGGATTAATCTTGACTATGGACTCCTCATGAGGTGTTCCTAATATCCCCAAAGTCTTGTTCAAGTCTGTGGGGGAGATCGTGGTTTGGATTTGGGGGAGTTGACCCGCGGGTGCTGTTCATCCCGAGCTGCCCAGGCTACACCGGTCTGACCGGTGCTCTTGACCGGTCTGACCGGTGCAACCCTCGGTGGGTTTTTGCTCGGGTGAACGTCTGGGTTTGTTCGATGTTGTCCTGTGTTGCTGCTGTTTTGAGTTTGTGTCAGTTGGGTGGTCGGTTGGCCTGTTTGGTGTTTTGAGGGCTTTTAGGCTGTGACCGGTCTGACTGGTGTGTCTCACCGGTCTGACCGGTGTGGAGCCACTTAGTGAAAGTTGCTCAGTTTCACCAGCAGGGACCGGTCTGACCGGTGGTGCTCACCGGTTTGACAGATGTTGGTCTGTAGACTTGAGGTTTGGTGTTCCGTTGCGTTCTCGGGTCGGAAGGTTGTGTGTTGGTTCCTAGGTCCAGTGCCACTCCAGTGGCTACGTGGGCTTGGCCAACTTGGGTAGTGAGTCGGAGACGTGTGTTTGGAAGCCGTGTTCATCTTGCTGGAGTTTCCATCTCCTTCGAGAAGAATTTTTATCGGCTCCCATTCACTCCCCCCTCTCAGGTTTGACGTATCGGTCCTTCAAGTGGTATCAGAGCCGGTTCGGGTCTTTATTGACTCTAACCAGTCTAAGATCCTAGGATGGCGTACCAGGAACGGGGTTCGGGTCCTCCACACTTCGATGGCAAGAACTACCAGATGTGGAGCAAGCGGATGGGTGCGTTTCTCCGCGGAAAGGGTCAGATCCTTTGGGATGTCACGGTGGACACAGGCTATGTCCAGCCGATGGCTTCCTCGCTCCAGGATCGAGGGATAGATTCGATGCCAACAATAAGGCGGTCGACTACTTGTTTCGTGCTTTGTGTCAGCCTGAGTTTGATCCGGTGCACACCGAGCACTTGGCTTGTAGAATTTGGTCGGTGCTGAAGGAGGCTCATGTTGGGAATGCCCAGGTTCAGGCACGGATGTATGCGACCTACCGGAGAGAGTACGAGAACTTCACTCATCTCCCCGGTGAGTCCATCAATGCCTTGTTTCAGAGGTTCACGGTGGTTGTGAACAACATGAGGGCCAATGTGGACGTGCTCCCGTACGATGATCATGATAGAGTGGTCAAGCTCTTACACTCTTTGGATCGTACGATTTGGGGCTGAAAGTTCGAGGCCATTGTGGAGTCAGAGAAGTATGACACTCTGACGGTGAACGAGCTGTTCTCGAAGCTCAAGTCGGCTGAGGTGGATAGGGGCATGACTGCCAAGCTCGAGGGACTGACTGATTCCCATAGTCTTGCCCTCGTTGGTGGTTCGAAAGGAAAGGCTAACACTAACCCATCCACCAGGATGTTCTCTTTTCGTCTTTGATGTCTATGCCAGATGAGGAGTTCGACGTGCTTGGAGAGGATGAGCTGGCGCTCCTGACAAGACGGTTCGAGAGGCTGCACGAGAACTGAGTGATCATGAGGAGGAACACGAGGACATGCTTCTAGTGCGGCAATCCTGGACACTTCGTCCCCGACTGCCCGGAGAAGGTCGAGAACAAGGACGGCTACAAGCACAAGCCGAGGAACGATGGCAAGTACCGGTCGAGGCGCAACCACAAGAGCAAGCACAAGAACAAGTACAAGGACGAGTGACGATCGAGGAAGAAGGAGAGCCAAGGCAAGGCCCGAGCGATGGTTGGAGCGAGCGACGTCGACTCCAGTTCCGTGTACTCCACCTCGAGCTCGAGCAGCAGTGAAGATGAAGGTGATCGTCGCAGGAACAAGAAGTCGTCCAAGAACCTGAGCGGGCTGAGCTGCTTCGCGAGAGACAGCTTCTGCACCATGGCGCTGAGCTCCGGCAACAAGAAGAGCACACAGAGTGACTCGGACTCCGATTCCGATGACGAGGTGCGTGATGAACTTCCCTTCTTGCGCCAGGAGAATGAGAGGCTTGGCACTTTGCTTGATAACCATGATGACATGCTTAGAGAGGCCAAGAAAATGAGAAAAGAGCTTAGGGCTTCACTCGAGGATGCTAGGACTAGAGTGGCTGAGCTAGAGACACAGGTGCTTGATAGCAAGCTTGAGATTGATTCCCTTAAGGCTAGCCCTATTGTTTCGGATGAGGTTGATTGCGCTGATTGCTCCATCTTTCTTGCTGATCTTGCTTTGTTTAAGGAGAAGCATGCCTCCAAGTGTGAGGAACTAGATGTGCTTAGGGTTGAAGTGGCTGAGCTTAAGTCTAGACCTGCTTTGCTAGGTGCTTGCACTTCTTGCCCTGTTTTGCATGCTAGGATTGATGAGATGCATGCTTACACTAGTTCTCTTGAGGCTAAGCTGAAAGAACCCATGCCTACATCATGCTCTACCTATGAAGTGCATGCTTTGAAAAATCAGGAACTTGCACATTATGTTGATCGTTTGCAGGATGAGAATGATGAGCTGAGGAAGTTGATGGGTTGGTTGTCTGGTCATGAGCCTCAGTTGAGGATGATGATCGAGGTATTTAAGAGGCAGGATGGTGAGGGACTTGGGGGAAACAAGGTTGGTGAGGGAAGTGGAGAGAATATCCCAGAGCCACCAAAAACCCACCACAAAAATGATTTCCCCCCAAAACCTAACCATCTTAGGAACCGACTAGACACAACCCCAGCTCCACCCGTGTTTCCTACACCCATAAATGATCTACAAAAGCCTATCAAGTTTGTAAGCACTTCGGGGAAAGTGTTCTTTGGGAAAGAAAGTGAGAAGGCTTGTGAGGGGAAACCGGTGGAGGAGTTGAGTGGAGAGAAACCTAGTGAACAGCCACATCCCAAGCCTAAGCCTAAGCTTGCGAGGTTCCATTGTGGCTATTGTGGGAGAGATGGCCATAAGGATGAGTTTTGCTTCAAGAGGAAGCGAGAGGAGAGAATGGCAAAGGAGTGGGCTAACAAAGACAAGTACCACCTTTCCGATGGTGTACTTGAGCCTCGTGTGCAGATGCCCAGGGCCAAGGCGAGTGTGAGGACAGTTCGGGCTTGGGGAGAGCGGAAGGCTGTTGGAGGTGCTGCTGCCTAGGTCACACCGGTCAGACCGGTGTGGGGCACCGGTAAGACCGGTGCAGGCCTCGACAGGCAGCAGTTCGGGTTTCCTGCTCGTACAGGTGCTAGGGTTGTTTCTGGAGGTCGTGGTTCTGGTGGTTGGGCTGGAGAGTTTGCAGGTGGTCAGGTTGCTAGGCGTTCCCCCTCTCGAGTTCACTACAGGGATGGGAGGAGTCGTAGCTTTGAGAAGGAGAGGAGGGACGGTCCACGGGTTCTCTTTCGTGGTTTTGGTCCTCCTCCAAGCAGAGAGGGGTGGTTCCCTCAGGGTGGTTACCGTGGTTGTGTTCGTGGAGGTAGCTTTGGTAGGAGAGATGCTTTGGTTGGTGCTAACCCCACTTTCGAGCAAATGGCTCGGCACTAGTTTTTCTCTTTTGGTACTAACCCCAGTGCTGAGTCGTTTGTTCGCTCACGTGCTCGTTTTTGAATTTCAGGTGGGAGACTTGAAGAACATTTGGTTGATTGACTCCGGTTGCTCGAGGCATATGATCGGAGACAGGGGGTGGTTCTCAAGTCTCGTCCCGGTGGTGACAAGGAGGTACATCACTTTTGGGGACAATGGGCGTGGGCGTGTGCTTTCAGAAGGTGAGATCAAAGTGAGTGACAAGATCACTCTGAGGCGTGTTGCTCTTGTTCAATCGCTGGGGTACAATTTTCTTTCTGTGTCCCAGTTGTTGGATGAGGGTTTTGAGGTGTTGTTTCGGCCAGGTGGTTCTCGGATCTTGGACTCTCGAGGGGACCTTGTCTGTATGGTCGTTCCCGAGGGTCAGGTATTTCGTGCTGATTTTTCTCAGTCTTTGGGTGTGGAGCGTTGTTTCTTGGCTGGTTCTTTGAGTGAGTTGTGGAAGTGGCATAGGAAGTTGGGTCACTTGAGCTTTGACCTTTTGTCTCGCTTAAGTAAACTCAATTTGGTCCGAGGATTGCCACGGTTGAGGCTTGAGAAAGAGTTGGTTTGTGCGCCGTGTAGGCATGCCAAGATGGTAGCCTCTTCTCACCAGCCTCTCGCCGATATGATGACTGAGCGTCCATGCGAGCTGCTCCATATGGATCTTGTTGGCCCAGCTCGTGTGCGATCTGCGGGTGGGAAGTGGTATGTCCTTGTTGTGGTGGACGACTATTCTAGGTATGCATGGGTGTTCTTTCTCGAGGATAAGGGGGAGACGTTTGGTTTTGTTCGAGATCTAGTATTGAGGTTGAGGAACGAGAGGCACGGAGATGCCATACGAGCTATCCACAGTGATAATGGCTCGGAATTCAGAAACTCTCGTTTTGAAACCTTTTGCCATGACTTAGGTCTTGAGCACCAGTTTTCGAGTCCGTATACGCCTCCCCAGAATGGTGTTGTGGAAAGGAAGAACAGGACCTTGTGCGAGATGGCTCGGACGATGCTTGATGACCATAGGACTTCGAGGAGGTATTGGGCTGAGGCGTTGAATACCGCGTGCTATGTGTCGAACAGGATCTACCTCAGAGTGCACAAGAAGAAGACATGCTATGAGTTGATGCATGGTCGCACACCCAAGGTGGGTCACTTCCATGTCTTTGGTTGCAAGTGTTTCATTCTAAAGAAAGGCAGGAAGTTGGATAAGTTTGAGGCTAGGTCTGTTGATGGTATTTTCTTTGGTTATGCATCTCATTCTAGAGCATATCGTGTGCTCAATCTTGAAACTAACCCAATTGTGGAGACTTGCGAGGTAACCTTCGACGAGACAGAGCCACGTAGTCAGCTTGTCTTTGAGTGTGCAGGTGATGATGAGCTTGGCGAGGAGATCTTTCAGGAGGAGGAGCATGAACATGGAGAAGATGAAGATGGCGGTGCGGTGCCCCCAGCTGAACATGTACCCACTACCTCGACTACGGTGATGGATGGACCCTCTACTACACCAACGATGACAAATCAAGAACGAGGAGAAGCTGATGTTGAGGGGGAGGTAGCATCGAGGCGAGAACCTCCCCGGCGAGTACAAGTGGATCACCCAACTTCGAGGATCATCAGCGACATGAATGAACGCACTACACGGTCGAGGGTTCGGAACAACTCTCATTTTGCTCATGCTGTGTTTGTTGCTACTTTTGAGCCCAAAGACATTGGACACGCACTATATGATCACAATTGGGTTAATTCGATGCATGAGGAGTTGAAGAACTTTGAGTGGAATCAGGTTTGGGAGTTGGTTGACCCTCCCCCAGGGTGTAAGCCGATTGGTACAAAGTGGGTGTGGAAGAACAAAGAGGGAGAGAAAGGTGAGGTTGTGAGGAACAAGTCGAGGCTTGTTGCTCAAGGGTTCAGTCAGAAGGAGGGGATTGACTACGAGGAGACCTTTGCTCCCGTAGCCCGTTTGGAGGCGATTAGGATCCTTCTAGCCCTTTCTGTGGCTAAATGGTTCAAGTTGCACCAAATGGATGTGAAGAGTGCTTTTCTGAATGGTGTGTTGGAGGAAGAAGTGTATGTGAGGCAACCTCCGGGGTTTGAGAGTGAGAAGTACCCCCACTGGGTGTACAAGTTGAGGAAGGCGCTGTATGGGTTGAAGCAGGCGCCTAGAGCTTGGTATGGTATGTTGAGGGGGTTCTTGTTTGAGAGAGGTTTTGAGATGGGGAAGGTCGATCAGACCTTGTTTTTGCTGAGGCAGGGCAGAGATATCCTGATTGTGTAGGTGTACGTGGATGATATTGTCTTTGGTGGCTCGTCTAACACTCTTGTTGCAAGGTTTGCAGAGGATATGAGCAGGGAATTTGAGATGAGCATGATGGGCGAGTTGCAGTTCTTCCTCGGGCTACAAATAAAACAATCAATGGAAGGAACATTTGTGCACCAGGCTAAGTACACCAAGGACATTGTGCGGAAGTTCAAGATGGAGGACTCCAAGGCTATGACGACACCGATGAGTACGACTACAACTCTTGATGCGGACGAGGAAGGTGAACATGTGGACCAGAAGGAGTACCAGAGCATGATCGGGTCACTCCTCTACTTGACGGCGACGAGGCCAGACATACAGTTCTCAGTGTGTCTGTGCGCTCGTTTTCAAGCGTCTCCGAGGACTTCGCATGGGCAAGCAGTGAAGCGAATTTTCAGGTACTTGCGTCACACTTCCGACTTCGGCCTTTGGTACTCCGCGTCCGCTTCTTTGGCGCTTCATGGTTTTTCAGACGTGGATTTTATGGGGTGTCGGTTGGATAGGAAGTCCACTTCTGGGACTTGCCAGTTTTTGGGTTCTTCTTTGGTGTCTTGGTCTTCCCGCAAACAATCGAGTGTTGCTCAATCCACTACCGAGGCAGAGTATGTTGCCGCTGCTAGTTGTTGCTCTCAGCTCCTTTGGATTTCATACACCATGAGTGACTTTGGTGAGGAGTATACCCATGTCCCACTTCAATGTGATAGCACCAGTGCCATAAGCGTTGCAAAGAACCCAGTGCTTCATTCCAAAACCAAGCACATAGAAGTGATGTATCATTTTCTGAGAGACAACGTAGAGAAAGGAAAGATAGCCTTGATCTATGTACCCACACATGACCAACTAGCCGATATTTTCACCAAACCCCTAGATCAAGCAACTTTCACTCGTTTGCGGGGGAACATGGTGTGTGTTTGATTTCTTGAGTTGGGTGTGTGGGAGCATTTGGCATGGCATATGTATAGCTTTCATTTGTGCATTTCTTGCATTTGGCATGGCATATGTAACATGATGTATAGGCATCCTTGTATCTTAGATTGCATGCATTTTGTATCATATGCATCGGTTAGGAAGAGCATCTCTCATATACATTGTTCACCATGGAATGAGATATATGTCTTTGTGAGCTTGTTTGGTATGCTATGGTTAGTTTCGGTTAGCTCTTGATGATCTTGATGAATAATCCATGGTTGATAGCTATGTTTTTGAAAATGTCACATGTATGCGCTCTCATGTGTGATTGTCTTTACATGATCTTGGCATGTTTTAGTGGCTTTGCTATGCTTAATTTGTGGTTGGATAGCTAGTTTATTGATCATATGGGGCCAAAGGCTCATTTGCCATCATGAATGTTTAGCCCTCTTGCTTCATATTGTGGAGGGGCATAAGTTCCTTTTTGTCGAAAAGACATTTCATGTACCATATATGAATCTGAAAATGAAATGTTAAATGCTTGGAAAATATGCTCCCATGTCATATGTGCTGAATTTAATTTGCTTTGGGTGCTAAACCGTTGCATGATGCCTACCAATGAGAAGTCTCATACATAGAAGTAGGCACATGGCTGGGTGGCTTTGACATGACATGAGGTGCTTGTGGGTGTTTGTGATGGTCTTATGATTAGAATGGATGTCCTAGCATGAAGTTTGTGTGGCTTTGCCATTTTGATATGTTTTGATCATGTTTAGGACTTTGCTCATGAGAGGCAAGTTTTTCGTAAAATTGCCCAAATCCATCTTAGCTTCGTCCAATGGTTGTGAAACTTGGTGATCTTGTAGTTGATGTCGATACGAAGCTATAGAGTATCTAACTTGCTCATTTGGACATGTATGGCATTCTTTGTTGAATTTTGTCTATTTGAGAAGCTCTAGGTTGAAAGTTTTGCATTTTTGGCTTGATTCGTGCATTGTCAGCAAGGGGGAGAAGTTTGAGCTTGAAATGGCTTGTTGGACGCATTTAGAGGGTTTTCAGGTGGTTTCGAGCCATTTCTGGGCTCTGTTGTGCACCGGTCTGACTGGTAAAGGTCACCGGTCTGACCGATGTGAGTGCTAATCCTGTGCACATCTTAGGCACCGGTCTGACCGGTGGTGATGACCGGTCTGACCTGTGTGAGCTGAAGTTGTTGCAGCTGCCCTGTTTTTAGCTGGCTTGCATGCATTCGTCCAGGGGGAGGTGCATTGGTTCAGGGGGAGCTTGCATGTGTGCAGGGGGAGCTCTTTGTGGTTTTTTGAGCTTTGCTTTGGTGGTTTGTGCTCTTTGCTTGAGCTTTTGTTTTGTCTCGGATGTTTCGAGCCGTTGCCCTTGCCTAAGGGGTCCGAGACTTGTCTTCTTCAAGTGATCTTGCTCTTTGCCTTTGTTTGGCTTTCGATCGCTTGTTGGAGTTTCTTTTTGTTCGTTTCTTTTCTTTTTCTTTTCTCTCTTGTTACTTTCGTGTGGGTGTTGTCAATGCACTCATCAAGGGGGAGATTGAGGACCATGTCTTTGTTCGAGGACCGGTGGATGGTCACTTCCTTGTGTGATGAGTGATTGACAACGTTGTGTGGACCGATTCTTGGCTAAGTATTGCGAGTGCGGGTTGCGGCTTGACCGGTGTTCGTGCGGGTGAAGAACAAGCGCGAAAGGTCATCGCCGGTGAGGCCTCCAGGTGTGGAGAAGACAAGTAGGCTTCGTTCGAGGGACCCGGTGGCCGGCGGGGGTCAAGTGCGGGCCGCATGGTGGCATGAACAGCAAGATGAAGTCATGGACGGTTTCTTGGTTGAGCCTCAAAACCAAGGTCGAGCCGAGACTACGTGGGAGCCGAGTCATGAGTGAGATTGGCGGAGGCTACACCGAGTTCGCGGGGTTTCCGGTGGTTCACCAGAAAACCACTAGGTTCCTTGGTTGATCCACAAAGCCAAGACCAAAGAACCGAAGATGGTGCTGCAGCAGTGCCAGACCGGTCTGACCGGTGGGTCTGACCGGTCTGACCGGTGGGCACCGGTCTGACCGGTGTGCGACGACGCAGTTCAGAGACTTCGAAGCGGTGGACACGCGTCGGGATCGCATGGCTTGCGTCGAGGCTACGCAGGGTGCGGTCGCCGGGCATCCGTCCGATGGTGAAGACATGAAGACTTCCAAATCTGCCCTTGAGGGGCTTGTATCCCTAGTTGTTAGGAAAGGGCATTTTAGACTTTCGGTTGCCTCCATATAACCCAAGAGGTGAGAGGATGGCAACCAACTCTTGGAACCCTAGCTCATTTGTTTTCCTATTTTCCTTCCTATTTCCCTTAGGATTTTCATAGGACTAGCTTGAGAGCTTCATGGTGAGATCTTGTGAGAGGGTTGGATGATCGGGCGGCAAGCTATACCTTGTATGAACCTTTGTTGCATGTATAGATGATTCGGCATGGTTCCTCAAGGTTTGGATGTGTTGTTCCCGGTTGTTCTTGGTGGTGATCTTCGGAGCACTCTCTTGGTGGTTTCTTTGGGTTGTTTTCGGGATCTTTCTCTTGGGGATTTGATGGGGGAAATTTGTGGGAACTCTTTGTGGTTCTTTGGGCTGTGATTCCCCTCCCAAATCTATGAGTGAAGGGGCTCGATTTTGGGGTTTTTTGAGTTCTAGGGTTCGTGGTGCTCTTGGCGGGATTTCTTCGATTCCTCCTTTTTGGACAAGTTTTGGTGGGATTAAACTTGACTATGGACTCCTCATGAGGTGTTCCTAATATCCCCAAAGTCTTGTTCAAGTCCGTGGAGCGATTCAGGAGATCGTGGTTTGGATTTGCGGGAGTTGACCCGCGGGTGCTGTTCATCCCGAGCTGCCCAGGCTACACCGGTCTGACCTGTGCTCTTAACCAGTCTGACCGGTGCAACCCTCGGTGGGTTTTTGCTCGGGTGAACGTCTGGGTGTGTTCGCTGTTGTCCTGTGTTGATGCTGTTTCGAGTTTGGGTCAGTTTGGTGGTCGGTTGTCCTGTTTGGTGTTTTGAGGGCTTTCAGGTTGTGACCGGTCTGACCGGTGTGTCTCACCAGTCTGACCGGTGTGGAGCCACTTAGTGAAAGTTCCTCAGTTTCACCAGCAGGGATCGGTCTGACCAGTGGTGCTCATCGGTCTGACCGTTGTTGGTCTGTAGACTTGAGGTTTGGTGTTCCGCTGCGTTCTCGGGTCAGAAGGTTGTGTGTTGGTTCCTAGGTCCAGTGGCACTCCAGTGGCTACGTGGGCTTGGCCAACTTGGGTAGTGAGTCGGAGACGTGTGTTTGGAAGCCGTGTTCATCTTGTTGGAGTTTCCATCTCCTTCAAGAAGAATTTTTATCGGCTCCCATTCACTGCCCCCCTCTCTGGTTCGCCGTATCGGTCCTTCAAATAGAACACAAGCTATCACCTTGTGGGGAGGGGCCTTCTTGGAGTACTTGCTCTATGCCAACTCCTTCCCATTCATCTTCTAGCCTGAATCCTATCTCCTCCCATTTATCATTTGAGTCACTAGGCTCGTCGCGGTTGTACTCTTCTCTTTCTTCATCATAAATCCTTGAGTTGTCAAACCGATCGATCCATCCTTCATCTTCTTTTTCTCTTTCTTCTTCAAATATCTTTTGGATCGACTCTCAACTCATCTCTTGATCAAATATATCCTCAACTAGTTTGGCAACGTGTCGGCGTTCCTCCTTCCTTCGGTAGTTGATTAGTGGGGCAAAATCAACTTGAATCCAACCGGAATGATTGAACTCCGCCAATGGTCTAGCATTCCACATACTTTGGCCTACGTTCATGTTAGTTTCAATATTTTTAACATCCGAAATGACTTCACTTACCTTGGGAAGTGGATCTTCAATTTCTTGTATGGTCAGTTGATCATTCTTGACCTCCGGTTCATCTTTTTCAGAAATTTCAGCAAGCACCTTGGTCTTGCTTTTGTCGTTTTGCTCCTCTCGACAACGTCTTTGCCAATCTCATTGCGTTCTTTATCCATTGCTTATCCTTTGTAAGATTATTGCGGCTTCACTAATTGTTTTATCCATTATATCACCGCCTGCACACATGCTTACAAAACGAGACGAGTTAGGGGTTAGTGAAAATAAAAGGTATGCAACATCAAGTCATCCGAAAATCCCAAGTTTGGGCCTTGCTCAAGTAGCTCGTTAAAACGGTCCCATGCTTCATCAATTCCTTCATCCTCTCCTTGCTTGAAAGTGAGCACTTGCCTCCTTAAGTCTTGTACCTTGCTTATGGGAAAAAACTTCAAAAGAAACTTCTTTACTAGCTCATCCCAATTTCCTTTTTCTTCAACGGATGCAAGTGTGTACCATCTTCGCGCTTCATCTTCGAGAGAGAACGGAAAAAGATTCCACATAACCAAGCGGCCGGAACTCCTTCTTGTTGCACCATGTTGCATATCATCGTGAATTCGTTAATGTGTCTATATGGGTTGTCATCCTCCAATCCTCTAAAAAGGTTTGTCGCCACTAACTTGATGATTCCAGGCTTCACTTCATAGTGGGTTGTAGCAAGCGCCAAATCTGATTTTTGCATCTCAATGTCTTCCATTGACGACATTACTAGCTCCCTTAGCGACATCTCTTCGTCTTCCAATGGTGAGGTGAACAAATCCATCTAAGCACAAGAAAAGTAGAAAGAAAAACAACAAAGATTTTTTTTCTAGAAAATAAGGGTTAGATGTTTGTAATCAACAAAATTAATACTAGATTAAACGTAGCAAACTGGCTTGCTCCCCGGCAACGACGCCAGAAAAAGGGCTTGTTGACGGTTGAAACACGTAACAACCTTCGATCCGCAAGCGTACGGACCTAAATCTTTTTCACCACGGGGTGACCCCCAAGGTTCTTGTCAATCCGCGGAGCAAGGGGATTGCTAGCGCTTAACCAAGTACTAATCTAGTTGATGGGAAACCTTTGAAAGGGGTATTAATCTAAAGGTAAAGTCAATCTAACCTAAGTTGATCAAACAAATCTAAGGTTAAACTAGATGGCAAAGGGTGGACACAAGAGAGAGATTGAGATAGATAAGCGTTCCCTCCCTAGGGTTTAGGATCACATGAACATGCATCTAGTACATGAAAAGGGAGTTGCCTACACTAGCTTCATGGCGATTATGCGGCCGCTAAGCCTTTTCCCTAAATCGTACTGTCACTACGCAAGGTAATCAAACACTTTCACATATAACCGCATCTATGCCCAAGCATCCATAGGGTTAAGCTAATCACCATGATTACCACAAACCCTACTAAGACCACATGTTGCGCAAACATATGTAAACAAAGCATACGCGAAGATATAGACCATAAAGCATTGATTGGCATAGGGTTCATGTATAGATTACATATCATGTATCCATCTAACCCTAGGGACGAACGGAGACATTACCCCATCATCTTACATGGATTGAAGCACATAGGGGTGATGGAGACTCCAGGGAACGTCGTCGATGAAGATGGCGGCGATGAAGCTTGGGAACACCCCTAGGCCAGCGGCTTGGAGTCCTCCTCTTGCTTCCTTCCCTCCGCCGGTGTTGATCCTTGCGACGAGCTCATCCAACTCTCTCCCTCATCTTGCAGCAGTGGTTTTCTGGTGAATGGCGTCGATAG
Organism: Cenchrus americanus; assembly: GCA_947561735.1. Lineage (NCBI taxonomy): Eukaryota > Viridiplantae > Streptophyta > Magnoliopsida > Poales > Poaceae > Cenchrus > Cenchrus americanus. Next base: position 30,064,420 of record OX387244.1, on the reverse strand, counting down.
AATGGTTTGGTCGATGTGGCGGTCGACGGCGGCATAGGCAATAAATAGATGAACACCTAGGCCAAAGGGCGTCGCGAACCGAGCAAAAGGCCCCTAGGCCGATCCGAACAGGCCGGCCGGCCCAAGCCCTTTCTAGGCCGGTTCGGGCCCGTGTTCCTCCCCGGTTGCTTCTCGCATAATTCCTTATTTGTGTGCACTTGCATGTGGGCCTTTGACGTTGTTTCCTTCACGGTTAAGGCTTGAATCCTTGCTATGCAAGCTTCGCTGTTTTCTGGTTGAGTCCCTGAAGACTTGCACGTTGACGCTTCGGTCCTCGGGTCATTTGGAGTAATGTTATTCGCGTGTCTTGACTCTTGTCGGGCTTCATGATCTTCTTCCAAAGTGCTTGGTGAACTTATCCCGAAAGTCTCCTCTTTAGCGTAGATTTCCTGCGTAAACAATGAACTCCAAAATCGACATGCAAGAGTGAACTTGTTATATACAGGGGGTTAGTTCCAGTGGTTAAAATAATAAATCAACACCAACATTAAAGGTAAACTCCTAGCTAGGTTGACAGAAATTCATCGTCAACACCTATTTATAGGGGGGTCCACCGAATCTATCCGTTGCGGTTCCTTCCACCGTACAATGCGCCTCAACGGCTCTATCCCGAGAAGTTCGCGAGAAGATTAAGGCGGATTTCTCGCGAAACAAGTCAGAGCTACGACCTAAATCCGAGTTTAAGTCGTTAGCCAAAAAGATACCATCAGGTCGTCCTGATGGCAAATCATTTTGCAAGCCCCCTGAAAGGATCGAGGCAATATGGCCTAGAGGGGGGTGAATAGGCCTGCACACAGAATTTAAACTTTTTCTGCGAAAACACTGTCAGACTCCGGAACCTCCGAGATTATTCTCGGAACCTCCGAATGAGGCAGCCTCCGAGAATAAACTCAAAACTTCTGGGAACTGTTAGGACAGAGCATATAGGACTTGAGCTGCAAATAACTTGATGAAAAACAGATCTACCAAATTCTAGGAGGTACTTAGGATCTAGCAAAAAGATTTCTAAGCAAAGAACAAGCTAGGAAGGTACCACAACATAGATCGGGAACAAACCCTAATAGATCTAGTCAAGAACAAGTATGAACAAGAGTAATGCAATGATATAAACGAGAGCACACACGAGACAAGGATTTATCCCGTGGTTCAGCTCGACACAAAGGCTTGCTTACGTCCACGTTGTTGACGAAGCCACAAAGGCTAGGGACCATAAAGGTCAACTCCTCTCTCACACCTATCACTTTGGGTAATTGGTGGAGGCTTTCCACTAGATCCACAAAGGGTAATACAAAAACCTTAGAGCTTCCACAAATCGGGTTGGAGAGCTTCCAAGAACCTCTATCCGTTTAGGAGCAAGGCTCCAAGAGTAATAGATCCACCAAGCTTGCTAGGGATTTTCCAAGTGCTCAAGTTCAAGAGAGAGAGAGAGATTTGCTCACAAACTCACTTCAAGAATCCACTCTCAATCAATGCTAGGCAAGGATTTGGAAGAGAGTCGGTTAGGAGTGAATGCAAGGTGAGAGAAATGAGTTAGAACGGCATTCTGTTCAGGGGCAGAGAGAGAATAGCCGTTGGGGGACCAAGGGGTATAAATACCCCCAAACCAGAACAGTAACGGCTATATTCCAGAGTTCGGAACCTCCGAGAAAAGTCTCGAAACTTCCGACCTTTGAAATCTCTGCTGACTGTAGCCCGTACAATCGGAACCTTTGAGAAAAAACTCGGAACCTCCAAACAACAAACAACAGGAGCAAAACAGCAGCAGATCTCTTCCCTTTGGGTGAGGGTTAGGGTTTAAGAAAGATAGACTATGAGCACTTGAAACCACCCTATACTCAAATTCAAAAGATAAAATAAATAAACTTCTCCAAAGAGCAAAAGTATCCTTCTTCATGCAGTTGAGGGGTCTCCATTCTTTCTTTTGCACGTATAAAATAACTTTATGCTGCACAACAGTCTCAAAAGCTCATTAGCTCTTTAATTGTGTGGTCAACATCACCAAAACCCTCATAGGGCTTGATTGCACTTACAATCTCCCCCTTTTTGGTAAATGTTGACAACCCAATTAAAGTTTACAATTTAATTTAAAAGATTGAGCTTTTGATGATTTGAGTACAAGTCTCCCCCTCAATGTATGCATGTACCTTTTGAATAGGATAATATGTCTCAACTGACATTTAATTTGCATACATTGTGAGTAAGGTGACAAGATAATTATACTCAAACCATCGAGGGGTGCAAAAGAAGTGTAATAGATAATACGTGATGCATATGACATGTGAAAAGAATCAGAGAGTTATCTGTTAGTAGAGTTCGGAACTTCCGAGAAAGTTTCCGGAACCTCCAGGAGTTGGAGCCTCCGGAAAAATTCTCAGAACCTCTGAGGTCTGCAACAGATATTCCAACAAACAACCATACACACGCAATGCAACAATATGACCAGAAATAGCAGCTAGATAAAGATAAAAGCATCCAACACATCTAGCCCTATTACATCCATCACACAAGAGTTTTAAAGTCTTCACATCCCACAGTTTTGACCATGACCAGACCATGCTTGCCAACAGAGGCAAGCTAAAAGCTTTACAGCAGTTCACCAACATTAACCACTAGGAGTTTATGAGAGAATAGTTAGCACTCTCATCTCACCAAAAGAACAGAAGAACAAAAGACTTTTTGTTACCCACTAGCCCCACCACCAGAAGCTCCAGGTCTTCAGATCATCTCAATCTTCATATTTCTCCCCCTTTGTCAACAGTTTAACAAAAAGGAAAGAAAAGAAGAGAGGAAGTTAGAACAAGACCTAGGGAATTTACTTTTCATCACTGGAGTCAGAGGCATCCTCCTCAGCCTCAGGGACAGTGCTGTCAGATCCAAAGGCAGAGCCAGATCCAGAGGATATGTCCACAGGTCTTCTGACAGGTCTTCCAGTAGTGGCCTTCCTTCTTACCCTACCACCAGATGAAGAGCCCATTGCCCTCTTACCAGCAGCTTCCTTCCTGAGTCTGGCCATCTTGGAACTGAGTGGCTCAACATCTTCTTCTTCTTCAGAATGAGCAGCAGGCACATCTTCAGCCATAGGACTAACAGGATCCTTCTCACCTTCATCCTCACTAGTGGTATACTCTGGAAAATCAGGGAGAATGGGTGGAGGATGGAGCATGGCATTGAAAGACAGCCCCTGGTGCTTCAGCAGCCTGTTCATGTCCTCCCTGAGCTCAAACAGCTGAGTTGTTGTCCAGTTGCAAAACCTCCAGGTGTCCCTCACCATGCCCCTAAGCTTATGCAGTCCAGTGGGAATGGGTGCCTTGCTGGGTCCTTCTTCAGTCTTATGCTGCTTGGAACTGGTCCTCTTCAGGATGTGCTCCTCAACCACTTGTTGCTTTTTCTGATGCTGCCACTTCTTGACTTGATAGGATGCATGCTCTACATCTTTCTTGAAGCTGATGCCGGAGACCATCTCTATCATATACATGATGTAAGGAGCATAAGGCAGGTTGCACTTGCCACTTTCAGTCACTTCCACCAAGTTAAACCAAATGAATCTGCTGACTGAAAAGGGCTGGGCTCCTGGCAGCAGCCTAGCTAACAGATTTGGTGCAAATCTTCTGGGGCTGGTTGAGTCACTTCCCCCTTTAGGGTAGATGGTTTCTCTGAACATGTTGTTGAGCACATAATAAACAGACTTCAAGGCAGTGGTGGAGCCATCTGCCAGCTCATCATACTCATAGGCAGCAGCAATCTTGCTGTGGTTCATATGAGCCTCAAAGTGTATAACATCAGCCTCCCTGTCATCATTGCTGAAACCAAACAGCCTAGCAAAGGTGATGAAGTCTATCTTGTAGTGCACTCCTTCAGTCATCCAGTGAATGGTCTCTTTGCTGTCCTCATGAAATAAAGTGGCATGAAACTGAGCCAGGACTTCAATGTTCCTGTCATACTTGAAGCTCATTATATCTCTCATCTTGTACTTGTCCACCAGCTCAAGCACATCTTCCTTCACTGGTTCTTCTGCTGCCTCCAGATGGGTAAAATCAATCCGTTTCATCTTGATCAACTTCATCTTAGTGTTCAAGACTGTCTCATATAACTTGAAGTGAAACACAGACCAAAACCTATAATCTATAGCTGCCATCTTGGGATTCACATATGGGTTCTCTTCTTTGGCCTTTTTGACTAGGAAACCTGCCCCATCATAGTTGGTGTGCTCAATGTAAACTGAATTATCATACTTGGTTGGAGGGTGTCTTTTGAGCAGCACCTTGTGATACTTCAAGTATGTGGAGTCAATCTCCCCAAGAAGCATATCATCTTCAACCTCAATGGGGATGGTCTTCCATTCTGCACCCCCATTATCCTCTACATGAGCTGCAGAGCCTGATCCTCTACCTCCTGACAAGCTGCCCCCTTTTCCTTTTTTGGGGGTTGCTTTCCCCCTGCTGCCACTGCCAATCATAGCTTCCTTTGCTGCAATCTTAAAAGCCCTTTCACCAGCAGGAGTCTCAAAGGGTAGCCTCTGCCTCTTGGCATAGGTTTTATCACCAGGAGTACCAGACATCTGCCAGGAAGAATCATAGGTAGCAGATAAGGATTGGATCAACATAGATAAAGACTGAGGATCACAGATAGACATGAAGTTCAATTGATTAAGTTTTAGTGGAATTTTGAATCACAGACTGTCACTTGTTAGTACATACTTCGGAACCTCCAAGGATTTCTCGGAACCTCCGAAGTCTGGGTACTGACAGAGGACAGTTTGTTTATTCAACTTTCAACCGAATCTTAACCAAAGGAAGCAAATACGATGAGATTTAACTAAGACAGATATGAGATAAGGTGTTTGCAAGTGAAATAAAAACTCAGTGGAACTTTGAATCGAAGTCAGCCTACAGTAGGTTATAGAGTTCGGAACCTCCGAGAAATTTCTCGGTACCTCCGAGACTCTTTGAACCTTACTGCATTCTGAACTTTGATTCAACTTTCAACTGAATCTTAATCTATACATGCATCACAACATCCAGAGCATGGCACAGGAAGACCATCCACGACCGCAAGACTTAGAACCTTAGGATTAGATGAATCTAGGAATTAGGGTTAGGGTTTTTATCTTGATTTACATTGAATGGGGAAGAAGATGATTGAAGTCGACAATCTTGAGATGCGTTTACACCAGGGGACGTAGCCCAGAGGCCCCCTCCAGATCAGAGATCTGGTGGCGCTGAAGAGGAGCAACTCACCGGAATAAATCCAACGGTGCAATGTTGTTCCTCTTCTGCTTCTCAGAGATCGACGAGAAAGAGGAGTAGAGGCGCAGATCAAGGCTTCCTTCTTCTTCTCCGCACTAGATCCGAGCGGATCTAGATCAACTCTGTGAGCAGTTTCCTCCTTCCTCTTCAACTGCGCCCCACCGACGACGAGGGATGTCCGGCCTCGCACGTGCGACACACGAGGAGCACGGTCACCGGCGGTGAGGGAAGCGACAGCGGTGGCGCGGTGGTGGAGAAAGGGAGTGCGTTGCGGTCGCCGTCGGGAGAGAGAGGGAGAGAGAGAGGCGCGGTAAAAGTGGATCTGAGAGATTGACCGCGCGGTGAAAGGAGATCGATGGGTTAACCCTAGGTGAAAGAATATTCCTCGAAAGATGTTGGATCCTCTTTAACTGCTCTTTGGTCGAGACTAAACGCTGAGACTGTAAAGATTGGAAGTTTCGATAATTTTCTCAGAGCTTCCGAGGCTCGGAGCCTCCAAAGATTTTCTCGGAGCTTCCGAAACTTGAATTCCAGAGACAGTTAACTTTCACTCCTTTTGAGATTTTTAACTTTTTATCAACTGAGATCCTTAGGTCATGGTATACTTGACTTAAGTGGCTAGAAAACAAGCAATCACACATTCAACTATAGCCACTTAAGACAAGTTAGGGATATGAAAGTAGATTTTGAAATACTTCTTAAGATAAGGTTTTCACAAACACTTTTTCAAACAAATTTTCAGAGAATATCTACAGTTTGAAGCAAACAATCATGGCATGCTAGAGATCAAATCACGCAACGAGAATCAAGAATATTTAGTTCATTCCTTAAACTACAAAACCTTGGCTCATCGAGAGGTTTAGTGAAGATATCGGCTAGTTGTTTGTCGGTGCTCACATGACTTAAAACGATATCTCCTTTGGCTTCGTGGTCTCTCAAGAAGTGATGACAGATGTCTATATGTTTTGTGCAAGAATGGCTTACGGGGTTGTTTGCAAGCTTTATGGCACTTTCATTGTCACACAAAAGTGGGATATGGGAAAAGTGACATCCGTAATCTTTTAAGGTTTGCTTCATCCAAAGTAGTTGAGCACAACATGCGCCGGCTGCAACATACTCGGCCTCGGCGGTGGAAAGGGCTACTGAGTTTTGCTTTTTAGAACTCCAAGACACTAGGGACCTACCAAGGAATTAACATGTCCCTGATGTACTCTTTCTATCTTCCTTGCAACCGGCATAATCGGAATCCGAATAGCCAAGTAGATCGAAAGTGGAGCCCTTAGGATACCACAAGCCAAGGTTAGGGGTATGCACTAGATATCTCAAGATTCTCTTTATGGCCATGAGATGGCACTCTTTTGGGTTAGCTTGAAATCTAGCACACATGCACACACTAAGCATAATATCCGGCCTAGATGCACATAAGTAAAGAAGAGAGCCGATCACGGAGCGATATACCTTTTGGTCCACGAATTTCCCTTCTTCATTGAGGTCCATGGGTCCATTAGTAGGCATTGGAGTCTTGATGGGCTTTGCTTTGTCCATATCAAACTTCTTTAGCATATCCCTTGTATACTTGGTTTGACATATGAACGTCCCTTCTTTTGCTTTTTTGATTTGAAATCCGAGAAAGAACTTGAGCTCACCCATCATGGACATTTCAAACCTCTTTGTCATTACCCTACTAAACTCTTCACAAAAAGTTTCATTAGTACTACCAAATATTATGTCATCGACATATATTTGGCACACAAAGATATGACCATCAACTTTTCTAGTAAAGAGAGTAGCATCGGCTTTGCTTATCTCAAAGCCTTGCTTGAGCAAGAAATCCTTAAGGCATTCATACCATGCTTTTGGTGCTTGCTTTAGCCCATAGAGCGCCTTATAGAGTTTGTAGACATGATTAGGACGCTTGGGATCTTCAAAGCCCGGTGGTTGCTTAACATATACTTCTTCGGAGAGTGGTCCATTGAGAAATTGAGGACCACGTGTGGTTTGAGGACCGGTGGATCGTCGCTTCCTTGTGTGATGAGTGGTTGACAACGTTGTGTGGACTGATTCTTGGCTAAGTACTGCAGGTGCAGGTTGAGGCTTGACTTGTGTTGGTGCAGGTGAAGAACAAGCGTGAAAGATCGTTGCCGGTGAGGCCTCTAGGTGTGGAGAAGACAAGTAGCCTTCGTTCGAGGGACCCGGTGGCCAGCGGGGTCAAGTGCGGGCCGCATGGTGGCATGAACAACAAGATGAAGTCGTGGACCATTTCTTGGTAGAGCCTCAAAACCAAGGTCGAGCCGGGACTACGTGGGAGCCGAGTCATGAGTGGAGATTGGTGGAGGCTACACCGAGTTCGCGGGGTTTGCAGTGGTTCACCAGAAAACCACTTGGTTACTTGGTTGAGCCACAAAACCGAGGTCGAAGACTCCACGAGGAGGTGCGGCCACCCAGGCCGGTTCAACCGCCCAGGAGGGGCGGTCAGACCACCTGGGCCGGTCAGATCGCCCGAGCCGGTCTAACCGCCCAGGGGGGCGGTCTGACCGCCCTGGTCGCTGGCACCGAGATGCTTCGAAGCGGAGGACACGTGTCGGGATCGCAAGGCTTGCGTCGAGGCTAAGCAGGTTGCGGTCGCCGGGCATCCGTCCGATGAAGAAAATCTGAAGACTTCCAAATTCGCCCTTGAGGGGCTTACATCCCTAGTGTTAAGTAAGGGTAGTTTAGTCTTTTGGGTGCCTCCATATATACTCATTGAGTGGATGGATGGCAGCCAACTCTTGGAACTCTAGCTCATTTGTTTTCCATTTTCATTCTCCTTTTTCCTAGTTTTTCCTAGGACTAGCTTGAGAACTTCATGTGAGATCTAGAGAGAGGGATGGATGTTTGGGTGGCAAGCTAGACCTTGTACGAACCTTCATGGTATGTATAGATGGTTCGGCGTTGTTCCTCAAGGTGGTTTTCCCGTCCTTCTTTGTGTTGATTTTCGGAGCTCTTTGTTGGCGGTGTTTTGAGGATGATTTCTTGGGGTATTTGTTGGGTGTCACGTATGAGGATCTTGTGCCTCTTTGGTTGGTGACTTTGCCCCCAAACCTCTCTTGAATCGGACTCGATTTGGTGGTTTCTCGAGTTGGGCGAGTTCTTGACCTAGAAAAGCGATTTCTTCGATTCTTCTTGATTGTGAGTGTTTTGGGTCGATTCCTTTGAGGTGGAGGGTGCCCAGGAGGTAACCCAGCTATTCCCGAAGTTTTGCTGCAATCTGTGGAGTGATTCGGGAGATCGGGCGCGAGGAAGTTGAGGTTTGACCCACGGGTTCATTTTCTGGAAGGGGCGGTCTAACCGCCGGGAGGGGGCGGTCTAACCACCCTGGGATTTCCAGGTCAAAGTTTTGTTTCGCCGGATTTTCCTCTGTGAGTTTGTTCGCCTTGATCAGAGGAGCGTCTAGGTGAAATTTCAAGTTGTTCTCGTGCCGTTTGCTAGGTGTTCTTGGTTGAAGTTCGTTGCTGGGTACAGGAAGTTAGACCGCCCCTGGTAGCCGGTCTAACCGCCCCTAGGCCCTTGGGTGAAGTTTTGGTTTTCGCCAAGATTTTCTGGTAGCTAGTATGGCCCTAATCAGAGATCTCTGTTGGTGAAACCGTGGTGTGTTTTGGTGCTCGGAAGAGGTGTTTCGGAGGATTTCTTGGTTGCCTGGTGGAGGCGGTCTAACCGCCCCCAATACCCGGTCTAACTGCCCCCTCTGGACAGCCGGCTTTCGAGTTGTTTCCGCTGTCGTGGGTGCGTGTGTGTTGAGGTTACTGGTAGTGTTTATTCCTAGGACAAGTAACACTCCAGTGGCTACGTGGTTTTGGCAAACGGAAGGTAGAAGTGCGGAGCGTGTGATTTTGGGGGTCCGACCGAGCGAGTTCATCTTGTCAGAGTTTCAATATCTTTCGAGAATAGTTTTTATCGGCTCCCATTCACTCCCCCCTCTCTGGCCGCCTAATCGGTCCTTCAATTTGTATCAGAGCCGGTTCGGGTCTTTGTTGACTCTAACCAGTCTAAGATCCAAGGATGGAGTACCAGGAATGGGGTTCGGGTCCTCCACACTTCGATGGCATGAACTACCAGATGTGGAGTAAGCTGATGGGTGCGTTCCTCCGCGGAAAGGGTCAGATCCTTTTGGATGTCACGGTGGACACAGGCTATGTCCAGCCGATGGACTTCCTCGCTCCAGGATCGAGGGACAGGTTCGACACCAACAATAAGGCGGCCGATTACTTGTTTCGTGCTTTGTGTCAGCCTGAGTTCGATCGGGTGCACACCGAGCACTTGGCTTGTAGAATTTGGACGGTGCTGAAGGAGGCTCATGTTGGGAATGCCCAGGTTCAGGCACGGATGTATGCGACCTACCAGAGAGAGTACGAGAACTTCACTCATCTCCCCGGTGAGTCCATCGATGCCTTGTTTCAGAGGTTCACGGTGGTTGTGAACAACATGAGGGCCAATGTGGACGTGCTCCCGTACGATGATCATGATAGAGCTGTCAAGCTCTTACACTCTTTGGATCGTACAATATGGGGCGGAAAGTTCGAGGCCATTGTGGAGTCGGAGAAGTATGACACTCTGACGGTGAACGAGCTGTTCTCGAAGCTCAAGTTGGCTGAGGTGGACAGGGGCATGATTGCCAAGCTTGAGGGTCCAACTGATTCCCATAGTCTTGCCCTCGTTGGTGGTTCGAACGGAAAGGCTAACACTAACCCATCCAACAGGATGTTCTCTTTGTCCTCTTTGATGTCTATGCCAGATGAGGAGTTCGATGTGCTTGGAGAGGATGAGTTGGCGCTCCTGACGAGGCGGTACGAGAGGCTGCACGAGAACCAAGTGAACATGAGGAGGAACACGAGGACATGCTTCCAGTGCGGCAAGCCAGGACACTTCGTCGCTGACTGCCCGGAGAAGGTCGAGAACAAGGACGGCTACAAGCACAAGCCGAGGAACGATGGCAAGTACCGGTCGAGGCGCGACCACAAGAGCAAGTACAAGAACAAGCACAAGGACGAGCGATGATCGAGGAAGGAGAGCCGAGGCAAGGCCCGAGCGATGGTTGGTGCGAGCGACGTCGACTTCAGTTTTGTGTACTCCACCTCGTGCTCGAGTTGCAGTGAAGACGAAGGTGATCGTCGCAAGGGCTAGAAGGCATCCAAGAACCTGAGCGGGCTGAGCTGCTTCGCTAGAGACGGCTTTTGCACCATGGCGCTGAGCTCCGGTAGCAAGAAGAGCACATAGAGCGACTCGAACTCTGAGTCCGACGACGAGGTGCGTGATGAACTTCCCTTCTTGCGCCAGGAGAATGAAAGACTTGGTAATTTGCTTGATAATCGTGATGACATGCTTAGAGAGGCAAAGAAAATGAGAAAAGAGCTTAGGGCCTCACTCGAGGATGCTAGGACTTGAGTGGCTGAGCTAGAAACACAGGTGCTTGATAGCAAGCTTGAGATTGATTCCCTTAAGGCTAGCCCTTTTGTTTCGGATGATGTTGATTGTGCTGATTGCTCCATCTTTCTTGCTGATCTTGCTTTGTTCAAGGAAAAGCATGCCTCCTAGTGTGAGGAACTAGATGTGCTTAGGGTTGAAGTGGCTGAGCTTAAATCTAGATCTGCTTTGCTAGGTGCTTGCACTTCTAGCCCTGTTTTGCATGCTAAGATTGATGAGATGCATGCTTACACTAGTTCTCTTGAGGCTAAATTGAAGGAACCCATGCCTACATCATGCTCTACCTGTGAAATGCATGCTTTGAAAAATTTGGAACTTGCACATTATGTTGATCGTTTGCAGGATGAGAATGATGAGCTGAGAAAGTTGATGGGTTGGTTGTCTGGTCATGAGCCTCAGTTGAGGATGATGATCGAGGCATTTAAGAGGCAGGATGGTGAGGGACTCGGGGCAAACAAGGTTGGTGAGGAAAGTGGAGAGAATATCCCAGAGCCACCAAAAACCCACCACAAAAATGATTTATCCCCAAAACCTAACCATCTTAGGAACCGACTAGACACAACCCCAGCTCCACCCGTGTTTCCTACACCCACAAATGATCTCCAAAAGCCTATCAAGTTTGTGAGCACTTTCGAAAAAGTGTTATTTTGGAATGAGAGTGAGAAGGCTAGTGAGGAGAAACCGGTGGAGAGGTTGAGTGGGGAGAAACCAAGGGAGCAGCCCCAATCCAAGCCTAAACCTAAACTTGTGTGGTTCCATTGTGGCTATTGTGGGAAAGAGGGTCACAAGGATGAGTTTTGCTTCAAGAGGAAGCGGGAAGAGAGGGTGGCAAAGGAGTGGGCGAACAAGGATAGGTACAACCCTTCCCATGGTGTACCTAAGCCTCGTATGCCACTACACAGGGGTAAAGCTGTGGTGAGAAGTGTTCCGGCATGGGGAGACGGGAGTTCCCGCAGTCGCGGAGCTATTCTGGAGAGGGCGGTCAGACCGGCCTGGCTAGGCGGTCAGACCGGCCCTGCCCAGAGGTGGGCGGTTAGACCGGCCTGGCTAGACGGTTCAACCGCCCCCCCAGATTTCCGGGCGGAATGGTTTTCGAGGTGGTGAGTCGAGAGGTTTCAGTTCTAGAGATAGTGGTGCTGGTGGTTTGTCTGGAGAGTTAGCAGGTGGTCAGTTTGCTAGGCATTCTCCCCCTCGAGTTCATACGGGGATGGGAGGACTCGTAGCTTTGAGAAGGAGAGGAGGGACGGTCCACAGGTCGTCTTTTGTGGCTTTGGTCGTCCTCCAGGCAGCGAGGGGTGGTTTCCTCGGAGTGGTTTCCGAGGTTGTGTTCGTGGTGGTAGTTTTGGTAGGAGAGATGCCTTGATGTGTGCTAACCCTACTTTCGAGCAAATGGCTCGGCACTGGTTTTACTCTTTTGGTACTAACCCCAGTGCTGAGTCGTTTGTTCGCTCACGTGCTCGTTTTTGAATTTCAGGTGGGAGACTTGAAGAACATTTGGTTGATTGACTTCGGTTGCTCGAGGCATATGACTGGAGACCGGGGTGGTTCTCAAGTCTCATCCCGGTGGTGACAAAGAAGTACATCACTTTTGGGGACAATGGGCGTGGGCGTGTGGTTTCAGAAGGTGAGATTAGGGTGAGTGACAAGATCACTCTGAGGCGTGTTGCTCTTGCTCAATCGCTGGGGTACAATTTTCTTTCTGTGTCCCAGTTGTTGGATGAGGGTTTTGAGGTGTGGTTTAGACCCGGTGGTTCTCGGATTTTAGACTCTCGGGGGGAACTTGTTTGTATGGTCGTTCCCGAGGGTCAGGTGTTTCGTGCTGATTTTTCTCAGTCTTCAGGTGTGGAGCGTTATTTCTTGGCTGGTTCTTCGAGTGAGTTGTGGAAGTGGCATAGGAAGTTGGGTCACTTGAGCTTTGACTTTTTGTCTCGCTTGAGTAAACTCAATTTGGTCCAAGGATTGCCATGGTCGAGGCTTGAGAAAGAGTTGGTTTGTGCACCGTGTAGGCATGCCAAGATGGTAGCCTCTTCTCACCCGCCTCTCACCGCTGTGATGCCTGAATGTCCATGCGAGCTGCTCCATATGGACCTTGTTGGCCCAACTCGTGTGCGATCTGCGGGTGGGAAGTGGTATGTCCTTGTTGTGGTGGACGGCTATTCTCGGTATGCGTGGGTGTTCTTTCTCGAGGATAAGGGGGAGACGTTTGGTTTTGTTCGAGATCTAGTCTTAAGGTTGAGGAACGAGAGGCACGGAGATGCCATACGAGCTATCCGCAGTGATAATGGCTCGGAATTCAGAAACTCTCGTTTGGAAACCTTTTGCCATGACTTGGATCTTGAGCACCAGTTTTCGAGTCTGTATACGCCTCCCCAGAATGGTGTTGTGGAAAGGAAGAACAGGACCTTGTGTGAGATGGCTCGGACGATGCTTGATGAGCATAGGACTCCGAGGAGGTATTGGGCTGAGGCGGTGAATACCGCGTGCTATGTGTCAAACAAGATCTACCTTAGAGTGCACAAGAAGAAAACATGCTATGAGTTGATGCATGGTCGCACACCCAAGGTGAGTCACTTCCATGTCTTTGGTTGCAAGTGTTTCATCCTAAAGAAAGGCAGGAGTTGGATAAGTTTGAGGCTAGGTCTGTCAATGGTATTTTCTTTGGTTATGCATCTCATTTTAGAGCATATCGTGTGCTCAATCTTGAATCTAACCAAATCGTGGAGACTTGCGAGGTAACCTTCGATGAGACAGAGCCACGTAGTCAGCTTGTCTTTGAGTGTGCAGGTGATGATGAGCTTGGCGAGGAGATCTTTCAGGAGGAGGAGCATGAACATGGAGACGATGAAGATGGTGGTGCGATGCCCCCGGCTAAACAATTACCCACTACGTCGACTACGGTAGTGGACGGACCCTCTACTACACCTACGACGACAAATCAAGAACGAGGAGAAGCTGATGTTGAGGGGGAGGTAGCTTCGAGGCGAGAACCTCCCCGGCGAGTACAAGTGGATCACCCAGCTTCGAGGATCATCGGCAACATGAATGAACGCACTACACGGTCGAGGGTTCGAAACAATTTTCATTTCACTCATGCTGCATTTGTTGCTACTTTTGAGCCCAAAGACATTGGACGCGCACTATCTGATCACAATTGGGTTAATTCGATGCATGAGGAGTTGGAGAACTTTGAGAGGAATCAGGTTTGGGAGTTGGTTGACCCTGCCCCAGGGTGTAAGCCGATTGGTACAAAGTGGGTGTGGAAGAACAAAGAGGGAGAGAAAGGTGAGGTTGTGAGGAACAAGTCGAGGCTTGTTGCTCAAGGGTTCAGTCAGAAGGAGGGGATTGACTACGAGGAGACCTTTGCTCCCGTAGCCCGTTTGGAGGTGATTAGGATCCTTCTAGCCCTTTCTGTGGCTAAATGGTTCAAGTTGCACCAAATGGATGTGAAGAGTGCTTTTCTGAATGGTGTGTTGGAGCAAGAAGTGTATGTGAGGCAACCTCTGGGGTTTGAGAGTGAGAAGTACCCCCACCGGGTCTACAAGTTGAGGAAGGCGTTGTATGGGTTGAAGCAGACGCCTAGAGCTTTGTGTGGTAGGTTGAGGGGGTTCTTGTTTGAGAGAGGTTTTGAGATGGGGAAGGTCGATCAGACCTTGTTTTTGCTGAGGCAGGGCAGAGATATCCTGATTGTGCAGGTGTACGTGGATGATATTGTCTTTGGTGGCTCGTCTAACTCTCTTATTGCAAGGTTTGCAGAGGATATGAGTAGGGAATTTGAGATGAGCATGATGGGTGAATTGCAGTTTTTCCTCGGGCTACAAATCAAACAATCAAAGGAAGGAACATTTGTGCACCAAGCTAAGTAGACATTGTGCGGAAGTTCAAGATGGAGGATTCCAAGGCTATGACGACGCCGATGAGTACGACTACAGCTCTTGATGCGGACGAGGAAGGTGAACACGTGGACCAGAAGGAGTACCGGAGCATGATCGGGTCACTCCTCTGCTTGACGGCGACGAGGCCGGACATCCAGTTCTCGGTATGTCTGTGCGCTCATTTTTAAGCGTCTCCGAGGACTTCGCATCGGCAAGCGGTGAAGCGAATTTTCAGGTACTTGCGTGACACTCCCGACTTCGGCCTTTGGTACTCTGCGTCCTCTTCTTTGGCGCTTCATGGTTTTTCAGACGCGGATTTTGCCAGGTGTCGGTTGGATAGGAAGTCCACTTCTGAGACTTGCCAGGTTTTGGGTTCTTCATTGGTGTCTTGGTCTTCTCGCAAACAATCGAGTGTTGCTCAATCCACTACCGAGGCAGAGTATGTTGCCGCTGCTAGTTGTTGCTCTCAGCTCCTTTGGATTTCATACACCATGAGTGACTTTGGTGAGGAGTATACCCATGTCCCACTCAATGTGATAGCACCAGTGCCATAAGCGTTGCAAAGAACCCAGTGCTCCATTCCAAAACCAAGCACATAGAAGTGAGGTATCATTTTTTGAGAGACAACGTAGAGAAAGGAAAGATAGCTTTGATCCATGTACCCACACATGACCAACTAGCCGATATTTTCACCAAACCCCTAGATCAAGCAACTTTCACTCGTTTGCGGGGGGAACTTGGTGTGTGTTTGATTTCTTGAGTTGGGTGTGTGGGAGCTCCTTTGTAGCATATGTATAGCTTTCCTTTGTGCATTTCTTGCATCTGGCATGGCGTATGTAACATGATGTATAAGCATCCTTGTATCTTAGATCGCATGCATTTTGTATCATATGCATTAGATAGGAAAAGCTTCTCCTATATACATTGTTCACCATGGGTTGCTATATTTGTCTTTGTGAGGTTGTTTGGTATGCTATGGTTAGTTTGGCTTAGCTCTTGATGATCTTGATGAATAATCCATGGTTGATGGCTATGTTTTTTGAAAAATGTCACATGGATGCTCTCTGATGTGTAAATGCCTTTATATGATCTTGACATGTTTTAGTGGCTTTGCTATGCTTAATTTGTTCTTGGATATCTAGTTTATTGATCATATGGGGCCAAGGCTCATTTGCCATCATGAATGTTTAGCCCTCTTGCTTCATATTGTGGAGGGGCATAAGTTCCTTTTTGTCGAAAAGACATTTCATGTACCATATATGAATCTGAAAATGAAATGTTAAATGCTTGGAAAATATGCTCCCATGTCATATGTGCTGAATTTAATTTGCTTTGGGTGCTAAACCGTTGCATGATGCCTACCAATGAGAAGTCTCATACATAGAAGTAGGCACATGGCTCGGTGGCTTTGACATGACATGAGGTGCTTGTGGGTGTTTGTGATGGTCTTATGATTAGAATGGCTGTCCTAGCATGAAGTTTGTATGGCTTTGCCATTTCGACATGTTTTGCTCATGTTTAGGTTTTTGCTTATGAGAGAGTAAATTTTTGCAAAATTACTCAAATCTTTTTTAGCATTGTCCAATGGTTGTGAAACTTGGTGATCATGTAGTTAAGGTCATTACGAACCTGTAGAGTATCTAACTTGCTCATTTGGACTTGTGTAGCCTCTTGTGATGAATTTTGTATATTTGAGAAGCTATATGTTGAAACTTTTCGCATTCTGCCTTGATTCATGCATTGCCAACAAGGGGGAGAAGTTTGTGCATGCGTTGGGCACCTGGGAGTCTTTGGAAGGTGTTCCAATTGGTTCGGGCAAATTTTGAGCAGTTTGGTGCAGGGCCGGTCTCTTGGGGCATTCTAACCGCCCCCAGGCGGTCAGATCAGGTGCGGGCGGTCTAACCGCCCTGTGCAGGCGGTCTAACCGCCCCTGTGCTTTGTGAGTAGTTTTGCTCTTTGCTGCATTCCCGTGTTGTATTTGCTGCATTGGTTCAGGGGGAGTGTGCTTTGGTTCAGGGGGAGCTCTTTGTGTTGTTCGAGCTTTGGTTCGAGGCTTTGCGCTCTTTGGTTGAGCATGGTTTTGTCTCGGATGTGTCGAGCTGTTGCCCTTGCCTAAGGGGTCCGAGACTT
Source organism: Cenchrus americanus (assembly GCA_947561735.1). NCBI lineage: Eukaryota > Viridiplantae > Streptophyta > Magnoliopsida > Poales > Poaceae > Cenchrus > Cenchrus americanus. Next base: position 30,047,673 of record OX387244.1, on the reverse strand, counting down.
GTCTTCTTCAAGTGATCTTGATCTTTGCCTTTCTTTGGCTTTCGATCGCTTGTTGAGTGTTCTTTTTATTTGTTTCTTTTTCTTTTTATTTTCTCTTGTGTTACTTCATGTGGGTGTTGTCAATGCACTCATCAAGGGGGAGATTGAGGACCATGTGTGGTTCGAGGACCGGTGGATGGTCGCTTCCTTGTGTGATGAGTGATTGACAACATTGTGTGGACTGATTCTTGGCTAAGTATTGCAGTAGGTTGCGGCTTGACTCGTGTTCGTGCAGGTGAAGAACAAGCGTGAAAGGTCGTTGCCGGTGAGGCCTCCAGGTGTGGAGAAGACAAGTAGGCTTCGTTCGAGGGACCCGGTGGCCAGTGGGGTCAAGTGCGGGCCGCATGGTGGCATGAACAACAAGATGAAGTCGTGGACGGTTTCTTGGTAGAGCCTCAAAACCAAGGTCGAGCCGGGACTACGTGGGAGCCGAGTCATGAGTGGAGATTGGCGGAGGCTACACCGAGTTCGTGGGGTTTGCAGTGGTTCACCAGAAAACCACTGGGTTACTCGGTTGAGCCACAAAACCGAGGCCGAAGACTCGACGAGGAGGTGTGGCCACCCAGGCCGGTTCAACCGCCGAGGAGGGTGGTCAGACCGCCTGGGCCGGTCAGATCGTCCGGGCCGGTCTAACCGCCCAGGGGGGGCGGCCTGACCGCCATGTTCGCTGGCGCCGAGATGCTTCGAAGCGGAGGACACGTGTCGGGATCGCAAGGCTTGCTTCGAGGCTAAGCAGGTTGCGGTCACCGGGCATCAGTCCGATAAAGAAAATCTGAAGACTTCCAAATTCGCCCTTGAGGGGCTTGTATCCCTAGTGTTAAGTAAGGGTAGTTTAGTCTTTTGGGTGCCTCTATATATACTCATTGAGTGGATGGATGGCAGCCAATTCTTGGAGCCCTAGCTCATTTGTTTTTCCATTTTCGTTCTCCTTTTTCCCTAGTTTTTCCTAGGACTAGCTTGAGAGCTTCATGTGAGATCTAGAGAGATGGCTGGATGTTTGGGTGGCAAGCTAGACCTTGTAACCTTCATGGTATGTATAGATGGTTCGGCGTTGTTCCTCAAGGTGGTTATCCCGTCCTTCTTTGTGTTGATTTTCGGAGCTCTTTGTAGGCGGTGTTTTGAGGACGATTTCTTGTGGTCTTTGGTGGGTGTCACGTATGAGGATCTTGTGCCTCTTTGGTTGGTGACTTTCCCCCAAACCTCTCTTGAATCGGACTCGATTAGGTGGTTTTTCGAGTTGGGAGAGTTCTTGACCTAGAGAAGCGATTTCTTCGATTCCTCTTGATTGTGAGCGTTCCGGGTCGATTCCTTTGAGGTAGAGGGTGCCCAGGGGTAACCCAGCTATTCCCCGAAGTTTTACTGCAATCCGTGGAGTGATTCGGGAGATCAGGCGCGAGGAAGTTGAGGTTTGACCCGCGGGTTCGTTTTCTGGAAGGGGCGGTCAAACCGCCCTGGGCTTTCCAGGTCAAAGTTTTGTTTCGCCGGATTTTCCTCTGTGAGTTTGTTCGCCTTGATCAGAGGAGTGTCTATGTGAAATTTTGGGTCGTTCTCGTACCGTTTGCTAGGTGTTCTTGCTTGAAGTTCGTTGCTGGGTACAGGAGGTTAGACCGCCCCTGGTAGCCGGTCTAACCGCCCCTAGGCCCCTGTGTGAAGTTTTGGTTTTCGCCAAGATTTTCTGGTAGCTAGCATGGTCCTGACCAGAGGTCTCTGTTGGTGAAACTGTGGTGTGTTTTGGTGCTCGAAAGAGGTGTTTCGGAGGATTTCTTGGTTGCCTGGTGGAGGCGGTCTAACAGCCCCCTATACACGGTCTAACCGCCCCCTCTGGACAGCTGGCTTTCGAGTTGTTTCCTCTGTCGTGGGTGTGTGTGTGTTGAGGTTGCTGGTGTTTTTAGACCGGCAAACCTACCAAGGGGGTACCTGAGGTAGTAGATTGTGCGGTGAGGATCGTGATTGGGAGACCGAGAACTCGAATGTATGCGGAAGGACACGGGACACAAGATTTATACAGGTTCCGACAGCCAAGGTGGCGAGCCCTACGTCCTGTTTGGGGGATCAAGTATGGCGCCCTGCGCTTGGTGTTAGGTTTAGATCAGGTGCCCGGCTAGGTACCCGGCCCTCCTTTATATAGTCCAGGGGGCGGGTTCCTAGTCGGTTATAAGGCAGGAGTCCTAGTAAGATTACACGGAACAAGTCCTAGTAGGATTACAAGGGAATTCTAATAGGAGTCCGTCTTCTTCCTTCCTTGCATGAGTACCCGGGGTCCATGCCCGACAAGCCTGCCGAGCACGTTGGAGTCGAGAGTAGTAGTTCGAGTAGTCTTGAAGCCTCTTCGAGTAGTTCTTGAGAATCCTCGAGTACTGCTTGGAGAAGTCTTCAATAGTACTTGAACAGCCACGAGGCTGGAAGGTGGTCCGGCTCATAAGTCTTGAAGTCGAGATTATATGGAAGTGCGATTGCAAAATCGCACTCCATATGGAGTAGCCCCCGAGCCTTAGGTTGAGTTGCAGACTCTAGCTGAGGGTAAATCTTGATTCCAAATCTTTCGTCTTGAAAAATTTGAATGATGGGTGTAGCATAGCAGCCCCCGAGCCTTGAAATGATTAGGTAATCAATCCAAGGGTCTTCAGTGTTCACGAAAGCCATCACCCGAGTACTCTTGTAGTGTGTAGCCCCCAAGATAAGAGAGCCGTATGAGCCACGTCGAGTAGTTAATGGTGCAGAGCCCCCGAGCTTGAGAGCGAGCGAAGCATGCTGAAGTTATCCTCGAGTAGTATGTTGAGTGCAGCCCCCGAGCTGGAGAGATTCTGAGTAGTAATTTGGCGTCGAGTCGCGGAGCATGAGAAGTAGTCGTGCCGTCAGAGCGGACTTTAGATGCGACCAAAGTCGACTTTAGATGCCGGCAGAGTGGACTTCAGAATGCGACATGAAAACCGAAGTCGACTTTGTGCTGCACGGAGCGGACTTTGAGATGTGACTTGAAAACCGAAGTCGACTTTAGTTGCCGCGCGAAGCGGACTTTGATATGCGACTTTAGAAGTCGACTTTAGGATGCCGCACGGAGCGGACTTAAGATGCAAAAAACGAAAAGCACTTTTCGGAAAGCCAAAGCGAATAAAAAATCAGAAAAAATGAGTAGTTTTGCCGCCGGAGCGGGCTTAATATTGCGACCGAAGTCAGCTTGTGCCACCGGAGTGGGCTTGGATGCGACCGTTAGCGTCGACTTGTGCCACCAGAGTGGGCTTAAGTACCTGAGCCATGGATTTCAGACCCAAGGTACAGTTGCCGCCGTAGTGTACTTGAGGGTGCGACCGGAGTCGGCTTGCGTACCTGGGCCATGGATTTCAGACCCAAGGTACGGAGCGCAAGTACATAGGGTACTTGGACCCATGGTACAGAGCGTGAAGACAACGTGCAGCTAGGTTCCATCGTTGCCAGGACCCGAGGGCCGCTTACAGCTAGGTTCCATCGAAGCTTACACACGTAGTATGCCACCGAAGCAGGTGAAGATGCGACCGGAGTCGACTTTAAGTTGCCGCACAGAGTGGACTTTAGAATGCGACTTTAGAAGTCGACATTAGATTGCTGCGTGTAGCCGACTTTAGAAGCTGCCTCCTAGGGATAGCCCCCGAGTTGATGAAGTAGACTCGTGGTGACTTGATTGCTATACCCCAAGAGTAGTCAGCAGAGTGTAGTTCCCGTGAAAACCCGTCGAGAAGCGTACACAAATGAGTAGCCGGCATGTTGTCCTACATGATGAGGAAAACAAGCCAAGAAAAGAGAACAATCATCATTTAAATAAATGACTTAGTTGTTGCCGCCAGTGCGGACTTGTAGATGAAGCCGTGGCGGTCGGCGATGGAGCCGCGACGGTTGTTGCTGAAGTTGACTAGTCAGAGTTGATTCTGACAAGTTCTTGGGGGCGTGACTGCCATTCTTGACTAATTTGGAAAATTAGTCGAGATGAATGGTCGACGCGATGCGACCGGAGGACGATGTCGTGGCGGAGCGCGGCGTACTCGAGGTAGAGCCAGTGTTGCCGCAAGGCAAGTAGTCGCGCCCCACGGCGTGGCTGAAGTAGAGCTAGTGTGGCCGCAAGACGAAGTCGCGGCGCACGGAGTAGTCAACGACGAGACTGCGCGACGCGGAGTAGTCGACGACGAGCGGCGTGACTAGCCACGTGACGAGCCGCGCGACGTGCAGAGGCACCCGGACGCGCGGTGGAGTAGTCGACGACGAGCCTGGGCGAGGCGGAGTAGTCGACGACGAGCCGCGCGACGTGCCAAGGCACCCGAACACGCGGCGAAGGCAAAGTAGTCGACGATGAGCTGCGCGACGTGCCGAGGCACTTGGACGCACGGCGAAGGTGAAGTAGTCGATGACGAGCGGCGCGACGAGCCGCGTGACGAGCCGCGCGACGAGCCGAGGCACCCGGACGCGTGGTGGAGTCGACGACGAACGACACGACGAGCCGCGTGACGAGCCGCGCGACGTGCCAAGGCACCCGGACGCGCGGTGTAGTCGAGGTAGATCGCTACAGCCGGGAAAGTGGAGATGAGTACTGGCAGTGCACGACGAGGTTGACGTAGAGCGCGTGCGGCCGGAGACGAGTAGTCGCAACACACGGCGAGGTCAACGTCGAGCGCGTGCAGCCGGAGACGAGTAGTCACAGCGCATGGCGAGGTTGACGTATAGCGCATGCGGCCGGAAACGACTAGTCGCAGCACACGGCGAGGTCGACGTAGAGCGCGTGCGGCCGGAGACGAGTAGTCGCGGTGCACGACGAGGTTGACGTAGAGCGTGTGCGGCCGGAGACGAGTATTTGTGGCGCACGGCGAGGTTGACATAGAGCGCGTGCGGCCGGAGACGAGTAGTTGCGGCGCACGGCAAGGTTGACGTAGAGCGCGTGCGGCCGGAGATGAGTAGTCACAGCGCACGGCGTAGCTGAAGTAGAGCCAGTGCAACCGACTGACGTAGTTGACACGACCGTAAGCAGTACTCGCATACATCTTCTGTGTGCACCAAGTATTTAACTTGAGGCTTGCTGGTAGCCTTTCGTGTGTGTCAAGCAAATAAATTTGAAGTCTTGTGGGAGCTTGCCATGCGTGTGTGTAGCATAATTCCCACAAATTTGCTTGTTCACGTAGACTACGTAGTACTGAATGTCTCTCGGCGGCGGACAAGCGGAGCCCTGGTCCACTACGGATTGGATGCTCTTCTCCTGATGTTAGCGTGTGTGTAGCCGTGTGGGACACCGCACGCAGCTGGTTGGCAACTTTGGTCTGACAAAGAATTTGAACAACAAGAACTCGGATAGCTGGCAAGATCGAGTAGCTTTGGACTCGAGCGTGATTCGGGAAAGGACTGAGCCGCCGTTATTTCGATTGCCGCGCAAATTGCTGTTGGTAGCAAGTCACGAAAATAACTCGACGAGTTGCCGAGTAAATTGCTCTGTTTCAGAATCAAACTTGACTGGTCCTGCTGATGTGCGCGGAGAGAAACAGATCTGTTTGGACGGAAACTCGGTAGCTTGTTGAAGTAGATTGATCTTGATGACGAGGTCCTTCAAATTCGTCCAGTGGTGATGATCAGTCCCTACCTGGCGCGCCAGCTGTTGGTGTCTTAGACCGGCAACCTACCAAGGGGGTACCCGAGGTAGTAGATTGTGCGGTGAGGATCGTGATCGGGAGACCGAGAACTCGAAGGTATGTGCAAGGACACGGGACACAAGATTTATACAGGTTCGGATCGCCAAGGTGGCGAGCCCTACGTCCAATTTGGGGGATCAAGTATGGCGCCCTGCGCTTGGTGTTAGGTTGAGATCAGGTGCCCGGCTAGGTACCCGGCCCTCCTTTATATAGTCCAGGGGGCGGGTTCCTAGTCGGTTATAAGGCAGGAGTCCTAGTAAGATTACACGGAACAAGTCCTAGTAGGATTACAAGGGAATTCTATTAGAAGTCCGTCTTCTTCCTTCCTTGCATGAGTACCCGGGGTCCATGCCCGACACTGGTAGTGTTTGTTCCTAGGACCAGTAGCACTCTAGTGGCTACGTGGTTTTGGCAAACGGAAGGTAGAAGTGCGGAGCGTGTGATTTTGGGGGTCCGACCTATCGAGTTCATCTTGTCGGAGTTTCAATCTCCTTCGAGAAGAATTTTTATCGGCTCCCATTCAATCCCCCCTCTCTGGTCACCTAATCGGTCCTTCAGAAATGCACTCTTGACATCCACGAAAGCTAGTAGAAATCGAATTGCTTCAAGTCTTGCTACCGGTGCATATGTTTCTCCAAAGTCTAGTCCTTCAACTTTAGTGTACCCTTGAGCAACCAATCTTGCTTTGTTCCTAGTCACAATACCAAACACATCTTGCTTGTTTCGAAAGACCCATTTAGTACCAATGATGTTGGTATTTGGCCTCTCCACCAACTCCCACACTTGATTTCTTTCAAAGTTGTTCAACTCCTCTTGCATAGCCACCACCCAATCCAGATCCTCAAGAGCTTGCTCTACCTTGGTTGGTTCAAGAGAGGAAACAAACGAGTAAAATGCACAAAAATTCTTAAGACGAGGTCGTGTTGTTACCCCTCTCCTTATGCTCCCAAGGATATTGCCAACGGGATGATCCCGTTGTATAACTTGATGTACACGAGGATGTGATGGTCCAAGAGGTTGGTGTAGAGGTTGGTCTTCATTATCTTCATCAGCTTGGGGCTCAGATGTGCTTGCTTGAACATCCCCTTGCTGATCAATTTGCTGGTTCAGGGTGTCTTGTGGTGTTGGACTTCCAGACCCCGAAATCTCTAGAGAATTTCTCGGAGGTTGAGTTTCAGTGCCAGTTCCCGGAACCTCCGAGGAATTTCTCGGAACCTCCGAAGTCTGTACAGCTTCTGAACCAGAGACATCTGGCCCTTCGAGTGGTGTTGAAGCTTGTACTTGGTTCTCATCATCCACTTGTGCTTCAACTGGTCTAACATCACCTATGGCCATTTGCTTGATTGATTCACAAGATGGTTTTTCATTACCTACAACATTTAAGTCAACTTGCTCCACTTGATAGCCATTAGATTCATCAAAGGTCAAATCTACCGTGACTTCAATCCTCCTGGTGGTTAGATTGAAGACTCGATAAGCATGCTCATTTGGACCATAACCAAGAAGAAATCCTTCGTCAACCTTTGGTGCAAACTTAGAAGTTCGGAGCCTGTTGTTTAGAATGAAACATTTGTGCCGAAACACTCTAAAGTAAGACACCTTGGGCTTTTTATTGGTGATAAGCTCATAGGAGGTCTTCTTGTGAAACTTGTGAAGATAGAGGCGGTTGATGGCATTGCAAGCCGTGTTAATAGCTTTGGTCCAAAATATGTCTTGAGTATTGTACTCATCCAACATGGTCCTTGCCATCTCAATAAGAGTTCTATTCTTCCTCTCAACCACCCCATTTTGTTGAGGGGTATAAGGTGCTGAAAATTCATGCTTGATGCCCTCTTCATCAAGAAACTCTTCAACATAGGTGTTTCGAAACTCCGAGCCATTGTCACTTCTCACTTTCTTGATTGGTAGCCTGAACTCCCTTTGTGCTCTTCTTATGAAGGTCTTCACCTTTCCTTGTACTTCACTCTTGTCAAACACAAAGAACACCCACGTGAAGCGAGAATAATCATCAACAATAACCAAGCCATATTTGTTACCGCCAATACTTATGTAGGCCACCGGTCCAAATAGATCCATGTGAATGAGCTCCAACGGGCTTGAAGTAGTGAGGATGCTATTTTGTGGGTGAGGTGCTCCTACTTGCTTTCCGTCTTGGCACGCTTTGCAAATCCTATCTTTCTCAAAATGTACATTTGTTAGTCCAAGGATGTGTTCATCTTTCAAAAGTTTGGCCAAGTTCCTCATGCCAACAGGGACTAGTCGGCGATGCCATAGCCAACCCATGCTAGATTTTTACACTAGATAAGTCTTGGGAGAAACTTTACTTTTGTTGAGATCAACTAGGTAAAGCCTCCCCCTCAAGCGACCCGTAAGGACAATAGAGGAATCCTCCCTTCTTATGATGGACACACCCTTATCCGAGAAGTGGCAATCAAAACCAATCTCACTAAGTTGTGAAACCGATAATAGATTGTAACCCAACGGATCAACATGAATAACATTTGTAATTTAATAGTTTTGAGAAACAGGGATATCACCTACGCTGATGACTTCTCCTTTTGTATCCCCTCCATATGCAATAGTTTCCTTTGGTCCTTCCAAATGGAGATAGGATGAGAACATATTCTTTTCTCCGGTCATATGATGTGTACATCTGCTATCAAGCACCCAACTTGATCCACCGGAGGAGTATGCCTACAAAACAATTTAGTTCCTTCTTTTAGGTCCCCAGTTTGACCTGGGGCCTTCTACGTTAGCAACCAAAACCTTTGGAACCCATAGAGATCTTTTCACATATATGTTGGACTCATTTCCAATATACGTGGCAACAACTTTATCAACATTGTTGCGTCTCAACACATAGCTAGGAGGTATGTCTCTAGATGCATGAGCCTTATTCTTGTTGGGATTCAGATTTCTTCTAGGCATAATTGGATGATTTTGAACCTGCATATAAGTGTTAGATGCCTTGGAAACATGCTTGTGCTGAGCCTTGTTCTTTTTCTTTAACTTGTCTTTACAGACCCCGGAACTTCCGAGAATTTTCTCGGAACCTCCGAGTTTGGCTGTCTGCGTGGCTCGAGGCTTCCAGACTCCAGAACCTCCGGGCTTAGAGGTCGGAACCTCCGGGGTTTGGGCAAACAGAAACCCAGTGCTCTTGAATTCAAGGCATTCTTTTTCCTTGATGATTTTTCTTTCATTGGTCTTGCCACCTTCAACATATCCAAAGCCTTCTTGAAGGACCGATTAGGCGACCAGAGAGGGCGGGGGGAGTGAATGGGAGCCGATAAAAATTCTTCTCGAGGGAGATTGAAACTCCGACAAGACGAACTAGCTCGGTCGAACCCCCGAAATCACACGCTCCGCACTTCTACCTTCCGTTTGCCAAAACCACGTAGCCACTGGAGTGCTACTGGTCCTAGGAACAAACTTTAACAGCAACCACAACACACACGCAGCAACGACAGCGGAAACAACTCGAAAGCCGGCTAACCAGAGGGGGGCGGTTAGACCGGGTATAGGGGGCGGTTAGACCGCCTCCACCTGGTAACTAAGAAATCCTCCGAAATGCCTCTTCCGAGCACCAAAATTCACCCCGGTTTCACCAACAAAGATCTCTGGTCAAGGCCATCCTAGCTACCAGAAAATCTTGGTGAAAACCAAAACTCCACCCAGGGGCCTAGGGGCGGTTAGACCGGCTACCATGGGCGGTCTAACCTCCTGTACCCAGCAACGAACTCCAACCAAGAACACCTAGCAAACTGCACGGGAACGACCCCAAATTTCACCCAGACGCTCCTCTGATCAAAGCGAACAAACTCATAGAGGAAAATTCGGCGAAACAAAACTTCGACTCCGGAAACACCCAGGGCGGTTAGACCGCCCCCCTGCATGCGGTTAGACCGCCCCTTCCAGAAAACGAACCCGCGGGTCAAACCTCAACTTCCTCATGCCCGATCCCCCGAATCACTCCACAGATTGCAGCAAAACTTCGGGAATAGCTGGGTTACCTCCTGGGCAACCTCTACCTTAAAGGAATCGACCCGAAACGCTCACAATCAAGAGGAATCGAAGAAATCGCTTCTCTAGGTCAAGAACTCGCCCAACTCGAGAAACCACCAAATCGAGTTACCGATCTCGGCGAGTCACATTCATCTACTTCGGGTACTCCTCGTAGTAGGTTGCCGGTCTAAAACACCGACAGCTGGCGCGCCAGCTGGATTCCTTCTTGCATGGTGGGCTCCGTGTTCCACCAGTCGCGGTGCCTGGGCTGCCGTCCGCTCGGCTTCGGCAGGCCGGGGTGGTGGTTCGTGATGTAGAACCACCGGTCTTCCGTCCGTGTTGGAGTCCACGAGCTTGTACGCTGTGCATCGCTCCGCGGCGTCCTCCCTCGACCGGATCCCGGTTCCTCCGACTACTGCGGGGTTGGAGGCACGCGGGCCGCGGCTTGACGCGGAAGAACTTCCGAAGAGCACCCGGTGCGGCTTGATTCCGAGGAAGGCTTCGCGAAGTGGACGAAGACCGACGTGTGGAAGATGCCGTTGGGGTTCAGGTTGAGGTACTCGATGCCGTAGTACCCGAGCAGCCCCTTGAAGAAGTCGCTGGCTGGGAGCGCAAGGCCGCGCTCCACGAAGCGCGAGAACATCGGGATCTCGTCTTCGGCTTTCTCCATCGGATAAGGATCTCCTGCGGCGGATCACCACATGTCGACTTCCTTTTCTCTGATGAACCCGCTGTTCAGCAGGGTCAGCAGGTCCTCCATCTTGACCTTCGATTTCTTCCACTCGCGGCTTGGATCAACGCGCGGTGGATACGTGGGCGGCGCCGCTCCGGTGGCGGCCGCGGCGGCCTCTGCACGACTCCTCTTCTTCCCGGCGGCCTTGGACGCCTTGGACGGCGACGGCTTCATCCTCCAAGTACAAGGTGTCTTCACTCGCATCCGCTCGGGGGCTACCCTACAGGCCTCGGGTGGCGGCGTGCTCGGATCTACTACGGCGGCAGCAGGCGCTGGAGTGGATTTGCTTCAAGATTCAAGTGAAATCACTGCGGCTCGAATGGGTGAAAACCCTAAGGGCTTTGGCTCTTATTTATAAGCCAAAACATCTCCGTAACGGGCGGCTGGATAAGTCCATGCGCGGCTGACTCAGCAGCTGCGCGTGACTCTTCGTATTCTACTAGTCGACGCGCCTCACCTCGGGGGCTCGGCTACTTCTACTCGACTACCTGGGAAGCGGCTAGTCTCAAGAGCATCTCAGGACACATTCTCCAAGAAGACCCTTCAATTCGAGAGGAAGTACTCGACTGAAGGCTCGGGGGCTCCGTGCCACGTGTCCTTCGGTTTTTTCTCTCTGGATTTTTCGGGATTTTCTTGCCAAGACTTCGGATGGACCCTCAGTAGTCCATGTGGAGTGCGGTTTTGCAAGTCGCACCTCCATATCAGCTCCGGCTTCAAGACAAGACAGGCAGTTTTTGAAGACCTTCGAAGGCAGTTTTCAAGGACGCTTGGGACTACTCGAGAAGACTTCAAGATTGCTCAAACATCAGCTGGAGTACATTCCAGCCTCGGGATGCTTCGACTACTCTTGAGGACCTCGACTTGCAGCACTCGGGGACGCTTGAGGACCGCCGGGTTAGGGCCGTCAAGACTACTTGAAGCTATCCTTCTCGACTACAAAGTACTCGGGGGCTTGTCGTATGGGCCTCCCCCGGGCCCACCGCCTCGGTGGGTACCGGGACCGACTACTCGGTGGGCCCCCGGGACTACCCGCTTGCGCCGCACCCGCACCCGAAGGCGTGGAGCACAAGGACTACGCGAGAGTAGTACTTGGTTAGGGAGCCGTACATGTTCCGCACCGTATAGAGGACTCCTAGACGTACTCGACTAGTACTCTCTCCCTACTCCGACTTGTAACCCCGCCTCTCGACTATATAAGGTGAGGCGGGGGACCGATCCCCTCATCCAATCTCCTCTCATACAACTCACGGCGCACCATTGCACCATCTTGTAATCGTGCCCTATAAATCCGTAGCTACGCAAAGCATACGAGACGTAGGGTATTACGCACCTCGCGGCCCGAACCTGTCTAAATTGTGTGCCACGTGTCTCTTCCTTCGAGTTACCGATCTCGGCGAGTCACATTCATCTACTTCGGGTACTCCTCGTAGTAGGTTGCCGCTCTAAAACACCGACAAAAGTCACCAGCCAAAGAGGCACAACAACCTCATACGTGACATCCACCAAAAACTCCAAGAAATCATCCTCAAAACACCGCCAACAAAGAGCTCCGAAAATCAACACAAGAGAGACGGGAAAACCACCATGATGAACAACGCCAAACCTTCTATACATGCCATGAAAGGTTCGTACAAGGTCTAGCTTGCCACCCAAACATCCATCCCTCTCTCTAGATCTCACATGAAGCTCTCAAGCTAGTCCTCTAAAAACCTAAGGAAAATGGAGAACGAAAATGGAAAAACAAATGAGCTAGGGTTCCAAGAGTTGGCTGCCATCCACCCATCCAATGAGTATATATGGAGGCACACAAAAGACTAAACTACCCTTCACTAATAACTAGGGATACATGCCCCTCAAGGGCGGATTTGGAAGTCTTCATGTCTTCACCATCGGACGGATGCCCGGCGACCACAACCTGCTTAACCTCGACGCAAGCCTTGCGATCCCGACGCGTGTCCTCCGCTTCGAAGCTTCTCGGCGCCGGTGGCTAGGGCGGTCAGACCGCCCCCCATGGGCGGTTAGACCGGCCCGGGAGATCTGACCGGCCCCAGGTGGTCTGACCGCCCCTCCTGGGCGGTTGAACCGGCCTGGGTGGCCGCACCCCCTCGTCGAGTCTTCGGCCTCGGTTTTGTGGCTCCCGAATAACCCAGTGGTTTTCCGGTGAACCACTGCAAACCCCGCGAACTCGGTGTAGCCTCCGCCAATATCCACTCATGACTCGGCTCCCACGTAGTCCCGGCTCTCCCTTGGTTTTGAGGCTCTACCAAGAAACCGTCCACGACTTCATCTTGTTGTTCATGCCACCATGCGGCCCGCACTTGACCCCGCTGGCCACCGGGTCCCTCGAACGAAGCCTACTTGTCTTCTCCACACCGGAGGCCTCACCGCAACGACCTTTCGCGCTTGTTTTTCACCTGCACCAACACGAGTCAAGCCGCAACCTGCACCTGCAATACTTAGCCAAGAATCAGTCCACACAACGTTGTCAATCACTCATCACACAAGGAAGCGACCATCCACCAGTCCTCGAACCACACATGGTCCTCAATCTCCCCCTTGATGAGTGCATTGACAACACACTCACATGAAGTAACACAAGAGAAAAGGAAAAGAAAAGAAACAAATGAAAACAAACCTCAACAAGCGATCAAAAGCCAAAGAAAGGCAAAGAGCAAGATCACTTGAAGAAGACAAGTCTCGGACCCCTTAGGCAAGGGCAGCGGCTCGACACATCCGAGACAAAACACAGCTCAAGCAAAGAGCGCAAACCACCAAAACAGAGTTCGAACACCACAAGGAGCTCCCCCTGCACATATGCAAGCTTCCCCTGAGCCAAAGCACACTCTTGGTGAATTTTGCCCTTTTGTTCTCTTCACCCATGCATCCTCTAGCTATGATTGAGTTCAACCTAGCAATCTCTTTCTTCACAGCCTCCATGTTAGCAAGATTAGTAGCATAGGATTCAATATCAATATGATGACATCTATCACAACCCTTGCTAGTAGAAGCACTAGAGTCGCCTTTTACCTTCGAGGGATGTGAGGTGCTACTCCAAAGGAGACTATATTGCTCCTCAAGCTCTTCATTCCTCAACTTGAGAGAATTACATTGAGCTTGAGAGGCAGCAAGGTCTTCCTTGAGAGTAGCTATGACACTCTCCGCTTGGCTAGCTTCCAAACGCAAAGCCTCAAGCTCACTTCTACCGGAGATAATAGTGTCTTGGCTTTTCTCTAGTTCTACTATTAGCCTAGCCATAAAATCTCTAGATTGCTCATCCATCTTACGAACAAGTTGGTTTGCTTCCTCATCACTAGAGTCATCACTAGAGTCCATTTCTGACTCATCACTAGGTTGAGAAGAGGGTTTTGAGTTGGTTTTTACCTTCTCGCCCTTGGCCATGAAACAATGAATGGATGTGCTCTCTTCATCGTCGGTCAAGTTGTTGAACAACCTTGAGGTAGAGGGAAGCTTCTTGATAGCCACGGTTGCAATTTTCTTCCCTCCCTCTTCACTAGAGCTTTCATCACCAGAATTCCATTCATGACCAATATGAGCCTCTCCACCATAGTTTCTTCTCTTGTAATGTGGCTTTTGGTCTTTCTTGTAGTTCCCTTTACCCTTGTCATTCCTATTTTCTCTTTTCTCATTAGGACAATCCGCAATGAAGTGCTCGGTGCTTCCACAATTGTAGCAAGTTCTCTTTTTCTTGTTGGGAAACTTCTTCTTGGCAAACTTGTACCCTTGCTTCTTTAATCCTCTCTTGTATGTCATCATGAACAAGGCCATGTCTCCAATCTCAACATGAGAGCCTTCATCTTCATCTTCACTTGAGTCACTTGTAGAGCTCTCTACTTCCACTTTCTTGGATTTTGACTTGGTGGGCTTGGATGGAGTAGAATGCTTGGATGAAGTGGTAGGCTTGCTTGACTTGTTGGAATGGAGAGCAACCTCTTTGACCTTCAAGTTGTTCAACTTAGCTTCTAGTTCACCAATCTTCTTTCTATGTTGGATTTCCTTGTCCATTACCTCATGAGTAAGAATTCTCCCAAGAACATCATTTGGGGAGAACTCTTCAAATCTCTTCTTCTCTCTAATCAATGTGACTAGAGTGGAATTCCTTGGAGAAAAGGCCTCCAACATCACCTTCACAACATAGTGATCATCCAACTCATCACCACCTAAATCTCGTATCTTTCCAACTATGACCATTAATCTATCAAACATCTCTTGTGGCCCTTCTCCATCAAATATAGTGAATCTATTAAGCTCGGCCATCAAAATGTCGATCTTGGACTTCTTCACTTTGTCAACACCCTCGTGAGCAATGAGGACGGTGTACCAAATTTCTTTGGCAATCTCTAGCCCATTAACCTGATTGTACTTTTGAGCACTCAAAGCACTAAGAAGTATGCTTGTAGCTTGAGCATTTCTTTTGATGTTGCGACGATCACGTGGAGTAAGGTTTCCAATGTCTTCAGGATCATCAAAACCTAAACACACAATCTTCCACAACTCCAAACTCAAACCAGTTAGATAGACTTTCATCACATGCTTCCATTTAGCAAAGTTAGTCCCATTAAATTGGGGTAATTTGCCAACGGGTATAGTGATATCATCCTTAGATTTTGTTTCCAAAGAATCATAGTTAAAGGATATGCTTCTTGTCGAGGACAGCCCTAGGGGTCCCCTTTAACAACAGGGAAATCCCCAATTAAAAACCCGCAACAAAGCCAAACATGCCTAACCATGCAGGACACGGCCCACCAAGGCGGCCCACTCGAAGACCCCCTCGAGTAGGCTCCGTCTCGCTCGAGGATGCGTGCCTCCCTCGGGCGGGCTCTGCCCCGTTCGAGGGGCCGCTCCCCCCTCGAGCAGACTCCGCCTCGCTCGAGGGTCCGCTCCGCCCTCGAACGGGGTCCGCCTCGCTCGAGGGTGCCCTGCACGCGTGCGCCTGCTCCCGTACGCGGGCATTTAATACCCTGACATCGGCGGGGCGGCGCCATCATGCGCACGGGGCTCGCGCCCCGCACCGCCGCACCAACTCCCCAGGAGGGATCCCATCCCCGCCACTGTGGGAAGCACTGTGTGGCGTGGTCGGCGCCAGTCCCGTGACGCTGCGCCACCCGCTCCGGTATGGCTAACGCGCCGAGCCCTCGAAGGGGGCCGGCCGCACCCTCGATTTGCTTTCTTGTGACCTTGCAGGGTTAGGTGAAGGCGCGAGGCCGGTGGAGAGCCATCCCTGCCACTGTTGAAGGCATGGCTGCCGCCCCCGCGCGTACGAACCTCACGCTGGTCGCCGTAGCAACGGCTCTAGCACAGCGGAGCGTGTGGGAACGGAACGTCGCCTTGCCTGCCACTGCGCCTCGTACAGACCGACGTCAGCAGCTCCCTCGAGCCTATCAGAAGACATCACAGCCATCCGCCGCTCTTCTACCCTCGAAGCCGCTACTGTTCGGGTACAAGATAGGCCATGATGGCCGGATCGCTGCAAGGATCGTCCGGACGGCCGCCCACTCTATAGCATAGCACGCCACGCCCCTTCACGTAGCTAAATAGCGCGGCGCGCATGTGATTCGCTCCCTCCTTGATCTATAAAAGGGGGACGAACCCCCCCTGCCGCAGGGGGAGACAGACAACACAACAGGAGACAGGCTGCGCCACGCACTTGCTCTCCAATTCTCCCACAACATCTTCAGCCACTACACCAGGGACTTGGAAGCCACGCTTCCTCTCCCGCCTTGCTTGTAGCAGCCCCACTACAGGCACCCCGGTGCTGAGCAATATAGTGCCTTGCGCACACCACTGCTGGACATACGGCCCCCTCGGCCGGAACAAGGATAAACCCCGTGTCTCTTATTGCTTAGCATCGACTATTGAGGCATAGGCCTCGGCGCTTCCTACTGGTTAGTGTCGGGACCATATTCCGCACCGACAGTTGGCGCCCACCGTGGGGCAATCGAGCGCCTAAGGTCAATCCAACAACTCCCTCCATGGTGATCCGCACTGAGTACCGCGGTACACGCTACTGCATGGGCAGTTCGGACCCCCTCCCCGCCGGGTTCGAAATCCGGTTCGGGGGCCTAAACTTTCAGGCCACGGGGAACGGCTACCTCATGCGCCTCACCAACCGTGAGGAGCTCCGCGCGCGGCGCCAGGCCGGGTCCGCTCCGGCCCCCGCTGCGCGCGCCACCACGGCGCGGACGCCCGCCGGCGCGGACGCCGCGGGTCCGTCAACGCCACGACGCCGCCGTCGCTCCGGACGGCGTTCGCGCCGGGCACGGTCCGAGCGACGGCAGCCGAGCGCGCGCGCCTCTCAGCGCGACGCGCCCGTCATCACGGCAACCGCCACCCCAACGGGGCAGCGCACGGTCTCCGGACCGCGCTTCCCCATTGGGCTGCGTGGTGCTACAACGGCCCACAATGCCAACGTCAACACCACGATGCGCAGGGTTCCCTCTGGCCGTCACGTCTTCGTCGCCAGGGATCCCAGCGCCTCAGCCGGTGACGAATCGTCCCTGGGATCCCTTGACGCGCCTCCCCCCGCTAACCTCCACGGGTACGCGGAGTGGGACTTCTCTGGCGTGCCGGACCCAGTCATGTTCCGGCGTTTCCTCGACGCTACGGACTACTGGTTTGGCTGCTCCGATGACTCCAGCACCGGGAGCTACGACCCCGCGCGGGAGTGCTACGCTGTCATCACCAACGACCCAGCCAATGCCGCCGGCGCGGTGGGCGCTGGAGACGGGGAGGTCACGCCTGCCCCAGGGATCGCTCCGCGCCCGGCCGCGGGGCCAAGCGCTCCTGCCGGGGCCGACGCTGACGCGCAGCTAGCCCGTGCCCGTGAGCTCGAGGCTAAGCTGGCGGAGGAGTACCGAACGGTGCGGCTGCTCCGTGCCTCGATGGCAGGGGAGGCCTCAGCGTGCGGCGAACGCGCGCGGGAGCTGGGAAAACAGGTCCGTGACCGCTTCAACGCCGACCTCAACGTCGACAACACGGACGCACCTCCGCGGGCGAGCCAAAAGCTCATTGCCGCCGCGACGCTGCTGCGGGCCATGCCGGCACCCTCGACCCCTGAGGCGCGAGACCTGCACCGCGAGGTGCAGACTCTCATCGAGCAAACGGCCGTCCAGCAGGCCGAGAGCTCGGCATCACGTATCCGCCAATAGGGGGATGCGCGGGACGACGGAGCCGCACCAGGGGGCGAACCCTCGGTCCACGCGAGAGGAGCGGCCGAGGCGACCCGCCAACCCAGGGCGCACGCCGGTCAAGGAGCGGCTCCTTGACGCGCGCAGGCGCCGGACCGGCGACGCCCGCAACGTCATCAACGCCCGGCGCATGAGCAAGGCGGACACGCGAGCAGCGGTGGGCTACCACCCTCGACGGGGCGGACGCTACGACAGCGACGAAGACCGCTCTCCGACGCCGGAGCCCCCAGGGACCCGTGTGTTCAGCCAGGAGATCCGCGCGGCGGCCTTCCCCCAGCGCTTCTGCCAGCCCTCGACAATCGTCAAGTACAACAGGGAGACGGATCCCCGTGTGTGGCTCAACGACTACCGCCTGGCGTGCCAGCTGGGCGGGGCCACCAACGATGAGGTCATCATCCGCAACTTGCCCCTACACCTCGGCGACGCAGCCCGGACATGGCTCGAGCACCTGCCCGCCAGCCAAATCCACAACTGGGACGATCTGGTCCGAACGTTCATGGGTAACTTCCAGGGCACGTACGTGCGCCCTGGAAATTCCTGGGACCTGCACTCGTGCACCCAGAAGCCCGGCGAGTCGCTGCGGGAGTTCATACGGCGCTTCTCCAAGCGCTGCACAGAGCTCCCCAGCGTGGCGCAGTCCGAGATCGTGCATGCCTTCCTCGAGGGCACCACGTGCCGGGACCTTGTGCGAGAGCTGGGACGCAGCCTGCCCGCGGACTCCAACGAGCTGTTCGACATTGCCGCCAGTTTCGCCTCAGGAGAGGAGGCCGTGGGGGCAATCTTCGACGGCAAGAAGGGCAAGCGCTCGGAGGACGCGCCCGCGGAGGGCAGCAAATCCAAGGAGCCCCACCGCAACGATAAGCGGAGCAAGAAGGGAAAGAAGCCGTGCCGCGAGGCGCGCGAGCAGGGGCGCGACGGCGGTAATGCCGAGGCCCTCGCTGTTGACCCGGCTCGACGGGGCCCTCTACCGGCCCCTCGAGGTCCGGGGGTGTTCGATGACATGCTGAAAAAGCCATGTCCTTACCACAAGACCCCAGTGAACCATACCCTTGAGCAATGCGATATGCTCAAGAAGTTCTATGGTCGCGCCGCCATGAAGGAGGCGGAGGCCAAGAAAGACGGGGGAGATGGCGACGCCGGCGGCTTCCCCGCTGTGGAAAACGTGTTCCTCATCTTTGGGGTACCAACCGTCGACATGACGACCCGCCAGCGCAAGAGGGAGCGGCATGAAGTTCTCGCCGCAGAGAAGGCGCCTCCATCCTTCCTCAACTGGTCGGAGGACGCCATCACCTTCAGCCGAGAGGACCACCCGAACCGCATCCCCAACCCGGGCCAGTACCCGCTGGTGGTCGACCCAATCATCGGGAACGTGCGGTTCTCGAAAGTCTTGATGGACGGAGGCAGCAGCCTCAACATTCTCTACGTGCATACGCTGCACTTGCTAGGGATCGGGTTAGACCAGCTGCGGCCTAGCACGAAGCCGTTCCATGGCGTCGCGCCCGCAAGAGGTGTCCGGCCCCTCGGGCGCATCGATCCGCGTTTGGTTCGGCACCGCGAAGAATTTCCGCACGGAAACGCTCACCTTCGAGGTGGTGGGGTTCAAGGGCGCCTACCACGCCATACTTGGGCGGCCCTACTACGCCAAATTCATGGCGGTCCCCAACTACACCTACTTGAAGATGAAGATGCCCGGACCGAACGGCATCATCACCGTCGGCTCGTCCATCGAGCACGCATTCGACTGCGACGTCGAGTGCGTAGAACACGCAGAAGCACTGGCGTTGGACGAAGCGCTGGTAACCACTTTGGAGAAGATGGTCAACGAGGACCTCGACTCCACCACCAAGCACACCGACACCTTCGAGGCCGCGAAGCAGACCAAGGAGGTCGCCCTCGACCCTTCTGCCCCCAAGGGCAAGGCGTTGATGGTAAGCTCCACCCTCGATCCCAAATAGGAAATGGTGCTCGTCGACTTCCTCCGCGCCAACATCGACATCTTCGCGTGGAGCCCCTCGGATATGCCAGGCATCCCGAGGGAGGTCGCCGAGCACTCCCTTGACATCCTGCCTCACGCCCGCGCCGTGCAACAGCGGCTGCGCCGCTTCGACGAGGAGCTGCGACGGGCTATTGGAGTGGAGCTGCGGAAGCTTCTAGAGGCCGGGTTCATCAGGTAGGTGTTCCACCCAACGTGGCAAGCAAACCCTGTACTTGTAAAGAAAAAGAATGGGAAGTGGCGGATGTGTATAGACTATACCAGTCTTAATAAAGCATGTCCTAAAGTTCCTTTTCCTTTGCCACGCATTGATCAAATTGTTGACTCAACGGCTGGGTGTGAACTGCTTTGCTTCCTTGATGCCTACTCCGGGTATCATCAAATAAAAATGAAGGAGTCCGACCAGCTCGCGACTTCGTTCATCACACCGTTCGGGATGTTCTGCTACGTCACGATGCCGTTCGGCCTCCGAAATGCGGGTGCGACATACCAGCGCTGCATGCAGCACGTTTTCGGAGACCACATCGGACGGACGGTCGAGGCGTACGTGGATGACATCATCGTGAAAACCAGGAGGGCGGACGACCTTGTTGGCGACCTTAGCATCGCGTTCGGCTGCCTACGGGCAAATGGGGTCAAATTAAACCCCGAAAAATGTGTCTTTGGAGTACCGCGAGGCATGCTCCTGGGATACATCGTCTCCCAACGGGGGATCGAGGCCAACCCCGAGAAGGTCACGGCCCTCGAACGAATGGGCCCGATCCGGGACCTCAAAGGAGTGCAAAAGGTGCTGGGGTGCCTTGCCGCTTTGAGCCGCTTCATCTCGCGGCTCGGCGAGAAGGGCCTGCCCCTCTATCGCCTCCTCAAGAAGCACGAGCGCTTCTCCTGGACCGCCGAGGCCCAGGATGCGCTCGACAAGCTGAAGGCGTCTCTAACACATGACCCGGTCCTCACGCCGCCGCAAGACGGTGAACCTCTGCAGCTCTACGTGGCCGCGACCACCCAGGTGGTCAGCGCTGTGATCGTGGTGGAGCGCACGGAGGAAGGGCACGCCCTGCCGGTCCAGCGGCCGGTCTACTACATCAGCGAGGTCTTGTCTGACACCAAGATGCGCTACCCCCAAGTCCAAAAGCTGCTGTACGCGGTGATCTTCGCGCGGCGCAAGCTGCGTCACTACTTCGAGGCCCACCCCGTCACGGTGGTCTCCTCCTTCCCGCTGGGGGAGATCATCCGCAATCCTGACGCGGCGGGCAGGATCGCCAAGTGGTCCGTAGAGCTGATGGGCGAGACGCTCGCCTACGCCCCACGCAAGGCCATCAAGTCCCAGATCCTGGCGGATTTTGTCACCGAATGGACGGATACGCAGCTGCCACCACCACAGATCCAGGCAGAGTGCTGGACTCTGTACTTCGACGGTTCGGTGATGAAAACAGGGGCGGGCGCGGGCCTGCTCTTTGTGTCACCCCTCGGGGAGCACATGCGGTACACGGTGCGCCTCCACTTCCCCGCCTCGAACAACATGGCCGAGTACGAGGCCCTCCTTTGCGGCCTCAAGATCGCCGTTGAGTTGGGCGTCAAACGCCTCGACGTGCGAGGGGACTCGCAGCTCGTAATTGACCAGGTCATGAAGAACGCGAGCTGCCATGACGACAAGATGGAGGCCTACTGCAATGCCGTGCGAGCCCTCGAGGACAAATTCTACGGCATCGAGCTCAATCACGTGCCCCGCCGGTACAACGAGGAGGCGGACGAGCTGGCCAAGATCGCGTCCGGGCGGATCACCGTCCCCCCGAACGTTTTCGCCCGCGACATCGCTCAACCCTCGGTTGCCCTCGAGCCTCACCCCTCGAACCACGCAGAACCCTCAGGGGCTCCCTCGAATCCAACAGGTGCGGAACCCATGGACGAGGACCCCTCGAACGAGGCGTACGTGCTCTCCCTCCTCGAGGGGTATGGCGCCTACGAGGCTGATGTGATGGACATCGAGCCAGCCCCCGTCAAGGCTGACTGGCGTGACAAGTACGTGGCCTGGATGGCCCGAGGGGAACTCCCCACGGACCGGGCCGCGGCCAGACGCATCGCTAGGATGGCCTAGTCCTTCGCCCTCGTCGACGGCGAGCTGTACAAGCGCGCCGCCTCCGGCATCCTGCAGCGGTGCGTGCCCATCCCCGAGGGGCGCGAGCTCCTGCGGGACATCCACGCCGGGATCTGCGGCCATCATGCAGCGCCTCGTACCCTCGTCGGCAATGCGTTCCGCCAAGGCTTTTACTGGCCTACCGCGGTCGCAGACGCCAGCGAAATCGTACGCACCTGTGAAGGGTGCCAGTTTTACGCCCGCAAGTCCAACCTTCCCGCTCACGCCCTGCAGACCATCCCAATAACATGGCCGTTCACTGTGTGGGGGCTGGACATCGTCGGGCCCCTGCGAAAGGCGCCCGGGGGCTTCACCCACTTGCTGGTCGCGATCGACAAGTTCTCCAAATGGGTGGAAGTACGCCCCATTACGAATCTCAGGGCGGAGTGCCAAACTCCATCATCACCGACAACGGGTCTCAGTTCACGGGCAGGAAATTCTTGGAGTTTTGCGACAAATTCCACATCCGTGTGGATTGGGCAGCCGTGGCACACCCACAGACCAACGGCTAAGTAGAGCGTGCCAACGGCATGATCCTACAAGGCCTTAAGCCTAGGATTTTTGACCAGCTAAACAAATCTAGTCGGAAATGGCTCCAAGAATTACCAGCAGTTGTGTGGAGCCTAAGGACCACCCCAAGCAGAGCCACCGGGTTCACTCCGTTTTTCCTAGTCCATGGCGAGGAGGCCGTCCTCCCCACGGACTTAGAATATGGGTCGCCCAGGGTTCGAGGCTACGACGAGGATGCCAACCAGCGAACCCGCGAGGACTCGCTGGACCAGCTGGATGAGGCACGCCTCGTGGCCTTGATGCATTCCGCGAGGTACCAGCAGTCCCTCAGGCGCTACCAAGCACGCAAGATACGCCGGCGGGATTTCAGCGAAGGGGATCTGGTCCTAAGGCTACGCCAAGACAACCGAGGACGCCACAAGCTATCGCCTCCGTGGGAGGGACCCTATGTCGTGGTGAAGGTACTCAAGCCCGGCACGTACAAGCTGGCCAACGAGGATGGTGAAGAGCTCACCAACGCTTGGAACATCCAACAGTTACGTCGCTTCTACCCCTAGCTAGGATTTCCAAGTATTTTTGTTGTAAAAATCACATGACTAACGCCCCAGTTGGTGACAGCTATGTAAACATCATAAGTCTAACGCAAAGGGCAACTCGGCTTTCCCCTGAAACCCAAGTTACCCTCGGGGGCTACTGCGGGGGGCATCCCCCCAAAATAGTCCCATTTTCGTGCAAAAACGAAACAACTCACACGCGCTAAGTTTGTTTTCTACTTCGACCCCGAGCAACGATTCGAACAGGGCGCTAGCAGCCTAGCAGAAGGAGCGCGCGAGCCAGAGATAGCCCACGCCGCGAGGATACGGCCCTTCTCTCTCGCCTCCAACCCAGCAGGCCACCCGCGAAAATCGAACTCCCCTAAGTAGAATCTACTCATGAAGAAGGAGAAACAAAAAGTGTAGTAAACAAAAGACTTCATTTCGCATCAACAAATGATTATGTCAAGAACAACTTGTTTATTTACAAAGGCCATACGGCCAGCATACTGATACATAAACAAAAACGGGCCTAGCGCCCAGTTGTCTTCAGGCGGAAGGAGCGGCGGCGTCAACAGCGTCTGGGAAGAGGAACTCCTCGAAGGCTTCAGCGAGCGTCCCGGCGGCGTCGGCGGCGAGCGCGTCCACACGCTCCATTGCTACCTCGTCCTCAACACCGTCGGGGACGACGTAACCCTCCGCCAGCGCCTCGAAGTTGACCTCGTAGTGGGATCGTACCACTCCGAGGGCCTTCTGGACGCCCAGATGCAGCGCCCGGCGCATCCGCTCGGCGACGTGGCAGCCAAGGGCGCGCAGCGGCCGGCCAACGAGCTGCCGGCCTGTGCTTCGCCCTCCTCCACGACCCGACAGGTCTCGAGGGCCGCGGTATGCAACTCCTGCAGCTCCTGCTCGGAGGAGTTGTAGGAGGCTGCGCGCCGCCGCCTCGGCCCGCTCGGCCGCGTGCCCCAAAGCGGTGCGCAAGCCTGGAGCCGCCAAGACAAGAAAGAAATCAGAAAAAGAACGTGAACCTCCCAAACAGAAAACCAACCAAACAGGAGTCAAGCAGCGGCTCACCTTCGACTTGCTTCTTCTCCACCTCGAGGGCACGGCGCTCGGCCTCGACTGCCAGCTCGAGGCCCTTGACGGTCTCGCCCTCGCTCCCCGGAAGGCCGCCTCCGGTTCGCGCTCGCGATGCCGAGCACCATCGCCCTCGCCCCCGACCTTGGAGAACGCGGTGTTCCGCTCCTCCAGCGACTTCTGCGCCACCTCGCGAGCAACGCGCTCCTGCTCCAGCGCCAACCGGGTGTCGGCGAGGGCGGCTCGCTCCCCGCCGGAGCCGCCCCTCGCCCCTTGGCGGGCGGTGCGCTCCCGCGAAGCCGGTCCTCGCAGGCGGCGAGCGCCTCGGCCTTGGCGTCGAGGGCGGCCTTCAAGTCGTCGCCCTCCTTCGCCCTTGCTCGAGTGCGCGCGCCCGCTCCTCGGCCGGCGCCGCCGCGCCCGCGCCCCTCGAGCGGCGAGCGGAGCCCCCGGTTCTCGCCGGCGGACGCCGGCCACCTCCGCCTCCCGGTTGGTCACGCCCGTCCGCATCTTCTCCAAGTCCGAGCGTGCCTGCCACACCGCCTCATCACGGTCGATGAGGGCTGTGCAGATCCGCTCGAGGCTAGAGCGACGTGCCGGGTCTTGCCTCGTGCTCTCGGGGAGTTCATCGCGCAAGGCCATGGCCCGCACGCCAACCCGCCCGTCCGAGTCCTGAGGGCGTCGGCGAGCGCGTCGAAGGCGCCGCATCGCTCCCGGACCTGGTGGAGCTCGGCGTTCACCCGATCGAAGGCGCCGTACTTATCGCGGGCGCGGCGCTCGAGCTCCTGTCGCCCACAAGTCAAAACCCGTAAGCATCCTGATACAGAGACAGCACGCGAGAGTGAGAGGTAGAGGAAAACGAGCAGTGATGCCCTACCTGGAAGACACGCCACGAGGGGCCGCCGTGGACCCTCAGCGCCTCGTTCAGCGCACGGTTGAGCGTGGCGCCGTGGCTGCGGAGCTCTCCGCTGAAGGACCGATACGGCGAACCAGAGAGGGGGGGAGTGAATGGGAGCCGATAAAAATTCTTCTCGAAGGAGATGAGAACTCCAACAAGACGAACGCGGCTTCCAACACACGTCTCCAACTCACTACCAAGGTTGGTCAAGCCCACGTAGCCACTGGGGTGCCACTGGACCTAGGAACCAACACACCACCTTCCGACCCGAGAAACGCAGCGGAAAAACCAAACCTCGAGTCTACAGACCCACACCGGTCAGACCGGTGAGCACCACAGTCGACCGGTCCCCGCCGGTGAAACCGAGCAACTTCCACTAAGTGGCTCTACACCGGCCGACCGGTGAGACGCACCGGTCGACCGATGGCAGCCGAAAGCCCCCAAGGCAACAAACAGAGCCAACCGACCACCAAACGGACCCAAACTCGAAACAAGAAAGAACACGGGACAACAACGAACTCACCAAGACGTTCACCCGAGCAAAAACCCACAAGGGCTCGCACCGGTCGGACCGGTCGGGAGCACCGGCCGACCGGTGTAGCTCTGGGCAGCTCGGGATGAACAGCACCCGCGGGTCAACTCCCCCAAATCCAAATCTCGATCTCCCAAATCGCTCCACGGACTTGAACAAGACTTTGGGGATATCAAGAACACCTCATGAGGAGTTCATAGCCAAGTTTAATCCCACAAAAACTCGTCCAAAAAGGAGGAATCAAAGAAATCCCGCCGAAAGCACTTCCAACCCAAGAACTCAAGAGACCCCGAAATCGAGCACTTTTTCTCACGGATTTGGGAGGGGAATCACAGCCCAAAGAACCACGAAGGGTTCCCACAAATTTCCCCCATCAAATCCCCAAGAGAAAAGCCCCAAAAACACCCCAAAGAAATCACGAAGAGAAGGCTCCGAAAATCACCACCAAGAACAACCGGGGAATACACATCCAAACCTTGAGGAACCACGCCGAATCATCTATACATGAAACAAAGGTTCGTACAAGGTCTAGGAAGCCGCCCGATCATCCATCCCTCTCTACAAGATCTCTCCGTGAAGCTCTCTTACTAGTCCTAGAGAAAACCTAAGGAAAATAGGTGGAAAATAGGAAAACTAATGAGCTAGGGTTCCAAGAGTTGGCTGCCATCCTCTCACCTCTTGGGTTATATGGAGGCAACCGAATGTCTAAAATGCCCTTCTCCACCAACTAGGGATACAAGCCCCTCAAGGGCGGATTTGGAATTCTTGATGTCTTCACCATCGGACGGATGCCCGGCGACCGCACCCTGCGTAGCCTCGACGCAAGCCATGCGATCCCGATGCGTGTCCTCCGCTTCGAAGATTTCGGACTGCGTCGTCGCACACCGGCCGACCGGTGCTCCTCACCGGCCGACCGGTCCCCACCGGCCGACCGGCCGGACCCACCGGTCGACCGGTCCGTGCCGCCGCACCTCCGTCTTCGGTTCTCCGGTCTTGGCTTTGTGGATCAACCAAGGAACCCAGTGGTTTTCTGGTGAACCACCGGAAACCCCGCGAACTCGGTGTAGCCTCCGCCAATCTCCACTCATGACTTGGCTCCCACGTAGTCCCGGCTCGACCTTGGTTTTGAGGCTCAACCAAGAAACCGTCCACGACTTCATCTTGCTATTCATGCCACCATGCGGTCCGCACTTGACCCCGCTGGCCACCGGGTCCCTCGAACGAAGCCTATTTGTCTTCTCCACACCTGGAGGCCTCACCGGCGACGACCTTTCGCGCTTGTTCTTCACCTGCACCAACACGAGTCAAGCCGCAACCTGCACCTGCAATACTTAGCCAAGAATCAGTCCACACAACGTTGTCAATCACTCATCACACAAGGAAGTGACCATCCACCGGCCCTCGAACCACACATGGTCCTCAATCTCCCCCTTGATGAGTGCATTGACAACACCCACACGAAAGTAACAAGAGAGAAAAGAAAAGAAAACGAAACGAACAAAAAGAAACTCCAACAAGCGATCGAAAGCCAAACAAAGGCAAAGAGCAAGATCACTTGAAGAAGACAAGTCTCGGACCCCTTAGGCAAGGGCAACGGCTCGACACATCCGAGACAAAGCAAAGCTCAAGCAAAGAGCACAAACCACCGAAACAAAACTCGAAAACCACAAAGAGCTCCCCCTGCACACATGCAAGCTCCCCCTGAACCAATGCAACTCCCCCTGGACGAATGCATGCAAGACACCACTTGAAACAGGGCAGCTGCAACAAAAACAGCCCTGACCGGTCAGACCGGTCAACACCACCGGTCCGACCGGTGAGCAACATGTGTCCAGAACCAGCACTCACACCGGTCAGACCGGTGACCCTGACCGGTCAGACCGGTGCACAACAGAGCCCAGAAATGGCTCGAAACCACCTGAAAACCTTCCAAACACGTCCAGCAAGCCATTTCAAGCTCAAACTTCTCCCCCTTGTTGGCAATGCATGAATCAAGCCAAAAATGCAAAACTTTCAACCTAAAGCTTCTCAAATAGAAAAAATTCAACAAAGAATGCTACACATGTCCAAATGAGCAAGTTAGATACTCTACGGCTTCGTATCGATCTCAACTACATGATCACCAAGGTTCACAACCATTGGACGAAGCTAAGATGGATGTTGGCAATTTTGCGAAAAACTTGCCTCTCATGAGCAAAGTTCTAAACATGATCAAAGCATATCAAAATGGCAAAGCCACACAAACTTCATGCTAGGACAGCCATTCTAATCATAAGACCATCATAAACACCCACAAGCACCTCATGTCATGTCAAAGCCACCGAGCCATGTGCCTACTTCTATGTATGAGACTTCTCATTGGTAGGCATCATGCAACGGTTTAGCACCCAAAGCAAATTAAATTCAGCACATACGACATGGGAGCATATTTTTCAAGCATTTTTCATTTCATTTTCAGATTTGTAAATGGTACATGAAATGTCTTTGGACAAAAAGGAACTTATGCTCCTCCACAAGATAAATCAAGAGGGCTAAACATTCATGATGGCAAATGAGCCTTTGGCTCCATATGATCAATAAACTAGCTATCCAACCACAAATTAAGCATAGCAAGGCCACAAAAACATGTCAAGAGCATGTAAAGGCATTTACACATGAGAGAGCATACATGTGACATTTTTCAAAAGCATAGCTATCAACCATGGATTATTCATCAAGATCATCAAGAGCTAAGCCAAACTAACCGTAGCATACCAAACAAGCTCACAAAGACATATATCTCATTCCATGGTGAACAATGTATATGAGAGAAGCTTTTCCTAACCAATGCATATGATACAAAATGCATGCAATCTAAGATACAAGGATGCCTATACATCATGTTACATATGCCATGCCAAATGCAAGAAATGCACAAAGAAAAGCTATACATATGCTACAAAGAAGCTCTCACACAACACTCACAAACCACCGGCTCCTCGAGGGGAGGCAAAAAGGGCTCGACACCACCGGCAAAAGAGAGCTCCCACACACCCAACTCAAGAAATCAAACACACACAAAGTTCCCCCCGCAAACGTGTGAAAGTTGCTTGATCTAGGGGTTTGGTGAAAATATCGGCTAGTTGGTCATGTGTGGGTACATGGATCAAAGCTATCTTTCCTTTCTCAACATTGTCTCTCAGAAAATGATACCTCACTTCTATGTGCTTGGTTTTGGAATGGAGCACTGGGTTCTTTGCAACGCTTATGGCACTGGTGCTATCACATTGAAGTGGGACATGGTTATACTCCTCACCAAAGTCACATGGTGTAGGTGATCCAAAGGAGCTGAGAGCAACAACTAGCAGCGGCAACATACTCGGCTTCGGTCGTTGATTGAGCAACACTCGACTGCTTACGAGAAGACCAAGACACCAACGAAGAACCCAAAAACTGGCAAGTCCCAGAAGTGGACTTCCTATCCAACCGACACCCGGCAAAATCCGCGTCTGAAAAACCATGAAGCGCCAACGAAGAGGACGCGGAGTACCAAAGGCCGAAGTCGGGAGTGTGACGCAAGTACCTGAAAATTCTCTTCACCGCTTGCCGATGCGAAGTCCTCGGAGACGCTTGAAAACGAGCGCACATACACACTGAGAACTGTATGTCCGGCCTCGTTGCCGTCAAGTAGAGGAGTGACCCGATCATGCTCCGGTACTCCTTCTGGTCCACGTGTTCACCTTCCTCGTCCGCATCAAGAGCCGTAGTCGTACTCATCGGCGTCGTCATAGCCTTGGAGTCCTCCATCTTGAACTTCCTCACAATGTCCTTGGTGTACTTAGCCTGGTGCACAAATGTTCCTTCCTTTGATTGCTTGATTTGTAGCCCAAGGAAGAACCGCAACTCGCCCATCATGCTCATCTCAAACTCCCCGCTCATATCATCCGCAAACCTCGCAACAAGAGAGTTAGACGAGCCACCAAAGACAATATCATCCACGTACACCCGCACAATCGGATATCTCCGCCTCGCCTCAAGCAAAAACAAGGTCCGATCGACCTTCCCCATCTCAAAGCCTTTCTCAAACAAGAACCCCCTCAACCTCGCCATACCAAGCTCTAGGCGCCCGCTTCAACCCATACGCCGCCTTCCTCAACTTGTACACCCGTGGGGGTACTTCTCACTCTCAAACCCCGGTGAGGTCGCCTCACATACACTTCTTCCTCCAAAGACACCATTCGTAAAAGCACTCTTCACATCCATTTGGTGCAACTTGAACCCTTTAGCCACGGAAAAGGCTAGAAGGATCCTAATCGCCTCCAAACGGGCTACGGGAGCAAAGGTCTCCTCGTAGTCGATCCCCTCCTTCTGACTGAACCCCTGAGCAACAAGTCTCGACTTGTTCCTCACAACCTCACCCTTCTCTCCCTCTTTGTTCTTCCACACCCACTTTGTACCAATCGGCTTACACCCTGGGGGAGGGTCAACCAACTCCCACACCTGATTCTTCTCAAAGTTCTCCAACTCCTCATGCATCGAATTAACCCAATTGTGATCTGATAGTGCGTGTCCAATGTCTTTGGGCTCGAAAGAAGCAACAAACACAGCATGAGCAAAATGGGAATTGTTTCGAACCCTCGACCGTGTAGTGCGTTCATTCATGTCGCCGATGATCCTCGAAGCTGGGTGATCCACTTGAACTCGTCGGGGAGGTTCTCGCCTCGAAGCTACCTCCCCCTCAACATCAGCTTCTCCTCGATCTTGATTTGTCGTCGTAGGTGTAGCAGAGGGTCCATCCATCATCGTAGTCAAAGTAGTGGGTACATGTTCAGCCGGGGGCACCACACCGCCATCTTCATCATCACCATGTTCATGCTCCTCCTCCTGAAAGATCTCCTCGCCAAGCTCATCATCACCTGCACACTCAAAGACAAGCTGACTACGTGGCTCGTCTCGTCGAAGGTTACCTCGCAAGTCTCCACGATTTGGTTAGTTTCAAGATTGAGCACACGATATGCTCTAGAATGAGATGCATAACCAAAGAAAATGCCATCGACGGACCTAGCCTCAAACTTATCCAACTTCCCGCCCTTCTTCGAATGAAACACTTGCAACCAAAGACATGGAAGTGACTCACCCGGGGTGTGCGGCCATGCATCAACTCATAGCATGTCTTCTTCATGTGCACTCGAGGTATATCCCGTTCGACACATAGCATGCGGTATTCACCGCCTCGGCCCCAATACCGCCTCGAGTCCTATGCTCATCAAGCATCGTCCGAGCCATCTCGCACAAGGTCCTGTTCTTCCTTTCCACAACACCATTCTGGGGAGGCGTATACGGACTCGAAAACTGGTGCTCAAGACCCAAGTCATGGCAAAAGGTTTCAAAACGAGAGTTCCTGAATTCCGAGCCATTATCACTGCAGATAGCTCATATGGCATCTCTGTGCCTCTCGTTCCTCAACCTCAAGACTAGATCTCGAACAAAACCAAACGTCTCCCCCTTATCCTCCAGAAAGAACACCCAAGCATACCAAGAATAGTCGTCCACCACAACAAGGACATACCACTTCCCACCCGCAGATCGCACACGAGCTGGGCCAACAAGGTCCATATGGAGCAGCTCGCATGGACGCTCACTCATCACATCGGTGAGAGGCGAGGTGAGAAGAGGCCACCATCTTGGCATGCCTACACGGAGCACAAACCAACTCTTTCTCAAGCCTCGGCCCGTGGCAATCCTCGGACCAAATTGAGTTTACTCAAGTGTGACAAAAGGTCAAAGCTCAAGTGACCCAACTTCCTATGCCACTTCCACAACTCACTCGAAGAACCAAACCAAGAAACAACGCTCCACACCCGACGACCGAGAAAAATCAGCACGAAACACCCGACCCTCGGGAACGACCATACAAACAAGGTCCCCTCGAGAGTCCACAATCCGAGAACCACTCCGGCCGAAACAACACCTCAAAGCCCTCATCCAACAACCGGGACACGTAAAGCAAATTATACCCCAGCGATTGAACAAGAGCAACACGCCTCAGAGTGATCTTGTCACTCACTTTGACCTCACCTTCTGAAAGCACATGCCCACGCCCATTGTCCCCAAAAGTGATGTACCTCTTCGTCACCACCGGGACGAGACTTGAGAACCACCCCCTGTCTCCGGTCATATGCCTCAAACAACCGGAGCCAATCAGACAAATGTTCTTCAAGTCTCCCACCTGAAATTCAAAAATAGGCACGTGAGCGAACAAACGACTCAGCACTGGGGTTAGTACCAAAGGAGGAAAACCAGTGCCGAGCCATTTGCTCGAAAGTGGGGTTAGCACCAACCAAAGCATCTCTCCTACCAAAACTACCTCCACGAACACCACCACGGTAACCACCCTGAGGGAACCACCCCTCTTTGCCTGGAGGAGGACCAAATCCACGCAAGAAAGCTCGTGGGACGTCCTTCCTCTCCAACTCAAAGCCACGACTCCTCCGATCCCCGTATTGAGCACGAGGAGGAGAACGCCTAGCAACCGACCACCCGCACCCTTTCCGGCCCCAACCACCGAACCACGACCACCAGAAACAACCTTTGCACCTGTACGAGCTCGAAACCCGAACATCCGTCCGTCCAGCCGCACCGGTCCGACCGGTGCCCCACACCGGTCCGACCGTGTGACCCGGGGCGACAACACCACCCGCAGCCTTCTTCTCTCCCCAAGCCCGAACTGTCCTCACAATCGCCTTGCCCCTGGGCATCTGCATACGAGGCTCAAGTACACCATCAGAAGGGTGGTACTTGTCCTTGTTAGCCCACTCCTTTTCCATTCTCTCCTCTCGCTTCCTCTTGAAGCAAAACTCCTCCTTATGGCCATCTCTACCACAATAGCCACAATGGAATCTCACAAGCTTAGGCTTTGGCTTGGGATGTGGGTGCTCACTCGGTTTCTCTCCACTCAAACCCTCCACCGGTTTCTCAC
The DNA here is from genome assembly GCA_947561735.1 of Cenchrus americanus. Taxonomy (NCBI): domain Eukaryota; kingdom Viridiplantae; phylum Streptophyta; class Magnoliopsida; order Poales; family Poaceae; genus Cenchrus; species Cenchrus americanus. Next base: position 30,015,417 of record OX387244.1, on the reverse strand, counting down.
CACTAGCCTTCTCACTCTCCTTCCCAAAGAACACTTTCCCCGAAGTGCTCACAAACTTGATAGGCTTTTGTAGATCATTTGTGGGTGTAGGAAACACGGGTGGAGCTGGGGTTGTGTCTAGTCGGTTCCTTAGATGGTTAGGTTTTGGTGGGAAATCATTCTTGTGGTGGGTTTTTGGTGGCACCGGGATATTCTCTCCACTTCCCTCACCAACGTTGTTTGCCCCAAGCCCCTCACCATCTTGCCTCTTAAAGGACTCGATCATCATCCTCAACTAAGGCTCATGACCGGACAACCAACCCATCAACTTCCTCAAATCATCATTCTCATCCTGCAAACGATCAACATAATGTGCAAGCTCCAAATTTTTCAATGCATGCATTTCACAAGTAGAGCAAGATGTAGGCATGGGTTCCTTCAATTTAGCCTCGAGCGAACTAGTGTAAGCATGCATCTCATCAATCTTAGCATGCAAAACAGGCAAGAAGTGCAAGCACCTAGGAAAGGAGTCTAGACTTAAGCTCGCCCACTTCAACCCTAAGCACATCTAGTTCCTCACGCTTGGAGGCATGCTTCTCCTTAAACAATGCAAGATCAGCAAGGAATATGGAGCAATCAAGCACAATCATTCTCATCGAAACAACGGGGCTAGCCTTAAGCGAATCAATCTCAAGCTTGCTATCAAGCACCTCGTGTCTCTAGCTCAGCCCACTCTAGTCCTAGCATCCTCGAGTGAAGCCCTAAGCTCTTTCCTCATTTTCTTGGCCTCTCTAAGCATGTCATCACGGTTATCAAGCAAAGAGCCAAGCCTCTCATTCTCCCGGCGCAACAAGGGAAGTTCATCATGCACCTCGTCGTCGGACTCGCAGTCCGAGTCGCTCCGTGTGCTCTTCTTGCCGCCGGAGCTCGGCGCCATGGTGCGAAGCCATCTCTCGCGGCGCCTCGCCCCGCTCGTGTTCTTGGACGACTTCTTGTTCTTGCGGCGATCTCCCTCGTCTTCACCGCTGCTCGAGCTCGAGGTGGAGTACGCGGAACTGGAGTCGACGTCGCTCGCTCCAACCATCTCTCGGGCCTTGCCTCGGCCCTCCTTCTTCCTCGATCGTCGCTCGTCCTTGTACTTGTTCTTGTGCTTGCTCTTGTGGTCGCGCCTCGAACGGTACTTGCCATCGTTCATCCTCGGCTTGTGCTCGTAGCTGTCCTTGTTCTCGGCCTTCACCGGGCAGTCGGCGACGAAGTGTCCCGCTTGCCGCACCGGAAGCGTGTCCTCGTGTTCCTCCTCATGTTCACGCGGCTCTCGTGCGGCCTCTCGAACCGCCTCGTCAACGGCGCCGCCTCGTCCTCTCCATGGTCATCAAACTCCTCATCCGGCATAGACATCAAAGAGGAAAACGAGAACATCCGGTGGATGGGTTAGAGTTAGTCTTTCCTTTGGAACCACCAACGAGGGCAAGACTATGGGAGTCGGTCGGTCCCTCGAGCTTGGCGATCATGCCCCTATCCACCTCGGCCGACTTGAGCTTCGAGAACAGCTCGTTCACCGTCAGAGTATCATACCTCTCCGACTCGACTATGGCCTCGAACTTTCCACCCCATATCGTACGATCCAAAGAGTGTAAGAGCTTGACCGCTCTATCATGATCATCGTACGGGAGCACGTCCACATTGGCCCTCATGTTGTTCACAACCACCGTGAACCTCTCGAAACAAGGCATCGATGGACTCACCGGGGAGATGAGTGAAGTTCTCGTACTCTCTCCGGTAGGTCGCATACAACCGTGCCTGAACCTGGGCGTTCCCAACATGAGCCTCCTTCAACACCGCCCAAATCATACAAGCCAAGTGCTCGGTGTGCACCCGATCGAACTCAGGCTGACACAAAGCACGAAACAAGTAGTCGACCGCCTTATTGTTGGCGTCGAATCTATCCCTCGATCCTGGAGCAAGGAAATCCATCGGCCGGGACATAGCCTCGTGTCCACCGTGACATCCCAAACGCAATCGACCCTTTCCGCGGAGGAACGCAACCATCCGCTTGCTCCACATCCGGTAGTTCTTGCCATCGAAGTGTGGAGGACCCGAACCCCGTTCTCGGTACGCCATCCTTGGATCTTAGACTGGTTAGAGTCAATAAAGACCCGAACCGGCTCTGATACCACTTGAAGGACCGATACGGCGAACCAGAGAGGGGGGGAGTGAATGGGAGCCGATAAAAATTTTTCTCGAAGGAGATGAGAACTCCAACAAGACGAACGCGGCTTCCAACACACGTCTCCGACTCACTACCAAGGTTGGTCAAGCCCACGTAGCCACTGGGGTGCCACTGGACCTAGGAACCAACAAACCACCTTCCGACCCGAGAAACGCAGCGGAAAAACCAATCCTCGAGTCTACAGACCCACACCGGCCGACCGGGTGAGCACCACCGGCCGACCGGTCCCCGCCGGTGAACCGCGCAACTTCCACTAAGTGGCTCTACACCGGCCATACCGGTGAGATGCACCGGCCGTACCGATGGCAGCCTAGAAAGCCCCCAAGGCACCAAACAAGCCAACCGACCACCAAACGGACCCAAACTCGAAACAAGAAAGCAACACGGGACAACAACGAACTCACCAAGACGTTCACCCGAGCAAAAACCCACAAGGGCTCGCACCGGTCAGACCGGTGTAGCTCGCGCGGCTCGGGATGAACAAGACCCGCGGTCAACTCCCCCAAATCCAAATCTCGATCTCCCGAATCGCTCCACGGACTTGAACAAGACTTTGGGGATATCAAGAACACCTCATGAGGAGTTCATAGCCAAGTTTCATCCCACAAAAACTCGTCCAAAAAGGAGGAATCAAAGAAATCCCGCCGAAAGCACTTCCAACCCAAGAACTCAAGAGACCCCGAAATCGAGCACTTTTTCTCACGGATTTGGGAGGGGAATCACAGCCCAAAGAACCACGAAGGGTTCCCACAAATTTCCCCCATCAAATCCACAAGAGAAAAGCCCCGAAAACACCCCAAAGAAATCACGAAGAGAACGCTCCGAAAATCACCACCAAGAACAACCGGGGAAAACACATCCAAACCTTGAGGAACCACGCCAAATCATCTATACATGAAACAAAGGTTCGTACAAGGTCTAGCAAGCCGCCCGATCATCCATCCCTCTCTACAAGATCTCTCCGTGAAGCTCTCTTACTAGTCCTAGAGAAAACCTAAGGAAAATAGGTGGAAAATAGGAAAACTAATGAGCTAGGGTTCCAAGAGTTGGCTGCCATCCTCTCACCTCTTGGGTTATATGGAGGCAACCGAATGTCTAAAATGCCCTTCTCCACTAACTAGGGATACAAGCCCCTCAAGGGCGGATTTGGAATTCTTGATGTCTTCACCATCGGACGGATGCTCGGCGACCGCACCCTGCGTAGCCTCGACGCAAGCCATGCGATCCCGACGCGTGTCCTCCGCTTCGAAGATTTCGGACTGCGTCGTCGCACACCGGTCCGATCGGTGCTCTTCACCGGCCGGGGACCGGCCCCCACCGGTCGACCCGGCCCGGGTGCCGCCGCACCTCCGTCTTCGGTTCTTTGGTCTTGGCTTTGTGGATCAACCAAGGAACCCAGTGGTTTTCCGGTGAACCACCGGAAACCCCGCGAACTTGGTGTAGCCTCCGCCAATCTCCACTCATGACTTGGCTCCCACGTAGTCCCGCTCGACCTTGGTTTTGAGGCTCAACCAAGAAACCGTCCACGACTTCATCTTGCCGTTCATGCCACCATGCGGTCCGCACTTGACCCCCGCCGGCCACCGGTCCCTCGAACGAAGCCTACTTGTCTTCTCCACACCTGGAGGCCTCACCGGCGACGACCTTTCACGCTTGTTCTTCACCTGCACCAACACGAGTCAAGCCGCAACCTGCACCTGCAATACTTAGCCAAGAATCAGTCCACACAACGTTGTCAATCACTCATCACACAAGGAAGCGACCATCCACCGGTCCTCGAACCACACATGGTCCTCATCCGCACAGCTCCTGCTCCGCCTGGGCGTCGGCGAACGCGGGCGGGTCGTCAGCGACCCCCTCCACCTAGGCGGAGTGGCCGGCGCAGGAAGACGAGGCCTCGGCGCCATGTCCTCGGCCCCCCGCCACCATGTGGCCCTCGCGCCGCCTCATGAGGGCCCCCTCCTGGGACTCCGGGGAGAGCGTGGGGAAGCTCGCCCACTGGTCCCACCCGGCGGCGGGAGTCATCGTCCGGGACCTCCTCCTCCACCGCCCGGGAGCCGCCGGCGTGCGCAAGCCCCGCGCGCCGCTTCCGACGGCGCCCTCCACTCGCGCCTCCGTGGCCACGGGCGCCCGACGAGGCGCCGTGGCCATCACCTCCGCCGCGCCTCCGCGACCACGGGCGCCCGTCCGCCCTCCTCAACCGCAACCACGGGCGCCGCCGCAGCCGCACCCTCGCTCGCCTCCACCGCCGCCGGGCGCCACGCGCCGCGCCTCCGTCGCGGCGCCCACCGCCGGCCACGTATCCACCGCCGCCGCCGCCACCGGCCGCGTCTCCGCCGCGACCGGCGCCCTCCCCTCCTCGACGACCGCCGGCCGCGCGGCGGCGGGGCTTATCCGCCGGCCGAGGCCTCGAGGCCTCGGCCCGCGTCTTGCGAGCCCCCTCGCCCGCCGCCGCCGTGCTTGTCCCCGCCCGCGGCGCCCTCGACGAGCGCCGCCGGGTGGGGATGGACGCGTCCGCCCTCAGCACCTTGGCCGGTGCGAGGGGAGGCACGGTTGGCACCACCCTGGCCAAGCATAAGCAAAAGTCAAAACGCCTTGTCACCAAAAAACCAAACACAGCAGAAGGGCAAGCCCCTTACCTCGAAGAGGAGAAGGTGCGCTTCCTTTTCCTCGAGGCCTCGGCGGACGAGGCCCGCGCGGCCGACGCGCCGGCCGCCGCGCCCCCCGACGCCTCCGCCGCGCGCGCGGCCTCGCCCGCGCGCGCGCGCGCGCGCGCGCGCGCGCGCCGCGCGCGCGCGCCGGCACCTCCACGGCTCGCGCCGCCTCGTCGTTGATCGCCTAGCGGCGGGCGCCGTTGCGCCCGCCCCGGGCGATGCCGCCCTTGCCGCAGAGGCCGGCTCGGCGACGGGGAGCAGGGCTCCCACCTATCGAGGGGCCCCGCCCCCTACTTCTTCCTCCTCGTCCTCCTCCGAGGACGAATACCCCTCGGTCCCCGGCGAGGAGAGCCCCTCGCCGCTCGCGCGGCCGGCACTCCTCGCCCGCCGCCGCGCGGCGCCGCGTGCCGCCGCGCGCGCTCCCTCCCCGCGCGCCGCCCGCTCCTCGCTCCCGTTCGTCGCGCCGCCCGACCGACCGCGCAGGAGTCAGGGGTAGGAGGGACGGACTTCGCGGCGCTGAAGGTCACCAGCTGCAGGAGAGAACATCAAAGGCGCGTCAAGGGCCAGGAGCTTCATCAAGGACGAAAACAAGGCCAAGAACCATGCTCACCAGGTGGCCGGTGGGGAACATTTCGAGGTCCCACGGGGACCGGTCCTGGCGCAGCATTCGGGTGTCGACGGCGTTCTGCGCCCGCGTGAGCGCGTACGCCCGCCTGAGGGGGGCTGGGAGCATCCGCGACCTCGCCGGCGCGACGGGGTCCGCCTCCTCGTCATCTCGTAGATGCGGAGGCGGCCTCTCCATCGAGGCACAACCCTGCCGGTGGTGGAGGAAGGCGAGGACGCCCGCCGCGGTCAGCCCACGCGCCGCCAGGCTCCTCAAGGCGTCCAGGACCGAGCCCAGCCGCCTCCGATGCTGAGGCGTGGACACCCCGTAGCCCCAGGAGTCGGGCTTCTCCTTGAACACCCGACCGGTGTAAGGGGGGAGGCCGGGCTCGGCGTTGCGCAGATAGAACCACCCCCGCTCCCAGCCGGCGTTATTCGTCGTCATGGTGCAGGGGATGTAGTCGTCCTTGAACTGCGCCCGCACGGCGAGCGACATCCCGCCGGCGCGCACCGCGCGGCGGGTCCTCTGCTCCGTCGTGGGCTGCGTGAAGAGCTCCGCGTGGAAGAGGTGTAGCTAGAGCTCCCAGTTGACCGGGATCCCTAGATACCCCTCGCAGATGCCCACAAATGTGGCCGCCTGCGAAATCGCGTTCGGCGCGAAGTTGTGTAACTCCACGCCGTAGCGGTGGCAGAGCGCCCGCATGAAGCGGCTCGCCGGCGCGGTGAAGCCACGCTCATGGAAGCGGATGAAGCTCACCACATAGCCCTCCGGCGGGTTGGGCGCGTGGTCAGCAGCCGGTGGCACGATCCACTCCGCTGGTCGGCCCTCCTCGTTCGCCGCCAGCTGGCCGGCGGAGACCAGCTCGTTGAGAGCCAGCGGGGTCACCGTCGACCGCTCCCAGGCGTACGGGTCGAGGATCGTGAGGGGCGGAGGCGGCGCCATTAGAAAGGACAAGGAATGCGAGAGCGGAAAACAAGGAAAGGAAGAGGAGCTCTAATGGCGAAGGCGCACGATGGCAAGAGCAAACCGAAGGCGAGAGCACAAGGGGCGAGAACGGCGAAATGCTAAGGTAAAAAACCGCCGTTTTTCCCTCCCCTCAGATTTATAAGCCGCGGGCAAGCTCTCCGGGGCGGATGTCCCGCGCGCATTAACTTCAGGGAATCTTTTTTCTCGCTGACGGGCGGGCCCCACCACGACCGCGGCGGCCACGCCACCGCGAATAAGCCATCATCACGGCGGAGAATGGCAGGGACCGTGACAGCGGTCACGTCCACCTGCCCACGCCGCCCACTACGAGCGCGCGCGCGGCTGCGACGCCTGAAAAAGCGCGCCCACGACGCGAAATTACAGCCCCGACTGGGTAGCATTTAATGGCTCGGTTCCTTGCAAGGTACGCAGACCCCTCGAGCGGCACGAACCCCTGGCTCGGGAGAGTTCCAACCCTCGAAAGGGTTCAGGCGTGAGAAGGTAGCCTCGGGGCCCGTTTGAAACAAAGCGGGCACAGCAAGCACCCATGCCACGTAGAACCCTCGAGCGGCACGAGCCCCTAGCTCGAAACAAATTCAACCCTCCAAAGGGCACACGCGTGAGAAGCTCGCCTCGGGGCCCGTTTTAAAGTGAAGCGGGCACCGCAAGCACCCATGCCACGCTGTATTACTGATCAGCGCCTCGGGGACTGGCTCGCCCAGGCCCCTGGATGGTCGCAGATGCCAGGCCAGGAGCGCTTAGCCGCCGCCCCGCACCATTGTTACTAGTCGGCACCTCGAGGGCCGGCTCGTCCGGGCCCCTCGACGGTCGCAAACGCAAAGACGGGGCCGCCCAGGCGCCGCCCCGCACGGCCCTACTGATCAGAGGTTCGAAGCTTGACCCTCGACGGGTTCGAACAAGCGCCCCAGATCACAGAGTCAGGGACGACAAAGGCACGCGCATTCGAGCCGTTCCTCGAGCCCGTCGGCTCGAGGGTGCCCCATATGTCGTATTCGAGAGCCAGCGAGGGCAGCTAGCCGGGGGATCCCACCGAGGGAGAGCTTCCGCGCCCTCGGTCCCTATCGAACGGGACCGAGCCCCACCTAGCAAACCCATGCAAGCGCTTCCATGGACGTGTCTCTGGACCATGCAGCCTACCCTTATCGAATGGGGCATGGGCGTCCACTCGAACCACCCGCCAGCAGCTCAACGAGGAATCCGCAATTCGCGACCCGCTCGATGGGGGTTGCGGAAACCTCACCCTCCGTCCCGCGGAGGGACGGCGAGGGCGCGTTAAAAGACAAGTCATAAAGCTCTACCCGATCGCCTCGAACGGGCCCAGGCTCGGGGGCTTGACGCACGGCTACACCTTCTGGATTGCACCCGCCGGAGATAGTGCCAGCGGCGCGTGCGTCACCGAAGCCGGCTGAGACATTGCCGACGCCGGTTGAAACATCTACCATGCCCCCTGGCCAACTCTCACGGTTAATCCCTCCAGGAGCTCCCACGCTCCTGCAGGGCTTCGGGGGCTAGACCCGAGGGTCCGCTGACGCGGCCCCATGGAAAGCGTTTGCAAAACCAGAAGGGAAGAACGTCCTATCAGTAGGTTCCAGCATCTGCGGGAGCCTCAATGGCAAACCCACAGATGCTCGGGGGCTACTGCCGAGGACAGCCCTAGGGGTCCCCTTTAACAACAGGGAAATCCCCAATTAAAAACCTGCAACAAAGCCAAACATGCCTAACCATGCAGGACACGGCCCACCAAGGCGGCCCACTCGAAGACCCCCTCGAGTAGGCTCCGTCTCGCTCGAGGATGCGTGCCTCCCTCAGGCGGGCTCCGCCCCGTTCGAGGGGCCGCTCCCCCCTCGAGCAGACTCCGCCTCGGTCGAGGGTCCGCTCCGCCCTCGAACGGGGTCCGCCTCGCTCGAGGGCGCCCCGCACGCGTGCGCTCGCTCCCCGTACGCGGGCATTTAATACCCCGACACCGGCGGGGGCGGCGCCATCATGCGCCGGGGCTCGCGCCCCGCACCGCCGCACCAACTCCCCGGGAGGGATCCCATCCCCGCCACTGTGGGAAGCACTGTGCGGTGTGGTCGGTGCCAGTCCCGTGACGCCGCGCCGCCCGCTCCGGTACGGCTAACGCGCCGAGCCCTCGAAGGGGGGCCGGCCGCACCCTCGATTTGCTTTCTTGTGACCTTGCTGGGTTAGGTGAAGGCGCTAGGCCGGTGGAGAGCCATCCCTGCCACTGTTGAAGGCATGGCTGCCGCCCCCGCGCGTACGAACCGCACGCCTGTCGCCGTAGCAACGGCTCTAGCATAGCGGAGCGTGTGGGAACGGAACGTCGCCTTGCCTGCCACTGCGCCTCGTACGGACCGACGTCAGCAGCTCCCTCGAGCCTATCAGAAGACATCACAGCCATCCGCCGCTCTTCTACCCTCGAAGCCGCTACTGTTCGGGTACAAGATAGGCCATGATGGTCGGATCGCTGCAAGGATCGTCCGGACGGCCGCCCACTCTATAGCATAGCACGCCACGCCCCTTCACGTAGCTAAATAGCGCGACGCGCATGTGATTCGCTCCCGCCTTGATCTATAAAAGGGGGACGAACCCCCCTGCCGCAGGGGGGGACAGACAACACAACAGGAGACAGGCTGCGCCACGCACTTGCTCTCCAATTCTCCCACAACATCTTCAGCCACTACACTAGGGAATTGGAAGCCACGCTTCCTCTCCCGCCTTGCTTGTAGCAGCCCCACTACAGGCACCCCCGGAGCTGAGCAATATAGTGCCTTGCGCACACCACTGCTGGACGTACGGCCCCCTCGGCCGGAACCAGGATAAACCCCGTGTCTCTTATTGCTTAGCATCGACCATTGAGGGATAGACCTCGGCACTTACTACTGGTTAGTGTCGGGACCATATTCCGCACCGACACTTCTATAGTCATCCTTGGACTTAGCCTTGGGCTTTGGCTTAGTCTTAAGTGCTCTCTTGGGAATTCTTGTGCCATAGTACTCGTCATCCCCATCTCCATTCTCACTAGTTAAAGATGATGATGAGGATGATGAGGATGGTGATGGAGATGGCGAAGGTGTTCTCTTTCTTCTCTTCTTTTCTTCTTTCTTCCCTTTCTTCTTCTTTTCTTGCTTGTTGTCCTCCTTCTTTTCCTCTTCTTTGTCTTTCTTCTTGTCCTCTTTCTTGCTTTTCTTGCCATTGTCCTTGGAGCTTTCTTTGACAGCCTTCTTGAACTTGTCAAATTTCTCTTGGGCTGAGGTGTTCCCTACCTCCGAGGCATCACCTTCAACATCACTTGGCAAGTCCTCAAATTCCTCCTCCTCTTGCTTGTCATCTCCACTTGCCATATCCTCACACGGTTAGGTGTTCGCAAGGATAACCTGCTCTGATACCAATTGAAAGGATCGAGACAATAAGGCCTAGAGGGGGGTGAATAGGCGTGCACACAGAATTTAAACTTTTTCTGCGAAAACACTGTCAGACTCCGGAACCTCCGAGATTATTCTCGGAACCTCCGAACGAGGCAGCCTCCGAGAATAAACTCAGAACTTCCGGGAACTGTTAGAACAGAGCATATAGGACTTGAGCTGCAAATAACTTGATGAAAAACCGATCTACCAAATTCTAGGAGGTTCTTAGGATCTAGCAAAAAGATTTCTAAGCAAAGAACAAGCTAGGAAGGTACCACAACATAGATCGGGAACAAACCCTAATAGATCTAGTCAAGAACAAGTATGAACAAGAGCAATGCAATGATATAAATGAGAGCACACACGAGACAAGGATTTATCCCGTGGTTCAGCTCGCCACAAAGGCTTGCTTACATCCACGTTGTTGAGGAAGCCACAAAGGCTAGGGACCACAAAGGTCAACTCCTCTCTCACACCTATCACTTTGGGTAATAGGTGGAGGCTTTCGACTAGATCCACAAAGGGTAATACAAACACCTTGGAGCTTCCACAAATCGGGTTGGAGAGCTTCCAAAAACCTCTATCTGTCTAGGAGCAAGGCTCCAAGAGTAATAGATCCACCAAGCTTGCTAGGGCTTTTCCAAGTGCTCAAGTTCAAGAGAAAGAGAGATTTGCTCACAAACTCACTTCAAGAATCCACTCTCAATCAATGCTAGGCAAGGATTTGGAAGAGAGTAGTTTAGGAGTGAATTCAAGGTGAGAGAATTGTGTTAGAGTGGCGTTCTGTTCAGGGGCAGAGAGAGAATAGCCGTTGGGGGACCAAGGGGTATAAATACCCCCAGATCCAGAATAGTAACGACTATATTCCAGAGTTTGGAACCTCCGAGAAAAATCTCGGAACTTCCGACCTTTGAAATCTCTGCTGACTGTAGTCTGTACGGTCGGAACCTCTGAGAAAAAACTCGGAACCTCCGAACAACAAACAGCAGGGGCAAAACAGCAGCAGATCTCTTCCCTTTGGGTGAGGGTTAGGGTTTAAGAAAGATAGACTATGAGCACTTGAAACCACCCTAACTCACCATTAGTATCCCTCTTGATAGTACGGATTGTCCTATACTCAAATTCAAAAGATAAAAAAATAAACTTCTCCAAAGAGCATAGGTATCCTTCTTCAAGCAGTTGAGGGGTCTCCATTCTTTCTTTTCCACCTGTAAAATAACTTTATGCTGCACAACAGTCTCAAAAGCTCATTAGCTCTTTAATTGTGTGGTCAACATCACCAAAACCCTCATAGGGCTTGATGGCACTTACACCCCCATGTCACATTATTATAGGTCTTCGGCAAATTATTTTGCCAAATCGACCAAGTACAAGACAGAAGAGAGCTAACATTACATAGACAGTCCAAGGCTACACAACTGCCTACGACCTCATTGGATCCAAAATCCAAAGGTACACAAGTCGCATGCAACCTCATTAGATCCAGAACCCGGCACACAAGATAAACATACTACAAGAACTGGGCCACCCAGAGCAGTCACCACGACCTACTTTGCTGGAGTAGAGTACATCGCGAGACTTCTCCTAGCACCAGGACCTTGATGGCGTCCTTGCGGGAGACAACTGCAGGACGGCACGCAAGCTAAGGCACGCCCCGCTCCAACTATTGGAATGGAGACACGAGCTTGCTCTTCGGTGTTGAAAACCAAGCCCTAGTGAGCTCCCGGTGCTCACTAGAGACGTCCTGCTGAGGCTCCAGCTCGAACAACAGCACCTCCAAACTCTGCCTGGTACCACGCAGAGGCTAGGCTCAGAGGATGGAGATGTTCCTTACACTTCGCGAGAATTCTCCTAGCTCCAAGTATCTACAAGAACAAGGCTCTATAATCTGGTGGACGAACACATGCTAGCGGCATGATGGAAGTACCACACTGCGGCCTCATAGCTCAAAGGCGCTCGAAGCTTGCCCCCTTCAGCCTCAAAGGTGCTATTTATATCCAACGCCGTGCCCTAGGCAGCTAGCGAAGTAATGACACTGCTGCCACACGATAATGGGACATGTGGCCTGTACATAAATAAAGGCGATGACATTACTCTTTCTGACTCACGACGTCTTTGTCGTTTGCGCATCAATGATGCCTGAGCCCCACCACAGAGGTCACATGGCTACAGTAACCTCCCCGATCAGTGGGCAGTTTGTCGTTTTCTGGGTGGCAAGAGCATCTCCGACCACTGTTGACTCGTGACTCTACAGTCTACGCTACAAGACAAAACCTGACCCTATGTAAGATGGCTCCGCGCCTAACTTAGCCCCCCTTTTTGAAGACAACTCTACAACCTTCTTCTACGACCTGAGGACCTTTATTTGCACCCGCTAGGCTATGCATCCTGGTGCACCCGCTATGGCTCTGCACGTAATCGGACCTATTCCAATCAGCCTATATTTCTGTTCCCTGAGCAGAATGGTGATAGGTTCGATTAAAGACCTTCCGAGGTAGGCGTGCCTCGCTGCTCTACCAGATCCTTCTTGGTGCCTGGAGATCTAATAGTAGCATGGAAATCAGAAGCATCACGGAGATCTACATCTTTTGTCGGGCCCCTGTGGTCGGTGTGCCTACTGCTAAGGTCGCCAATACCTTAGTATCATGGCTCCGTTGGATGGCTGGCAGCTATGTTGGTCATCTGGACACCAAAACAACCTCCTTAAGGTCGACGTGCCTTAGTACCTAGGTCTCACAATACCTCGGTATATTTACGGCTCTGCCAACCTAGTTGGGCGCCCTGGATGCGTGACCTTCTGAGGTCGGTGTGCTCTTATAGCCCTGCCAGCCTGCTTTGGACGCTAACGACTTTACGTTAGGAATGAAGGCCTCCCTGTGAGGTGCACGCCTGATGGCCCTGCCAAGTACTTCTGGGTGCTTGGGCGCTTTTGTCTTGAGACCTTCTTAAGGCCGGCATGCCTCGGGTGGCTCTGCTAGACTCTTTGCAGCTATGCAAGATATCTGGATGTCTCTACACTACACACGTTCAATAGATTTTATTGGCTTCATCGTCGACCAAACCCAGACATCGCAACTTCCGCTGCAACATCATCAATGACCTCTTCACGCGACATACCTTTCAAGACCTTGCTGGGTATCCTCGGATACTGGGCATTGTTGATTTGAGGCCTCTTTGAGGTCGGCACGCCTACAAGGCCTCCTTGAGGTCGGCCCTGCCAGACTCCTTGCAGCTATGCTAGGAGATCTGGGTGTCTCTACACTTCGTTCGACCAAGACCATGACTCAGTTTTCTTCTCTTTTTGGAGCATCAAACCAGCCATGCTGTCTGCTTCAATGATCGGGGACTACTCTACGAGTGTGTCTTTGACGCCCTCTTGTTTTCCTTGTCGTACCGACCTGTTGGGAAACCCGTTTCTCATGACGCAACCTACTTTTTCTTCTCTTCTTCTTTTTGGATCATCGTACCGTCCATCCTGCCTGCCATGATGCTCGGATACTACTCATGAGTGCATCTTCGATGCCCTCTGAAATTTTTCATCGTCGTTTCAATCTTTTCGATGTCTGCTTCCTATAGGTCGTCACTCGACCTCTCTTCGTTCGGCAAGACTACAAACAGGTCGGCTGCAAAGCTGATTTGTTTCTCTTTCCTTTTTGGACAGACGTGCATGCTATTCGACTTGTCGATAGCTCTATGACTTCGTCATGACCTTTCTAAGGTCACTGCGCCTACACATCGCTCGGGGCTTGTGAGACATGGGTACCCCTGGGTCCCCACCAACCAGGCTCACGGACGTCCCCGACAAGTGAGTCTGGCCTACTAGAAGACCTGCCGACCTGTCAGTGGGCCCAACCGACCTAGTTGGCGGCCCACACGACCTCCAAAAGACCTTCTGGAAGATTCCCCAAACGACCTAATCCATCACAACCTCAAGACTTGGTATACAAGACAAGACCTCGGTGGACTTCGCCCAAAGTAGATCGACAGGATATGGAAAGATGTCTAACGTAGACTTAGGTCTCTTAGTCGTAACCGACCAAGAGTCTTGGAACCGACCTCGTCCGCTGGCCAATATAAGGCGGACGAGGCGACTCCTTGTACTCAATAACCGATCCTCAAGCAATCTACACCGACAACTGGACGTAGGGTATTACTCTCTGGAGGCCCGAACTAGTATAAACTCGTTGTGTTCTCTGTGTTCCGCGTACTCGTGTGCGACCTTCGAGTTCTTAGCCTTAGACTCCTCCCCGCCGAACAAATAAACCATATAGATTAACACCCCCGTGGGCTATCCAGATCTCACCATCTGACAGTGAGAGTTTCCTTGCGGAAATTATTGCCGAACCAAACCGGCAGATTGATCTACTCGAGGGGCTGGGCACGCTTGCCTGGTGCGACGCCGTGGAATGACGTCGTGCTGGGCCGCAGCTGGTCCAACCCAATCCCCATCAGCCGCAGGGTGTGCGCATACAGGATGTTGAGGTTGCTGCCTCCGTCCATCAGCACCTTGGAAAACCGCAAGTTGCCGATGACCAGATCGACAACCAGCGGGTACTGGCCTGGATTGGGGATGCGGTTCGGGTGATCCTCGTGGCTGAAAGTGATGGCGTCCTCCGACCAGTCAAGGAAGGAGGGAGGAGCCTTCTCTGCAGCGAGGACCTCGTGCCCCTCCCGCTTGCACTGGCTATTGGACATGTCCACGGTCGGTCCCCCGAACATGAGGAAGACATTCTCCACCGCCGGGAAGCCACCGGTGTCCCCGTCACCACCGTCCTTCTTGGCCTCGCCATCCTTCGCGGTGGCGCGACTGTAGTATTTCTTGAGCATGTCGCACTGCTCGAGGGTGTGGTTGACTGGTGTCTTGTGGTATGGGCATGGCTTCTTTAGCATGTCGTCGAACACGCTGGGGCCTCGAGGGGCCGCTCGAGGGCCCTTTCGGGCCGGGTCAACTGCGAGGGCCCTGTCCCCGTCGTCGTCGTGCCCCTGCGCGCGCGCCTTGCGGCGAGGCTTCTTACCCTGCTTGCCTCGCTTGTGCTTCTGCTGGAGCTCCTTAGATTTGCCGCCCTCTGCGGGCGCGTCATCCACACGCTTGCCTTTCTTGCCGTCGAAGATGGCCCCCACCGCCTCCTCGCTGGAATCAAAGCTGGTGGCGATATCGAACAACTCGTTGGAGTTGACCGGCGGGCTACGCTCGAGCTCGCGCACGACGTCCCGGTAGGTCGTACCCTCGAGGAAGGCGTGCACGATCTCGGACTGGGCAACGCTTGGGAGCTTAGTACAGCGCTTGGAGAAGCGTCGTATGAAGTCCCGGAGCGACTCACCGGGCTTCTTGGTGCACGCCCGCAGGTCCCAGGAGTTCCCAGGGTGCACGTATGTGCCCTGGAAGTTCCGCACGAATGTGCGCACCAAGTCGTCCCAGTTGTGGATCTGGCTGGGTGGCAGGTGCTCGAGCCACGTCCAGGCTGAGTCCGCGAGGTGCAGTGGCAAGTCGCGGATGATAACCTCGTCGGTGGTGGTGCCGCCCAGCTGGCATGTCAGGCGATAATCGTTAGCCACACATGAGGGTCCGTCTCCCCCGTGTACTTGTCAATCGAGGTGGGCTGGCAGAAGTGCTGAGGGAAGCTTGTTGTGCGGATCTCCCAGCCGAACACACGGGTCCCCGAGGGCTCTGGCGTTGGCGAGCGATCCTCACGGCTGTCGTAGCGTCCACCGCGCCGGGGGTGGTAGCCTGCCGCCACCCGTGCTTCTGCATTGCCTGTTCAACGGGCGTTGATGACGTTGCGGGCGTCGCCGTCCTGAGCCTGTGAGGACCAGGAGCGTCCCAGTGGTCGGTGGATGACCGCTCCTCAGTGATGAGTGATTGACAACGGGTGTTGGACTGACTCTTGGCTTAGTGCGCAGGTGTAGGCTGCGGCCTAGTTCGTGTTGTTGTAGGTGAAGAACGGGCGCGAAAGGTCTTCAGCCTTGAGGGGCCTCCGGGAGATGGAGAGACAAGTAGGCTCGGTTCGAGGGACCCGGTGGACGGCGGGGCCCGGGTGCGGGCCACATGGTGGCGACACAAGCAAGACGAAGTCATGGACAAGTGAGCCGGTGCACGGTGGCGGTCAAGTCAAGTGGTTTGGCGGGAGGCCGGACCGGGCATGCGGGGTTTGGTGGTTTGCCCACAAAACCATCGGCGGACGGTTTCTTGGTTTGGGCCTCAAAACCAAGTCCGAGGGCCCAACACGACGGAGACGGGATCCGGGCGTGTCGGGAAGCTTCGAGGCGGAGGACACGCGGCGGGATCGCATGGCTTGCGTCGGGAGGACGCGGGGGTGCGGCAAAGGCGTGGCCGTCCGATGGCAAGACCCACAAACATTACCTAAATGCCCCTACGTGGGTTGTATCGCCAGTAGTTTAGTTAGGGGTAGTCGAGTCATTTACCACTCCGGCGGGACCTGATATATAAGCCATGAGTGTGTGTTGATGGCTCTCTCTCTCCGCGACTTAGGGTTTCATTTCTCCCCTTCTCTTTCTCATTTTCGTAGCTATTTTTCTTCCTATTTTCTCTAGGCTAGCATGAGAGCTTCATGAGAGATTTGTTGAGAGGGATGGATGCTAGGGCGGCATGCTAGACCTTGTGAATCTTTCCTGGTTTGTATAGAAGATTCAGGGTTTTTTTTCGTGGCTTTTTGTGCTTGTTTTCGTGCCTTTGTTTCCGGTGTGATTCCGTGGATTTGAGTGAGTTTCTCCCCGGATTTCTTTGAGGGAAACATGGATAGATGTCTTGTGCATCTTTGTGCTTGATCTTGTGCCCTCAAACGCCGGGAAACCACTTCGATTCGTGAGTTTTCGTTCGGTGCTCTAGCTTTTGGTGGTACTCAAAGGATTCGCGATTCCCGGTGATTTAGGGAGTTAGGAGGCAAGATTTTTGGGCTATAGCATCCTTGTGTGACGCTTTTCAAGTCCCCAAACCCTTGTCTCCATAGCTTCAACCGTTTGGGAAATCCGATGACGATTTGGGGGAGTTGACTTTCGGGGTCGGGCTGTTTCTGCTCTGTCCGCACCTGGCGGACAGTCCGCAGGGGGGTCGCGGACGGTCCGCGTGGGTCGTGTTCGTCCCGTGTTCTTCGCGTTCTTGCTCGTCCTTCGTTTCGATCCGTAGCGATTTTGGATTTTGGTTGGACGGAGTTTCGGACGGTCCGCGGTGTCGGGCGGACGGTCCGCGAGTGCTTGGCGGACGGTCCACGTGCTCCCCGCGGACGGTCCGTGGATCGTGTGTGGCTTTGGTTCGTTCTGTGTGATTTAACGGACGGTCCGCGGGAAGGGCCAGACGGTCCGCGACGTCGGCGCGGACGGTCCGCGAGTGCGAGGTCGGACAGTCCGCGCGGTCCGTCGCGGACGGTCCGCACTGCCAGGCCGGACAGTCCGCCAGGAGCCTGTGCGGTGCTGTTTGTTTCGATTCCTTCCCTCCCTTTCTAGTGCTTCCGCGTGTGCTTCTAGGAATCGTTCCTAGGGCTAGAGGTTGATCCATAACCTCGTGGTCTTGGCGATTGGTGCGTGATTCGATCCATCGCTTGTGTGTGACCGGGATTTGAGTAGGACATAGGCCGGGTTCTTTGGGAAGAATTTTTACCGGCTCCTATTCACTCCCCCCCCTCTCTAGTCGCCATCCGATCCTTCAATTGGTATCGTAGCTTGGTGCCGGATTCTTTGCGACTTTGACAAGTCTCGAATCCTAAGATGGCGTACGTTGAGCGGGGCGGTCCGCCGCACTTCGATGGCAAGGGTTACCACAAGTGGGCGGCTCGTATGATGATCTTTCTTCGAGGGAAGTCGTTGGATTTCATTGTGCTTGACAAGACCTATGCTATTCCGGTCAACATCCATACTCTTATGGTGACCGATGCCGATGCCAAGGCCAAGTATGAGGCTAATGCAAAAGCCGTTGATCACTTGTGCCGGAGCTTGTGTGATCCGAGTTTGAGCGTGTTCGCCATTAGAATCTTGCTTGGCAAATTTGGGAAAAGTTGTTGGTTGCTCACGGTGGTGATAACCATGTGAAGGCTCGCCTCTTTGTCTCTTACGGATGCAATATGAGAATTTCACTCCACTTCCCGGTGAGGACATTGGTGCGATGTTTCGGAGGTTCACCGCCATCGTGAACAACATGAAGGCTAATGTTGAGGATTTTCCATACTACGAGCATGATCAGGCTTTGAAGCTCTTGCATGTCTTGGACCCAAATGTTTGGGGTGCTAAGGTTGAGGCCATCAAGGAGTCTGGACATTATTTGACTATTGAGTTGGATGATCTCTTTTCTAAGCTCAAGTCGGCTGAGGTTGACAGGAAGTTGCTATCCAAGCATGAGGGCTCGACTGACCATAGTCTTGCTCTTGTGGGAGGATCAAAGGGAAAATCTAACCCTTCCTGTCGACAGTTTTCTTTGTCCTCTCTTATGTCCATTCCAGACGAGGAGTTTGATGTGCTGGGCGAGGAGGAGCTGGCCTTGCTCTCAAGAAGGTTTGAACGACTACACGAGAGTCGGAGGAATGCAAGGCGGAGCTCAGGGACGTGCTACAAGTGTGGCAAGCGTGGCCACTTCATCGCCGAGTGCCCGGAAGCGGAGGAGAACAAGTACAAGGTGAACGAGTACAAGGCGCACCCGAGGCGTGAAGACAAGTACTCCTCCAAGGGCAAGCACTTCAACAAGTCCAAGAGCAAGGACAAGGACAAGCGGCGACCAGAGCAAGAGCGCCTACAAGAAGAACAAGGCAAGAGCGATGGTGGCCGGTGCGAGCGACGTCGACTCAAGCTCAAGCGAGGAGCGATCAAGCTCAAGCGGCGAAGATGAAGACGCCGGGAGGCGCAATGGCAAGAAGAGTGCAAGCCGGAACCTCGGCGGGGCCGGCCGTGTGGCGCTCGAGGGCTTTTGTGGCATGGCCCATAACTCGAGCAAAGAAGAAGAGTGTGAAGGAAGACGGCGACTCGACTCGGAGGATGAGGTAAACCGTGATCCCGACTCTTTGCTTGCTGAGATTGCTAGGTTGAATGGTTTGCTTGATAACCGTGATAGTGTGCAGAGAGATGCCAAAAAGATGAGTAAAGATCTTAGGGCTCAGCTTGAGAATGCTAGTGAGAAAGTAGGAGAGTTAGAGTCAAAATTGCTTGAATTGAAACTTTAGAATGACTATTTGAAACTTGCTCCTACTCCTTCTGATGATGTTGAATGTGTTGAATGTGATGCTTGGTTGAATGAGATCAAACTGCTTAATGAGAAGAATGCTTCTATTTTGGCTCAACTAGATGCTCTTAGGACTGAACATGATGAGCTTAAGGCTAGACCTACTTTGCTTGGTGCTTGCAAATCATGTCCTACTATGCATGCTGTTGACGGATAAAAGACGTATCCCTCTACGATCCGCAAGCGTACGGACCCCACACCTTTTTCACCACGGGATTCCCAAGGTTCTTGTCAATCCGCGGAGCAAGGGGATTACAAGCGTTCGATTAACAACGACACACTAGCTACTAAAACCCTAACTACTATTATACTAGAAAACAACTAAACTACACTAGAGAGAATGATGAACGATCAAGATAGAAGACACTCGCCCACGGGTCTACGATACTAGAGCATGCAATCGCTTAAAGACATGAAAAACCAATCTAATCTATCGGGGATGTGACCACGGTTTCGCCCTTTCCCTCCTCTCGTACTGTCACTACGCGAAGGTATTCATGACTAGACCTTTGATGGCCACGGCGTATTGAATGGATCCAAGGAAGCATTGAGGCCTTACTCCCTTTACGGCATGGCTGCAAACCTTAAGCATTAAAGTATATTCAACACAAGATGATAGGTAGATAATCCGACAAAGTGCGATTACATCTCAAGATCGATTACAACCCATGGACGAATGAGAAGATTACCCCATCAAGGTGCTGATCATGGCACCGTTGATCATGGTTTCCCTTCCGCCGGTGTCTTCCTCCTTCTCCACGAGAGGGTGCTTCCTTCGAGGTGGTTGATCTCCAGCCGGAGATCCTCCTCCTCTCTCTCTAGCTTGTGGATGGCCTTCGGTGCGAATAACTCCTCCCCCCCGTGTTGGCGGCGCGTCGGGGGTTTTAGGGTCGAAGATCCTTCGAGGGCAAGGAAGACGGGACCGAACCGGTGCCCGAAGTGGGCCGGGCCGGCCCGCCCGGGCCGGCCGGCCCGTGCCCGGTTTCGGCCGGTTCGGTCGCCCTTTTTGCTCCGTGGGTCCTCGTGCACTTATCTACTTTGCCCCCTCCACTTGGATGATTTTGACGCTGTTATCCTCGCGATCAAGATGGAGGCTCTCTTTGCATGAAGTTTGATCTTTTACGCTTCAATCCCCGGGGGTGTTCCTCGTAGCACTTCGGTCCTCGCCACCATTGGAAGTAATTTCAGCGAGCTCATGAACACGAACAAGACTCCATGAATGCTCCTTTGAACTTGTTGTGAATCCGTCCTTTATGTCCATGTTTTCCTACATAAACACAACACTTCCAAATGCATGCACAAAGATGAACTTGTCATATGATTAGTGTGCCTAGTGGCGGGTTAGTTCCATAATCAAATCCAAACCAAAGTGTAATGAACATGCTAGGTGCACCAAAATACACCGTCAACATCTCCCCCACACTTAGCTCTTGCTCGTCCTCGAGCAAGTACTCGTAAAAGAACTTCATCCAAGGAGTGTAATCGTGTACCACTTATCCTTCTTCACAAGTTAGTCAATCCCTTCATCTTTAATACATAAACACAAAGTAATGATAATCAAACATAAACATGGGCGTTTAGAATTCTTACCACGTCAAGATTCACCCCACAACTCAAACTCTTCACTCAAAGTCTTCAATTTCAGCCACGCTTACTCCTTTGCTTCCATCGGAGGGTTTTTATGATTTTCAAAACAAAAATTCCTGCAACAAGTATTAGACAAAAACCTTTCTCCAAGCTCTCTCAAGTCACTCATATGAAGTGGCTATCCTAACCAAATTTTATAAAACTCTCACCTCCCATTAATCTCTCATACATCATGTAAAAGTGGAGCTGTAGGTAGGGCTAGCGCAATCAACACAAATATTGTCAAACTAAGAACTTCCTCTAATGGTTGTCTACCTTTCAAAGCCAATGATCATGAGAATTAACCATATGTAGGGATATCAAGGATGAGAAGATTTAGAATGGTGGACATGTGCAAGGGCAAAAGAAAATTGTGACTACAAGGCACCAATGATGTCCTCGTTGTCGGATTGCACATGGTTGGAAATAGAGTAAAAGTTTCGTCTCACAATCAACGTGACATCCTTCCTTACACTTTATTTTTTCTTTTCTTTCACTTGATCCATCCCTCTCATATCTTCATTGCTAACTCATCTTTCTCCCTTTTTCTTTTTCTTCTTTCATTCACATATGATTTTTCTTTCTTTCTTTTCCATACACATACTTTTTCTCTTTATCTCTCTCTCTCTTTACAACTTTTCAAAGCTTTCAATTCTCTCTTTCCTCACATGCATACAATCTGAATTTTTAAATAAATCATGCTAGAGACGAGACGAAACTTTGAAAATAGGTTGTGTTCAAGGAATACGATGTACAAAAGAGATGTATAGAGTTGGGTATGGAATCCAGTGATACTCATGACTTTCGTTGTGAAAGTCATGGACTGAATATATGACGAGGCTAGCAACAAAAGATAAGCACAAGGACACGATCATTGCTCGAAATTAAAACTCACCAAGACAGAAGGGTCCTAGCCTAACTCATTATGCTAATCACACTTATGGTGGAGCGAAAAAAAATAAACTTGGCTTTGGATAGAAATTTTTTTCTTACTCTCAACTTGGAAAAAGAGGTTTTGCTAACCTTTATTACATGGGTTTTAAAATAATTTTCAGAACTGAAATCCTCCAATTTGTAGCATCGAACATAGCATAACTAGCATGTGAAGCTCAAGATCGAAGTGCGGTATGGGTACTTTAAGTAGTAGCGATTCCACTAAGCACCACGATAAACGTTTTTCAAACCACATACTTGTGTTCATATATCAAGAATCGAAGATTAAACAAACAAGTAAATAAAGATAAACAATACATAAAACACAAAGATATATATAAAGACTCTTTTTATTTGATTTTCTTGACTCAACACTAATTTAAGACACTTGCAAAAATTTAAAAACAGACTCGAAAACTAAAGACTCATTAAAAACACTAAGACTCTCACACGAAGATTAAACCGAACCTAAACTTGAAGTTCAAAAGCTAAGGCTAGCGAGCTAGCTCTCCCCCACACTTAAAACATACGACGTCCTCGTCGTATCTTACAAAAATCCTAAGGGGAAAACTAGATCTAGTGGTACTTCAAGCAAGTTTTGCACCACTTGCCTCTCATGTTTCCAACCATGCCGAAAAGCTTGCGCACGTTGCGGTTAAGGAACTTGTAGTCATCTTCAACTACGCGCTCCAAGTCTTCCATACGCTGCTTCATCGCTTACATGGTTTGAAGACATTCGTCGGCCGACGCGTAGAGAGCCGCGATGGATTGACGGCAAACTCGACAGCACACCGGATGCAATCCGAAGGGGTCGTCGTCGCCATAATCTCCACCGTTGTCACCACCGTCGTCGCCACCTCCATTGTTGTTGCCCTCGCCACCGCCGTTGCCGTTGCCATTGGGGCCTTCGGGAGTCCTTTCATAGGGTTGCTCACCCCAATCATCATCATCTCTACGGCGGCCGCCCACGAGCTCGGGCTACGATCGTCGGAGTAGTCGCTATCCCCATAATCCTTAGGCTCGGCGACACCTCCTTGTAATCCTTGCACTTGATGCCTTGGAGGCGTGCCGACCTTCGAACGGGTGTAGGGACCTTCTCTCCTTTGACGGGGTTGCGAGATGCAAGAGCTCCGGTCGGGACACGTTCTCCGCAACGGATACGTGCGGTCCTCTTGACGGGTAGCTTGACCTCGCATCGCATCGCCTCCTCCATCGATGGCTTCTTGGCTTCTACCTTCGACTCTAAGCTTTTTGGAGGCTCAATGGCTGCTACAAGGGTGCAACACATTGCTTGAAAGGTTTGATTCTCGAGCTCCCAATTCGGCCAAATATATAGTCCGAGAGAAAAGCCACGGGAACCTTATTTTCCTTTTTTACACTTCCCTTAAAATTTTCCGACCAAACAAGGAAGTCAAAAAGGAGCAATTCGTGCGAAATTCGGGGTCATCGGGCGTCGGGCCACTCTGGGCCGATCCGACCGGGCCGGCCGGCCCACCCCGCCTCGGGGGCGGGCGGTCCGGTTTTCTTGCACACCGCCCTATTTTTTCTTCCTCGGCCCATGGGAAAAAGTTGGCCCGGTAAATCTTCGCGAAAAACTCCGAGAAAGCTAAAAGAAAAATTATTTACGAAGTTGATGCCTTGCTTTTCGTCCTAGGCGGGACGTTCGGGCTCTTCCTCCATGGTAAAGACGTCAACATGATGAATGGGCACGACATCGGGTTCGTAGTAAACCTTAAGCCGCTGTCCATTCACCACAAATTGATCGCCGTTTATATCCATAATGGTCACCGCTCCGTTGGAGAACACCGAATGCACAACATAAGGTCTATCCCACTTGCTTTGCAATTTCCCCTTTCCGAAGGTTTTAAACCTCGAATTGTAGAGGAGGACCTTATCTCCTTCTTTGAATTCTTTTTTCTTCAATCTTTTATCATACCACCTTTTGATTCTCTCCTTGTATATGCTTGCGTTTTCATATGCTTTCAACCTCAACTCCTCTAGCTCACTTATTTGAATTCTTCGTTTCACCACCGCGGCATCGAGATCAAGGTTCATTTCTTTAATCGCCCAATAGGCTTTATGTTCCAACTCAACCGGAAGGTGGCAAGGTTTTCCATAGACAAATTGATAAGGGGTCATACCTATCGGCGTTTTAAACGCCGTTCGATAAGCCCATAAAGCTCAGTCTAATTTCTTTGACCAATCCTTGCCTCCCTTCTCTATGGTCTTGTTAAGTATGCTTTTTAATTGCCTATTTGACGTCTCCGCTTGTCCGTTGGTTTGTGGGTGATAGGCTGTGGAGACTCTATGCTCAATTCCCAACTTGGACAAGCACTTTTTAAAGTTCTTCCCGGTGAAATGAGTTCCTCCATCACTTATCAAGATTCTCGGTGTACCGAAACGGGGAAAAATCACGTTCTTGATCATAGTGATGGACTCCTCCGTGGAAGCTTTACGACATGGTATAGCCTCTACCCACTTGGATACATAATCAACCATAACAAGTATATACTCGAATCCAAATGAGTTTTTAAAAGGCCCCATGAAGTCTATACCCCATACATCGAATATGTCGATTTGCAAGTTGTATTTCAAAGGCATAGAATTTCTTTGAGAGATGTTTCCGGTTCTTTGGCATTCGGGGCATGACGCAACATATCTTTTAGTATCTTCATGCATCTCCGGCCAATAGAATCCGCTCGACCATACTTTTGCTTCGGTTCGAAAATGGCTATAGTGCCCACCGTACTCCGCCAAGTGGCACTTCCTTAGAATCTCAAGCCTCTCTTCTCTTGGCACACATCTTCTCATCACTCCATCATTGCCAAGCTTGAAGAGGTATGGTGCATCCCAAAAATATTTCTTACTTTCGGAAATAATCTTCCTTTGAGTGTTTTTGTCTAGATGATCAAGTGGCATCTTTCGAATTGCTCGAATGATGTCGATCATCCAAGTGTCTTTATCAAGCACTCTATAGAGGTGGTCATCTCTCATCTTATCTTCTATGGGCTCTTTATCATCTTGTCCACGATTCATCCTAGACAAATGATCGGCCACAACATTTTCCACCCCCTTTTTATCACGAATTTCAACATCAAACTCTTGGAGAAGAAGGATCCAACGAATCAAACGTGGTTTAGCTTCCTTCTTAGCCAAGAGATACTTTATAGCTGCGTGATCGGTGTAAACAATGACTTTCGAGTTCACGATGTAAGATCTGAATTTTTCGAAAGCGAATACCACAGCTAGCAACTCTTTTTCCGTAGTGGCGTAATTTAATTGTGCCCCACTAAGAGTTTTGCTAGCGTAGTAAACGGCGTGAACTCGGCCTTCCTTTCTTTGACCCAAAACCGCGCCTACGGCGTAGTCACTTGCGTCACACATGATCTCGAAAGGTTGGCTCCAATCCGGAGGTTGGATGATGGGAGCACTCACCAACGCATTTTTCAAGGTCGGAATGCCGCTAGACACTTCTCATCAAAGTCGAAAGCCACATCCTTTTGAAGAAGGTGTGTTAAAGGCTTAGTGATCTTCGAGAAGTCCTTTATAAATCTTCTATAGAATCCGGCATGGCCTAGAAAGCTCCTTAAGGACTTAACATCCGTAGGAGGTGGGAGTTGCTCAACCGTCTCTACCTTAGCCTTGTCCACTTCGATTCCTCTCTCGGATATAACATGTCCGAGCACTATGCCTTGCTTAACCATGAAGTGGCACTTTTCCCAATTTAAAACCAAATCTACCTCCGCACACCTTGTAAGGACCTTTTCTAAGTTTGCTAAGCAATCCATGAACGTCTTCCCGTAAACGGAAAAATCATCCATAAACACTTCAACAATTTCTTCGATGAATTCCGAGAACACGGCCATCATGCAACGTTGAAAAGAGGCCGGAGCGTTGCATAGGCCGAAGGGCATCCTCCTATATGCAAACGTTCCGTAAGGACACGTAAACGTTGTCTTATGTTGATCTTCCAGGTGAATGGGGATTTGCATGAACCCCGAGTATCCATCGAGAAAGCAAAAATAAGCGTGGTTTGCTAACCTCTCGAGCATCTCGTCTATGAACGGTAGGGGGAAGTGATCTTTCTTCGTCGCTTTGTTAAGCTTACGGTAATCAATACACATCCGCCACCCGGTCACGGTTCTTTGCGGTATCAATTCGTTCTTCTCATTCTTCACCATGGTCAAACCTCCTTTCTTCGGTACACAATGTACGGGCTCACCCATTCGCTATGCGGGGCAGGGTAGATGATTCGGCATCAAGTAACTTGATAACCTCTTTCTTTACTACCTCTCGCATGGCATGGGTTAGCCTCCTTTGGTGGTCCACTACGGAGCTTACATTGGTCTTCCATTGGTATACGATGAGTGCAAAAGGTGGGCTAATACCTTTGAGATCATTAATTGAATATCCAATCACCTTCCTATGTTTTTTTAATAAAATCAGCAACGCTTCATTTTCTTCGGGGCTCAACTCGTCGCTCACAATGACTGGATAAGTTTTGTCTGGGCCCAAAAATTCATATTTTAATCCCTTGGGCAAAGGTTTGAGGTCTACTTCGGGCACTTGCGGCTCCTCGGGTTTGATTTCTCCTATGTCTTCGAACTTCTCTTCCTCCATGCTACCGTCATGCGGCTCTAAGCCTTTTGTCGCTTCCTCTAGTTCTTCATCTTGTTGATTACTAATTTGATTTTCCATCGCTCTTTGCAGCGGGTCTCTAAGGGTTTCAACAAAACAAAGACTATCTATCTCTTCTACTTCTTCATCTTCGGGAGGAAAAGGTGTAAGGTGTTTAGAAGCACGAAGAAAGTTATATGTGTACTTTGTTCCATTAAGGTTCATTGTTACTTTGCCTTCTCCGACATCTAACACGGCATCAACCAACTTGAGAAAAGGCCTACCTAAGATTATATGATCGGAATTACCATGGTAAGCATCAATAACAAAGAAATCGGTTGGTATATAGTTTCTAGAAATTTTTACTTTCATGTTGCAAGCAATACCTAGAGGTTTGATAGTTCTACCATCTCCCATAATTAATTTCGTTGATGTTGGAGCTAAGTCTAGGTTGTGGTATTGAACTTTATCGTAAATTTTAGAAGATAGAACACTTACTTGGGCTCCGATGTCGCATAAAGCTTTGCATTGAACTCCGTTGATCTCGCAACTCAAGTGCGGCGTCGTCTTCTCTTCTTCTTCGGATCCGATCGAATAAATTTCAGCAAGGCGAGCGTATGGTGATGCTTCGGGCTTGATCCCCATGATCCTCTTCACCTCGGCAATATGTTCCGGATCCACCACGTCATCTCCAAAGAGCTTTTCAAAAATCTCACCGGTGGTTTCAATGTCGTATGAATTTTCAGCTTTCTTCTCCGGTGGGAAATCGACTTCCAATGCTCTTGCCATTCCCTTTTGATTAGGGAACGGTCTTCTCTTGTCGAATACTTCTCCGTAATCAATAGGAACCCAATCCATTGGTTCGAACTCCCTTAGTGGCTTCGCGCTTGACATGCTTCTCTTGTTCGTCTCATTTGGTGCGGCGAAGTCGACGTTTGGTGTAGTTCTTGACTTGATGTGTTCTTGTTCAAGCTTTTCCATGATTGGCTCCTCTTTTGTGACTTCCGGGGTTGCCTCTTTAGAAAAATCAGCAAGCTTCTTCTTCCTTGAATTGAATTCGGCTCTTCCGCAAGTCTTGTTTCTCAATCTCTTCGCATGGCAGCCGCTTTACTAACTTTTTGTAGAAGTTGGGCGGCTTCCGTGAGTGTTTTCTCCATGAGATCCCCACCTGCACACATTTCAACGTGTCGCATGCAACTAGGGGTTAGGGAAAAGAAAAATGTATGCAAGAGTACGTCACCGGTGAAGCCGAGTTTTGGTCCTTGTTCGATTAATTCATTAAACCTATCCCAGGCTTGGTCTATCCCTTCCTCTTCTCCTTGCATGAAAGTGATCACTTGCCTCCTTAGATGTTGAACCTTGCTAATTGGAAAGAACTTCTCGCAAAACTTCTTTTTCAACTTGTTCCAATTGCCTTCAACTTCAAAGGACGCAACCGAATACCATGTCTTTGCTTTGCGGCAAGTGAGTAGGGAAAGAGATTCCATTTGAACCATTCATCGGGAACTCCTTCTTGACGCACCGTGTTGCATATTGTCGTGAAATCCCTTATGTGTCTATATGGGTTTTCCGTAACCATCCCTTCAAATGGGTTTTCCGCCACCATCTTGATGATCTTGGATTTAATTTCATACTTGGTCGCTTCGAGCTTCGAATCCGACTCTTGTACCTTTATGTCTTCACATCGAGGGCTAGCGTAATCCCTTAATGATTTCTCCGGTTCTTCCACGGGTTGATTAACGAACTCCATCTAGACAATAAGATAAAAACAAAAACAAAAAAAGAAACAAGTGTTTTTCTGATAATATATGTTAGATAAAGCAAATAAAAGATGCACTAAAATATAAAACTAAGTTAGATGCAAATCAGACGATGTAAACTAACTTGCTCCCCGGCAACGGCGCCAGAAAAAGGGGCTTGTTGACGGATAAAAGACGTATCCCTCTACGATCCGCAAGCGTACGGACCCCACACCTTTTTCACCACGGGATTCCCAAGGTTCTTGTCAATCCGCGGAGCAAGGGGATTACAAGCGTTCGATTAACAACGACACACTAGCTACTAAAACCCTAACTACTATTATACTAGAAAACAACTAAACTACACTAGAGAGAATGATGAACGATCAAGATAGAAGACACTCGCCCACGGGTCTACGATACTAGAGCATGCAATCGCTTAAAGACATGAAAAACCAACCTAATCTATCGGGGATGTGACCACGGTTTCGCCCTTTCCCTCCTCTCGTACTGTCACTACGCGAAGGTATTCATGACTAGACCTTTGATGGCCACGGCGTATTGAATGGATCCAAGGAAGCATTGAGGCCTTACTCCCTTTACGGCATGGCTGCAAACCTTAAGCATTAAAGTATATTCAACACAAGATGATAGGTAGATAATCCGACAAAGTGCGATTACATCTCAAGATCGATTACAACCCATGGACGAATGAGAAGATTACCCCATCAAGGTGCTGATCATGGCACCGTTGATCATGGTTTCCCTTCCGCCGGTGTCTTCCTCCTTCTCCCCGAGAGGGTGCTTCCTTCGAGGCGGTTGATCTCCAGCCGGAGATCCTCCTCCTCTCTCTAGCTTGTGGATGGCCTTCTGGTGCGAATAACTCCTCCCCTCTGTGTTGGCGGCGCGTCGGGGGTTTTAGGGTCGAAGATCCTTCGAGGGCAAGGAAGACGGGACCGAACCGGTGCCCGAAGTGGGCCGGGCCGGCCCGCACCGGGCCGGCCGGCCCGAGCCCGGTTTCGGCCGGTTCGGTCGCCCTTTTTGCTCCGTGGGTCCTCGTGCACTTATCTACTTTGCCCCCTCCACTTGGATGATTTTGACGCTGTTATCCTCGCGATCAAGATGGAGGCTCTCTTTGCATGAAGTTTGATCTTTTACGCTTCAATCCCCGGGGTGTTCCTCGTAGCACTTCGGTCCTCGCCACCATTGGAAGTAATTTCAGCGAGCTCATGAACACGAACAAGACTCCATGAATGCTCCTTTGAACTTGTTGTGAATCCGTCCTTTATGTCCATGTTTTCCTACATAAACACAACACTTCCAAATGCATGCACAAAGATGAACTTGTCATATGATTAGTGTGCCTAGTGGCGGGTTAGTTCCATAATCTAATCCAAACCAAAGTGTAATGAACATGCTAGGTGCACCAAAATACACCGTCAACACATGCTAAGCTTGTCGATGCTCGTTCTACCATTAGTTCTTTGGAAGCATCTTTGAAATCTCCTGTTGCAAATGCATGTTCTAGCTGTGATGAAGTCACTTTGCGTAATCTTGAACTTACTTCCCGTTTGGATGTCATCTATGAGGAGAATGACTATTTGAGGAAAGTGTTGGGTTGGTTGTCTGGGCAGGAACCTCAATTGAAAATCATTATTGAGGAGTTCAAGAGAGCTGATGGTCGTGGTTTGGGTTTTGAGAAGTTGGGTGAGAAAGTGGGAGAGAACAGTGGGGAGAGTGTGTATGAGAAGTGTGTTGAGTCTAACCCCGAGTTTGAGGTGATCGGAGAGATCCAAGTCCCACTCCCAAAAGCACCCAAGAACTCTTTCACACCAAAGCCCAACCACCTTTGCACCAAGCTTGACACAACCCAAGATCCACCCAAATTCCCACCTAAGACAAATGATTTCCGAAACCGGTGAAGTTTGTAGGTGAGAAGGGTGAGAAACCTAGAGAGAAGCCGAGCCAAAACCAAAACCCATCCCCTTCGGGTGTGAGTATTGTGGCAAGGAGAGGCATCTTGCGAGTTTTGCTACAAGAGGAAGAGGGATGAGAGGCTTGCTAGGGAGCAAGCAAACCGGGACAGGTATCGCCGGTCTCGCGATATTCCCGAGCCTAGAGTGCCACTTCCACGGGGTGTGGGAAGTGTGAGGAGTGTTGGCGAGGTTCCCACGGAGAGGTGGTGGTGAGAGGTTTGTCGGGGAGAGATGATGGTGTGCGTCTTTGGTGAGAGATTTGGTCGGGCTCGTGGTGGTTTTGCCGGACGTCCTCCTACTCGTCCTCGGTACGGGTTTAGGGGAGATGATTGCGGCTTTGGGTTCCGGAGGAACTACGGACCACGTTTTCCCCCTCGTGGTGCTCGTACTCCTCCCATGGGACATGGGAAGTTTGGTGGCAAGGAAGTGATGTTTGCTAACCCCTCTTTTGAGCGGATGGCTCGACACTCGGTTTAACTTTCTCTCGTGCTAACCCCGGTGTCGAGTCGCTAGCTCACTCTCGTTCTTGTTTCGGCGCGGGGCGCGGGGAGGCTTGGAGAACATTTGGTTGATCGACTCCGGTGTTCTCGACACATGACCGGAGATAAGAAGTGGTTCCCCAGCCTCACCCCAGTGAAGGAAAAGATGTACATCACATTTGGGGACAATGGACGAGGTAGGGTGCTTTCGGAGGGTGTTGTGCATGTGAGTGACAAGGTAACGTTGAAGAGAGTGGCTCTTGTGAAGTCTTTGGGTTTTAATTTGCTTTCGGTTTCTCAGTTGCTTGATGAAGGATTTGAGGTGCGTTTCAAGTCTGGCGAGTCTCGTTTGCTTGATTCTCGAGGTGATCTTGTCTGTATGATCATCCCCGAGGGTCAGATTTTCAGGGCTGATTTCTCTCGTTCTTTGGGTCCTGCTTTCGTTGTTTGATGGGCGGTCCTTCTTCGATTTGTGGAAATGGCATAGGCGGTTGGGACACTTGAGCTTTGATTTGGTTTCCCGCTTGAGTGGTCTTGACCTTGTCCGAGGATTGCCGAAGTTGAAGTTTGAGAAGGATTTGGTTTGTGCTCTTTGTAGGCATGGTAAGATGGTAGCCACTCCCCATCCACCCCTGACCGATGTCATGACCGAGCGTCCGACGTAGCCGTTGCATATGGACCTTGTTGGGCCGGCTCGAGTTCGCTCGGTGGGTGGGAAGTGGTATGTCCTTGTTGTGGTGGATGATTACTCTCGCTATGCACCGGGTGTTCTTCTTGGAGGATAAGAGTGAGACTTTTGGCTTTGTTCGAGATCCGATCGTGAGGTTGAAAAACGAGAGGCATGGGAATTCTATTCGAGCTATCCGCGGTGATAATGGCTGCGAGTTCAAGAACTCTCGTTTTGATGCCTTTTGTCGTGATCTAGGTCTTGAACATCAGTATTCGACCCCTTATGTGCCCCCTCAAAATGGAGTTGTGGAAAGGAAAAATTGGACTCTTTGTGAGATGGCTAGGACGATGCTCGATGAGCACGGGACTCCTAGGAGGTATTGGGCCGAGGCGATCAATACAGCTTGTCATGTTTCCAACCGGATTTTATTGAGAGCTTTCAAGAAGAAGACCTGTTATGAGCTTATGCATGGTCGGGCACCCAAAGTGAGTCATTTCCGAGTTTTTGGCTGCAAATGCTTTATTCTGAAAAAAGGAAAACTCGACAAGTTTGAGGCTAGGTCTAGTGATGGTATTTTCTTTGGATATGCTAACCATTTTAGAGCCTATAGGGTGCTTAACCTTGAGACTAAAAAAATCATGGAGACTTGCGAGGTGACCTTCGACGAGACAATGCCATGTACCTCTCTTGGCTTTGAATGTGCAGGTGATGAAGAGATGGCCGAGGACCTCTTTGAAGAGGAGAAGGATGAAGCTTGAGATGATGATGGGGAGAACCATGCGCCTGAAGCTGAGCATGTACCCACTACTTCCCCTACGACCACTTTGGAGCATGGACCGTCTACTTCATGGACAACGACGGTGCAACAAGAGGACCAGGCGAGAGAAGCTGAAGTTGAGGGGGAGGTAGTCTCGAGGCGTGAGGCTCCCCGGCGGATTCAAGAAGTGCATCCCCTGTCGAAGATCATTGGGAACATCGATGAACGCACTACACGGTCGAGGTCCAGGAATTCCTCTCATTTTGCTCATGCTGCTTTTGTTGCTACTTTTGAGCCCAAGGACATTGGACATGCTTTATCTGATGCAAATTGGGTCAATTCTATGCATGAGGAGTTGGAAAACTTTGAGAGGAACCAGGTGTGGGAGTTAGTTGAACCACCTCCAAATTGCCATCCCATAGGAACCAAGTGGGTTTGGAAGAACAAAGAGGGAGAGAATGGGATGGTTGTGAGGAACAAGTCCAGACTTGTTGCTCAGGGGTTTAGTCAGAAGGAGGGGATCGACTATGAGGAGACCTTTGCTCCTGTGGCCCGTCTTGAGGCAATTCGGATCCTTCTAGCCTTTGCCGTGGCTAAAGGGTTCAAGTTGTTTCAGATGGACGTGAAGAGTGCTTTTCGAATGGGGTCATAGAGGAGGAGGTGTATGTGAAGCGACCACACGGGGTTTGAGAGCGAGTTGTACCCACACGGGGTATACGGGTTGAAAAGGGTTCGTATGGGTTGAAACGGGCGCCCGTGCTTGGTATGGGAGATTGAGAGGTTTTCTTTTGAGCAGAGGGTTTGTGATGGGTACCGTGGATAGAACCTTGTTTCTCCTCAAGCATAGGAATGACTTGCTGATTGTGCAGATATACGTGGATGATATTGTCTTTGGTGGCTCGTCACATAACCTTGTTGCCAAGTTTGCAGATGAGATGAGCAGGGAGTTCGAGATGAGCATGATGGGCGAGTTGCAGTATTTTCTCGGGCTGCAGATCAAGCAAGTGAAGGACGGTACATTTGTGCACCAAGCCAAGTACACAAAAGACATGCTGAGGAAGTTCCAGATGCAAGATGTGAAGCCGATGTCGACTCCCATGGGGAGTACGGCCACTTTGGATGCGGATGAGGACGGAGAACCAGTGGACCAGCGGGAGTACAGGAGCATGATCGGCTCCCTTCTCTACTTGACGGCAACGAGGCCAGACATACAGTTCAGCGTGTGTCTGTGCGCTCGTTTTCAGGCTTCGCCGAGGACATCACATCGACAGGCCGTCAAGAGGATTTTCAGGTACCTACAGTCTGCCCCTGGTCTTGGCCATTGGTATTCTTCCTCCTCGACTCTTTCACTTCATGGTTTTTCCGATGCGGATTTTGCTGGATGTCGAGTCGAGAGGAAGTCTACTTCTGGCACTTGTCAGTTTCTTGGTTCTTCGTTGGTCTCATGGTCTTCCCGCAAGCAGTCTAGTGTAGCTCAGTCTACCACAGAGGCGGAGTATGTTGCTGCCGCGAGTTGTTGCTCCCAGTTGTTGTGGATTTCATACACCTTGAGAGACTTTGGTGAGGAGTGCACCCAGATCCCACTTCTTTGTGATAGCACCACTGCCATAAGCGTAGCCAAAAACCCAGTGCTTCACTCCAGAACCAAACATATAGAAGTGAGGTATCATTTCTTGAGGGACAATATGGAGAAAGGAACCATTGTTTTGAGCCATGTCCCTACCCAAGATCAGCTAGCCGATATCTTTACAAAGCCTCTCGACCAAGCTACATTTGTGCGCTTGCGGGGGGGACTTGGGGTTTGTTGCCCTTTCTAGTTGATTCTTGGGGGATTTCCTTTTGTACCATATGTATCATACCATGTTTTACTTTGATGTATATACATGCTTTGCTTAATGTACAAACCATGGTAGGATAGCCATCTTGTCATATATCATGTTGCATTTGTGTCATATTGCATTTTAGGATGATGAGCTTCTTTCATATGCCATATGTGAGTCTCTTTTGCTATTTGTGAGATTTTGGTCATATGTGTGGAGAAATGGTGATGTGAGGCTATGCTCTTGGAATATTTGAGTTATATGTGTGGTGAGATAGCCCTTTTGAAATAAATGCTAATCTTGACTAATTTTTGATGAAATACGCTCCACTCATGTGTAGTTGTGTATCCATGTCACAGTTTGGTCTAAATGTGCTTTTCATGCTTAGATTGTGCTTGGATGCCTTGTTCTTGCATTTGGGCCAAAGGCCGAATATCATTGTGAATGTTTAGCCTATGTTGCATTCATGGGGGAGCATAAGCTTGTTTTTGCCGCAAAGGCACTTCATGTACCATGAAATGACTTAATCTTGAAAAGAAGTGTCAAATGCCTGAAAAATGCTCCATCCATCATGTCTATGCTTAAAATGTCTTATCTTTCACATATGGGTGCAAAACATGTTGCATGATGTTCACCAGTGGAGAAGTCTCCCCGAAGTGGACACATGGCTCATGAGCTTTAACATGACATGCTTTGCTTTATGGGTGTTTGCCATGATCTTTTGCTGAGAATTTGATATCCCTGTATGATTTTTGAATGGTATGCATGTTTGTGGCTCAAGTGTGACATGGATAGGCTTTTACATGTAAAGCGAGCCTTCTTTTGGTAAAATGGTTTAAATCTGAAAATTTTGCTTTGTCACATGCTTGTATTTTCATATATTACTTGTGGCAATGCTTTAACTATGCTATGATTCATGTGTGTGATCGGTGTCTCATTTTTAGCCTTTGACACTAGATTTGTCCTATTTGAGAAGCTCATGTAGATGTTCATATGCTTTGCTTTGCATTTCTGCATTTTCACCTTGATTCATACATTGTCAACAAGGGGGAGAAAAGGTGAGCTTAATGAAAATTCAGAGGAGGTGAGCTGAAATTTGGGAGTTTGCATGAGTTTGCATCCACATGTTCAGGGGGAGCTTGCATTTGTTCAGGGGGAGCTTTCTTGCTATTTTCGGTGTGGATTTCGTGCTTTGCTTGGCTTGTGACCTTTCTTCGCCTTTCTTCGGTTTTGGTCATGAGTTGAGCTTCTTTGTTTTTCCTTCTTCTTCTTTTCTCTTTTTCTCTGAATTTCATTTCGCGTTGTATGTTGTCAATGCACTCATCAAGGGGGAGATTGAGGACCAGGAGCGTCCCAGTGGTCGGTGGATGACCGCTCCTCAGTGATGAGTGATTGACAACGGGTGTTGGACTGACTCTTGGCTTAGTGCGCGGTGTGTAGGCCGCGGCCTAGTTCGTGTTGTTGCGAGGGTGAAGAACGGGCGCGAAAGGTCTTCAACCTTGAGGGGCCTCCGGGAGATGGAGAGACAAGTAGGCTCGGTTCGAGGGACCGGTGGACGACGGGGACCGGGTGCGGGCCACATGGTGGCGACACAAGCAAGACGAAGTCATGGACAAGTGAGCCGGTGCACGGTGGCGGTCAAGTCAAGTGGTTTGGCGGGAGGCCGGACCGGGCACGCGGTGTTTGGTGGTTTGCCCACAAAACCATCGGCGGACGGTTTCTTGGTTTGGGCCTCAAAACCAAGTCCGAGGGCCCAACACGACGGAGACGGGATCCGGGCGTGTTGGGAAGCTTCGAGGCGGAGGACACGCGGCGGGATTGCATGGCTTGCGTCGGGAGGACGCGGGGTGCGGCAAAGGCGTGGCCGTCCGATGGCAAGACCCACAAACATTACCTAAATGCCCCTACGTTGGTTGTATCGCCAGTAGTTTAGTTAGGGGTAGTCGAGTCATTTACCACTCCGGTGGGACCTGATATATAAGCCATGAGTGTGTGTTGATGGCTCTCTCTCTCCGCGACTTAGGGTTTCATTTCTCCCCTTCTCTTTCTCATTTTCGTAGCTATTTTTCTTCCTATTTTCTCTAGGCTAGCATGAGAGCTTCATGAGAGATTTGTTGAGAGGGATGGATGCTAGGGCGGCATGCTAGACCTTGTGAATCTTTCCTGGTTTGTATAGAAGATTCGGGGTTGTTTTTCGTGGCTTTTTGTGCTTGTTTTCGTGCCTTTGTTTCCGGTGTGATTCCGCGGATTTGAGTGGGTTTCTCCCCGGATTTCTTTGAGGGAAACATGGATAGATGTCTTGTGCATCTTTGTGCTTGATCTTGTGCCCTCAAACGCCGGGAAACCACTTCGATTCGTGAGTTTTCGTTCGGTGCTCTAGCTTTTGGTGGTACTCAAAGGATTCGCGATTCCCGGTGATTTAGGAAGTTAGGAGGCAAGATTTTTGGGCTATAGCATCCTTGTGTGACGCTTTTCAAGTCCCCAAACCCTTGTCTCCATAGCTTCAACCGTTTGGGAAATCCGATGATGATTTGGGGGAGTTGACTTTCGGGGTTGGGTTTGTTTACCTCGCTCTGTCCGCTCCGGCGGACGGTCCGCGGGGGGTCGCGGACGGTCCGCGTGGGTCGTGTTCGTCCCGTGTTCTTCGTGTTCTTGCTCGTCCTTCGTTTCGATCCGTAGCGATTTTGGTTTTTGGTTGGACGGAGTTTCGGACGGTCCGCGGTGTCGGGCGGACGGTCGCGGGGTGCTTGGCGGACGGTCCGCGTGCTCCCCGCGGACGGTCCGTGGGTCGTGTGTGGCTTTGGTTCGTTACGTGTGTGATTTAACGGACGGTCCGCGGAAGGGCCGGACGGTCCGCGACGTCGGCGCGGACGGTCGCGAGTGCGGGTCGGACGGTCCGCGCGGTCCATCGCGGACGGTCCGCACTTGCCGGGCCGGACGGTCCGCCAGAGCACGTGTGCGGTCTTTGTTTGTTTCGATTCCTTCCCTCCCTTTCTAGTGCTTCCGCGTGTGCTTCTAGGAATCGTTCCTAAGGCTAGAGGTTGATCCATAACCTCGTGGTCTTGGCGATTGGTGCGTGATTCGATCCATCGCTTGTGTGTGACCGGGATTTGAGTAGGACATAGGCCGGGTTCTTTGGGAAGAATTTTTACCGGCTCCTATTCACTCCCTCCCCTCTCTAGTCGCCATCTGATCCTTCAGCCTGTCCACGCGTATCAAGGATCTGCTCCCTAACCGGCGTTCGGCCCTGGTTGGCTGGTTGCCCTGCCGCGCCATCTACATGGACGGATGCCTCTTGGCCCTGCGCGCTGCCGTCATCCAGGCGCTGCCCTGCTGGCGTATGCGGGATGCCGAGCTTTGGGCCTGTTGAACGGCCGCTTACTCAATGAGAGTCTGCGTCTCGTGGTGCAGGTTCTGCGCCTCGGGCGTCGAGGAAGCGGGCATGGCCCGTAGCACTGTCGCGGCTGTGATGAGCTTCTGACTCGCGCGCGGAGGCGTGTTTGGGTCGTCGACGTTGAAGTCGGCGTTGATGCGCTCACGGGCCTGCTTGCCTAGCTCGCGCACTCGTTCGCTGTGCACGGAAGCCTCTCCAGCAATGGAGGCGCGAAGCAGCCATACCGTGTGGTACTCCTCTGCGAGCTTAGCCTCGAACTCGCGCGCATGAGCCAGCTACGCATTGATGTCGGCGCCTCTCGCCAGCGAGGTGGGAGGGGCGCTTGGTCCCGGGTTTCGAGGTATGTTGGTCCCTGGGTTTTGGGGGGCTTCTGTCACCAGCTCCCTCCACGCTCGTGCCGTCGACCAAGTCGCCAATGGCGACCATGAAGCACTCGCGCGTGGGGTCGTAGCTCCCGGCGCTGGAGTCGTCGGAGCAATCAAACTCGTAATCCGCGGCGTCGAGGAACCGCTTGAACATCACTGGGTCTGGCACGCCGAAGAAGTCCCACTCAGCGTACCCATGCGAGGTGGCGGGTGGCGGTGATGAGGTTCCTGACCGCCCGGAGGTGGTGGTCGGGAAGTTCTTCGTACGCTGCCACGTCGGTGCTAGCGGACGAGGCGTAGGCTGTCGCGGTGTTGCGCATCCCATGGAGGAACTACCGCTTGGGAGCCACGCGCTCCCCCGTGGGCGCCGTCGTTGTCTCGCTGACAGGTGCGTCGTGTTGTGTTACGGCGCGCGCGGCCCGACGTCGTTCCATTCGCGACTGGCGCGAGCGCTGGCTAGAGCGCCATTGGCATCGGGGTGCTGAAGGGCCCGCAGCGTCCGCTTGAGCAGGCGGTGGAGCGTCAGCAGCAGGCGTGATGAAAACCGGTCCTGGCCCGGTCGACCGCCACGGGTGAAGCTCGGCACGGTTGGTGATGCGCATGAGGTAGCCGTTCCCGATGGCCTGGAAGTTCAGGCTCCGTAAACGGATTTCGAATTTTGCTGGGAGGGGGTCCGAGCTGTCCATGGAATACCTCTAGGACCTGTACTGGGTGCGGATCACCATCGAGATGGCTGGTTGAAAGCTGATCTTCTACACAGCTCCACTACCTGGCGCGCTAACTGTCGGTGCGGAAAGTAGTCCCGACACTAACTAGTATGAGTGTTGAGATCTATCTCTCGATGGCCGGTGCTAAGCAACTAAGTGACACAAGTTTTACCCTGGTTCCGGCCGGGGCCGTACGTCCAACAGGGGTGTGCTCGAGGCACTGTATTGCACTGCACCGTGGTGCTTGCAGAGGGGAGCTATAAGCGAGGCGGGAGAGGAGGCAGTGCTTCCAGGTCCCTGAGGTTTGATTGAGGTGAGTTGCCAATATCGTAGTGAAGGCGGAAAGTGTGTAAGTGTGCGCTATCCGTCGTCCCCTGCGGCCGAGGGACTGCCTCCTTTTATAGGCCAAGGGGAGGCAGTTTACAATCGTGCCACACAGTTCTAGTCACGTGTGGCGGTATGGTGTACAGTGCCACCGAGTGGATGGCCGTCCTGGCGAATCTTGCTTCTGGCAGAGCGTCGCTGCGAGTCCTGTACCCATCCAGGAGCGGCTTCGAGGGTAGAGGCATGGGAATTTCTCATTTGGTCATCGTGCGTGCGTCAGCTCGAGGATCGGGCTGACGGAGGATTGAAGGTCGCGCAGCGGCGGTCGTGGCGACGTCCTGTCATCCTGGGCTCCCATAGTGCCAGGGATGGCGCTATAGTGCTCGGGATGGCGGCGTAGCGGTGAGGATGGCCGCACAGGGCAGATGGCGATGGAGGAGACGCGCCTCACTGGTCCGACGTCACGACGTCGACTCGTGCG
Source organism: Cenchrus americanus (assembly GCA_947561735.1). NCBI lineage: Eukaryota > Viridiplantae > Streptophyta > Magnoliopsida > Poales > Poaceae > Cenchrus > Cenchrus americanus. The sequence goes on along the minus strand of OX387244.1, from coordinate 29,976,448 downwards.
GGCGTGAGTCAGGCATCTGCACCCTTTTCGAGGGTTCTGCCGTCCTCTTTCGAGGGTGCGGCGTGCAGGTCGTACGAGAGTGGTGAAGGACCAATACGGCGAACCAGAGAGGGCGGGAGTGAATGGGAGCCGATAAAAAATCTTCTTGAAGGAGATGGAAACTCTAACAAGATGAACACGGCTTCCAACACACGTCTCCGACTCACTACCCAAAATGGCCAAGCCCACGTAGCACTGAAGTGCCACTGGACCTAGGAACCAACACACAACCTTCCGACTCGAGAACGCAGCGGAACACCAAACCTCGAGTCTACAGACCAACACCGGTCAGATCGGTGAGCACCACCGGTCAGACCGGTCCCTGCTGGTGAAACTGGGCAACTTTCACTAAGTGGCTCCACAGCGGTCAGACCGGTGAGACACACCGGTTCGACCGGTCACAGCCTGAAAGCCCCCAAAGCACCAAACAAGCCAACCGACCTCCAAACTGACCCAAACTCGAAACAGCCCCAACACAGGACAACAGCGAACACATCCAGACGTTCACCCGAGCAAAAACCCACCGAGGGTTGCACCGGTCAGACCGGTCAAGAGCACCGGTCAGACCGGTGTAGCCTGGGCAGCTCGGGATGAACAGCACCCGTGGGTCAACTCCGCCAAATCCAAATCTTGATCTCCCGAATCGCTTCACGGACTTGAACGAGACTTTGGGGATAATGGGAACACCTCATGAGGAGTCCATAGCCAAGTTTAATCCCACCAAAACTTGTTCAAAAAGGAGGAATCGAAGAAATCCCGCCAAAAGTACCTCTAACCCTAGAACTTGGGAAACCCCAAAATCGAGCCCCTTTACTCACGGATTTGGGAGGGGAATCACCACCCAAAGAGCCACGAAGGGTTCCCACAAATTTCCCCCATCAAATCCCCAAGAGAAAGGTCTCGAAAACAACCCAAAGAAATCTCCACAAGAGGGCTCCGAAAATCACCACCAAGAACAACTGGGAACAACACATCCAAACCTTGACGAACCATGCCGAATCATCTATACATGCAACAAAGGTTTTTACAAGGTCTAGCTTGCCGCCCGATCATCCAACCCTCTCACAAGAGCTCACCATGAAGCTCTCAAGCTAGTCCTATGGAAATCCTAAGGAAATAGGAAGGGAAAATAGGAAAGCAAATGAACTAGGGTTCCAAGAGTTGGCTGCCATCCTCTCACCTCTGGGGTTATATGGAGGCAACCGAAAGTCTAAAATGCCCTTTCCTAATAACTAGGGATACAAGCCCCTCAAGGGCAGATTTGGAAGTCTTCATATCTTCACCATCGGATGGATGCCCGGCGACTGCACTCTGCGTAGCCTCGACGCAAACCATTCGATCCCGACGCGTGTCCTCAGCTTCGAAGTGTCCGGACTGCGTCATCGCACACCGGTCAGACCGGTGCTCCTCACCGGGTCTGGCACTGCTGCAGCACCGTCTTCGGTTCTTCGGTCTTGGCTTTGTGGATCAACCAAGGAACCTAGTGGTTTTCTGGTGAACCACCGGAAACCCCGCGAACTCGGTGTAGCCTCCGCCAATCTCCACTCATGACTCGGCTCCCACGTAGTCCCGGCTCGACCTTGGTTTTGAGGCTCAACCAAGAAACCGTCCACGACTTCATCTTGCTGTTCATGCCACCATGCGGCCAGCACTTGACCCCGGCGGCGACCGGGTCCCTCGAACGAAGCCTACTTGTCTTCTCCACACCCGGAGGCCTCACCGGCGACGACCTTTCGCGCTTGTTCTTCACCTGCACCAACACCAGTCAAGCCGCAACCTGCACCTGCAATACTTAGCCAAGAATTAGTCCACACAACGTTGTCAATCACTCATCACACAAGGAAGCAACCATCCACCGGTCCTCGAACCACACATGGTCCTCAAGTGGGAGGCACAGTGTCATGGAGCTGATAATGGCCTTACCACACAGTGTCATACAGTGGCGGGGATGGCCTCACCAGGAGGGTTGGCGGAACAGCGTCGAGATATGATTCCCAGGCGGTGTCTATGGGCTGCGTGGCGGGGATTCGCCTTTGACCCGGGCGCCCGCGTTGTGTCAGAGCAATTAATGCTCCAGTCGGGGGAGTGGGTGATGTAGCGGCGGACCCGCGAGAGCCTCGAGCGAGGCAGAGACCCTCCCGAGTGCGCGCATAGCCCTCGAGCGAGGCGGAGTCTCACCAGAGGGGGCATCCAGCCCTCGAGCGGGGCGGAGTTTCGCCCGAGGGGGTGTCCTGCCCTCGAGCAAGGCGGAGTTTTGGTGGTACGGCGCTGTGCCCCTCGAGCGATGTGGAGTTTCACCTGAGGGGTGCCGGGGCCGACCTCTTGATGGGCCGCTAAGGTTGCCAGGGCCGTGGGCTCCTATCACCAAGCCGTGATTGTGTAGGGTGTGATTTACAATTTGTGAGCTTGTTTGTGTTTTTATTATTTGTGAAAAAATGGGTTTTCCCCAGTTATCAGGGGACGCTTATGACTGCCCCCAACACTTTGAACTTTAGCTTCAACCACTTTTACCTTCTCTTCGGACATTTTCCGAAGTTTCTACTTTTTCAGCATTATTTTTTCATCTGTTTCCAGGGTATGTTCGATGATGTCTCTGTCAACACCTTGCAAATGTTTAGCTGACCAGGTGAAGACATCCTTATTCTTGTTCAGTAATTGTATAAGCTCTTTCTCTTCTTCGGGGTTGAGGTGAGTGAGGACCATGTGTGGTTCGAGGACCGGTGGATGGTCACTTCCTTGTGTGATGAGTGATTGACAACGTTGTGTGGACTAATTATTGGCTAAGTATTGCAGGTGCAGGTTGCGGCTTGATTCGTGTTGGTGCAGGTGAAGAACAAGCGCGAAAGGTCGTTCCCGGTGAGGCCTCCAGGTGTGGAGAAGACAAGTAGGCTTCGTTCGAGGGACTCGGTGGCCAGCGGGGTCAAGTGCGGCCGCATGGTGGCAAGACCAGCAAGATGAAGTCAGTGGACGGTTTCTTGGTTGAGCCACAAAACCAAGGTCGAGCTGGGACTTCATGGGATTGGAGGAGGCTACATCAAGTTCGCGGGGTTTGCGGTGGTTCACGAGAAAATCACCAGGTTACTCGGCTGAGCCACAAAGCCGAGGCCGAAGACCGGGCGTAGCTGTCTGGCCAAAACCGGCCTGACCGGTTTGGAGAACCGGTCTGACCGGTTTGGGGTCGCAGGGCGCCGAAAGCTTTGAGGCGGAGGACACGCGTCGGGATCGCAAGACTTGCGTCGAGGCTACGTGAAGTGCGGTCGCCGGGCATCCGTCCGATGGTGCTACGAAGACAAATTTCCAAAGTGCCCTTGGTGGGCGTGTATCTTAGTTTAGGCTTTAGGGACATTTTAGTCTTTCGGCTTGCCTCTATATAACCCAAGGGGTGAGAGGATGGCAGCCATTTCTTGAAACCCTAGTTCATTTGCTTTCCTGTTTTCCCTTCCTATTTTCTTAGGATTTCCATAGGACTAGCTTAAGAGCTTCATGGTGAGATCTTGTAGAGAGGGTTGGATGATCGGGCGGCAAGCTAGACCTTGTATGAACCCTTGTGGCATGTATAGATGATTCGGCGTGGTTCCTCAAGGTTTGGATGTGTTGTTCCCGGTTGTTCTTGGTGGTGATTTTCGGTGCTCTCTCTTGGTGATTTTCTCGGGGCATTTTCGCGACCTTGCTCTTGGGGATTTGATGGGGGAAATTTGTGGGAACCCTTCGTGGTTCTTTTGGCTGTGATTCCCCTCCCAAATCCGTGAGTTAAGGGGCTCGATTTTGGTGGTTTCGGGTTTCTAGGGTTGGAGGTGCTCTTGAGGGTTGACTTTCGATTCCTCTTGATTGAATGGGTTTTGGGGACCGAGGTTATAGCAAAGGGTAGCCCACGAGGTACCCCATCTTTCCCCAAAGTCTCACTTTGATCCGTGGAACGAATCGGGAGATCGATTGGAGGGTGTGTTGAGTTTTTCCCGCGGGCTGTGTTCTTCACGACTGTTCAGGCAAAAACCGGCCTGACCGGTTCTCCAAACCGGTCCGACCGGTTTCGCCCTGTGGGCTGCCGAGAAGTGTTTTTGAGCAAGGAAGTCTCTGTTGTGCCATGGCTTCTTTTGTTCAGATGTGGAAAGGCTCTTGAGGTGTTTTGGGCCTTTGGGCAGTTTCTGTACAAAATCGGTCTGACCGGTTTGCCAAACCGGTCTGACCGGTTTCCCCTGCTTGCGTGAGGCTAAGTCCAACAGAAGCGGTCTGACCGGTTTCAGAAACAGGCCTGACCGGTTTGGGCTGCCAGCAGCCGTATCGTGTGTGTTTCAGCTGTGTGTGTGCTGTGGTTGTTGGTTGGGTCTTGCTCCTAGGTTTAGTAGCACTTCAATGGCTGCGTGAACTTGGCAAGAGAAGCTTGCGGAGGTGCACGAGTGAAATTGTGTTGATAGGCCGAATTCTTGAATAGAATTTTTATCGGCTCCCATTCACTCCCCCCCAACCTCTCTGGTTCTCCGTTTCGGTCCTTCAAGTGGTATCAAAGCCGGTTCGGGTCTTTATTGACTCTAACCAGTCTAAGATCCAAGGATGGCGTACCAGTGAAGGACCGATTAGGCGACTAGAGAGGGGGGGGGGAGTAAATGGGAGCTGATAAAAATTCTTCTCGAAGGAGATTGGGACTCCAACAAGATGAACTCGCTCAGTCGAACCCCCAAAATCACACGCTCTGCACTTCTACCTTCTGTTTGCTAAAACCACGTAGCCACTGGAGTGCTACTGGTCCTAGGAACAAACTCTACCAGAAACCTCAACACACACGCACCCACGACAACGGAAACAACTCGAAAGCCGGCTGTCCAGAGGGGGCGGTTAGACCGGGTATAGGGGGCGGTTAGACCGCCTCCACCTGGCAACCAAGAAATCCTCCGAAACACCTCTTCCGAGCACCAAAACGCACCACGGTTTCACCAACAGAGATCTCTGGTCAGAGCCATGCTAGCTACCAGAAAATCTTGGCGAAAACCAATGTTGCAAATCGCGGGCTATAGAATTTAGCGGTGTCCTTCTGAAAAAAGCTATAAGAGCTATAGCGCATCTATAGCGGAAGCTATAACCTTTAGCGGTATGTAAAAAAGTAATAAGATTTAGATCCAAACATTATTAATTTTATAAATTTGAGTTCATATTTCATATATATGTGTAGGTATCAGTGAAAACATAAGTAAATCAGTCCTGATTCAGAAGACAAGTTATAAGTCATAACTCATAATTCCTAAATGTCAAGTATATAAGTTCGTAGTTGAACCATAGCTGTGTTAGCGGTGCTAGGCTATTGAATTTAGCGGAGCTATTTCATGATATAGCGAAGTTAGCGGCATTAGCGGTAAAATATGCAATATCGTAGCGGCATCTGTCTCAAAAAGCTATAGCGGAGCTATATCGAAGCTATAGCAGGCTATTTGCATCAGTGGCGAAAACCAAAACTCCACCTAGGGGCCTAGGGGCGGTTAGACCGGCTACCAGGGGCGGTCTAACCTCCAGTACCCAGCAACGAACTCCAAACAAGAACACCTAGCAAACGGCACGAGAACGACCCGAAATTTCACCCAGACGCTCCTCTGATCAAGGAAACAAACTCACAGAGCAAAATCCGGCGAAGCAAAACTTCGACCTGGAAACACCCAGGGCGGTTAGGCCGCCCCCTCCAGGCGGTTAGACCGCCTCTCCCAGAAAAACAGCCCGCGGGTCAAACCCTAACTTCCTCGCGCCCGCCCGAATCACTCCACGGATTGCAGCGAAACTTCTGGATTAGCTGGTTACCTCCTGGGCAACCTCTACCTCAAAGGAATCGACCCGAAATGCTCACAATCAAGAGGAATCGAAGAAATCGCCTCTATAGGTCAAGAACTCGCCCGACTCGAAAAACCACCAAATCGAGTCCGATTCAATAGAGATTTGGGAGCAAAGTCACTAGCCAAAGAGGCACAAGATCCTCATACATGAAACCCACCAAAGACCCCAAGAAATCATCCTCAAAACACCGCCAACAAAGAGCTCCAAAAATCAACACAAAGGAGAGCGGGAAAACCACCATGAGGAACAACGCCGAACCATCTATACATACCATGAAGGTTCGTACAAGGTCTAGCTTGCCACCCAAACATCCATCCCTCTCTCTAGATCTCACATGAAGCCCTCAAGCTAGTCCTAGGAAAAAACTAGGGAAAATGGAGAATGAAAATGGAAAAACAAATGAGCTAGGGTTCTAAGAGTTGGCTGCCATCCATCCACTCAAGAGTATATATGGAGGCACCCAAAAGACTAAACTACCCTCACCTAATAACTAGGGATACAGGCCCCTCAAGGGCAGATTTGGAAGTCTTCGGAATTTCTTCATCGGACGGATGCCCAGCGATCGCAACCTGCTTAGCCTCGACGCAAGCCTTGCGATCCCGACGCGTGTCCTCCGCTTCGAAGCATCTCGGCGCAGGCGGCCAAGGCGGTCAGACCGCCCCCCTGGGCGGTTAGACTGTCCTGGGCAATCTGACCGGTCCCAGGCGGTCTGACCGCCCCTCCAGAGCGGTTAAACCGGTCTAAGTGGCCGCACCTCCTCGTCGAGTCTTCGGCCTAGGTTTTGTGGCTCAACCGAGTAACCCAGTGGTTTTCTGGTAAACCACTGCAAACCCCGCGAACTCGGTAGCCTCCGCCAATCTCCACTCATGACTCGGCTCCCACGTAGTCCCGGCTCGACCTTCGTTTTGAGGCTCTACCAAGAAATCGTCCACAACTTCATCTTGCTGTTCATGCCACCATGCGGCCCGCACTTGACCCCACTGGCCACCGGGTCCCTCGAACGAAGCCTACTTGTCTTCTCCACGCCTGGAGGCCTCATCGGCAACGACCTTTTGCGCTTGTTCTTCACCTGCACCAACACGAGTCAAGCCGCAACCTGCACCTGCAATACTTAGCCAAGAATCAGTCCACACCACGTTGTCAATCACTCATCACACAAGGAAGCGACCATCCACCGGTCCTCGAACCACACATGGTCCTCAATCTCCCCCTTGATGAGTGCATTGACAACACACATGATTTGTAACCAAAGAGAAAAAGAAAAGAAAAGACACTACTAAAAGAAAAACTCCAACAAGTGATCGAAAGCCAAAGAAAGGCAAAGAGCAAGATCACTTGAAGAATACAAGTCTCGGACCCCTTAGGCAAGGGCAACGGCTCGACACACCCGAGACAAAAATTATGCTCAAACAAAGAGCGCAGATCACCGAACCAAAGCTCGAACACCACAAAGAGCTCCCCATGCACATATGCAAGCTCCCCCTGAGCCAAAGTACACTCCCCCTGAACAAATGCAGCAATGCAACATGAGAATGCAACAACGAGCAGAAACCTGCTCACTCTGCCCAGGGCGGTTAGACCGCCTACCCCAGGCGGTTAGACCGCCAACCACTCATCTGACCGCCACGGGGCGGTTAGACCGCCCCATGTGACCGGCCCTGCACCAAACTGCTCAAAAATTTCCCGAGCCAATTGGAACAACTTCCAAACACTCCCAGGTGCCCAGAGCATGCACAAACTTCTCCCCCTTGTTGACAATGCATGAATCAAGGCAAAATGCGAAAACTTTCAACATATAGCTTCTCAAATATACAAAATTCATCACAAGGAGCTATACAAGTCCAAATGAGCAAGTTAGATACTCTACAGGTTCGTAATGACCTTAACTACATGATCACCAAGTTTCACAACCATTGGACAAGGCTAAAAAAGATTTGAGTAATTTTGCGAAAAGTTACTCTCTCACAAGCAAAAACCTAAACATGAGCAAAACATGTCAAAATGGCAAAGCCACACAAACTTCATGCTAGGACAGCCATTCTAATCATAAGACCATCACAAACACCCACAAGCACCTCGTGTCATGTCAAAGCCACCGAGCCATGTGCCTACTTTTATGTATGAGACTTCTCATTGGTAGGCATCATGCAACGGTTTAGCACCCAAAGCAAATTAATTTCAGCACATATGACATGGGAGCACATTTTCCAAGCATTTTACATTTCATTTTCAGATTTATGAATGGTACATGAAATGTCTTTGCGACAAAAAGGAACTTATGCCCCTCCATAAGATAAAGCAAGAGGGCTAAACATTTATGATGGCAATTGAGCCTTTGGCCCCATATGATCAATAAACTAGCTATCCAACCACAAATTAAGCATAGCAAAGCCACTAAAACATGTCAAGATCATATAAAGGAGTTTACACATGAGAGAGCATATATGTGACATTTTTCAAAAATATAGCCATCAACCATGGATCATTCATCAAGATCATCAAGAGCTAAGCCAAACTAACCATAGCATACCAAACAAGCTCACAAAAACATATATATAGCATCCCATGGTGAACAATGTATATAGGAGAAGCTTTTCCTATCCAATGCATATGATACAAAATGCATGCAATCTAAGACACAAGGATGCCTATACATCATGTTACATATGCCATGCCAAATGCAAGAAATGCACAAAGGAATGCTATACATATGTTACAAAGGAGCTCCCACACACCCAACTCAAGAAATCAAACACACACCAAGTTCCCCCCACAAACGAGTGAAAGTTGCTTGATCTAGGGGTTTGGTGAAAATACCGGCTAGTTGGTCATGTGTGGGTACATGGATCAAGCCTATCTTTCCTTTCTCTACGTTGTCTCTCAGAAAATGATACCTCACTTCTATGTGCTTAGTTTTGGAATGGAGCACTGGGTTTTTTGCAACGCTTATGGCACTGGTGCTATCACATTGAAGTGGGACATGGTTATACTCCTCACCAAAGTCACTCATGGTGTATGAAATCCAAAGGAGCTGAGAACAACAACTAGCAGCGGCAACATACTCTGCTTCGGTAGTGGATTGAGCAACACTCGACTATTTGCGGGAGGACCAAGACACCAAAGAAGAACCCAAAAACTGGCAAGTCCCAGAAGTGGACTTCCTATCCAACCGACACCCGGCAAAATCCGCGTCTGAAAAACCATGAAGCGCCAAAGAGGAGGACGCGGAGTACCAAAGGCCGAAGTCGGGAGTGTGACGCATGTACCTGAAAATTCGCTTCACCGCTTGCCGATGCGAAGTCCTCGGAGACGCTTGAAAATGAGCGCACAAACACACCGAGAACTGTATGTCTGGCTTCGTCACCGTCAAGTAGAGGAGTGACCCGATCATGCTCTGGTACTCCTTCTGGTCCACGTGTTCACCTTCCTGGTCCGCATCAAGAGCCGTAGTCATACTCATCGGCGTCGTCATAGCCTTGGAGTCCTCCATCATGAACTTCTGCACAATGTCCTTGGTGTACTTAGCCTGGTGCACAAATGTTCCTTCCTTTGATTGTTTGATTTGTAGCCCGAGGAAGAATTGCAACTCACCCATTATGCTCATCTCAAATTCCCTGCTCATATCCTCTGCAAACCTTGCAACAAGAGAGTTAGACGAGCCACCAAAGACAATATCATCCACGTACACCCCGCACAATCGGGATATCTCCGCTCCCGCCTCAGCAAAAACAAGGTCTGATCGACCTTCCCCATCTCAAAACTTCTCTCAAACAAGAATCCCCTCAACCTACCATACCAAGCTCTAGGCGCCTGCTTCAACCCATACAGCGCCTTCCTCAACTTGTACACCCGCTGGGGGTACTTCTCACTCTCAAACCCCAGAGGTTGCCTCACATACACTTCTTCCTCCAACACACCATTCAGAAAAGCACTCTTCACATCCATTTGGTGCAACTTGAACCCTTTAGCCACGGAAAAGGCTAGAAGGATCCCGATCGCCTCCAAACGGGCTACGGGAGCAAAGGTCTCCTCGTAGTCAATCCCCTCCTTCTGACTGAACCCCTGAGCAACAAGTCTCAACTTGTTCCTCACAACCTCACCTTTCTCTCCCTCTTTGTTCTTCCACACCCACTTTGTACCAATCGGCTTACACCCTGGAGGAGGGTCAACCAACTCCCAAACCTGATTCCTCTCAAAGTTCTCCAATTCCTCATGCATCGAATTAACCCAATTGTGATCAGATAGTGCGTGTCCAATGTCTTTGGGCTCAATAGTAGCAACAAACGCAGCATGAGCGAAATGAGAATTGTTCCGAACCCTCGACCGTGTAGTGCGTTCATTCATGTCGCCGATGATCCTCGAAGCTGGATGATCCACTTGTACTCGGCGGGGAGGTTCTCACCTTGATGCTACCTCCCTCAACATCAGCTTCTCCTCGTTCTTGATTTGTCATCGTAGGTGTAGTAGAGGGTCCGTCCATCACCGTAGTCGAGGTAGTGGGAACATGTTCAGCTGGGGGCACCGCACCGCCATCTTCATCTTCTCCATGTTCATGCTCCTCCTCCTGAAAGATCTCCTCGCCAAGCTCATCATCATCTGCACACTCAAAGACAAGCTGACTACGTGGCTCTGTCTCGTCGAAGGTTACCTCGCAAGTCTCCACGGTTTGGTTAGTTTCAAGATTGAGCACACGATATGCTCTAGAATGAGATGCATAACCAAAGAAAATGCCATCGACAGACCTAGCCTCAAACTTATCCAACTTCCTGCCTTTCTTCAGAATGAAACACTTGCAACCAAAGACATGGAAGTGACTCACCTTGGGTGTGCGACCATGCATCAACTCATAGCATGTCTTCTTCTTGTGCACTCTGAGGTAGATCCTGTTCGAGACATAACATGCGGTATTCACCGCCTCAGCCGAATAACTCCTCGGAGTATTATGCTCATCAAGCATCGTCCGAGCCATCTCGCACAAGGTCCTGTTCTTCCTTTCCACAACATCATTCTGGGGAGGCGTATACGGACTCGAAAACTGGTGCTCAAGACCCAAGTCATGACAAAAGGTTTTGAAACGAGAGTTTCTGAATTCCGAGCCATTATCACTGTTGATAGCTCGTATGGCATCTCCATGCCTCTCGTTCCTCAACCTCAAGACTAGATCTCGAACAAAACCAAACGTCTCCCCCTTATCCTCGAGAAAGAACACCCACGCATACCGAGAATAGTCGTCCACCACAACAAGGACATACCACTTCCCACCTCGGATCGCACACGAGCCGGGCCAACAAGGTCCATATGGAGCAGCTCGCATGGACGCTCAGTCATCACATCGGTGAGAGGCGGGTGAGAAGAGGCTACCATCTTGGCATGCCTACACGGCGCACAAACCAACTCTTTCTCAAGCCTCAACCATGGCAATCCTCGGACCAAATTGAGTTTACTCAAGCGAGACAAAAGGTCAAAGCTCAAGTGACCCAACTTCCTATGCCACCTCCACAACTCACTCGAAGAACCAGCCAAGAAACAACACTCCACACCCGAAGACTGAGAAAAATCAGCACGAAACACCTGACCCTCGGGAACGACCATACAAACAAGGTCCCCTCGAGAGTCTAAAATCCGAGAACCACCGGGCCGAAACAACACCTCAAAACCCTCATCCAACAACTGGGACACAGAAAGCAAATTGTACCCCAGCGATTGAACAAGAGCAACACGCCTCAGAGTGATCTTGTCACTCACTTTTATCTCACCTTCTGAAAGCACACACCCACACCCATTGTCCCCCAAAGTGATGTACCTCTTCGTCACCACCAGGACGAGACTTGAGAACCACCCCCTGTCTCCGGTCATATGCCTCGAGCAACCGGAGTCAATCAACCAAATGTTCTTCAAGTCTCCCACCTGAAATTCAAAAATGAGCACATGAGCAAACAAACGACTCAGCACTGGGTTAGTACCAAAAGAGTAAAACCAGTGCCGAGCCATTTGCTCGAAAGTGGGGTTAGCACACATCAAGCCATCTTTCCTACCACAACTACCACCACAAACACCACCTCGGTAGCCACTCCGAGGAAACCACCCCTCGCTTCCTGGAGGAGGACCAAAACCACGGAAGACAACCCGTGGACCGTCCCTCCTCTCCTTCTCAAAGCTACGACTCCTCCCATCCCCGTAGTGAACTCGAGGGGGAGAATGCCTCGCAAACTGACCACATGCTGTCTCTCCAGACCAACCACCAGCAACACCACCTCCAAAACTGAAACCTCTCGTTTCACCACCTCGAAAACCACTCCGCCCAGAATTCTGGGGGGCGGTTGAACCGCCTAGCCAGGCCGGTCTAACCGCCCCCTTCTGGGCAGGGCCGGTCTGATCGCCTAGCCAGACCGGTCTGATCACCCCCACCAGAACTGCTCCTCGGCTACGGGAACTCACATCTCAACATGTCGGAACACTTCTCACCACAGCTTTACCCCTGGGCAGTGGCATACGAGGCTTAGGTACACCATGGGAAGGGTTGTACCTATCCTTGTTCCCCCACTCCTTTGCCATCCTCTCTTCTCGCTTCTTCTTGAAGCAAAACTCATCATTGTGACCCTCTTTCCCACAATAGCCACAATGGAACCTCACGAGCTTAGGCTTAGGCTTGGATTGGGGCTGCTCACTTAGTTTTTCTCCACTCAACTCCTCCACCGATTTCTCCTCACTAGCCTTCTCACTCACTTTCCCAAAGAACACTTTCCCGGAAGTGCTCACAAACTTGATAGGCTTTTGGAGGTCATTTGTGGGTGTAGGAAACATGGGTGGAGCTGGGGTTGTGTCTAGTCGGTTCCTAAGATGGTTAGGTTTTGAGGGAAAATCATTCTTGTGGTGGGTTTTTGGTGGCTCTGGGATATTTTCTCCACTTCCCTCACCAACCTTGTTTGCCCTAAGTCCCTCACCATCCTGCCTCTTAAATGCTTCGATCATCATCCTCAACTGAGGCTCATGACCTGACAACCAACCAATCAACTTTCTCAACTCATCATTCTCATCCTGCAAACGATCAACATAATGTGCAAGTTCCAAATTTTTCAAAGCATGCATTTCACAGGTAGAGCATGAGGTAGGCATGGGTTCCTTCAATTTAGCCTCAAGAGAACTAGTGTAAGTATGCATCTCATCAATCTTATGCAAAATAGGGCAAGAAGTGCAAACACCTAGCAAAGCAGATCTAGATTTAAGCTCAGCCACTTCAACCCTAAGCACATCTAGTTACTCAAACTTGGAGGCATGCTTTTCCTTGAACAAAGCAAGATCAGCAAGAAAGATGGAGCAATCAACACAATCAACATCATCTGAAACAACAGGGCTAGCCTTAAGGGAATCAATCTCAAGCTTGCTATCAAGCACCTGTGTCTCTAGCTCAGCCACTCTAGTCCTAGCATCCTCGAGTGAAGCCCTAAGCTCTTTTCTCATTTTCTTTGCCTCTCTAAGCATGTCATCACGATTATCAAGAAAAGTACTGATGAGGACCAGCAGCGTCCCAGTGGTCGATGGATGACCGCTCCTCAGTGATGAGTGATTGACAATGGGTGTTGGACTGACTCTTGGCTTAGTGCGCAGGTGTAGGCTGCGGCCTAGTTCGTGTTGTTGCAGGTGAAGAACGGGCGCGAAAGGTCTTCAGCCTTCAGGGGCCTCCGGGAGATGGAGAGACTAGTAGGCTCGGTTCGAGGGACCCGGTGGACATCGGGACTGGGTGCGGGCCACATGGTGGCGACACAAGCAAGACGAAGTCATGGACAAGCGAGCCGGTGCACGGTGGCGGTCAAGTCAAGTGGTTTGGCGGGAGGCCGGACCGGGCACGCGGGGTTTGGTGGTTTGCCCACAAAACCATCGGCGGACGGTTTCTTGGTTTGGGCCTCAAAACCAAGTCCGAGGGCCCAACACGACGGAGACGGGATGCGGGCGTGTCGGGAAGCTTCGAGGCGGAGGACACGCGGCGGGATCGCATGGCTTGCGTCGGGAGGACGCGGGGTGCGGCAAAGGCGTGGCCGTCCGATGGCAAGACCCACAAACATTACATAAATGCCCCTACGTGGGTTGTATCGCCAGTAGTTAAGTTAGGGGTAGTCGAGTCATTTACCACTCCGGCGGGACGTGATATATAAGCCATGAGTGTGTGTGGATGGCTCTCTCTCTCCGCGACTTAGGGTTTCATCTCCTCCCTCCTCTTTCTCATTTTTGTAGCTATTTTTCTTCCATTTTCTCTAGGCTAGCATGAGAGCTTCATGAGAGATTTGTTGAGAGGGATGGATGCTAGGGCGGCATGCTAGACCTTGTGAATCTTTCCTGGTTTGTATAGAAGATTCAGGGTTGAGTTTTCGTGGCCTTTTTGTGCTTGTTTTCGTGCCTTTGTTCCCGGTTCGATTCCGCAGATTTGAGTGGGTTTATCCCCGGATTTCTTTGAGGAAAACATGGATAGATGTCTCGTGCATCTTTGTGATTGATCTTGTGCCCTCAAACGCCGGGAAACCACTTGGATTCGCAGTTTTTCGTTCAGTGCTCTAGTTTTTAGTGGTGCTCAAAGGATTCGCGATTCCCTGTGTTTTAGGGAGTTAAGAGGCAAGATTTTTGGGCTATAGCATCCTTGTGTGACGCTTTTCAAGTCCCCAAATCCTTGTCTCCATAGCTTCAACCGTTTGGGAAATCCGATGATGATTTGGGGGAGTTGACTTTCGGGGTCGGGCGTTTTCTGCTCTGTCCGCACCTGGCGGACAGTCCGCGAGGTGCTGGCGGACGGTCTGCGCGGCTAGGGTTTGTCGCATGTTCGTCGTGTTCTTGCGCGTCCTTGCTTTCGATCCGGTTTGGCTTTTGGTTTTTGTTGCAGCCAGTTTGCGGACGGTCCGAGCTCGAGTAGCGGACGGTCCGTGGGTGGCGCGGACGGTCCGCCCGGCCTTGGCGGACGGTCCGTTTTTCTCGGGTCGCTTCTGGTGGTTCTGTGTGCTTTAACGGACGGTCCGCGGCGTAGGGCCGGACAGTCCGCAGGGTTGGCGCGGACGGTCCGCGGCTTCAGGTCGGACAGTCCGCGAGGCCTGCACGGACGGTCCGTCCCTCCTGGCCGGACGGTCCGCCAGAGCCTGGCTGCTTTGCTCTTTGGTTCGATTCCTCCCTCCTTCTTTTGTGCTTCCGCGTGTGCTTCAAGGAATCGTTCCTAAGGCTAGAGGTTGATCCATAACCTCGCGGTCTTGGCGATTGGTGTGTGATTCGATCCATCACTCGTGTGTGACCGGGGTTTGACTAGGGTATAGGTCGGGTTCTTTGGAAAGAATTTTTACCGGCTCCTATTCACTCCCCCCCTCTCTAGTCGCCATCTGATCCTTCAATTGGTATCAGAGCTTGGTGCCGGATTCTTTGCGACTTTGACAAGTCTCGAATCCTAAGATGGCGTACGTTGAGCGGGGCGGTCCGCCGCACTTCGATGGCAAGGGTTACCACAAGTGGGCGGCTCGTATGATGATCTTTCTTCGTGGGAAGGCTGTTGGATTTCATTGTGCTTGACAAGACCTATGCTATTCCGGTCAACATCCATACTCTTATGGTGACCGATGCCGGTGCTAAGGCCAAGTATGAGGCTAATGCAAAAGCCGTTGATCACTTGGTCCGGAGCTTGTGTGATCCTGAGTTTGAGCGTGTTCGCCATTTGAATCTTGCTTGGCAAATTTGGGAGAAGTTGTTGGTTTCTCACAGTGGTGATAACCATGTGAAGGCTCGCCTCTTTGTCTCTTACCGGATGCAATATGAGAATTTCACTCCACTTCCCGGTGAGGACATTGATGCGATGTTTCAGAGGTTCACCGCCATCGTGAACAACATGAAAGCTAATGTTGAGGATTTTCCCTACACCGAGCATGATCAGGCTTTGAAGCTCTTGCATGTCTTGGACCCAAATGTTTGGGGTGCTAAGGTTGAGGCCATCAAGGAGTATGGGCAGAACTTGACTATTGAGTTGGATGACCTCTTTTCTAAGCTCAAGTCGGCTGAGGTTGACAGGAAGTTGCAATCCAAGCACGAGGGCTCGACTGACCATAGTCTTGCTCTTGTGGGCGGATCAAAGGGAAAATCTAACCCTTCCTGTCGACAGTTTTCCTTGTCTTCTCTTATGTCCATTCTAGATGAGGAGTTTGATGTGCTGGGCGAGGAGGAGCTGGCCTTGCTCTCAAGGAGGTTCGATCGACTACACGAGAGTCGGAGGAACGCAAGGCGGAGCTCAGGGACAGCTACAAGTGTGGCAAGCGTGGCCACTTCATCGCCGAGTGCCCGGAAGCGAAGGAGAACAAGTACAAGGTGAACGAGTACAAGGCGCACTCGAGGCGTGAAGACAAGTACTCCTCCAAGGGCAAGCACTTCAACAAGTCCAAGAGCAAGGACAAGGACAAGCGGCGACCAAGCAAGAGCGGCTACAAGAAGAACAAGGCAAGAGCGATAGTGGCCGGTGCGAGCGACGTTGACTCAAGCTCAAGCGAGGAGCAGTCAAGCTCAAGCAGCGAAGAAGAAGACGCCGGGAGGCGCAATGGCAAGAAGAGTGCAAGCCGGAATCTCAGCGGGCTAAGCTTTGTGGCGCTTGAGGGATTTTGTGGCATGGCCCATAGCTCAAGCAGCAAGAAGAGCGAGAAGGAAGACAGCGACTCCGACTCGGAGGATGAGGTAAACCGTGACCTCGACTCTTTGCTTGCTGAGATTGCTAGGTTGAATGGCTTGCTTGACAACCGCGATAGTGTGCTTAGAGATGCCAAAAAGATGAGAAAAGATCTTAGGGTACAACTTGAGAATGCTAGTGAGAAAGTAGGAGAGTTAGAGTCCAAAATGCTTGAATTGAAACTTGAGAATGACTCTTTGAAACTTGCTCCTACTACTCCTGATGATGTTGAATGTGTTGAGTGTGATGCATGGTTGAATGAGATCAAGTTGCTTAATGAGAAGAATGCTTCCACTTTGGCTAAACTAGATGCTCTTAGGACTGAATATGATGAGCTTAAGGCTAGACCCACTTTGCTTGGTGCCTGTAAATCATGTCCTACTATGCATGCTAAGCTTGTTGATGCTCGTTCTACCATTAGTTCTTTGGAAGCATCTTTGAAATCTCTTGTTGTCAATGCATGCACTAGCTGTGATGAAGTTACTTTGCACAATCTTGAACTTACTTCCCGTTTGGATGCCATCTATGAGGAGAATGACTATTTGAGGAAGGTGTTGGGTTGGTTGTCTGGGCAGGAACCTCAATTGAAAATCATGATTGAGGAGTTCAAGAGAGCGGATGGTCGTGGTTTGGGCTTTGAGAAGTTGGGTGAGAAAGTGGGAGAGAACAGTGGGGAGAGTGTGTATGAGAAGTGTGTTGAGTCTAACCCCGAGTTTGAAGTGATCGGAGACATCCAAGTCCCACTTCCAAAAGCACCCAAGAACTCTTTCACACCAAAGCCCAACCACCTTTGCAGCAAGCTTGACACAACCCAAGATCCACCCAAATTCCCACCTAAGACAAATGACTTCCAGAAACCGGTGAAGTTTGTGGGTGAGAAGGATGAGAAGCCTAGAGAGAAGCCAGAGCCAAAACCAAAACACATCCCCTTCAAGTGTGAGTATTGTGGCAAGAAGAGGCATCTTGCGGAGTTTTGCTACAAGAGGAAGAGGGATGAGAGGCTTGCTAGGGAGCAAGCGAACCAGGACAGGTATCATGATATGCACACGCCAGCATCATCGACCACTCCAACCACTTTGCCGACCTCATCGACTACATTGCCGACCTCTACACAAACACCTACAGGACCAATCACACGTAGCCGAGCTAAAAAGATACAACAAGAGGTGCACGCGCTACTTTGTGAACTTAAACTCAATTCTAATGATAACTTTATGCTACCTAAGTCTTGTATGTTAATACTTTACAGGTACATGGAAGAGAGTCATCAAAACGAAGACCACGAAGCTGGAATCGGCAAAAATCCTCGTCATTCGGCAATGCCATTCGGCAAGGACATTTCAGCAAAAGTCATTCGGCAATGCCATTCGGCAGTTTCCTGAAGCATAAGTTCGGGCATTAAACTGTACCAATCTACGAAGTTTCACATAGCATGCTATACACCGTTGGAAAGATAATCGAGTTAGCTTTCAAACGCATCTGGTCATTCGTCATTTGGAGTTCCCTAGAAGAAGTTATGGTCAAAACATTGAATACTACTCAGAAACCAAACAGCCACGAGGGAAAAGCTCAGAAGACCATTTCGAGGAGCCCTTTCACATTGGCGATCTATTCAATTTGTTTTCGTGTTTCCACCCACCTAGGAGGGTTGTTCCTAGTATAAATACCCCTATGTACTACTGAAAACTCAGTTTTGATCAATATGAATTGGTAACCACATATGGTTTGTCGCAGCCACGCTGCTGAGTGCCTTGCACACCCTTGTTCTTCCTTGTTCTTCGAAGACTCGTGAAGAAGATCTCTCTGAGGTCCCCTAGTTCGTGCTCTACGGCTTCCAGTTTGGCTGCACCGTATTGTGTGGATTAGTCCCGGATTGTGGTTCTACGGTCGTTCGGTGATCGAGTCGAAGTCCTCAAGGTTTCGGTGCCTCTCACGCCGTCGCTTGGTCGCATCCATCCTTGGCTGGTATAAAGCTACCCCGGATCGTGGTTCTGTGGTCGTTCGGAGATCAAGTCGAAGCTTCTTCGGTGCCTCTCTCCCCGTCACTTGGTCGCATCCAACCTTGGTCAGGTATAAAGCCTTTATCTGCTGATTTTCAGCAAGTTATCTTGATCCGCTGTTACTTTACATCTATTGCCTTGTTCGTGACCTACTGCCGTGAAGATCGGGCCATCCCTTGTGCTAATCCTAGATTAGTACTCATCATCTGGTATCAGAGCTATCGTTGTCACGGTAGGTTTTTTGTTATCATCCACCCTCCCACCCTTATCTGTTACTTTATTTGTTCATGTCCTACAGTCCACTAAAAAGCCAAGCAAAAAAAATCCCCTAGCCTTTTTGTGGTACTGTTGCTTTGTGTGTTGTGTTCATCGTGTTGCTAATCACCATCTTCTTTCTTCCACCGTGTTTATTTTTTTCCGCACCCCTCATATGTTAGCTTGTGTTTGCTGTTAAAAAATCAGAAAAAAAAGTGTGAAAGAAAGAGTAAAAGAAAGAGACAGCAAAAAAGGGAAGTTGAAGGGGGCTGTGTTGCGGATTGTGTAATTAAAAGTTTGATATCAGTAACCTCAAGATTGGTGGTGTTCGGGACAGCAACGTTTACAATTTTGTGAGCGAGTTACACACTTGGTTTCAGTACCATAAGCCTTCCTTGAACAGCCACCTATAGCTCCACAAAAAGCCGTAAACCGGACCTCTCGTTCCGTAACCTTTCGACCGCTTAATCACACCTGGGATTTGCCACACTAGCACACTCACAGTCTTTGAGAACGGGTAAGAACTAGGGTAAGCAAGAGGTGAGGTTGTGTGATTCCACAAAATTTTCCTATTCCACCTTCTCTTGCAATATCCTAACATGGCAGGATCTGATTCGAGTGTTCGTGGTGGCCATCGCGGAGAACATGAAGCCCCTATCCAGCGAGCTGAGTTGCACCGTCTACAAAACTCGCTCTTGGATGCCATGGAGAGGATGTTCAATGAACGTCTTCCTGCTGGGGGTCGAAGAGAACGACGACATCAACATGAAGATTCTAGTGATGAAAATTCTAGTTTCATGCATGGTTCTCATGTCCATTTCCGAGGTGGTCGTGATGACGGTTGTGGTGGTGGTAGGCGTGCTGATCAGGTTCAGCCTCGACGTGTTCCTGCTGCTCCACAAGTTGAGTGTGGTGTGAAAAACTCCATTAATGGTGCCTCCACACGTGCTCTTCAGCAAAGAGGAAGTGCTCCCGTGCATGGCTTTGTCACCCATGTGAGCTTCAATGATCATGACACACAAGGTGATTTCTGCAGCTCTTATGATCCCTATGACAAAAGAAATTCAGATTTCATATCTTGGGTTGATTTGAATATACCCAAATTTTTTGGAAGAGAAGACCCCAAGGCTTATCTTGTTTGGGAGGAAAAGTGTGACTATATTTTTGGTGTACATCGTGTCTTGGATACACAGCGAGTACACTTAGCTGCAATGGAATTCTATGGTTATGCTCTGACATGGTGGAAGGATGTGCAAGAAAATCAACTTGTGTTGGGCAGGGATCACATCAATACATGGGCTGAAATGAAGCAAGTTATGCGAAGGCGATTTGTTCCCTCAGATTATCATCATAAGCAGCAACAAAGATCTCTGGAAATTGATAATACATCTGTCTGGAACTCACCTACTGCAGCATCAAGATATTCTGCAAAACAAGGTACATTTCAGCTTGTTGGTACAAGAGAATGTGCTTCTTTGAAGGAGAAAAGACATTCTGGACAGCGACAAAAGATGCATGATGCAAAAGTGCTGAAGCAAAATGACAAGAAGGTTGATTGTGGACTTTACAAATCAATAAATCGTCCATCTAAATTTGCACATATGCAACATATCCCACATGTGGAGATTGCGGCTGATGGATATGATGGCAATGTTGTCCCTTTTTTCTT
Organism: Cenchrus americanus; assembly: GCA_947561735.1. NCBI lineage: Eukaryota > Viridiplantae > Streptophyta > Magnoliopsida > Poales > Poaceae > Cenchrus > Cenchrus americanus. The sequence continues at coordinate 29,955,987 of OX387244.1, read as the reverse complement.
GGAAGATGATTTAATACCAAACCCATGTGAGAAAGAGAGCCACAAAGCCAAATTGAGTGTGAGCGTATGTGAGAAAGAAAGCCACAAAGCCAAATTGAATGTGAGGGTTAAAAAGAAAACATTGAGCGATTCCACCATATCTCGGGAGAGCCACATAATTCTGTGTGGGGAAATTACACAAACATTGAGCGAAATAGAGAATAGGCCATGTGAGGAAATATTTATTTCTAACATGACAATCTCTTCTAGTTTGTTTTCTCATGAGATACAGGTTGCTGAAGAAAATGATGTGGTAAATTATGACAAGCCCCCAATTTTTGATGAGGAAGATCAAGAGATGGATTCGGAGAGTGATACGAGGCATGATATCCTAATGCTCCCACATCATGAGGATAGTTACACGTGTCCTGAACCACTACTTTATTTAGCCACACCAGCTGAGATGGATAATGGAGGTAACAATTCAGAGATGCCTAACATGGTACAAACACAATCTTTAGAATTCACAGGTATCACAAATGGACCAGATATAAATTTTAATGCCAAACACAGTGCTCAATTTGATGATATATGTGCTACAATTTTAGTCGACCATTCTAAAAAAATTGTTGCTGAATTGATTGAACCACATGCTGATACAAATGTTGAAATTGATCTTGATACTACCATTTGTACTTTGATTGATCCATGCAATACTTTACATACCAATAAATGTCACTCTGTTCAGTTGATTACTAGTGCTGAATTATTTGAAAAAGGATCTCCTGCGAACTGCTTGTTTTATACTAAGTTTGATATGCTTATTCATGTCAACAAAATGCTAGCGAATATTTCTATGGTAACATCTTCTAGCTCCTTGAATAATGCTCATAGCTGCAAGTTTACATTTATTCTCATTGGCGAACATGTTATAAATAATTTTTATGTTCATTCCATTTGCATAACTAATGACATGATTGCTGATTGGTGTCATCATTCTTGTGATATGTATTTTTCTGATGATGTGATGAACCAATTGCTTAGTGCTTGTTATTTAGAACCCTCAATATCTTCCCCATGTTCATATTTTCCATTAGAAGAAACAAGTGCTATGCAAAAATGTGCAATCTGTGCACTTGAGAAACATTTATCCACATCCATGAGCATTGCATTTGAAAGGTCTATATCTCAACCTATGAATGATTTATGCAACAAAAACTGCTGCAGTGTTCTTGGTATTTATTCACCATGTGCAGAACAATATCATCTTGGAATGGTGAAATTGGAGATGCTAAATAAATTGTGTTGTGTCACAGAAATTTTTGTTTTCCCATTCCATAACCTATTTGTAGGAAAACAAATGTCAATGATGCTTTTTCATCGTGGTAAGATGAAATTTGTTGCTATAATGTTTCAAGTTAACAGTCTTTTGCAGTACAACCGAAAGTCGAGGTCGACTTTTTTCCAAGGAAGGGGGGATGACGCGCACATCCTTATGATAGTGAAATATAGCCAACCTGCAAGCTGTTTTGAAAATAGTGTGATGGAAAACAATAAAAATGACAAAACGGATGACATATTCATTTATCATGCATATATATTTTCCCTTTTGTACATTCTTTATTCAGGTTTTAAAAAGTTTGGGATAACTTTTCTTCAAGATGAGGAAAATGATGCGGACCACATATGTACATTAGGAATCATCATTGTCAAACGAATATGCAAGGTGAAAGCTATATTAAACTTCAATCCTTCTTATTTTCATATGGCAAAGCTACTACTTGGATTGTATGATTACAGATCAAAACATCTTGGAATATTGGAGGAAATACATGCCATAGTACCTACAAAGCTTGATTGTTATCATTTCAACCATGAGAGGGTTATCGAGAGTCCTTCTACCATCTTTGAAGATGGCGACCAATCTCCATTCTTTGAACAAGAAGAGTCGGGGACGACTCGTATTCAAGAGGGGGAGGATGATGTGCACATGTCAAGCCTCCGTTATGCAATAGAGTCGAGGACGACTCCAAGCCTCAGTTATGCCATAGAGTCGAGGACGACTTCTTGTCAAGAGGGGGAGGATGATATGCACACGCCAGCATCATCGACCACTCCAACCACTTTGCCGACCTCATCGACTACATTGCCGACCTCTACACCAACACCTACAGGACCAATCACACATAGCCGAGCTAAAAAGATACAACAAGAGGTGCACGCGCTACTTTGTGAACTTAAACTCAATTCTAATGATAACTTTATGCTACCTAAGTCTTGTATGTTAATACTTTATAGGTACATGGAAGAGAGTCATCAAGACGAAGACCACGAAGCTGGAATCAGCAAAAATCCTCGTCATTCGGCAATGCCATTCGGCAAGGACATTTCAGCAAAAGTCATTCGGCAATGCCATTCGGCAGTTTCCTGAAGCATAAGTTCGGGCATTAAACTGTACCAATCTACGAAGTTTCACATAGCATGCTATACACCGTTGGAAAGATAATCGAGTTAGCTTTCAAACGCATCTGGTCGTTCGTCATTTGGAGTTCCCTAGAAGAAGTTATGGTCAAAACATTGAAGACTACTCAGAAGCCAAACAGCCACGCGGGAAAAGCTCAGAAGACCATTTCGAGGAGCCCTTTCACATTGGCGATCTATTCAATTTGTTTTCGTGTTTCCACCCACCTAGGAGGGTTGTTCCTAGTATAAATACCCCTATGTACTACTGAAAACTCAGTTTTGATCAATATGAATTGGTAACCACATATGGTTTGTCGCAGCCACGCTGCTGAGTGCCTTGCACACCCTTGTTCTTCCTTGTTCTTCGAAGACTCGTGAAGAAGATCTCTCTGAGGTCCCCTAGTTCGTGCTCTACGGCTTCAAGTTCGGCTGCACCGTATTGTGTGGATTTGTCCCGGATTGTGGTTCTGCGGTCGTTCGGTGATCGAGTCGAAGTCCTCAAGGTTTCGGTGCCTCTCACCCCGTCGCTTGGTCGCATCCAACCTTGGCTGGTATAAAGCTACCCCGGATCGTGGTTCTGTGGTCGTTCGGAGATCGAGTCGAAGCTTCTTCGGTGCCTCTCTCCCCGTCACTTGGTCGCATCCAACCTTGGTCAGGTATAAAGCCTTTATCCGCTGATTTTCAGCAAGTTATCTTGATCCGCTGTTACTTTACATCTATTACCTTGTTCGTGACCTACTGCCGTGAAGATCGGGTCATCCCTTGTGCTAATCCTAGATTAGTACTCATCATATCGCCAGCCTCATGGTATTCCTGAGCCTAGAGTGCCACTTCCACGGGGTGTGGGAAGTGCGAGGAGTGTTGGCAGGTTCCCACAGAGAAGTGGTGAGAGGTTTGTCAGGAGAGATGATGGTGTGCGTGCTGGTGAGAGGTTTGGTCGGGCTCGTGGTGGTTTTGCTGGACATCCCCCTACTCGTCCTCAATACGGGTTCAGGGGAGATGATCGCAACTTTGGGTTCCAGAGGAACTACGGACCACATTTTCCCCATCGTGGTGCTCGTACTCCTCCCATGGGACATGGGAAGTTTGGTGGAAAGGGAATGATGTTTGCTAACCCCTCTTTTGAGCAGATGGCTCGACACTGGTTTAACTTTTTTTGTGCTAACCCCAGTGTCGAGTCGCTAGCTCATTCTCGTTCTTGTTTCTGACTGCAGGCAGGAGGCTTGGAAGACATTTGGTTGATCGACTCCGGGTGTTCTCGACACATGACCGGAGATAAAAAGTGGTTCTCCAACCTCACCCCAGTGAAGGAAAAGATGTACATCACATTTGGGGACAATGGACGAGGAAGGGTGCTTTCAGAGGGTGTTGTGCATGTGAGTGACAAGGTAACGTTGAAGAGAGTGACTCTTGTGAAGTCTTTGGGTTTCAATTTGCTTTCGGTTTCTCAGTTGCTTGATGAGGGTTTTGAGGTGTGTTTCAAGTCTGGCGAGTCTTGTTTGCTTGATTCTCGAGGTGATCTTGTCTGTATGATCATCCCCGAGGGTCAGATTTTCAGGGCTGATTTCTCTCGTTCTTTGGGTCTGCTCATTTGTTTGATGGCTGGTCCTTCTTCTGATTTGTGGAAATGGCATAGGCGGTTGGGACACTTGAGCTTTGATTTGGTTTCCCACTTGAGTGGTCTTGATCTTGTCCGAGGATTGCCGAGGTTGAAGCTTGAGAAGGATTTGGTTTGTGCTCCATGTAGGCATGGCAAGATGGTAGCCACTCCCCATCCACCCCTGACCGATGTCATGACCGAGCGTCCGACAGAGCTGTTGCATATGGATCTTGTTGGGCCAGCTCGAGTTCGCTCGGTGGGTGGGAAGTGGTATGTCCTTGTTGTGGTGGACGATTACTCTCGATATGCCTGGGTGTTCTTCTTGGAGGATAAGAGTGAGACTTTTGGTTTTGTTCGAGATCTGATCGTGAGGTTGAAAAACGAGAGGCATGGGAATGCTATTCGAGCTATCCGCAGTGATAATGGCTCTGAGTTCAAGAACTCTCGTTTTGATGCCTTTTGTCGTGATCTAGGTCTTGAACATCAGTATTCGACCCCTTATGTGCCCCCTCAAAATGGAGTTGTGGAAAGGCAAAATCGGACTCTTTGTGAGATGGCTAGGACGATGCTCGATGAGCACAGGACTCCTAGGAGGTATTGGGCTGAGGCGGTCAATACGGCTTGTCATGTTTCCAACAGGATTTTATTGCGAGCTTTCAAGAAGAAGACCTGTTATGAGCTGATGCATGGTCGGGCACCCAAGGTGAGTCATTTCCGAGTCTTTGCTGCAAGTGCTTTATTCTGAAGAAGGGAAAACTCGACAAGTTTGAGGCTAGGTCTAGTGATGGTATTTTCTTTGGATATGCTAACCACTCTAGAGCCTATAGGGTGCTTAACCTTGAGACTAACAAAATCATGGAGACTTGTGAGGTGACCTTCGACGAGACAATGCCATGTACATCTCTTGGCTTTGAATGTGCAGGTGACGTAGAGATGGCCGAGAACCTCTTTGAAGAGGAGAAGGATGAAGCTGGAGATGATGATGGGGAGAACCATGCGGCTGAAGCTGAGTGTGTACCCACTACTTCCCCTACGACCACTATGGAGCGTGGACCATCTACTTCATGGACAACGACGGTGCAACAAGAAAATCAGGCGAGAGAAGCTGAAGTTGAGGGGGAGGTAGTCTCGAGGCGTGAGGCTCCCCGGCGGATTCAAGAAGTGCATCCCCTGTCGAAGATCATTGGGAACATCGACGAACGCACTACACGGTCGAGGTCCAGGAATTCCTCTCATTTTTCTCATGCTGCTTTTGTTGCCACTTTTGAGCCCAAGGACATTGGACATGCTTTATCCGATGCAACCGGGTCAATTCTATGCATGAGGAGTTGGAAAACTTTGAGAGGAACCAGGTGTGGAGTTAGTTGAACCACCTCCAAATTGCCATCCCATAGGAACCAAGTGGGTTTGGAAGAACAAAGAGGGAGAGAATGGGATGGTTGTGAGGAACAAGTCTAGACTTGTTGCTCAGGGGTTTAGTCAGAAGGAGGGGATCGACTATGAGGAGACCTTTGCTCCTGTGGCCCGTCTTGAGGCAATTCGGATCCTTCTAGCCTTTGTCGTGGCTAAAGGGTTCAAGTTGTTTCAGATGAACGTGAAGAGTGCTTTTACGAATGGGGTCATAGAGGAGGAGGTGTATGTGAAGCGACCACACGGGTTTGAGAGCGAGTTGTACCCACACGGGGTGTACGGGTTGAAAAGGGCTCTGTATGGGTTGAAACAGGCGCCCCGTGCTTGGTATGGGAGATTGAGAGGTTTTATGTTGAGCAGAGGGTTTGTGATGGGTACCGTGGATAGGACCTTGTTTCTCCTCAAGCATGGAAATGACTTGTTAATTGTTCAGATATACGTGGATGATATTGTCTTTGGTGGCTCGTCACATAACCTTGTTGCCAAGTTTGCAGATAAGATGAGCAGGGAGTTCGAGATGAGCATGATGGGCGAGTTGCAGTACTTTCTCGGGGCGCGAGATCAAGCAAGTGAAGGACGGTACATTTGTGGACCGGACCAAGTACACGAAAGACAGTGCGAGGAAGTTCCGGATGCAAGATGTGAAGCCGATGTCGACTCCCATGGGGAGTACGGCCACTTTGGATGCGGATGAGGACGGAGAACCGGTGGACCGGCGGGGAGTACGGGAGCATGATCGGCTCCCTCCTCTACTTGACGGCGACGAGGCCGGACATACGGTTCGGCGTGTGTCCGTGCGCTCGTTTTCGGCTTCGGCGAGGACATCACATCGACAGGCCGTCAAGAGGATTTTCAGGTACCTACAGTCTGCCCCTGGTCTTGGCCTTTGGTATTCTTCCTCCTCGACTCTTTCTCTTCATGGTTTTTTCGATGCTGATTTTGCTGGATGTCGAGTCGAGAGGAAGTCGACTTCTGGTACTTGCCAGTTTCTTGGGTCTTCGTTGGTCTCATGGTCTTCCCGCAAGCAGTCTAGTGTAGCTCAGTCTACCACCGAGGCAGAGTATGTTGCTGCCGCGAGTTGTTGTTCCCAGCTGTTGTGGATTTCATACACTTTGAGAGACTTTGGTGAGGAGTGCACCCAGATCCCACTTCTTTGCGATAGCACCAGTGCCATAAGCGTAGCTAAAAACCCAGTGCTTCACTCTAGAACCAAACACATAGAAGTGAGGTATCATTTCTTGAGGGACAATGTGGAGAAAGGAACCATTGTGTTGAGCCATGTCCCTACCCAAGATCAGCTTGCAGACATTTTCACAAAGCCTCTCGACCAAGCTACATTTGTGCGCTTGCGGGGGGAACTTGGGGTTTGTTTCCCTTTCTAGTTGATTCTTGGGGGATTTCCTTTTTGTATCATATGTATCATACCATGTTTTACTTTGATGTATATACATGCTTTACTTGATGTATAAACCATGGTAGGATAGCCATCTTGTCATATATCATGTTACATTTGTATCATATTGCATTTTAGGATGATGAGCTTCTTTGATATGCCATATTTGAGTCTCTTTGGCTATTTGTGAGATATTGGTCATATGTGTGGAGAAATGGTGATGTGAGGCTATGCTCTTGGGATATTTGAGATATATGTGTGGTGAGATAGCCCTTTTTGAAATAAATGCTAATTTTGACTAATTTTTGATGAAATGTGCTCTACTCGTGTGTGTTGTGTATCCGTGTCACAGTTTGGTCTAAATGTGCTTTTCATGCTTAGATTGTGCTTGGATGCCTTGTTCTTGCATTTGGGCCAAAGGCCGAATATCATTGTGAATGTTTAGCCTATGTTGCATTCATGGGGGAGCATAAGCTTCTTTTTGCCGCAAAGGCACTTCATGTACCATGAAATGAATTAATCTTGAAAAGAAGTGTGAAATGCTTGAAAAATGCTCCATCCATCATGTCTGTGCTTAAATTGTCTTATCTTTCACATATGGGTGCAAAACATGTTGCATGATGTTCACCAGTGGAGATGTCTCCCCGAAGTGGACACATGGCTCATGAGCTTTGACATGACATGCTTTGCTTTGTGGGTGTTTGCCATGATCTTTTGCTGAGAATTTGATATACTTGTATGATCTTTGAATGGTATGCATGTTTGTGGCTCAAGTGTGACATGGATAGGCTTTTACATGTGAAGCGAGCCTTCTTTTGGTAAAACTGCTTAAATCTAGAAATTTTGCTTTGTCACATGCTTGTATTTTCATATATTACTTGTGGCGATGCTTTGACTATGCTATGAGTCATATGTGTGATCTTTGTCTCATTTTTAGCCTTTGACACTAGATTTGGCTTATTTGAGAAGCTCATGTAGATGCTTATATACTTTGTTATGCATTTCTGCATTTTCACCTTGATTCATACATTGTCAACAAGAGGGAGAAGAGGTGATCTTAATGAAAATTCAGAAGAGGTGAGCTGAAATTTGGAAGTTTGCATTCACATGTTCAGGGGGAGCTTGCATTTGTTTAGGGGGAGCTTTCTTGCTGTTTTCGGTGTGGAGTTTGTGCTTTGCTTGGCTTGTGACCTTTCTTTGCCTTTCTTCGGTTTTGGTCATGAGTTGAGCTTCTTCGTTTTTCTTTCTTCCTCCTTTCTCTTTTTCTCTAAATTTCATTTCGCGTTGTGTGTTGTCAATGCACTCATCAAGGGGGAGATTGAGGACCAGGAGCGTCCCAGTGGTCGATGGATGACCGCTCCTCAATGATGAGTGATTGACAATGGGTGTTGGACTGACTCTTGGCTTAGTGCGCAAGTGTAGGCTGCGGTCTAGTTAGTGTTGTTGCAGGTGAAGAAGTAGGCTCAATTCGAAGGACCCGGTGGACAGCGGGACTGGGTGCGGGCCACATGGTGGCGACACAAGCAAGACGAAGTCATGGACAAGCGAGCCGGTGCACGGTGGCGGTCAAGTCAAGTGGTTTGGCGGGAGGCCGGACCAGGCACGCGGGGTTTGGTGGTTTGCCCACAAAACCATCAGCGGACGGTTTCTTGGTTTGGGCCTCAAAACCAAGTCCGAGGGCCCAACACGACTGAGACGGGATCCGGGCGTGTCGGGAAGCTTCGAGGCGGAGGACACGCGGCGGGATCGCATGGCTTGCGTCGGGACGACGCGGGGTGCGGCAAAGGCGTGGCCGTCCGATGGAAAGACCCACAAACATTACATAAATGTTCCTACGTGGGTTGTATCGCCAGTAGTTAAGTTAGGGGTAGTCGAGTCATTTACCACTCCGGCGGGACCTGATATATAAGCCATGAGTGTGTGTGGATGGCTCTCTCTCTCCGCGACTTAGGGTTTCATCTCCTCCCTCCTCTTTCTCATTTTCGTAGCTATTTTTCTTCCATTTTCTCTAGGCTAGCATGAGAGCTTCATGAGAGATTTGTTGAGAGGGATGGATGCTAGGGCAGCATGCTAGACCTTGTGAATCTTTCCTGGTTTGTATAGAAGATTCGGGGTTGTGTTTTCGTGGCCTTTTTGTGCTTGTTTTCGTGCCTTTGTTCCCGGGTCGATTCCGCGGATTTGAGTGGGTTTCTCCCCGGATTTCTTTGAGGAAAACATGGATAGATGTCTCGTGCATCTTTGTGATTGATCTTGTGCCCTCAAACGCCGGGAAACCACTTGGATTCGCAGTTTTTCGTTCGGTGCTCTAGTTTTTGGTGGTGCTCAAAGGATTCGCGATTCCCAGTGTTTTAGGGAGTTAAGAGGCAAGATTTTTGGGCTATAGCATCCTTGTGTGACGCTTTTCAAGTCCCCAAACCCTTGTCTCCATAGCTTCAACCGTTTGGGAAATCCGATGATGATTTGGGGGAGTTGACTTTCAGGGTCGGGCGTTTTCTGCTCTGTCCGCACCTGGCGGACAGTCCGCAAGGTGCTGGCGGACGGTCCGCGCGGCTAGGGTTCATCGTGTGTTCGTCGTGTTCTTGCGCGTCCTTGCTTTCGATCCGGTTTGGCTTTTGGTTTTTGTTGCAGCCGGTTTGCGGACGGTCCGAGCTCGAGTAGCGGACGGTCCGTGGGTGGCGCGGACGGTCCGCCCGGCCTTGGCGGACAGTCCGTTTTTCTCGGGTCGCTTCTGGTGGTTCTGTGTGCTTTAACAGACGGTCCGCGGCGTAGGGCCGGACAGTCCGCAGGGTTGGCGTGGACGGTCCACGGCTTCAGGTCGGACAGTCCGCGAGGCCTGCGCGGACGGTCCGCCCCTCCTAGCCGGACGGTCCGCTAGAGCCTGGCTGCTTTGCTCTTTGTTTCGATTCCTCCCTCCTTCTTTTGTGCTTCCGCGTGTGCTTCAAGGAATCGTTCCTAAGGCTAGAGGTTGATCCATAACCTCGTGGTCTTGGCGATTGGTGTGTGTTTCGATCCATCACTCGTGTGTGACCGGGGTTTGACTAGGGTATGGGCCGGGTTCTTTGGAAAGAATTTTTACCGGCTCCTATTCACTCCCCCCCTCTCTAGTCGCCATCTGATCCTTCAACTGAGCCGTTCATTCTCCTGGCGCAAGAAGGGAAGCTCATCACGCACCTCGTCGTCGGACTCAGAGTCCGAGTCGCTCTGTGTGCTCTTCTTGCTGCCGGAGCTCAGCGCCATGGTGCAGAAGCCGTCTCTAGCGAAGCAGCTCAGCCCGCTCAGGTTCTTGGACGCCTTCTTGCCCTTGCGACGATCACCTTCATCTTCACTGCTACTCGAGCTCGAGGTGGAGTACACGGAACTGGAGTCGACGTCGCTCGCACCAACCATCGCTCGGGCCTTGCCTCGGCTCTCCTTCTTCCTCGATCGTCGCTCGTCCTTGTGCTTGTTCTTGTACTTTCTCTTGTGGTCGCGCCTCGACCGGTACTTGCCATCGCTCCTCGACTTGTGCTTGTAGCCGTCCTTGTTCTCGACCTTCTCCAGGTAGTCGGCGATGAAGTGTCCTGGCTTGCCACACTGGAAGCATGTCCTCGTGTTCCTCCTCATGTTCACTCGGTTCTCGTACAGCCTCTCGAACCGCCTCGTCAGGAGTGCCAACTCGTCCTCTCCAAGCACATCGAACTTCTCATCTGGCATAGGCATCAAAGAGGAAAAAGAGAACATCCTGGTGGATGGGTTAGTGTTAGCCTTCCCTTTCGAACCACCAACGAGGGCAAGACTATGGGAATCAGTCGGACCCTCGAGCTTGGCGGTCATGCCCCTATCCACCTCAGCTGACTTGAGCTTCGAGAACAGCTCGTTCACCGTCAGAGTGTCATACTTCTCCGACTCCACAATGGCCTCGAACTTTCCGCCCCAAATCGTACGATCCAAAGAGTGTAAGAGCTTGACCGCTCTATCATGATCATCGTACGGGAGCACGTCCGCATTGGCCCTCATGTTGTTCACAACCACCGTGAACCTCTGAAACAAGGCATCGATGGACTCAACGGGGAGATGAGTGAAGTTCTCGTACTCTATCCGGTAGGTCGCATACATCCGTGCCTGAATTTGGGCATTCCCAACATGAGCCTCCTTCAGCACCGACCAAATTCTACAAGCCAAGTGCTCGGTGTGCACCCGATCGAACTCAGGCTGACACAAAGCATGAAACAAGTAGTCGACCGCCTTATTGTTGGCGTCGAATCTTTCCCTCGATCCTTCAGCAAGAAAGTTCATCGGCTGGACATAGCCTGTGTCCACCGTGACATCCCAAAGGATCCGACCATTTCCGCGGAGGAACGCACCCATTCGCTTACTCCACATCTGGTAGTTCTTGCCATCGAAGTGTGGAGGACCCGAACCCCGTTCCTGGTACGCCATCCTTGAATCTTAGACTGGTTAGAGTCAAAAAAGACCCGAACCGGCTCTGATACCACTTGAAGGACCAATTAGGCGACCAGAGAGGGGGGAGTAAATGGGAGACGATAAAAATTCTTCTCGAAGGAGATTGAGACTCCGACGAGATGAACTCGCTCGGTCAGACCCCCAAAATCACACGCTCCGCACTTCTACCTTCCGTTTGCCAAAACCACGTAGCCACTACGGTGCTGCGGTCCCTAGGAACAAACTCTACCGGCAACCTCAACACACACGCACCCACGACGGGGGGAAACAACTCGAAAGCCGGCTGTCCGAGAGGGGCGGTTAGGCCGGGTATAGGGGCCGGTTAGACCGCCTCCACCGGGCAACCAAGAAATCCTCCGAAACACCTCTTTCGAGCACCAAAACGCACCACGGTTTCACCAACAGAGATCTCTGGTCAGAGCCATGCTAGCTACCAGAAAATCTTGGCGAAAACCAAAACTCCACCCAGGGGCCTAGGGGCGGTTAGACCGGCTACCAGGGGCGGTCTAACCACCTGTACCAGGCAACGAACTCCAAACAAGAACACCTAGCAAACGGCACGAGAACGACCCGAAATTTCACCCAGACGCTCCTCTGATCAAGGAAACAAACTCATAGAGCAAAATCCGGCGAAGCAAAACTTCGACCTAGAAACACCCAGGGCGGTTAGACCGCCCCCTCCAGGCGGTTAGACCGCCTCTCCCAGAAAAACAGCCCGCGGGTCAAACCCTAACTTCCTCGCGCCCGATCTCCAGAATCACTCCACAGATTGCAGCGAAACTTCTAGATTAGCTGGTTACCTCCTGGGCGACCTCTACCTCAAAGGAACCGACCCGAAACGCTCACAATCAAGAGGAATCGAAGAAATCGCCTCTCTAGGTCAAGAACTCGCCCAACTCGAAAAACCACCAAATCGAGTCTGATTCAAGAGAGATTTGGGGCCAAAGTCACCAGCCAAAGAGGCACAAGATCCTCATACGTGACACCCACCAAAGACCCCAAGAAATCATCCTCAAAACACCGCCAACAAAGAGCTCCGAAAATCAACACAAAGGAGAGCGGGAAAACCACCTTGAGGAACAACGTCGAACCATCTATACATACCATGAAGGTTCGTACAAGGTCTAGCATGCCACCCAAACATCCATCCCTCTCTCTAGATCTCACATGAAGCTCTCAAGCTAGTCCTAGGAAAAAACTAGGGAAAATGGAGAACGAAAATGGAAAAACAAATGAGCTAGGGTTCCAATAGTTGGCTGCCATCTATCCACTCAAGAGTATATATGAGGCACCCAAAAGACTAAATTACCCTCACCTAAAAACTAGGGATACAAGCCCCTCAAGGGAGGATTTGGAAGTCTTCGGAATTTCTTCATCAGACGGATGCCCGGTGATCGCAACCTGCTTAGCCTCGACGCAAGCCTTGTGATCCCGACGCCTGTCCTCCGCTTCGAAGCATCTCGGCGCCGGCGGCCAGGGCGGTCAGACCCCCCTGGGCGGTTAGACCGTCCTGGGAAATTTGACCGGTCCCAGGCGGTCTGACCGCCCCTCCTGGGCGGTTGAACCGGTCTGGGTGGCCGCACCTTCTCGTCGAGTCTTCGGCCTCGGTTTTGTGGCTCAACCGAGTAACCCAGTGGTTTTCTGGTGAACCACTGCAAACCCCGCGAACTCGGTGTAGCCTCCGCCAATCTCCACTCGTGACTCGGCTCCCACGTAGTCCCGACTCGACCTTCGTTTTGAGGCTCTACCAAGAAACCGTCCACGACTTCATCTTGTTGTTCATGCCACCATGCGGCCCGCACTTGACCCCACTGGCCACCGGGTCCCTCGAACGAAGCCTACTTGTCTTCTCCACACCTGGAGGCCTCACCGGCAATAACCTTTCGTGCTTGTTCTTCACCTGCACTAACATGAGTCAAGCCGCAACCTGCACCTGCAATACTTAGCCAAGAATCAGTCCACACCACGTTGTCAATCACTCATCACACAACGAAGCGACCATCCACCGGTCCTCGAACCACACATGGTCGTCAACCAGGAATGGGGCTCGGGTCCTCCACACTTCGATGGAAAGAACTACCAGATGTGGAGTAAGCGGATGGGGGCGTTCCTCCGCAGAAAGGGTCAGATCCTTTGGGATGTCACGGTGGACACAGGATATGTCCAGCCGATGGACTTCCTCGCTCCAGGATCGAGGGACAGGTTCGACGCCAAGAATAAGGCGGTCGACTACTTGTTTCGTGCTTTGTGTTAGCTTGAGTTCGATCGGGTGCACACAGAGCACTTGGCTTGTAGAATTTGGATGGTGCTGAAGGAGGCTCATGTTGGGAATGCCCAGGTTCAGGCACGGATGTATGCGACCTACCGGAGAGAGTATGAGAACTTCACTCATCTCCCCGGTGAGTCCATCGATGCCTTGTTTCAGAGATTCACAGTGGTTGGGAACAACATGAGGGCCAATGTGGACGTGCTCCCATACGATGATCATGATAGAGCCGTCAAGCTCTTACACTCTTTGGATCGTACAATATGGGGTGGAAAGTTTGAGGCCATTGTGGAGTCAGAGAAGTATGACACTCTGACGGTGAATGAGCTGTTCTCGAAGCTCAAGTCGGCTGAGGTGGATAGGGGCATGACTGCCAAGCTCGAGGGTTCGACTGACTCCCATAGTCTTGCCCTCGTTGGTGGTTCGAAAGGAAAGGCTAACACTAACCCATCCACCAGGGTGTTCTCTTTGTCCTCTTTGATGCCTATGCCAGATGTGGAGTGTTGACGGATAAAAGAGGTATCCCTCTACGATCCGCAAGCGTACGGACCCCACACCTTTTTCACCACGGGATTCCCAAGGTTCTTGTCAATCCGCGGAGCAAGGGGATTACAAGCGTTCGATCTACAACGACACACTAGCTACTAAAACCCTAACTATTATTATGCTAGAAAACAACTAAACTACACTAGAGAGAATGATTAAGATATCAAGATAAAAGACACTCGCCCACGGGTCTACGATACTAGAGCATGCAATCGCTTAAAAATATGAAAACCAATCTAATCTATCGGGGTTGTGACCACGGTTTCGCCCTTTCCCTCCTCTTGTACTGTCACTACGCGAAGGTATTCATGACTAGACCTTTGATGGACACGGCGTATTGAATGGATCGAAGGAAGCATCAAGGCCTATACTCCCTTTACGGCATGGTAGTTAAACTTAAGCATGAAAGTATATTCAACACAAGATGATCGATAGATAATCTGACAAAGTGCGATTACATCTGAAGATCGATTACAACCCATGGACAAATGAGAAGATTACCCCATCAAGGTGCTGATCATGGCACCGTTGATCATGGTTTCCCTTCCGACGGTGTCTTCCTTCTTCTCCACGAGAGGGTGCTTCCTTCGAGGTGGTTGATCTCCCTCCGGAGATCCTCCTCCTCTCTCTCTAGCTTGTGGATGGCCTTCTGGTGCGAATGACTCCCCTCTCGGTGTTGGCGGCGCCTCGGGGCTTTTAGGGTTGAAGATCCTTCGAGTGCATGGAAAACGGGACCGAACCGGCGCCGGACCGGGGCCGGGCCGGCCGGCCTGGGCCGCCGGCCTGGGCCCAGTTCGGCCCGGTTCGGTCGCCCCTTTTGCTCCGTGGGTCCTTATGCATTTATGTACTTTGCCCCCTCCACTTGCATGATTTTGATGATGTTATCCTCGCGTTCAAGATGGAGGTTCTCTTCGCATGAAGTTCGGTCTTTCACGCTTCAATCCCCGGGGGTGTTCCTCGTAGCACTTTGGTCCTTGCCACCATTGGAAGTGATTTCATCAAGCTCATGAACACGAACAAGACTCCGTAAATGCTCCTTTGAACTTGTTGCGAATCCGTCCTTTATGTCCATGTTTTCCTACATAAACACAACACTTCCAAATGCATGCACAAAGATGAACTTGTTATATGATTAGTGTGCCTAGTGGCGGGTTAGTTCCATAATCGAATCCAAACCAAAGTGTAATGAACATGCTAGGTGCACCAAAATACACCGTCAACATCTCCTCCACGCTTAGCTCTTGCTCGTCCTCGAGCAAGTACTCGTAAAAGAACTTCGTCCAAGGTGTTGTAATCATATACCACTTATCCTTCTTCACAAGTTAGTCAATCCCTTCATCTTTAATACATAAACACAAAGTAATGATAATCAAACATAAACATGGGCGTTTAGAATTTTTACCACGTCAAGTTTTACCCCACAACTCAAACTCTTCACTCGAAGCTTTCAATCTCAACCATGCTTACTTCTTTGCTTCCATCGGAGGGTTTTTATGATTTTCAAAACAAAAATTCCTGAAACAAGTATTAGACAAAAACCTTTCTCCAAGCTCTCTCAAGTCACTCATATGAAGTGGCTATCCTAACCAAATTTTATAAAACTCTCACCTCCCATTATTCTCTCATATATCATGTAAAGTGGAGCTATAGGTAGGGCTAGCGCAATCAACACAAGTATTGTCAAACTAAGAACTTCCTCTAATGGTTGTCTACCTTTCAAAGCCAATGATCATGAGAATTAACCATATGTAGGGATATCAAGGATGAGAATATTTAGCATGGTGGACATGTGCAAGGGCAAAAGAAAATTGTGACTACAAGGCACCGATGATGTCCTCGTTGTCGGATTGCACATGGTTGGAAATAGAGTAAAAGTTTCGTCTCACAATCAACGTGACACCCTTCCTTACACTTTATTTTTTTTCTTTTCTTTCACTTGATCCATCCCTCTCATATCTTTATTGCTACCTCATCTTTCTCTTTTTCTTTTTCTTCTTTCATTCACATATAATTTTTTTCATCTTTTTTTCTTTCTTTCTTTTCCATACTCATACTTTTTCTCTTTATTTTTCTCTCTCTTGACAACTTTTCAAAGCTTTCAATTCTCTCTTTCCTTGCATGCATACAATCTGAAATTTTAATTAAACCATGCTAGAGACGAGACGAAACTTTAAAAATAGGTTGTGTTCAAGGAATACGATGTACAAAAGAGATGTATAGGGTTGGGTATGGAATTCGGCGATGTATGTGACTTCCGTTGTGAAAGTCACGTTACCGCATATATGACGAGGCTAGCAACAAAAGATAAGCACAAGAACATGATCATTGCTCGAAATTAAAACTCACCAAGAGAGAAGGGTCCTAGCCTAACTCATCGTGCTAATCACACTTATGGTGGAGCGAAAAAAATAAACTTGGCTTTGGATAGGAATTTTTTCTTACTCTCAACTTGGAAAAAGAGGTTTTGCTAACCTTTATTACAAGGGTTTTAAGATAATTTTCAGAACTGAAATCCTCCAACTTTTAGCATTGAACATAGCACAACTAATGTGTGAAGCTCAAGATCGAAGTGTGGTATGGGTACTTTAAGTAGTAGCAATTCCACTAAGCACCACGGTAAACGTTTTTCAAACCACATACTTATGTTCATATATCAAGAATCGAAGATTAAACAAACAAGTGAATAAAGATAAGCAATACATAAAACACAAAGATATATATATATATATGTATATATATAGAGACTCTTTTTATTTGATTTTCTTTGACTCAACCCTAATTTAAGACACTTTAAACTTGCAAAAATTTAAAAATGCACTCGAAAACTAAAGACTCATTAAAACACTAAGACTCTCGCTCGAAGATTAAACCGAACCTAAAATTTGAAACTCAAAAGCTAAGGCTAGCTAGCTAGCTCTCCCCCATGCTAAAAACATACGACGTCCTCGTCGTAACTTACAAAGATCCTTAGGGGAAAACTAGATGTCGGTGCGGAATGTGGTCCCGACACTAACCAGTAATAAGCGCCGAGGTCTATCCCTCAATGGTCGATGCTAAGCAATAAGGGGCACAGAGTTTATCCTGGTTCCGGCCGAGGGGCCGTACGTCCAGCAGTGGTGTGCTCAAGGCACTATATTGCTCAGCACCAGTGGTGCCTGTAGTGGGGCTGCTACAAGCAAGGCGGGAGAGGAAGCGTGGCTTCCAAGTCCCTGGCGTAATGGCTGAAGATATTGTGGGAGAATTGGAGAGCAAGTGCAGGATGTGACCTGTCTCGTGTTGTGTTCTGTTGGGTTCTGTCTGTCCCCTACGGCAAGGGGGTTCGTCCTCCTTTTATAGACCAAGGAGAGAGTGAATCACATGCGCGCCGCACAATTTAGTTATGCGAGGGAGCGTGATGTGCTATGCTGTAGAGTAGGCGGCCGCCCGGACGATCCTTGCAGCGATCCGGCCATCATGGCGTATCTTGTACCCGAACAGTGGCGGCCTCGAGGGTAGAAGGACAGTGGATGGCTGTGATGTCTTCAGATGGACTCGAGGGAGTTGCCGACGTTGGTCCGTACGGAGCACAGTGGCAGGTAAGGCGGCATCCCATTCCCGCACGCTCCACAGCGCTGGAGTTGTTTCCACAGCGCCCGGCGTGTGCCCGTACGTGTGGGGGCAGCAGCCATGCTGTTAACAGTGGCAGGGATGGCGTCCCACCGGCCTAGCGCCTTCACCTAACCCTGCAGGGTCACAAGAAAAGCAAATCGAGGGTGCGGCCGACTCCCCTTCGAGGGCTCGGCGCGTTAGCCGTGCGGAGCGAGCGGCGCGGCGTCACGGGAGCGGCACCGGCCACGCCGCACGGTTCCTCCCACGGTGGCGGGGATGGGCTCCCTCCTGGAGAGTTGGTGCGGCGGCACGGGGGTGCGAGCCCCAAGCGCATGATGGCGCCGCCCCGCCGTTGTCGGGGCATTAAATGCCCGCGTACGAGAGCGGGCGCGCGCGTGCGTAGCGCCCTCGAGCGAGGCGAGCCCCGTTCGATGCCGGAGCGGACCCTCGAGTGAGGCGGAGCCTGCTCGAGGTAAGCGCACCCCCTCGAACGGGGCGGAGCCCGCCCGAAGGAGGCACACATCCTCGAGCGAGGCGAAGCCTGCTCGTGGGGATCTTCGAGTGGGCCGCCTCGGTGGGCCGTTGTGGTCTCCGCGGCGTGGGCCGTGTCCTGCATGGTTAAGCGAGGCGTGTTTGGCTTTGGCTTTGTTGCGGGTTTTAAGTGCGGGTTTCTCAGTTATTTAAGGGGACGCCTAGGGCTGTCCCCGACAGTAGCCCCCGAGCATCTGTGGGTTTGCCATTGAGGCTCCCGCAGATGCTGGAACCTACTGTTAGGACGTTCTTCCCTCCTGGTCTTTGCGAACGCTTTCCGTGGGGCCGCGTCAGCGGACCCGCGGGTCTAGCCCCCGAAGCCCTGCAGGAGCTTAGACGCTCCTGTAGGGGTTGACCGCGAGACTTGGACAGAGGGCGTGGTACATGTTTCAACTGGTGTCGGCAATGTTTCAGCCGGCTTCGGTGACGCACGCGCTGCTAGCACTATCCCCGGCGGGTGCAATCCAGGAGGTGTAGCCGTGCGTCAAGCCCCCAAGCCTGGGCCCATTCAAGGCGATCGGGTAGAGCTTTACGACTTGTCTTTTAACGTGTCCTAGTCGTCCCTCCGCGGGACGGAGGATGAGGTTTCCACAACTCCCATCGGTCGGGTCACGAATTGCGGATTCCTCGTTGAGCTGTTAGTGGGTGGTTCAAGTGGACGCCCATGCCCCGTTCGATAAGGGTAGGCTGCATGGTCCAGAGACACGTCCATTGAAGCGCTTGCGTGGGTTTGCTAGGTCGGGCTCGGTCCCATTCGCTAGGGACCGAGGGCGCGGAAGCTCTCCCTCGGTGGGATCCCCCGGCTAGCTGCCCTCGCTGGCTCTCGAACACGACAAGTGGGGCACCCTCGAGCTGGCGGGCTGGGCGAGCCAGCCCTCGAGGCGCTGATCAGTAAAAATGGTGCGGGGTATGGGTGCTACATGGTGCCTGTTTTGTTTCAAATGGGCCCCGAGGCGACCTTCTCACGCCTGTACCCTTTCGAGGGTTGACATTTTCCCGAGCCAGGAGCCCGTGCCGCTCGAGGGTTCTCCTTACTTTGTAAGGAACCGGGCCATTAAATGCTCCACAGCCGAGGCTGTGACTTCGCGTCGCGGGCGCGCCTTTTTAGGTGCCACGGCCGCGCGTGTAGTGGGTGGCGTGGGCAGGCGGACGTGACCGCCTGCCACGGCCCTCGCTATTCCTCGCCGTGATGATGGCCTGTTCGCGGTGGCGTGGCCGCCGCGGTCGTGGTGGGGCCCGCCCGTCAGCGAGAAAAAAGATTCCCTGCAGTTAATGCGCGCGGGACGTCCGCCCCGGAGAGCACGCCCACGGCTTATAAATCTGAGGGGAGGGAAAACGGCGGTTTTTTACCTTAGCGTTCCGCCATTCTTGCCCCCTGCGCTCTCGCCTTCGTTCTGCTCTTGCCACCGCGCGCCTTCGCCATTAGAGCTCTTCTTCTTCTTCTTGTCCTCCGCTCTCGCATCCCTTGTCTTTTCTCATGGCGCCGCTTCCGCCCCTCACGATCCTCGACCCGTACGCCTGGGAGCGGTCGACGGTGACCCGGCTGGCCCTTGGCGACCTGGTCTCCGCCGGCCAGTTGGCGGCGAACGTGGAGGGCCGGCCGGCGGAGTGGATCGTGCCGCCGGCCGGGGGACCCACGCGCCCAACCTGCCGGGAAGGCTACGTGGTCGGCTTCATCCGCTTCCATGAGCGCGGCTTCGGCTGCCGGCGGCGAGCCGCTTCATGCGGGCGCTCTGCCACCGCTACGACGTGGAGTTGCACAACTTCGCGCCGAACGCGATTTCGCAGGCGGCCACGTTCGTGGGCGTCTGCGAGGGGTATCTAGGGATCCCAGTCAATTGGGAGCTTTGGATACACCTCTTCCTTGCGGAGCTCTTCACGCAGCCGACGGCGGAGTAGAGGACCCGCCGCGCGGTGCGCGCCGGCGGCATGTCGCTCGCCCTGCGGACGCAGTTCAAGGACGACTACATCCCCTGTACCATGACGACGAACAACACCGGCTGGGAGCGGGGATGGTTCTACCTGCGCAACGCTGAGCCCGGCCTCCCCCCTTACACCGATCTGGTGCTCCGGGAGAAGCCCAACTCCTGGGGCCACGGGGTGTCCACGATCCAGCATCGGAGGCGGCTGGACTCGCTCCTGGCCGCCCTGAAGAACCTGGCGACGCGCGGGCTGACCGCGGCGGGCGTCCTCGCCTTCCTCCACCACCGGCGGATCGTGCCTCTGATGGAGAGGCCGCTCTGCATCTTCGAGATGACGGAGGTGGCGGACCCCGTCGCGCTGGCGAGGTCGCGGATGCTCCCGACCCCCTCGAGCGGGGGTATGCGCTCACACGGGCGCGGAGCGCCGTCGACACCCGGATCTTTGCGCCGGGGACCGGTCC
Source organism: Cenchrus americanus (assembly GCA_947561735.1). Taxonomy (NCBI): domain Eukaryota; kingdom Viridiplantae; phylum Streptophyta; class Magnoliopsida; order Poales; family Poaceae; genus Cenchrus; species Cenchrus americanus. The sequence continues at coordinate 29,935,385 of OX387244.1, read as the reverse complement.
CCCGTGGGACCTCGAGATGCTCCCCATCGGCCCACTGGTAAGTGTGATTTTTGGCTCTGTTTTTGTTCTTGATGTTGCCCATGGCTCCTGACGTGCCTTTGGCGTTCTCGCCTACAGCTGGTGAGCCTGAGTGCCGCGAAGTCCGTTCCGCCCACCCCTGACTCCCGTGCGCTCGGCCGGGCGGCGCAGCAACGGGAGCGGGCGGCGCGCAAGAGGGAGTGCGCGAGGCGGCACCGCGAGCGCCGCGGCGGCGGAGCGAGGAGTGCCGACGGCGCGGCGGCGAGGGGCTCTCCTCCCCGGGGGACCAAGGAGTATTCGTCCTCGGAGGAGGATGAGGAGGAAGAAGGCGGGGGGCGGGGGCCCCTCCGATAGGTGGGAGCACCGCACCCCCCGTCGCCGGAGCCGGCTCCGGCGGCAAGGGCGGCATCGCCTGGGGCGGGCGCGGCGGCGCCCGCCGCCGGGCAATCAACAACGGGGGCGGCGCGAGCCGCGGAGGTGCCGGCGCGCGCGGTGGGGGCGAGCGCGGCAAGCGCACCGCGCGCGCGGGCGGGGCCGCGCGCGCGGCGGAGACGTCGGGGAGGCGCGGCGGCCGGCGCGCGGCCGCGCCCGGCCTCATCCACCGAGGCCTCGAGGAAGAGGAAGCGTGTCTTCTCCTCTTCGAGGTAAGGGGCTTGCTCTTCTGCGGGGTTTGGTTTTTTGGCGGCCAGGCGTTCTGATTTTTTGCTCGTGCTTGTGCAGGGTGGTGCCAACCGTGCCTCCCCTCGCACCAGCCAAGGTGTTGAGGGCGGACGCGTCTGTCCCCACCCAGCGGCGTTCGTCGAGGGCGCCGCGGGCGGGGACGAGCACGGCGGCGGTGGCGGGCGAGAGCTCGCGGGGGCGCGGGCGAGGCCTCGAGGCCTCGGCCGGCGGATCGGCTGCCGCGGCGCCACCGGTGGTCGTCGAGGAGCGGAGGACGCCGGTCGTGGCGGAGGCGCGGCTGCGGCGGCGGGCGTGGTGGAGATGCGGCCCGCGGTGGCGGCCGCGATGGAGGCGCGGTCGCGGCGCGGCCGCGGCGGAGGCGGAGCGGGCGGCGGTCCCGCGAGGAGGACGGTCCGGCGCCCGTGGTCGCGGAGGCGCGGCCGGAAGCGGCGGCCGCGGCGCCGTGTCGGGCGCCCGCGGGCGCGGGCGCAAGTGGAGGCGCCGGCGGATGCGACGCGGGGGCGGCGCCGCCGGCGGCTCCCGGGCGGTGGTGGTGGAGATCCGGACGACGACTCCCTGCCGCCCGGGTGGGATCAGTGGGCGAGCTTCTGCACGCTCTCCCCGAGTCCCCGGGAGGGGGCCCTCGTGAGGCGACGCGAGGGCCACATGGTGGCGGGGGGCGAGGGCACGGCGCCGAGGCCTCGTCTTCCCGCGTCGGCCACTCCGCCCGAGGTGGAGGGGATCGGCGGCGACCCGCCCGCGTTCGCCGTCGCCCAGGGGGAGCAGGAGTTCTGGGGGGAGCTCCGTAGCCACGGCGCCGCGCTCAACCGAGCGTTGAACGAGGCGTTGAGGATCCATGGCGGCCCCGCGTGGCGCGTCTTCCAGGTGAGTTGTCTTTGCTTGCTTCTCCTTTTTCCTCGTCTCTGCTCGCCATCTTCGTGGCGTGATGCTTATGGGTCTTGACTTGTTGGTGACAGGAGCTCGAGCACCGCGCCCGCGATAAGTACGGCGCCTTCGATCAGGTGACCGCCGAGCTCCATCGGCTCCGGGAGCGGTGCGATGCCTTCGACGCGCTCGCCGACGCCCTCGGGACCCCGGACGGTGGCCGTCGTGCGGGCTATGGCCTTGCGCGATCAACTCCACGAGAGCACAAGGCGAGGACCCGGCGCATCCCTCCGGCCTCGAGCGGGTGCGCGCGGCCCCCATCGATCGGGATGAGGCGGCGCGGCCCGGCGAGGGCGGACACGGAGAACACGCGCACCACGGCGGCTAGCGGGAGGCGGAGGTGGCCGGCGTCGCCGGCGACAAGCGGGGGCTCCACTCGTCGCTCCGGGGAGGCGCGGGCCCGGTGGCGCCGGGCGAGGGGTGGGCGCGCGCGCTCGAGCGAAGGCCAAGGAGGCCGACGACTTGAGGGCGGCCCTTGACGCCAAGGTCGCGGCGCTTGCCGCCCGCGAGGGACGGCTCTGCGGGGAGCGCACCGCCGTCAAGGAGCCGAGGGGCGGCTCCGGCGGGGAGCGAGCCGCCCTTGCCGACGCTCGGTCGGCCACGGAGCGGGGAGCGCGGCGCTCGCGAGGGCGGCGCGGATGTCGGCCGGAGGACCGGAACACCAAGTTCTCCGAGCTCGAGGGCGAGCTGATGGTGCTCGGCATCACGAGCGCGGGCCGGGGGGCGGCCCTCCGGGGAGCGGGGGCGAGACCATCAGGGGCCTCAAGCAGGCGGTCGAGGCCGGGCGCCGCACCTTCGAGATGGAGAGGAAGCAAGTCGAGGGTAAGCCGTTGTTTCACTCCTGTTTCGCTGGTTTTCCCTTAGAGGGTTCGCATCCTTTTTCTGATTTCTTCCTTGTCTGGCAACTCCAGGCTTGCGCACCGCGCTGGGGCACGCGGATGAGCGGGCCGGGCGGCGCGGACCTCCTACAACTCCTCCGGCCGGGAGGCTGCGGGGAGGCTGGCGCAATGCGGCCCTCGAGACCTGCCGGGCCGTGGAGGAGGGCGGGCGCGGTGGTAGCTCGGCCCGGCCGGCCGCTGCGCGCCCTTGGCGGCCACGTCACCGAGCGGATGCCGGGCGCTGCATCTTGGCGTCCAGAAGGCCCTCGGGGTGGTACGGTCCCACTACGAGGTTAACTTTGAGGCGCTGGCGGAGGGCTACGTCGTCCCCGAGGGTGTTGAGGACGAGGTGGCGATGGAGCGCGTGGACGTGCTCGCCGTCGACGCCGCCGGGACGCTTGCCGAAGCCTTCGAGGAGTTCCTCTTCCCGGACGCTGCTGATGCCGTCGCTTCTCCCGCCTGAAGACAGCTGGGCGCTAGGCCCGTTTTTGTTTATGTATCAGTGTGCTGGCCGTGTGGCCCTTGTAAATAAACAAATTATCTTTGCCATAAACATTTGCCAATGTGAAGTGAAGTCTTTTGTTTATTACGCTTTTTTGTTTCTCCTTCTTCCTGAGTAGATTCTAGTTAGGGGAGTTCGATTTTCGCGGGTGGCCTGCTGGGTTGGAGGCGAGAGAGAAGGGCCGTATCCTCGCGGAGGCGTAGGCTATCTCTCGGCTCGCGCGCTCCTTCCGCTAGGCTACCGCGCCTGTTCGAATCTTTGCTCGAGGCCGAAGTAGAAAACAAACTCAGCGCGCGTGAGTTGTTTCGTTTTTGCGCGAAAATGGGACCATTTTGGGGGGGGATGCCCCCCGTAGTAGCCCCCGAGGGTAACTTGGGTTTCAGGGGAAAGCCGAGTTGCCCTTTTCATTAGACTTATGAAGTCTACATAGTTGTCACCAACTGGGGCATTGGTCATGTGATTTTTACAACAAAATGCTTGGAGATCCTAGCTAGGGGTAGAAGCGACGTAGCTGTTGGATGTTCCAAGCGTTGGTGAGCTCTTCACCGTCCTAGTTGGCCAGCTTCTACGTGCCGGGCTTGAGTACCTTCACCACGACATAGGGTCCCTCCCATGGAGGCGATAGCTTGTAGCGTCCTCGGTTGTCTTGGCGTAGCCTCAGGACCAAATCCCCTTCGCTGAAATCCCGTCGGCGTATCTTGCATGCTTGGTAGCGCCTGAGGGACTGTTGATACCTCGCGGAGAGCATCAAGGCCACGAGGCGTGCCTCGTCCAGCTGGTCCAGCGAGTCCTCGTGGGCTCGCTGGTTGGCATCCTCGTCGTAGCCTCGAACCCTGGGCGATCCGTATTCTAAGTCCGTGGGGAGAACGGCCTCCGCGCCATGGACTAGAAAAAACGGGGTGAACCTGGTGGCTCTGCTCGGGGTGGTCCTTAGGCTCCACACGACCGCTGGTAACTCTTGGAGCCATTTCCGGCAAGATTTATTTAGCTGGTCGAAAATTCTAGGCTTAAGGCCTTGTAGGATCATGCCGTTGGCACGCTATACTTGGCCGTTGGTCTGCGGGTGTGCCACAGCTGCCCAATCCACACGGAAGTGGAACTTGTCGCAAAATTCCAAGAATTTCCTGCCCGTGAACTGGGATCCGTTGTCAGTGATAATGGAGTTTGGCACTCCAAAGCGATGGATGATGTCGGTGAAGAACGTCACCGCTTGCTCCGCTCTGAGATTCATAATGGGGCGCACCTCCACCCACTTGGAGAACTTGTCGATCGCGACCAACAAGTGGGTGAAGCCCCCGGGCGCCTTCCGCAGGGGCCCGACAATGTACAGCCCCCACACGGCGAACGGCCATGTTATGGGGATGGTACGGGGACATGAGCGGGAAGGTTGGACTTGCGGGCGTGGGCGGCACCCTTCGCAAGTGCGTACGATCTCGCTGGCGTCCGCGACCGCGGTAGGCCAGTAAAAGCCTTGGTGGAAAGCATTGCCAACGAGGGTATGAGGCGTGGCGTGATGGCCGCAGATCCCGGCGTGGATGTCCCGCAGGAGCTCGCGCCCCTCGGGGATGGGCACGCACCGCTGCAAGATGCCAGAAGCGGCGCGCTTGTACAGCTCGCCGTCAACGAGGGCAAAGGACTTGGCCATCCTGGCGATGCGCCGGCGGTGGCCGGTCCGGGGAGCTCCCCTCGAGCCATCCCGGGCGATATACTTGTCGCGCCGGTCGGCCTTGACGGGGAGGCGGCTCGATGTCCATCACGTCGGCCCCGTAGGAGCCATACCCCTCGAGGAGGGAGAGCACGTACGCCTCGTTTGAGGGGTCCTCGTCCATGGGTTCCGCGCCGGCCGGATTCGAGGGAGCCCCGAGGGTTACGCATGGCTCGAGGGGTGAGGCTCGGGGACGCCGAGGGTTGAGCGATATCGCGGGCGAAAACATTCGGGGGGACGGTGATCCGCCCGGACGCGATCTTGGCCAGCTCGTCCGCCTCCCTCGTTGTGCGGCGGGGCACGTGATTGAGCTCGATGCCGTAGAATTTGTCTTCGAGGGCTCGCACGGCCTTGCAATAGCCTTCCATCTTGTCGTCATGGCAGCTCGCGTTCTTCATGACTTGATCAATTACGAGCTGCGAGCCCCCCGCACGTCGAGGCGCTTGACGCCTAACTCGATGGCGATCTTGAGGCCGTAGAGGAGGGCCTCGTATTCAGCCATGTTGTTAGATGCGGGGAAGTGGAGGTGCACCGCGTATCGCATGTGCTCCCCGAGGGGTGACACAAAGATCAGGCCCGCGCCCGCCCCTGTTTTCATCAGCGAGCCGTCGAAATACGAGTCCGGCCTCTGCTTGGATGCTGCGGCGGTGGCGGTGTGTGTCCGAGGCCACTCGGCGACGAAATCCGCCGGGGATGCGGGACTTGATGGCCTTGCGCGGGGCGTAGGCAAGCGTCTCGCCCATCGGCTCCACGGACCACTTGGCGATCCTGCCCGCCGCGTCTGGGTTGCGGATGATCTCCCCTAGCGGGAAGGAGGAGACCACCATGACGGGGTGGGCCTGGAAGTAGTGGCGGAGCTTGCGCCACGCAAGGACCACCGCATACAGCAGCTTCTAGACCTCGGGGTAGCGCGTCTTGGTGTCAGACAAGACCTCGCTGATGTAGTATACCGGCCGCTGGACCGGCAGGGCGTGCCCTTCCTCCGTGCGCTCCTCCACGATTATGGAGCTAACCACCTGAGTGGTCGCGGCCACGTAGAGTTGCAGGGGTTCGCCGTCCTGCGGCGGCGTGAGGATCGGGGCGCGGGCCAGGGACGCTTTCAGCTTATCGAGCGCATCCTGGGCCTCGGCGGTCCAGGAGAAACGCTCGTGCTTCTTGAGGAGGCGATAGAGGGGCAGTCCCTTCTCGCCGAGCCACGAGATGAAGCGGCTCAAGGCGGCAAGGCACCCCAGCACCTTTTGCACCCCTTTGAGGTCCCGGATCGGGCCCATTCGCTCGAGGGCCGCAACCTTCTTGGGGTTGGCCTCGATGCCCCATTGGGAAACGATGTATCCTAGGAGCATGCCTCGCGGCACTCCAAAGACACACTTTTCGGGGTTTAATTTGACCCCATTGGCCCGCAGGCAGCCGAACGCAATGCTAAGGTCGCCAACCAGGTCGTCCGCCTTCCTGGTTTTCACGACGATATCGTCCACGTACGCCTCGACCGTCTGTCTGATGTGATCTCCGAAAACGTGTTGCATGCAACGTTGATACATTGCACCCGCGTTTCGGAGGCCGAACAGCATCGTGACATAACAGAACATCCCGAACGGCGTGATGAACGAAGTCGCGAGCTGGTCGGACTCCTTCATCTTTATTTGATGATACCCGGAGTAGGCATCAAGGAAGCAAAGAAACTCACACCCAGCCGTTGAATCAACAATTTGATCAATGCGTGGCAAAGGAAAAGGAACTTTAGGACATGCTTTATTGAGACTAGTGTAGTCTATACACATCCGCCACTTCCCGTTCTTTTTCTTTACAAGTACAGGGTTTGCTAGCCACGTTGGGTGGAACACCTCCTTGATGAACCCAGCCTCGAGAAGCTTCCGCAGCTCCGCTCCAATAGCCCGTCGCCACTCCTCGACGAAGCGGCGGAGCCGTTGTTGCACGGCGCGGGCATGAGGCAGGATGTCAAGGGAGTGCTCGGCAACCTCCCTCGGGATGCCTGGCATATCCGAGGGGCTCCACGCGAAGATGTCGGCGTTGGCGCGGAGGAAGTCGACGAGCACCACTTCCTAGTTGGGATCGAGGGTGGAGCTGACCCTCAACGCCTTGCCCTCGGGGGCCACGGGGTCGAGGGGCACCACCTTGGACTGCTCCGCGGCCTCGAAGTTGCCGGTGCACTTGGAGGTGGAGTCGAGGTCCTCGTTGGCCATCTTCTCCAGGGTGGTCACCAGCGCTTCATCTAGCGCCAGTGCTTCCGCGTGCTCCACGCACTCGACGTCGCAGTCGAACGCGTGCTCGATGGACGAGCCCACGGTGATGATGCCGTTCGGTCCCGGCATCTTCATCTTCAAGTAGGTGTAGTTGGGAACCGCCATGAATTTGGCGTAGCAGGGCCGCCCAAGTATGGCATGGTAGGCGCCCTTGAACCCCACCACCTCTAAGGTGAGCGTTTCCTTGCGGAAATTCTTCGCGGTCTTCCGAACCAAACCGGCGGGTCGATGCCCGAGGGGCCGGACTCGCTTGCCGGGCGCGGCGCCATGAAACGGCGTCGTCTTTGGGGGCTGCCGGCGGTCTAACCCGATCCCCGGCAAGCGCGGCGGTATGCGCGTAGAGGATGTTGAGGCTGCTGCCTCCGTCCATCAAGACTTTTGAGAACTGCGCGTTCCCAATGATCGGGTCGACCACCAGCGGGTACTGGCCCGGGTTGGGGATGCGGTTTGGATGGTCTTCCCGGCTGAAGGTGATGGCGTCCTCCGACCAGTTGAGGAAGGATGGAGGCGCCTTCTCCACAGCGAGGACCTCGTGCCGCTCCCGCTTGCGCTGGCGGGTCGACATGTCGACGGTGGGTCCCCCGAAGATGAGGAACACGTTCTGCACGGCGGGGAAGCCGCCGGCGTCGCCATCTTCTCCGTCCTTCTTGGCCTCCGCATCCTTTGCGGCGGCGCGGCCATAGAACTTCTTGAGCATGTCGCATTGCTCAAGGGTGTGATTCACTGGGGTCTTGTGGTAAGGACACGACTTTTTCAGCATGTCGTCAAACACCCCTGGGCCTCGAGGGGCCGGTCAAGGGCCTCGTCGAGCCGGGTCAACAGCAAGGGCCTCGGCGTCATCGCCGTTGCGCCCCTGCTCGCGCGCCTCGCGGCGCGGCTTCTTTCCCTTCTTGCCTCGCTTGTCCTTTCGGTGGGGCTCCCTGGACTCGCTGCCCTCTGCGGGCGCATCGTCCGAGCGCTTGCCCTTCTTGCCGTCGAAGATCGCCCACACGGCCTCCTCTCCTGAGGCGAAGCTGGTGGCGATGTCGAACAGCTCATTGGAGTCCGCGGGTGGGCTGCGTCCCAGCTCTCGCACGAGGTCCCAGCACGTGGTGCCCTCGAGAAAGGCGTGCACAATCTCGGATTGCGCCACGCTGGGGAGCTCCGTACAGCGCTTGGAGAAGCGTCGTATGAAGTCCCGCAGCGACTCGCCGGGCTTACGGGTGCGGGGAGCGCGAGGTCCCGGGGGCTACGGGGCGCACGTACGTGCCCTGTAAGTTACCCACGAACGTGCGGACCAGATCGTCCCAGTTGTGGATCTGGCTGGCGGGCAGGTGCTCGAGCCATGTCCGAGCCGAATCGCCGAGGTGCAGGGGCAAGTTGCGGATGATGACCTCGTCGCCGGTGGCTCCACCCGGGTGGCACGCCAGACGGTAGTCGTTGAGCCGGCGGGTGCGGCCGAGGTTGGGGATGCGGTTCGGATGGTCTTCCGGTGAAGGTGATGGCGTCCTCCGACCAGTTGAGGAAGGATGGAGGCGCCTTCTCCGCAGCGAGGACCTCGTGCCGCTCACCGCTTGCGGCCGGCGGGTCGACATGTCGACGGTGGGTCCCCCGAAGATGAGGAACACGTTCTGCACGGCGGGGAAGCCGCCGGCGTCGCCATCTCCTCCGTCCTTCTTGGCCTCCGCGTCCTTTGCGGCGGCGCGGACATAGAACTTCTTGAGCATGTCGCATTGCTCAAGGGTGTGATTCACTGGGGTCTTGTGGTAAGGACACGACTTTTTCAGCATGTCGTCAAACACCCCCGGGCCTCGAGGGGCCGGTCAAGGGCCTCGTCGAGCCGGGTCAACAGCAAGGGCCTCGGCGTCATCGCCGTTGCGCCCCTGCTCGCGCGCCTCAAAGCGCGGCTTCTTTCCCTTCTTGCCTCGCTTGTCCTTTCGGTGGGGCTCCCTGGACTCGCTGCCCTCTGCGGGCGCATCGTCCGAGCGCTTGCCCTTCTTGCCGTCGAAGATCGCCCCCACGGCCTCCTCTCCTGAGGCGAAGCTGGTGGCGATGTCGAACAGCTCATTGGAGTCCGCGGGCGGGCTGCGTCCCAGCTCTCGCACGAGGTCCCAGCACGTGGTGCCCTCGATAAAGGCGTGCACGATCTCGGATTGCGCCACGCTGGGGAGCTCCGTACAGCGCTTGGAGAAGCGTCGTATGAAGTCCCGCAGCGACTCGTCGGGCTTGCGGGTGCGGGGAGCGCGGGTCCCGGGGGGGGTGGCCCTGGGGGGCGCACGTACGTGCCGGAAGTTACCCACGAACGTGCGGACCGGATCGTCCCGGTTGTGGATGCGGGCGGCGGGCGAGGTGCTCGAGCCATGTCCGAGCCGAATCGCCGAGGTGCAGGGGCAAGTTGCGGATGATGACCTCGTCGCTGGTGGCTCCGCCCAGCTGGCACGCCAGACGGTAGTCGTTGAGCCACACGCGGGGATCCGTCTCCCCGTTGTACTTGACGATGGTCGAGGGTTGGCGGAAGCGTTGGGGGAAGGCCGTCGCGCGGATCTCCCGGCTGAAAATACGGGTCCCCGGGGGTTCCGGCGTCGGGGAACGATCCTCGTCGCTGTCGTAGTGTCCACCCCGTCAAGGGTGGTAGCCTACCGCCGCTCGCGCATCCGCCTTGCTCGTGCGCCGGGCGTTGATGACGTTGCGAGTGTCACTGTCCAGCGCCCTGCGCGTGTCAAGGAGCCGCTCCTTGGCTGGTGCGCGTCCCGAGTTGGCGGGACGCCCCGCAGCTTCACCTGCGTGGACCGAGGGTTCGCCCCCCTGTGCAGCCCTGTCTCCTCGCGCATCCCCCTGCTGGTGGATACGTGAGGCTGAGCTTTCGGCCTGCTGGACGCCCGCTTGCTCGATGAGAGCCTGCACCTCGCGTTGCAGGTTCGCGCCTCAGGGGTCGAGGGTGCCGGCATAGCCCGCAGCAGCGTCGCGGCGGCAACGAGCTTCTGACTTACCCACGGAGGCACGTCCGGGTTGTCGACGTTAAAGTCGGCGTTGATGCGGTCGCGGGCACGTCCGCCGGCTCCGTGCGCGTTCGCCGCGCGCGGAGGCTTCCCCGGCCATCGAGGCGCGGAGCGGCCCGCACCATTCGGTACTCCTCCGCCAGCTTAGCCTCAAGCTCACGGGCTTGGGCTAGGCGTGCGTCGGCGTTGGCCTCGGCGGGGATGCTTGGCCTCGCGGCCGAGCGCGGAGCGATCCACGGGGCGGGCGTGACCTCCCCGTCGCTGCGCCCACCGTGCCGGTGGCATTTCGCGGGTCGTTGGCGATGACGACACAGCACTCCCGCGCGGGGTCGTAGCTCCCGGCGCTTGGAGTCGTCGGAGCGACCGAACCGGTAGTCCGTAGCGTCGAGGAAGCGCGCCGAACATGGCCCGGGTCCGGCACGCCAGAGAAGTCCCACTCCGCGTACCCGTGGAGGTTGGCAGGTGGCAACGCGTCAAGGGAGCCTAGTGATGACTCATCGCCCGCGGATGCGCTGGGGTCCCTAGCGATGAAGACGTGACGGCCAGGGGGAACCCGGCGCATCGTGGTGTTGACGTTGGCGTTGTAGGCCGTCGTGGCACCACGCAGGCCAATGGGAAAGCGCGGTCCGGAGACCGCGCGCTGTCCTACTGGGCGGTGGTTGCCGTGCTAACGGGCGCGCCATGTTGAGAGGCGGCGCGTTCAGCTTGCCGTCGCTCGGACCGCGCCTGGCGTGAACGCCGGCCGGAGCGGCGGCGACGTCGTGGCGGCCGACGGACCCGCGGCATCCGTGCCGGCGGGCGTACGCGCCGTGGTGGCGCGCGCGGCGGGACCGGAGCGGACCCGGCCCGGCGCCGCGCACGGAGCTCCTCACGGTTGGTGAGGCGCATCGGGTAGCCATTCCCCGTGGCACGAAAGTTCGGGCCCCCGAGCCGGATTTCGAATCCGGCGGGGGGGGGGTCCGGCTGCCCATGCGATGGCGCGTACCGCGGTACTCAGTGCGGATCACCATGGAGGGAGTTGATGGTAGATTGACCTTAGGCGCTCGATTGCCCCACAGTGGGCGCCAACTGTCGGTGCGGAATGTGGTCCTGACACTAACCAGTAATAAGCGTCGAGGTCTATTCCTCAATGGTCGATGCTAAGCAATAAGGGGCACAGAGTTTATCCTGGTTCCGGCCGAGGGGCCGTACGTCCAGCAGTGGTGTGCTCAAGGCACTATATTGCTCAGCACCAGTGGTGCCTGTAGTGGGGCTGCTACAAGCAAGGCGGGAGAGGAAGCGTGGCTTCCAAGTCCCTGGCGTAATGGATGAAGATATTGTGGGAGAATTTGAGAGCAAGTGCACGATGCGACCTTTCTCGTGTTGTGTTCTGTTGGGTTCTGTCCGTCCCCTGCGGCAAGGGGGTTCGTCCTCCTTTTATAGACCAAGGAGAGAGCGAATCACATGCGCACCGCGCTATTTAGCTATGCGAGGGAGCGTGATGTGCTATGCTGTAGAGTAGGCGGCCGCCCGGACGATCCTTGCAGCGATCCGGCCATCATGGCGTATCTTGTACCCGAACAGTGGCGGCCTCGAGGGTAGAAGGGCAGCGGACGGCTGTGATGTCTTCAGATGGACTCAAGGGAGTTGCTGACGTTGGTCCGTACGGAGCACAGTGGCAGGTAAGGCGGCATCCCGTTCCCGCACGCTCCACAGCGCTGGAGTTGTTGCCACAGCGCCCGGCGTGTGCCCGTACGCGTGGGGGCAGCAGCCATGCTGTTAATAGTGGCAGGGATGGCGTCCCACTGGCCTAGCACCTTCACCTAACCCTGCAGGGTCACAAGAAAAGCAAATCGAGGGTGCGGCCGGCCCCCCTTCGAGGGGCTCGGCGCGTTAGCGGCGGAGCGGAGCGAGCGGCGCGGCGTCACGGGACTAGCACGGCCACGCCGCACGGTTCCTCCCACGGCGGCGGGGATGGGCTCCCTCCTAGGGAGTTGGTGCGGCGGCACCGGGGTGCGAGCCCCGGGCGCATGATGGCGCCGCCCCCACCGTTGTCGGGGCATTAAATGCCCGCGTAGGGGGGCGCGGCGCGCGCGTGCGGAGTGCCCTCGAGCGAGGGCGAGCCCCGTTCGACGGCGGAGCGGACCCTCGAGCGAGGGCGGAGCACCGCTCGGGGTAAGCGCACCCCCTCGAACGGGGCGGAGCCCGCCCGAAGGAGGCGCGCATCCTCGAGCGAGGTGAAGCCTGCTCGAGGGGATCTTCGAGTGGGCCGCCTCGGTGGGCCGTTGGGGTCTCCGCGGCGTGGGCCGTGTCCTGCATGGTTAAGCGAGGCGTGTTTGGCTTTGGCTCTGTTGCGGGTTTTAGGTGGGGGTTTCCCAGTTATTTAAGGGGACCCCTAGGGCTATCCCCGACACTAGACCTAGTGGTACTTCAAGCAAGTATTGCACCACTTGCCTTTCATGTTTCCAACCATGCCAAAAAGTTTGCCCACGTTACGGTTAAGGAACTTGTAGTTGTCTCCAACTACGTGCTCCAAATCCTCCATACGCTGCTTCATCGCTTCCATGGCTTGGAGACATTCATCGAGTGACGTGTAGAGATCCCCGATGGATTGACGGCAAGTTCGAGAACACATCGGATGCAATCCGAAGGGGTCTTCATCGCCATAGTCTCCACCGTCATCGCCACCGTCGTCGCCACCTCCATTGTCGTTGCCGCTCTCATTGCCATCGTTACCGTCGCCGTTGGGGCCTTCGGGAGTCCTCTCTTTGGGCTGCTCATCCCAAATGTAGAGGTCGTTATCATCTCTTCCGGCGGCCACCCACAAGCTCGGGCTACGATCGTCGGAGTAGTCGCTACCCCCATAATCCTTAGGCTCTGGCGACGCCTCCTTGTAGTCTTTGCGCTTCATGCCTTGGATGTGTGCCGACCTTCGAACGGGCGTAGGGACCTTGTCTCCTTCAACGGGGTTGCAAGATGCAAGAGCTCCGGTCAGGACACGCCCTCCACAACGGATGCGTGCGGTCCTCTTGACGGGTAGCTTGAGCTCGCATCGCATCGCCTCCTCCATCGATGACTTTTTGGCTTCTAGCTTCAACTCTAAGCTCCCTGGGGGCACAATGGCTGCTACAAGGGTGCAAAATATTGCTTGAAAGGTTTGATCCTCGAGCTCCCAATTCGGCCAAATAAATAGTCCTGAGAGAAAAGCCCTGGGAACCTTATTTTCCTTTTTTACACTTCCCTTAAAATTTTCTAACCAAACAAGGAAGTCAAAAAGGAGCAATTCGGGTGAAATTCTGCGTCATCGGCCGCCAGAATCCTCTAGGCCGGTCGGCCTGGGCCGGCCGGCCCACCCTGTCTTGGGGGCCGGGCCGGTCCAGTTTTTTGCACACCGCCCTATTTTTTCTTCCTTAGCCCATGGGAAAAAGTTGGCCTAGTAAATCTTCGTGAAAAACTCCAGAATATTAAAAAGAAAAACTATTTACAAAAGTTGATGCCTTGTTTTTTGTCCTAGGTGGGACGTTCGGGCTCTTCCTCCATGGTGAAGACGTCAACATGGTGAAGGGGCACGACGTCGGGTTCGTAGTAAACCTTAAGCCGCTGACCATTCACCACAAATTGATCGCCGTTTATATCCATAATGGTTACCGCTCCGTTGGAGAACACTGAATGCACAACATAAGGTCCGTCCCATTTGCTTTGCAATTTCTCCTTTCTGAAGGTTTTAAACCTCGAATTGTAGAGGAGGACCTTATCTCCTTCTTTAAATTCTTTTTTCTTCAATCTTTTATCGTACCACCTTTTGATTCTCTCCTTGTATATGCTTGCGTTTTCATATGCTTTCAACCTCAACTCGTCTAGCTCGCTTATTTGGATTCTTCGTTTCACCACCGTGACATCGAGATCAAGGTTCATCTCTTTAATCGCCCAATAGGCTTTATGTTCCAACTCCACCGGAAGGTGGCAAGCTTTTCCATAGACGAATTGATAAGGGGTCATACCTATCGGTGTTTTAAACGCCGTTTGATAAGCCCATAAAACTCCGTCTAACTTCTTTGACCAATCTTTGCCTCCCTTCTCTATGGTCTTGTTGAGTATGGTTTTTAATTTCCTATTTGACATCTCCGCTTGTCTGTTGGTTTGTGGGTGATAGGCCGTAGAGACCCTATGCTCAATTCCCAACTTGGACAAGAACTTTTTGAAATTCTTCCCGGTGAAGTGAGTTCCTCCATCACTTATCAAGATTCTCGGTGTACCGAAACGGGGAAAAAATCACGTTCTTGATCATAGTGATGGACTCTTCCGTGGAAGCTTTACGACATGGTATAGCCTCTACCCACATGGATACATAATCAACCATAACAAGGATATACTCAAATCCAAATGAGTTTTTAAAAGGCCTCATGAATTCTATACCCCATACATCGAATATGTCGATTTGTAGGTTGTATTTCAAAGGCATAGAATTTTTCTGAGAGATGTTTCCGGTTTTTTGGCATTCGGGGCATGATGCAACATATCTTTTAGTATCTTCATGCATCTCCGGCCAATAGAATCCGCTCGACCATACCTTTGCTTGGGTTCGAAAATGGCTATAGTGTCCACCGTATTCCGCCGAGTGACACTTTCTCAAAATCTCTACCCTCTCTTCTCTTGGCACACATCTTCTCATTACTCCATCATTGCCAGGTTTGAAGAGGTATGGTGCATCCCAAAAATATTTCCTACTTTCGGAGATTATCTTCTTTTGTGTGTTTTTATCTAGATGGTCGAGAGGCATCTTTCGAATTGCTCGAATGATATCGATCATCCATGTGTCTTTATCAAGCACTCTATAGAGGTGGTCATCTCTCATCTTGTCCTCTATGGGCTCTTTATCATCTTGTCCACGATTCATCCTAGACAAATGATCGGCCACAACATTTTCCACCCCTTTTTATCACGAATTTCAGCATCAAACTCTTGGAGAAGAAGGATCCAACGAATCAAACGTGGTTTAGCTTCCTTCTTAGCCAAGAGATACTTGATGGCAGCGTGATCGGTGTAAACAATGACCTTCGAGTTCACGATGTAAGATCTGAATTTTTCGAAAGCGAATACCACCGCTAGCAACTCCTTTTCCGTAGTGGCATAATTAAGTTGTTCCCCACTAAGAGTTTTGCTAGCATAGTAAACGGTGTGAACTCGGCCTTCCTTTCTTTGACCCAAAACCGCGCCTACGGCGTAGTCACTTGCGTCACACATGATCTCGAAAGGTTGGCTCCAATCTGGAGGTTGGATGATGGGAGCACTCACCAACGCATTTTTCAAGGTCCGGAATGCCTCTAGACACTTCTCATCAAAGTCGAAAGCCACATCCTTTTGAAGAAGATGCGTTAAAGGATTAGTGATCTTTGAGAAGTCCTTAATAAATCTTCTATAGAATCCGGCATGGCCTAGAAAGCTCCTTAAGGACTTAACATCCGTAGGAGGTGGGAGTTGCTCAACCGTCTCTACCTTAGCCTTGTCCACTTCAATTCCTCTCTCGGATATAACATGTCCGAGCACTATGCCTTGTCTAACCATGAAGTGGCACTTTTCCCAATTTAACACCAAATCTACCTCCGCACACCTCGTAAGGACCTTTTCTAGGTTTGCTAAGCAATCCATGAATGTCGTCACGTAAATGGAAAAATCATCCATAAACACTTCAACAATTTCTTCGATGAATTCTGAAAACACGGCCATCATGCAACGTTGAAAAGAGGCCGGAGCGTTGCATAGGCCGAAGGGCATCCTCCTATATGCAAACGTTCCGTAAGGGCACGTAAACGTTGTCTTATGTTGATCTTCCGGGTGAATGGGAATTTGCATGAACCCCGAGTATCCATCGAGAAAGCAAAAATAAGCGTGGTTCGCTAACCTCTCGAGCATCTCGTCAATGAACGGTAGGAGGAAGTGATCTTTCTTCATCGCTTTGTTAAGCTTACGATAATCGATACACATCCGCCACCCGGTCATGGTTCTTTGCGGTATCAATTTGTTCTTCTCATTCTTCACCACGGTCAAACCTCCTTTCTTTGGTACACAATGTACCGGGCTCACCCAATCGCTATGCAGAACCGGGTAGATGATTCCGGCATCAAGTAACTTGATAACCTCTTTCTTTACCACCTCTCGCATGGCATGGGTTAGCCTCCTTTGGTGGTCCACTACGGGCTTACATTGGTCTTCCATTGGTATACGATGAGTGCAAAAGGTTGGGCTAATACCTTTGAGGTCATTAATCGAATATCCAATCACCTCCTATGTTTTTTAATAAAATCAGCAACGCTTCATTTTCTTCGGGACTCAACTCGTCACTCACAATGACTGGATAAGTTTTGTCTGGGCCCAAAAATTCATATTTTAATCCATTGGGCAAAGGTTGAAGGTCTACCTTGAGCACTTGTGGCTCCTCGGGTTTGATTTCTCCTATGTCTTCGAATTTCTCTTCCTCCACACTACCATCATGCGGCTCTAAGCCTTTTTTTGCTTCCTCTAGTTCTTCATCTTGTTGATTAATAATTTGATTTTCCATCGCTCTTTGCAGCGGGTCTCTAAGGGTTTCAACAGAACAAAGACTATCTATCTCTTCTACTTCTTCATCTTCGGGAGGAAAGGGTGTGAGGTGTTTAGAAGCACGAAGAAAATTATATGTGTACTTTGTTCCATTAAGTTTCATTGTCACTTTGCCTTCTCCGGCATCTAACACGACATCAACCAACTTAAGAAAAGGCCTACCTAAGATTATGTGATCATGATTACTATGGTAAGCATCAATAACAAAGAAATCGGTTGGTATGTAGTTTCTAGAGATTTTTACTTTCATGTTGCAAGTAATACCTAGAGGTTTGATAGTTCTACCATCTCCCATAATTAATTTCGTTGATGTTGGAGCTAAGTCTAGGTTGTGGTCTTGAACTTTATGGTAAATTTTAGAAGATAGAACACTTACTTGGGCTCCGATGTCGCATAAAGCTTTGCATTGAACACCGTTGATCTCGCAACTCAAGTGTGGTGTCATCTTCTCTTCTTCGGATCCTATCGAGCAGATTTCGGCGAGGTGAGCGTATGGTGATGCTTCGGGCTTGATCCCCATGATTCTCTTCACCTCGTCTTTGTGTTCTGGATCCACTATGTCATCTCCAAAGAGCTTTTGAAAAATCTCACCGGTGGTTTCAAGGTCGTATGAATTTTCCACTTTCTTCTCCGGTGGGAAATCCACTTCCAATGCTCTCGCCATTCCCTTTTGATTAGGGAACGGTCTTCTCTTGTCGAATACTTCTCCATAATCAATAGGAACCCAATCCATTGGTTCGAACTCCCTTAGTGGCTTCGCGCTTGACATGCTTCTCTTGTTCGTCTCATTTGGTGTGGCGAAATCGACGCTTGGTGTAGTTCTTGACTTGATGTGTTCTTGTTCAAGCTTTTCCATGATTGGCTCCTCTTTTGTGACTTCCGGGGTTGCCTCTTTAGAAAAATCAGCACGCTTCTTCTTCCTCAAATTATATTCCAGCTCTTCCGCAAGTCTTGTTTCCCAATCTCTTTGCATGGCAGCCGCTTTACTAATTTTTTGTAGAAGTTAGGCGGCTTCCGTGAGTGTTTTCTCCATGAGATCCCCACCTGCACACATTTCTACGTGTTGCATGCAACTAGGGGTTAGGGAAAAGAAAAATTTATGCAAGAATACGTCACCGGTGAAGCCGAGTTTTGGTCCTTGTTTGATCAATCCATTAAACCTATCCCAGGCTTGGTCTATCCCTTCCTCTTCTCCTTGCATGAAAGTGATCACTTGCCTCCTTAGATGTTGAACCTTGCTAATTGGAAAGAACTTCTCGAACTTCAATGGACGCAACCGAATACCAAGTCTTTGCATTGCCGGCAAGTGAGTAGGGAAAGAGATTCCATTTGAACCATTCATCGGGAACTCCTTCTTGACGCACCGTGTTGCATATTGTCGTGAAATCCCTTATGTGTCTATTTGGGTTCTCCGTAACCATCCCTTCAAATGGGTTCGCCGCCACCATCTCGATGATCTTGGATTTAATCTCATACTTGGTCGCTTCGAGCTTCGAATCCGACTCTTGTACTTTTATGTCTTCACATCGAGGGCTAGCGTAATCCCTTAGTGATTTCTCCGGTTCTTCCACGGGTTGATTAACGAACGCCATCTAGACAATAAGATAAAAACAAAAACAAAAACAAAAACAAAAAAAAGTGGTGTTCTAGATAATATGTGTTAGATATAGCAAACAAAAGATAAACTAAATATAAAACTAAGTTAGATGCAAATCAAACGATGTAAACTAACTTGCTCCCTGGCAACGACGCCAGAAAAAGGGGCTTGTTGATGGATAAAAGACGTATCCCTCTACGATCCGCAAGCGTATGGACCCCGCACCTTTTTCACCACGGGATTCCCAAGGTTCTTGTCAATCCACGGAGCAAGGGGATTACAAGCGTTCGATCTACAACGACACACTAGCTACTAAAACCCTAACTATTATTATGCTAGAAAACAACTAAACTACACTAGAGAGAATGATTAAGATATCAAGATAAAAGACACTCGCCCACGGGTCTATGATACTAGAGCATGCAATCGCTTAAAAACATGAAAACCAGTCTAATCTATCGGGGTTGTGACCACGGTTTGGCCCTTTCCCTCCTCTCGTACTGTCACTACGCGAAGGTATTTATGACTAGACCTTTGATGGATACGGCGTATTGAATGGATCCAAGAAAGCATTGAGGCCTATACTCCCTTTTCGTCATGGTAGCTAACCTTAAGCATGAAAGTATATTCAACACAAGATGATAGATAGATAATCCGACAAAGTGCGATTACATCTCAAGATCGATTACAACCCATGGACGAATGAGAAGATTACCCCATCAAGGTGCTGATCATGGCACCGTTGATCATGGTTTCCCTTCCGACGGTGTCTTCCTTCTTCTCCACGAGAGGGTGCTTCCTTCGAGGTGGTTGATCTCCCTCCGGAGATCCTCCTCCTCTCTCTCTAGCTTGTGGATGGCCTTCTGGTGCGAATGACTCCCCTCTCGGTGTTGGCGGCGCCTCGGGGCTTTTAGGGTTGAAGATCCTTCGAGTGCAAGGAAAACGGGACATAACCAGCGCCAAAACTGGGCTGGGCCGGCCGGCCTGGGCCGACTGGCCTGGGCCCAGTTCGGCACGGTTCGGTCGCCCCTTTTGCTCCGTGGGTCCTTATGCATTTATGTACTTGGCCCCCTCCACTTGCATGATTTTGATGATGTTATCCTCGCATTCAAGATAGAGGTTCTCTTCGCATGAAGTTCGGTCTTTTACGCTTCAATCCCCGGGGGTCTTCCTCGTAGCACTTTGGTCCTTGCCACCATTGGAAGTGATTTCATCAAGCTCATGAACACGAACAAGACTCCGTAAATGCTCCTTTGAACTTGTTGCGAATCCGTCCTTTATGTCCATGTTTTCCTACATAAACACAACACTTCCAAATGCATGCACAAAGATGAACTTGTTATATGATTAGTGTGCCTAGTGGCGGGTTAGTTCCATAACCGAATCCAAACCAAAGTGTAATGAACATGCTAGGTGCACCAAAATACACCGTCAACAAGGAGTTCGACGTGCTTGGAGAGGACGAGCTGGCGTTGCTGACGAGGAGGTTCGAGAGGCTGCACGAGAACTAGGTGAACATTAGGAGGAACATGAGGACATGCTTCCAGTGCGGCAAGCCGGGACACTTTATCGCCGACTGCCCGGAGAAGGTCGAGAACAAGGACAGCTACAAGCACAAGTCGAGGATGGATGGCAAGTACCGGTCGAGGCGCGACCACAAGAGCAAACACAAGAACAAGCACAAGGACGAGCGACGATCGAGGAAGAAGGAGATTCGAGGCAAGGCCCGAGCGATGGTGGGAGCAAGTGTTGACGGTGTATTTTAGTACACCTAGCATGTTCATTACACTTTGGTTTAGATTTGATTACGGAACTAACCCGCCACTAGGCACACTAATCATATAACAAGTTCATCTATGTGCATGCATTTGGAAGTGTTGTGTTTATGTAGGAAAACATGGACATAAAGGACGGATTTGCAACAAGTTCAAAGGAGCATTTACTGAGTCTTGTTCGTGTTCATGAGCTTGATGAAATCACTTCCAATGGTGGCAAGGACCGAAGTGCTACGAGGAACACCCCCGGGGATTGAAGCATAAAAGATCGAACTTCATGCGAAGAGAACATCCATCTTGAACGCGAGGATAACATCATCAAAATCATGCAAGTGGAGGGGGCAAAGTACATAAGTGCATGAGGACCCACGGAGCAAAAGGGGCGACCGAACCGGGCCGAAAGGGCCCAGGCCGGTCGGCCTAGGCCGGCCGGCCCAGCCCTGTTCAAGCACTGGTTCGGTCCCGTTTTCCTTGCCCTCGAAGGATCTTCAACCCTAAAAGCCCCGAGGCGCCGCCAACACTGAGGGAGGAGTCATTCGCACCAGAAGGCGATCCACAAGCTAGAGAGAGAGGAGTAGGATCTCCGGCGGGAGATCAACCACCTCGAAGGAAGTACCCTCTCGTGGAGAAGAAGACTCCGGCGGAAGGGAAACCATGATCAACGGTGCCATGATCAGCACCTTGATGGGGTAATCTTCTCATTCGTCCATGGGTTCTAATCGATCTTGAGATGTAATCGCACTTTGTCGGATTATCTATCTATCATCTTGTGTTGAATATACTTTAATGTTTAAGGTTATCTACCGTGCCGTAAAGGGAGTAAGGCCTCAATGCTTCCTTGGATCCATTCAATACGCCGTGTCCATCAAAGGTCTAGTCATGAATACCTTCGCGTAGTGACAGTACGAGAGGAGGGAAAGGGCGAAACCGTGGTCACAACCCCGATAGATTAGATTGGTTTTCATGTCTTTAAGCGATTGCATGCTCTTGTATCGTAGACCCGTGGGCGAGTGTCTTTTATCTCGATATCTTAATCATTCTCTCTAGTGTAGTTTAGTTGTTTTCTAGCATAATAATAGTTAGGGTTCTAGTAGCTAGTGTGTCGTTGTAGATCGAACACTTGTAATCCACTTGCTCCGCGGATTGACAAGAACCTTGGGAATCCCGTGGTGAAAAAGGTGTGGGGTCCGTACGCTTGCGGATCGTAGAGGGATACGTCTTTTATTCGTCAACAAGCCCCTTTTTTTGGCGATGTTGCCGGGGATCAAGTTAGTTTACATCGTTTGATTTGCATCTAACTTAGTTTTATATTATAGTTTATCTTTTATTTGCTTTGTCTAACATATATTATCTAGAAAAACACTTGTTTCGTTTTTGTTTTTGTTTTTATCTTATTGTCTAGATGGCGTTCGTTAATCAACCCGTGGAAGAACCGGAGAAATCATTAAGGGATTACGCATGCCCTCGATGTGAAGACATAAAAGTACAAGAGTCGGATTCGAAGCTTGAAGCGACCAAGTATGAGTTAAATCCAAGATCATCGAGATGGTGGTGGCGAACCCATTTGAAGGGATGGTTACGCAGAGCCCGTATAGACACATAAGGGATTTCATGACAATACGCAACACGGTGCGTCAAGAAGGAGTTCCCGATGAATGGTTCAAATGGAATCTCTTTCCCTACTCACTTGCCGGCAATGCAAAGACATGGTATTCGGTTGCGTCCTTTGAAGTTGAAGGCAATTGGAACAAGTTGACAAAAAAGTTTTGCGAGAAGTTCTTTCCAATTAGAAAGGTTCAACATCTAAGGAGGCAAGTGATCACTTTCATGCGAGGAGAAGAGGAAGGGATAGACCAAGCCTGGGATAGGTTTAATGGATTGATCGAACAAGGACCAAAACTCGGCATCACCGGTGACGTACTCTTGCATGCATTTTTCTTTTCCCTAACCCCTAGTTGCATGCAACACGTCGAAATGTGTGCAGGTGGGGATCTCATGGAGAAAACACTCACGGAAGCCGCCCAACTTCTACAAAAAATTAGTAAAGCGGCTGCCATGCGAAGAGATTGGGAAACAAGACTTGTGGAAGAGCCGGAATATAATTCGAGGAAGAAGAAGTGTGCTGATTTTTCTAAAGAGGCAACCCCGGAAGTCACAAAAGAGGAACCAATCATGGAAAAGTTTGAACAACAACACATCAAGTCAAGAACTACACCAAACGTCGACTTCGCCGTACCAAAGTAGATGAACAAGAGAAGCATGTCAAGCGCGAAGCCACTAAGGGAGTTCGAACCAATGGATTGGGTTCCTATTGATTACGGAGAAGTATTCGACAAGAGAAGACCGTTCCCTAATCAAAAGGGAATGGCGAGAGCATTGGAAGTGGATTTTCCACCGGAGAAGAAAGCGAAAAATTCATACAACCTTGAAACCACCGGTGAGATTTTTCAAAAGCCCTTTGGAGATGACGTAGTGGATCCGGAACACATAGCCGAGGTGAAGAGAATCATGGGGATCAAGCCCGAAGAATCACCATATGCTCGCCTCGCCGAAGTCTACTCGATAGGATCCGAAGAAGAAGAGAAGATGACACCACACTTGAGTTGCGAGATCAACGGAGTTCAATGCAAGGCTTTATGCGACATCGGAGCCCAAGTAAGTGTTCTATCTTCTAAAATTTTTACGATAAAGTTCCAGACCACAACCTAGACTTAGCTCCAACATCAACAAAATTAATTATGGGAGATGGTAGAACTATCAAACCTCTAGGTATTGCTTGCAACATGAAAGTAAAAATCTCTAGAAACTATATACCAACCGATTTCTTTGTTATTGATGCTCACCATAGTAATCATGATCACATAATCTTAGGTAGGCCTTTTCTTAAGTTGCTTGATGCTGCGTTAGATGCCGGAGAAGGCAAAGTAACAATGAACCTTAATGGAACAAAGTACACATATAACTTTCTTCGTGCTTCTAAACACCTTACACCCTTTCCTCCCGAAGATGAAGAAGTAGAAGAGATAGATAGTCTTTGTTTTGTTGAAACCCTTAGAGACCCACTGCAAAGAGCGATGGAAAATCAAATTAGTAATCAACAAGATGAAGAACTAGAGGAAGCAACAAAAGCCTTGGAGCCGCATGATGGTAGTGTGGAGGAAGAGAAATTCGAAGACATAGGAGAAATCAAACCCGAGGAGCCACAAGTGCCCGAGGTAGACCTTAAACCTTTGCCCAAGGGATTAAAATATGAATATTTTGGCCCAGACAAAACCTATCCGGTCATCGTGAGCGACGAGTTGAGTCCCGAAGAAAATGAAGCGTTGCTGATTTTATTAAAAAATATGAAGGTGATTGGATATTCGATTAATGATCTCAAAGGTATTAGCCCAGCCTTTTGCACTCATCGTATACCAATGGAAGACCAATGTAAGCCCGTAGTGGACCACCAAAGGAGGCTAACCCATGCCATGTGAGAGGTAGTAAAGAAAGAGGTCATCAAGTTACTTGACGCCGGAATCATCTACCCGGTTCCGCATAGCGAATGGGTGAGCCCGGTACATTGTGTACCGAAGAAAGGAGGTTTGACCGTGGGGAAGAATGAAAAGAAAGAATTGATACCGCAAAGAACCGTGACCGGGTGGCGAATGTGTATCGATTATCGTAAGCTTAACAAAGCGACGAAGAAAGATCACTTCCCCCTACCGTTCATTGACGAGATGCTCGAGAGGTTAGCAAACCACGCTTATTTTTGCTTTCTCGATGGATACTCGGGGTTCATGAAAATTCCCATCCACCCGGAAGATCAACATAAGACAACGTTTACGTGCCCTTACGGAACGTTTGCATATAGGAGGATGCCCTTCGGCCTATGCAACGCTCCGGCCTCTTTTCAACGTTGCATGATGGCCGTGTTTTTGGAATTAATCGAAGAAATTGTTGAAGTGTTTATGGATGATTTTTCGTTTACGGGAAAACGTTCATGGATTGCTTAGCAAACCTTGAAAAGGTCCTTACGAGGTGTGAGGAGGTAGATTTGGTGTTAAATTGGGAAAAGTGCCACTTCATGGTTAGGCAAGGCATAGTGCTCGGACATGTTATATCTGAGAGAGGAATTGAAGTGGACAAGGCTAAGGTAGAGATGGTTGAGCAACTCCCACCTCCTACGGATGTTAAGTCCTTAAGGAGCTTTCTAGGCCATGCCGGATTCAATAGAAGATTTATCAAGGACTTCTCAAAGATCACTAAGCCTTTAACACATCTCCTTCAAAAGGATGTGGCTTTCGACTTTGATGAGAAGTGCCTAGCGGCATTCCGATCCTTGAAAAATGCGTTGGTGAGTGCTCTCATCATCCAACCTCCGGATTGAGCCAACCTTTCGAGATCATGTGTGACGCAAGTGACTACGCCGTAGGCGCGGTCTTGGGTCAAAGAAAGGAAGGCCGAGTTCACGCCGTTTACTATGCTAGCAAACCTCTTAGTGGGGCACAATTAAATTATGCCACTACGGAAAAGGAGTTGCTAGCGGTGGTATTCGCTTTCGAAAAATTCAGATCTTACATCGTGAACTCGAAAGTCATTGTTTACACCGATCACTCAGCCATCAAGTATCTCTTGGCTAAGAAGGAAGCTAAACCACGTTTGATTCGTTGAATCCTTCTTCTCCAAGAATTTGATGTTGAAATTCGTGATAAAAAGGGGGTGGAAAATGTTGTGGCCGATCATTTGTCTAGGATGAATCGTGGACAAGATGATAAAGGGCCCATAGAAGATAAGATGAGATATGACCACCTCTATAGAGTGCTTGATAAAGACACATGGATGATCGATATCATTCGAGCAATTTGGAAGATGCCTCTCGACCATCTAGATAAAAACTCTCAAAGAAAGATAATCTCCGAAAGTAGGAAATATTTTTGGGATGCACCATACCTCTTCAAACTTGGCAATGATGGAGTAATGAGAAGATGTGTGCCAAGAGAAGAGAGGGTTGAGATTCTAAGGAAGTGTCACTCGGCGGAGTACGGTGGGCACTATAGTCATTTTCGAACCCAAGCAAAAGTATGGTCGAGCGGATTCTTTTGGCCGGAGATGCATGAAGATACTAAAAGATATGTTGCATCATGCCCCGAATGCCAAAGAACCAGAAACATCTCTCAAAGAAATTCTATGTCTTTGAAATACAACTTACAAATCGACATATTTGATGTATGGGGTATAGACTTCATGGGGCCTTTTAAAAACTCATTTGGATTTGAGTACATCCTTGTTATGGTTGATGATGTTTCCAAGTGGGTAGAGGCAATACCATGTCGTAAAGCTTCCACGGAGGAGTCCATTACTATGATCAAGAACGTGATTTTTCCCCGTTTCGGTACACCGAGAATCTTGATAAGTGATGGAGGAACTCACTTCTCCGGGAAGAATTGTAAAAAGTGCTTGTCCAAGTTGGGAATTGAGCATAGGGTCTCTACGGCCTATCACCCACAAACCAACGGACAAGCGGAGACGTCAAATAGGCAATTAAAAAGCATACTCAACAAGACCATAGAGAAGGGAGGCAAAGATTGGTCACAGAAATTAGACGGAGCTTTATGGCCTTCCCGAACGGCGTTCAAGACACCGATAGGTATGACCCCTTATCAATTCGTCTATGGAAAAGCTTGCCACCTTCCAGTTGAGTTGGAACATAAAGCCTATTGGGCGATTAAAGAGATGAACCTTGATTTCGATGCCGCAGTGGTGAAACGAAGAATCCAAATAAGCGAGCTAGAGGAGTTGAGGTTGAAAGCATATGAAAACGCAAGCATATACAAAGAGAGAATCAAAAGGTGGTACGATAAAAGATTGGAGAAAAAAGAATTTAAAGAAAGAGATAAGGTCCTACTCCACAATTCGAGGTTTAAAACCTTCGGAAAGGGGAAATTGCAAAGCAAATGGGACGGACCTTATGTTGTGCATTCGGTGTTCTCCAACGGAGCGGTAACCATTATGGATATAAACGGCGATCAATTTGTGGTGAATGGACAGCGGCTTAAGGTTTACTACGAACCCGATGTCGTGCCCCTTCACAATGTTGACGTCTTCACCATGGAGGAAGAGCCCGAACGTCCCGCCTAGGACGAAAAACAAGGCATCAACTTTTGTAAATAGTTTTTCTTTTAGTTTTCTGGAGTTTTTTCGTGAAGATTTACTGGGCCAACTTTTTCCCATGGGCCAAGGAAAAACAAAATAGGGCGGTGTGCAAAAACCCGGACCGGCCCGGCCCTCGAGACAGGGTGGGCCGGCCGGCCCAAGACGACCGGCCCAGAGGGTTCCGGCGGCCGATGACGCCGAATTTCGCCCGAATTGCTCCTTTTTGACTTCCTTGTTTGGTCGGAAAATTTTAAGGGAAGTGTAAAAAAGGAAAATAAGGTTCCCAGGGCTTTTCTCTCAGGACTATTTATTTGGCCGAATTGGGAGCTCGAGGATCAAACTTTTCAAGCAATATTTTGCACCCTTGTAGCAGCCATTGTGCCCTCAAGAAGCTTAGAGTTGAATCTAGAAGCCAAGAAGCCATCGATGGAGGAGGCGATGCGATGCGAGCTCAAGCTACCCGTCGAGAGGACTGCCCGCATCCATTGCGGAGGGCGTGTCCCGACCGGAGCTCTTGCATCTCGCAACCCCGTCGAAGGAGAGAAGGTCCCTACACCCGTTCGAAGGTCGGCACGCATCCAAGGCATGAAGCGCAAAGAGTACAAGGAGGCGTCGCCAGAGCCTAAGGATTATGGGGGTAGCGACTACTCTGACGATCGCAGCCCGAGCTCGTGGGCGGCCGCCGGAAGAGATGATGACGATTGGGATGAGCAGCCCAAAGAGAGGACTCCCGGAGGCCCCAACGGCGACGGTAACGGTGGCAACGAGAGCGGCAACGACAATGGAGGTGGTGACGACGGTGGCGACGACGGTGGAGACTATGGCGATGAAGACCCCTTCGGATTGCATCCGATGTGTTGTCAACCTTGCCGTCAATCCATCGGGGATCTCTACACGTCGGCCGATGAATGTCTCCAAGCCATGGAAGCGATGAAGCAGTGTTTGGAGGATTTGGAGCACGTAGTTGGTGATAACTACAAGTTCCTTAACCGTAACGTGCGCAAACTTTTTGGCATGGTTGGAAACATGAGAGGCAAGTGGTGCAATACCTGCTTGAAGTACTATTAGATCTAGTTTTCCCCTTAGGGATTTGTAAGATACGACGAGGACATCGTATGTTTTAAGCGTGGGGGAGAGCTAGCTCGCTAGCCTTAGCTTTTGAACTTCAAGTTTAGGTTCGGTTTAATCTTCGTGTGAGAGTCTTAGCGTTTTAATGAGTCTTAGTGTTTTAATGAGTCTTTAGTTTTTTAGTATGTTTTAAAATTTTTTGCAAGTGTCTTAAATTAGTGTTGAGTCAAAGAAAACCAAATAAAAAAAGTCTTTATATATTATTTTTGTGTCTTGTGTGATGCTTATCTTTATTCACTTGTTTGTTTATCTTTGATTCTTGATATATGAACATAAGTATGTGGTTTGAAAACCGTTTACCATGGTGCTTAGTGGAATCGCTACTACTTAAAGTGCCCATACCGCACTTCGATCTTGAGCTTCACATGTTAGTTGTGCTATGTTCAATGCTAAAAGTTGGAGGATTTCAGTTCTGAAAATTATCTTAAAACCCTTGTAATAAAGGTTAGCAAAACCTCTTTTTCCTTGAGAGTAAGAAAAAAATTCCTACCCAAAGCCAAGTTTATTTTTTTTCTTTTTCGCTCCACCATAAGTGTGATTAGCATGATGAGTTAGGCTAGGACCTTTCTCTCTCGGTAAGTTTTAATTTCGAGCAATGATCATGTTCTTCTGCTTATCTTTTGTTGCTAGCCTCTTCATATATTCGGTTACGTGACCTTCACAACGGAAGTCACGTACATCGCCGAATTCCATACCCAACCCTATACATCTCTTTTGTACATCGTATTCCTTGAACACAACCTATTTTCAAAGTTTCGTCTCGTCTCTAGCATGATTTATTTAAAATTTCAGATTGTATGCATGCAAGGAAAGAGAGAATTGAAAGCTTTAAAAAGTTGTCAAGAGAGAGAAAAATAAAGAGAAAAAGTATGTGTATGAAAAAGAAAGAAAGAAAGAAAAAAAAATTATGTGTGAATGAAAGAAGAAAAAGAAAAAGAAAAAGATGAGGTAGCAATAAAGATATGAGAGGGATGGATCAAGTGAAAGAAAAGAAAAATAAAGTGTAAGGAAGGATGTCATGTTGTTGAGAGACGAAACTTTCATTCTTTTTCCAACCATGTGCAATCCGACAACGAGGACATCATGGGTGCCTTGTAGCCACAATTTTCTTTTGCCCTTGCACATGTCCACCATTCTAAATGTTCTCATCCTTGATATCCCTACATATGGTTAATTCTCATGATCATTGGCTTTGAAAGGTAGACAACCATTAGAGGAAGTTCTTAGTTTGACAATACTTGTGTTGATTGCACTAGCCCTACCTATAGCTCCGCTTTACATGATATATGAGAGATTAATGGGAGGTGAGAGTTTTATAAAATTTGGTTAGGATAGCCACTTCATATGAGTGACTTGAGAGAGCTTGGAGAAAGGTTTTTGTTTAATACTTGTTGCAGGAATTTTTGTTTTGAAAATCATAAAAACCATCTGATGGAAGCGAAGAAGTAAGCATGGTTGAGATTGAAAGCTTCGAGTGAAGAGTTTGAGTTGTGGGGTAAAACTGGACGTGGTAAAAATTCTACACACCCATGTTTATGTTTGATTATCATTACTTTGTGTTTATGTATTAAAGATGAAGGGATTGACTAACTTGTGAAGAAGGATAAGTGGTATATGATTACAACACCTTAGACGAAGTTCTTTTATGAGTACTTGCTCGAGGATGAGCAAGAGCTAAGCGTGGGGGAGATGTTGATGGTGTATTTTGGTACACCTAGCATGTTCATTACACTTTGGTTTGGATTTGATTATGGAACTAACCCGCCACTAGGCACACTAATCATATAACAAGTTCATCTATGTGCATGCATTTGGAAGTGTTGTGTTTATGTAGGAAAACATGGACATAAAGGACGGATTCGCAACAAGTTCAAAGGAGCATTTACGGAGTCTTGTTCGTGTTCATGAGCTTGATGAAATCACTTCCAATGGTGGCAAGGACCAAAGTGCTACGAGGAACACCCCTGGGGATTCAAGCGTAAAAGATCGAACTTCATGCGAAGAAAACCTCCATCTTGAACGCGAGGATAACATCATCAAAATCATGCAAGTGGAGGGGGCAAAGTACATAAGTGCATGAGGACCCACGGAGCAAAAGGGGCGACCGAACCGGGCCGACAAGGGCCCAGGCCGGTCGGCCTAGGCCGGCCGGCCCAGCCATGTTCTGGCACCGGTTCGGTCACATTTTCCTTGCCCTCGAAGGATCTTCAACCCTAAAAGCCCCGAGGCGCCGCCAACACCGAGGGAGGAGTCATTCGCACCAGAAGGCCATCCACAAGCTAGAGAGAGGAGGAGGATCTCCGGCGGGAGATCAACCACCTCGAAGGAAGCACCCTCTCGTGGAGAAGAAGGAAGACACCGGCGGAAGGGAAACCATGATCAACGGTACCATGATCAGCACCTTGATGGGGTAATCTTCTCATTCGTCCATGGGTTGTAATCGATCTTGAGATGTAATCGCACTTTGTCAAATTATCTATCTATCATCTTGTGTTGAATATACTTTAATGTTTAAGGTTAGCTACCGTGCCGTAAAGGGAGTAAGGCCTCAATGCTTCCTTGGATCCATTCAATACGCCGTGTCCATCAAAGGTCTAGTCATGAATACCTTCGCGTAGTGACAGTACGAGAGGAGGGAAAGGGCGAAACTGTGGTCACAACCCCGATAGATTAGATTGGTTTTCATGTCTTTAAGCGATTGCATGCTCTAGTATCGTAGACCCGTGGGCGAGTGTCTTTTATCTTGATATGTTAATCATTCTCTCTTGTAGTTTAGTTGTTTTCTAGCATAATAATAGTTAGGGTTTTAGTAGCTAGTGTGTCGTTGTAGATCGAACGCTTGTAATCCCCTTGCTCCGCGGATTGACAAGAACCTTGGGAATCCCGTGGTGAAAAAGGTGTGGGGTCCGTACGCTTGTGAATCGTAGAGGGATACGTCTTTTATCCGTCAACAACAAGCGACGTCGACTCCAGTTCCACGTACTCCACCTCGAGCTCGAGTAGCAGTGAAGACGAAGGTGATCGTCGCAAGAGCAGGAAGTCGTCCAAGAACCTGAGCGGGCTGAGCTACTTCGCTAGAGACGGCTTCTGCACCATGGCGTTGAGCTCCGGCAGCAAGAAGAGCACACAGAGCGACTCGGACTCTGAGTCTGACGACGAGGTGCGTGATGAGCTTCCCTTCTTGCGTCAGGAAAATGAGAGTCTTGGCTCTTTGCTTGATAGCCGTGATGACATGCTTAGAGAGGCCAAGAAAATGAGAAAAGAGCTTAGGTCTTCACTCGAGGATGCTAGGACTAGAGTGGCTGAGCCAGAAACACAGGTTCTTGATAGCAAACATGAGATTGATTCCCTTAAGGCTAGCCCTGTTGTTTCTGATGAGGTTGATTGTGCTAATTGCTCCATCTTCCTTGTTGATCTTGCTTTGTTCAAGGAAAAGCATGCCTCCAAGTGTGAGAAACTAGATGTGCTTAGGGTTGTGGTGGCTGAGCTTAAATCTAGATCTGCTTTGCTAGGTACTTGCACTTCTTGCCCTGTTCTACATGCTAAAATTGATGAGATGCATGCTTACACTAGTTCGCTTGAGGCTAAGATGAAAGAACCCATTCCTACCATCATGCTCTACCTATGAAATGCATGCTTTGAAGAATTTGGAACTTGCGCATTATGTTGATCGTTTGCAGGATGAGAATGATGAGCTAAGAAAGTTGATGGGTTGGTTGTCTGGTCATGAGCCTCAGTTGAGGATGATGATCGAGGCATTTAAGAGGCAGGATGGTGAGGGACTTGGAGCAAACAGGGTTGGTGAGGGAAGTGGAGAGAATATCCCAGAGCCACCAAAAACCCACCACAAAAATGATTTCCCCCCTAAACCCAACCATCTTAGGAACTGACTAGACACAACCCCAGCTCCACCCGTGTTTCCTACACCAACAAATGATCTCCAAAAGCCTATCAAGTTTGTGAGCACTTCCGGGAAAGTGTTCTTTGGGAAAGAGAGTGAGAAGGCTAGTGAGGAGAAACCGGTGGAGAAGTCGAGTGGAGAGAAACCAAGTGAGAAGCCCCAATCCAAGCCCAAACCTAAGCTTGTGAGGTTTCATTGTGGCTATTTTGGGAGAGATGGCCATAAGGATGAGTTTTGCTTCAAGAGGAAGCGAGAGGAGAGAATGGCAAATGAGTGGGCTAACAAGGACAAGTATCACCCCTCCAGTGGTGTACTTAAGCCTCGTGTGCAGATGCCCAGGGCCAAGGAAAGTGTGAGGATAGTTCCGGCTTGGGGAGAGCGAAAGAGTGCAGGAGGTGTTGCTGGAGGAGTGAAACCGGTCAGACCGGTTTTGGAACCGGTCAGACTGGTTTGGGTCTGCAGAGTGGCAAGTTTGGTTTTCGTGCCTGTGAGGAGTCTAGGTGTGTTTCAGGTGGTCGTGGTTCTGGTGGTTGGTCTGGAGAGTCAGCAGGTGGTCAGTTTGCTTGGCGTTCTCCCTCTCGTGTTCAATACGGGAATGGGAGGAGTCGTAGCTTTGAGATGGAGAGGAGGGATGATCCACGATTCTCCTTTTGTGGTTTTGGTCCTCCTCCAGGCAGAGAAGGGTGGTTTCCTCGGAGTGGTTACCGAGGTGGTGTTCGTGGTGGTAGTTTTGCTAGGAAAGATGGTTTGGTGTGTGCTAATCCCACTTTCGAGCAAATGGCTCGGCACTGGTTTTACTCTTTTGGTACTAACCCCAGTGTTGAGTCGTTTGTTCGCTCACGTGCTCGTTTTTGAATTTCAGGTCGGAGACTTGAAGAACATTTGGTTGATCGACTCCGGTTGCTCGAGGCATATGACCGGAGACCGCTGGTGGTTCTCAAGTCTCGTCCCGGTGGTGACAAAGAGGTACATCACTTTTGGGGACAATGGGCGTGGGCGTGTGCTCTCAGAAGGTGAGATTAAGGTGAGTGAAAACATCACTCTAAGGCGTGCTGCTCTTGTTCAATCGCTGGGGTACAATTTGCTTTCTGTGTCCCAGCTGTTGGATGAGGGTTTTGAGGTGTTGTTTCGGCCTGGTGGTTCTCGGATTTTAGACTCTCGAGGGGACCTTGTCTGTATGGTCGTTCCCGAGGGTCATGTGTTTCGTGCTGATTTTTCTCAATCTTCGGGTGTGGAGCATTGTTTCATGGCTGGTTCTTCGAGTGAGTTGTGGAAGTGGCTTAGGAAGTTGGGTCACTTGAGCTTTGACCTTTTGTCTCGCTTGAGTAAACTCAATTTGGTCCGAGGATTGCCACAGTTGAGGCTTAAGAAAGAGTTGGTTTGTGCGCCATGTAGGCATGCCAAGATGATAGCCTCTTCTCACCCGCCTCTCACCGATGTGATGACTGAGCGTCCATGCGAGCTGCTCCATATGGACCTTGTTGGCCCAGCTCGTGTGGGATCTGTGGGTGGGAAGTGGTATGTCCTTGTTGTGGTGGACGACTACTCTCGGTATGCGTGGGTGTTCTTTCTCGAGGATAAGGGGGAGACGTTTGGTTTTGTTCGAGATCTAGTCTTGAGGTTGAGGAACGAGTGGCACGGAGATGCCATACGAGCAATCCGTAGTGATAATGGCTCGGAATTCAGAAACTCTCATTTTGAAACCTTTTGCCATGACTTGGGTCTTGAGCACCAGTTTTCGAGTCCGTATACGCCTCCCCAGAATGGTGTTGTGGAAAGGAAGAACAGGACCTTGTGCGAGATGGCTCGAACGATGCTTGATGAGCATAGGACTCCGAGGAGGTATTGGGCTGAGGCGGTGAATACCGCGTGCTATGTGTCGAACAGGCTCTACCTCAGAGTGCACAAGAAGAAAACATGCTATCAGTTCATGCATGGTCGCACACCCAAGGTGAGTCACTTTCATGTCTTTGGTTGCAAGTGTTTCATTCTGAAGAAAGGTAAGAAGTTGGATAAATTTGAAGCTAGGTCTGTCGATGGTATTTTCTTTGGTTATGCATATCATTCTAGAGCATATCGTGTGCTCAATCTTGAAACTAACCAAATCGTGGAGACTTGCCAGGTAACCTTCGACGAGACACAGCCACGTAGTCAGCTTGTCTTTGAGTGTGCAGGTGATGATGAGATTGGCGAGGAGATCTTTCAGGAGGAGGAGCATGAACATGGAGATGATGAAGATGGCGGTGTGGCGCCTCCGGCTGAACATGTACCCACTACTTCGACTACGGTGGTGAACGGACCCTCTCCTACACCTACGACGACAAATCAAGAACGAGGAGAAGCTGATGTTGAGGGGTAGGTAGCATCGAGGCGAGAACCTCCCCGACGAGTTCAAGTGGACCACCTAGCTTCGAGG
This sequence comes from Cenchrus americanus, assembly GCA_947561735.1. Classification (NCBI taxonomy): domain Eukaryota; kingdom Viridiplantae; phylum Streptophyta; class Magnoliopsida; order Poales; family Poaceae; genus Cenchrus; species Cenchrus americanus. Next base: position 29,901,907 of record OX387244.1, on the reverse strand, counting down.
ATCATCAGCGACATGAATGAACGCACTACACGGTCGAGGGTTCAGAACAATTCTCATTTCACTCATGCTGCGTTTGTTGCTACTTTTGAGCCCAAAGACATTGGACACGCACTATCTGATCACAATTGGGTTAATTCGATGCATGAGGAGTTGGAGAACTTTTAGAGGAATCAGGTTTGGGAGTTGGTTGATCCTCCCCCAGGGTGTAAGTTGATTGGTACAAAGTGGGGGTGGAAGAACAAAGAGGGAGAGAAAGGTGAGGTCATGAGAAACAAGTCGAGGCTTGTTGCTCAGGGGTTCAGTCAGAAGGAGGAGATCGACTACGAGGATACTTTTGCTCCCGTAGCCCGTTTGGAGGCGATTAGGATCCTTCTAGCTTTTTCTGTGGCTAAAGGGTTCAAGTTGCACCAAATGGATGTGAAGAGTGCTTTTTTGAATGGTGTGTTGGAGGAAGAAGTGTATGTGAGGCAGCCTCCGGGGTTTGAGAGTGAGAAGTACCCCCACCGGGTGTACAAGTTGAGGAAGGCGTTGTATGGTTTGAAGCAGGCGCCTAGAGCTTGGTATGGCAGGTTGAGGGGGTTCTTGTTTGAGAGAGGTTTTGAGATGGGGAAGGTTGATCAGACCTTGTTTTTACTGAGGCAGGGCAAAGATATTCTGATTGTGCAGGTGTACGTGGATGATATTATCTTTGGTGGCTTGTCTAACTCTCTTGTTGCAAGGTTTGTAGAGGATATGAGCAGGGAATTTGAGATGAGCATGATGGGCGAGTTGCAGTTCTTCCTCGGGCTACAAATCAAGCAATCAAAGGAAGGAACATTTGTGCACCAAGCTAAGTACACCAAGGACATTAAGAGGAAGTTCAAGATGGAGGATTCCAAGGCTATGACGACGCCGATGAGTACGACTACAGCTCTTGATGTGGACGAGGAAGGTGAACACGTGGACCAGAAGGAGTACCGGAGCATGATCGGGTCACTCCTCTACTTGACGGCGACAAGGCCGGACATCCAGTTCTCGGTATGTCTGTGCGCTCGTTTCCAAGTGTCTCCGAGGACTTCGCATCGGCAAGCGGTGAAGCGAATTTTCAGGTACTTGCGTCACACTCCCGACTTCGGCCTTTGGTACTCCGCGTCCTCTTCTTTGGCGCTTCATGGTTTTTCAGACGCAGATTTTGCCGGGTGTCGGTTGGATAGGAAGTCCACTTCTGGGACTTGCCAGTTTTTGGGCTCTTCTTTGGTGTCTTGGTCTTCCCGCAAACAGTCGAGTGTTGCACAATCCACTACCGAGGCCGAGTATGTTGCCGCTGCTAGTTGTTGCTCTCAGCTCCTTTGGATTTCATATACCATGAGTGACTTTGGTGAGGAGTATACCCATGTCCCACTTCAATGTGATAGCACCAGTGCCATAAGTGTTGCAAAGAACCCAGTGCTCCATTCCAAAACCAAGCACATAGAAGTGAGGTATCATTTTCTGAGAGACAACATAGAGAAAGGAAAGATAGCTTTGATTCATGTACCCACACATGACCAACTAACCGATATTTTCACCAAACCCCTAGATCAAGCAACTTTCACTCGTTTGCGGGGAGGACTTGGTGTGTGTTTGATTTCTTGAGTTGGGTGTGTGGGAGCTCCTTTGTAGCATATGTATAGTTTCCTTTGTGCATTTCTCGCATTTGGCATGGCATATGTAACATGATGTATAGGCATCCTTGTATCTTAGATTGCATGCATTTTGTATCATATGCATTTTGTAGGAAAAGCTTCTCCTATATACATCGTTCACCATGGAATGCTATTTATGTCTTTGTGAGCTTGTTTGGTATGCTATGGTTAGTTTGGCTTAGCTGTTGATGATCTTGATGAATAATTCATGGTTGATGGCTATGTGTTTGAAAAAATGTCACATATATGCTCTCTCATGTGTAAATGCCTTTATATGATCTTGACATGTTTTAGTGGCTTGGTTATGCTTAATTTGTGGTTGGATAGCTAGTTTATTGATCATATGGGGTCAAAGGCTCATTTGCCATCATGAATGTTTAGCCCTATTGCTTTATCTTGTGGAGGGGCATAAGTTCCTTTTTGTCGCAAAGACATTTCATGTACCAATTATGAATCTGAAAATGAAATGTAAAATGCTTGGAAAATGTGCTCCCATGTCATATGTGCTGAATTTAATTTGCTTTGGGTGCTAAACTGTTGCATGATTCCTACCAATGAGAAGTCTCATACATAGAAGTAGGCACATGGCTCGGTGGCTTTGACATGAGATGAGGTGCTTGTGGGTGTTTGTGATGGTCTTATGATTAGAATGGTTGTCCTAGCATGAAGTTTGTGTGGCTTTGCCATTTTGACATGTTTTGCTCATGTTTAGGTTTTTGCTCATGAGAGAGTAACTTTTCGCAAAATTACTCAAATCCTTGTTAGCCTTGTCCAATGGTTGTGAAACTTGGTGATCATGTAGTTGAGGTCATTACGAACCTGTAGAGTATCTAACTTGCTCATTTGGACATGTGTAGCATCTTGTGATGAATTTTGTATACTTGAGAAGCTCTAGGTTGCATTTTTTTCAAATGTGTGCCTTGATTCATGCATTGGCAACAAGGGGGAGAAAGGAAGGTGGAGAAAAGTTGCATTGCATCCCTGGAACCTATCCTAAGAGTCAAGGGGGAGCTTGTGCTTTTCTTTTGCATTTTTGGCTTTTGGGGGTGTGGTCTGCTGTGTGAAATCGGCCTGGCCGATTTTGGAAACCAGTCTGACCGGTTTTGGTGGAACCGGCCTGACCGGTTATGGGAACCGGTCTGACCGGTTTGTGCCCAGAGTTGGCACTTGATCAGGGGGAGCTTACATATGTGCAGGGGGAGCTCTTGTGTGCTCTTTGCTTGAGCATGGCCAGCGGGGTCAAGTGCGGGCCACATGGTGGCAAGAACAACAAGATGAAGTTGGTGGACGGTTTCTTGGTTGAGCCACAAAACCAAGATCGAGCCGGGACTTCATGGGAGCCAAGTCATGAGTGGTGATTGGCGGAGGCTACATCAAGTTCGCGGGGTTTGCGGTGGTTCACCAGAAAATCACCAGGTTACTCAGCTGAGCCACAAAGCCGAGGCCGAAGACCGGCGTGGTCGTGTCGCGGCCAAAACCGGCCCGACCGGTTTGGAGAACCGGTCCCGACCGGTTTGGGGTCGCAGGGCGCCGGAAGCTTCGAGGCGGAGGACACGCGTCGGGATCGCAAGGCTTGCGTCGAGGCTACGCGAAGTGCGGTCGCCGAGCATCCGTCCGATGGTGCTACGAAGACAAATTCCCAAAGTGCCCTTGGTGGACGTGTATCTTAGTTTAGGCTTTAGGGGCATTTTAGTCTTTCGGCTTGCCTCCATATAGCCCAAGGGGTGAAAGGATGGCAGCCATCTCTTGAAACCCTAGTTCATTTGCTTTCCTATTTTCCCTTCCTATTTTCTTAGGATTTCCATAGGACTAGCTTGAGAGCTTCATGGTGAGATCTTGTTGAGAGGGTTGGATGATCGGGTGGCAAGTTAGACCTTGTATGAACCCTTGTGGCATGTATAGATGATTCGGCGTGGTTCCTCAAGGTTTGGATGTGTTGTTCCCGGTTGTTCTTGGTGGTGATTTTCGGTGCTCTCTCTTGGTGATTTTCTCGGGGCGTTTTCGGGATCTTGCTCTTGGGGATTTGTTGGGGGAAATTTGTGGGAACCCTTCGTGGTTCTTTGGGCTGTGATTCCCCTCCCAAATCCGTGAGTTAAGGGGAACGATTTTGGTGGTTTCGGGTTTCTAGTGTTGGAGGTGCTCTTGAGGGTTGACTTTCGATTCCTCTTGATTGAATGGGTTTTGGGGACCGAGCTTCAAGCCAAGGGTAGCCCACGAGGTACCCGATCTATCCCCAAAATCTCACTTTGATCCATGGAACGAATCGGGAGATCGATTGGAGGGTGTGTTGAGTTTTTCCCGCGGGCTGTGTTCTTCCCGACTATTCAAGCAAAAACCGGCCTGATCGGTTCTCCAAACCGGTCTAACCGGTTTCACCCTGTGGGCTGTCGAGAAGTGTTTTTGAGCAAGGAAGTCTCTATTGTGCCATGGCTTCTTTTGTTCAGATGTGGAAAGGCGCTTGAGGTGTTTTGGGCCTTTGGGGAGTTTCTGGACAAAATCGGTCTGACCGGTTTGCCAAACCGGTCTGACCGGTTTCCCCTGCCTGCGTGAGGCTAAGTCCAACAGAAGTGGTCTGACCGGTTTCAGAAACCGGCCTGACCGGTTTGGGCTGCCAGCAGCCGTGTCGTGTGTGTTTCCGTTGTGTGTGTGCTGTGGTTGTTGGTTGGGTCTTGCTCCTAGGTTCAGTAGCACTTCAGTGGCTGCGTGAACTTGGCAAGAAGCTTGCGGAGGTGCACGAGTGAAATTGGGTTGATAGGCCGAATTCTTGAATATAATTTTTATCGGCTCCCATTCACTCCCCCCTCTCTGGTTCGCCGTTTCGGTCCTTCATTGAGCCCCAATTGTGACCACTCTATCAGGCAATCGTCCAAGTACACTTTCTTGGTTTCACCGTCAGCCGCTATCTCGATATTTTCTTTGTCTCGCTTGGATTCTTCGTAAGGTTCTTTCCTTTCTTCAGATGACTTCAACTGATACATTGGTTTGGCTCTGAGTATGGCCCTTTTCTATGTTTCGAGTCTCTTGTTGATCGCCAAACACTGTGATAACCCCTTTAGGTGCTGGTATCTTCATACACAAGAACTGTTGTCTTATGACTATGTTGACGGTGAAATTCCGTCAACCTAGCCATGAGTTTACCTTCGGTGTTGGCATAACTTTTGTATCTTATCCATTGGTACTAACCCACTTGGTATAACAAGTTCATTCGTGCATGTCGGATTTGGAGTTTAGTGTTTATGCAGGGTTTTAATGTTGAAAGCGAGACTTCCGGGATAAGTTCATCAAGCACCTCATGACAAGACCTTGAAGCCCGATACAAGTCAAGCAATGAAGTGAACATGACTCCAAGAGCCCAGGGACCCAATCCGAGAAGATGACAAACTTCGAGGACCTAGCCAGAAAAGTGCTGAATCTTGCGAGACTAGGAGCTTCGTCCAACTTGGAGAGAAATCGACAACAAGGGCCCACATGCAGAAGGGGGAAGGATCCAGAAGACTCGGGAACCAACACCGAGCGAAGGAGGTCATGGACTGGGCCGAAATGGGCCTAGGCCGGTCGGCCCAGGCCAGCCGGCTCATCCCGTTTCGAGGCCCAGTCGGCCCCCCCTTTGACCTAGGTGCCTTTCGGGCTATTTATAGCCCCTTGACCGAGAGCCACGCATCATCCAATTCGTCATCCACCACCGAGGAGCAGAGAAGCTTGAGGGACACCATCTCGGAGATGAGGGCCTTGCTAGTTGTCTAGGGTTACCTAGCCGACGTGGGAACCTTGCATGGAAGACCACGTCAGAGCTCCGGAGCAAGGATCAAGATCGAGGTAGGATCCCGGTGGTGATCTTGTTCATGTAATCATTCATGGTGAAGTCTTTAAGTGAATCCGATTTCTAGCGATCAAGTGCCTTCTCGATGATTTTGTTTTCTTCTTGGTTTTGCTTCTTCCCCAATCTACACATAAGATAGATTGTATAGCGTGCTCTTGTAGCCATAGTGGCTAGAGGTGCATAACGGACCGACCAAGTGATTTCAACTTGTTCTTATCGAACTCGCCCTAGATTACCCGCATGAATAGGAGTACGTTGTGACAGAACGGAGGCTCTGAAAGGCGGGCGTTTTCGAAATGGGACCGAAGGCCACTGTTTAAAGATGCTTTTAATGAGATTCGCTTTTCTATCTGCATTTATCTTGTTTGGAGCTACAACATAAGCATGATCTAGACTCTCTAGATCGGTTATCTCTTGCTTTCTCTTGCTACCTCTTTAGTAGATTAGATTAGATTCGTTCTCTTGATGATATCTTAGATTAGATGCAATTTGGTTCTTCATAAGATAGCTTTCCTTGCTTTACTAGATTGAATCCTTGCGTTGCACATTGTTCCACCACTCGAGGGAAGAAGGATCCCTTGACTACGACGGGGGATTTGTCCGCCTGCAAATCCATATGAAGTTTGATACGAATATACACCGTCAACAAGCCCCTTTTTCTGGCGCCATTGCCGGGGAACAAGCAATCAAGATCCAATCTAGTATCACTTATTTTTTAGTTTTTCTTTTGATTTTCTTTTGCATCTGTTAAGTTTTATCATCCTCAAAAAGAAAAAAAATCAATCTAATCTAGTTTTGATTAACCCTAATTTTTCTTTTTTAGGTTTTTGTTTTTGCTAACCCTAACCGGAGATGGTTGGCTTTACACACAAAGGAGACATGCAACGCAAGCTAAAGGATTGGAAACCCTAGATCCAAAAGCCAAAGTTGAAGGACCATCAGAATCTCCAAGGGAATCACCACCTCCAAGTCCAAAGGAAGATCAACCTCAACCGCCACCCATGGGAGAACAACCACAACCGGAGCGCAAGATCGCTATGCACCCCGGACATCGTTGATCTACCTATCATAAACCTTCAAGACGCCAGAAGGCCGTTCAAGATCAAGGTCTCAACTATCCGCATGACGATTGCGAGGGCTTTGGAGCGTTTCAATGAATACACACGAGCCGAATTCCTTGAGTGGCATATCGGTTTACTTAAGAGGAGGATAGAGAAGATGGAGATAGAGAATGAAGCTCAAGACCTAAAGGCTGCCGAGGCAAGATCCACATGCGAGGAGTGTGAGGAGCACGACCATGTCTGAGGTAAACCCCGATTTAATGCAAGTTCGTCCATTCAAGATTTGGTTCCCCTTTGTACACATTGAAGGACTTCATGGACGAGCAAGCTAAGATCAACGAGGACGTCATCACTAAGTTCGAGGCTATGGAGAAAATATTGGGGAATTTAGATGGCAAGGTGACGGAGGTCGGAAGCTCTATACATGAAGTGTTCACATGATGAAGATACTAGAGACGCAAGTGGGACAACTTGCCGGGCGCCCGATGGGTAACAAAGAAGAATTTCCGAGACAACCCCAAGGTCCCAAGACGGCGAAGGCTACTCAAACTCATTCGGGAGAGATGGAGGATCACACTAGGAGACCACGAAGATCACGACCGAAGGACCGGAGTTTGAGATGCCGAGCAACTACATGAAGGAAGTTGTTGCATTCGTCAAGACCAAAGGACAAAGCCAGCCTGTGAAGACCAAAAATATGACTAAGCCGAAGAATAAGCCCGTGCCCAAGATGGTGCGGAAGTGGGTACCCAAGATTGCAACGCCCACAAAGAGTGTTGAACCGAAGTAATCAAGTGAAGAAGTCTAGCCATGGACTATAAACAAAGCGCTAGGCGGGAGGCAACCTGTTTCATCGAGTTAAAAATAAGCTACCGGGAGGACAAACCGATTCAAGATTTTTCGAGTCTTTTAAAGTAAGTTAGTTTTGAATTTACTACGCAAGACATTAGACTTAGAGTGGTTGAACAATATTAGAGACATAATTCTTGGTTGAATATTTTGCTTGATCATATACCCTTTATATGAACCATCCTATATGTTGTTTGCTTCTTTTTCGAGAAACCACGACCAAATAAATTCAGAACCTATCTCAATCATTCATCCTCTTTATAATGTTGTGATTGACTTGTTTTTCATGCTAAAAACACATGAGTAGAGCCACGACTTGTATCTAGATGTTATTTAAATTTCAGCACGTGGTAGGACTCGTGTGAACCTAAAAACTTAACTTTTGGTTGGTTTGAAAATCCATATCCTTGGTTTCTCTAAGATTAGAATTTTTTATAAGCCTCATTTAATTTTACTCCATTCAAAATCTCTCCCATCTAACCAAAATTAGAACCTAAACCTATGACCCCATGATCAAGCCGAGAAAAGTTTGCTCTCAACTATGAAGGCAAACGATACCGGTGAGACCAACATAAAAGTAGTCGGAAAATATTTTCGACTTACATTTGTTTTTAATGCTTTAAAAACTCCTCTAAATTTATATTTAATAGCTCTGATTTTATTTTTTAGTTTCGAAATTAGAGGAGTACTTAGCATTAAAACATGCTTAGAGGGAGGCAATCTAGTTCACCTAACCATACATGCACCATGATGCATCATGGGATGCCCCTTCAACATCTTTTATCAAACCACATGCAAAGGACAAGCATGGGGGGCAGCCAAGGCTTGATTTTGCAGGAATATTATGGATGCATGTGAGGCAAAGGAGCATGGAGGTGACTCAAAGCAAAACATCAAATGGAAGGAGCAATAATGCAAGCAAAGGAGTGGACGAGAACGTTTGGAAGGTGCACACGGTCACGAAGCAACAAAGCAAGCATGAGTGCGCTAGAGAAGAACCGAGCCAAGAGGAGGAGAGAGGTAAGTCTCCTATCCAGCTCTATGTTCGTGTGCTCTAGTTTGTAGTTCGGAACCACCTTAGACTTAGCCATCCACCCCGCTTGTTTCGTGCAACAAATCACATCCTTAATCCACTCAAAGTCCAGACTCCAAAATAATATTTGTGTACCTTGTTACCGGTTGAAAACCCTGGATATTTATTTGTGAGGGAGAGAGTGCTGCAACCATCGAAGAAAACTACAAGCCTTTGCACCAAGAAGAAGGGATCATCGTCGTGTAAGCCATCATCGACAACCTCTTCGAGAAGGCACTCAGTTTCCGAGTCTCCTCGGAGTATGGAGAAGGACACGGCACCGCCGAGGAGGAACAACACTCTTCTCCTCGGTGGCATGGGCCACACGAAGCTCGTCTATGAGGTTCACCGAACCTCATGGATGTACGGAGGAGCCGCCCGTCCGACCTCACCGCTCGACACGATCATCCGCTCCACCTCCACACACTCTGTGGTATTCCAATGGGTTTATCATCATGACGGAGGAGGAGGAGGAGAAGCTCGCTCACCTTGAGTAGTGTCTTGTAGCGAACGTCGACTCCGACGACCAAGCTCTCCACATATTGGATTTTCATACGGAACACCGAGGTTGGGTGCAATTCTCCAATGGAGTGTTGGTAAACACCCACAAGGAATTCGCCTTGGAAATTCTCATGACCATGGCGCATATCCTTGATGAAGGAGTGTCGAGTTTCTCATTCCGTTTGGATGGAGTTGAACAAGTGGTTCCCTATGATATTAGGGAATTGCTTGGTTTTCAAAAGGGAGCCCGGAACAAGTGTATGTGCATGAAGGCACATTGGAAGGTTTTTGGAGTGTGATCTCGGAAGGAGCCCATCAATAAAGAAATACTATCCGGAACCCCATCATCCAAGTGTTCTCATGGATGTGCAAAAGGATTTTGGGGAGAATGAGAGAGACTAAGGTAACCGACATGGAGGTGAATTGGCTTTGCTACCTCTCCATGTTGGCTATCTCTTCGAGGCCGGGTATTACAAGGAACCCAAAGCATCTCCTACCCAGGACTTCCCTAGGATTTGATTATATGAAGAAAGGCAAATATATAAGTGGAGATGAGAGAGGAGGCTTCAAAGTGGCCAAAGTAAATTTGCCCCTATCTTGAGGGGAAAGAAGATTGGTTAGAGGAAGGACTTCTTGTGCCAGCGAAGAAAAATAAAAAGAAGGATTATAGGAGAAGGTTCTTCCACGGCCCAAGAAGGAGGTGCACAACAAAATTTTGTGCCACCATTGGAGGAATTCCGGTGCCGCCAAGTTACTACGGTGTTGTAGCAATGCAAGCATGGGGGAGTGGGCAGCCATACCCCCACCAAATTTTGCGGTGCCCAACGTAGGCTTCGCTGAGCCATATGCACATCTTCCTCAACCACAACAAAGTGGCCATCATTGGAGGATACGCTGTGAGAAAATGCAAAATATTGAAGCCATCCTAACCAATGCAAACCAAATGGGTGAAGGAAATGCAAACACCGCTTATGAGCATTGACGCCTTCACTTAGCACTGCCAGGACAGTTCATAGGAGGAGCGGTGCAATCCTATTATGAGGAAGGGTACAACAACCAAGACTATCAATATCAACCACCAGCGGAAGATTAGAGAGGAGGAGCTTTAGTTATCTTTCCTCTATCCCCTTTTCTTTAATTTTCAGCTTGTATGCGCCTATGTATGCGTAGTGTTTTCAGTTTTTATTTAAATCTTCAGCATGTGTGTTAGTTTTTATTTTTCATCATGAATAAAGTCACCACCTTGTTTTTACCTTTGGTAAAGTTACAAAGTTATGCCATGATGATATATCATTATAGTTGCCGCTTTGTTTATCTTTGTAATTGTTTTATGCATGATTAAGCTAATGCTCTCTTAAAATACAAATCTGAAATTATCTAAAATGCTAGCTTAATCTTTAGCGGAGGTTATGATAAAAATAAATACCCATAGTGTTTTATGTGTTCTCAAGTTTTAGATGGATTAAAGATGATTAATTTTTGTTCTTAAAAGTAATGCTAACCTGGTCGTAAATACAACTTGCATGTTGCTCTACATGTCCAGAGCCATATAAATATTTGAGTGCAAAACTTAGTATACAAGGTTTATTTTTGGGTGAGTTATTTCAGGCCATGATTTCTCTAGCCCGAGACTAAGAAGCTAGTCATTCCGTTTTTGCGTATCTATCTTATTGCTAGCCTCTTATTCGTGCATTGTGTATCCCCACATCGGAGATCTCACAAACCTCGCCGGATATCCACCCTTAAAACCAAATATCATCTTTTGTGATTACCTCCTTGACCACAACCTATCGTTGAGAATGGATCGTCAATTCAAGGAAGATCACAAGATGGTGCCAACATTGAAGATTTCAAGTATCTCTCCAAAGGAAAAGTATTTCCAGTACGTACCTTATCTCTATCACCTCTTTGCCTGAGGACGAGCAAATGTCTAAGCATGGGGGAGGAGGTAGGTACAATGCAATTTTAGAGTTCAAGGGGAGCAAATAAAAAAAGAAAAAAAAGAGAAGAAGAAAAAATATATGTATGAGAAAAAGAAAAAAGTGAGTCTAATGAAGAGAATCGAGGAAAAGGCGCTGCATCTGCTGAGTCTTCTTCTGAAGAGGAAGAAACAAGTGACTCGGAGGATGGAAGCTCAAGCGACAGTAGTGATGACAGCGACGCTGGCGGCGAACCCTCTGCTCGCGAAGAAAGCTCACCGAAGGTTGATGTCTAGGACTGTATTTTATCGAAAATTTCGCCCCTCGCAGTCATTCATGTACATTTGTGTATTCATGGGATTTGTAACTTTTGCCTAAACAAGTTGTTTTGTAAATTTTATCCTGCGTAGGTCCTGCGAGCTGGGCCTGCGTAGGATGTGACACCACTGCGGATCCATCGCGATAAGATGTTTGTTAGGGGCGAAGCGTGGCGCTTGTTCAAAAAAGCTCATCCTGAACAAGATTTATCCAATTTTTGGCTCGAAACTTCGCTTAAGTTTTCTATGGGATGCTTCGATCTTTCTACTTTTTTCTTGCTTTGTAAGAAGGAATGTTCTACAACTGCGAATTCGAGTTCCGCGAAGATTCGGAAGACGGAGCCCCTTAGCCCAACTGCCGACGAGCTCAACTTTGCTTATGCTAGCGATATTGCAGAAGATGATAATCGCGAACCCGGACATGTTGTCGAACTTTCGTTCTAGATTTTGTACTTATCAATGTAATTGGTGATGAACTGTTTCAAAATTTTAATGCAAATAAGGCAATAAAGAAGTTTTCTTTTGAAAAAACGTCACCCTCCCCCACCTTGCCGTTTTGCATGAAAATTTGTAGATAGATTACCGAAGCTCTACTGCTTCTCGAATAATTTGATCAAACGCGCTTTTGTAGAAATTTTCACAAATTCTTTAAAACTTCAAATATTGTCAGGCAAGTCGACAAAATTTGTTCTCGAATTTTATGGACTTGACCCTGTTGGCATGCTTGCCCTGGTTGATATTGCAACCCTCAGTTGCTTCGACCATGAATTTCTACGAATTCCTGCTCGAGCCCCTTGCCCTTTTGCTAGAACGATTTTTTGTGAAAAAAGAGTTTTCAGTAATCTTCATGAGGAAATAGAATTTATCACTTGACCGCAATCGTCATTGCTTATCACGATGGAAACTGAGGCTGCAACTCATCGTTGTCTCGAGCCTTTTCGATGGGAATCCCTTCGTGGATGGGATTTTAGGTCACAACTTATTGTTGTCTCAGGCCTTTTCGGTGGGAATCCCTTCGTGGATGGGATTTTAGGCCACAACTTATTGTTGTCTCGGGCCTTTTCGATGGGAATCCCTTCGTGGATGGGATTTTTGGCCACAACTTATTGTTGTCTCAGGCCTTTTCGGTGGGAATCCCTTCGTGGATGGGATTTTAGGCCACAACTAATTGTTGTCTCGGGCCTTTTCTCACGACCTCGTCTTCTTCTCACGATGGAATTCTGGCTGTCAAGAAGCCCTTTTCACGAACCTTTTTCTTTTTTCTCGATGGAGTTCTGGCTGTCAAGAATCCTTTTTCACGAACTTTTCTTTTTTCACGGTGGAATTATGGCTATCATGAAGCCTTTCTCACGAACTTTTCTTTTTTCACGATGGAATTATGGCTATCAGGAAGCCTTTCTCACGAACTTTTCTTTTTTCACGATGGAATTATGGCTATCAGGAAGCCTTTCTCACGAACTTTTCCTTTTTCACGATGGAACTCTGGCTATCAGGAAGCCTTTTTTCACGAACTTTTCTTTTTTCACAATGGAATTATGGCTATCAGGAAGCCTTGCTCAAGAACTTTTATTTTTTCACGATGGAATTCTCAAAATACGCGATTTGGGGGAAGACTCTTTATATATATATATATATATATATATATATATATATATATATATATATATATATATATATATATATATATATATATATATATATATATATATATATATATATATCACAAAGAGTATTTACACAGGATCTGCCTTGTTAAAAACCTTGCCTCTTGATTTAGAGCCCCCTTTGCAAGGAAAAGAGTACGGTCCTCCTTATTCTAATGCACCTAAGAAAAGGAAAGCTAATTTTTTTCTCGAAATCACTTATAGACACGTGATTCGGATTTTTTTACTTTTTCAGAATGAGAACTTGCGAAAATAGAAAAAATACCCTATATTACATCTAGCTACAACTGGATTTTCAAGGGTAATACCTTTTCAGGCTGTCAGCATTCCACGAATATGGCAACTCTTCGCCAGTTTGCTCCATTAAGCGAAAAGCCCCTGGCATGTCTGTTTCCTATGCAATGTAAGGCCCTTCCCAAGACTCATGAAGTTTTCTTGGGTTCTCCCAGTTTTTCTTCCTTTTCAATAGGAGATCGCCAGTTTTGATGTCCTTTCAGACCACTTTCTTGTCTCTCCAAGCCCTAGTCTCTTTTTGGTACTTCTCAATATTTTCAGCAGCTTCAAGGATTGTTAGCTTGATCATGTGCTTTTCCACTTTCTTATCAATTTCCTCAATCTCTTTTGCTTTCAGGACTCTCATGCTTTCATTTTTTATTTCCTCTGGTGTCATTGCCTCAGTACCAAAAAGTAGGCGAAAAGGTGTGAAACCCGTTGCTCTTGACACTGTAGTGTTGTGAGACCATATCACTTTCGGTAATTCATCTACCCATTTACCCTTCTTTTGGTCGAACAAGCATTTTTTGATTCCCGAAAAAATCAGGCCATTTGCCCTCTCAACTGCTCCGTTGGACTCTAGGTGATACACTGATGAAAATTTGGCCTGAGTGCCCAATGTTTTGCAATATTCTTTGAAAGTGTAACAGTCGAACTGTTTCCCATTGTCAACAGTCAGTTCTCTGGGGACCCCAAACCTGCAGACTATGTTCTGCCAAAAGAACTTCTGAATTGTTGGTGCTCTGATGTTCGCAAGTGGTTTTGGCTCCACCCATTTTATGAAATAATCGACTGCAACAGCTGTGAATCAGCAATTCCCCTGAGCCGTTGGCAATGGCCCTACTAGATCCATTCCCCACCTTTGCAATGGCCACGACGGTGGAATTAAGTGAACTGGCATTGAAGGTAAATTCTGTTGGTTCGCTGTTTTCTGGCATGCTTCACATTGCCGAACTAATGCCTTGGCATCTATGTTTATGGTGGGCCAATAGAATCCTTGCTTTATTGCCTTTCCAGCTAAAGCCCTGGTGCCTATGTGCGCACCACAAAATCCACTGTGAATTTCCTTGAGAAGATCCAGGCCTTTTTTGGAGGTGATGCATCGTAACCAAGGCTCAGTGACTCCTGATTTGTATAGTTCTCCATTTAATACTGTATAGCCCCGTGCCCTTTGTTTCAATCTTCTCTCTTCCAACTCATCTTGTGGTTCATAGTGGCCTCTCAGATAAGCCATGATTTCTGCTCTCCAATCGGGAGTCTCTACTGCATTCACGATTTTTGGCCTCGAATCTTTGATGGACGGTTCTCTGATGATTTCAAAGAACACATCAGGGGGTAGCTCTTGATTTCTGGCTGCTGCTTTCGCTAGTTTGTCTGCCTCATTGTTATCATCTCTTGGGATGTGCTGGACTGAGTAACCTTTGAAGTGCCTTTCCATTTCCCTAAGTTTTTCTAGATACTTCATGAGAACTGGATTTCTTGCTTCGCTTTCTTTCTCGATATGTTCTTGAATAACTTTTGAATCCGTTCTGACTATGAAGGTCTGCTACCCCAAGGCTTTCATTTTTCTTAATGTCAGAAGTAAAGCTTTATATTCTGTTGTGTTGTTCGTGGAATGTTCATTGTTCATGAATATGAGTCGAGCTGCATATCTTATCACTACCCTCGCTGGGGATGTTACGACAACCGAAATTCCAACCCCCTTGTAACACCAAGCCCCATCACACTGTACTATCCAAGGCTCAGGCACCTTTTCGTCGAGGTTCTGAGTTGGTGAGGTCCAATCCACGACAAAATCTGCCAGAACTTGCGACTTTATTGCACTTCTCCTCTCGAAGTCCACCACATATTCTGAGAGTTCAGCCCCCCACTTGATTATTCGGGTAGATGCTTCTCTATTTGCAAACAAATCGCTCAACGACTGATTGGTGATGACTCTTATCCTGTGACCCTCGAAATAGTGCCTTAGCTTCCTTGCTGCCATGATGACTGCATATGCGATTTTTTCCAGTTCGGAATAGAAGATCTTAGAGTCAGACAAAGCTTCAGAAGCAAGTATACAGGAATTTGTTTGAGCTTCCCTTCTTCCTCCTTTTCTTGGACTAGGACCGCACTTACTACCGAATTTGATGCAGACACATATAGAAGAAGTGGCGATTTCGGTTCGGGGGGGGCACAGCTTGGTCATATTGGATAAATAATCTTTCAATTCTTGGAAGGCTCGCTTCTGAGGTTCAGACCACTGGAAGTTCTTGGCACTTCTGAGGACTTGGAAGAATGGTAAGCTTCTTTCTGCGGCTCTGGGAATGAATCTGTTAAGGGCAGCCACTCTTCTTGTTAACTTCTGCACATCCTTCACTGAAACTGGTTCTTGTATCTCCACTAAGGCCCTGATTTTGTCGGGATTCGCCTCTATGCCTTTTGTTGAAACTAGACATCCGAGAACTTTCCCCTTGTGAATGCCGAATACACATTTCCCCGGATTTAGTTTCAAATTCGCTGCTCTCATGTTCGCGAATGTTTCTGCCAGATCACTGATGTGGTCTTTCCTCTGAACACTTTTGACGACTATATCATCCACATATGCCAAGATGTTCCTCCTTATCTGGGGATGCAGTACTACTGCTATCATTCTTGAGAATGTGCATCCTGCGTTCTTCAACCACTCTAGCATTCTTACGAAACAGAATGTTCCGAAGGGAGTGATGAAGCTTGTTTTTTCCTCGTCCTCTTTGCGAACCCTGATCTGATGATACCCAGAGAACATGTCCAGGAGCGAGAGCATTTCACTGTTGGCTGCATCATCTACGATTTTGTCTACCCTTTCCAAGGGGAAATTGTCTTTCTTGCATGCCTTGTTCAAATCTGTGAAGTCCACACACATTCTCCACTTTCCATTTTTCTTCTTGACTGGTACAATGTTGGCTAGCCAGACTGGATACTTTACTTCTCTGATTACTTGCGCGTCTTGCAGTCTCTGAACTTCGACTTCCACTGCTTTCACTTTTTCTTTGGACATTTTCTGAAGTTTCTGTTTCTTGGGAGGTATTTTTTTCGTCTGTTTCCAGGGCATGTTCAATGATATCTCAACACCTTGCAGGTCCGTAGCTGACCATGCGAAAACATCTTTGTTTTTGTTCAGGAATTGTACGAGATCTCTGTCCTCTTCGGCACTGAGGTGAGACCCTATTGTGACTGCTCTATCGGGCATGTCATCCAGATACACTTTCTTGGTTTCACTATCTGCAGCTATTTCAATTTTTTTATCCTGCTTGGCCTCTTCATAAGTTTCCTTCTTCTCATCAGCTGTTTTCAACTGGTACACGTTCGTCTGGCCGGGCGTATGGCCTTTTTCTATGTTACTGGCCTCTTGTTGATTGCCGAATACTGTGATGACCCCCTTGGGTGCTGGCATCTTCATGCATAAGAACTGCTGCCTTATGACTGCGTCGAATTTTTTGATGAAGCCTCTGCCGAAAATCGTGAGATACGGGTGATAGATGTCGACCACATCAAAGGTGAGGCTCTCTGTTCTGGCATTTTCAAGATCTCCGAAGGAAACAGGGAGTGATATCTTTCCGACCGGCTTTATTGGTTTCCCTCCGAACCCTTGCAACGGGTACTCTGGCGGGTCCAACATGTGCTGGCTCAGATTCATCTTTTCGAAAGTCTTCAAGAACAAGATATCTGTTGAACTTCCTTTGTCAACTAGGACTTTTCCTATGACCCACCCAGCTATGTTTACCTCAATGACCATAGCATCATTATGAATCGTAGATTTCAGCCTGAAATCTTCTTCTGTGAAGGTGATTGGCACCTTTGCCCACTCCAGACGTGCAGCTGGACCGTCATTGATGATGGTGTTCACAGACCTGAAGTAATTGCTTTTTTGCTTCTTGGTCTCGAATTTCATGGCTGACCCTCCTGTGATTGGCATGATTGTCCCGAAAGATGGCAATGCTTTGGAATTCTGAGGTCCTGCACTTGACTGAGGCCTTGACGAACTTTCTGGGGGTGGTGGCAACATTTCCCGAATCGGTTGTGGTTGTTGGATTGACTGGATTGCCTGTGACTGGGGAAAAACTGCTGCGATGGTTGCCACATTGACTGTGGTTGTGAGAACTACTGAACTGGGACTAAACTTGATTGGGAGTTCGCGAATTGCGGCTGCCAGAAATTCGGGCGAAATTGGCTTGGCATTGAGGATGCGATGCTCATCAGCGCTTTTCTTGCTGAATTCTTGCCATGTTTTTCTTTGTTTCCGGGCATCCTTCGGTGCTCTGTCCCCTTCCATGATACTGACAATAGAAGTAGGGGTCTTTCGGGTTATGATTCGTGAGTCTCGGGGGTCCTCTTCCTCTTCCCCCCTCTGGGCGCAAACCCTCCTCTGGTGCGTGGCCTGCTGTTTTGGTCAGTCTGTGGATTTTCAACATTGTTGACATTTCGCGGATTCTGGGATTGTGCTCTCCAGGTCATTTCTCTGTTGCCCTGCCTTGCTTCGTTTCGTTCGGCTACTCTCCTGCGATGATCATCATCAGACAAGATGTATTCCTCCAATTCACGAAAAAGCTCCTCAACCGTCTTGGGTTTCTTTCTGGTCAGGTGCGAAGCTGTCGGCCCTGGAGTCAGGCCCTTGATTAGCGCATTGATCGTTGTTCTTTCATCAGCTTCTGGGATTTGCGATCTCTGCTGCATGAATCTTCTCACGAAGTTCCGTATTGGCTCTCTGTCTTTCTGCTTGCAGTTGTACAAATCTGATGCTTCAGCTGTTGTGTCATGGAACATCTGAAATGCTTGCATGAACTTTGTCTTGAGATCTACCCGAGTACACGGAGCGAGTGCGGCGGCAACAAAGAGTACCAATTCAGTACTGGTCCTTCGCAAGCAATGATGAAGGATTTGGCCAGTGCAACATCATCTCCTCCTGCTGAATTCACAGCCGATTCATACCTCATAAGGAACTGCCTGGAGTTTCCGAAGCCGTTATATTTCGGGAGAGAAACCGGCTTGAACTTTAGTTGCCAAGGTGCAGTTTGCAGCCCAATGGATAGTGGAAACTCAGAATCTACAAAGTGTGAGATTCCGTTTCCCGCGAAGAAGTTTTCTTTCGGGGGTCCTCCTGCTGGTCTAGAGTTCTGATGTGGCGATTCTTGCCACAAGGAACTGTTTTCTTGTTCTTTCATTTCATCTATTTCTCTCTGTATTATTTTGATTTGTTCTCTTGCTTTGTTCAGTTGTTCTAGCTTTTCAGAGATTTTTCTTTTTTCTTGCAACTGACTTGCGAATTTTTCCTTGTCTTTCTGTAGCTGCTGTATCTTCTGCTGAACTCTTTCTAGTTCCTTGTCTATGGTGTCATCATCATCAATGTCTTCATGTGTTTGCTGTTCAGCAGGTTGTTCTTGGGTGTGAGCTGTCTTCTCAGCTCTTGCCTTCATTAGAGCTTCGAGCTTTGCTCTCCGCTCTTAATCTGTGGTGTTAGAAGGTTCAGGGACGAAGGGGATTTCATTCCCTTGAGGAGGATGGTGGTCATCTCGATTTGTCTTAGCTGGAACATTCTTCTTGGACTTCTTCTGTGGTGGCATCGTGAGCTGTTCTTCGGCTGAAACACGGTGGGCGCCAATGTTGGGGGATATCCGAAAATTTGGATGGGTTCCCTGAACACGGAAGAGAGAAAGATCAATTAACACATTCAAGTACAGTAACGAAGCGGAAGGAGACTGAAAATCTCCCTCTAGTGGCTCAATTTCCCAAAATTCTGGATCCATTTACATGTGCCCTCGCGCCCCCTTTTATAGGGAGACGAAGGGACTTTTACATTCCGAAAACACCCTCAAGCTCAAGGAATATTCCCAATGTGAACACATACAAGAATGTCTTTTTCATCCCATACATTTACAAGCATGCCACTAGTTCACACTCTAAATCCGGACTTTGCTTCTCACTAGTTCGTGAATTTCCCAGTGCACGACTTCCAACCCAGACTTCTGACAGATTCCCGAATCAGCCGTCTTCCGAAGTTCGTGACTTCGCCGGATCGAGATTCCAGACTTTCGCATGTTCACGACTCCGAGACTTCGCCGATTCAAGATTCCCGAAAATTGCATGTTCGCGAACCTGAGTCTACGCAGGTTCAAGATTCCCGAAAATCGCGTGTTCGCGACCCCGAGGCTTCGCTGCTCCCAGATTTCTGAAAATCGTAAATGTCTTGCCCCTGAAAAACATATCTTAAGAACTTCGTTAAACTCGATGTTTCGAGTGTAACAGGTTTTCATGAATTCCCCAACAGAGGTCAAGGTCAAGCAAACCGTTGCTGGTCCTCAGTTTTGAGGAGGGAACCAAGGTGTCCCTCTTTGAGTTATCAAAAAAAAGTGTCCCTCTTTATTTGGGACATTTCAGGATCATGCGCTGCTGATGCGCAGATAGGTAGGAGTTGTGTTGTCTCTAGCAGTATTTCTTATTACTATGGAAGTAAAGGTTCCTCTGCTCACGCAAGCAGTCTGAAATAATGAAGATGTTAACACCAAAATTTGGTAAGGAGTCTGACTTGTGGGTCCGGTTCGAAAAAGAGTCCGTCTGGTAGAAGGAAGGATATTTCTAGAGATTTTCGGCAAAGAGATCTGCGGTCGGCTATTTGCTCCAATTCGGCAAAGGAACAGTAGAGCTGATTTCGCGGGATTGGACGGTGACGTGGCTCAAATCAAAGGAGACGAATGGAGGGACAGGCAATCGAGCTTAGTTAGGCAATGAATCCATTCGCAGTTGTAATCAGCAGGGTATAAATACGATCCCTGCATGTATGTAAAAAACACAATCATTCCTCAATACACACCGGCCTTACGCCAAACCCTAGAGTCCTTGTCGTGTCGTCGAGTTCTTCGAGAGGGCCAATCGATCCGTCGACCTCCGTAAGTACCGGCAACCTTGTATCATGTCTAGTATCATGCGGTGGATTTAGATCTGATGCAAGTAGTCTTGTTACCATGCTTCGTGTCATGCGGTAGATTCAAGCTTGGTTCAAGAGGGTTTCTTGTTAGATCATGAGCCATGCGGTGGGCTAAGATCTAGCTCGAAGCTAGTTATCGGCTCTATTGGATTTCGGCAAGATCCAATAGATTCATTAAGTCATCCCGTGTTATCATGAGTTTTACTTTATGCTTTAGTTCATGTAACACACCCTTGCCCAATCTAGATGGGTTTGGATCGGCTATATTTCTTTTAAGATCCGTGTACGAGCAGGTTTCGTGTTTTGACGTGTGGATCTTGTGCTCTCCGATAGCCGAAACCGAATCGATCTAGGTTGTTACATGTTGTGGGTTCAAGCTTTCTTTGTTCGTATAAATCTTGAAAGAACCGGGTATCATGCGGTAGATGCAGGTTTTTGGGTTGCCTTGGAGCTAGTCATCCGGTGGATTAGATTTCCAATTCAGTCTGATAGATTTATTCACGTGGTAATGTTTGTTCCTTCTTCACGGACCCCGAATCGGTACATTCAGCCGTATTCGGTTATCTTTTCATGAGTAGATCATGTGCATTGTTTATGTTTTAAACGACGTATGCTTTTAGCTTTCCATATTTAGATTGTATCATGCGGTGGATAGATCTATTTGCGGAAAGTGGTACGTTTTTCATGCAAGTTGTATCATGCGGTGGATAGATTTGCTTGTGATCGTACTCGACGGATCTTAAAGTACCTAGACATGCGGTAGACTAGTGCTTTGGATCTATGCATGCTTATTTAATACATGACCATGTTCGTGCTTTACCTCATTTTATTCAATGACGAACCTCATGGGGATCGGTCATAACTTCATGCTTGCATCTTTATCTATACAAAGACCGATCGTCGTCACGCTTACGTCATCCATTCGGCAGTATTCCTTTTTCCTTTGTAATGGTCCGGATGGTTGTGATTCTTTGACGAGATAGCTCTACATAGCTACATGTCATCTTGCTTGGCTTCTTAGCCGCAAATATGGAAGTGTACGGTACCACCCGACACGTTCCAAGCTTTGGTATCGATCGCTTTATCTTTTGTTAATTTTCAGGAAAAATTGACTGGCACGTCATTTGCTCTCTGCGCGTGCGAAGCTAGCTTTTTTCGGCTTGCTGTGTGATTGGCGTTAAGTGCACATTTTGCGTCAACACACTTTTTGGCACGCCCGGTGGGACCAACAGCCGAATTGGTTCAAGATGCCTGAAGTCTCAGACCTCCTGGATGTCAACATCGAGGAGCTTTCTCCAGAGCAGCATCAGCAGCTCCTAGACGCCGTGAATCAGTTTCAGCAAAAGTGTCTCATGTCGTTTAAGAAGAATCAAAGTGGTGTACCGTATCTAAAGAATGACCTACCCAGAGTGCTGCTGCCGGGAGAGAGCGATGCCTCAACCCAACAGGAGAAGGAGGAATGCGCACGGATGTTCCAAGAGTCGGTGGACGACATGCTCACCAAGCACAACCAGGCTTTCCTCGGGTCGCTCCAGCAGATGATGGTGGCCCTCTTTGGCCCGGGCGCGGGGCAAGCGTTCGGGAAGGCGTCCGCCGG
This sequence comes from Cenchrus americanus, assembly GCA_947561735.1. Taxonomy (NCBI): domain Eukaryota; kingdom Viridiplantae; phylum Streptophyta; class Magnoliopsida; order Poales; family Poaceae; genus Cenchrus; species Cenchrus americanus. The sequence goes on along the minus strand of OX387244.1, from coordinate 29,880,227 downwards.
AAAGAGCACCGTGGAGCTGGGTGAATCAAGCTCTCAGCCGCTGCTACGGAGCCAATTACAGCAGCCTCCCCCTCAAAGCTCCGGGAGCCAAACATTCCAACCTCCTCCGCAGGGCGCCGGGGGGCAGCCAGTTCAGCCCCCGTTGCAAGCTTCAGGAAGTCCACCAATCCTGCCGCCACCACGAGCAAAGACGGGTCGGCCCGTGCAACGGCCGAATCCGTCCCGGCCTACGTACGGAGACCTAGCGTTCGGCTCATCTGGGGCCCCACTCGACCCCCGGTCGAAGAATAGCTCCGTCGACCAACTGGCTCCAGAGGAATTTGTACGGCGGTGGTTATCATGAAGTGGGAAATTACGGAGCGTTCGATGCCTTCCCGCACCCAGGGTACGCGCCGGCTGCAGGCGCTCAAGAGGAAGACGCCCTAGCACGCAAGATGGCCGAATTGATGCAGAATCAGTTCGGCCTCAAGCCAAAGATGCAGGGCCCCACCTACAGGCCGCCGTTCCCAGAGTGGTACTATAACGTGCTCCTGCCACCGAGGGTGAAGCCGCCGACGGAATTCACAAAGTTCTCTGGGCAGGACGAGACAAGCACGGTCGAGCACATCGCCCGTTACCTCATGCAGCTTGGGGAATGCTCGGCCGAGGAGGCGTTCAGGGTTCGCTACTTCCCCGCCTCGCTGACGGGTCCAGCTTTTCAGTGGTTCTCGTCCCTGCCGCCTGAATCAGTGGCCAGGTGGAAGGATTTGGAGCGTAAATTCCACGCTCATTACTTCAGCGGCAGTTCTGAGAAGAAGTTGATTGATCTCGCCACCCTGAAGCAAAGGCACAGCGAAACACCGCTGGAGTTTCTTAGAAGATTCAGAGAAGTCAAGGGCATGTGCTTCTCATTGAACTTGCCGGACGATCGAGTGGGCGATATGGCCGTCGCCGGGATGTTGCCAGCCGTGCGCGAGAAGCTATTTGGGATGGAGTTTGAAAACTTGGGCCAGCTGTCACAAAAGTTATCTCTGATGAGCAATCAGGCGTATGGCCTCAAGAAGGACCCCAAGTTTGGCAAGCAGCACGACGTCGCTGACATCTACAATCAATTCTTGGACAAGGCTGATTTGTTCGAGGATTCTGACGACGAATTGGAGATAGCTGCAGCAGAGATCATGTGGGGTAAAGAGCCCTTGACAATGAATCAGCGGTGGGTCAAGCAGACCAAAGGAACTTACGACTTCGACATCACAAAGGCTGATAAGTTATTTGAGCTCTTGGTAAAGGAAGGCCGAATCAAGCTGCCTGAAGGGCATTCTATGCTTCGGCCTGATGGAGTCAAAGCAAAACGTTACTGCGGCTTCCATGACAGGGACTCGCACTCCATCAACGATTGCAGGGTCTTCAGGATGAGGATCCAGAAGGCTATCCAGGAAGGGCACCTCAAGTTCGATAACAAGATGAAGCTGGATGGCCACCCCTTTCCTCAGAACATGCTCGGCTTTTCTGTCAATGCGATAACAGCCGAAGAGAAGGGGAAGGTCAAGGTCCTGACCTCAGCCAGGTCCAAGCAAGGTGGATCGGTGGACCGGAGCGCCGGGGTGACCCTAGAGCAAGTGCGGGGTGACGCCCCCGCGTTCTCAAGAGCCACATCGAGATTGGGGAATCGTCCGGTGCCTAGACCCAAGGTGACGTCGCGCATTCTCCTCAACAAGTGGCAGCGCCAGATGGAGAAGGAACGCTACCGAAGCGTCGTCACGAGGGAGGAGCGGCGCGGGGCCGAAGAGGAAGCGCGCGAAGGGACCAAGAACAAGACACGCGCGGCGGGAGCGCGCCCACCGGGGGTGCGCCTTCTTCGGACACTCGCCGGGAATGAGGGCCTAAAGCTGCCCACATTGAGGAACCGTCCCGAATGCGGCGACGGATATGTTGAGTACGAGCGAGAAAGCGCCAATCGCCGATCCGTCCATGAAAGACTTGGAAGGATCCACCCGAATGGGGATCGGCGGCAAAAAAATTGAAATCATTGATCATCCCGGGAAGCGCCAAGCCGATCTCAGGTGGGCTGATCAAGAGGAGGACGAGGATGTTCACGTCCGGCGGTAAGGGGCGGTGGTGCCCGCCCGGTCTACGCGGGAGCCGAAAAGGCGGGTCCGGGCGCTTGAGGAACCGCGAGATGAAACAAGCGGGATCCGGACGAGGCGAAGTGGCGCCCCAAGGACCGGCCCGGAAGGATCGAAGCGTTCGGCTCCCGCTTGCATGGTATACTTCCCCGCCGAGCGAGTTCATGGCTCCCGCTAACCGGGTTATGCGGAGAGGAAGCTTCCTTTGACGACGAGCGCCCCGAGGAGATGATGGCACAACTGGTGCTTGCCAAGCAGGCCGTCTTCGACAAGCCGGCCAAGAATCGCCATATGAGGCCGCTGTACTTGAGGGGGTACGTCAATGGCAAGCCATTGACCAAGATGTTCGTCGACGGCGGGGCGGCAGTCAACGTCATGCCGTACACCACCTTCAGGAAGCTTGGCATGGGCCCGAGCAATCTGACACCTACGAGCATCATCCTGAACGACTTCGCCGGGAACCCCTCAGACACCAAAGGATGCGCGCACGTGGACTTGATGATCGGGTCCAAGACGCTGCTCACCACTTTCTTTGTCATCGAAGGCAAGGGAGCCTACGACCGCCGCTTGGGCGGGACCGGATTCACGCCAATCGCCGCGTCCCATCCACCATGCATCAACGACTTATCCAGTGGGTGGATGACGAGATCGAGGTCGTCCGGGCGGATGACTCCGTGAGCGTGGCCAACATGGAACCGGCCTTTCGGGAGTACCAAGGCATCGATTGCTTCTCGGGGGAAGGAGCGGGGAGAAGGTCCTGTTGAACTGTCGGCGGTGACCAACGTACCGATTCAAGCAGTCGGCTCTTATAGTAATTTTTAATGGAGAACCCCGTGGATGGCACTGATGGCAAGTTGGGACGAGGATTCATGTCGGCCGATAAGCTGGAAGAAGTTGACATTGGAAGCGGTGATAAGCCAAGGCCGACGTTCATCAGTGCAAATTTGCAGCCAGATTTCAGGGGGAACTTAATTGAGCTTCTCAAAGAATATAAAGATTGCTTCGCCCGGGGATTACTCGGAGATGCCTGGGTTGGATCGTTCCATCGTCGAGCACCGGTTGCCAATCAAGCCTCGGTTTCAAACCATATAAGCAACCGCCCCGGAAAATCTACAAGGATGAAGTATTGGCCGATGTGAAGAAGGAGATCGAAAGATTACTTGACGCAAACTTCGTTCGGCGTGCGGATATGCGGAGTGGATTTCTAACATCGTCCCTGTGTATAAGAAGAATGGAAAAATGAGAGTTTGCATAGATTTCGGGGGACCTAAACAGAGCTACTCCCATGGATGGATACCCGATGCCTATTGCCGATTTGTTGATTGACGCCGCTGCTGGACACAAGGTGATTAGTTTCATGGATGGCAACGCGGGGTACAATCAGATTTTCATGGCAATAGAAGACATCTCGAAGACGGCCTTTAGATGTCCTGGTCATATAGGCCTATTTGAATGGATAGTCATGACATTTGGGTTGAAAAATGCCGGTGCAACCTATCAGCGGGCCATGAATTACATTTTTCACGAGTTGATCGGCAAAACTGTGGAAATCTACATCGATGACGTGGTGATCAAGTCCTTAAGTCATGACACCCATCTAGAAGATGTGAAGAAGACTTTGGAATGCACCCGGAAGCATGGCCTAAAGATGAATCCAAACAAGTGTGCATTTGGGGTGTCAGCTGGAGAGTTCTTGGGGTTTTTGGTCCACGAAGGGGGAATCGAGGTTGGCAAGAAGAGCATGAAAGCCATTGATGAAGTCGTTCCATCAACCAACCTCAAGGAATTGCAATCACTGCTCGGCAAGATCAACTTCGTGAGAAGATTCATCTCAAATTTGTCACACAAGGTGTTGCCATTCTCTCCATTGCTGAAGCTAAAGAAGGATCAGAAATTCACATGGGGCGACGAACAACAAAAGGCTTTCGATGAAATCAAGCAATACATGAAGGAGCCGCCGGTCTTTGGTTCCTCCTCGGTGGACAAGCCTTTCAAGTTGTACGTGGCGGCCGATACCCAAACTATTGGATCGGCCCTTATTCAAGAATTCGAAGGAAAGGAGCGGGTAGTAGCTTATCTTAGCCGAAAACTACTTGATCCTGAAACCAGGTATTCGGCTATAGAGAAACCGTGTCTTTGCGTATACTACTCGTGTACAAAGTTTCGGCACTACTTGTTGAATGCCGAATGCACTGTATACTCGAAGTTTGATGTGATAAAACATATGTTATCTATGCCAATTTTGAATGGTCGGATTGGCAAATGGATTTTAGCTTTATCAGAATTCGAGTTGAAGTTCGAATCGGCAAAAGCCATCAAAGGTCAGATCATTGCCGATTTCATAACTGAACATCGTGACCCTTCAATTAGTCTACTTGAAATTACCCCTTGGGCTTTATTTTTTGACGGGTCATCATGTGGAAAAGGTGGGGGAGTAGGGATCCTGCTAATTTCGCCCAAAGGTGAGATGTTCGAATTCGCTATTCCTATACAACCCACTGTCACAAATAACCAGGCTGAGTACGAGGCACTACTTCGAGGGCTTCAATATTTGAGAGAAGCTGGGGCCGTATCAGTTGAGGTCTATGGAGATTCAGAACTAGTAATCAAGCAATTGAACGGCCAATACGAGTGCGGGGAGCGAAGCGCTGAGGAGTTACTACGAAGAGTGCAGGGAAATCTTGAAGAGCTTCCCACCGGTAACCCTACAAGACATTCCTAGAGAACATAACGAAGAAGCAAATAGGCTAGCTCAGAGCGCCTCTGGTTACAAGGAGAGTCAAGAAGCATTTGCTTGCGCAGAGGTGTGTGCACTAGGGGCGGATCTTGCGGAAGATGATTGGAGGAAAGAGATCGTTGATTACTTAAGAGATCCATCCCGAAAAGTCTCTAGGAAGCTCGGGTACAAAGCAATTAAGTTCGTTCTTCCGGATGACAATTTATTCTATAAATCATTAGACGGAGTATTGCTACGATGCTCGGGTCCGAGAAGAAGCTAAGAACATGATGAGCAACGTGCATGATGGGATATGTGGAGCGCACCAATCGGCCTATCGGATGAAATGGGTTATTAGACAAGCGGATGCTTTTGGCCGACGATATTAGAGGATTGCTTTGAGTATTACAAGGGATGTCAAGACCGCCGAGAGGTTCGGGAATATTCAAAGAGTCCCCGCATCGGCATTGAATCCCATCATCAAGCCATGGCCATTCGGGGGCCGGGGTATAGACTTGATTGGCCAAATTAATCCGTCGTCTAGCAAGGGGCATAAGTTCGTGCTTTTGGCTACAGATTACTTCACCAAATGGGTCGAGGCGATCCCACTGAAGAAAGTAACGTCAGAAAACATGATCGAGTTCGTCAAGGAACACATCATCTATCGATTTGGAATCCCTCAGACGATTACCACTGATCAGGGGGCACAATTCGTGTCATTGGAGTTTAGAGATTTTGCCGAAAACATGGGAATCAAATTGTTTAATTCCTCTCCGTATTATGCCCAAGCTAATGGTCAAGCAGAGGCTTCTAATAAGATCATGATCAAGCTGATACAGAAGAAGATCGATCAGAAGCCAAGGAGGTGGCATTCGGTACTCAGTGAAGCGTTGTGGGCTTACCGAATGGCCCCCCATGGAGCTACAAAGACTTCTCCTTACGAGTTGGTTTACGGGCATCATGCGATCCTGCCCTGGGAAATGCAATCAGAGTCAAGGAGAGTAGTGCTGCAAAACGAGTTGAGCTCCAAGGATTACAGTGGCCTAATGATGGATGAGTTAGAAGATTTGCATATGATCCGTCTCAGGGCCCTGGAGAACATCGAGAAAAACAAGCTGCGGGTCGCCAAATACTATAACAGGAAAGTAAAGGTAAAGCAATTCGCAGAAGGCGATCTAGTTTGGAAAGCGCTATTGCCGATTGGAACTAAATACAGTGAATTCGGCAAATGGTCCCCTAACTGGGAGGGGCCTTTTCGTGTGGTCAGATGCGTCCCTGGTAATGCATACATATTGAAAACTTTGCTGGGAGAAGAATTTTCCGCTGCGATAAATGGGAGATATCTGAAGAAATATTATCCTAGCATTGAGATCGATCGATGATTACACGCATCTGGCACAAAAATAGCCGGCGCTCAAGAATGAGGCCGCCTTTAGAACAAAATCCATGAACAAGAGAAAATGGCCAGTGCCTGGATGCATTGCCCTTAGCTCAACACTACATTACAACTGCTTCTTGCAGGATCATATCTAACAACCCCGATGGTCAAGTCCCCAAGGAGGAGGGAAGCAGAAGGCGTGGCGAAAGAAGCGAAAGTATGATACAATCTTTTCTTCACTTCTTCGGCTACTGCCCCCTCTTCAGTTGTTCCAGGACCATCGTGACGGCAACTTGGAACGCACGGGGATGGCCATGGTTGGCGGCCTCTACCAAGCTATCCCAGGCCGCCTTCAGGTTGCTGTACCTGTCAGAGACATCTGGGGCAGGAGAAATCAAGGTCAGAGGCAAGAAATCTAGGGGCAGGCACAAAAGAGTCAGGAGCATTTACCCCCTACTAGTGCTTCCAGAGCCATGCGACGCTCGCGCTCGGCTTGGCAACGGGCGGACATGTCCCTGAGGCCATGCTCCAGGTGCCGGACACGGCGGCGGAGCTGATGGTTAGTCCTCTGCTCAGGCGTGGCATCCTCTGCTTCGGGGGAGGAATCGGAGGAGATGTACTCAGGAACATCTTCGGTCCCGATGACCTCTTCGGGAAGCAAATCAAGACTGAAAAGGGCAAAAGGAAAACATGAAGCGCAAGATCAAAGCGGGAGAACAAGGAGCAGATCAAGAAAGAACTCACTTCCGAATCGTACGCTTCCTTGATGAGCCGCTCCCCTGAGGTTGTTTACCCTTGTCCATGGCGTTGGGGTTTTTTCCTCTAGCAGCAGGGGAAGAGACGAGAAATGATGGAGGAGTGTGCGAGTGGATTTGCGAGCACCCCACGGGCTATTTTATTGACCAAGGAGGCGCATTGGGAGTGATGATTTGGCCAGTACACACTGTTGGAATACCAAGCGGCAGGGGTTTCCACCGAGTGCGAAGGGTTTTCTTTTGAACAGTGTTTACGAATTGCCGAATTGGGATCCTTTGTGGATTTTGCGCCAAAGGGCAGTTGTTCTCGCGCGTTCGGCTAAAGATAGTTCCCAGATGCATCCAAAGAAGACAAAATTCACAGATGCAAATGCGAAGGATGTCATCGCAGAACAGGTGCAGAATTCAAAAGTTTTTCATCTATTGCCGATATTTACACATCCCTAGTACAATCTAGTCGAAGAGCCTGTTCAACACAGATTGGGGATGGGTAATTTCGGCAATGGCGTCGCCGTGGCCGTCGAGGCGCTCCAGGATGAGCTCGATCTCGTCGATATCCTCCGGCGCGCCGCCCTGGAAGCCACGCGGCCTGGTGGAGTAATCGACGTCCGTATGCGTCGCCATCGCAGCCAGGCCCAAGGTGGTCCCCGCACGAACGCCATGGACGGCCACCTCGTCAACGCGGCGCTCCACCGCGGCCAGGCGCTCCACCGGCGTGTCGCCGTGGGCATTCACCTTCTCGGCCAATTGCTCTACCGCCGCCTTTAGGCGGTTGAGCTCGCATCGCGGCCGCAAAAGACAAACGAAGGGATTAACATCAAAGGCCGAGCCGGACCAAGAATCAATCTCGGTGGCCATACCGTCAATGGCCTCCAAGCCGTTTGCGCCGGTCCTCCCATTCTAACTCGGCCACGCCTGCTTTCTTGGAGACGTCCTCCAGTTCGCGACGGGACGCCTCTAGTTCCTCCTTGAAGCGGATGGCGTCTGCTTCCCCATACGGTACCGGGGAGTGGCCATCGGACTCCGAGGAGTCATCTGGGAGGGGCTGATTGACCGGAGCACGGGGCGGATTCCACTGAATCAGCCTGAAAAGGGAGAGATGATCGTCAAGGCAAAGGAAGATTAAAAAGCAGAATCACAGAGGAGAGGTTGACGATCGTCACCGCCGCGCGCATTGGCGCGCTCCCCTCGGCCTCGTCGGAGGCACGGCGGCGGTTGAGGGCGGCGCACCATTGTGGTTTGGGATGTGCACTTGTTTGCGAGAAGGCTAAAGATTGGCAAAGATTCGAGAGCTAGAAGGCCCGGTGGAGAGCTAGGGGCACCTATGGCAACATTTATAGGCCCGGCGGGGGTGAATCATGGCTTCGAGTCGTGGTCGTGGATCGTGGCGCACGTCCCAATAAAATCGGAAGGTGGAAAGATTTCCTTGACCAACCCGCCGGCGGGTCGTTTGGAGTTCTAAGCTGGACCGTGCGCAGGTCGATTGGTTCGGCTAAGGGAACTCAAGGTGTCGTTCGGGAGTTAGCGTTTCACTGCCGAATGGGTCGTTCAGCATTACATCTCAAAAGTACGCAAAAGAAAGGAAACAAATCACAAGGAGATATTACGAGAGCGACCAGTTCAATTATACATCAATAAGGATTCAGGCATTCAGGAGTTTGGCAAGTACACGACGAACATTGGATATTATCAAACGGGAATTGTCCAGCATCTCCTGGCAGTCTTTTTGGGCACCAGATAGGTCAGTGAGCTCCGCATCGCATTGCTTTATTCTGGTGACAGCCGATTCTACTTCCGCTTGGGTCTTTGCCATCAATCCAGGAAGTTCGGCTATTTTCTTTTGGTCAATCTCCATCTCCGCCGACAAGCTTCTCGGTTCGGCCTCTAGAGCAGCCTTCCTAGCGGCTTTCGGATCATAAGAAGCTTGCGGGGTTAGCCAATGCATCTTTATGGTTCTCTCGCTTGGGTTTGTGCCCCGTTCATGGCTTGTTCAGCATCGCTTTTCCTTTTCTCAATGGCCGGACGGGAGCGCAATTTCCTCCAAGCGCGCCTCAAGGGTACATAAAGGGGCTCTAAGTCATAGACGGATGACAAGAGAAGCTCGATGTCTTCAAGGGAGTTCTTGACTAATGGGTTCAAACATTTCTTCGAAATGATGGAGATCATTGAACTGATCCTGAGCATCTTTCTCTAGCCAGGCGGCAATTTCTGTGAGCTTGGACAGCACTTCGTTTGGCAGCGGCTGGAATACTCCTTCCATCACCTCGGCAGCTGGATTGCTCTCTGATGGCAGGCTCAGTGATGATGGAACCTGATCCTGATGAACAACATTGCCGAATTAAGGATACTAAACACCAAGGCACCAGAATTGAGTACGGGTGGTTACCTCATGGCTGGTTTCTTGAGTAGGGGCAATCACAGGTGAAGAGGACGCTCCAAGAAGAGCCGAAACTTCTGAGCTAAGGGGTGCCGATGCGGGCATTGGCAGCTCGTGGGTTTCTGGCTGGAGAGGAGTTGGGTCTGCCGCCTCTGGTGGATTGGCTATCTCTGTTTGACCAATAGGCGATGGCACCCTGGGAGAATTTGCTGGCTCCAGTTGGGCTGGGAGATTCATCTCTGGAGAATTTATTGCTTCTGCAGAAGGTGATGAAGATGAGATCTCCACCGGGATGGGTAACTCAACCCTGGATGGACTCGCCTGTTGAACCACTGGAACATCTACAAGCTGTTCTTCCACAGCTTCTTCTCGCAAGTGTCCAATTGAAAGAGTAAGTGCCGTGCTCATCCTTGAGAAAGGACAAGAAAGGTCATACCAAAGGATGGGGCATCGGCAGTGCTGGTTCTCGAAGGATGTTGGGCTCGCGTCCGAAAATGCACAATGATATGATCCATCAAGAACAGAGTGACTCGGTAATCAAGAAGGTAGAAGGTTTTACCTCAACAAGCACCTTTTTGACAGTTCTTCTCCTTTTGGCACTTGGAGGGGCAATCAAGAGTGCGGACCTCGCCTCCCGTCCGCAGCAAGGCTAGAAAGGCCGGGATCCGTAGTAGCATACCTGGCCATTAATTGGTGCAGGGTTGTGGATTTGAACCCTAGTGCTGAAATTGGGCCTTCAGCATTGTAAGCAATTGCCCTGGCTCGAGGGGCAGGCACTGTGTTTTGTGGACAAAAGATGAAGGTCAAGACCATGAATAAAGAAGAAGTACTTGATCCAAGGGCTTATTGTGTTACCTCTAAAGTCGGCAGGAAATCAGGCACCAATTCTGCACAGAACACATGAACGGGTTCACTGAAGATGTGGTCGTGAAATTCTTGCCACCAGGAGTTGAAGGTGGGGTGAGCTATGGTTGCAGGCACAAAAGGACATGTATAGACAGTGGGACTGCACACATAGTTGAAAACTCGCCGCATTGCATCGCCTTCTCGATTTCCTCCCCGGGTTTGAGGAATTCATGCAAAAACAATCTTGGGGGCATCCGGCCGCATCCAAGTTGTCCGGCCATTACATTAGGCCGGTAGTATTCATAAGTGCCGACATTCCGCCTCCCTCCATTGAACTCGGCCGTAATATGCATGGGCGGATTATGATATTAAAGATCTCCAAGAATCCCCTATCTAGACGGCCGGCTCGAAGGAGAATTCGACGAGGAAGGTCAAAGTGTCATTGCCTAGATAAGGAAGCCACAGAGGATTGGAGAAACCTTTGAAGAACAACTCGAAGAGCTGGCCAATGTCCTGCTGGATAAGAACAGTTGAAGCCGCTTCTCCATAGTTTTGGCATCCTCTGGTGGCTTGAGGCTCTCCTTCAGGGTAATTGGACAAAGGGAAGAACCTTGAGTCCAAATCGACGCCGACGATCTGATGCATATGGAGCTGCAGCCACATTTGAACAAACCACCAAGGGCCATTGACGCACGTTATCCTCTGGCTGGTGTACATTTGGGTAACAGTCTGATGAAGCATATGATATACACTGCCCAAGAAGAATTTTCCCAGAGGGAGGCGATTGCCACTAGCCAAATGGATCGCCATTGCGATATGATTCAAAGTGGGTTCGTTGGCCTTGCCACAGAAGACAAATCTGCATAGCCACATGTTCAGAAAGGCTCTGTATTCAACTTCGCCAAGGGGATTATCTCTCATGTGCTTCGAGATATAATTCTTGTAGCCATTCCCTGGCTTTACCCCTGTCTGGCGTGAGGAATTTTTGAAGTTCCAAGGCCGGGACGGACCGTGATGTCAAGGCCGGTGATCATGTATACATCGGCCAAGGTTGGAGACATTGGGCCATGCCCAAAAAGGAAGGCGTTGACGCCATTTGACCGAAGTGGCATGCGGCTATCGAAGATCCTCATTCTTGGGTGTCTCAGCCACGGACAACTCCAGGCATTGAGCGATGCGGAGAGCATCCAGGTTGGTTAATCCACTTTTATCTGCAAGGATCCTCGGTACCAAGTCTTCCAACCTGCAATTGGAGGTAAGGGCCAGTTCTTGAACGCATCTTGCCACTGAGGAGGTGGGGACAAAGCTGCCTTGAAGGGGATTCTCTGAGATTCAGCAGTGATGAGATCTAGAGGATCAGGATTCCCCACGGGACCAAGGTAGTAAGACTGCGAATTGGCCTCGATAGGAATCAAAAGAGCAGTGGAAGATTCCTGGAAGAAAGCGGAAAAGAAAAATCTCAGGTAAAATTGAAAACCTAATGCCGAACAAGGTTTGCGGGGGATGAATTTACCTGAGCAGCTTGGTTCTGAGTCGCCATTGGAGGTTCGAGCTCGGAACGAAGAGGATCTAGGGTTGGATCTGAACGAAGATTCCGGCGGATTGCGAAGAGTAGGTGTTGACAGACTTAGCTCAAGGATTCGTGGCTGGAGTCAATTGTGGAACAAAATTACTTTTATCCCACAATTGAAGGGGCATGTGTTAACACCAAAATTTGGTAAGGAGTCTGACTTGTGGGTCCGGTTCGAAAAAGAGTCCGTCTGGTAGAAGGAAGGATATTTCTAGAGATTTTCGGCAAAGAGATCTGCGGTCGGCTATTTGCTCCAATTCGGCAAAGGAACAGTAGAGTTGATTTCGCGGGATTGGACGGTGACGTGGCTCAAATCAAAGGAGACGAATGGAGGGACGAGCAATCGAGCTTAGTTAGGCAATGAATCCATTCGCGGTTGTAATCGCAGGGCATAAATACGATCCCCGCATGTATGTAAAAAACACAATCATTCCTCAATACACACCGGCCTTACGCCAAACCCTAGAGTCCTTGTCGTGTCGTCGAGTTCTTCGAGAGGGCCAATCGATCCGTCGACCTCCGTAAGTACCGGCAACCTTGTATCATGTCTAGTATCATGCGGTGGATTTAGATCTGATGCAAGTAGTCTTGTTACCATGCTTCGTGTCATGCGGTAGATTCAAGCTTGGTTCAAGAGGGTTTCTTGTTAGATCATGAGCCATGCGGTGGGCTAAGATCTAGCTCGAAGCTAGTTATCGGCTCTATTGGATTTCGGCAAGATCCAATAGATTCATTAAGTTATCCCGTGTTATCATGAGTTTTACTTTGTGCTTTAGTTCATGTAACACACCCTTGCCCAATCTAGATGGGTTTGGATCGGCTATATTTCTTTTAAGATCCGTGTACGAGCAGGTTTCGTGTTTTGACGCGTGGATCTTGTGCTCTCCGATAGCCGAAACCGAATCGATCTAGGTTGTTACGTGTTGTGGGTTCAAGCTTGCTTTGTTCGTATAAATCTTGAAAGAACCGGGTATCATGCGGTAGATGCAGGTTTTTGGGTTGCCTTGGAGCTAGTCATCCGGTGGATTAGATTTCCAATTCAGTCTGATAGATTTATTCACGTGGTAATGTTTGTTCCTTCTTCACGGACCCCGAATCGGCTGTTCAGCCGTATTCGGTTATCTCTTCACGAGTAGATCATGTGCATTGTTTATGTTTTAAACGACGTATGCTTTTAGCTTTCCATATTTAGATTGTAGCATGCGGTGGATAGATCTATTTGCGGAAAGTGGTACGTTTTTCATGCAAGTTGTATCATGCGGTGGATAGATTTGCTTGTGATCGTACCCGACGGATCTTAAAGTACCTAGACATGCGGTAGACTAGTGCTTTGGATCTATGCATGCTTATTTAATACATGACCATGTTCGTGCTTTACCTCATTTTATTCAATGACGAACCTCATGGGGATCGGTCATAACTTCATGCTTGCATCTTTATCTATACAAAGACCGATCGTCGTCACGCTTACGTCATCCATTCGGCAGTATTCCTTTTTCCTTTGTAATGGTCCGGATGGTTGTGATTCTTTGACAGATAGCTCTACATAGCTACATGTCATCTTGCTTGGCTTCTTAGCCGCAAATATGGAAATGTCTGGTACCACCCGACACGTTCCAAGCTTTGGTATCTGACTGCTTTATCTTTTGTTAATTTTCAGGAAAAATTGACTGGCACGTCATTTGCTCTCTGCGCGTGCGAAGCTAGCTTTTTTCGGCTTGCTGTGTGATTGGCGTTAAGTGCACATTTTGCGTCAACAGAAGAAAATACACTTGTACGGAGTATCATGTAACTATGTACGTATAATTCAGGGATCCACATCCATCTTATCTCACACAGACACTCACAGCTAAAGATGATGGGTAGGACTTAAGAGTAGGCCAGTCTCGTCCCGGTTCATACATGTGCTAAAGCAATGGGAAAAAAATATCCAAGCGAAAAGCAATCCATCTTCAACTGCATTTAGAGAATCAGGATCCAGTCCTAGTCCTAGCATCCTAGGATCTTGTGGCTTCCTTGCCGATACCTGAATCCGCAGTTTGCATCATGTCTCAGTTGTGGTCAATGTATGTCTTCTTATCAGGACGGGTATTCACCGGACAATCACGCTGGTGCTTCAGTTCAGAATTCAGATACCACATGCTGTCCACGTCAACTTTCTGCAGCAACACGACACGAGTCATCCGTCGTGACTCGTGAATTCTTCAGAACTTCTCAAGCGATCACCCACGTTGATCTAGGGTTGCCATTCCTCATCTCAGAAACACCAGTCTGGTCTAGTTTCGTGACAACATAACCAACTTCATCAATACAGCTTCCATGGCTAAAAATGGACGAGACGCGTGGTCAGAAATTCACAATCCGTGAGCCGTGACCTGGCTCCACCAGGCGACGCTCGAATTTTTTTTATTTTACCTTTTTATACTAATATTCTAAAAATAACTCACACCAAACTATGTTTTAAAAAACTAGTCTTTTTGGTCGCGCCAAACTCCGTAGCATGACTAATACTTCACGCCACATGATGTGACGCGACTAATATGCACAGTGGTGTTGGGGGTACCCGAAAAATTCGGAATACTACCCTAACACAATTGAAAATTCTTAACACGTTCAATAGCACAGTTAGGGCGCAAAGCGACTGAAATCTCTCTTGCAAATAGCACAAGCCCCAAAAAAGTCTGAATCCGTTTACACGTGCCCTTGCGCCCCCTTTTATAGGGAGACGAAGGGACTTTTACATTCCGATAACACCCTCGGGCTCGGAGAATATTCCTAATGTGAACACACACAAGAATGTCTTTTCCCCCCTTACACATTTACAAGTCCGCCACTAGTTCACACTCTAAACCCGGACTTTTTGGGACTACAACTTTGACTTTGCTTCTCCCGTGATTCGTGAATGTCTTCGCCCGAAATTCCTGAACTAGGTCTTCTACAGATTCCCGAAGTGGCTCTTGCTTCCCAGCAGGTTCGTGCGTGTCCTTGCGCCTGAGTCCCGAACAGAGTCTTCATCAGATTCCCGAATCGGCAAATCTCCGAAGTTCGGACCATCAACAGTTGAGATTCCGGGCTTCCGCATGTTCATGACTCCGCCTCCTCACCGAATCAGGATTCCCGAACTCTGCACATTCGCGAATTCGAGACTCCGCAGGTCCCAGACTTCCGATGATCGCGAATTCCCTGCTCCTGAAAAACATGCTTTGAGAATTCCGTTAAACTCGACGTTTCGAGGGTGACGGGTTTTCCTGAATTCCCCAACACTAGCCCCTCGGGGAAGCGGGTTGACTCCGACGATCCGATTCCACGAACCTTTCGGAAATTTAGTAAAAAACGTCACCCTCGGAACGTCGGAGGGGACACGCGTCACCCAGGGAGCCAAAGGCGGTTAAATCGAGGCGCACTTCGCGAAACTACCCCCCCCCCCCCCCCGGCCCTATAAATAGCGGGCTGGCGCTGTTAAAAATCTTTTTACTGCTCTCGAGCTTTTCACTATTCGTGCGTCTCTCTCTTCGCGGATTCTGGTTTTCTGCTTGAAGGTTTACGAACTCCAGGCCTTGTTCGTGCTCCTCTAAGGTATTTTTTATCCATGCTTCGTTGATTCATTATTTCGTTAAATTTAGGTGTAGAGACATCGCGAATTCGCGAGTTTCATTTTCGAACATTATTCTCACCTGTTTGGATGTTCGTGTTTATTAGGTGGCTCGGGTTAAAAGTACAGCTAGGCCCATGACTACTGAAGAGCCGATCGTCGCCGGTCTCCCACTCGATCCAACCACCGAAAGTGCGGATCGTGATGCTCCAGCCGAAGATGTTGGTTCACCCAGCGGTTCCCGAAGTCGCGAGGACGGAGAGGTTGGGTCCGACGGCGGTGAAGACGTCGGGGATGTGGATGCCGGTGTTGACGATCTCGTCATGCTGAGGACTTCTGGCCCACTGCCGCCCTCGCTCGCCTTCGGAGAGTCGAAGGTCACAAGCAACATTATTCGCGAGTACGAGAAGGCCGGATTCTTCTCTCCTGGCGCTGGGCGTGCCCCACTTGATGAACTAACTCCTACTCCCAAGGCCGGAGAAATTGTGGTTTTTCGAGACTTCTTCATCTGTGGGCTGCGGTTCCCTTGTGATCCAATCTTGCCAGCAATTCTCGATGCATTTTCGGTGAAGATCCACCAGCTTACCCCGACGTCCTTCCTTGAAGTATCGAAGTTTATCTGGATTCTGAAGACCTTCGGCTGCAGTCCTACCATCGACGCCTTCACCAGATTTTACGAACTGGTGATTATTCCGTGTTGTGAAAGGTGAAGACGGGCAGTTCTACCACGGCCCAAGACGCATGCTGTACCTTCAATACACGACGCCAGAATACCCAACAAGGGATTACCCGAATCCAGATTTCTCCTTGCTGCAAGTCCAACCTTTCCGACGACTGGAAGGCTTACTGGTTTTATTTGAAAGTCAATGTGCCGAAGCTGTCGTGCCCGATCGCGCCCCTCGCCGCAGTGAATGTAGGGAAGTACAACCAGCGGGCCCTAGGAATCAGGAATTGCGAGAGTGCATTTCATCCGGCCGCACAATACTTGGCGGCCGTGATATTATCGAAGAATTTGTCGCCGCGCGAATCCGGCCTATCTCGAACGGTTGGGCCCCCGCCGAACTCGTGTATTATAATGTCAACTCGGGCCGATCGAAGGTGCCTTTTCCGAAGTTCGGGATCAAGCTTCGCGAAGGCCAGAGCGCCAAGGACTTCATGGATGAAGTGGAAAAAAGAGTGAATGTTATGGTGGGCGAATATACAATGAATGAGTACAAGGCATACAAAGCTCTGGTGAAGCACAAGAAGAAAATCAACCGCATCTTTTCGGAAGCTTGTGGTGATAAATTTTTCGGCTCTCGAGGACCTCGGTCCCAAGTTGAAACTTCCCGCCGTCGCCGTTGCCGGTTTGCTCGGCCCGCCCCCATCAACGCTCCTCGAATCAGGTCGTCGAAGCGAAACTCGACACCTGCCACCGAGGGAACGTCTTCGGGAGTGAAGCCTTCGAGGACCAGATCACTTGAGTCGTCGAAGCGTAAACGAAGGACCTCCGAACCTCAAACCTCAGAAGCCGAACTCCGGTGTCGCTTGTGGCTTGCCCAGATGAGCCGCAAAAAATTGAAGAAAGCTGCGAAGAAGGTTTCTTCCACCGGAGTTCGGCGGGTCCCGTCCGCCTTCGACGACGACATCCTCACGAAGACAGATAGCCCCAAAGGTGTTTTCCTCTGGCCATTATTTAAATTTCGAGACATTTGCCCTGCTGGTTCCGAAAATGAATTCGTCGACATCGATTCCTTTTCAGATGTTGCTCCAGAAGTCCAACAAGAGGCATCCCCTGCTGCTGCTGAGAAGTCAGCTGTTGCTACTGAAGTTGTTGTTCACACCGAGTCCCCTGCTGCTGCCAAAACCCCTGCTGTTGAGGTCGCTGCCGCTGATGAAGTTTCCTCCGAATTCGCTCGGGACCTTGAGCGCACTATCCAAAGGGAGGGCCATTCTGCCGAAAATGTTCCTTTGGTCGAAGTTCGGGAGGTCGTCCCCGAAGACCAGGCGCCCTCTCCTTCCTTGGCCGCTTTTAACAAAAGCTTTGGTACGTCTCATCGCGGCAAACTATTGCGTGTTGGTTTCGAGACAAGTGGCGTCGGGGGCAAGGCGTCCAAGTTTTTAACTCTATGGAAATCGTCCGCCATTGTTGATGGAACAGGGGAGGAAGCGCCCGAACGACCCGAAGAGGCCGCTCAAGGCTCCGAGAGAAGGCCCCTCTCTGTCTCCGAAACCGCTCCTTCGCCTCGAGGGAAAACTTCTTCGGGTTCGAGCAAACAAGTTACCATGCAGCGGTTCTCTAAAGAAGGTTCGTCCTTCCTTACTATCTTTTCATACGTTTCCCGCATTATTGAGTCTTAGTCTGAGACTTTCTCTTGATCTTCGCAGAATTCAAGAATCTGTTACACTCGTATTCGCCTTCAAAGCTTGCACGATTTCATGAAGACTATGCCCTCAAGTACTCTATGCCCGGGAAGGTTGCCGTAGACCGGCTTTCTGAACAGGTGAAGATTAATGAAGAACTTTCTAAGAAGTCGAAAGAGCTGGAGCGCAACTTCACCCTCGCGCGATCCACGAGTCTGGAACTCGAGAGGAAGGTGTCTGAGCTGGCAGAGGCTCTGAAAAGAAGTCAGGATGAAAAGAAAGTGGCCGAAGCTGCGCTCGAGGAATCGAAAAAGGATCTCGAGAGAATTCGGAAATCTCATGAAGATGATTTGAGCGTAATCGAAAAACTTCGGCAAAAGCAAGAGCGAGACGCGAAAATCGCTGAAGATCTTCGTATCAACAATGCCAGCCTCGCTAAGTCGCTGAGCTCAAAGGATCGGAAGATCGTGGATCTTGAGAAGGCGCTGGTAGAGCAAGGTGAAGCTTCGAAGAAAAACACTTCGGAAATTTTGGCGAAGCTGAAATTGCTTTATGCTGAGTACCAGAAGTCCCTGAATGAGTACGGTGTTCGTCCAGCCCCTCTCCCAGATGACATTGATATCCCCGATTTCATGGATTGTCTAGAGGATGAATTCAAGGCTCTTCCCGAAGTGATCTCTGGTGCCAGCAACTTCGCTGTATCTTTTTCTGTGGAGAGTATTCTGAAGGTCCTTCACGATTACGACTGTGTGGACTTGGCGAAGTTTCGCGCGAACCTTTCTCAGTTCCCAAGCGTTACCAGCGATACTATACTTCAAGCAAACCTTGACATTGTGGCTATAAAGTTGAAATTCGCGAAGGAATTCTGGCTGGTTGGCGGGGCGGATATTGCTAAGACTGTTGGGCGGGCAAAGCTTGACGAGGTAATTTCTTTTTGCTCGATTTCGTGACTTATGTTCGTCGCAGGTGTTCCAGTTTCTTAAGCTTTCCTTACTCTTCTCTTCCTTTCACAGCTGAGAGAAAAGGAGAACCAAGAAGGCGTCGCCGCGTCTCCCGAAGGATCGACTTCCGGGGAGAATTCGGGTGGGTCCGGCGAGGACGGCTCGAGCGCAGCAGCAGAGGTGGCAGTGATGATGGCAATGACGGTGGACAAGTCCCCGAACAAGAAGAAGATTCGCCGAAGGTGGATGTTACGAATTGAGCGACATGTCTAGACTCTTTTTGGGTGAATTCGAGACCGGGTCGTAGATTTATGTAGATTCATCAAACTTCTCTCGAACAAACTGTTTTGTAAATTTTAACTCGCGCAGTCCCGCAAGCTGGGCCTGCGCAAGACGTGCTACCACTTCGGATTCATCGAGACGATATGTTCGTTAGTGGTGAAGCGTGGCGCCTGTTCAAACGAGCGCATCCTGAACAGGATTTTTTCGATTTTTGGTTTGAGGCTTCGTTTAAGTTTTCTATAGGTTGTTTTGACCTCTCCTCGTCTTTCTTACTTCGCAAGAAGGTTCGCTCCGTGTCACCTACTCCGCCGTCTGACAAGGTTCCCAAGACGGAGCCCCTTAGCCCCTTAGCCGATGCCTCTGATTTCGCCTACGCTTGCGATGTGGCTGAAGACAGTGTTTGTAAACCGGGACATGTTGTTGAGCTTTCGTTTTGAATTTTACGCCAAGTGTTGTAATTATCGAAGAACTGTTCGGAAGTTTTGATGCGAATAAGGCAATGAATATGTTTTTTCTTTGAAAAAACGTCACCCTCCCCCCACCTTGCCGTTTCGCATGAAAACTAGATTGCGTGTTCACGAATTTTACTATTCTCGAATTTCTAGCATATCTTTCTAGGAGAAGTCTTCCTTAGTTTTTGTGAACCTCGATTGCTATCGCGCAAGTCGACAAAATTTGTTTCGAATTTTGTGGACTTGACCCGACCGGCGTACTTGCCTCGCTTGATACAAAGAACCCTCGGTTGCTTCAACCAAGGTTTTTCTGCGATCGTCTGATGGAGCCCCTTGCCCTTTTCTTACAATGATGATACTTGAAAAATTTTCAACAATCTATACTGAGTGAGAATACACAGGCAAGCCCTTAGACATTCACTTTCTCGAAATCATCATGCGAACTTTCTGGTGGGAATCCCTTCGTGGATGGGATTTTTCTAGGCCACAACTTGTTGTTGTCTCAGGCCTTTTCGGTGGGAATCCCTTGATGGATGGGATTTTTCTAGGCCACAACTTGTTGTTGTCTCAGGCCTTTTCGGTGGGAATCCTTCGATGGATGGGATTTTTCTAGGCCACAACTTGTTGTTGTCTCAGGCCTCTTTTTCATTGATTGAACTCTGGCTGTCGCACAGCCTTTCTCACAAACTTTCTCTTTTTTATGATGGGATTTCGGCTATCAGGAAGCCTTTCTCGCGAACTTTTTTCTTTTTTCACGATGGAATTTCGGCTATCACGGAGCCTTTCTCACGAACATTTTTCCTTTTTTCACGATGGGATTTCGGCTATCACGGAGCCTTTCTCACGAACTTTTTTCTTTTTTTACGATAAAATTTCGGCTATCACGGAGCCTTTCTCACGAACTTTTTTCTTTTTTTACGATGGAATTTCGGCTATCACGGAGCCTTTCTCACGAACATTTTTCCTTTTTTCACGATGGGATTTCGGCTATCAGGGAGCCTTTCTCACGAACCACTTCTTTTTTCACGATGGAATTTCGGCTATCAGGGAGCCTTTCTCACGAACCACTTCTTTTTTCACGATGGAATTTCGGCTATCAGGGAGCCTTTCTCACGAACCACTTCTTTTTTCACGATGGAATTTCAGCTATCAGGGAGCCTTTCTCACGAACCCCTTCCTTTTTTCACGATGGAATTTCGAGACACAAAATACGAACCATGCAATTTGGGGGAAGACTCTCTTCATATATATATCAGAAAGAGTATTTTACATGGGATCCGCCTCGTTAAAAACCTTGCCTCTTGATTTAGAGCCCCCTTTGCAAGGAAAAGAGTACGGTCCTTCTTATTCTAGTACGACGATTAAGAAATAAAACTAGTTTTTTCTCCGAAATCACTTATAGATACGTGATTCGGGCTTTTATCTTGCTAAAGTTTGAACTTACGAAAATTGAAAAACTGCTACCCACTACACCTATCTACAACTAGGGTTTTCATGGATAATACCTCTTTAGGCAACTCTTCGCCAGTCTGCTCCATCAGACGAAAAGCCCCTGGCATATCTGTTTCCCTGGCTATGTAAGGCCCTTGCCATGACTCATGAAGTTTTCCTGGGTTCTCCCAATTTTTCTTTCTTTTCAAGACAAGATCACCAGTTTTAATGTCCTTCCGTACTACTTTTTTGTCTCTCCATGCCCTTGTCTCTCTCTGGTACTTCTCAATGTTTTCTACTGCTTCGAGGATTGTCAGCTCTATCATGTCTTTCTCCACCTTCTTATCAATTTCCTCTATCTCTTTTCCTTTCAAGACTCTCATGCTTTCATTCTTGATCTCCTCCGGTGTCATAGCCTCAGTCCCGAAGAGTAGGCGAAAAGGCGTGAAACCTGTTGCCCTTGAAACTGTGGTGTTGTGAGACCAGATCACCTTCGGAAGTTCATCCACCCACTTTCCCTTTTTCTGATCAAATAAACATTTCTTGATTCCTGAAAAATCAAACCATTGGCTCTTTCGACTGCACCATTGGACTGTGGATGATATACTGATGAAAATTTCGCTTGTGTGCCTAAGGTTCTGCAGTATTCTTTGAAGGTGTAACAGTCAAACTGTTTGCCATTGTCAACCGTCGCCTTCTCTAGGAACTCCGAACCTCGCGGACTATGTTCTGCCAAAAGAATTTCTGAACTGTTGCTGCTGTGATGTTCGCGAGTGGTTTTGCTTCTACCCATTTCGTGAAATAGTCGATCGCTACAGCCGCGAATCGGCAATTACCCTGAGCTGTTGGCAACGGGCCTACTAGGTCCATGCCCCATCTTTGCGAGAGGCCGGGTTGGAGGAATTAAATGAACCGGCATTGAAGGCGGATTCGCCGATTTCCCGTCTTCCGGCATGCTTCACATTGCCGAACCAACATCTTGGCGTCGGTGTTTATAGTGGGCCAATAGAATCCTCGCTTTATCGCCTTGCCGCGGCCAAAGCCCTGGTGCCTATGTGTGCCCCACAAAATCCACTGTGAATTTATTTCAGGAGTTCGCGACCTTTTTCGGAGGTGATGCAGCGTAGCCAAGGCTCAGTGACTCCTGATTTGTACAATTCTCCATTTACCACTGTATAGCCCCGAGCCCTTTGCTTCAACCTTTTCTCCTCCAATTTATCATGTGGTTCGTAATGTCCCCTCAGATAAGCCATTATTTCTGCTCTCCAGTCTGGAATTTCCACCATATTTACGATTTGAGTTCTTGAATCTTTGATGGATGGTTCTCTGATAATTTCAAAGAACACGTCCGGTGGTAGCTCTTGATTTCTGGCTGCTGCCTTCGCCAGTTTATCCGCCTCATTGTTATCATCCCTTGGGATGTGCTGAACTGAATAGCCTTTGAAGTGTCTTTCCATTTCTCTGACTTTTTCAAGATATTTCATGAGAACTGGATTCCTGGCCTCGCTTTCCTTCTCGATATGTTCCTGGATCACTTTCGAATCCGTTCTGATTATGAAGGTCTGCTGCCCCAAGGCTTTCATTTTTCTCAATGCCGCGAGAGAGCTTCGTACTCTGTTGTGTTGTTCGTGGAGTGTTCATTGTTCGCGAATACGAGCCGCGCTGCATATCTTATGACTATGCCCGTCGGGGATGTTACAACAGCCGAAATTCCGACCCCCTTGTAACACCATGCTCCATCACACTGCACTACCCAAGGTTCGGGCGTATTTTCCTCAAGATTCTGAGCAGGTGAGGTCCAGTCCACGACAAAGTCTGCCAGTACTTGCGATTTTATTGCACTTCTTCTCTCGAAATCCACCACATACTCAGAGAGTTCGGCACCCCACTTGATGATTCAGGTGGATGCCTCCCTGTTTGCGAACAAGTCATTTAATGGTTGGTTGGTGATCACTCTTATTCTGTGGCCTTCGAAATAATGTCTTAGTTTTCTTGCTGCCATGATGACCGCATACGCGATCTTCTCCAGTTCGGAATAGAAAACCTTGAAACCAGACAATGCTTCAGAGGCGAAGTATACAGGAATTTGCCTGAGCTTTCCTTCTTCTTCCTTTTCCCGTACCAAAGACCGCACTTACCGCCGAACTTGATGCGTACACGTACGGCGAGAAGGGGCGATTTTGGCTCGAGCGGACGAGCTTGGTCATGTTAGACGTGTAGTCCTTCGTTCGCGAAAGGCTTGCTTCGAGGTTCGGACCACCGGAATTTCTTGGCACTTCGAGAACTTGGAAGAATGGCAAACTTCTTTCGCGGCTTTGGGGATGAATCGTTGAGGGCAGCCACTCTCCCCGTCAACTTCGAACATCATTTACCGAGATTGGCTCCCGCATCTCCATCGAGCCTTTATCTTGTCGGGTTCGCTTCAATGCCTTTCGTTGAAACTAGACATCCAAGAACTTTCCCCTTGTGAATGCCGAACACACACTTTTCCGGATTTAGCTTCAAGTTTGCTGCCCTCATGTTCGCGAATGTTTCGCCAAATCACCGATGTGGTCCCTTCTTTGGATACTTTTGACAACTATGTCATCCACATATGCCGAATGTTTCTCCGAATCGCCGGTGCAGTACTATTGCTATCATTCTCGAAAACGTGCATCCTGCGTTCTTCAGTCCCTCTGGCATTCTTACGAAACAAAACGTTCCGAAAGGAGTGATGAAACTCGTCTTCTCTTCGTCCTCTTTGCGAACTCTGATCTGATGATACCCAGAGAACATGTCCAGGAGCGAAAGCATCTCACTGTTGGCTGCATCATCCACGATTTTGTCTACCCTTTCCAAGGGAAAATCGTCCTTCTTGCACGCCTTGTTCAGATCTGTGAAATCCACACACATTCTCCACTTGCCATTTTTCTTCTTGACTGGCACAGTGTTGGCTAACCAGACTGGGTACTTGACTTCTCTGATTACCTGGGCGTCCTGCAACCTCTGAACTTCTGCTTCTACTGCCTTGACCTTTTCGTCAGACATTTTCCTGAGTTTTTGCTTCTTGGGTGGTATCTTGTCATCCGTTTCGAGGGCATGTTCGATTATGTCCCTGTCAACACCTTGCAAGTCCTTGGCTGACCATGCGAAAACATTCTTGTTTCTATTCAGGAATCGTATGAGTTCATCATCCTCTTCGATGCTGAGGTTCGCCCCTATTGTGACTGCTCTGTCGGGCATGTCATCCAGATACACCTTCTTTGTTTCATCTTCTGCGGCTATGTTATTTTTTTCTTTGTCCCGCTTAGGCTCTTCATAGGTTTCCTTCCTCTCTTCACTGCTTTCACCGGTACACATTCGTTTGGCCGTGCGTGTGGCCCTTTTCTATGTTCCCGGCCTCCTGCCGATTGCCGAACACCGTGATAACCCCTTTTGGCGCAGCATTTTCATGCATAAGAATCGTTGCCTTATGACAAAGCATCAAACTTGTTCATGAATCCTCCGCCGAAGATCGCAAGGTACGGGTGATATATGTCAACTACGTCAAAGGTGAGGTTCTCCGTTCGGCATTCTCAAGATCTCCGAAAGAAACCGGGAGTGAAATTTTTCCCACCGCTTGATGGGTTTTCCTCCGAACCCCCCTGCCGGCGGGTACTGCGGTGGATCTAACATGTGCCGGCTCGGGTTCATTTTCTCGAATGTTTTCAAGAACGAATGTCCGCCGAACTCCCGTTGTCAACCAGGATTTTTCCTATGACCCACCCGAGAATATTGACTTCGATCACCATGGCATCATTGTGAATCGCGGATTTCAACCGAAATCTTCTTCGTAAAGGTGATTGGTACCTTCGCCCACTCCGGCGGGGTACTGGGCCATCGTTGATGATGGTATTGACAGATCCGAAGTAGTTGTTTCGTTGCTTCTTTGTTTCAAATTCCATAGCAGATCCACCGTGATTGGCATGATAGTCCCGAACGATGGTAATGCTTTGGAGCTCGAGGTCCCGAACTTGACCGAGGCCTTGATGAGCTTTCCGGGAGGGGGTGGCAAGATTTCCCGAATGGGCCGTGGCTCGTTGGATCGACCGTATCGCTTGCGACCGAGGGAAGAATTGCCGTGAAGGTCGCCATGCCGATTGCGGTTGTGGAAATCGCCGAACCGGAACAGCTCGATCGCGGACTCGCGAACTGCGGTTGCCAGAAGTTCGGTCGAAACTGGGTTGGCATCGAGGATGCAATGCTCATGAGTGCTTTCTCTTGTTGGATTCGTGCCATGTTCTTCTTTGTCTCTGGGCACCCTTCGGTGATGTGGCCTCTTCCATGATATTGGCAGTAAAAGTGGGGATCTCTTGGGTTGTGGTTCGGGAGGCTTGGGGTTCCTCTTCCTCTCCCCCTTCCTCTATGATCGAATCCTCCCCCGGCACTTGGCCCCGCTTTCTTGTTGTTCTCGAGGATTTCCAACACTCGTTTACATTTCGTGGATGTTAGGGTGGTGCTCGCCGAGTCATATCTCTGCCGCCCGTCTTGCCTCATTTCGTTCGGCTACTCTCTTGCGGTGGTCATCATCGGACGTAATGTAATCCTCCAATTCCCGAAATAGTTCTTCAACCGTCTCGGGCTTCTTTCTTGTGAGATGGGAGGTCGTTGGCCCCGGGGTGAGACCCTTGATCGGTGCCTTGATCGTTGTCTTGTCATCGGCGTCGGGGATCCGAGACCTCTGTTGCATGAATCTTCTCACGAAGTTTCGCGGTGGTTCCCCGTCCTTCGCTTGCGTTATACGGATACGAGGCTTCGGGCCGTTGTGTCATGGAACATCCGAAACGCTTGCATGAACTTTGTTTTGAGATCTACCCACTGGTAGATCGAGTGTGGAGGCGCAATGAGTACCAATTCAGATCGGTCCTTCGCAAGCTATGATGAAGGATTTGGCAAGTGCAACATCATCTCCTCCCCGCCGAATTCACCGACTCGTATCTCATGAGAAATTGCCCGGAGTTTCCGAAACCGTTGTAGTTGGGAAGAGAGACGGCTTGAACTTCGGCGGCCAAGGTGCCTTTTGCGGCCCTATTGACGAGTGGTGATTCGGAATCCACGAAGTGTGAGACTCCGTTTCCCGCGAAGAAGTTTTCCTTCGGGGATTCTCTTGCGGGCGCGGGGTTCTCGCTGCGGTGTTTCTTGCCACGGGAGCCGTTCTCTTGCTCTTTCATTTCGTCAATTTCTCTCTGTATTGCTTGTATTTGTTCTTTTGCTTTGTTCAGCTGCTCTAGTTTTTCAGAGATTTTCCTCTTCGCAACTGAGCCGCGAACTTTTCTTTGTCTTTCTGCAGCTGTTGTATCTTTTGGTGGACCATGGCTAGCTCTCTGTCTATGGAATCATCATCAGCATCAACATTCTCGTGCTCTTGCTGTTCAGCAGGTTGTTCTTGGATGTGAGCTGTTTTTTCTGCTCTTGCCTTCATGAGGGCTTCGAACTTCTCTCTTCGCTGCTGGTCTGTTACGTTCGAGGATTCAGGAACAAACGAATTTTCGTTCCCCTGGGTGAGATGGCGATCTTCCTGGTTGGCCTGCACTGGAGCAGTCTTCTTTGACTTCTTCTGAGGTGGCATCGTGAGTTTCTTTTCGGCTGGAACACGGTGGGCGCCAATGTTGGGGGTACCCGAAAAATTCGGAATACTACCCTAACACAAGTGAAAGTTCTTAACACGTTCAATAGCACAGTTAGGGTGCAAAGCGACTGAAATCTCTCTTGCAAATAGCACAAGTCCCAAAAAAGTCTGAATCCGTTTACACGTGCCCTCGCGCCCCCTTTTATAGGGAGACGAAGGGACTTTTACATTCCGATAACACCCTCGGGCTCGGAGAATATTCCTAATGTGAACACACACAAGAATGTCTTTTCCCCCTTACACATTTACAAGTCCGCCACTAGTTCACACTCTAAACCCGGACTTTTTGGGACTACAACTTTGACTTTGCTTCTCCCGTGATTCGTGAATGTCTTCGCCCGAAATTCCCGAACTAGGTCTTCTACGGATTCCCGAAGTGGCTCTTGCTTCCCGGCGGGTTCGTGCGTGTCCTTGCGCCTGAGTCCCGAACAGAGTCTTCATCAGATTCCCGAATCGGCAAATCTCCGAAGTTCGGACCATCAACAGTTGAGATTCCGGGCTTCCGCATGTTCATGACTCCGCCTCCTCACCGAATCAGGATTCCCGAACTCTGCACATTCGCGAATTCGAGACTCCGCAGGTCCCAAACTTCCGATGATCGAGAATTCCCTGCTCCTGAAAAACATGCTTTGAGAATTCCGTTAAACTCGACGTTTCGAGGGTGACGGGTTTTCCTGAATTCCCCAACAAGTGGTATTGGGAA
Source organism: Cenchrus americanus (assembly GCA_947561735.1). NCBI lineage: Eukaryota > Viridiplantae > Streptophyta > Magnoliopsida > Poales > Poaceae > Cenchrus > Cenchrus americanus. The sequence goes on along the minus strand of OX387244.1, from coordinate 29,853,089 downwards.
AAGTCACAACTCACATGACAGACTAAGTCGCGCCAAACGGTCAGTGGATCAGTAGCAAATTTTTTTATTTTAACCCTTTTTATACTAATATTCGCCTAGTTTTGTGACGACGTAACAAACTCCATTAATACAGCTTCGTTGGCTAAAAATGGACAAGTGAAAATATGGAAATGGAATCCGAATTATCCGATATTTGTATCCCTTAACATAAATATGGATATCCGTATTCGAATTCAAATGTGGTAGTAGAGTGGATACATCCGAATTTGTTTTTATTGATTTTTTCACTATCTGATTCCATGTGTATTCGACAATATCTAGCACTATCCGTATTCGACTATATAAAACTGCGAGCTATGTCTATAACTAATGACATCCATAGCATGTGTATATTTTAAACTACACTAAAAACACTTCAAACTGAATTTTTAATTCAAAAACTACACAGAAAACCCTATACATGCTTTCTAGAAAAGGTAAGTTTCTTCACCAGGAACCCAACAAAATTGGATTTGCATTTTTCTGATTTTCTACAATTTATTACGGATTTTACAAGTTCCTGCGTTTTGGATCTAGATCTGCAGCTTAGGATTTAGGAACAGGTCTCTGGTTCTTGCATCTAGGACCCTGGAAATACCTTGACCTCTGCAATGTAGTCCCTGGTCGCGGCCAGCGACGGAAAACGCCGAAATCTGGCTAGGGGAAGGCCGGGCTTGGCCGGGAAAGGGACCGGTAAGCCTAGTACCTAATGAACCGGTGTGGGGACTTTATCACTACTACTCTTGGGATGCTTCTCCCGGTTTGATTCCGGTAGTGCAAGCGTGAGTCTGGACGTGCCGTGTGAGGGCGTTCCAGTAACCTTGTACTTAGGACTGTAGCGCATGTCCCTAATCCGGGGAATGACGGGAACCGCCTATTCGGGGTAGACCCCGCATTCGCTTTTATTTGATTTCTTGGGGTATACTTTCTTTCGTGTATCTTGGGTTTACCTTGCAAGAATATAAATCGATCAATCGTTAGTCGCTCGCCGTTATCTGAGTCGGCTTGACCACTGGCTACCCCACTTATTTATGGAACTGTTGGATTAATATTGTTGCCTGTTTAATTTTGTTTGCACAACATGCTTGTTTAGTACATGTGCTTACCTAGAATGGTTAACATACTAAAATATGTGCTAAAATTTTAAAATAAGGATCAACTCTTAGTTGCTTTTGGCAAAGCAAACCCAGTAGCCAAAAAGCCTTGCATGTCTAGTCTTACTTTATTTTTATCGGGTAAGTCTTGCTGAGTATTAGTATACTTAGCCTTGCTTAATTTGTTGTTTTCAGGTAACCCCATCTGGCCTGGTGTTATTCCAGATGGTTGGGAGCTTAAGTGGGAGAACGATGTTGATGAGTGATACTCTATGGATGGCCTCCCATGTGTATCTTCCGCTAGTTTTATTTTTCGCTGTTTAAACTCTGAACACCTTTACTTTTATGTATGAAAATCTGGTTTGTAATAATGTGAACTTGTGGACTTTTATGTAATGTAATGTTGTACTCTGGTCCCGCCTTCATGTGGGCTTAGCGCATATCTCGATCCTGTTGTAAGTGATTTACCGAGCTTTACCCGGCAGAGGCAACATAATAATTCTTTATTATTGCTTAATGACCGCGTGGACAGGCTTAGGCGATAATATGAAATTATTTTGGGCGGTTCTGTCACAATTATGTTCAATGGAATACTAATAATGACAGTGTATAAATGAAAAAAGTTATATCCATAACTAATGATTATGACATTAATTGTAATATTAAAACTATTACACCCATAAAACATTTTAAAAGTTATATTTAAATTTAATGACCAATATCATTATCTTTAATAATAAAAATACATTAATATAAAGTTTAATGTGAATTACTTTGGTTTATTTATGTATTGATGAAAATATTTTTCGTGTATTTTTATTATTTGTTCGACAAATGTGTATATATATTTAAAAATGTATTTATTAATAATTTTATTAATTATATGATTAATTATTAAAATAAATATCAATGAATGTGATATTCTTAATACTTTAGTCTTCTCATGATTTTGTAATTGTAAATTTCAAATAAAGAAAATTGGTAAATGTTGTCTCCAAGTCGAGTAGATATCCGAATGTGTTTCCGAATTCGAGACATTCATTTTGTATTCGCATTCTAGAACATTCAAGTCCGTATTCATATTCGACTAAAAATACGATAAAATGTATTATCTAAACCCGATTCCATGCGAATTTGATCAATTTCCATTCCTAAAACGAGAGGGCGTGGTCAGAAATTCAGAATCCGTGACGCGCTGACGGCAGCAGGTCTCTGTCTGTAGTCGACACTCCAATGGACGCGGCAAAATTTTGCCACCCGGGCACGGGTGCCCCCCGCGCCAATCCCGAGCCCCCACGAGCCAGATCGACGCGGACGCGACCACCGACCAACCAGCACTCCACCAGAAAGGCCAGACCATTTCCCCGGCCCGACGAATCCCGCGCCCCGCTCGACTGCTCCTCCGGCGATCCGGCTCCGTCGAACCCCACACCGGCGCCCGCGAACAGATCCGAGCCGGCGCGACCGGCAGCGATGGGCGGCCGCAAGCGCGCGCTCCTGGTGGGCATCAACTACCCGGGCACCAAGGCGGAGCTCAAGGGCTGCCACAACGACGTCGACCGCATGCACCGCTGCCTCGTCGACCGCTTCGGCTTCGACGAGGACGACATCCGGGTGCTCTCCGACAAGGGCCGCTCGGGGCCGCAGCCCACGGGGGCCAACATCCGCCGCGCCTTCGCCCGCCTCGTCGGGGACGCGCGACCCGGGGACTTCCTCTTCTTCCACTACAGCGGCCACGGCACGCGGCTCCCCGCCGAGACCGGGCAGAACGACGACACCGGCTACGACGAGTGCATCGTGCCCTCCGACATGAATCTCATCACAGGTGCGATCGGGGGATCGATTAGCTTTCTTCTTCTTCCCCTGCGCGCTTCATTTTCCCTGTTTTTAAGTGAATTGATCAGGAAATGGTGAAGTACTGAAGTGGGCAGCAATTAACCTGGTGCCTTGGGATGTGAATTCAATAGCGTAACAGATTGGTCAACGCCTGTCTGACGCGGATCTGTTCTAAGATCGGTTGTGAGCAGTCTACAATTTGAATAATTCCATACTGCTGTGTGATCTGAAATCTATGGTTCAGATCTTCAGATTTACTACGCTTGCTTTGGTCTCTTTGCCCTGCAGCAAGTCTAAGCGCATCTGATTTTGATAATGTCTACCTATTAGAATGATCTGATTGAATCGGTACTCTAAAGAAAAATCTTTGAATCCGGAGCTCATTTTTTTTGGAAATCCGGAGCTCATTTAAACAGCTGAAACTGTTACTGCAGGAACTTAGCAGCATTATGTTATTGACCACTTTTTAAGCTGTTGTACCATGCACATATTTGTGATGCACAGAACCACTTTTTATGCAATCCAAGTGAACACTCAACAATACCAAATGTTTTTCTTAAAGATGACTAAATGCTGCCGCTAGATTTTAGGTAGCCTGTTTTATCATGGGTTATATCTGTCATCATTATCTTTTTTTTTCTTGTAGCCACTAGGCAATGTGCAATTTAGATGATTCCCTGCTGCCAATTTTCTAGGATGGCTTACAGATTTTATTACTTCATTAATTTCACTCTCATCTGTTCACTGTTACCTATCTTCTGATGGTCAGTCCAAACAAAGGCTGGCACTTATCAAGTTTTTAACGTTATGTGTTCTGCAGATCAGGATTTTAGGGAGCTTGTGCAGAAGGTTCCTGATGGCTGCCTATTTACCATCGTCTCTGACTCATGCCACAGTGGTGGTCTGTTGGACAGTGCTAAGGAGCAGATAGGTAATAGCACCAAGCAGAATAAGGCCCAGTCCCGTGAACCTGAAGAGGGGCCTGATTCTGGTTCTGGCAGCAGTTTCGGGTCATTTCTCAAGGAGACCATTCGTGATGCGTTTGAATCTGAGGGAATCCGCATCCCTCATAGCCGCCATAGCCACAGCCACCATGGAGGTGACGATCAGGATGAGGCTTACGGACAGTCAAGTGGTGATGGTCGTATAAAAAACCGCTCCTTACCACTCTCGACACTGATAGAAATGCTGAAGGAACAAACTGGAAAGAATGACATCGATGTAGGTTCAATCAGGATGACACTGTTCAACATCTTTGGTGACGATGCAAGCCCAAAGATCAAGAAGTTCATGAAAGTCATGCTTGGAAAGTTCCATCAGGGCCAGTCAGGTGAGCAAGGTGGTGGTGGTGTAATGGGCATGGTCGGTGCCCTTGCCCAGGGGTTCCTGAAGGCTAAGCTTGAAGGCAATGAGGAGGAAGCTTTCAAGCCAGCGTTAGAGCAAGAGGTTCACAGTGTTGATGAGGTGTATGCTGGGACTAAGGCCTGGGCACCCAACAATGGCATTCTGATCAGCGGGTGCCAAACCAACCAAACATCTGCCGACGCAACCACAGCACAGGGCGTCTCATTTGGTGCTCTCAGCAATGCTATACAGACCATTCTTTCAGACAAGCACGGGAAGGTCACAAACAAGGATCTAGTGATGAAAGCACGTGAGATGCTGTCTAAGCAAGGTTACACTCAGCAGCCTGGGCTTTACTGCAGTGATGAGCATGTTCATGTAGCTTTCATATGCTGAGACATGTTCTTTCTTCTTCCCTCCTTTTTTGTTGATTTGTGCGCCAAGAGTTTGAAGCTTTCCATGTTTCCCTTGGTGTTAATGTTGGTTGAGGATATGATTGAATATTGGACGGTGTCTATACTGAAATAACTATGACAAAGGTTCTATATACGAATAATATGTATGTATACTTGTATCATGAATGTATCAGACTTAAGCTTCAATAATATGTTATCCCAGTAAAATTAGTTCACGTCGATTCCAATGGTGGTTCAGTTCTGCTTGTCTATTTCAAATGGTGTTTCCAGCTTCTGTTTATATACTTACAAGTTACAATTACTATATGTCAGGCCCTGTGCTTTTCCTGTGAAAATATATGGCTGCGTATACATGATGCTGATTCTCGTTCGCTTGCCAAGTTCACATGCTAGATTACTCCAAATCACATATTGCAATTTCGGAGATCATGATGGTTTTTTTTCTTTTTCTTGGATGAATGGCGTAAGACGTGCATGTTTTATTGATGTAGCATGAAAAAAATATAAAAGGATAGCCAAACAAGAAAAAGAACTGCCTACAGACTATACAGTAATAAAGCAAACAGCTTTGCACTTTGAGCGGCCAAAGCCAAACTATTGCACGTTCTTTCAGCGGGAGGGCGGCTTGTCCTAATCAACTCGGTACTCTCGAGCTTGCCAATGTTCATGATGTCTTTCTTTCGTACTAGTAACATAGCACGTGCGACACACGCACGTGCGACACACACGTGCTATATCGATACAACTAATGATGAATGAACACGTATACTTGATGGGCTCTCACTAAATTGATCTAGTCATTATAAAAACAGATCTCTTAAAAAACTTTTAATTACCAAAGATTTCATTTTACAATCAATCTCTCAAAAAACTTTAAATACCAAAGATTTCATTTTATAATCATATAATATGCAGAATATTGCATAAAGAATATAGCTTATCTATGCCATGTGATCAAGAATCCACTGGTACGTAATTGTAACAGACATGATAGAGTTACTTCCAAAACCTGCTACTCTCACTACAATGATATAGTAAGAAAATTAGAAATGTCAAAGCCATGTTCTACCACACATTGTCGACAATGCACGTTGGATCTTAGAAACAAAAATGCAGTGCACATTGCAGTCTGCAAGACATGAACTCGAGGAATATGGTTTGGCAGTGGTAGTAAATGCAGGCAAATTCTTCCACTGCACTCTGTGTTAGCATTTAGCAACAACAAAGAGGTTGTTGATGCATACATATGTCACACGAGAATCCACTTGCTGGATCTGACATCCTTACAATGGGAACTCTAGCACTCGTAAACTTCAAATTAGAGTCCAAGAGGAACGATGTAACACCCTAATTTTTAGAAAATCAAATTTTATTAAAACTTATTAGCAACCATTAATTTGTTGTTAAGGACTATAAGGTTTTTCCTAATTTCTTTTAGGCATTTAATAATTTTCAAAATAAAATAAATTAATCATATGAGTTTAATGTTGCGTACATGCTGATGCATTGTTTTGAAGTGTTTGAATTCAAATTTATATTTGAATTCATTTGTTTGTGGCTTTTCAAAAAGATAAAACTTTCTCTTCCTTATTCTTCCCCTCCCTCTCTATTTCTGGCCCGTTTTCGTTTTCAGCCCGCCAACCATAGTCCGCCGTTGCCCCCTCTACTCCTTCCCCGCGGCCGCCCTCCATCCTCTCGGCCCAGCCGCTTGCGCGCGCGCGGCCCGGCTCGCGGCCGCATGCGTGCCGCCTTCGGCCCGCGACCCAGCAACACAAACGGCCCAGTGCAGCCTGCCTGCGTGCGCCGCCGCCCGCTGTCTCCAACAAGTGGGACCCACCCGTCATATCCTACCTCAAGCCGTGGCCGAGCCGGACTCCCGCGCCACCGCCATCTCCGCCTCGGGTACGCTTCCCTAGGCGTGGCCCGCACGCCAAGAGGTGCTCCCGACCCCTATTTAAGCCGCCACCGCCACCCTAGGCCCCCACCCGAGCCCTAGCCGACACCCGAGCCCTTGAGCCGCGCCGCCTTAACCCTAGCCGAGCGCCGCCTCACTACCACGCCATCGACGAGAAGCTGTCCAGGAGCTTCGCAAGGTCAAGAGGAAGCCGCCGGTGCCACGTGTTCGCGTTGCCGACTTGTGTAGCGCCCGCACGACCCCGCCGGAGATCCGCCGCCACCGTCCGCCCCTTCAAGCCGTGCGCCGCCTTCTCCATCAGTAAGCCCGCTCTTTTGCCCTAGTTAGGTCCGCAGCGTCGCGCTCTACGCTTTGGTGAAAACCGCGCACCCAAACGAGCACCCTAGCTCGATTTGGCCTTGTGCAGGCGAACCGCCGCCCTACGCCGCTGCTGGCCGTGTCGCCGCTGGCTGGACGTCGCCGCCTACCGCCTGCATGCATCCCAGGCTATTGAATCAAGATCCAGCGGGTCAGATTGGATTTGACCCGGGTCAACCAGAGCCGCGCCGCCGTTTTTGCAAGAAAGCCCCTGATCTTTTAGATTTTTACAACCCGGTCCTTCCACCGTTGAACTTTTCTTACAGATTGGTCCAAGTTTCTTCGGTTCAGTCCAGAAGCTTTTGTTTTCTTGCAGATTAGTCCTTAATCTTGTTTAGGTCGTATCTTCTTCGTTTTAGCTCTGTTTTTAGCGTTCTTTATGTCCACGCGATCGTCTCGACAAGTAGATTAGTTTTCTGTTGCTTTTGTTTCTGTTTGAGATGATTGGTGTACTGTTTCTTATTTAGTTGTATTGTATGCTTGTATATCTTTGTGTGGAGCGTAGAGATCGATCCTTTTGTGGAGTTCGCTGCCATTGAAGATCAAGAAGGTTTTGAGGAGTAGCACGCTTCGGTTGAAGGCAAGTCCTTGCTGCATTCCCTCTTGTCCTATTACAACATGCATTATAATTACACTGCCTTTACTTTTTGCTTGCATTAATGTGATGGGACCTATGCTAAGGTGTGACTAGTGTTGATTACCCTATGCCTTGATCAACCGGGTGTTATCTTTATGTTGGGTAGTTTTTGCTAGCACATATCTTGGGTGATTTAATGGAACAAACTTTTAATCATGATTTACTCTATGTTATTCATGTCATACAAGAATACTATGCTTGTTTAATCTGAACATGGAGAACCACCCAGGAAAACCGTACAACCACAAGGCACATGACTCTGCCTTGGTTGAATAACTAGAGACTTTAGTGATGTAGCAACCTTACCTGAAAGGGACAAATGGGGAGGCATTGACGGAGCATAGACCTGCTCTAGCGGGGAGTTGGGTATGTTATTTATGGTGGGGAATTGACCTGCTAGGGAGCTTTGTGCCCCGCTTCGACTTGAAACCTAGTGGGTTGTTGCTCATTGGAGGATCTTCGTAAAGGCCTCGTAGTGTCCCTATGCAATCACACCTCGGTAGTGTGGTATTGTGCCTACTTTTGCACATCATGGTTGGGTCCAAAACTCTTTTGAGTTTTTACGTGACTTGTGGTGAAAGTGTACAACCTCTGCAGAGTGTAAAACTGACTAGTTAGCCGTGCTCACGGTCAAGAGCCGCCTGGACCCTCACATGATTAACTCTATGGAAGATGGACTTTAATAACTTGTGCATTACATTTTATGGGTTTTTATGCATCTTTTAAGCGGGTTTGGTATATACTTACACTTGATAGTAATAGTTGCTTAATAAAACTTGACCAACTAAAATGCTTAACTGCTTTGCAACCTCTAGCCTTCCACTATAAAGCCTTGCATGTTGTTATAGTATCTTTCCCTTGTTGAGTATTACATGTGCTCATGCTTGTTGTTTATTATTGCATCTACACCATCCGGCTGCTGCTCAGATGGTCAGTTTGAGGACTTTCCCGAAGGACTCGATGACTTCTAAGCATTCGTCTCTTCAGTTAGCTGCCTGTGGAGGACTTCTATGTTTACTTTTCCGCTGCTACATACTCGGAGTGTTAGAATAAAGACTATGGGTCATGTAATAAATGTTTAATACTCTCTTTACGCTTTTACACTGTGTTTTTGGTATTCACTGAGTAAACGCATGTGTGAAACTTGATCCTAGCGCACATGTGTTTATGCATTCGGGTTTGCCTTTAAATCCTGGTGTGACAAACGACATGAACAGGCAATCAAACGAAGACATCCAAGGAATATTGTAACGCCCGCGTTTTTAGCTCCTAATAAATCACCTACTAAATCACACGTGTTTTCAAAACTTTCCCGCTAAGCTCAATTATCCCCTTCGAAACCCCAGTCATCTTCTCCCTCTCTCACCCTCGGCGCGCGTGCCGCGAATCCCGCCAGCACCGCCCGCACTTGGGCCACCACCGTTCACTGCGTGCCGCCCGCACCGCCGTCGCCCACCTCGCCGGGAATCCCGCGCACACCACGGTCCCGCCGGCCGGACCGCCTCGCCATCACCGCCATCCCAAAAAATCATGCTGACGCCCGAAAAACCGTAAGACCCCACAAAATCCCTTTTCCCCCTCCCTTCTAATTTTCCTAGAATTTCTCCTAATTTTCTAACCCCCTCTTCCTTTTCTTTTTCTTTTCCTTTTTTCCTTTTTCTCCCTTCCCTTTCCTTTTTCCTATTTTCTTTTTTCCTTTTCCCTTCTCTTTTTCCTTCCTTCCTTCCCCCTTCTCCTTTCTTCTTCCCTCGACCCCTCGCCTCTGCCCCGACCGCGCGCCCGTCGCGGCATGCCACCCCGGCCCCGCGCCCTGCTCTCGACTACACCCGACCTCCTCCTCCTCGCTGCTCGGAGCGGCGCCACACGGGCCCGCAACGAGACCTCTCCCTGCCGTCACGACGGCCATCAATGCGCCTGCCCCGAGCCATCGCCTCCACCGAATAGCGCCACTGCGACCCGCCGCCAACGCCGCCTACCACCACCTCGCCACCGCGTTGCTGATCGATGGGTCTCGTCCCACAGTGCTGCATTTACTCCCTACCGCGAATCCCGGCCGAGAACCTCGCCGGCCGAGTCAATGGTGAGATTGTTCTTCGAACCGCCATTGTTGGCCGCACAAGCTCCTCGTGCTCGAATTCCGGCCCTTCCACCGCCTCCCCGTGTCTATAAATGGAGGTCGGCTGCTCGCCGCCTCACCTCGCACCGCCGCAAGCCATCTTCCCTTCCCTCCTTGCACTCCACCGCGCCGCCACCCGAGCCGCCCCAACCTGCAATCCGCCGCCGCCCACCGATCCACCTCTGCAGCGCACCCCAGCCCAAGGTGAGGATGGGAGATGAACCCCCTCGTCACCCTCTCTCTTTTCCCGCTCTCACCGTTCGCCGCCGTGCCCGGAGGGCCGGCAGAGTGCCACCGCCCGAGGCTCCCCCCCTCACTGCCTCTGTTCTGAATGCGAGCAAGGGAGGAAGAAGGGCATTTTGCCCTTGACCCCCTACCCTTCCTCCTTTTCCACCGAGCCCCCCTTCTCTATTCTCTCTCACCTCTATTCCAAATAGACCCTAACCTTTAAGCCGTACCACAAAACAACCCTGCCCCTTTACAAACAGGTCCTTAGGCTATTATAATTAAACCCTCACCCTATCTAAATATTATGATTAGGCCCTTCAAACCGAATTACTACTAGGACCTTAACTTCATAATTAGTCCTAAACACCCCTTTAACCCATCATTTCATGCATAACTTTAATTCAAATCGTGCCCAAAATTCATCACACCCATCCCGGGTATATCTCTACCAATCCATCATCCAAACCCCCTGCATAACATTCCTCCATTTCATCTACTTACTTTCCCTCGAGCTTAGCCGGTAAAACTGTGTGTGCTTGTATTGATTGCGTGCTTGCTTGTTTACGCTATAGCCAACGCAGTGAACGAAGGAGGGTACCACGAGCCGGAGCTTGGAGCTGAGTACTGCGAGCAGAAGCCTGAGATCCCGAACCCCAAGCAGGAACTCCCCGAGGACTTCGAAGACAACAAGTTCAATCTCATCCTTTGATGCATGTTTTGGTCCTAGTTTTATAAACATAACCCTATACCCATTTTATAAATTGCATATTTTTTTACTACAAAAACATGGTAGGATAGCCACCTTGATTGCTATGAATGACCTTTATTTGGCATAAATGATTGCTTTAAAAATGTGTGAGTACTTTAAAAATTGGAATGGGATATTTTGGAAAATGAGTAAGGAATTGGGTGGACGGGATGGACGTGTGTGTTAGGAGTATGGGTGAGCTCGTACCTGTGTGGTTGAGCATGTTGGGAGTTGTCCATCTTGTCGTTAAGGACCGGGTTGCGTGACATCTCACCTGGCCCAACTATCGTACAACCACTCGACCGTTGTATGTGGCAACGTCTTAGAATAAATCCCACTAGTTAATCTACTTGCCATCTGGTGTGCGGGTGAGCAGCGGAAGACCAAGGAGCAGGGGTACGACCTGTGTGAGGTACACCCTGGTTATGTGAGATAACCCCTTGGTCGATTCCGTGGTGGCTCGTAGGGTTAGCTAAGGTGGGTAATGGCTTTGATAGGATCCGCGCCGACACTGAGGTGTTCGTGTGGTGGTACCCTACTTGTGGGTAAAGATGTACAACCTCTGCAGAGTGTAAAACCTATTCGAATAGCTGTGTCCACGGTATTGGACGAGTCACGGTGTGAGCACAAAACTAGTGTTTGGGTTGGGATGTTTTCATGACGTGAGTTGTTTTCTGGAAAAGTGTGTGGCTGTGTGCCTAGGCTACTGCGGATGGGGAGTCCGGTAGTCCCTAATTGGTTTTCTCAAAAACAACTGAGTTACTAGGGTTATAAAAATTGTTTGCGAAAACCTTTTCGAAACTGAACCCCTACATGAGTAAATGTTCTTGCAAATAAACCTTAACCTGAGCCTTGATATACCATGTGCATGATCTGCTTATAAGCCCCTCCGTGGGTGGGGTTGAACTTGTTGAGTACATTTGTGCCCACCCTTGCTTAACTAACTGTTTTTCAGAGGAGGATCCCGACTTCGTTCCCGAAGACATCGAGTAGATCGCCGCCCTACACCCAACCGTGCCTGTGGATTCAGGGTCTCCACAGGAAGCTTCCATGACATGGTACTCTGATGAGGCTTTAGAAGCCTTCGCTATCGTAGTGTGGTCACTAGCTTTTGTGTTGTTCCTCGTGGCAGTGGCGCTCCCATGCCCACTATGCCATCGTGATTCAAGGGACTGAACCACCTGTTGTAATAAATGTGTTACCAGCCTCCTGGGACTGGTATTTGTGTCACATTTAGTCGCCTTTGATGAGGGGACGCTTCAGGTGGTATCAGAGCCGTAGGTTGGCTGTAGGACGCGACCCCTAGGATCTGAGACCTTTTTCTGGCCCTCTCTAAACCTTTTCCTTGCTAAGCTCACCTTTCCACAAATTCCTTACCTTGATCCTTGCCTGGTTCCAGATGGCTAACCTGGGATGGAACGGAGGAGTCTGCCCCGCAGAACCTGGTCTCCCTAACTTGCTTCTACTCAGCCTGGAGCGCGTCGGAGTGAGGGACCCACCGGAGCTCATTTATCGGGAATACGAGCGCTGTGGCACCCTTCGATGTAAAGTGCTAATCTTCGTGGGTAGAAGCACACTCTACCCCGACATAGAACCCTGGTTCATCTCCACCACTAGGTTTCATTTTCAAGACACCTACCCGAAGGCTGCTCGGAAGGCCCTGCGACGTCTACGAGTGGTTTATAGGCAGCATCTCAAACGGACCCCAATGGGATTTTCCCACCCTCAAGAGGTAGAGGACGCTCATGGATTGACCGCATGAGGGGACTAGAAAGAGAAGAAGAAGACCTAGAAGATGTAGTTTCCCACCTGTCCATCTACCTCAATGGCCTAGACCACCTCTACCATGAAAAAGCCGAGCAACTGAAGCACCAGATCGACAGGGCAGAAAGAGCAGAACAAAGGATAGAACTGGAAAGGGTGAAGACAACAATGGCGGAAGTTGCCTTGTCTAACCTGGAGCAAGATTACACTAAGGAAAGGGAACACTTTGAAATATTCCACAAGAACCTATGGGATGAGCTCCACAAGGAACGTAGAAGAAAAGAAGAAGCTGGTTTGGAGGAAGATGAACCCGAAGAAACTCATTGGGACAAAGGAACCCAGACCGAGGACGTGATACTGGAGCAAGATCTCCCACCAAAGAAGCGTCACATTCAGACGGAGGAAGAGTCCCCATAAGGATAGACTGGAGTGCTTAGGCTAGAGCTGTGTCCTAGTAATAATGAATGTACCTTGAGGAGTGTACCCCAACCTTGTTGCTAAATAAAACTATCTATCTTTTGTACCCTACCCCCGTTGCACAACTTGTTCAACTCTACCCTTGTTTTCAGATGGCCGAAGATGGATGGACCCAAGGCGTGTGCTAGGAGGAGCCTGGTTTGCCCGCCTCCTTATCAACTCCTTGGAGCGCCTCGGTATCACTGAACGCCCAAGGTACTACAGCAGAGAGTACGAGCAACTCGGCACTCTTCATTGTAGGGTGGTCCTCTCCATCGCAAGAAGCAACTGCCACACCAACATCGAGCCGTGGCGCGTGACCTCCACAGGGTTTCGACACCGAGACACCTACCCCTTGGCCCTCAGAAAAGCCCTCCGCTACCTGTGTCAGATCTACGAGGAACACCTCGTCCCCACACCGATGAGGTATTTCCCCCCGCCATCAGAACCCCAATCTGGCAGGGCCTGCATGAGAAACTTGGAATAGCGCCGCCACCAAGAAGACCTGCTGCACCATATAGTTGCCTACCTCGTCTCCCTGGACAAACTCTTTGATGACCAGGCCAAGCTCTTGAGGGAGCAAATCAGTTGGGTCAAGCAAGCAGAAGTCACAGTAAGGATGCACCAAGTCCGAGTGGCTCAAGCTGAAGCAAGGACCGCGGCCACCATAAGCAGTGAAGTTGTTGCCCATGAAAGCCTCAGGCGGATCCAAGATCAGAACATGCAGGAATGGACTAACAGTGGAACACCCATTCCGGCCATTGTAGAAGCGCAAGTCCTGCTTGGGACACCCCTTGCAAGGTGGGGAGGAACTATTGAAACCCCGCCAGCACCACCGGTAGTAACCGAACAACCAACAACGACCTCAAAAGCTGCAGCACCGCCCCAAGAGAATGGAAACCCCGAGGGCGTGGATGACGATGAGCTGCTCATACCACTGGAAGTGCACTCAGCCCCAGAAGATGGCTCTCCTCGCGAGTAGCATGCCTCAGTTGCCTTGACTCAGGGAAGCCACGTTGGTCCGAGCTTAGAGTCACACCCTCAGCTTTTCTAGTAGCACCTGGTCGTGTAGCGTGTCCGCGTTGTATCAGTCGCGAAGTTTGGGATGTATCCTCCTCACTTGTTTGAAATAAAAATTTGTCTGTGCTTGTTTCTTTGCTACGTGTTTGTTTTATGCTTGCTGGCAGGAGTAGACCCTGCCTTTTCAAAAAGAAATCCGTCTTAACCAACTTCAGCATCAAATAAAACCTAGATCTCTTAGAAACCCGCTCCTTTACATATGGTTTCCAGGCGCCTTGCTAGGATGAAGGATCAGATGGCGACTAGAGAGGGGGGGAGTGAATAGGAGCCGGTAAAAATTCTTCTCAAAGAACCCGGCCTATACCTTAGTCAAATCCCGGTCACACAACAGCGATGGATCAAATCACACACCAATCGCCAAGACAACGAGGTTATGGATCAACCTCTAGTCCTAGGAACGATTCCTTGAAGCACACGCGGAAGCACAAGAAGGGAAGAGAGGAATCGAACCAAGAAGCAAAGCACACAGGCTCTAGCGGACCGTCCGGCCAGGAGAGGTGGACTATCCGCACGGGCCACGCGGACCGTCCGCCAATGTACCGCGGACTGTCCGCACAGGTACGACAGACCGTCCGGCCTGGGCCGCGGACTGTCCGTTAAAACCAACAGAACCACCAGAAGCGAACCCTGAAAAATAGACCGTCCGCGGGGAGCACGCGGACTGTCCACCAGGCACCCGCGGACCGTCCGCCCACTGCTGCGGACTGTCCGAAACCACTTCCAACCAAAACTCAAAACCAAAACGGATCGAAAGCGAAGCCGAGCAAGAACACGAAGAACACGCGAAGAACACTGTTCACGCGGACCGTCCGCCAGACCCTCGCGGACCGTCCGCCATGCACAAACAGAACTGAAAACAGCCCGACCCCGAAAGTCAACTCCCCCAAATCATCATCGGATTTCCCAAACGGTAGAAGCTGTAGAGACAAGGGTTTGGGGACTTGAAAAGCGTCACACAAGGATGCTATAGCCTAAAAATCTTGCCTCCTAACTCCCTAAATCCTCGGGAATCGCGAATCCTTTGAGCACCATCAAGAGCTAGAGCACCGAACGAAAATCCTTGAATCGAAGTGGTTTCCCGGCGTTTGAGGGCACAAGATCAATCACAAAGATGCACGAGACATCCATCCATGTTTCCCTCAAAGAAATCCGGGGAGATACCCACTCAAATCCGCGGAATCAGACCGGGAACAAAGGCACGAAAACAAGCACAAAAAGACCACGAAAAACACAACTCCGAATCTTCTATACAAACCAGGAAAGATTCACAAGGTCTAGCATGCCACCCTAGCATCCATCCCCTCAACAAATCTCTCATGAAGCTCTCATGCTAGCCTAGAGAAAAAGAAGAAGAAAATAGCTACGAAAAAATGAGAAATGGGGGGGGGGGGGGAATGAAACCCTAAGTCGCAGAGAGAGAGAGCCATCCACACACACTCATGGCTTATATATCAGGTCCCGCCGGAGTGGTAAATGACTCGACTACCTCTAACTTAACTACTGGTGATACAACCCACGTAGGGGCATTTAGGTAATGTTTGTGGGTCTTGCCATCGGACGGCCACGCCTTTGCCGCACCCCGCGTCCTCCCGACACAAGCCATGCGATCCCGCCGCGTGTCCTCCGTCTCGAAGCTTCCCGACACGCCCGGATCCCGTCTCCGTAGTGTTGGGCCCTCAGACTTGGTTTTGAGGCCCAAACCAAGAAACCGTCCTCCAATGGTTTTGTGGGAAAACCACCAAACCCCCCGTGCTCGGTCCGGCCTCCCGCCAAACCACTTGACTCGACCGCCACCGTGCACCAGCTCGATTGTCCATGACTTCGTCTTTGGGCTCAAAGGTGGCAACAAATGCAGCATGAGCAAAATGAGAGGAATTCCTGGACCTTGACCGTGTAGTACGTTTGTCGATGTCCCCAATGATTTTCGACAGGGGATGCACTTCTTGAATCCGCCGGGGAGCCTCACGCCTCGAGACTACCTCCCCCTCACCTTCAGCTTCTCTCGCCTGGTCCTCTTGCCGCACCGTCGTCGTCCATGAAGTAGACGGTCCACGCTCAGTAGTGGTCGTAGGGGAAGTAGTAGGTACACACTCAACTTCAGGCGCATGGTTCTCCCATCATCATCTCCAGCTTCATCCTTCTCCTCTTCAAAGCGGTCCTCGGCCATCTCCTCTTCACCTGCACATTCAAAGCCAAGAGAGGTACATCGCATTGTCTCGTCGAAGGTTACCTCACAAGTCTCCATGATTTTGTTAGTCTCAAGGTTAAGCACTCTATTGGCTCTAGAGTGGTTAGCATATCCAAAGAAAATACCATCACTAGACCTAGCCTCAAACTTGTCGAGTTTTCCCTTCTTAAGAATAAAGCACTTGTAGCCAAAGACTCGGAAATGACTCACCTTGGGTGCCCGACCATGCATAAGTTCATAACAGGTGTTCTTCTTGAAAGCTCGCAATAAAATCCTATTGGAAACATGACAAGCCGTATTGACCGCCTCAGCCCAATACCTCCTAGGAGTCTTGTGCTCATCGAGCATCGTCCTAGCCATCTCACAAAGAGTCCGATTTTTTCCTTTCCACGACTCCATTTTGAGGGGGCACATAAGGGGTCGAATATTGATGTTCAAGACCTAGATCACGACAAAAGGCATCAAAACGAGAGTTCTTGAACTCTGAGCCATTATCACTGCGGATAGGTCGAATAGCATTCCCATGCCTCTCGTTTTTCAACCTCATGATCAGATCTCGAACAAAACCAAATGTCTAACTCTTATCCTCCATGAAAAACACCCAGGCATAGCGAGAGTAATCGTCCACCACGACAAGGACATACCACTTCCCACCCACCGAGCGAACTCGAGCTGGCCCAACAAGGTCCATGTGCAACAGCTCTGTCGGACGCTCGGTCATGACATCGGTCAGGGGTGGATGGGGAGTGGCTACCATCTTGCCATGCCTACACGGAGCGCAAACCAAATCCTTCTCAAGCTTCAACCTCGGCAAGCCTCGGACAAGGTCAAGACCACTCAAGCGGGAAACCAAATCAAAGCTCAAGTGTCCCAACCTCCTATGCCATTTCCACAAATCAGAAGAAGGACCGGCCATCAAACAGCGAGCAGGACCCAAAGAACGAGAGAAACCGGCCACGAAAATCGACCCTCGGGGATGATCATACGGACAAGATCACCTCGAGAATCCGGCAAACGAGACTCACCAGACTTGAAACGCACCTCAAAACCCTCATCAAGCAACTGAGAAACCGAAAGCAAATTGAAACCCAAAGACTTCACAAGAGCAACCCTCTTCAACGTTACCTTGTCACTCACATGCACAACACCCTCAGAAATCACCCTTCCTCGTCCATTGTCCCCAAATGTGATGTACATCTTTTCCTTCACTGGGGTGAGGCTGGAGAACCACTTCTTATCTCCGGTCATGTGTCGAGAACATCCGGAGTCGATCAACCAAATGTTCTCCAAGCCTCCCGCCTGTAGTCAGAAACAAGAACGAGAGTGAGCTAGCGACTCGACACAGGGGTTAGCACAAAGAAAGTTAAACCAGTGTCGAGCCATATGCTCAAAAGAGGGGTTAGCAAACATCATTCCCTTGCCACCAAACTTCCCATGTCCCATGGAAGGAGTACGAGCACCACGAGGAGGAAAACGTGGTCCGTAGTTCCTCTGGAACCCAAAGCTGCGATCATCTCCCCTAAACCCGTATTGAGGACGAGTAGGGGGACGTCCATCAAAACCACCACGAGCCCGACCAAACCTCTCACCAGCACGCACACCATCATCTCTCCTAACAAACCTACCACCCTGAGCTCCAACTCTACCAACACTCTTCACACTTCCCACACCCCGTGGAAGTGGCACTCTAGGCTCAGGAATACCATGAGACTAGCGATACCTGTCCTGGTTTGCTTGCTCCCTAGCAAGCCTCTCATCCCTCTTCCTTTTGTAGCAAAACTCTGCTAGATGTCTCTCCTTATCACAATACTCACACCTGAAGGGGATGGGTTTTGGTTTTGGCTCTAGCTTCTCTCTAGGCTTCTCACCCTTCTCACTCACAAACTTCACGGGTTTCTGGAAGTCATTTGTTTTGGGTAGAAATTTGGGTGGATCTTGGGTTGTGTCAAGCTTGTTGCAAAGGTGGTTGGGCTTTGGTGTGAAAGTGTTCTTGGGTGCCTTTGGAAGTGGGACTTGGATGTCTCCGATCACCTCAAACTCGGGGTTAGACTCAACACACTTCTCATACACACTCTCCCCACTGTTCTCTCCCACTTTCTCACCCAACTCTCAAACCCCAAACCACGAGCATCAGCTCTCTTGAACTCCTCAATCATGATTTTCAATTGAGATTCCTGCCCAGACAACCAACCCAACACCTTCCTCAAATAGTCATTCTCCTCATAGATGACATCCAAACGGGAAGTAAGTTCAAGATTGCGCAAAGTAACTTCATCACAGCTAGTGCATGCATTGACAACAGGAGATTTCAAAGAAGCTTCCAAAGAGCTAAAAGTAGAACGAGCATCAACAAGCTTAGCATGCATAGTAGGACATGATTTACAAGCACCAAGCAAAGTGGGTCTAGCCTTAAGCTCATCATACTCAGTCCTAAGAGCATCTAGTTTAGCCAAAGTGGAAGCATTTTTCTCATTAAGCAACTTGATCTCATTCAACCATGCATCACACTCAAGACATTCAACATCATCAGGAGTAGTAGGAGCAAGTTTCAAAGAGTCATTCTCAAGTTTCAATTCAAGCAATTTGGACTCTAACTCTCCTACTTTCTCACTAGCATTCTCAAGTTGAGCCCTAAGATCTTTCCTCATCTTCTTAGCATCTCTCAACACACTATCACGGTTGTCAATCAAGCCATTCAACCTAGTGATCTCAGCAAGCAAAGAGTCGGGGTCACGATTTACCTCATCCTCCGAGTCAGAGTTGCTATCTTCCTTGTCGCTCTTCTTGCTGCTCGAGATATGGGCCATGCCACAAAAGCCTTCAAGCGCCACACAGCTCAATCCGCTGAGGTTCCGGCTTGCACTCTTCTTGCCCTTGCGCCTCCCGGCGTCTTCATCTTCACTGCTTGAGCTTGACTGTGCGTCGCTTGAGCTTGAGTCGACGTCGCTTGCACCGGCCACCATAGCTCTTGCCTTGTCCTTCTTGTAGCCGCCCTTGCTCGGTCGCCGCTTGTCCTTGTCCTTGCTCTTGGACTTGCTGAAGTGCTTGCCCTTGGAGGAGTACCTGTCTTCACGCCTCGGGTGCGCCTTGTACTCGTTCATCTTGTACTTGTTCTCCTCCGCTTCCGGGCACTCGGCGATGAAGTGGCCACGCTTGCCACACTTGTAGCACGTCCCTGAGCTTCGCCTTGCATTCCTCCGACTCTCGTGTAATCGATCAAACCTTCTTGAGAGCAAGGCCAGCTCCTCCTCGCTAGCACATCAAACTCCTCATCTGGAACAAACATAAGAGAAGACAAGGAAAACTCTCGACAGGAAGGGTTAGATTTGCCCTTTGATCCACACACAAGAGCAAGACTATGGTCAGTCGAGCCCTCATGCTCGGATTGCAGCTTCCTGTCAACCTCAGCCGACTTGAGCTTAGAGAAGAGGTCATCCAACTCAATAGTCAAATACTGCCCATACTCCTTGATGGCCTCAACCTTAGCACCCCAAACATTTGGATCCAAGACATGCAAGAGCTTCAAAGCCTGATCATGCTCGGTGTAAGGAAAATCCTCAACATTAGCTTTCATGTTGTTCACAATGGCAGTGAACCTCTGAAACATCGCATCGATATCCTCACCGGGAAGTTGAGTGAAGTTCTCATATTGCATCCGGTAAGAGACAAAGAGGCGAGCCTTCACATGGTTATCACCACCGTGAGCAACCAACAACTTCTCCCAAATTTGCCAAGCAAGATTCAAATGGTGAACACGCTCAAACTCAGGATCACACAAGCTCCGAACCAAGTGATCAACGGCTTTTGCATTTGCCTCATACTTGGCCTTAGCACCAGCATCGGTCACCATAAGAGTATGGATGTTGACCGGAATAACATAGGTCTTGTGAAGCACAATGAAATCCAACAACTTGCCACGAAGAAAGATCATCATATGAGCCGCCCACTTGTGGTAACCCTTTCCATCGAAGTGCGGCGGACCGCCCCGCTCAACATACGCCATCTTAGGATTCGAGACTTGTCAAAGTCGCAAAGAATCCGGCACCAAGCTCTGATACCAATTGAAGGATCAGATGGCGACTAGAGAGGGGGGGGGGAGTGAATAGGAGCCGGTAAAAATTTTTCTCAAAGAACCCAGCCTATACCCTAGTCAAATCCCGGTCACACACAAGCGATGGATCGAATCACACACCAATCGCCAAGACAACGAGGTTATGGATCAACCTCTAGTCCTAGGAACGATTCCTTGAAGCAC
Organism: Cenchrus americanus; assembly: GCA_947561735.1. Classification (NCBI taxonomy): domain Eukaryota; kingdom Viridiplantae; phylum Streptophyta; class Magnoliopsida; order Poales; family Poaceae; genus Cenchrus; species Cenchrus americanus. The sequence goes on along the minus strand of OX387244.1, from coordinate 29,832,616 downwards.
ACGCGGAAGCACAAGAAGGGAAGAGAGGAATCGAACCAAGAAGCAAAGCACACGAGGCTGCGGCGGACCGTCCGGCCGGAGAGAGGCGGACCGTCCGCACGGGCCACACGGACCGTCCGCCAATGTAACGCGGACCGTCCGCACGGTACGGCGGACCGTCCGGCTCGGGCCGCGGACGTCCGTTAAAACCAACGGAACCACCGAAGCGAACCCCGAAAACGAACCGTCCGCGGGGGAGCACACGGGATCGTCCGCGGGCACCCGCGGACCGTCCGCCCGCTGCTGCGGACTGTCCGAAACCACTTCCAACCAAAACTCAAAACCAAAACGGATCGAAAGAGAAGCCGAGCAAGAACACGAAGAACACACGGACCGTCCGCCAGACCCTCGCGGACCGTCCGCCATGCACGGACAGAACTGAAAACAGCCCGACCCCGAAAGTCAACTCCCCCAAATCATCATCGGATTTCTCAAACGGTAGAAGCTGTAGAGATAAGGGTTTGGGGACTTGAAAAGCGTCACACAAGGATGCTATAGCCCAAAAATCTTGCCTCCTAACTCCCTAAATCACCAGGAATCGCGAATCCTTTGAGCACCATCAAGAGCTAGAGCGCCGAACGAAAATCCTTGAATCGAAGTGGTTTCCCGGCGTTTGAGGGCACAAGATCAATCACAAAGATGCATGAGACATCCATCCATGTTTCCCTCAAAGAAATCCGGGAAGAAACCCACTCAAATCCGCGGAATCACACCGAGAACAAAGGCACGAAAACAAGCACAAAAAGACCACGAAAAACACAACTCCGAATCTTCTATATAAACCAGGGAAGATTCACAAGGTCTAGCATGCCGCCCTAGCATCCATCCCTCTCAACAAATCTCTCATGAAGCTCTCATGCTAGCCTAGAGAAAAAAAGAAGAAAATAGCTACGAAAAATGAGAAATGGGAGGGGGGAAATGAAACCCTAAGTCGCGGAGAGAGAGAGAGAGAGCCATCCACACACACTCATGGCTTATATATCAGGTCCCGCCGGAGTGGTAAATGACTCGACTACCCCTAACTTAACTACTGGCGATACAACCCACATAGGGACATTTAGGTAATGTTTGTGGGTCTTGCCATCGGACGGCCACGCCTTTGTCGCACCCCGCGTCCTCCCGACGCAAGCCATGCGATCCCGCCGCGTGTCCTCCCTCTCGAAGCTTCCCGACACGCCCGGATCCCGTCTCCGTCATGTTGGGCCCTCGAACTTGGTTTTGAGGCCCAAACCAAGAAACCGTCCTCCGATGGTTTTGTGGGCAAACCACCAAACCCCTCGTGCTCGGTCCGGCCTCTCGCCAAACCACTTGACTCGACCGCCACCGTACACCGGCTCGATTGTCCATGACTTCGTCTTGCTCGTATCGCCACCATGTGGCCCGCACCTAGTCCCGCTGTCCACCGGGTCCCTCGAACCGAGCCTACTTGTCTCTCCATCTCCCGGAGGCCCCTCAAGGCTGAAGACCTTTCGCGCCCGTTCTTCACCCGCAACAACACGAACTAGGCCGCAGCCTACACCTGCGCACTAAGCCAAGAGTCAGTCCAACACCCGTTGTCAATCACTCATCACTGAGGAGCGGTCATCCATCGACCACCGGGACGCTCCTGGTCCTCATAGGACCCACCAAGGCTCTGGTCATATGGACGCGGAAGGATCTCAAGCTGATCGAAGGGAGCGTCTGTTGACGGTTAATAGTTGTATCAAAGTTCGTTTAGACTTGCAAGCGGACAAGTCTCCCGTCGTAGTCAAGGGACCCTTCTTCCCTCGAGTGGTGAACCCAAGGTATCGAATCCGTGGAACAATGTGCAACGCAAGGATTCAATCTAGTAAAGCAAATAAAGCTATCTTATGATGAACTAAGTTTCATCTAATCTACTAACTCATAAAGGAAACACATCTAATCTAATCTACTAAAGAGGTAGCAAGAGAAAGCAAGAGATAACCGATCTAGAGAGTCTAGATCATGCTTATGTTGTAGCTCCAAACAAGATAGATGAAGATAGAAAAGCGGATCTCATTAAAAGCATCTTTAAATCGTGGCCTTCCATCCGACTCCGAAAACGCCCGCCTTTCGGAACCCTCGTTCTGTCACAACGTATCCCTACTCATGCGGGTAGTCTAGGGCGAGTTCGATAAGAACAAGTTGAAAACACTTGGCCGGTCCAGTATGCACCTCTAGCCACCACGGCTACAAGAGCACCCTATGTAATCTATCTTAAGTATAGATCGTAGAAGAAGCAAAACCAAGAAGAAAACAAAATCATCAAGAAGACACTTGATCGCTAGAAATCAGATTCACTTAAAGACTTCACCATGAATGATTACATGAACAAGATCACCACCGGGGCCCTACCTCGATCTTGATCCTCACTCCGGAGCTCCGACGTGGTCTTCCATGCAAGGTTCCCACGTCGGCTAGGTAGACCCTAGACAACTAGCACGACCCTCATCTCCGAGATGGTGTCCCTCAAGCTTCTCTGCTCCTCGGCGGCGGATGACGAATTGGATGATGCGTAGCTCTCGGTCAGGGGACTATAAATAGCCCAAGAGGCATCTAGGTCAAAGGGGAGGCCGACTGGGCCCTGGATCAGGTTGGGCCGACCGGCCTGGGCCCATCCAGGCCCAGCCCGTGTCCTCCTTCGTCTGGTATTGCTTCCCGAGTCTTCTAGATCCTCTCCCCTTTTGCATGTGGGCCCTTGTCGTCGGTTTCTCTCCGAATTGGACGAAGCTCCTTGTCTTGCAAGATTCAGCACTTTTCTGGCTAGGTCCTCGGAGTTTGTCATCTTCTCGGGCTTGGTCCTTGTGCTCTTGGAGTCATGTTCACTTCATTGCTTGACTTGTACCGGGCTTCAAGGTCTTGTCATGAGGTGCTTAATGAACTTATTTCGGAAGTCTTGCTTTCAACGTTAAAACCCTACGTAAACACTTAACTCCAAAACTGACATGCACAAGTGAACTTGTTATACCACGGGGGTTAGTACCAATGGATAAGATACAAAAGTCATGCCAACACCGAAGGTAAACTCATGGCTAGGTTGACGGATTTTCACCATCAACAGCTCCCCCATGCTTAAACCTTGCTCGTCCTCGAGTAAGCCTTCGATGGATATCATCATTGCCCTTCATTGTTTAAACCTTGCACTTGATCATACATGAAAAAAAACATAATTCTCTCAAAAGTTTAATTCATTAAAGTTCCATAATGTACTAGCCTTCATCCCTACGGAGGGTAGATATTTAATTAAGCTTATCCCACAAGTATTAACATGCTCCCAAAATTAAAAAGGATCTCAGAAATTTTGAAATAAAGAACAATATGAAAAAGGGCTAAATCAAGTTCACAAATTTAAACCACCTTGCATCTTGCTCATGAACTCTCTTCTCATCTTTGTCTCTCAAGCCTATTTATTCTACTCCTTTCCCTCTCATAACACACATATATGTGGTAGGCTTTATATGGAGCTTTTTGGGAAAGTTTAGTCCTACCAAGATATTATAAATGAGATGTTATCAAAACAAGACAAGCTTCTCATGGTCTTACCGAGACTCGTCAAAAAGGTCATTGGAAAATAATGTTAAATCAAGGAGGGGAAAGAGAAAAATACACACGCTTGAAATAGGTGGACATGTGCAAATGGCAAAGAGTGATCCCGAGGCACAAAGGAAGTCCTCGTTATCGGATTGCACATGGTTGGAAAATTGAGTATGGATCTTTTAATCTTGAAGCCTTGAATTTCTTAATGCACTTTAGAGAACCGGGGAGTTCACTTTATTTTTGCACATACTCATATTTTTCTCTTTTTCTCCTCTTTCTTTCTTTCTTTCATTCATTTTCTCATTCATTCATTTTCTTTTTTGTCATAGATTCGGTCACGAGACTTTCACATCAGAGTTTTGATTTTTTTTATTTTGCTCCCCTTTGAATTTTTTTATTTACTCCCCTTTGAACTCTAAAATTGCACCGTACCTACCTCCTCCCCCATGCTTAGACGTTGCTCGTCCTCGAGAAAAGAGGCGATAAATAAGGTAGGTACCAGAAATACTTTTCCTTTGGAGAGATACTTGAAATCTTCAATCTTGGCACCATCGATCTTCCTTGAATTGATGATCCATACTCAACGATAGGTTGTGGTCAAGTAGGTAAACACAAAAGATGATATTTGGTTTTAAGGGTGGATATCCGGCGAGGTTTGTGAGATCTCTGATGTGGGGATACACAATGCACGAATAAAAAGGCTAGCAAAAAGATAGATACGCAAAAACGGAATGACCAGCTTCTTAGTCTCGGGCCAGAGAAATCAAGGCCTGAAATAACTCACCCAAAAATAAATCCTGTATACTATGTTTTTGCACTCAAATATTTATATGGCTCTGGATAGGTAGAGCAACACGCAAGTGGTATTTATGACAAGGTTAGCTTTGCATTTAAGAACAAAAATAAATCATCTTTAATCCATCTAAAACTTGAGAGCACATAAAACACTATGGGTCTTTATCTTTATCATAACCTCCGCTAAAGATTAAGCTAGCATTTAGATAATTTCATATTTGTATTTTTAAGAGAGCACTAGGTTAAACATGCATAAATCAATTACAAAGATAAACAAAGCGGCAATTATAATCATATATCATCATGGCACAAACTTTGTAACTTTACAAATGGTAAAAACTTGGTGGTGACATTATTCATGATGAAAATAAACACTAACACACATGCTGAAAATTAAACTAAAAACTAAAAATTAAAGCTGAAAATACTACGCATACATAGGTGCAAACAAGCTGAAAATTAAAGAAAAGGGGGTAAAGGGAAGATAGCTAAAGCTCCTCCTCTCTCTAATCTTCCGCCGGTGGTTGATATTAATAATCATGGTTGTTGCACCCTTGCTCATAATAAGAATGCACTATTCCTCCTATGAGTTGTCCGACGGTGCTAGGTGAAGGTGTCAAAGCTCATAAGAGATGTTTGCATCTGCTTCACCCATTTAGTTTGCATAGGTTTGGATGGCTGCAATAATTTGAATGTTTCTTGCAGCGTATCCTCCAATGGTGGCCACATTTTGTTGTGGTTGAGGAAGATGTGCATATGGCTCCGCAAAGGCTACGTTGGGCACCTCAAAAATTTGTTGGGGGTATGGCTGCACCACTCCTCCATGCTTGCATTGGTACACCACCGTAGTAACTTGGCGGCGCCGGAATTCCTCCAAATGGTGGAACATAATTTTGTTGTGCACCTCCTTCTTGGGCCATAGAAGATCCTTTTCCTATAATCCTTCTCTTTTATCTTCCTTCGTCGGCACAAGAAGTCCTTCCTCAAACCAATCTTCTTTCCCCTCAAGAAATCTTCCATCCGATAGGGGCAAATTTACTTTGGCCACTTCGAAGCCTCCTCTCTCATCTTCATTGAAATTTTCCTTCCTTCATATACCTAGGGAGGTCCCAGGTAGGAGATGATTCGGGTTCCTTGTAATACCGGGTCTTTAAAGAGATAGTCAACATGGAGAGGTAACAACCCGATCTCCCGAATTCGATGTTGCTCACAACACAACCGGTTGATCATAGGTGAGTGGGGTTGATTGGCTTCTTAGCAATCAAAGCCGAGTAAAACCAATTCAACTCCGTGTTGGTTATCTTTGTCTCTCTCATTCTCCCAAAAATCCACTTGCACAAAAGTGACACACTTGGATGATGGGGTTCCGGATAGTATTTCTTCGTTGATGGTCTCCTCCTATGATCATACTCCAAAAACCTTCCCATGTGCCATCATGCACATCCACTTGTTCCGGAGCTCCCTTTTGAAAATAGGAGACACTAGCCCATGGGTCTACGATACTAGAACATGCAATCATTTTGAACATGAAAACCAATCTAATCTATCGGGGATTGTGTTGAATGGATCCAAGGAAGCATTGAGACCTTTACTCCATTTACGGCATGGTAGCTAACCTTAAGCATTAAAGTATTTTCAAGACAAGATGATAGATAGATAATCCAACAAAGTGTGATTACATCTCAAGATCGATTGCAACCCATGGATGAAAGGAGATTACCCCAACAAGGTGCTAGAAATAGCATCGTTGATCAAGGTTACCCTTCTGACGGTGTCTTCCTTCTTCTCCACTTGTGGGCTCCCTCCAAACGGAATGAGAGACTCAGCACTCCTTCATCAAGGGTATGCGCCATGGTCATGAGAATTTCCTAGGCGAATTTCTTGTGGGTGTTTGCCGACACTCCGTTAGAGAATTGCACCGGTGTCCCGTATGAAAACCCAATATGTGGAGAGCTTGGTCGTCGAAGTCAACGTTCGCTACAAGCCTCTACTCAAGGTGAGCGAGCTTCTTCTCCTCCTCCTCCGTCATGATGACATACCCCTCGGAATACCACGGAGCGTATGGAGGTGGAGCGGATGATCGTGTGGAGTGGCGAGGTCGGACGAGCGGCTCCTCCATATGTCCTTGAGGTTTGGTGAACCTCATAGACGAGTTTCGTGTGGCCCTCATGCCACCGAGGAGAAGAGTGTGGTTCCTCCTTGGCGGTGCCGTGTCCTCCTCCATACTCCGAGGAAACTCAGAAACCGAGTGCCTCCTCGAAGAGGTTGATGGCTTAGACGACGATGATCCCTTCTTCTTCGGTGAAAAGGCTTGTAGTTTTCTTCATGATTGCAGCACTCTCCCTCACAAATATATATCCAGGGTTTTCACCTGGTAACAAGGTACACAAATATTATTTTGGAGTCTGGACTTTGAGTGGATTAAGGATGTGATTTGTTGCACGAAACAAATGCGGTGGATGGCTAAGTCTAAGGTGGTCCCGGCCTACAAACTAGAGCACACGAACCAAGAGCTGGATGGGAGGCTTACCTCTCTTCTCCTCTTGGCTCGTTTCTTCTCTAGTGCATTCATGCTTGTTGCTTCGTGACCGCGTGCACCTTCCAAACGTTCCGTCCACTCCTTTGCTTGCATTATTGCTCCTTCCACTTGATGTTTTCGCATTGACTCACTTCCAAACTCCCTTGCGTCACATGCCTCCATGATATTCCTACAAAACAAAGCCTTGGCTGCCACCCCATGCTTGTACTTTGCATGTGGTTTGATAAAAGATGTTGGAGGGGCACCCCATGATGTATCACGGTGCATGTATGGTTAGGTTAACTAGATTGCCTCCCTCTAAGCATGTTTTAATGCTAAGCACTCCTCTAATTTCGATAATAAAAAATAAAAAATAAAATCAGAGATATTAATGAGTTAAAATATAAATTTAGAGAAGTTTTTAAAGCATTAAAAACAAATGTAAGTCGAAAAATATTTCCGACTACTTTTATGTTGGTCTTACCGGTATTGTTTGCCTTCATTAGTTGAGAGCAACCTTTTCCCGGCTTGATCATGGGGGCATAGGTTTAGGTTCTAATTTTAATTAGATAAGAGAGATTTTGAATGAAATAAAATTAAATGTTGCTTAGCAAAATTCTAATCTTAGAGAAACCAAGGATATAGATTTTAAACCAACCAAAAATCAAGATTCTAGGTTCACGCGAGTCATGCCACGTGCTGAAATTTAATTAACATCTAGATACAAGTCGTGGCTCTACTCGTGTGTTTTTAGAATGAAAAACAAGTCAACCACAACATCATAAAGAGGATGAAAGGTTGAGTTAGGTTCTGAATTTTTTTTGGTTTTGGTTTCTCGAAAAAGAAGCAAACAACATAGGATGGTTCATGTAAAGGGTTTATGATCAAGCAAAATATTCAACCAAGAATTATGTCTCTAATATTGTTCAACCATTCTAAGTCTAATGTTTTGTGTAGTACAATTCAAAACTGAATTATATTTAAAAAGACTTGAAAAACCTGGAATCGGGTTGTCCTACCGGTAGCTTATTCTTTGACTCGACGAAACGGGTTGCCTCCCGCCTAGCGCTTCGTTTATAGTCCATGGCTAGACTTCTTCACTTGATTACTCCGGATCAATGCTCTTTGCGGGCGTTGCAATCTTGGGTACCCACTTCCGCACCTTCTTGGGCACGGGCTTATTCTTCGGCTTAATCGTATTTTTGGTCTTCACAGGCTGGCTTTGTCCTTTGGTCCTGACGGATGCAACAACTTCCTTCACTTTGAATCTAGGGTTTCCAACCCTTTAGCTTGTGTTGCACGTCTCCTTTGCCTGTAAAGTTTTCCTGGATCATCCACAAAAAAAAGTTTTGGGTTTCTTGGAGAGGCAGCCAACCATCTCCGGTTAGAGTTAGCAATAAAACAAAATCTAACAAAAGAAAAATTAGGGTTAATCAAAACTAGATTAGATTGATTTTTTTTCTATTTGAGGATGATCAAACTTAAGAGATGCAAAAGAAAATCAAAAGAAAAACTGAAAAATAAGCGATACTAGATTGGATCTTGATTGCTTGTTTCCTGGCAACGGCGCCAGAAAAGGGGCTTGTTGACGGTTAATAGTTGTATCAAAGTTCGTTTAGACTTGCAAGCAGACAAGTCTCCCGTCGTAGTCAAGGGACCCTTCTTCCCTCGAGTGGTGAACCCAAGGTATCTAATCCGTGGAACAATGTGCAACGCAAGGATTCAATTTAGTAAAGCAAGGAAAGCTATCTTATGATGAACTAAGTTGCATCTAATCTACTAACTCATAAAGGAAACACATCTAATCTAATCTACTAAAGAGGTAGCAAGAGAAAGCAAGAGATAACCGATCTAGAGAGTCTAGATCATGCTTATGTTGTAGCTCCAAACAAGATAGATGAAGATAGAAAAGCAGATCTCATTAAAAGCATCTTTAAATCGTGGCCTTCCATCCGACTCCGAAAACGCGCGCCTTTCGGAATCCCCGTTCTGTCACAACGTATCCCTACTCATGCGGGTAGTCTAGGGCGAGTTCGATAAGAACAAGTTGAAAACACTTGGCCGGTCCGGTATGCACCTCTAGACACCGCGGCTATAAGAGCACCCTATGTAATCTATCTTAAGTATAGATCGTAGAAGAAGCAAAACAAAGAAGAAAACAAAATCATCGAGAAGGCACTTGATCGCTAGAAATCGGATTCACTTAAAGACTTCACCATGAATGATTACATGAACAAGATCACCACCGGGGCCCTACCTAGATCTTGATCCTCGCTCCGGAGCTCCGACGTGGTATTCCATGCAAGGTTCCCACATCGGCTAGGGAGACCCTAGACAACTAGCACGACCCTCATCTCCGAGATGGTGTCCCTCAAGCTTCTCTGCTCCTCGGCGGCGGATGACGAATTGGATGATGCGTAGCTCTCTGTCAGGGGGCTATAAATAGCCCGAGAGGCATCTAGGTCAAAGGGGAGGCCGACTGGGCCCTGGATCAGGCTGGGCCGACCGGCCTGGGCCCATCCAGGCCCAACCCGTGTCCTCCTTTGTCTGGTATTGCTTCCCGAGTCTTCTAGATCCTCTCCCCTTTTGCATGTGGGCCCTTGTCATCGGTTTCTCTCCGAATTGGACGAAGCTCCTTGTCTTGCAAGATTCAACACTTTTCTGGCTAGGTCCTTGGAGTTTGTCATCTTCTCAGGCTTGGTCCTTGGGCTCTTGGAGTCATGTTCACTTCATTGCTTGACTTGTACCGGGCTTCAAGGTCTCGTCATGAGGTGCTTAATGAACTTATCCCGGAAGTCTTGCTTTCAACGTTGAAACCCTGCGTAAACACTTAACTCCAAAACCGACATGCACAAGTGAACTTGTTATACCATGGGGGTTTGTACCAATGGATAAGATACAAAAGTCATGCCAACACCGAAGGTAAACTCATGGCTAGGTTGACGGATTTTCACCGTCAACAGCGCCTTAACGACCAGGAAGTGAATCAAGGCGAAGATGGAGGAGAAAACGTTGTCTTGCCACCGCCACCTCCTCCCGTTGACCTCGCACAAGTTTTGGCCAACCAGACTCTACTGATGGAAGCCATATTCAATGCTGTCAACCGTCCAAGGCCCGTGTTCTGGGCATGAATGAGAAGCTAATAGAATATCTCAGGACAAAGCCACCCACTTTTGGCGGATCTGTGAATCCCTTGGATACCGATGACTGGCTAAGAGCCATCCTAAGGGAACTAGAGCCCTTCAACTATGAAGACCGAGACAAGGTTCTCCTGGCCACTCACCAGCTCACCGAAACAGCCTTAGCTTGGTGGGAGAACTACTATGCAGCAGCCAAGGACCCCTCCGCCATCACCTGGGATGAGTTCGTGGAAGAGTTTCGCCGCTACCACATCCCAGAAGCCGCACTAAAGCCCAAGGCAGATGAGTTACGTGAACTCCGTCAGGGCAATAAGTCCGTGGAAGAATACACTTACCAGTTCATAGAGCTGGCTCGTTATGCCCCCGAGGAAGTGGATAAGGACTCCAAGAAGCAGGAGATGTTCAAGAAGGGCTTGACTCCGGAACTGAGGACTCTGCTTACCCCTCAGATCTACCCGGATTTCAATACCCTCATGAACATGGCCATCCTCACAGAAAGAGCCAGGGCAGAAGAGAAGAAAGAAAACAAGAGCAAGTTCATGGAGAACAAGGCTCAACAGCAAGAGCGCTCCCAGAGGCAGAGAAGCTTCGGACACCACATGTCCAGGTTCCAAGCCCCCATGCAGTACAGAACCCAATCGCAAGCAACAGGCTCTCAAGGCCCCAGAACCCATTTCAAACCATACAACAACTAGAACACCATGAAGCCCCCACAAAGCAACACTAGCCAGGTCACTGCCAACAACAACAGTAACAACTCCAGGGTGTGTTTCAACTGCCGTGAGACCGGACACTTCATTGCCAACTGTCCATATGCCAAGAAGCCAACAGCTTCAGCCTTCTCTAACTCAGTAAATGGGCCAAGACCGCTCGTATCTGGAGCCAACCGCGTGCCAATTCGCAGCAACAACAACTTTGCAGTCCTATGGACGAGCCCGCGTCAACCACATCAACGCACAGGAGGCTCAAGAAGCACAAGGCGTAGTGCTCGGTGAGTTCCTGGTCAGCTCAGTCTTGGCAACCATATTATTTGATTCAGGAGCATCACATTCGTTCATATCCTCAAGTTTTGTGGAAAAACATAACATACCTACAGTACTACTAAAAGCACCCCTATTAACTCGAACGCCCGGAGGTGACATCAAGTGTCAACTGGGATGCTCCCGGGTAAGGATCATTTTAAGTGGGGTAGAGTTCCTAGCAGACCTAGTAGTACTGAAGTCCAAGGGAATAGATGTGATCCTCGGGATGGATTGGCTAAGCCAACACCATGGCCTTATAAGCTGCGCTGATAAGGTAGTACACCTAACCAACCCAGAAGGAGTACAAGTGACCTGCCACACCCGAGGACACAGACCAGACATAATGGTTTTCAGCATGGAAGCCAAATCCATAGAGGGTGTCCCAGTAGTGCGGGAGTATCCAGATGTGTTCCCCGAAGAACTCCCCGGAATGCCGCCAGATAGGGATATAGAGTTCGTCATTGACCTTATTACCGGAACCTCTCCCATAGCCAAGAGACCTTATAGGATGGCAGCCCCTGAGTTGGCAGAGTTAAAGAAGTAGCTAAGAGAACTTCAGCAAAGTGGATTTATCAGACCAAGCTCATCACCATGGGGAGCCCTAATGCTCTTCGTAGAAAAGAAGGATAAAAGCCTGAGAATGTGCGTGGACTATCGCTCGCTGAACGAAGTTACTATCAAGAACAAGTATCCTCTCCCCAGGATAGATGATTTATTTGACCAACTGAAAGGAGCCAAGTATTTTTTGAAGGTGGATTTAAGGTCAGGATACCACCAACTCAAGATTAGGGAAAGCGACATCCTAAAGACCGCCTTTGTCACCCGTTACTGACAGTGTGAGTTCACAGTGATGTCCTGTGGACTCACCAACGCACCAGCGTATTTTACGAACCTCATGAATAAGGTGTTTATGGAAGAGCTAGACAAGTTTGTCGTAGTATTCATCGATGACATACTTGTTTACTCCAAGAGTGTGGAGGAACATGAGAAGCATCTTTGAGTAGTATTGGGGAAACTAAGGGCACACAAACTGTACGCTAAGTTCAGCAAGTGTGAATTCTGGCTGGAGAAAATATCTTTCCTTGGGCATATTCTGACGGCAGAAGGTGTAGCAGTAGACCCCAAAAAAGTCGAAATAGTCTCCAACTGGCGACAACCGACCAATGTAAGCGAGATCAGAAGCTTTCTTGGTTTAGCGGGATACTAACGGAGGTTTATTGAAGGACTTTCTAAAATTGCCCGACCCATGACGGAGTTACTCAAGAAAGAGAAGAAATTCAACTGGCTGAGTATTGCGAGAAAAGCTTTCAGGAGTTGAAAAGAAGATTGACAACAGCCCCAGTGCTGACCTTGACAGACATTCAATGGGATTTCGTCGTATATTGCGATGCATCCCGCAAGGGTTGGGATGTGTCCTTATGCAAGATGGGAAAGTAGTGGCGTATGCTTTCCGCCAACTCAAGCCCCACGAACAGAACTATCCCACCCATGATTTGGAGTTTGCAGCCGTAGTGCATGCCCTTAAGATTTGGAGACATTACCTGATTGGGAATAAGTGCAAGATCTATACGGACCACAAGAGCTTAAAGTACATCTTCACCCAGCCTGACCTGAACCTAAGGCAAAGAAGGTGGTTAGTATTAGTCAAAGATTATAACTTAGAAATCCACTACCACCTAGGAAAAGCCAATGTTTAAGCAGAAAATCCTACGAAAAGGCAGTGCCTAAGAGTGCCCAGTTGCAAGAGGTAATGGCACGACTTAATGTGCACATTGTTCCCCAAGGCTACGTCCGCCAACTAAGTGTTCAACCTACCTTGGAGGAAAAGATCAAGAAGGCCCAAGAGGCCGATGAGAATCTGATGAAAATCCGCAAGCAAACAGGAGAGAATAAGGCCCCAGACTTTAGAGTGGATGATCAAGGCACACTGTGGTATAAAAACAGGATATGCGTGCCTGAAGACGGAGATTTCCGACAGACCATCATGGATGAGGCACACAACTCAGCATATTCCATCCATCTCGGATCCACTAAGATGTATATGGATTGAAGCAGAAATATTGGTGGAATGGAATGAAAGCGGACATTGCCCGGTTCGTCGCCCACTGTGATACTTGTCAGAGGATTAAAGCTGGACACCAGAAACCAGCAGGACTGTTGCAGCCTTTATCCATTCCGGTGTGGAAATGGGATGAGATTGGCATGGACTTTGTAGTGGGTTTGCCCAAGACTCAGAAGGGACATGATTCCATATGGGTAATAGTGGACCGACTCATTAAGGTCGCTCACTTTTTACCCGTACGTACCACTTATGGTGGGGAGAAGTTGGCAAAGCTCTACATAGAAAACATAGTGAAGTTTCATGGAGTACCTAGCAGGATAGTTTTAGATAGAGGGACCCAGTTTACCTCTAGATTTTGGAAAAGTTTGCATAAGGACATGGGTACCAAGTTGGATTTCAGTTCGGCTTATCACCCGCAGACAGATGGACAGACCGAGAGGGTAAACCAAATTATGGAAGACATGTTGAGAGCATGTGTCCTCACCTATGGCAAATACTGTTAACAAAGTCTGCCATATGCAGAGTTCTCTTACAACAACGGTTATCAGGCGTGCCTAGGAATGTCACTGTTTGAAGCATTATATGGGAGGAAATGTAGAACACCCTTGATGTGGTCAGAAGTAGGAGAATGTGCCCTGGTTGGGCCTGCACTTATAAAGGAAGCCGAAGAGCGAGTATCCGAGATCCGAGAAAAGTTGAAGGCTGCCCAATCCCGACAAAAGAGCTATGCAGACAAGAAGAGGCGAGAAGTAAGCTTCAGTCCGGGAGACTTTGCTTACCTCAAGGTTTCACCTATCCGAGGAACTCGAAGATTTCAAGTGCACGGGAAGTTGGCCCGTCGGTACATTGAACCGTGCAAAGTGCTGAAGAGGGTTGGAGCAGTAGCATACCGGTTGGAGCTACCAGAAGAAATGTCAGATATACATCCGGTGTTTCATGTCTCCCAGTTACGAAGATGTTTGAAAGTACTCAAAGAGAAGCGAGTGCCGGTAGAGGCAATTGACCTAAAGCCAGATCTTAGGTACCAGGAAGTGCCCGTCAAAATTGTGACGCCCCAGGTTTTTAATTAGTATTAATAATGTTAATGACCGAATCAGCCACATCCCACCCGACTGACAAATGGTCAAACCTAGGTCAACCTGAGTCATCACCTCGAAAACCTCACCGACAAACCCTATTGAACCCCTTGACCAAGTCTACACACATCCGTGGTCAACCCTTGGTCAAAGACACGGTCAAACTCCGCTTAAACACTGATGCCGGCGAATGTCTTCCGGAACTTTTTCCGTGTTCTCCAAATTTCACCTAAACACTTAAAAATCTACCAATATGAAAGTTGTACAGTTTGTTGAGGGACACAACTTTCGTGTAGATTGGCATTTCAAATTTTGAGTGGAAATTGGAGAAGAACCATGGTCAACCGACAATACCTCCTGTCCACCGAAACATGGCGACATTCAAAGTTTGGCAGCGTTTTGTGCCAAATCCGTTGAGAAAAACACCATACGACCTTTGTGAAAGTGGTAGAGGGTAGTGAGATCTACAACTTTCCTATTCACTACTTTGTGCACTTCTATTCAACTTTTTGGAGTTACACGTGTTCAAACAGGGACACAGGAAAAACAATTCGGTCATGTCGTGCCGCGCCGCGTCGGGCCGCGTGCGCCAGCGCCCGCGCTCCTAGGCGCAAGGCGTTGCCCGAGGCCGTACTTCCCTAGGCCGCGGACCTCCCGAGGCCGCACGCACGCCGAGATGCCGCGGGAATCCGCGCCGCCCGCGCCGAACGCGCCGCGTACCGAGGCGTGCGCGCGTCGGGCCTCGCCGCCCCCGCCCGCGCCGCCCGTTGCCGTGCGTGTCCTGCCCACGGGTGTTCCCCCTCCGTTACACCTTGCTCCAAGTCGAAGAGTTCATCTATAAAACGCCTGAGCCCCCGTTTCCCTCGCGCCGACCGGAGTGCCATCGCCGCGCGACGAACCGTCCGCCGCCGCGCCATGGGCACCGCCACGGACCGAGCCTCCGCCCCACGTCCGCCCCTTGCCGAATTGCCGGGAGCCTCTCCCCGGGTCGCCTAGGAGCTAACCCCGCCACGCATTGCCTCGGCCGGGCGCCGGCCTCGCCGGAGGCGAGCACGCGCCGCCGTGCGCCGTGCGGTGCCGTCGAGCCCGCACGCCGGTGCAGCCCCGCCTCCCAATCGGGGTGCAAATCGAGCCCTAAGTACTACCCGAGCGCTACCCCCGCCCTTCCTCGGCCGATCCGCGCCGCTGGCTCGCCGGATTTCGACCGGAACTTCCTCCGGCCGCCCCGGGGGACCCAATTGCGAGTCTGCAGTTATTTCTAGGGGCTCATCTACAAAGTAAGGGCATATTTGTAAGATCCCGAATCTTTCCAGGGACCCCGGTGCAAAAGTGGATCTCAAATAGTATTGCTGTTTTGCAGAATCTTGTAAAATCCGCAGAAAATCGTAGAAAAATCAGAAAAATGCAAACTCAATTTTGTTGGATTCGTTGTGAAAATCCTACAACTTTTGTTATTCTTGCCTGAGCTAGTTCCTGATAGTTTTTGCATGAAAAATAAAAATGTGAAAAACCTAGATCTGCAATATCTCAAAATCCATAAATCCACTGTAGCTAAATTTTGGATATGTTGTGTGTTGTGTCATGACTAGCTCCTATACCAAAAATTGCACAAAGTTATGTTGTAAATCTTTTTATAAAAGTTGTTTTCCTTTTCTGCAGAATCTACATAAATGATTTTTGTAGCTAAAAATAATTAGATTTTTGCAACCAAAAATAACAATTTTATAATTAACAGAAATAATTATTCTTGAATTATGCTTGATTTTCATTGAAAATACATAACTCAAGTTTCATAATATTTCTAGGTTATATGCTGCATACCTAGGCTAGTTTTGGACCATATAACATGTGTGAGAAAGTTTGGATCATTTCGATGAATATTTATTTTTTGTGTGCATTTACCTTGTCCTTCTATCTAGCTTTTGCTATTTTCAAAAATAATTAATTTCTAGCTATCCACAGCATGCATGTTTGTCCAGTGGCTCGTTATAGGTGTTTAGTGTTTAACACATCCTCCCACTGAATTTTATTAATTAATTTCATGAATAAAAGCATTGAAGGCCATTAAGGGCTTAATAGTCTTTTAAATGGGAAAAGTCACCAACTCATCCTTAATAACCCTGTGTGTGGTTGTTAATCATTTTAAAAGGCTAAATGTACCCACCACTACTGTTTGTGAAGTTAAACTAAATTACATACATATATATGTACACAGTCACTATAAAAAAATATTTAATAAAGAACAACATATTGTTCCTTTTTGGAAGAGTATGCTGAATGTATATCTTATCTAGGTGAATGTGTCCAACCAATGCACCCCATGGTTGTCATCTATTGTTTGTGGTTAATTAAATTAAAAATCGTCGAATAAATCTTGCATTTGCATTCTCGTGTAGATCCTTCTGACGGTAGACGTACGCTCGTGCCGGAAGGATGAGACGAAGGTGCCGACGAAGAGCTGCAGTACGTGGACGTAGCTCAAGACCTAGACCCAAGTCCAGGAGGGCCCAAGGCCAACCTTGCCAGCAAGGCAAGCCCCGGATCATTAACCCCGTCTTTTAAAATTATGCAATTATGTTTGCTACGATTGTGCATTTAGGTTTCAGGAGTTGAATTGAAACCCTAGATGCATGATCCCTAGGTACCTATGCTCTATCACTAGTATGCTAGGTCGATAGCTGCTATGCTATAGGACCGATAGAAGTCGAGTGATGTTCGTCACTCGCGAGAATAGGTTCTTATGTTGGAATCATAAGAACTTTATAAATGGATTGCTCATGTGGTAAGAGCATGGGATTTGGGCTCCGGTCCAGTGGCTTTCGTGGGCTAAGCTTTTGAACGTACTAAGCACTTGCCGGGAGTGGGACCGGTAAGCCTAGTACCTTAATGAGATGGCGCGGGAACTTTTTCCTACTACTCTTGAATATTCACCTAACCGCTAGCTACCGGGAAGGGGGGTGCATGTGTGAGACGGGTGCCTCGCGGGGTATGCCAGCTAACCTTGTACCCACGACTGTAGGCTCTGTCCCCAACCCGAGGACTTTTGGGAACTGCCTGGGAAGTTGTCCTTGCGGGGGCAGCCTACCGTGTGTTTAGGTTTACCTTGCAAGGTTTAAATCAATCGATTGTCGGTCTCTCACCGTTATCCGAGACTGCTTAATCAACTGGCCATGATATCCCATAATGATGAAACTCGGAGAATATTGTTGTATGAATTAATTGCTTGTCCAATTCTTGATTGAATTATATGGCACACTTAGAAATGGTAATCAATCAGAACTAGTGCTAAAATATTGAAAGTAAGGACCTAATCGTAGTAGCTGTTCAGCAAAAGAAACCCCACCGGCCAAAAGCCTTTCATGTCTAGAGTTTGGTGATGTAGTTATCACCCGACGGTTAAGTCTTGCTAAGTATTAGTATACTCAGCCTTGCTTTAAAACTGTTGTTGCAGGTGTTGTTGACCGGAAGGGTGACGACAAGTGATGACATCACAGATGGCCTCCTGTGATGTTTACCGTTGCCCTAGCCTAATTTATTTCCGTTGTTTTCGAACTCTGAACCTTCACTCCATGTCATGAACAATGGCTTGTAATAAATTGGTTTTAATCGTGTTGTACTCTGGACTCGCCTTCGCGTGAGTTTTAATGCATATGTCGATCCTCTGTACGAATTCCAAGTGATTTACTGGGCTTTAACCCGGCAACTAACGACGGGATGATACTTTATTATTGCTTAACGACCAAAGTGGATCGGTCTTAGGCAATAGTACGGTATTTTCCTGGGCGGGTTCTGACAACTGGTATCATAGTGATTATATGCATTAGAGCTTAATTAACAATCTTAATCACATGATTTTTGAATAAAATTTGCCAAGATTGTTTGGATTTGCAAAACACGTCGGTCCGTTAAGGATAAACTAGACCGAGAGGCCCTAGAGGGAATTCTTGGGTTCTTTCAGGTGGCTTATTAACCTATGGTTTATTTTGCTAACTTCCAGCACATATACTTTAGGTCAGACTTACTTTCTTGCACAACCAAACTAGATGAGCCACGTGTTTTATACATGTGCTGTGCCGCATCACGAGAATTGTGAGGGTTGATGGAGTGATCCATTCCACGGATCCCATCTTCGCGTCTGGTTATGAGTTGTGTTGTCGCCACGTGCTTTATACATGAGCATTCCCCATGTCGAAAATGCGAGGCAAGGATACACTCCATTCAAACGGAGGATGTCCGAGGTTGGACACTGTCCATGCAGCGGCTTAACGCATGGATGTCGTTTCTATAGTGAACGGTAATGTATGTGAACGCTTTCATGAGTGCTGGCGTGAAAGGTTCATTGTGTTCTGTGATCTTCTGCAGGTACCCTAACCTCGTTTCGTAAGTCTCTAAGTGAGCATCGACTAGTGCTCGACTAGTTATTATAGGGAGATACGTGTATGTGCCATGCCACCGGCGCTAACTTCGAGTTCTTGGCTGAATGCCTTGTGAGGACGCATAGGATGTCTTGCATCATGCTAAAAGTCATGGTAAGACCTAAACTGAACCCATACCTGTTTCTGTGCTCTCTAAGGCAAAATAGTGATAGTGTGTTTTGTCCTATCTAGCCTCTCTTGTGTAGATGTGTCGTTGTGCATAAATTTATTAGAGTTGTTGCTTAGATTGTTGTCCTCGTCCAAGAATCTTTTGTCTCGGTGATCTCTACCTAGGTTGCTCCAATCTAATCTACTTTCTTCTTGCTGAAGTTCACGATCTTAACTTAGGTCCACCGCAAGTTATGCTCGGTTAGTCAACCCTTGTCTTGCTATCTTCCTTAGGCCTGGGCAAAATACCCGATACCCATTACCCGTACCCGAACTACCCGAACCCGAACCCGAATTACCCGAACCCGAGGTACCCGATCCCAAGTTCGGATATTGATTGTCATTACCCGAAATTAGTTTGGGTAATTCGGGTAATACACTCAGGTACCCAAACTACCCGAACTACCTGAAATTTGCCTTTGTCTTTGTATTTATTCACATGTTGTTAGTTGAATACTTGAAATTGTCCAAAAATTTGCCTTTGTCTTTGTATTTATTCACACGTTGTTAGTTGAATACTTGAAATTGACACTTTATTAGAATATAATTCTCTTAATTTGAATGAGTAACTATAATATATTATTCTTCTCAACTTGTAATTGAAACTCAACACAAACTAATAGTCTATGCAAAATTATGGTGTGACTGTATACTTTGTTTCGGGTAAATTGGGTAACCCGAACCCGATTTTTGCGGGTACCCGAATTTGCGCGTAGTGTTTTTCTGAAGTAGATATCGGGTAATGATTTTCATTACCCGAATTTCTCAAAACCCGAATTACCCGACCCAAACTAATCGGGTAACCCGAACGCCCACCCCTAATCTTCCTAGAACCACTTGAAATCTTCCTTAGATAGCACCTTTCCTAATCTTCTAGCAGAACCTTGCATACCCAACTTGAGTCTCATAACCTTGCTAAGTTACTACGCAAATTTGAGCGGTGTTGGAATTTGGTTTGAGTTAGGAAGTTCGGTTTCCGATTACCAGAACTTTGTATCATTAGGTATGCCTGCTCATTCGAGTTCAGCATACAATGCTATCTTAGTATACATGGTTACCCCATACCTTAACCCTTACCCTTATTCGTGGATTCAGTTATCCTTGTACACTCGCACCCGACTGATTCTCACTTTTGTCGTTATGTCCAGATGGACAAAGCTGGATCTGTGTCGGTTGATGTGGAATCGTGGACTCTCGTGAACTACCTCGAGGAGGGTGGATTTCCTGCACTTTTGTGGGACACCCTAAGGACTTTGGGTACACCAGTTACCCAGAGTACTCGACACGTGAGATCATGACCACAGGCCAAGTCCTTCGTTGTGAAGTAAAGGTGAAGATTTTAGTGTGCCCGACCAATCCTGCTTGGGAGGAGTGGGAGTGTAAGGCACAAGGGCGAAACTTGACCGACACTGTGCAGAAGGCTGCTCTCGATGCGCTCACCACTTTTTGTGGGAAGCACCCTGATGAGGTAGCCGGCTCTGCAGCCAAAGTAATTCCTGTACCTGAGCGACACACTGTACCTGGTGGCGAACGTGAAGGTATCCTTCCAGCCCAGAGCAACTCTCACTATAGTCCTGATCTTGTCACCTCAGTCCGCTTTTCAGAAGTCATGTACGACACCTACCGACGGATGGTGGGAGAAAGTGTATTCTATAGACACCAAATCTATAGATATAAAGTTAAAGAAATGGAGTGTACAACTCAAGCGTTGAAGGAAGCCCGAGCCATGATAGCTACTCTCAAGAAGGAAAGACGCAAGGACAAGGCAAAGATACAAGAGTTGAGTGAGATCATACATGAGCAGAATTTCTTATTGCAGCATAACGACCAATATATACTTGAACTAGAAAATCAACTGGAAGCTATAGCAGTTCCACCTCCGAAACCTGTCATTCCGGGACCAGCAGGAGAAGAAGATGTTAAGGACATCCAAGGAGAATCTGGAATTGAGTCTGGACCCGAGTCACCATAGTCCCTCAGCGTGGAAGATCCAACCCTAGGAAGTTGGTATGTGGGAAATAAAATTCTGAGTCGTAAGAGTGTAGTAATTGTAAGGAACCCTAGTGGGCAATCGCGTTTGGTTCGCTGTTGCGGTTGGTTGAACTAGGAGCTTCTTGGTGCAGCTAGTCTGCATTGTAATCCCAAACGTTGTTTGGTACTTCTGAAAACCATCATCGATGTAATGCTAGGAATCAACATCTTTTTCAGTAGTGATCTTTGTAAGTCATTATTTATGCTATTTGTGATCAAATCAAGTTCTGTGGTGAATCTCAAACTCGTCCAAAAATTTGGTGCCAATCAAAGGCCCAATTGAATCCGCAGTCCTGAACTTATTCTTTTGGTCTTGCTCACAACCTTGTGAATTAAAATAAATGTTGCTTTTGAGCATGCATTGCATAGCATATGCATTTGGGAACCTTCGGCATATTAACGTGCATTCGCATGGAAACTCCGTACTCATACTCTACCTCTCTGGTTGGTGATGTTGTTATCCCATAGCCGAAGGTGCCGCGGCGGAACCTAGGGCATCATGTGCGCTGCAACCATGTGATTTCCACTAGGAACGTGCTAGTTATCTTGGTTGTGAGAATGTGACTCGCCACACAGATCCTTCTCTGCCTATGATTGCCCTCGCAATCACTAACTCATCATATGAGTAACCGAGTCATTCTAACGTGCATCATGAGCACCATACCGCACGAGCATGTGCATACTGTCTTCACAAACATGTGCATCGCATCAACTTTGAAAATTATTGCACCTTAAAATAATAAGATGTCAACAACTCAAATTCACAAAGTTAAGTAAAAGTGTGAGCAAGATTGTTCCAAATTCCCACACCGAATTATCTCCGTACGAGAAATTACGAGACCCCTTTTTACTAGCCTTCCTTTTCTTCAGAGAATCTAATTGGATGATGACCATCGACTTGGTCTCTTGCCACAAATCTCGACGACCATGTGGCATCAATTCCTTTCCTGCTAGCCAAGTGGAAGCAGTAGAAGTACAAATTTTCTTGAGCAGTCAAGGTTCTCGAAAAGTCAATGTGGAGAAGACATCCATCGCGTCTTCGTCTCGATCCGTACCCATAACCTTCGAATCCTCGGAAGAGAGCAAGGAAGTACACCCAGGATGGATCGAAGCTTTTGCTAAGCTTCTCTTTGTTGCCAACGCGAACGTAAAGCGTTGTACACTGAGTTTTTTCCGTTCTTCTCCCCATCACGATCAACTCTTTAGACCTTTGGACCTCATCTGCGGCAGTGTCACGACCGTGAGACGCTGTGACGCCACCCCGCCATCTTCTCCCGCAACCGTACTTGCGCCGTTAAGACCTCACAGGCTGACCATTGTCGAGCTCCGTGTTGCCTACACCAGATACCCGGCTGGGTCAGCTGACCGTTACCGCCCGCAGTGTCCATAAAAGTGAAGCCCAGATGCCCTGAACCGCCTCAGCATGATATCACCACTGCTCTTGTTCTTCCTCCAGCTAGCCTTGGCCACACTGCCACTAGCCCATCTCTCCCATCAGTTCCATTCCTTACCGAGCGAGCTGCCCTCCTTCTTCGTCCACGACGTCGAGAAGAAGCTCGGAAGTAGACTAGAAAAAGGACACAAGCCAAGATGACACCCATGACTCAGTCCTCGGAAGAGTTCGAGATGCTTCGCTGGACGTTGGTAGGGATGTATCTCTGTATCGTAGGCGGAATCTGTCTGCTATTAGCTGTACATGTGCACGTTCAACGCCCGCTTCCTCATGAACGACGATAAGGTAGTAGGGAGTGCACCTTGTATCTTTTGTTCCATCTGAGTTCCCGATATTGGGAAGTGAAAGCGGAGATACCTTTCTCCCTTGGTAACTCCTTGTCCTGATGGAAGGAATCACTTCCTCTTGTACTTTCGAATATCGGGACGAGATTCTTCTTAAGGGGGGTAGGCTGTGACGCCCCACATTTTTAATTAGTATTATTAATGTTAATGACCGAATCAGCCACATCCCACCCGGCTGACAAATGGTCAAACATAGGTCAACCTGAGTCATCACCTCGAAAACCTCACCGACAAACCCTATTGAACCCCTTGACCAAGTCTACACACACCCGTGGTTAACCCTTGGTCAAAGACACGGTCAAACCCCGCTTAAACACTGATGTCGGCGAATGTCTTCCGGAACTTTTGCCGCGTTCTCCAAATTTCACCTAAATACTTAAAAATCTACCAATATGAAGGTTGTCCAGTTTGTTGAGGGACACAACTTTCGTGTAGATTGGCATTTCAAATTTTGAGTGGAAATTGGAGAAAAGCCATGGTCAACCGAAAGTACCTCCTGTCCACCGAAACATGGCGACATTCAATGTTTGGCAGCGTTTTGTGCCAAATCCGTTCAGAAAAACACCATACGGCCTTTGTGAAAGTGGTAGAGGGTAGTGAGATCTACAACTTTCCTATTCACTACTTTGTGCACTTCTATTCAACTTTTTGGAGTTACACGTGTTCAAACAGGGACACAGGGAAACAATTCGGCCGCGCCGTGCCGTGCCGCGCCAGCGCCCACGCCACGCGGTACCACCCGCCCGTGCCCCTAGGCGCGGTGCGTCGCCCGAGGCCGCGCCTCTCTAGGCCGCGGACCTCCGAGGCGTGCGCGCGCGCGGGCCTCGTCGCCCCCGCCCGCGCCGCCCGTCGCCATGCGTGTCCCCGCCCGCGGGTGTTCCCCCTCCGTTCCGCCTTGCTCCAAGTCGGGAAGTTCATCTATAAAACGCCCGAGCCCCCGTTTCCCTCGCGCCGACCGGAGCGCCATGGCCGCGTGACGAACCGTCCGCCGCCGCGCCATGGGCACCGCCGCGCCCGAGCCGCCGCCCCACGCCGGCGGAGTGCCGGAGCCTCTCCCCGGGTCGCCTAGAAGATAACCCCGCCGCGCATTGCCTCGGCCGGGCGCCGGCCTCGCCGGGAGGCGAGCACGCAGGTCTCGTGCGCCGCCTCGTGCCATCGAGCCCGCGCGCCGGCGCAGCCCCGGCCTCCCAATCCGGTCCAAATCGAGCCCTAAGTACTACCCGAGCGCTACCCCCGCCCTTCCCCGCCGACCCGCGCCGCCGGCTCGCCGGATTTCGGCCGGAACCACCGCCGGCCGCCCCAGGGGATCCAATTGCGAGTCTCCAGTTATTTTCAGGGGCTCATCCGCAAAGTAAGGGCATATTTGTAAGATCCCGAATCTTTCCAGGGACCCCGGTGCAAAAGTGGATCTCAAATAGTATTGCTGTTTTGCAGAATCTTGTAAAATCCGTAGAAAATCGTAGAAGAATCAGAAAAATGCAAACTCAATGTTATTGGATTCGTTGTGAAAATCCTACAACTTTTGTTATTCTTGCCTGAGCTAGTTCCTGATAGTTTTTGCATGAAAAATAAAAATGTGAAAAACTTAGATCTGCAATATCTCAAAATTCATAAATCCTCTATAGCTAAATTTTGGATATGTTGTGTGTTGTGTCATGACCAGCTCCTGTACCAAAAATTGCACAAAGTTATGTTATAAATCTTTTTATAAAAATTGTTTTCATTTCTGCAGAATCTGCATAAATGATTTTTGTAGCTAAAAATAATTAGATTTTTGCAACCAACTTTTACATACTCTCTTGTTATTCCAAAACACATCTCCGGTGGAATAATCAAAATTTTATAATTATCAGAAATAATTATTCTTGAATTATGCTTGATTTTCATTGAAAATACATAACTCAAGTTTCATAATATTTCTAGGTGTATATGCTGCATCCCTAAGCTAGTTTTGGACCATATAACATGTGTGAGAAAGTTTGGATCATTTTGATGAATATTTATTTTTGTGTGCATTTACCTTGTCCTTCTAGCTGTCTTTTGTTATTTTCATAAATAATTAATTTCTAGCTATCCACAGTGCATGTTTGTCCAGTGGCTTGTTATAGGTGTTTAGTGTTTAACACACCCTCCCACTGAATTTTATTAATTAATTTCATGAATAAAAGCTTTGAAGGCCATTAAGGGCTTAATAGTTTTTTAAATGGGAAAAGTCACCAACTCATCCTTAATAACCCTGTGTGTGGTTGTTAATCATTTTAAAAGGCTAAATGTACCCACCACTACTGTTTATGAAGTTAAATTAAATTACTTAGATATATATGTACACAGTCACTATCAAAAAATATTTAATAAAGAACTGCATATTGTTCCTTTTTGGAAGAGTATGCTGAATGTATTTCTTATCTAGGTGAATGTGTCCAACCAATGCACCCCATTGTTGTCATCTATTGTTTGTGGTTAATTAAATTAAAAAATCGCCGAATAAATCTTGCATTTGCATCTTCGTGTAGATCCTTCTGATGGTAGACGTACGCTCGTGCCGGAAGGAGGAGACGAAGGTGCCGACGAAGAGCTGTAGTACGTGGACGTAGATCAAGACATGGACCCAAGTCCAGGAGGGCCCAAGGCCAACTTTGCCAGCAAGGCAAGCCCCGGATCATTAACCCCGTCTTTTAAAATTATGCAATTATGTTTGCTACGATTGTGCATTTTCGTTTCAGGAGTTGAATTGAAACCCTAGATGCATGATCCCTAGGTACTTATGCTCTATCACTAGTATGCTAGGTCGATAGCTGCTATGCTATAGGACCGATAGAAGTCGAGTGATGTTCGTCACTCGCGAGAATAGGTTCTTATGTTGGAATCATCAGAACTTTATAAATGGATTGCTCATGTGGTAAGAGCATGGGATTTGGGCTCCGGTCCAGTGGCTTTCGTGGGCTAAGCTTTTGAACGTACTAAGCAATTGCCGGGAATGGGACCGGTAAGCCTAGTACCTTAATGAGATGGCGCGGGAACTTTTCCCTTCTACTCTTGAATATTCACCTAACCGGCTAGCTACCGGGAAGGGGGGTGCATGTGTGAGACTGGGTGCCTCGCGGGGTATGCCAGCTAACCTTGTACCCAGGACTGTAGGCTCTGTTCCCAACCCGAGGACTTTTGGGAATTGCCTGGGAAGTTGTCCTTGCTGGGGCAGCATACCGTGTGTTTAGGTTTACCTTGCACTGTTTAAATCAATCGATTGTCGGCCTCTCACCGTTATCCGAGACTACTTAATCAACTGGCCATGATATCCCGTAATGATGGAACTCAGAGAATATTGTCGATCCTCTATACGAATTCCAAGTGATTTACCGGGCGTTAACCCGGCAACTAACGAGAGGATGATACTTTACTATTACTTAATGACCAAAGTTGATCGGTCTTAGGCAATAGTACGGTATTTTCCTGGGCGGGTTGTCACAGCTGGTATGAGAGTGATTATATGCACCAGAGCTTAATTAACAATCTTAATCACATGATTTTTGAATAAAATTTGCCAAGATTGTTTGGATTTGCAAAACACGTCGGTCCGTTAAGGATAAACTAGACCAAGAGGCCGTAGAGGGAATTCTTGGGTTCTTTCAGGTGTCTTATTAACCTATGGTTTATTTTGCTAACTTCCAGCACATATACTTTATGTCAGACTTACTTTCTTGCACAACCAAACTAGATGAGCCACATGTTTTATACGTGTGCTGTGCCGCATCACGAGAATTGCGTGGGTTGATGGAGTGATCCATTCCACGGATCCCATCTTCGCGTCTGGTTATGAGTTGTGTTGTTGCCACGTGTTTTATACGTGAGCATTCCGCATGTAGAAAATGCGAGGCAAGGATACACTCCATTCAAACGGAGGATGTCCGAGGTTGGACGCTGTCCATGCAGCGGCTTAACGCATGGATGTCGTTTCTATAGTGAACGGTAATGTATGTGAACGCTTTCATGAGTGCTGGCATGAAAGGTTCGTTGTGTTCTGAGATCTTCTGCAAGTACCCTAACCTTGTTCCGTAAGTCGCTAAGTGAGCATCGACTAGTGCTCGACTAGTTATTATAGGGAGATACGTGTATGTGCCATGCCACCGGCACTAACTTCGAGTTTTGGGCTGATTGCCTTGTGAGGACGCATAGGACGTCTTGCATCATGCTAAAAGTCATGGTAAAACCTAAACTGAACCCATACATGTTTCCGTGCTCTCTAAGGCAAAATAGTGATAGTGTGTTTTGTCCTATCTAGCCTCTCTAGTGTAGATGTGTTGTTGTGCATAAATTTATTATAGTTGTTGCTTAGATTGTTGTCCTCGTCCAAGAATCTTTTGTCTCGATGATCTCTACCTAGGTTGCTCCAATCTAATCTAGTTTCTGCTTGCCGAAGTTCACGATCATAACTTAGGTCTACCGCAAGTTATGCTCAATTAGTCAACCCTTGTCTTGCTATCTTCCTAGAACCACTTGAAATCTTGCTTAGATAGCACCTTTCCTAATCTTCTAGCTCAACCTCGCATACCTAACTTGAGTCTCATAACCTTGCTAAGTTAATACGCAAATTTGAGCGGTGTTGGACTCTGGTTTGAGTTAGGAAGTTCGGTTTCCGATTACCAGAACTTTGTATCATTAGGTATGCCTGCTCATTCGAGTTCAGCATACGATGGTATCTTAGTATACATGGTTACCCCATACCTTAACCCTTACCCTTATTCGTGGATCGAGTTATCCTTGTACACTCGCACCTGACTGATTCTCACTTTTGTCGTTATGTCCAGATGTACAACGCAGAGTCCAATGGAGCAGACACGGAGTAGAAGAAGCCACATGGGAACGAGAAGACGCATTGAGGAAAGAGTTTCCCCACCTGTTCGGGAACTAGCCGAATCTCGAGGACGAGATTCATTTTAAGTGGGGTAGGTTTGTAACGCCCGCGTTTTTAGCTCCTAATAAATCACCTACTAAATCACGTGTGTTTTCAAAATTTTCCCGCTGAGCTCAATTATCCCCTTCGAAACCCCGGTCATCTTCTCCCTCTCTCACCCTCGGCGCGCGTGCCGCGAATCCCGCCGGCAACGCCCGCACTCGGGCCACCACGTCGGGAATGCCGTGCATGCCACGGTCCCGCCGGCCGGACCGCCTCTCCATCACCGCCGTCCCAAAAATCATGCTGACGCCCGAAAAACCGGAAGACCCCACAAAATCCCTTTTCCCCCTCCCTTCTAATTTTATTAGGATTTCTCCTAATTTTCTAACCCCCTCTTCCTTTTCTTTTCCTTTTCCTTTTCCTTTTTTTCCTTTTTCTCCCTTCCCTTTCCTTTTTCCCATTTTCTCTTTTCCCTTCTCTTTTTCCTTCCTTCCTTTCCCCTTCTCCTTTCTTTTTCCCTCGACCCCGCACCTCTGCCCCGACCGCGTGCCGTCGCGGCACACCACCCCGGCCCCACGCCCTGCTCTCGACTGTGCCCGACCTCCTCCTCCTCGCCGCTCGGAGCGGCGCCACACGGGCCCGCGACGAGACCTCTCCCTGCCGCCGCGATGGCCATCAATGCGCCTGTCCCGAGCCATCGCCTCCACCGAACAGCACCGCCGCGACCCGCCGCCAACACCGCCTGCCACCACCTTGCCACCATGTCGCTGATCGACGGGTCTCGTCCCACAGCGCCGCATTTACTCTCTGCCGCGAATCCCGGCCGATGGTGAGATTTTCCTTCGAACCGCCATTGTTGGCCACACAAGCTCCTCGGGCCCGAATTCCGGCCCTTCCACCGCCTCCCTGTGCCTATAAATGGAGGTCGGCTGCTCGCCGCCTCACCTCGCACCGCCGCAAGCCATCTTCCCCTCCCTCCTTGCACTCCACCGCGCCGCCACCCGAGCCGCCCCAACCTGCAGTCTGCCGCCGCCCACCGATCCACCTCTGCAGCGCACCCCAGCCCAAGGTGAGGATGGCAGAAGAACCCCCTCGTCTCTCTCTCTTTTCCCCCTCTCGCCGTCCGCGGTCGTGCCCGGAGGGCCGAGCGCCACCGCCCGAGGCTTCGCCCCCCCCCCTCAATGCCTCTGTTTTGAATGCGAGCAAGGGAGGAAGAAGGGCATTTTGCCCTTGACCCCCTACCCTTCCTCCTTTTCCACCGAGCCCCCCTTCTCTATTCTCTCTCTCCTCTCTTCCAAATAGACCCTAACCTTTAAGCCGTACCACAAAACAACCCTTCCCTTTACAAACAGGCCCTTAGGCTATTATAATTAAACCCTCACCCTATCTAAATATTATGATTAGGACCTTCAAACCTAATTACTAATAGGACCTTAACTTCATAATTAGTCCTAAACACCCCTTTAACCCATCACGTCATGCGCAATTTTAATTCAAATCGTGCCCAAAATTCATCACACCCGTCCCGTGTATACCTCTACTAATCCATCATCCAAACCCCCTGCATAACATTCCGCCATTTCATCTACTTACTTTCCCTCGAGCTCAGCTGGTAAAACTATGTGTGCTTGTATTGATTGCGTGCTTGCTTGTGTACGCTATAGCCAACGCAGTGAACGAAGGAGGGTACCACGAGCCGGAGCTTGGAGCCGAGTACTGCGAGCTGGAGCCTGAGATCCCGAACCCCGAGCAGGAACTCCCTGAGGACTTCGAAGACGGCAAGTTCAATCTCATCCTTTGATGCATGTTTTGGTCCTAGTTTTATAAACATAAACCTATACCCATTTTATAAATTGCTTACTGTTTTACTGCAAAAACATGGTAGGATAGCCACCCTTGATTGTTATGAATGACCTTTGTTTGGCCTAAATGATTGCTTTAAAAATGTGTGAGTACTTTAAAAATGGGAATGGGATATTTTGGAAAATGAGTAAGGAACTGGGTGGATGGGATGGATGTGTGTGTCAGGAGTATGGGTGAGCTCGTACCTGTGTGGTTGAGCATGTTGGGAGTTGTCCATCTTGTCGTTAAGGACCGGGTTGCGTGACATCTCACCTGGCCCAACTTGCGTTCAACCACTCGACCGTTGTATGTGGCAACGGCTTAGCATAAATCCCACTTGTTAATCTACTTGCCATCCGGTGTGCGGGTGAGCAGCGGAAGACCAAGGAGTAGGGGTACGATCTGTGTGAGGTATACCCTGGTTATGTGAGATAACCCCTTGGTCGCTTCTGCGGTGGCTCGTAGGGTTAGCTAAGGTGGGTAATGGCTTTGATAGGATCCGCGCCGACATTGAGGTGTTCGTGTGGCAGTACCCTACTTGTGGGTAAAGATGTACAACCTCTACAGAGTGTAAAACCTATTCGAATAGCCGTGTCCACGGTATTGGACGAGTCATGGTGTGGTCACAAAACTAGTGCTTGGTTTGGGATGTTTTCATGGCGTGAGTTGTTTTCTGGAAAAGTGTGTGGTTGTGTGCCTGGGCTACTGTGGACGGGGAGTCCGGTAGTCCCTAGTTGGTTTTCTCAAAAACAACTGAGTTACTAGGGTTATAAAAATTGTTTGTGAAAACCTTTTCGAAATTGAACCCCTGCATGAGTAAATGTGCTTGCAAATAAACCTTAACCTGAGCCTTGATATACCATGTGCATGATCTGCTTATAAGCCCCTCCGTGGGTGGGGTTGAACTTGTTGAGTACGTTTGTGCTCACCGTTGCTTAACTAACTATTTTTCAGAGGAGGATCCCGACTTTGTTCCCGAAGACGTCGAGTAGGTCGCCGCCCTACACCCAACCGTGCCTGTGGATTCAGGGTCTCCACAGGAAGCTTCCATGACGTGGTACTCTGATGAGGCTTTAGAAGCCTTCGCTATCGTAGTGTTGTCACTAGCTTTTGTGTTGTTCCTCGTGGAAGTGGTGCTCTCATGCCCCTATGCCGTCGTGATGTAAGGGACTGAACCACCTGTTGTAATAAATGTGTTACCAGCCTCCTGGGACTGGTATTTGTGTCACATTTAGTCACCTCTAATGAGGGGACGCTTTAAATATGAAGTAAGAATTGGACCTAAGTAAAGAATTAAAGCAAGTGATTTTGGAAGAGGATGTTGCATATTTGAAATGTAAAATTCAATGAAGGCTTACCCACATTATCGAAGTTTTGACTTGTTAATACATCTGCTAATTTCAGAAGAACTTCAGTTGTGCTCTCGGTGCCATTCTCCATCTCAAAACCAACGTCATCATCATTGCGGGATGTTCCAAACAAATTGGCGAATGATCTGTAGAGTTGCAGCTGAGCATAAACCTGAATCAAGTAAAATGAGCAGTTGGAGAGATCTTCCCGCAGTGAACTTATGGCACAGCATACAGGTCACAGCCCAATGAAACCCCAATCTTTCTTTTTCATCACAAGGCTACATCTTATCTCATAATATAACTGCCACCTCAACAGAAAAAACCGTTAACGAAAATTCTTAGCCGTACTACAGTTGAACCTAAATTCTTCCATGAATTACAACATCTAATAAATCAATTAGACGTAAGCTAATTAGTGGTGTACTCACAATGCGCCGACGGGCCCTCCAGGATGCGGACCCTGCTGGCCTTTGTCTCCTCGACAAGGCGCTTGATGAGCTCACCCTTATGCCTGATGATGCTCCCGACCATGAGAACTGGAACAACCAGCCGGAACACACGGTCCTTGGGCCACCCGGGTCACCTCTTCGTGGTCGCCGCAGCTACGGTATCGGTCTCCTGTGCCGCCGGCGGGGCAGCAAATCGGGTGCCCCGACCTCCACATCGGCGACGGCGACAGCCGATAGGTCGGTCATGGCACCGCAACACCTGCTGGATGGCGAGCACCGCCGCGACAACGAACCGATAAATCCAGTATCGCACTATTGTGTGCTTCCACCCCGACCCGTCTTGGATTGCCGTGGCGCTGCTGGAGTCGCCGCTGTCGCGTCTCTCATGGACTTCGTCAGCGCGGCCGCCCGTCCTCCATGCGCCCCACGGCGGAGCTCACGCGCCACGCTCGTGAGGCCACACCGGATCCACGGTAGAGGAGAGCGGGAGGGGTCCTCGCGCTTTGTTTTTTCCTCCATCCAGAGATGCGATGCGATACGATGGCCAGAATCATGTAGGGTGGGTAGAAAAAGTCCCGGTGAGAAAAGCAAATCGTTTTTGTCAGAAATGCTCTTCAAATTGCGATTTTTTGGTACTTTATAGTCCTTCCACCCTATCCACTTCCAAAAACATATGACGGGTGGGTCCGGCGTGAGGGGTACAGCGGGTCCGATTTGGGTGAGAAAAGTTTTCAATTGTCTTCGCTTCTTATAGTATAGATACCTAAAGGTGTGCGTGAGAAGCTAGACTATTACAGGTCTAGATTTTTTTTGACAATGTGATGAGCATAAAAAGAAATATAGACTTGCTAAATGGAGTATTCTCCACACACCAAAAGGTAAAGGGGGATTAGGCATTGTAGACTTGGACATTCAAAACAAATGCTTGCTTAGCAAGTGGATTTTTACGTTATTAAATGAAGAGGGTCTCTGGCAGTAGATTTTTAAGAGAAAGTACTTGAAAAACAAAACTCTCTCCCAAGTGGAGAGAAAGAAAGGCGACTCACACTTTTGGTCAGGCCTGATGCAAGTCAAAGAGCTAGTGGTGGAAATGGGTAGGTTTAGAATTCAAAATGGAACCCAAACTAGATTTTGGGAAGATCTATGGATTGGAATTGGAAGGGATCCTTTGATGACAAATTCCCCTCCCTTTTTAATATTGTGAGGAAGAAAAAAATACTTCGGTGGCTCAAGTACTAAGTATGATTCCCCTAAACGTTTCTTTTAGAAGGGCTTTAGTAGGAGATAATTGGGCTAAGTGGCTACAATTGGTGGAAAGCATTATTAAGGTGCGCCTTGGTGAGCAGACAGACTCATTCATTTGGACTAAGTCCAAGAGTTTCACTGTAAAAGCCATGTATAATAATCTAGTGGTCGGGAATGCCTCCCACCTTAATATGGATGGGAAAGCGAAAGTGCCCCTAAAAATCAAGATTTTTCTTTTGTATTTGTGGAAGGGTGTCATCTTGACTAAAGATAATTTAGCTAAGAGGCAGTGGAAGGGATGTACTCGTTGTTGCTTTTGTAGAACATGAGACTATTCAACATCTCTTTTTTGATTGTCCAAAGACTAGATTGATGTGCTTTGCAATCAATATCACCTTTGTGATTACAAAACCTGATAATACTGCTACCCTCTTTGGCCCTTGGCTTAGAAGTTTTGCGCGTAAGCAAAGTACTTTAGTGATTGTGGGGGTAGCTGCTTTTTGTTGGGTGTTATGACTCAATAGAAATGATGTTGTTTTCCAAAAATCAAAATCTAAGTCTGTTATGCGGTGATATTTAGGGGAACCTTTTGGTTGAGGAACTGGTCCATATTATCTAGAGAAGAAGGAAGGTGCATCTTGATGGAAGGATGCTAGTGTTTGGAGACTAGTGCGTTGGAGTTTCTCAAGTGTAGCGGGTGGAACGTTGTAAAGCGTATCCAAGCCTAGATTTTCTTGCTTTTAGCTATCTTTTTGTCTTTGTAAGTTGATGTCTGGTTGCTTACTACCGAGGGTTTGTGCAGTCTGCGTACTGCTTGTGTCCTGTGTTTAGATTTGATTGTAGCGTCATGGTTGTTGACAGTCTATGTACTGTAGGTCCGTTGGTTCGTGTATGGTTGCAGACGGTCACGGTTGAGACCGGAATTTATCCTTAATCTAAAAAAATCACGGTTTGCAACCTTGGAGGAAAAGGAAAGGAAAATGGTGATGTATTCCAACGGAATAAGTGAATAACGAAGTAGCATAGCATGATTAGCAACATCTGCAAGCATAGAATCCACTGCATGTCTCAACGTCTCCATGTAGACAAAATCTTCAGAACCACTGAACCAAACTGTATGTCTGTATCCCAGCCCGTTTGGTCATGGGATTACTAAACTCGGGTATTCAGTTTGGACTAGCCTCTGAAGCAGGTAACCAGGTTCGAATCCCCACGATGTCGTTCTCGCTAGAATTCAAACCATTCAGTCTCTGTTTTTAAGCAGTACATAAGAGGGAGAAACACGTAAGGAGCTGCTAAATGAACTGAACACAAGCACATAATCTGACCTGAAATCAAACTCATCCCTCCCATTTTATTAGGCATGAGAACAATACAATGACGGAGCTAGAAACATCATCAGTGATATATCCATATATATGGAAATAACATTCTCGGTCAACCCACTGATCACGCTAGATCACCAAGAGGAGACGGCAAAACTACCGGCCAGAGTTTGGCGCCGCCGCGAAGGCGTTGGCCTGAACCTGGCAGCAGTCGGGGCGGTAGAGGCAGCACTCGGGCGCCGACTCCAATCCCGGCACCGACCTGCCCTGCACCGCCGACGCCGCCATCGCCACAAGCAGGCAGACCTGCGCGAGGAGGAGAACCAGGAACACGCGGAGGCTGTCGTTCGCCATAGCCTTGATCTGCAGGGAGTGCCGTCGATGTGTGCGCCATCCCCTGCGCCTTCCACGGTTACTTATATTCTACGGTCACAGTAAAAAGACAGATCCGCGCTAAGATGGCCCAGGAGAATCGAGCCGGTGCATCTGCCTGCATTGAACCGCAAACCTGGTACGCGTAAGCTTGACTGTTCGCGTCTAGCGCAATATTATGCATTGATGATTGAAAGTTGTTTTGAAACTTCCTACCTATCTTGACTCTTGAGCATATACTATATTTAGATATCATTCTAGCTATGGTTGGATCAAGATTTTTTTTATTTTGAGAATGGTTGGATCAAGAAAATGAGTCAGGGATAAGTCACCGAAACATGCGGGCAGCATAACGGGGGAGGCTCGGGCCGTGTGTGTGCGTGGCGCGGGCTTGGTCAGGTTGCCCTTGAGGCGCGACGTCTTGCACTCCACCGCCGCGACAAAGTTGCCGTCGCGGCGGCGCTTGTCGTTTTTTCTTCTTCTTCGTGAAGCGCGAGGACGTCCCCTTGCCGTGGTCCATGACTTGCTTCCCCTTGCCCTGAGGGGTGTTAAGCGTCGCGACGACCGCTTCCTCGCCGTCGGCGTGGTTGCTTGCGATGTCGAGGAGCTCGTGAGTCGTGCGAGGCAAGCGGCGCCCGAGCCGGTGGATGAGGGACATGCACGTCGTGCCGTTCTAGAACGCTGAGATGGCGTCGTTATCGGTCGCGCCGGGGAGCTTGGTGCAGCGCTTGGAGAAGCGCCGTATGTACTCGCAGAGACTTCCCCCGACTGTTGCTTGCAGTTGCGCAACTCCCATTGCTTGCCGGGGCGCATGTATGTGCCCTGAAAGTTGCCGACAAAGACCTGACGCAGGTTGGTCCAGTCGTGGATCTTGTCCGGCGGCAGGTGCTCGAGCCAAGTGCGCGCGGAGTCGCCGAGGTAGAGCGGCATGTTCTTGATGGCGAAGAGGTTGTCGGTCACTCCCCCGGCGTGGCATGCGAGCTGGTAGTCCTCGAGCCATACGCCGGGGTTGGTGTCCCCGTCGTATCTTGGTACATTGGTCGGAGCCCGGAAGTGCGAAGGAAATTTTGCGTCGCGGATGCTCTGACCAAAGCTCGTGGACCTCGCTGGTTCGGTGACTAGCTACGGTTGTGGTCGTCGTCGCTGTCGTGGCGCCGTCCGCGCCCACGGTCGTCGTGGTGGCGCGAGCAGTTGTCACGGTTGTTGTCGACACTCTCGGCCTGCCGTCGGGCCTCGATGGTGTTCCGAGCGTCGCGGTTGGGCCCAAGACGGCTCTTGACCGCCGATGCCGCGGCTCCGGCTCCCTCCCCGCGCTCTCGATGTTGGGAAGGAGGTGGATTCGAGCCGTGGGTGGATGGTGCTCCGGCCCGTCCGTGCTCCGAGCACTGGCGCGAGGCGGAGCTCTCCGCTTGTTGCGCTGCCGCAAGCTCGAGTAGCGCCTTCAGCTATTGGCGCACTCGTCGCTCCTCGGAGCTCGCAGCTGAAGGACCGATTAGGCGACCAGAGAGGGGGGAGTGAATGGGAGCCGATAAAAATTTTTCTTAAGAACTTGGCCTATGCCCCCAAATCACTTCCGAAGAATCTCGCACACACTTGCCAAGATCACGTAGTCACAACGGACCTACTGACCCTAGGAACAAGTTAGATCAAGCCTAAGAACAAAGCGGAAGCAAGCGCCAAACGAACCGAGAGAAAAAGCTAGCGCGAGGCAAACTACAACAGAAATTGTCGGTACTACCGGCCCCAGGTCGGTACTACCGATATGGGCTTACTGGCACCTAAAAACCAGGTTATCGGTACTACCGGCACTTGGTCGGTACTTCCGACTATCAGTACTACCGACCTTGTGTCGGTACTACCGATAAATACTCTCTGGCAGCTGAAAATCAGGTCATCGGTACTACCTGCATAGTGTCAGTAGTACCACCCCCCTAAAAATCAGACCGCGAAACAGCCCCAAACTTTCGATCGACGGATCTCCCAAACTACTTGGAGTCTTGAGACAAAATTTTGGGGAGATGATGAACACCCCAAGGAGAGGTTATGCCCCAAAAATTACAGCCTCATTCTCCCTACAACTCTCGGAATCGCAAATCTCAAGCCTCTACCTCAAAAACACGAAAAACTCGAAAACCACCAAAATCGAAGGCCTTCCTACGGGATTTGAGGGGCAAGATCACCAATAAAAGAGGCACATCAACCTCATGTGTGATTCCCAAAAAAATCCCGCAAAGAAACACCTCCAAAACCTTCCCACGAAAATCCCAAGAAAAGGCTCCGAAAATCACCAAAAAGACAAACGGGAGAGACACAATCAAACCTTGAGGAACCACGCCGAATCATCTATACATACCATGAAGGTTCATACAAGGTCTAGCTTGCCACCCGATCATCCATCCCTCTCTCAAAATCTCAACATGAAGCTCTCAAGCTAGTCCTAGGAAATCCTAAGGAAAATAGAAAGGAAAAATGAGAAAGCAAATGAGCTAGGGTTCCAAGTGGTGGTTGCCATCCTCTCTCCGCTAAGTTTATATGGAGGCCACCGAAAGACGAAACTACCCCTATTACATAATACTAGGATACACGCACCTGAAGGGCACTTTGGGAATTCTTGTCGTAGCACCATCAGGCGGATGCCCGGCGACCGCAACTCGCTTAGCCTCGACGCAAGCCTTGCGATCCCGACACGTGTCCTCCGCTTCAAAGTCTCTCGACGCGCCCGGATCCTGTCTCCATCCGCCGAGCCTCCGGTCTTGGCTTTGTGGCTCAACCAAGCAACCCCGACAGTTTTGTGGTGAACCGCCGCAAACCCCACGGACTCGGTGCAGCCTCCACGCCAATCCCACTCATGACTTGGTTGCCACGTCGTCCC
Organism: Cenchrus americanus; assembly: GCA_947561735.1. Taxonomy (NCBI): domain Eukaryota; kingdom Viridiplantae; phylum Streptophyta; class Magnoliopsida; order Poales; family Poaceae; genus Cenchrus; species Cenchrus americanus. The sequence goes on along the minus strand of OX387244.1, from coordinate 29,795,665 downwards.
GGCTCGACCTTGGTTTTGAGGCTCAACCAAGAAACCGTACCCGACTTCATCTTGTTTTTCTTGCCTCCATCCGGCCCGCACTTGATCTCGTTTGGCCATCGGGTCCGTCGAGCCGGGCCTACTTGTGTCTCCACTCCTCGGATGCCACACACGCTAAGACCTTTCGCACCCGCTCCTCACCTGCACCAACGCAAATCAAGCTGCAACCTGCACCTGCAATACTCGACCAAGAGTCAGTCCACACCACGTTGTTAATCACTCATCACACCAAGGAGCGACCATCCACCAGTCGTCGGACGCTCCGGTCCTCAATCTCTCCCTTGATGAGTGCATTGACAACACACATAGTCACCAATTCATAAGAGAAAGAAAAAGAAAAGAAACGAACAAAGATCTCAAACAAGTGATCAAAAGCCAAACAAAAGCCAAAACAAGATCACTTGAAAGAGCAAGTCTCGGTCCCCTAAGGCAAGGGCAACAGCTCAACACAACCGAGACAAAATGCTCCAAACTGCCGACTCCTCAAGGTGAGGCAAAAGGGCTCGACACCATCGGCAAAATAGCAAAGCACAAAGCAAATTCAGGCGACACACAGAGCTCCCAAAGCATGAATGCAAAGCTCCCAAAGCATGAATGCAAGCCCCCCATAAACAAATGCATGCAAACTCAAGTTCTCCCCATGAACTGAGTATCCCTCTTCCCCCCCCCTTGATGCAAAGACTCTTCCTTACAAAATGCATCTCTCCCCCTTGTTATGAATTGGATGTAGATTTCTCCCCCTTGTTGGTAATTTATGAATCAAGGCTATAAATGCACGCATGTGCTTCTCAAATAGACAAAGGGCACTACAACATGCTAAAATTGAGAGATAGACAAGCAAGATAGCCACATATTCAGTACAAGCATCGCCAGCAAGATAGGAAGGAACATATAAGCATGTGACATAGCCATGATCAAAATGAAGCATTTTCAACAAAAACTTCCTTCTCATGAGCATAGGACCTCAACATGACCAAATTAAGCACAAACAACATATAACTCACAAACTTCATGCTAGGTCACAAGTTTTCATCAGAGACCATCACAAACACCTACAAGCTATCTAATGTCATGTCAAAGCCACCGAGCCATGTGTCAACTTCTAGATATGAGACTTCTCATTGGTGAACATCATGCAACGGTTTAGCACCCAAGATAAGAAATTCAAAGCATAGATGACAAGGAAGCATATTTCTCAAGAACAATCATTTCATATACCAATTTCATGATTTACAAATTAAGCATGGTACATGAAGTGCCTTTGCGGCAAAAAGAAGCTTAGGCTTCTCCACAAGGTAGCATGTAGGCTAAACATTCATGATGACAAATGGGTCTTTCACCCCAAATGAGAAGAACATGGTTCCAAGCACAAATTAAGCAAGATATAGCCATATGCGCACAATTTGAACATGTAAGGCATTCAACTCACAAAAGAGGATCATGTATAGCATTTTTACAAAAGAAAGCCATCCACAAGCATATACATCCCAAAGGTACCAAGAGCACAGCTATACATTACATGAGCATCACTAGCAAGTCATAAGCTCATATCCAGCATGTCATGGTGATCAAAGTATATGATAGAAGCACATCTCTAGAGCATATGATACAAATGCGGTGTATGATACAAAGATGCAAACATGATAAGAAAATGCAACATGCATATGTACATGAGATGCCCAACCCAAACACAAAAAGGTAAAAGAGCACAAAACTCACAAGCTCCCCCTAAACACATGCACTAGAGCCACAGAGCATACAAAGCTCACCCTAAGTACATGATACAAAGCAAAAAGCACAAAGCTTACAAACTCCCCCCTAAATACATGCACTAGGATCAAAGAGCATACAAAGCTCATCCAAAGTACATGCGCAAGGGAAAAGAGCAAAAGAGACCAAGTGGCTTAACACGAGCCATACAACTCAAAGTCTCCAAACTACTTACCTTGATCACTCGCTCCCGTCCATTGTCCCCGAAAATGATGATCTCCTTTGATACCACCGGGATGAGGCTTGAGGACCACCTTCGATCTCCATTTGCCATCCGCAGGAGTCGGTCCACCAAAAATCCTCCAAGCCTCCTGCCTGCAAAATCAAAACCAAGAGCGAGAGCGAGCAACCGACTCAACACTAGGGTTAGCACAAAAAGAGTCAAACCAGTGCCGAGCCATTTGCTCAAAAGTGGGGTTAGCAAAATCCATCATATCAAAGCTATGACCACCACGGGAAATCACCTCACGTCTCACTGGAGGAGTACGAGCACCATGAAAGAGAAAACGTGGTCTGCAGTCCCTCTAAGACTCAAAGCTGCGACCTCTCCCAAACTCGTATTGATCACGAGATGGAGAACGTCCAGCAAACATACCACCGCTAGACTCAACATACCCATCACATGCACCATGACCAAAGGAACCAAACCGATCATCACCACGACCCCAAAAGCGGAAACTCTGAGCACCTCGGGTAGGAAAGCCCCGATCTCTCCAAGATGGGACCGTATGCACAACACCCTCACTCCGAGGCACAGCACGAGGCTCAGGCACACCACGAGAAGGGCGGTACCTTTCCTTGTTTGCCATCTCCCTAGCAAGCCTCTCCTCCCTTCTCCTCCTAAAGCAAAACTCTCTCTTATGACCATCCCTCCCACAATGCTCACAATGGAAGCGGACTGGTTTTGCTTTGGGTGTTGGTTGTGGTTTCTTCTCATGCTTGTTGCCTTGCACACTCGGCTTCTCACTTGGTTTTTCTCTCGGCTTATGCGTCTGGTTTGGCTTGGGGGCAAACTGGTTCTTGGGTGTAGTGTGTGGTCGAATTGGAGTTTTCCCAAACTTCCCTTCTCTCTCACCACTGCACTCCCCTACCTTATCCGACCCAAGTGCCTGACCATCAAATCGCTTAAATGCATCAATCATCATATCAAGTTGAGGTTCTTGACTAGATAACCAACTCAACAAGTTTCGCAAGTCATCATTCTCAGTTTGCAAGCGATCAACACATTGTCCAAGTTCCAAATTCTTCACAGCATGCAATTCACAAGTAGAGCAGGAAGTAGGAACAAGAACTTTCACTTCAGCCTCAAGAGAAACAATGCGAGAGCAAAACTCAGCAATCTTTTCATGCAAAGCAGGGCAAGAAGTACAGGCACCAAGCAAGTGGGTCTGGATTGCAGCTCAACCAACTCAACCCTAAGCACATCTAGTTCCTCACACTTGGAGGCATGCTTTTCCCTAAGAGTAGTTAAATCAGCTAGGAAAACAGAGCAATCAGCACAATCAACCTCATCAGAAACCACAGGGCTAGTCTTAAGTGAATCGATTTCAAGCTTGCCATCAAGAACCTGTATTTCTAGCTCAGCCACTCTAGTCCTAGCATCTTCAAGCAAAGCTCTAAGCTCCTTCCTAAGCTTCTTAGCCTCTCTAAGCATGTGATCGCGATTATCAAGCAAGTCAACCAACTCCTCATTCTCCTTGCGCAAAGAAGAGAGCTCATCACATACCTCATCCTCAGAATCTGAGTCTGAGGCATCCTTCTAACTTTTCTTGCTGTTGGAGTTGCGAGCCATGCCGCAAAATTCATCCTTGGAGCTTAGGCCCATCACACAAAGGCTGTTGAGGTACTTGGCGAGGTTCTTCTTCTTCTTCCTCTTCTTCTTCTTCTTCTTCTTCTTCTTCTTCTTCTTCTTCTTCTTCTTCTTCTTCTTCTTCTTCTTCTTCTTCTTCTTCTTCTTCTTCTTCTTCTTCTTCTTCTTCTTCTTCTTCTTCTTCTTCTTCTTCTTCTTCTTCTTCTTCTTCTTCTTCTTCTTCTTCTTCTTCTTCTTCTTCTTGTCGCCCTCTCCGTCTTCGTCACTCGAGCTTGAAGACGTGTCATCGGAGTCGGATTCAACGTCGCTCGACTTCTTCATCTTCTCTCGAGACCGTGTCTTCCTTGCATGTCGATGATCGTTCTTCTTGGACTTCCTCCTTTTGTCCTTGGACTTGTCGTTGTCGTTCAAGTTCGGGCACTCGGCGAAAAAGTGTCCAGTCTTGCCGCACTTGAAGCATGTCTTCGAGTTCCTCCTTGATCTCATCCGGTTCTTGTACATCCTCTCGAATCTTCTCGACAATAGCACTAGGTCATCCTCGCCCAACACGTCAAAATCCTCATCTGGCAAGGACACAAGAGAAGACAAGGAAAAATGTCCCGAAGACATGTTAGCGTTAGTCCTTGAACCAGATACGAGAGCCAGACTATGAGGGTCAGTTGGGTTCTCGATCTATGCACGCACCCCACGGTCCACCTCAGACAACTTGAGCTTGGAAAACAGCTCATCCACCATGAGGGTCTCATACTTTTCCGACTCAAGAATGGCCTCGACCTTCTCACTCCACACGGGACGATTCAGAGAATGCAAGAGCTTGATAGCCTTGTCATTGTCATCATACGGGAGCACGACCACATTAGTCCTCATGTTGCTCACGATCACCGTGAAACGCTGAAACATGGCATCTATGGACTCACCGGGGAGATGAGTGAAGTTCTCGTACTCTCTCCGGTAGGTCGCAAAGAGCCGAGCCTGAACCTGAGCGTTCCCGGCATGAGCATTCTTCAACTGCTCCCAAATCCTGCATGCCAAATTCTTTGTCCAAACCCGTTCGAATTCCGATTCACACAGAGAGCGGTACAGGTAGTCGACCGCCTTGTTGTTGGCGTCGAACATGTCCCTCGATCCTGGAGCAAGGAAGTTCAGTGGATGAACATAAGCTGTGTTCACCGTGACATCCCACAGGATCTGACCCTTGCCGCGGAGGAAAGCGGCCATCCGCCTTTGCCACATATGGTAGTTCTTACCATCAAAGTGTGGAGGACCCGAACCTTGTTCCTGGTACGCCATCTTTGGATCTTAGACTGGTTAGAATCACGAAGATCTATAACCGGCTCTGATACCAATTGAAGGACTGATTAGGCGACCAGAGAGGGGGGAGTGAATGGGAGTTGACAAAAATTCTTCTCAAGAACTTGGCCTATGCCCCCAAATCACTTCCGAAGAATCTCGCACACACTTGCCAAGATCACGTAGTCACAACAGACCTACTAACCCTAGGAACAAGTTAGATCAAGCCTAAGAACAAAGCAGAAGCAAGCACCAAACGAACCGAGAGAAAAAGCTAGCACGAGGCAAACTGCAGCAGAAATTGTCGGTACTACCGGCCCAGGTCGGTACTACCGATATGGGCTTACTGGCACCTAAAAACCAAATTATCGGTACTACCGGCACTTGGTCGGTACTTCCGACTATCGGTACTACCGACCTTGTGTCGGTACTACCAATAGGGACTCTCTGGCAGCTGAAAATCAGGTCATCGCTACTACCTGCACAGTGTCGGTAGTACCGCCCCCCTAAAAATCAGCCTGCGAAACAGCCCCAAACTTTAGCTCGACGGATCTCCCAAACCACTCGGAGTCTTGAGATGAAATTTTGGGGAGATGATGAACACCCCAAGGAGAGGTTATGCCCCAAAAATTACAGCCTCAAACTCCCTACAACTCCTGAAATCGCAAATCTCAAGCCTCTACCTCAAGAACACGAAGAACTCGAAAACCACAAAAATCGAAGCCCTTCCTACGAGATTTGAGGGGCAAGATCACCAAGAAAAGAGGCACACCAACCTCATGTGTGATTCCCAAAACAAATCCCGCAAAGAAACACCTCCAAAACCTTCCCACGAAAATCCCAACAAAAGGCTTTGAAAATCACCGAAAAGACAAACGGGAGAGACAATCAAACCTTGAGGAACCATGCCGAATCATCTAGACATACCATGAAGGTTCATACAAGGTCTAGCTTGTCACTCGATCACCATCCCTCTCTCAAGATCTCACCATGAAGCTCTCAAGCTAGTCCTAGGAAATCCTGAGGAAAATAGAAAGGGAAATGAGAAAGCAAATGAGCTAGGGTTCCAAGTGGTGGTTGCCATCCTCTCTCCTCTAAGTTTATATGGAGGCCACTGAAAGACGAAACTACCCCTAGTACATAATACTAGGATACACGCCCCCGAAGGGCACTTTGGGAATTCTCATTGTAGCACCATCGGAGGATGCCCGGCGACCGCAACTCGCTTAGCCTCGATGGAAGGCTTGCGATCCCGACGTGTGTCGTCCGCTTCGAAGTCTCTTGACGTGCCCGGATCCCATCTCCGTCCCCCGAGCCTCCGGTCTTGGCTTTGTGGCTCAACCAAGCACCCCGACAATTTTGTGGTGAACCACCGCAAACCCCGCGTAATCGGTGCAGCCTTCACGCCAATCCCACTCATGACTTTGCCGCCACGTTGTCCCGGCATGCTTTTCTTCTTGCTTTTCTTGCCTCCATGCGGCCCGCACTTGATCTCGTTTGGCCACCAGGTCCGTCGAGCCGAGCCTACTTGTCTCTCCACTCCTCGGAGGCCACACAGGCTAAGACCTTTCGCGCCCGCTCTTCACCTGCACCAACGCAAATCAAGACGCAACCTGCACCTGCAGTACTCGACCAAGAGTCAGTTCACACCACGTTGTCAATCACTCATCACACCAAGGAGCGACCATCCATCGGTCGTCGGACGCTCCGGTCCTCGGTAGCCTCCGAGCAGGCGCGCAGCAGCATGGCTGCAGCGGCGAGGTTCTGGGACGCCTGCCGGAAGAGCGGCAGGGTGTCAGCGTCGGCATTGGTGTCGATGTTCGCGCCCTCGTTGGCGCGTCGATTGTTGTCGTGCACCGGCCCGCGTGCCGGCGGCGTAGGTGCGCGACCGTGCGGCGATCGACGGCGGGCGGCGCTCGCGTCGGTCGCCGTTCCCCTCGCGGGGTTGCTCCTGCACAGGAATGTCCTGCGCAGGTCGTCGATCACGGGGCTCGACTTCCATGCCAAGCTCCTAGTGTAGAAGGGCAAGCTCCTCGTCGAGCTAGCGTCTCGCCTCCGCGAGTTCGTCGAGTTGAGCCCGCTGCTGGGCGTTGGCGACGCTGTGGTGCGGAGCTAGCTCCTGTTCGGAGCTGCTCGATGCGGAGGCCACGCAGACGTTGCACTGGGGTCGTGTCGTCCCGTGGTCCATGCCCTCTGAGTCGTCGTAGACCCTGGGGCGGCGCCGGTCGCGCGGAGGTTGTTGACGTAGGCTGTCACCGGGTCGTCCGGGAGGCCGGGCTGTCCACGAGTGTACATCGCGGTGTACCGCTCCATGAACTCCCCCCAGCACAGCGGTTCGTCTCTGCTGGCCTGGAAGGTGAGGTCAGTGAGGTAGTAGGCAACGAGGCTAAAATGCTCATGCGTTGGGTTTGGCCCCAACATGCCGATGATGACATCGCCCGAGAAACCTCAGAGGAAAGCCTCGCGTCCCGCAGCCCCCGTGAGGACATTGGGATGAGGCAGCCGGGCGAAGGTGCGCCCGACGACGGACTCCATCGGCCCGGTGTAGACGAAGCCATGGGAGCCGAAACGCAGCGTGGTCCTAGGAGTCAGCGTGATCCTGCGGCCGTCCATCCGATCCACTGGAGTTCGTCGAGACACAAGATGTGCCCCTACCTGGCGCGCCAGCTGTCGGGGTTCTTTACTGCCGGCAGTAAATTTATATCGATCGTACGTCAGGCTCAGATGTTTAGCATAGGAGACAACGACATTTAGACTGGTTCAGGCCTTTGAGGAGTAATACCCTACGTCTAGTATGGTGCTGCCATGTTCCCGAGCTAGGAGTGCTTGTAGTAGGGGTTTGAAGCTGGTCGGGAGAGGGTGTCGAGCCCAAGTCCCTTGGGGTGGTGTCCGGCCTTTCGAAGGTCTAACCCTTGTAACCGTTGCCCTCCTCTCCCTTTTATAGTCACAAGGGGAGGGGCACAAAGGGGGAAGTAAAAAAGAGATACAATGCTTGGTTGCTGGCACGTCCCATCGTACATCGTTGTCCGTCGGGGTGCATTGAAGCTGAGCTGCGATGCTTCGTCGTGTGAGCCGCCGCGTGGCCGGGCATGACTGTTCATCCCGGGACACTTGTCTCCTTCTGTGAGTAGTTTGCGCTTGTCTTAGCCTGCCCGAGTACTTGCCTAGCCTACCACGCCCGTGCCTAAGTCTAGGCTCGTGCGCGTCGTAGAGGGTGCTTGAGTGCCTTGGGATGAGCTTGCGTGTGGCAGAGTGGGAGATGGTGGCGATGTGATGGTCGCGTAGCCAATGAGGCCAGCATTAAGGCTCTTGCCAGGGTGAGCTGCCTGCATGGCCACCAGCTGTTGTACTTGCATGACGTGGGGAATCGTTCCCCTCACGCGTCGGTGGTGGTGCTCGTGCTGTGGGCTTTCACCGTGTGTCTGGGCCCACGCGCTAGTCAGAGCCGGACTTGTCGTGCGAGGCGGGGACTTGTCGTGCAAGGCGGAGACTTGTTGTGGAGGTGGAGACTTGTCATGCGAGGTGGAGACTTGTCGTGGAGGTCCCTCTAGTGGGGAACTAGTCGGAGATGCAGCCAGCTAGCCGAAGACTTAGACGTCTTGCCAGTGTGGGTCTTGACCTGGGTCTTTACTCCTCCTTGTCTTGAATCTTTTCCTTGACGTTGTCGATCTTGGCCTTCACATTGTCAGTGGTGTTGGATTGTCTTGTGTTTAGGGGAGATAATCTCGCCATCAAAGGGGGCCTTAATCCGGGCCCTCGTCACTTATCGAACTGCGGTGTGCATGACGAAATCTAGATTTCATCTACCAGCAGACAAAATCTAAATTTGGTCAAGTGAGTAGACGAAATTTGTATTTACATAAGGAACAAAACTCACGTCGTCCAATCAGTATACGAAATCGAGCGGCTGACAGGTGTAAGTGCAATCAAGCCCCTAAGTGGGTTTTGGTGATGTTGACCACTTAATTAAAGGTCTAATGAGCTTTTGAGTATGAGTGACAGGTTTAAATTTGAAGAAAGGTAAAAGAAAAGAAAAGGTGACCCCTAATTGTTTGAGGAGGCTTCCTAGGGCTCAAGACAAGCTTTAAATTCATTTTCTATTTTGAATTTGAGTATAGTACAAGCCGTACTATCAAGTGGGATACTAATAGTGTCATGGATGAAACCAAGTGCTTAAAGATCTTCTCTAAAACCAAAATCATCCCAGCCACATATGACCCATTAGCTAGTTGTCTTAGCCTTGAACACATCTTTCCAGGAACCTCTGTGTTTTTCCTGGAATTTCTGGGCTGCTCCCCAGTCAGCCTGCTGAAGTCACTTGTTCCCGGAGGTTTCGGGTTTCCGAAAATAGTCATTGCTGTACCAGATGTGAGGGTAATTATACCCCCTTGTCTCACAACGGTTATCTTCTCCCTCCCTGCACAAATAGTAATATTTGCTCCCCTTCTCTTGCAAGCATTGACTCCCACCTACTTGAATCCAAATCCAACTCTAGCATTCAAGTGTGGAGTGATTCTTTATGAGAATAAGTAAAATCCAAGTCCCTTCTCGTGTCCTTGAGCACTTGGTGGACCCCTAGCTCCTTGGTGGATCTTTTACTCTTGGAGCCTTGCTCCTAAACGGCTAGAGGTTGCTTTTGACTCTCCAATTGATTGTGGAAGCTCCAAGAAGTTTGTATTACCTTCACTTGCTTAGTGGAAACGCTCCATACCTTGGTGATAGGTGTGAGAGAGGAGTGGATCTAGGCCTTTGTGGCTAACCTCAACAACGTGGATGTAAGTCAACCTTTGTGGTGAGCTGATCAACGGGATAAATTGTTGTCCCTTGTGCTCTACCTTTCATATGTTGTTGTTTGTTCTCTCTAGGTTACTTGCTCACTAGATCTATTATGGTTTGTTTTGTTTCTTCCTATATCTTTAACGCTAAGGTTTCTAGTGTGGTTAGGCTCGTGCCTTAAGTACTCTAACCAATTTCCAGCTATCTTGTTGCTCTGTAATCTTGTTATTCACAGCAAATTGACAGAAGCTCAGTTTCCCGTAAGCTCCAACAAAATACACCTAAGTGCATTTTCCCGGAGGTTCCAGGGAAAAACTCAGAGATTCCAGGGTCTGGGCAGAATTTGGCAGAAATTGGTTGATTTTGTTTTGCAGGCCTATTCATCCCCCTCTAGGCCACTTGCATTGATCCTTTCAATTCGTATAAGAGCCGGTTATCCTTGCTAACACTTAACTGTGTGAGAATATGACAAGTGGTGATGACAAGTAAGAAGAAGAGGAGTTCGAAGACATACCAAGTGAGGTTGATGGTGATGCCTCAAAAGTAGGTAACACATCAGCCCAAGAGAAGTTCGACAAGCTCAAGAAGGTTGTGAAGGAAAGCTCCTAGGAAAACAACAAGAAAAGCAAGAAAGAAGATAAAAAGAAAGAGAAAGAAGAAGAAAGGAAGAAAGAGGACATGAAGCACGAAAAGAAGAAGAAAGAGAAGAAGGTGAAAATGAAGAGAAGAAAGAGAACACCTTCACCACTTCCATCACCATCTTCATCATCCTCATCATCGTCTTCGTCTAGTGAGAATGGAGATGGGGATGATGAGTACTGTCAGGGATAGCCATAGGGGTCCCCTAATAACAGGTGAAATCACCCTTTCTAAAAAAATAAACGTTCAAACCCGCAATTGCAAATCACGCCCCGCATGGCCGCGGCTCAAGGCAAAGAAAGGCCCATGGCCCAAATAGCCTCAGCGGCCCATAAAACCGCCAGCCCTGGCACCCATCAGGCGAACCTCCGTCTTGCTCGAGGGGCAGATGCCGCACCATGAAACCCCCGCCTCGCTCGAGGGTATGGTGCCCCCTCGAGCCAGTTCACACTTCGCTCGAGGGTGTGGAGCCCCCTCGGGTGAGTTCCCGCCTTGCTCAAGGGTCCCAGCCCCTCACGTGAGCCTCCGCCTTGCTCAAGGCCTCCCTCGGCCCGCGGCGCTGCGCCTGCTCCCCCGACCGGGGCATTGAAAGCTCTGACGCATCATGGGCGCCCGGGTCAAGGCCGAATCCCCGCCACGTCAGTCTTCTGACACCATTTGGGAATCAGATCCCGGCGTTGTCCGACCAACCCGCCACTATGCGGCCATCCCAGGCTCTGTGCGGGATGGCCAGTGTCATTCCATGACACTGTGCCGCCCACTCCCGTACTTCCTCTACATTGCACCCCTCTAAAGAGGACGATGACACCTTCAAAAGGTGTACGTCCACCAACTCGGCGTCCACCCAGGACGGCACCGTGACGTGAGGATGATGGAATGCATCTCCTCCGTCACCTCTAGTCCTGTGCGACCATCCCTGTTGTTGTGTTGCCAACCCTGGCACTGCAGGGCCATTCTCCACACTGTGGGAATCCAAGTTGACGGGACATCGCCACGCCGACCGCTGTGCAACCCAGGGTCCCTCTGTCAGCTAGACCCTCGAGCTGGCATACGGACGACAATTAATCAAGAACTCCAGCATGACCATCCTCGAAGCCGCCTCTGGACAGGCACAGGAGCCGTCACGACACGTGCCAGGGACAATATTCGCCAGGACAGCCATCAAATCACAAGCACTGTATGCCATGACGCCACATCACGCCCAAAATCGTGCGACATGACTGTAAACCACCGCCTTGGTCTATAAAAGGAGGAGGCGGCCCCCTAGCCGCGGGGGGACAAATGAACAGACAACACACGCACATCAACTCATTCGCTCTCTCCCACCTACAATATTGGCATTTGCCTCAATCAGTTCGCAGGGACTTGGAGGCTTCTCCTCCTCTCGCCTCGCTTGTAGCCCCCTCTAGGAGCACCACGGTGCCTAGCAATACAGTGCCACGAGCACACACCTGCTGGACGTACGGCCCTCGGCCAGAACCAGGATAAACCTCGTGTCCCAGTGTTGCTTAGCGCCGGCCATCGAGAAACCGATCTCAGCGCATCTACTAGCTAGTGTCGGGACTACTTTCCGCACAAATAGTTGGCGCGCCAGGTAGGGGGCTCGCGCTGAGATCAGCTCCCCACCAGTAGTCTCGATGGTGATTCACACCGAGATTACGTCCCAGACGTACGCCATGGGCAGTTCAGACCCCTTCGCAGCCGTTTTCGAAATCCGGATCGGGAGCCTGAACTTTCAGGCTATGGGAAATGACTACCTCATGCGCATCATCAACTGCGATGAGGTTCATCCATGGTGGTCGACCGGGCCAGGCCCGATGCCCGCCATGCCAACGACTGATGCTCTAGCAACCACTTACGAGGTTGTTGTGAGCACTTCGACACCTCGGCACTGCAGGCGCTCTGGCCAATGCTCGCGCCAGGCCGCGCCCCGCCGCAGTGCGGGGAGACATGCCCACCGATGCGGTAACGCTGCCCGCGGGGGAGCACGCGGCCGCGGGGCCGCAGTTCCCCTACGGGATGCGCAACACTACCGCGACGTACGCCTCATCCGTTAGCACGGACGTGGCCGCATACGAGGACCTTTCGGGCCATCACATGTTGGCAGTCCGGAACCTCATCGCCACCACCAACGATGAGTCGTACCACGGCTCGACCAGTGATCTACGACCTGCAGCGTCGCACGGGTGCACCGAGTGGGACTTCTCCGGCGTGCCAGACCCCGTGATGTTCCTACGGTTCCTCGACACTGCTGACTACTGGTTCGGCTGCTCCGATGACTCCAGCATCGAAAGTTATGACCCTGCACGCGAGTGCTTCGTGGTCGTCATCGACGAACATGGCGACGGCGCGAACGGAGCGGGAGCACGGGACGGGGACGCGCCCCAGAACCCGGGGCTGAGTGCGCCTCCCACCTCGTCGGCGAGAGGCGCCGACATTACCGTGCAGCTGGCCCAGGCACGCGAGCTCGAGGCCAAGCTCACGGAAGAGTACCAACAGGTGTGGCTCTTGCGCGCCACCATCGTGGGAGAGGCATCGGCACGCGGAGAACGCACGCGCGAGCTAGGCAGACGGGCTCGCGAGTGCATCAATACCGACTTCAACGTCGACGACCCGCACACAGTGCCGCGGGCAAGCCAGAAGCTCATCGCAGCGGCGATGCTGCTCCAGCCATGCGGGAACCCTCGACGCCTAAGGAACGCAACCTGCACCGCGAGGCGCATGCCCTCATCAAGCAGGTGGCCGTGCAGCATGCCGAGAGCTCGACGTCCCGCATACTCCATCAGTCCAGTGGGCGGGACGACGATGACACATAGGACTAGGAGGCGTCCATCCACGCAGGCGGCGCCGCGGGACGGCCAACAAACCAGGGAAGGACACCGGTCAGGGAGCGGATCCTTGACACGCGCGAACAAGCCCAAGATGGCGACGCCCGCAACATCATAAACTCTAGAAGGAAGGGTGACGTGGAGACATGAGCGGCGGTGGGCTACCACCCCCGGCGGGGCGGTCACTACGACAGCCGGGAGGACCGCTCGCCAACGCCGGAGCCCTCGGGAACCCGTGTGTTCAGCCGGGAGATTCGCACGGCGAGCTTCCCCCAGTGCTTCCACCAGCCCACCACCATCACCAAGTACTCAGGGGAGACAGACCCTTGGGTATGGCTCAACGACTACTGCCTGGCTTGCCAGCTGGGTGGCGCCACCACTGATGCGGTGATCATCTGCAACCTGTCGCTGCACCTCGTGGACTTGGCCCGAACATGGCTCGAGCATCTGGCTCCAAACTAGATCCATAGCTGGGATGACCTGATTCGCACGTTCGTGGGGAACTTCCAAGGCACATACGTGCACCTTGAGAACTTCTGGGACCTACGGGGATGCACCCAGAAGCCCGACGAATCGCTCCGAGACATCATATGATGCTTCTCCAAGCGCTGTACCGAGCTCCCGAGTGTCGCTCAGTCCGAGATCATGTACGCCTTCCTCGAGGGCATGACCTGTCGGGACCTCGTGCGTGTGCTCGGGCGGATCCCACCGGTCGACTCCAACGAGCTATTCGACATCGCCACCAGGTTCACTTCTGGAGAGGAGGTGGTGGGGGCCATTTTCGATGGAAAGAAGGGCAAGCATGTGGACGACGCGACCGCGGAGGGCAGCAAGTCCAAGGAGTCCCAGAAGAAGCAGAAGCAGGGCAAGAAGGGTAAGAAGCCCCGTCACGACACGCGTGCGCAGGGACACGACGAGGACGACGACGAGGCCCTCACCATCGACCCTGCCCGCAAGGGCCCTCGAGGGCTCCGTCGAGGGCCCGGCGTGTTCGACGACATGCTGAAGAAGCCGTGCCCGAACCACAAGACCCTGGTCAACGACACCCTCGAGCAATGCGACATGCTCAAGAAATACTACAATCGCGTCGCCACGAAGGAGGATAAGGCCAAGAAGGACGATGGTGACGGGGTCGCCAGCGGTTTCCCCGTGGTGGAGAACGTCTTCATCATCTTCGAGGGGGCGACAGTGGACATGTCCAGTAGCCAGCACAAGCGAGAGTGGCACGAGATCCTCACCGCCAAGAAGTCCCCTCCCTCCTTCCTTGATTGGTCGGAGGAGGCCATCACATTCAGTCGTGAGGATCCCCCGAATCGCATCCCCAACACGGGCCAGTACCCACTGGTCATCGATCCCGTCATCGGCAACGCACAGTTTCCAAGGTGTTGATGCACGGAGCCAGCAACCTCAACATCCTCTACGATCACACCCTACGGCTGATGCGGACCGACTTGGACCAGTTGCGTCTCAGCACGACGCCGTTCCACAGCGTTGCGCCAGGCAAGTGTGTCCAGCCCCTCGGGCAGATCGACCTACCGGTCTGGTTCAGCACGCCGGACAACTTCCGCAAGGAGACCCTCACCTTCAAGGTGGTGGGGTTTCGGGCGCGTACCACAACATCCTTGGGCGTCCATGCTACGCCAAGTTCATGACGGTCCCGACTACACCTACCTCAAGATGAAGATGTCGGGGCCAAAAGGCGTCATCATAGTAGGCTCATCGATCGAGCACGCATTCGACTGCGACGTTGAGTGTGTCGAGCACGCCGAGGCCCTCGCGCTTGACGAGACGCTTGTCGCGGACACGGAAAAGTTGGCCAACGAGGGCCTCGACTCCTTTGCCAAGCACGCAGGTAGCTTCGAGGTTGCCGAGCAGACCAAGGAGGTGCCCCTCGACCCTGCTGCCCCCGAGGGCAAGGTGTTGAGGGTCAGCTCCACCCTCGACCCGAAATAGGAAGTGGTGCTTGTTGACTTTCTGATATGCACACGCCTATGCAGTACGTGTAGCAAGTTGTTGTGGCCCGATCTTCTCAGAGGATCGGCAAACTTGATAAATTGTCGCTGCGTGACCTGGTGAAGAGGCAATGCACCGCAAGGCTGTCCACGCGACGAACTACCGAGACAATCACCCTTCCACGTACCAATGAAACAGCCCACACAATCACACCCTATAGACGTGAAGGCACGAACTGGATGAACCGATGTTCGGCGTTCTACAACTCCCTTAGGAATCGAAAGAACAAGTGTTGCAAGCCTCTCAAGACCCACGCATAAACAAAAACTCCATGAGTTTGTGTATTCTAAATTTAATCCATCAAAAGCCCTTTCATTGTCTATTACAATATATATGGAGATAGGGGCGTTCAGCTTTGAGTAAGTGGCAGCATGCGCATGCACTAGTGGTTTTCGTGGTTGGTTCGCGTGTCTTTTCAGCTTCTGGCAGCAGCTACTAAAATGAACATAACTCCTTATTGGGACGTCCAAATAATGAGCCGTTTGATGGGCTGGAAAATAGACTTAAAGACGCTTCCGTATAACTCCTTGTATTCTGTCCGTAGTGATGCTTGGAATTCGTACTATGCTTCTGGTTGCATTCCCATGCAAACGTGATGAACCACCATTTATTCATGTACACCATAGGCTTCTTGGTTCAGATGTCTAGAGGCTTGAATCCATCTTCATCCTATGCTTTTTCGTGCACTCCATCATTCCTAAGAACATTGAAACAAGTACTCAAAAGCATAGGTTCATTCAATGTAATTTGATTATTAATCATAAGGTTAGCGTTCACCTGAGAATGAATTTCCTTCTCCAATTGTTTAGGTCTACTCCTTGTAATTGGACCAGCTATATCAAGTGTATTTGGAGTTGAGTGAATGCTAGGAATGTCCTCATTAGCCTCCCCCTCTTGAGAAGAGTCGTCCTCGACTCAGACTCACCAACAAATGGAAGCAAGTCTTTCACATTGAATGTTGTACTCACATTGGAATATTCAGGTGGCAGCTCAATTTTGTAAGCATTATCATTTATCTTTTGGAGAACCTTGAACGGACCATCACCTCGAGGAGATAACTTACTCTTACGTTGTTGGGCAAAGCGATCCTTGTGCAGATGCAACCATACAAGATCTCCTGGCTGAAATGTAACCTTCTTCTTACCTTTGTTTGTTTGCTTTGCATATTGTGCTGATTTCTTCTCAATATTCTTTCTTGTCTCCGTATATAACCGCTTGATAAAGTCCGATCTTTTTGTGGCATCCAAGTTAACTTGTTCCTGTAATGGTAACGACAAAAGATCCATGGGAGTATGTGGTTTAAACCCATAAACTGAAGGACCGGTACGGCGAACCAGAGAGGGGGGGAGTGAATGGGAGCCGATAAAAATTCTTCTCGAAGGAGATGAAGGCTCCAACAAGACGAACACGACTTCCAACACACGTCTCCGACTCACTACCCAAATCGGCCAAGTCCACGTAGCCACTGGAGTGCTACTGAACCTAGTAACCAACTTCCAACCTCACAGACCCGAGAACGCAGCGGAACACCAACCTCGAGTCCACTAACCAACACCAGTCAGACCGGTGAGCACCACCGGTCAGACCGGTCCCTGCTGGTGAGACTGAACGACTTTCACAGAAAGGCTTCACACCGGTCAGGCCGGTGAAACACACCGGTCAGACCGGTCTTAGCCAGAATGCCCCCAAATCACCAAACAGGCCTACTGACCTCCAAACTGACCCAAACTCGAAACTGCTGCAACACAGGACAACAACGAACACACCCAGACGTTCACCCGAGCAAAAACCCAACAGGGGTCTCACCGGTCAGACCGGTGAGAGGCACCGGTCAGACCGGTGTGACCTCGGCTTCTCGGGATGAACAGCACCCGCGGGTCAACACCTCCAAATCCAAGCCTTGATCTCCCGAATCACTCCACAATAGGAACACCTCATGAGGAGTCCATAGCCAAGTTTAATCCCACCAAAACTTGTCCAAACAAGAGGAATCGAAGAAATCCCGCCAAGACCTTCTCTAACCCTAGAACACCGAAAACCCCAAAATCGAGCCCCTTAACTGACGGATTTGGGAGGGGAATCACAGCCCAAAAAACCACGAAGGGTTCCTACAAATTTCCCCCATCAAATCCCCAAGAGCAAGGTCCCGAAAACACCCCAAGAAAACCACCAAGAGAGGGCTCCAAAAATCACCACCAAGAACAACCGAAAACAACACAGCAAGGCCTTGAGGAACCACGCCGAATCATCTACACATACCAAGAAGGTTCATACAAGGTCTAGCTTGCCGCCCGATCATCCAACCCTCTCACAAGATCTCACCATGAAGCTCTCAAGCTAGTCCTATCGAAATCCTAAGAAAATAGGAAGCAGAAATAGGAAAGCAAATGAACTAGGGTTCTAAGAGATGGCTGTGTTGACGGATAAAACTCGTATCCACCTACGATCCGCAAGTGTACGGATCTACACCTTTTTGTACCACGGGATTCCCAAGGTTCTTGTCAATCCGCGGAGCAAGGGGATTACTAGCGCTTAACCAAGTACTAATCTAGTTTACTAAGGAAACCTTTAAAGAAAGTATTAATCTAAAAGTAAAGACAATCTAACCTAAGTTAATCTAAGTTAAGTTGATCAAACAAATCTAGGGTTAAACTAGATGGTAAAGGGGTGAACACAAGAGAGTGAGTAAGAAAGATAAGCGTTCCCTCCCTAGGATCTAGGATAACATGGTAAGCATCTACTACACGAAAGCGGTAAACCAATCTACCGGGGGTTGTGACCACGGTTTCGCCCTTTCCCTCCTCTCGTACTGTCACTACGCGAAGGTATTCGTGACTAGACCTATGATGGACACGGTATGTTGATGGAATCTATGGGAGTAGCGGATATCATACGCCCGAAAAACACGGTGGCCTACCTTAATCATCAAAGCATCATCAATGGGAAAACAATAGATTGAAACCACGAATCAAGTAGCGATCACATAGCACGTATCCATCTAATCCTAGGGATGAACGGAGACATTACCCCATCATCTTACACGGATTGAAGCACATAGGGGTGATGGAGACTCCGGAGAACGTCGTCGATGAAGATGGCGGCGTTGGAGCTTGGGAACACCCCTAGGCCAGCGGCTTGGATTCCTCTTGCTTCCTTCTCTCCACCGGCGTTGATCCTTGCGACGAGCTCATCTAACTCTCTCCCTCATCTTGCGGCGGCGGTTTTCTGGTGATTGGCGTCGGTAGGATGATTTGTTCGATGTGGCGGCCGACGGCGGCGGAGGGAATAAATAGATGACACTACAAAAAATCTTATGGTCTATGACGGTCGATTTTCGTCACGGATCATCAAATTTTCGTCATAAAATGGCATCTATGACAAAATTTGAGAACGTCATGTATTGAGCGTCACGGATCCCTTCTCGTGACGTCCTTAAGTTTTCGTCATAGATTAGCGTGATCCATGACGTTCTCAAGCCGTCATAGATTTGTCTAAAGCCCATTGAACCCAGCCCGAAGCCCAAAATCTATGACGAAAGGTGACCGTCATAGATTAACTTGCCACATCACTCGTAGATGACATGGATGATGAGTTGGAAGCTGACGTGGATGAGGACATGGCAGATGATGTGGCACACCGTGGCGGTCGACGAGCGACCACATGGCAGATGACAGGGCGTCCACGTTAGATGACAAGGCGTCCACACGGCAAATGTCAACGCTGCCACGTGGCAGATGACGTGGCACAATGACGTCATCATCACATAAACAATTTAATGATGAGCCTAATTAAGCCAATTATTTCATTAAAAATTGATCCAACCATAATTTGCCAAATTTAACCCCACTTACTATTTATACACATTACAACCAATGATACACATAATTACAGGAAATTACAGAGCCCAGATCATACATGGTTTTGTGTCAAAAAAAAAGATAATACATGGTTTCATCAAGCATCACAACAGAATCACGGCACATTCACACAACACTATATATATATATATTCATCTAGCATCAAAAGCCACCATGGCAAAAGCTGCAGTTTGACATTGACCTCAGCATACTACATCTCTTGGTCCCTTATCCTTATGTTGTGGTTCCTGCAATTCCATTGACAGCTACCAATTTGCTTTCCTGAAAGTAAATTAAATGTGATCAGATAGTTGCAAGGACATGGAGTTCAAAGGTGCATTCACTTCACAGAAAGATATGGCATGCATTCACTATGAGATTATTTCACTATAGATCTCCCAGATGGCACATTTGATCTTAAAGCCACTCCAACATATGCAAGATAGACTAGAACAAGTAATCCCAAGTGTTGACAGATTTAGACAGAAATAAGAGGCAATCATATATCTGGATTTCCAACCAACACTATCCCCTGCAGCTAGTTAGAGATAAGTAGACTAGGTGCAAGAAAATGGCTGGTTACTAATTCATAAAATGACTAGGTGAATATTCAGTTAGAAATGACATTTTGTAGACATACAAATAATCAAATAAGTGCAATTTGTCACATAAACTAATCTGTAACCAAAGCTGTCCAAATCAGTCCTCATATTGTTCTTATCTCTTAAAGAATACAAAGAAAAAATAGCTTCACAAATACTACATCTGTCCCAAATTACCATTTATTTTGGCTTTTTAAATGCAATTACTTTTGGTAATACTACATCTGTCCCAAATTACTTTTAAATGCAGTACAACTTGGTAAAGGATCCAATGCCAAACAATGTCCTAAAACATAAGTCATGCACAAAAGTTCTAGCTATCCTGTAGTTTATAGACAAGTCTATTAGTCTAAATCAATCCGGTATTTGGATGATGAAATTTGCAATCAGTTATAAGACTTAAGGATACACAAATAAAAAACGGATGAAAATGCATATAACCTGATTCGGGTGTAAGCCTACAGTGTTGACAGCTGCGCGACTTTCATATTCTCACTGACAAGTGCCAGTTCTGAAACCATAGATGCACCAAAAAGAAGTTAAAGTGGGTCCTGGAGCAAAAATATAGTATGGCAAACATCTAATAGTGCTACCACACAAATTCCCATGTAGGAAGTTGTATATGATTTGGAGGGCTCAGATAATCAAATTTTAATAATATTAGTGTGTCGGAATCACTATAACACTATAATCAGCTTAGCTTTTACCTAGCACCCATCCTAGAAGTTCCTGGAAACCAAAAGCAAAATGCAATCAGTGGCATCCTATAAACCTCCATTATCAATACATGGAAACAAATGAGTATTGCATAGCAATATCAACTGATCGATGGGAGCAAAAACAACAAAAAATGATGTTGAGGAAAACAAAATGAAATGGTGATTGGATTGATTGCCTGTTGGCATTGATGGATAATCAGATAGTACCTCCAGCACCTGAAAAAGTTCATACAGTTTCAGTCTCAAAACAATGATATAAGAAACATGAGCAAACTTCAGGGTTGCAGTTTGTGCGACAGAACATGCAATGCTTAGTCACATTTGAAATATGTCTCCAACTGAAAGCACTGGAATGGAGGCTGATAGTGATTTAGTACAAAAATTAGTTCAGTATGTTGAAAGTTAGACACCACATATTGTATCGATGAATGAAATGGCTAAACAGATGAAGAATAATAGGACAATACTGTATGTGCATATGCCTAGTACGAGTAGGCAGGGGGGACGAGCGGGATCTAGATCTAGAGCAGCCAAGCCAAGCCGGCGATGTACATACAGGCAGCAACAAAAAAGAATAATCCTCCCACCAGTAGTATCATCAGTAACAAAAGTAGTAGTGTAATCCACCGAGACAAAGAGCAATCGATACCACCAAAACGGAAAAGGACAACAAGCGCCTGAGGACAGAGGAAAAACGACGTGCCTTGAGGACCTCCGGCTGCGGCAGCGGCGGGGTCAGTGGCAGGGAGAGGGACGGGGGATAGGGAGAGGGCGGCAGCGGTGGTCGTCGGGGCCGGCGTCCGGGGCGATGAGGAGGTGCCTGGAGAAGGCGGCGACGGTCTGGAGGACGGGCGACTCGGAGCTGCAGCCGGGCGAACTTGCCATCTCCTCCTCGCGCCCTCGTACCGGATCTGAGCGTCACGGGGGACTCAGGTCGAGGGCCGTCGGCCGGGGGCATCGTGAGGCCGGTAAGGCCCCTGGTCGGAGCCGAGGAGGGCCCCGGTGAAGAGAAGGGAGTGACTGTGGAGGAGAAGGGGCCGGAGCCGAGGAGGGAGCGGCGGCGGTGTCAAGCACGAGAAGGGAGAAAGAGGAGGGGTGGAGAAGGAGCAAGGGATGCGTCTGCGGCGTCAGAAGATGAATGGGAGAGAGGTAGGGTTTCGGTTTGGTGGCCTTTTATATATGTGACTATCAACATGAGTCGTTGGTTCCGAGATGGACGACTGAGATGAATTGGGCTTTAATAGAAAACGGCCCAAGCCAACTATTAGTCCATTTAAACAAATGATTCACTATTTTTATTGCTTACTAAGGTTTAAATTTGAACTATATGTACCACATAATAAATTCAAGAAATATGAGAAAAAATATTTTCATACTCATATGTTTGATTATAGTCCATGTCCAAAAGATAGAAGAAAAAAATAAATTCTTTGTTAGAGATAATGCAACCATTAATCTTCAAATTATTACAAGATAATTTAATAATATTAAATTTGTTTAAAACATTCTACAAGTTGACATGGAGGCATATTTTAATCATATAATGCTCCTACAAACAATTCAGATGGTTTTATTAAAGTGAGATTATAGATGTTCACAAATAGTAACATCTCTCACATAGTTTCTAATAACTATACTCAAACCTTTGAAAAGTTTAACAAATTGCAATTAACATTAAAACAATCATCATTAAATAAAAGATTGTGATTTTAGGAAAATTTAGAAAAAATCCCATCAAATTTGAAGCTATTGACCATTCACGTTGTGCCACGTGGTCACACCTTGTTATAAAATAATGATAAAAATAAATAAAACTTATCAAAAAATTATGTAAATTGGCACATGATCATTTTATCGATGTACAAGCTTGACAAATGTTGACGGTGAAAATCCGTCAACCTAGCCATGAGTTTACCTTCGGTGTTGGCATGAGTTTTATACCTTATCCATTGGTACTAACCCCCGTGGTATAACAAGTTCACGTGTGCATGTCGGTTTTGGAGTTTAATGTTTATGCAGGGTTTTAGTGTTGAATGCAAGACTTTCGGGATAAGTTCATCAAGCACCTCATGACAAGACCTTTAAGTCCTGAACAAGTCATGCAATGAAGCAAAATTAACTCCAAGAAGCCGGGGACTTGATCCGAGAAGACGACAGACTCCAGGGACCCGACCGAGAAAAAGTGCGCGAATCTTGCAAGACAAGGAGTTGAGTCCAATTCGGAGAGAAATCGACGACATGGACCTACATGCGAAGGGGGAAGCATCCGGGAAGCAAGGGAACCGACCTCGGGCAAAGGAGCCCGCGGGCCGGTCCTAAATGGGCCCGGGCCGGCCGGCCCCGGTCCGGTCGGCCCGTGCCCATTTTGGGCCCAAATCCGTCCTCCTTTGCCCTAGCCGCCAATCGGGCTATTTATAGTCCCCGGACCGAGAGCCACGCGAGAGAAGATTTCGTCTTCGGCCGCCGAGAAGTAGAGAAGAGAGGGACACCATCTAGGAGAGGAGAGGGTCGAGCTAGTTGACTAGGGTTTCCCTAGCCGACGTGGGAACCTTGCACGGAAGACCACGTCGGAGTTCCGGAGCTAGAAGCAAGATCAAGGAAGGATCCCGGTGGTGATCTTGTGTATGTATCATTGTTATAGTTGAATTATCAAGTTGAATCTTTTCCCGGCCGATCAAGTGTTTCCTCGAAGATTTCGTTTTTCGATCGGCTTTGCTTATTCCAATTCTATTCTCGAGATAGATTACATAGGGTGTTCTTGTAGCCGCGGTGGCTAGAGGTACACGCCGGATCTTCCGAAAGAATCTCGACTTGTCTTTTGACTCGCCCTAAGCTCCCCGCATGAATAGGGATACGTTGTGACAGAACGGGGGTCTCGAAAGGCGGATGTTTTCGGATTTGGACGGGAAACCACGATTTAAAAAGGCTTTTATTAAGATTCGATTTGCTACTTCTTCTCTTGCTTGGAACTTCAACAAAAGGCTTACCCCGATCCCTCTAGATCGGTTTATCTACCCAATCTTACTTTGTTTTCTCCGATTTTTAGTAGATTAGATCTGTTTTGTGTCTTTTACTTAGATGCATTAGGTCTTTTATCGAATATTGAAGATTACTTGGCTTTAATAGATTAAGTCTTGCGTCACACATTTGTTCCACGGATTCGATACCTTGGGTTCACCACTCGAGGGAAGAAGGGTCCCTTGACTACGACGGGAGACTTGTACGCTTGCGAGTCACGAACGAACTTTGATACGATTATTAACCGTCAACAACAAAAAAGTTTCATATGATTTTGTGAAAATTGGACTATACAGTGTTCATAAACTAGATAGATCATCACATTGTTTCATACAACTCAACTTAAACTTCAAAGTTTGCACACACTCAAATACTTTCTTACCCATGCGCACCTCAAATTTGGATGCAACCTTGTGTTGACCATAAAATTAGAGAATGTTAAGTTATATTAGCAATTATTATGAAATAACATGTTTTTTATATTCACTTTTTAGTTGGAAAAGATATGTTGTATGAAAAGCAATCAAGAAATAGTAATTAAGATACAAACAAATGACACTGAGTAAAACATCTCAATTTTAGAAAGAATTAGGAAAAAGAATCAACCGATTTGGAGTTCGTATGAGGAAGAAAAACAGTTTACAAGTTTTATCCGAAGATTAAAAACAGAAATTGCACTTGCTATGAACTGAGATGAACAAGTGTGTTTTCTCTTTTTAATCTTTGACTAAAACTTGTAACTAGTTTTTCTGCCTCATACTAACTCCAAATTGGATGATTCTTTTTTCTAAAATTTTCTAAAATAATTCTCTACCAAGATCTACAACTTTAACAAATGAAAAAATAGTTTTTCTATATAGTTGTGCAAAAAAGTTGATTCTTCTAATTTTTAAATCACTAATGAGTACACCCTTGTGAAGAAAGTTGCAAAATTGTTATCTTATAAACATTTGTGAGTTTTCATTACCAATTGTTGTGCAAAAACTTATTTTTTTTCATTTTTTAAATAACTAATGTGTACGCCCTTGTTCATTTTTCATTACCTCATAGTAAATAGAATAATTCTATTAACACCTCAATTCTTGGTCATGTACACCTCAATTCTACACATAACCTTAAATTTACTCTTCTATTAACACAAGGGGGTCACAGTGCCATTTATTATGCAAATAATATTTTTTTCTATTTGAAAATACCTAATTAAGACACATTTATGAATTAACTGAAAAACTAATTATCTTATATACCCCAAATATATTTTTCGCAT
The DNA here is from genome assembly GCA_947561735.1 of Cenchrus americanus. Taxonomy (NCBI): domain Eukaryota; kingdom Viridiplantae; phylum Streptophyta; class Magnoliopsida; order Poales; family Poaceae; genus Cenchrus; species Cenchrus americanus. The sequence goes on along the minus strand of OX387244.1, from coordinate 29,771,037 downwards.
GTAAAAGAACACATTTAAGTTGTCTTTTAGAAGTTTCAAGATTTTTCGAACAAAATGCTATTTTCTATCATTTAAATGAATTTATGCAGATTTATTAGAAATAATTAAATGTTGAACTCATGGATGGCAAAAAGTCTAGTGGTGACCCTCCATTCGCAAATTTGGGCGGCCTTTTTCTTTGTGCCTTTGGGCCGGTCTGTTGTGCGGCGTGGGCTGCTCGGTTGTCGGGGTGGGTTTCCTAAGCACGTCAAGTAGTTTGAGGGCCGCCGGCGGACTTTGACTCGGTTAGCAAGCCCAAATCACTTTGACACCTATTCAATTTTTGCGAAAGTCTAGTTTTCGTCCCTAAACTCGTAACTACACAAAGCATCATATCCTTCAACCTTTGAAATTGTACAGATTACATCTAGAACTTGGTTATGCGTAGTTTTATAAATGATTTTGTCTTTTTCTTTTTTATTTTTTCGACTAAATATTTAGAAAATAATAGTAAATTACAAAAAAATCATAAAACGGAAATTCAATTTTATTTGCCTCTATATATGTATATCCGTCGGTGCGGAATATGGTCCCGACACTAACCGATAGATAACGCCTAAGTCTATCCCTCTATGGTCGATGCTAAGCAACAAATGACACAAGGTTTATCCCGGTTCCCGCCGAGGGGGCCGTACGTCCAGCGGTGGCGTGCTCGTGGCACTATATTGCTCGGCACCGGGGTGCTTGTAGTGGGGCAAGTACAAGAAAGGTGGGAGAAGAAGCGTGGCTTCCAAGTCCCCGGTGGGTGGCCGGAGATGTTATGCGAGAATAAGAGAGTGAGTGCACAATGCGCCGTGTTCCTGCGGGTCCGTCCCCCCGCGGCTGGGGGCTCGCTTCCCCTTTTATAGGCCAAGGGGGCGGCGAGTTACATGCACGCCGCGCTACCTAGCTACGTGTAGGAGCACGTCGTCCTACGGTGTAGAGCGGGCGATCGTCCGAACGATCCATGCTGCGATCCGGCCATGATGGCCTACTTCGTTCCCGAACGGTGGCGGATCGAGGGTAGGAGGCGGCGGACGGTGATGGCGTTCTCTCGGGTAGGCTTCGAGGGAGGTGTCGATGATGACCCGGTACGGGGTACGGGAGCGGGCGACGGCGTTCCTTCCCAATGAGCTGCGGTGGCGGAGTGGTTGTTGCGGTGCTTGGGCGTGCGCCGCGGAGTCGGGCGTGCGCCCGCATGCGTGGGTACGGCGGCCGCGCGCGTTACGGTGGCCGGGATGGCCGTCCACCGGCCTAGCGCCCCTTACCCAACCTGCAAGGTCACGGGAAAGTGGAATCGAGGGTGCGCCCGGCCCCCTTTCGAGGGTCGGGCGCGTTAGCCGTACGGCGGCGTGCGCACGGTGTCACGGGACTGACACCGGCCGTACCGCACGGTCCATCCCACAGTGGCGGGGATGGGCTCCTTCCCTGGGGAGTTGGTGCGGCGGCACGGGGCGTGAGCCCCGGCGCATGATGGCGCCGGCCCGCGCGGCGTCGGGGCGTTAAATGCCCAAGTACGGGGCCGGCGCACGCGTGCGGGGCGCCCGTGATCGTGGCGGGCCCCGGCCGAGGGCGGAGCGGACCCTCGAGCGAGGCGGGACTCGCTCGAGGGGGAGCGCGCCCTCGAGCGGGGCGGGACCGCTCGAGGGAAGGGCCGCCCCTCGAGCGGGGCGGAACCTGTTCGAGGAGGGAGTTGCCCCTCGAACGGGGCGGAGCCCGTTCGAGGAGGAGCATGCCCTCGGGCGAGGCGGAGCCTGCTCGAGGGGTCTTCCTAGGCGGGCCGCCCGGTGGGCCTCCGAAGTCTTCTTTGCATGGGCCGTATCCCGCATGGTTAGTTTCCCGCATGGTTAGGCTTAGCTTATGTTGATGCGGGAATTTGGATAGGGGTTCCCCCATTGTTTGAGGGGACCCTTAGGGCGGTCCCCGACGGCAGCCCCCGAGCATCCGCGGGTTCGCCATTGAGGCTCCCGCGGATGCCGGAACCTACCGATAGGACGTTCTTCCCTCCTTGTTTGCGAACGCTATCCGTGGGGCCGCGTCGGCGGACCCGCGGGTCTAGCCCCGAAGCCTCCGCGGAGTGTGGGCTCTCCCCGGCAGGGGTTAACCGCGAGCAATTCGGTCGAAAGGCGTGGCACATATGCCAACCGGCATCGGCGGTATTTCCGCCGGCATCGGGGGTGCACGCTCCCCTGTCCTTGTCTCCCGGCGGGTGCAATTCCAAGGAGGTGTAGCCGTGCGCCAAGCCCCCGAGCCTTGGCCTGTTCGAGGCGATCGGGTCGAGCTCGACGACTTGTTTTTTATCGCGCCCTCGCCGTCCCTCCGCGGGTCGGGAGGTGAGGTTTCCACGACTCCCATCGAGCGGGTCGCGAATCGCGGATTCCTCTTCGAGCCGCTAGCGGGTGGTTCAAGTGGACGTCCATGCCCCGTTCGATAAGGGTAGGGCCGCGCGGTCGGAGACACGTCCATGGAAGCGCTTGCGTGGGTTTGCTAGGTGGGGCTCGGTCCCGTTCGCTAGGGGACCGAGGGCGCGGAAGCTCTCCCTCGGTGGGATCCCCCGGCTAGGCGCCCTCGCCGGCTCTCGAACACGACATGTGGGGCACCCTCGAGCCGACGGGCTCGGGGTACGGCTCGAATGCGCGTGCCCTCGTCGTCCCTAACTGCGAGATGCGGGGCGCCTGTTCGAACCCGTTGAGGGTCGGGCTTCGAACCCCCGATCGGCAAGGCCGTGCGGGGCCGTGCCTTGGCCGGCCCCGTCTTTTCACGTTTGCGGCCGTCGAGGGGTCCGGGCGTCACCGGCCCTCGAGGTGCTTGTTGGCGGCGTGGCGCGGTATGAGTGCTTTCGGTGTCGCTCTATTTCAAGCGTGACCGGGGCGATCCTCTCACGTGCATGCCTTCTTTCGGAGGGTTGACATCGTCTCGAGTTGGGGGTCATGCCGCTCGAGGGTCCTACGTGGCATGGGTGCCGCGGCGCGCTCGCTCTACACCGAGCAGTCCCGGCGACCTTCTCACGCCGATATCCCATCGAGGGTCGCCTTGTTTCGAGTTGAGGGTCATGCCGCTCGAGGGCTTCACGTGGCATGGGTGCCCGCGGTCGCCCGCTCTACACCGAGCAGGTCCCGGCGACCTTCTCACGCCGTCATCCATCGAGGGTCACCTTTGTCTCGAGCCGAGGATTCGCCTCGCTCGAGGGCTCTCCTTGCTTGGCAAGGGGCCGGGCATTTTGGTGCCCCGCGGGGCGTGGCCGCGGGTTTTGCGGCGCGGGCGCGCCTTTTAGGCGGCGCGCGCGCGCGCGCGTAGTGGGCGACGTGGCCGGCGGACGTGACGGTTTCGCCTCGGTCGCCGCCGGTCTCGCCGTAATGATGACCCGCCCGGTGTTAGAGTCGGCTGCGGTCGTGATGGGGCCCGCCCGTCGACGCGATGGAAAGATTCCTGCCGATTCATCGTTGGCGAGGCGTGCGCTCGGAGAACTCGCCGGTTGCCTATAAAACTGCGGTGAGGAAGGGACGGTGGTTTTTTTACCTTGGCTCCTCACCGTTTTCAGTCCTCCGTCCCTTCGCCTTCGTACTGCTCTCGCCACCGCGCGGTTTCGCTGCTTAGAGCTTTTTTTCTCGCTTCCTTGTCCTCCGCCCTCGCACCGTTCGTCCTTCCTTATGGCGCCGCCTCGCCTTCCGATTAGGGTCCCGGAGCCATACACATGGGAGAAGTCGACCGTGACCCGGCTCGCCCGGGCGAGCCGGTCGCCGCCGGCCGGCTCTCGCCAACGAAGAAGGGCGCCCGGCGGAGTGGATCGTGCCGCCATCGTCACACCTTGAGCCCAATCCGCCGGAGGGCTACGTGGTGAGCTTCCTCCGCTACCACGAGCGCGGCTTCAACGCACCAACGAGCACATTCATGCGGGCATTGTGCTACCACTATGGAGTGGAGCCGCACAATTTCGCCCCCAACGCTATCTCGCGGCGGCCACGTTCGTGGGCGTCGCGAAGGGTACCACGGGGATCCCGCCCAATTGGGAGCTCGGGTACACCTCTTCCGCGCGGAGCTCATCACGCAGCCCTACGTCGGAGCCGAGGGACCCGCCGCGCGGTGCGCGCGGCGGGATGTCGCTCGCCGTGCGGGGGGCAGCTCAAGGAGTTCTACATCCCCCGCACCATGACGACGAACAACGCCGGCCGGGAGCGGGGATGGTTTTATCCGCGCAACGCCGAGCCCGGCCTTCCTCCCTACACCGCCGGGTGTTCAAGAAGAGGCCGGACCGTCGGGGCTACGGGTTGCCCACGGCCAACCATCGGGCGCGCCGGGGGTCCGTCCTCGCCGCCTTGCGGCGGGCGGGCGAGGGAAGGGCTCAACGCGATGGGCGTCCTCGCCTTTCTTCATCACCGGCGAGTCGTGCCGTTGATGGAGAGGCCCCTCTCGCATCTTCGAGATGACGGAGGCGGCCAACCCCGTCGACACGGCGAGGTCGCGGATGCTCCCGACGCCGCCGGAGCGGCCGTACGCGCTCACCCGGCGCGGAGTGCCGTCGACACAAGGACGCCGCCACCGCGGGTCGGACCCCCGTGGGATATCGAGATGCTCCCCACGGGCCCGCTGGTGAGTAGAGTTCCTGATTTCGCTTCCATCCTTGGTCTTGTTTTTGATTTCTGACGCGCCATTGTTACTCTTGCGCGCGCGACGGGTGCGATTCAATGCCGCCAAGTCCGTTCCACCCACCCCCGACTCCCGTGCGCTCGGCCGGGCGGCGCGGCGGGAGCGGCCGGGGAGCGGGCGGCGCGCGGAACGGGGAACACGCAAGGCGGCGCCAAGCGCGCCGCGACGCACGGTCCGCGGAATATCGGCGGCGGGAGGAGCCGGGGCTCTCCTCCCCGGACATCGAGGAGCCCTCGTCCTCGGACCGGGACGAGGGAGGAAGAGTCCGAGGGGGAGGGCCCCTCGGACGGGTGGCGGCCGCGCCCCCGTCGCCGGATCTCGCGCGGCGTCGGGGGGTGGCTTTGCACGGGGCGGGCGCGTCGGCGTCCGCCGCCGGGCGTCGTCGTCGGGGGCGGCACGCGCCGCGGGGTGCCCGCGCGCGCGCCACGGAGGCGCGCGCGGCGGACGTGCCGCGCGCGCGTCAAGCGTGCCCGCGCGTGGCGGGGAGCGCGTCCGCGCGTGCGGCGTCCTCGTCGAGGGGCGCGTCGGTGGGCGCGCCCGCGCGCGGGGCTAGCGTGCCCCCGCGCGTGGTGGCGGCGTCGGACGCGCCCACGCGTGAGGTGGGCGTGCCCGCGCGTGCGGCGGCGCCGTCGGGGAGGTGCCGCGGCGGGCGCGGCCCCCCGCGCCGGCCTCGTCGGAGGCCTCGAGGAAAAGGAAGCGGGCCTTTTCCTCCGCAAGGTAAGGAACCCGTTCTTCCTTTGCTTTGCCTTAATTTGCTGGTTATTAGACGCTCTAATCCTCCGTTCGTGTTTCCGCGAGGGCGGTGCCAACCGTCCCTCCTCTTGCACCGGCCAAGGTGCCGAGGACGGACGCGTCGATCCCCACCCGGCGGCGTCCGTCGAGGGGGTCGCGCCCGAACGGGCGCGGCGGCGGGCACGAGCGCGCAAGGGGCCCGGGCGGGGCTTCGAGGTCCCGGCCGGTGGATCAACCCCGCCGCGGCGCGGCCGGAGGTCGCCGGGGGGCGGCCGGCGCCGGCCGCCATGGAGGCGCGGGCCGCAACGGCGGCTACGGTGGGGGGGTGCCACCCGCGGTGGCGGCCACCGCGGAGGAGGCGGAGCGGGCGCAACCTCGCGGGAGCGCCCGCGGACGTGGCGGCGCGGACGGAGGTGGCGGCAACGGCGCCACAACGGGCGCCCGCGGCCGCGAGGCGCGGTGGAGGCGCCGGCGGAGGCGGAGCAGGCGGCTCCGCCTGCCGGCGGTCCCCAGGCGGAGGTGGTGGAGCTCTCGGATGACTCCTCGCCGCCTGGGTGGAACCGGTGGGCCCGGCCGGGCCCACGAACTCTCCCCGAGCCCCGAGGAGAGGGCCCTCGTGAGGCGACACGAGGGTCACATGATAGTGGGGGGCCGAGGGCACGACGCCGAGGCCTCATCCTCCCATGCCGGTCGCCCCCGCCCAGGTGGGAGGGGCCGTGGAGGATCCCCCGGCGTTCGCTGACGCCCGGAGGGAGCGGGGAGCTGCGGGGCGAGCTCCCGAGCCACGGCGCCACGCTCAACCGCGCGTTGAACGAAGCGGCCGCGGGTCCACAGCGGCCCGGCCTGGATCGTCTTCCAGGTGAGCCACGGTTGCTCGTCTCCCTTCCTTATTTCGTTTTCGCGTGCTGCATTCAAGCCTTGACACTTGCGAGATTCGATGTGTGGATGCCAGGAGCTCGAGCGCCGCGCTCGTGAAAAGTATAGCGCGTTCGACCAGGTGAATGCCGAGGCCCGCCAGCTCCGGGAGCGATGCAGCGCTTTCGACGCGCTTGCGGAAGCTCTTAGGACGCCGGACAGCTGGCTGGTCTACCGGGCGATGGCGTGGTGCGACGTGCTTCCCGAGAGCTCAGGGCAGGACGCGGCGCGTGACTCGAGTCTCGGGCGGATCCGCGCAGCCCTCGTCGATCGTGACGAGGCGCTGTGGAATGCGCGCGAGGACCTGGACAAGACGCGGACGCTGGCCGCCACCTGGGAGGCGGAGGTGGCCACCGCTCGCACCGAGGCCCGGGAGCTCCGCACGTCGCTCGAGGGGGCGGGCGCGCGGCGCCGGGGCCGAGGAGCGGGCGCGTGGGCTGGAGCAGCGCGCCAAGGAGGCCGACGACCCGAAGGCCGCCCCTCGACGTCAAGGCCGCGGCTCTCGTCGCCGCCGAGGGGCGGCTCCGGCAAGAGCGCATCGCCCGCCGGGGGCCGAGGGGCGGCTCCGGCGGGAGAGCGAGGTCGCCCTTGGCGACGCCCGGACGGCGCCGGGAGCGGGAGCGTGTTGCTCGCGAGGCGGCGGAGAAGTCGCTGGAGGAGCGGAACGCCGCATTCTCCGAGGTTGAGGATGAGGCGTTGACGCTCAGCATCGGCAATGCCGCCCAAGAGATGGCCCTCGTCGAGCAAGGCGAGACCGTCCGCAGCCTCGAGGCGGCGCTTGAGTCCGCGCGCCGCGACCTCGATGCGGGGAGGAGACAAATCAAAGGTAAGCTATTGTCTAACCCCGCTCGTTAGTTTTTGCTTTAGAGGGTTCGTTTCCCCTTTTCGATTTCTTGTCGTCTCGTCGCTCCCGGGCTTGCGCACCGCCCGGGACACGCCGCCGGCGGGCCGAGGCCCTCGCAAGCCTCCTACAACTCCTCCGAGCGGGAGGCTGCCGGGAGGCGGCGGGACGCGGCCCTCGAGACCCGTCGCGTCGTCGAGGAAGGCAATGCCCGTGCCGGCGGCTCGCCGGCCGGCCGCCTACGCGCCCTTGGCGGCCACGTCACGGGGCGGGTGCGTCGGGCGTTGCACCTGGGCGTGCAGAAGGCCCTCGGAGTGGTGCGATCCCACTACGAGGTCAACCTCGAGGCGGTAGCGGAAGGCTACATCGTGCCCGAGGGCGTCGAGGACGAGGTGGCCATGGAGCGTGCGGACGCGCTTGCTGCTGACACCGCCGAGTCGCTCGCCGAGGCCTTCGAAGAGTTCCTCTTCCCGGACGCCGCCGATGCCGCCGCTCCACCCGCCCCCGAAAGCACACGGGCGCTAGGCCCATTTTTTGTTTATGTGTGTCGAACTGCGGCCTCGTGGCCTCTTGTAAACAAACAAGTAGTTTCGTGAACATGGTCGGTTTATAAATGAAATCGCTTGCTTATTGCGCTTTTTGCTTCTTCTTCTTCCCCGAGTAGATTCTAGTTAGGGGAGTCCGCCTTTCGCGAGGGGCCCGCCGGGTTGGGGGCGAGAGAGACGGGCCATAGCCGCGCGGCGTAGGCGTCTCGGCTCGCGCGCTCCTTCCGCCGTGCCGCCTACGCCTGTTCGAATCATGGCTCGAGGTTGAAGTGGGGAACAAACTTAGCGCGTGTTATTACGTTTTTTGCGCGAAAAAAAATGGGACCATTTGGGGGGGGGGGGGTGCCCCCCCGCGTAGCCCCCGAGGGTAACTTGGGTTTCGGGGGGAAAGCCGAGTTGCCCTTTTATTATACTTGGAGTATTTACATAGGTGACACCAGCGGGGCGTTGGCCGTGTATTTGTACAACGAAAAATATTTGGAAATCCTAGCTAAGGGTAGAAGCGACGTAGGCGTTGGATGTTCCAAGCGTTGGTGAGTTCTTCGCCGTCCTCGTTGGCAAGCTTGTACGTGCCTGGTTTGAGCACCTTCACCACGACGTAGGGTCCCTCCCATGGGGGCGATAGCTTGTGGCGCCCTCGGTTGTCTTGGCGTAGCCTTAGGACCAAATCCCCCTCGCTGAAATCCCTCCGACGTATCTTGCGCGCTTGGTAGCGCCGTAGGGACTGTTGATATCTTGCGGAGTGCATCAACGCCACGAGGCGTACTTCGTCCACCGATCCGGCGAGTCCTCGCGGGCTCGCCGGTTAGCATCCTCGTTGTAGCCTCGAACTTTGGGCGACCCGTATTCCGCATCCGTGGGGAGGACGGCCTCCGCGCCGTGGACTAGAAAAAACGGGGTGAACCCGGTGGCTCGCTTGGGGTAGTCCTTAGGCTCCACACGACCGCCGGCGAGTTCTTGGAGCCATTTCCGGCCGATTTGTTGAGCCGGTCGAAAATCTCGGGTTTGAGGCCCTCGTAGGATCATGCCGTTGGCACGTTCTACTTGGTCGTTGGTCCGTGGGTGTGCCACGGCCGCCCAATCCACGCGGATGTGGAACTTGTCGCGGAATTCCAAGAACTTCCGGCCGTGAGCGGGACCCGTTGTCCGTGATGATGGAGTTTGGCACTCCAAAGCGGTAGACGATGTCCGTGAAGAACGTGACCGCCCGCTCGGCCCTCGGATTCGTAATGGGGCGCACCTCCACCCACTTGGAGAACTTGTCAATTGCAACCGGCGGGTGGGTGAAGCCCCCGGCGCCTTCGCGCAGGGGCCGACGATGTCCAACCCCCACACGGCGAACGGCCATGTTACGGGGATTGTTTGCGAGCGTGAGCCGGCAAGTTGGTCTCCGCGAGCGTAGAAGCGGCACCCTTCGCAAGTGCGCACGATTTCGTTGGCGTGCCCGCGACCGCGGTAGGCCAATAGAAGCCTTGGCGGAACGCGTTGCCGACGAGGGTGCGCGGCGCGGCGTGGTGGCCACGGATCCCCGCGTGGATGTCCCGTAGGAGCTCGCGCGCCCTTCGGGAATGGGTATACACCGCCGGAGGATGCCCCGACGCGGCGCGCTTGTACGGCTCGCCGTCGACGAGAGTGAATGATTTGGCCATCCCGCGATGCGCCCGGCCGCGGCCCGGTCGCGGGGAGCTCCCCTCGAGCAATCCGGGCGATGTACTTCTCCCGCCGGTCCGCCCGGGCGGGAGCCGGCTCGATGTCCATTGCGACGCCCTCGTGGGAGCCGTACCCCTCGAGAAGGGAGAGCACGTACGCCTCGTTCGAGGGGTCCTCTTCCATGGGTTCCGCACCCGCCGGATTCGAGGGAGCCCCCGAGGGTCCGCCGTCGCTCGAGGGGTAGGGCTCGAAGGTGACCGATGGCCGTGCGATGTCGCGCGCGAAAACGTTCGGGGGGAACGGTGATCCGCCGGACGCGATCTTGGCAAGTTCATCCGCCTCCTCGTTGTACCGGCGGGGTACATGATTGAGCTCGATGCCGTAGAACTTGTCTTCGAGGGCCCGCACGGCCTTGCGTAGGCCTCCATCTTGTCGTCGTGGCAGCTCGCGTTCTTCATGACTTGGTCGATCACGAGCGCGAATCCCCTCGCACATCGAGGCGCTTGATGCCCAACTCAATGGCGATCTTGAGGCCGCGAGAGGAGGGCCTCGTATTCCGCCATATTGTTAGACGCGGGGGAAGTGGAGGCGCACCGCGTAGCGCATGTGTTCCCCGAGGGGTGACACAAAGAGCGTGCCCGCGCCCGCTCCTGTCTTCATCACCGAGCCGTCGAAGAACGAGTCCAGGACTCTCCTTGAATTTGGGGCGGCGGCACCGTGTGTCCGTCCATTCGGCCGACGAAGTCGGCTAGGATTTGCGATTTGATGGCCTTGCGCGGGGCGTAGGCGAGCGTCTCGCCCATCAACTCCACGGACCACTTGGCAAGTCGCGCTCGCCGCGTCGGGGTTGCGAATGATCTCTCCTAATGGGAAGGAAGAGACCACCGTAATCGGGTGGGCCTCGAAGTAGTGGCGGAGCTTGCGCCGCGCGAGGACTACCGCGTACAACGACTTCCCGGACACGGGGGGTAGCGCGTCTTCGTGTCCGATAGGACTTCGCCGATGTAGTAGACCGGCCTCTCGCACGGGCGGGGCATGCCCTTCCTCCGTGCGCTCCACGACGATCACGGCGCCGACCACCCGGGTGGTTGCGGCCACGTAGAGTTGGAGGGGCTCGTCGTCTCGCGGCGGCGTAAGGATTGGGGCGTGCGTCGAGATGCCTTCGGCTTGTCGAGCGCTTCCGGGCCTCGGCGGTCCAAGAGAAGCGCTCGTGCTTCTTGAGCGGCCCGGTAGAGGGGCGGGCCCTTCTCACCGAGCCTCGAGACGAAGCGGCTCGGGGCGGCAAGGCACCCCAACACCTTCGCACCCCCTTGAGGTCCCGAATTGGACCCATTCGCTCGAGGGCCGCGACCTTTTCGGGGGTTGGCCTCGATTCCCCGTCGGGAGACGATGTATCCTAGGAGCATGCCCCGCGGCACTCCAAAGACACATTTTTCGGGGTTGAGCTTGACCCCCGTTGGCCCGCAGCAACCGAATGCGATGCCAAGATCGCCTGACCGGGTCGTCCGCCTTCTGGTTTTGACGACGATGTCGTCTACGTAAGCCTCGACCGTCCGCCCGATATGGTCCCCAAAAACGTGCCGCATGCGGCGCCGGTATGTTGCGCCCGCGTTTACGAGGCCGAAAGGCATCGTGACGTAACGAACGTCCCGAACGGTGTGATGAACGAAGTCGCGAGCTGGTCGGACTCCTTCATTTTTATTTGATGATATCCCGAATAGGCATCAAGGAAACAGAGTAGTTCACACCCGGCAGTGGAATCAATGATCTGATCTATGCGTGGTAAAGGAAAGGGAACTTTTGGACATGCTTTATTGAGACTGGTGTAGTCGATACACATCCTCCACTTCCCATTTTTCTTTTTTACAAGCACGGGATTAGCTAACCATGTCGGGTGGAACACTTCCTTGATGAATCCGCCTCGAGGAGCTTCCGCAGCTCCACTCCGATCGCCCGTCGCCGTTCCTCGTCGAAGCGGCGCGCGGCCCGCCGCCGAACAGCCGCGTGCGTTAGGCGAGATATCAAGGGAGTGCTCGGCGACCTCCCTCGGGATGCCTGGCATGTCCGAGGGGCTCCACGCAAAAACGTCGGCGTTGGCGCGGAGGAAGTCGACGAGCACCGCTTCCTATTTAGGATCGAGGGTCGAGCTGACCCTCAAAGCCTTGCCCTCGGGGGCCGATGGGTCGAGGGGGACCCCTTTGGCTTGCTCGGCGGCCTCGAACGTGCCGACGTGCTTGGTGGCGGAGTTGAGGTCGTCGTTGACCATCTTCTCCAGTGTGTTCACCGGCGCTTCGTCCCAGGCGCTAGTGCTTCCGCATGCTCCACGCACTCGACGTCGCAGTCGAATGCATGCTCGATCGACGACCCGACGGTGATGACGCCGTTTGGACCCGGCATCTTCATCTTCGAGTACGTGTAGTTGGGGACCGCCATGAACTTGGCATAGCACGGTCGCCCGAGGATGGCGTGGTAGGCCCCTTTGAATCCCACCACTTCGAATGTGAGGGTTTCCTTGCGGAAATTCTTGGGGGTCCCAAACCGGACGGGCGGATCGATACCGCCCGAGGGGTTGAACCCCGCTTTCCGGGCGCGATGCCGTGAAACGGCTTTGTGGCCGGGCCGCGATTGGTCCGGCCCAATCCCCATCGGGCGCAACGTATGCGCGAAGAGGATATTGAGGCTATCGCCTCCGTCCATAAGGACCTTCGAAAACCGGGCGTTCCCAATGATGGGATCGACCACCGGGGGGTAGCGGCCGGGTTCGGGATGCGATTTGGGTGATCATCCCGGCTAAAGGTGATGGCATCCTTCGACCGGTTGAGAAAGGCCGGAGGTGCCCTCTGCGCGGCGAGGACTTCGTGCCGCTCCTTCTTGCGCCGCCGGGTTGACATGTCAACGGTAGGTCCTCCAAAAATGAGGAACACATTTTCGACGGCGGGGAAACCGCCCGCGTCGCCATCGCCCCCATCCTTCTTGGCCTCTCGCCTCCTTCGCGGCGGCACGGCCGTAGAACTTCTTGAGCATGTCGCCTCGCTCAAGAGTGTGGTTCACGGGGGTCTTGTGGTAGGGGCATGGCTTCTTCATCATGTCATCGAACACCCCCGGCCTCGAGGGAGCCGGTCGAGGGCCCCGTCGGGCCGGGTCAACGGTGAGGGCCTCGGCATTGCCGCCGTTGCGCCCCTCGCTCGCGCGCCGCGCGGCGCGGCTTCTTCCCCCTTCTTGCCCCGCTTGTCGTTGCGGCGTGGCTCCTTGGACCCGCCGCCCTCCGCGGGCGTGTCCTCGGAGCGCTTGCCCTTCTTGCCGTCGAAGATCGCCCCCACGGCCTCCTCTCCGGAGGCGAAGGCGGTGGCAATGTCGAACGGCTCGTTCGAGTCCGTGGGCGGGCTACGTCCCGGCTCGCGCACAAGGTCCCGCACGTGGTGCCCTCGAGGAACGCGTGCACGATCTCTCGACCGTGCCACGCCGGGGGAGCTCGTGCGGCGCTTGGAGAAGCGCCGTATGAAGTCCCGCGGCGACTCGCCCGGCTTCGCGTGCGGGGAGCGCGCATCCCGAGGAGTTCCCGGGCGCACGTATGTGCCCCGGAAGTTGCCCACGAAAGTGTGGACTAGATCGTCCCGAGTTGTGGATCCGGGTGGCGGGCAAGTGCTCGAGCCATGTCCCGGGCCGCATCACCCGGATGCAAGGGCAAGTTGCGGATGATTACTTCGTCGTTGGTGGCCCCGCCCACCGACGGGCTAGGCGGTAATCGTTGAGCCAAACACGAGGGTCCGTCTCCCCGTTGTACTTGATGATCGTCGTGGGTTGACGGAAGCGCGGGGGAACGCCGCCGTGCGGATCTCCCCCGCCGAACACACGGGTGCCGGGGGCTCCGGCGTCGGGGAGCGATCCTCACCCGGCGTCGTAGCGCCCACCCCTTCGAGGGTGGTAGCCCCCTGGCCGCTCGCGCGTCCGCCTTGGCCGGTGCGCCGGCGTTGATGACGTTGCGGGCGTCGCCATCCGGGCGCCTCGCGTGTGTCGAGGGAGCCGTTCCTTGGCCGGCGTGCGTCCCCGGTCGGCGGGTCGACCCGCATGCACCGAGGGTTCGCCCCCCGGTGCCGGATCATCACCCCGCGCGTCCCCCCGTTGGCGGATGCGTGAGGCCGAGCTTTCGGCCCGCCGGACGGCCGCTTGCTCAAGGAGGGTCCGCACCTCGCGGTGCATGTCTCGAGCCTCGGGGGTCGAGGGTGCGGCATGGCGCGCGGCAGGTGTCGCGGCGGTGATGAGCTTTTGGCTCGCTCGCGGTGGAGTATCCGCGTTGTCGACGTTGGGGACGGGGTTGAAGCGGTCGCGGACTTGTCGGCCTAACTCCCGTGCGCGTTCGCCGCGCGCGGAGGCCTCCCCCCGCCATCGAGGCGCGGAGTAGCCGCACGGTCCGTACTCCTCGCCGGCTTGGCCTCGAGCTCGCGAGCTTGGGCCGCGCGCGCGTCGACGTCGGCCCCGGCGGTGCGCTTGGCCCCGCGGCCGGTGCGCGTGGCAACCCCCGGGGGCGGGCGTGACTTCCCCATCTCCGGCGCCCGCCGCACCGGCGGCGTTGGCGGGTCGTTGGTGATGACGGCGCAGCATTCCCGCGTGGGGTCGTAGCTCCCGGTCTTGGAGTCGTCGGAGCGGCCCGAACCCGGTAGTCCGTGGCGTCGAGGAAGCGCCCGAACGCGGCCCCGGGTCCGGCACACCGGAAAAGTCCCACTCCGCGTACCCATGACGGTTGGCGGGTGGCATCGTGTCGACGGAGCCCGGGGGACGACTCGTCCGTCGCCGAAGTGCGGGATCCCCGGCGACGAAGACGTGCCGACCGGGCGGCACCCCGCGCATTGTCGTGTTGACGTTGGCGTTGTAGGCCGTAGTGACGCCACGCGGCCCGATGGGGACGCGCGGTCCCGAGACCGCACGCGGTCCCGGCGGGGTGGTGGCGGCCGTCGTGACGTTGGGCGCACGCGCGCGCGGGCGGCGGCGCGCTCGGCCTGCCGCCGCTCGGACCGCGCGCCCGGCGCGAGCGTAGCCCGGAGCGGCGGCGGCGTCGCGGCGTCGATGGACCCGCGATGCATCCGTGCGCCGCAGTGCCGCGCGCGGTGTCGTGCGCGCGGCGGAGACCGGAGCGGACCCGGCCTCCCGCCGCGCGCGTAGCTCCTCACGGTTGGTGAGGCGCATGAGATAGCCATTCCCCGTGGCCTGGAAGTTCAAGTCCCCGAAGCGGATCTCGAGCCCGGCCGGAAGGGGGTCTGAGCTACCCATGTTGTAGCGGGTGCTACGGTACTCAGTGCGAATCACCATGGAGGGAGTTAGCGAAATGACCTTAGGCGCTCGTTAGCCCCACGGTGGGCGCCAGCTGTCGGTGCGGAATATGGTCCCGACACTAACCAGTAGATAACGCCTAAGTCTATCCCTCTATGGTCGATGCTAAGCAACAAATGACACAAGGTTTATCCTGGTTCCGGCCGAGGGGGCCGTACGTCCAGCAGTGGCGTGCTCGTGGCACTATATTGCTCAGCACCGGGGGTGCTTGTAGTGGGGCAAGTACAAGCAAGGTGGGAGAAGAAGCGTGGCTTCCAAGTCCCTGGTGGGTGGCTGGAGATGTTATGGGAGAATAAGAGAGTGAGTGCACAATGCGCTGTGTTCCTCTCGGGTCCGTCCCCCGCGGCCGGGGGGCTCGCTTCCCCTTTTATAGGCCAAGGGGGCGGCGAGTTACATGCACGCCGCGCTACCTAGCTACGTGTAGGAGCACGTCGTGCTACGGTGTAGAGCGGGCGATCGTCCGAACGATCCATGCTGCGATCCGGCCATGATGGCCTACTTCGTTCCCGAACGGGGGCGGTTCGAGGGTAGGAGGCGGCGGACGGTGATGGCGTTCTCGCGGTAGGCTTCGAGGGAGGTGTCGATGATGACCGGTACGGGGTACGGGATCGGGCGAGACGGCGTTCCTTCCCAATGAGCTCGCGGTGGCGGAGTGGTTGCGCTGCGGTGCTTGGGCGTGCGCCCGCGGAGTCGGGGCGTGCGCCCGCATGCGTGGGTACGGCGGCCGCGCCGTTACGGTGGCCGGGATGGCCGTCCACCGGCCTAGCGCCCCTTACCTAACCTACAAGGTCACGGGGAAAGTGGAATCGAGGGTGCGCCCGGCCCCCTTTCGAGGGTCGGGCGCGTTAGCCGTACGGCGGCGTGCGCACGGTGTCACGGGACGACACCGGCCGTACCGCACGGTCCATCCCACGGTGGCGGGGATGGGCTCCTTCCCCGGGGAGTTGGTGCGGCGGCACGCCGGGCGTGAGCCCCGGGCGCATGATGGCGCCGTCCCCGCGGCGTCGGGGGCGTTAAATGCCCAAGTACGGGGCCGGCGCACGCGTGCGGGGCGCCGTGATCGTGGCGGGCCCCGGCCGAGGGCGGAGCGGACCCTCGAGCGAGGCGGGGACTCGCTCGAGGGGGGAGCGCGCCCTCGAGCGGGGCGGGACCGCTCGAGGGAAGGGGCCGCCCCTCGAGCGGGGCGGAACCCGTTCGAGGAGGGAGTTGCCCCTCGAACGGGGCGGAGCCCGTTCGAGTAGGAGCATGCCCTCGGGCGGGCGGAGCCCGCTCGAGGGGTCTTCCTAGGCGGGCCGCCCCGGTGGGCCTCACGAAGTCTTGCTTTGCATGGGCCGTATCCCGCATGGTTAGTTTCTGCATGGTTAGGCTTAGCTTATGTTGATGCGGGAATTTGGATAGGGGTTCCCCCATTGTTTGAGGGGACCCTTAGGGCGGTCCCCGACAATATCTATATATTGAATATATAATATTATATGCTTTAGAAAAAAAATTTAAATTTAGATTTTTAAATTTAAGACTGTTATTATCTATAATTCTTTTCATACATTATATGATTTTGTAAATTTATTAATCATGAGGAAAAGTTGAAATGCAATGTGGGTCGGATTATGATGAAATTGGCGCAACGTCATGGTGCTTGGACTTCATATTGGGCTTTCATATCCAACACTGCTAATCCATGACGAAATTTGACGGTTGTCATGGAAGTAGTGTGATCTGTGACGAAATATATGACGAAGTTGACAGAACGTCATAGTGTTTAGACTTCATATCGGGCTTCATATCCAGCACTTTGAATCTATGACGAAATCTGACTGTTTGTCATGGATGCAGTGTGATCTATGACGAAATAAAAAAACGTCATGAGAATTTCGTCATGGATCAAAGGATTTCTTGTAGTGTGAACACCTAGGGCAAAGGGGGCACCGAACCGACCCCGGAGTGGGCTGGGCCGGTCGGCCCGGCCGGCGGCGGCGGCCGGCCGGCAGGCCCACTTCGGCCCCGGTTTCCTCCCGGTTGCTTCTCGCGTGATCCCTTATTCGTGTGCACTTTCATGTGGGCCTTTGACGTCGTTTCCTTCACGGTTAAGGCTTGAATCCTTGCTATGCAAGCTTTCTTCGTTTTCCGGTTGAGTCCCTGAAGATTTGCACGTTGACGCTTCGGTCCTCGGGTCATTTGGAGTCATGTTCATCGCGTGTCTTGACTCTTGTCGGGCTTCATAATCTTCTTCCAAAGTGCTTGGTGAACTTATCCCGAAAGTCTCCTCATTAGCGTAGATTTCGCGTAAACAACAAACTCCAAAATCGACATGCAAGTGTGAACTTGTTATATCATTAGTATGCCTAGTGGCGGGTTAGTTGCAAATCATAATCGAAACCAATGTATAACAAGTACTCTAGGTTGACGGAAATTCACCCTCAACATCTCCCCCATGCTTAAACCTTGCTCGTCCTCGAGTAAGTAATCCTTGCTTAAAAGGGAAATCAGTGTTGCGTTCCAACGTTGTCCCTGCACTTAGTCATTCATGACGAGACAAATTGCTCTCTCTTCAATTTGTTTTTAAAGTTCAAGTTGTGACCGACTTCTTTTTCATTATGGAAGATAGACTAACAATAAAGAACAAGCCACATTTAACACAATGCTCTCAAACTTACGTGAACTTCAAACCATTACCTTGTCACATGGAAGATTTTCAAAAAGATGCATATCCAACATAAGTGAAAATCTCTTGCAAGAGCTCATGGAACACTCATCTCATCAAGTCACTCAAGCCTATACTAGATTATTTTCAACCTACTCTACTCATATGTGATAGTGGAAGGCTTATGTGGAGCTTGGAAGGTTAAAAAGAATCCTAGCAGACATATATTCGAAATATTGTCAAATTAAGAGAGAGGTCTATTGGAATTACCGAGACTCGTCAAAAAGGCCATGGAAAATATATGTTGGAAAGAGAGAGGGACGAAACACACATTTAGATAAGTGGACATGTGCAAGTGGCAAATGGATGATCCCGAGGCACGAGTGAAGTCCTCGCTATCGGATTGCACATGGTTGGAAGATTTGAGTGTGGATTTGTCATCAAGGCACTTGAGAACTTATGAAGCAAAAAGATCCAAGGAGCATCTTTATTATTTTTTTTACTTTTATTCTATTTCCTTCTCATTTTTCTCTCTTTCTTTCTTTCTCTTTTTTCTTTATTCTTCCTTTTTTCCTTACTTTTCTTTTCTTCTCATCATAATTTTTTTCTTCTTTCATTTTTTTCTTCTTTTTTTCTTTTTTTTCTTTTTTTGCTCCTCAAAACTTTTTGCAACATAATACTTACATAGCATTTGTGTCAGAGAATGACTCCTCCCCCATGCTTGAACGATGCTCGTCCTCGAGCATAAAAGAGAGGGGAAATGACTGCTAAAGTAAGTATAAATTCCATAATCTTGCGGAATATTTGAATCTCCATCGAGAATTTTACTCCATACTCAAATTGGCTTGTGGACAAGGAGGTGATCACAAAAAGATGTTTTTGGTTTAGGATGGATGCCCAGCGAAGTTTGTGAAATTTTCGATGTGAAAACCCACAATGCATGGACAAAAAGTCTAGCATGAAAAGTTACACAAAGGAATGACCAGCTTCTTAGTCTCTAACCATAGAAATCAATCCTAATCCAACTCATCAAAACATATGTTTGCAATCTTAAGGTTTTGTTATCATAAAACATATATGTATATGGCTTTGGTAGGTAGAACTTTGCAAGAGCATCACAAATATGTAGATAGCGTAAAAGTTAAGTTTTCATGAAAACAACAAGTTATCCGGCTATCCATAAACTTAAATCAAAGAGCAAAGATATGTATGTGGGTCTAGAGCATAGTCATTTCACCTCCACAAATAAAAGAGCCGGTATTTAAATTAATTTCAGATCATATTATAGAGAGCAATTAGCCAAGACATGTATAACTTCATGTAGGTAAAATAAAGCGGCAACTTTCATCATCTTTCCGTAAGCATAGGCAATATAGAACATCGAGGTGAACACATGGTCATGCTTATCTATTGAAAGTAAAAAGAAACCTAGGTTGTCCTCCTAGTAGCCATGTTATTGTTTGAAGAGAAAACAAAAGGTTGCACCAAGTTGATGTTGAAGGAATACTTACAAGCATTTGTGTTTGGAAAAGAGAAGGTCCATGGAGATGTTACCATCCTTTGTAA
The DNA here is from genome assembly GCA_947561735.1 of Cenchrus americanus. NCBI lineage: Eukaryota > Viridiplantae > Streptophyta > Magnoliopsida > Poales > Poaceae > Cenchrus > Cenchrus americanus. The sequence continues at coordinate 29,752,154 of OX387244.1, read as the reverse complement.
TTCTTCGTTGCCTTCTTCCGACATCTCCATGTATCGATGTGGCTTTTGCTTTTGTCTTGATTTATTAACGCTCCTAAACTTCTGAATTTGATCTTGTATGCTTAATGGAGTCATTGGTCACCCTTCTCTTCAATGTTGTCATCACCATCTCCTCTTTCTTGTTCTCATCATCTCCTTGCTGTCTCTTTTTCATGGATTTTCCCTGTCCAGAATAGAACATATATCGAAATATAGCTCTATTGAAAAGTTTATGAAATTACCTTTCCAACGTGTGGTCATCATCAAAAACGGAGTTCAAACAAGGGGGCTATGTCCGTTTTACTTCAGCGCTGCGTGTTGTCCAAAACTGATTTCAGGATGTGTTGCACTCGGTGATTTGGGCATAACCGCTTGTAGGAACCTCCGATTGTCTTGATTCTTGATTTGTTAGAATCGTAACTTCATCTGGCTTCTAAATATCCAAAAATATCCAGTGTTTTCCCTTCGAGACCATGCAGAATTTTGATGAGATTGGTGGCTTCTTGCGCATTGATCCAGAGATGTGAACGATCTTTATCATTCTATCTTCTAGAGTGTCATGTTGCACTTCCGTGTTGAAGATTCAGGGTCTCCCCCATGCTTAGCATTTTGCTAGTCATGGAAGAAGAAGACAAAGCACTTCTTAGCCATCCTTCAATTTCCTTGTAGTGAGAGTCTTTATCTTGCCTGTAAGATGTTTTAAACTCACATTCTACCCCCAAGGTGACGGTTGGGAGTAGATAGAATTGCCAACAATCCAACAATGTCTCCTAAGATTCTTAACTTGTGGCATAATTAGTTTAATGAGGAATAAAAATCTAATGAGTGTACGTGGTGCAAGGTGTGTATGCACATGATAGGAAAGCATATAAACAAAGACAATGTTTTCACCTAGTTCTAAACACCATGTTTACAACAAGGTTGCCGAATTTCTCCATAGCCATAAAGGTTTATATATCTAGGGTTAAAACACCATGTCTATCCTTAAATCAATAACTCTTATAGCACAAGAAAAATTAAGCGCATTGCAAAGCTTATGAACTAACCAAAGCAACATGAAAACATATGAAAAGCCAGCTAGGTTTATCGAACTTAACGATGATGGTCCGCAATCTTGTTTAAACACCACGTTTACACAAGATCACAAAAGGAAAACACCCATAGGTACCTATGAAGCATTAACATGGAAACTAAAGCATACATCATTAAGTATATAAAACAACCAAGCCAACTATGTGCAAAATATGTATACACAAAGAAACATCACATTGATAACAAAATGCAATGCATACAAATAAATATTATCATGAACATGATGGTGGTTCTAAAAAGGAAAACTGAACTTAGATTAATAACCACAAGTTGATCATCATAAGATAGTGCCATTCTTTATTTTCTCTAAGAAAGTAATAAAAATATAAAGAAACGGGTTGCCTCCCGAAAAGCGCTTCATTTAAAGTCATAGAGCTGGACTTTCTCACATACCTTCTTTTCGTTGCATAGCCATGGCCCTTCATGCAAGAAGAAAAGGTACCAATGCAGCTTTAATTTACTTCCCATGTTGTGCTTCATCACTTATAGAATACTTGCCCAAAGCATCCTTTTGTTTCATCATTATCTCCTTCTTTATCATCCTTCGGTGCTGCCTTCACTCCATGAATTTTTTTTAATGTCCAGAACAGAAAGTATACTCAAGCTCTACTCCATTGCACAGTGCACAAAATTTTCTTTCCAACGAGTCTTTATTTGCTCAAATCGGACTCCGGACAAGAGAGTTACGTCCGTTTTACTTCGGCGATGAAATCTGTCCTGAAATTTCAGAACGCGCAACACTCAATGTTTCCTCCATAACTCCTTGCACGGGTCTTCAAACTTGTTGGTTCTTGATGCGTTGGAATGGTAATTTTATGGAGCTTCTGAATATATCATTTTCTTCATTTGTACACCTCTGAACAAGCTCTCAAATTGATGAAGACAGCAGCATCCATCGCGGGATTCGGAGAGGTTGATGATTTATCTTGCAACTCTTTTAGGCATGACTTCTTTTTTCATTATTCAATCCTTGTCTACATGGTTAGTGAAAATCGGGCCTTTCCGGACATATGATTCTTTAAGGTCATTAGCTTGACCAAGCGCAAAGCATGATCGAGATTTACTAAATAAAAGAAGCATATGTTTCATGCATAGCACTTAGCTCATCATAAGGCAAAGGTTGTTTAGGTGTGAGATTAATTGGATCAAAAATAAATGTTTCCTCTTTTTCATTCTCAAGAAAATCTAGCCTATCAACATGATCACCATTGGAACAAGGCATAGACATTAAACTATCATTCATACTATTGGTTGAGCATGAGTATTTGAATTTATCAACATCAATACCAATAATATCTTGAGATTTCAGCGCGTACCTTGGCCTTAGAGATTTTTCAACAAGAGTGATATTTGGTTCATCAAGCGGTGTTGAAGGCGAATCGATCTCAACAAGTGTAGTTGCCTCTTCATCACCATCTTGCAATTTCTTCAACTCATCATGTGGAACATGTAATCCTTCAACTATGTACGCATTCATCTCTTCTTTGAAGTCTTCTTTATCAACCGGATCTTCATCTTCAAAGACTTGTATGTTGCTTTCTTTATCTTCCATGTACCACATGTCGTCAAGATCGCTCATTGTTGATTCACTCTTTCCTTCATCCTTGAGTACTTCCATGTCTTGATTTGCTAGTGTGTAGGCTTCAATAGCACACAAGCTATCACCTTGTGGGGAGGGGCCTTCTTGGAGTACTTGATCTATGTCAACCCCTTCCCATTCATCTTCTAGCTTGAGTCTTATCTCCTCCCATTTATCCTTTGAGTCACTAGGCTCATCACAGTTGTACTCTTCTCTTCCTTCATCATAAATCTTTGGGTTGTCAAACCGGTCGATCCATCCTTCATCTCCTTCTTCTCTTTCTTCTTCAAACATCTTTTGGATCGACTCTCCACTCATCTCTTGATCAAATATATCTTCAATTAGTTTGGCAACGTGTCGGCGTTCCTCCTTCCTTCGGTAGCTAATTAGTGGGGCGAAATCAACTTGAACCCAACCGGATTAAATGAACTCCGCCAATGGTCTAGCATTCCACATACTTCGGCCTACATTCATGTTAGTTTCAACATTTTTAACATCCGAAATGACTTATCTTACCTTGGGAAGTGGATCTTCAATTTTTTGAATGGTCGGTTCATCTTCCTTGACCTCCGGTTCATCTTTTTCAGAAATTTCAGCAAGCACCTTGGGCTTGCTTTTGTCATTTTGCTCCTCTCGACAACGTCTTTGCCAATCCCGTTGCATTCTTTGTCCATTGCTTATCCTTTGTAAGATTTGTGCGGCTTCACTAATTGTTTTATCCATTATATCACCGCCCGCACACATGCTTACAAAACGAGACAAGTTAGGGGTTAGTGAAAAGTAAAAGGTATGCAACATCAAGTCACCGGAAAATCCCAAGTTCGGGCCTCGCTCAAGTAGTTCATTAAAACGGTCCCATGCTTCATCAATTCCTTCATCCTCTCCTTGCTTGAAATTGAGCACTTGCCTCCTTAAGTCTTGAACCTTGCTTATGGGAAAGAACTTCAAAAGAAACTTCTTCACTAGCTCATCCCAATTTCCTTTTGCTTCAATGGACGCAAGTGTGTACCATCTTCGCGCTTCATCTTCGAGAGAGAACAGAAAAAGATTCCACTTGAACCAAGCGGCCAGAACTCCTTTTTGTTGCACCGTGTTGCATAACATCGTGAATTCCTTAATGTGTCTATATGGGTTGTCATCCTCCAATCCTCTAAATGGTTTTGTCGCCACTAACTTGATGATTCCAGGCTTCACTTTGTAGTGGGTTGTAGCAAGCATCAAATCTGATTTTTGTATCTCAATGTCTTCCATTGACGGCATTGCTAGCTCCCTTAGCGACATCTCTTCGTCTTCCAATGGTGAGGTGAACAAATCCATCTAGGCACAAGATAAGTAGAAAGTGTAAGGAATCGGATGCCCGTTAGCCTAAGAGGGGGAGGGGGTGAATTAGACAACTAAAAACCTTAACCTATGGCTTCACTAAATTTGTGCAAAGGTAAACTAGAACATACTATCTATATGTGCAACTATGGTTGTTCTAGTGTGAAACTCCCATCCAAAAAGAAGGTTTGCAACCTATAGCCAATCCTAGCATGATACTACTCTAGGAATGTAGAGGCAAGCAAAGATTGCAATAGAATAAATGCGGAAACGTAAAGGGGATGAGAGGAAGCAAACTCTTGACACGCGATTTATCCCGTGGTATCGGTAGGCACTAAGCCACCCCTAGTCCACGTTGTTGAAGCACTCACACAAGAGTATTGCTTCCCGGTCACCAAGTCTCTCCCAAGAGCACCAACTTGACTTGCCACAAAGGCTAGCCACTTAGGCACTTGTCAAGCTCTCTTGGTCACCTTGATGCCGCCTCCACTAAGGAGCTTCTCCACCAAGGAAGGGGGTCTCCACGTCCCCCGCACAAAGTGTCCTCGCCGCTCCACACCAAGCGGGGAGGGTCGATGACGATTGCCGGTGAGCCACTTAGGCTCCAAGGCTTCCGGCGAACCTTGTACAACTTGATTCACTCAAGAATCACCTCACAAGGTTGTAACAACCTTGCACTCACTCAGCTCTAAGCTAAGCCTAGCACTAAGCACACACACAAAGCATGCACTAGTCTAAGGATGAGCAATTAAGCACTTGGATGGATTGGATATGATCTTGAATGTGTCTTGAACTCCTCTGCACTTCCACACAATCCAGCCACCTCAAATGAGTGAGTGGAGGGGGTATAAATAGCCCAAGGCATCAAACTAGCCGTTGGCTAACGTCCACTCGAAAAAGGTACGCGTCGGATGATCCGACGCTATGCTTTTCGGGGCGTCGGTTCATCCGGTGCCCCTCCCACGTCACGTAGCCGTTGAGGTTCTGCGACACAAGCGGCTCCGACGCTATGCTCCGACGCTACGTCGGATCATCCGTCTTTGAAGGCCTCGCGTCCGGTCGGTGCATCGTTAGCTTCCAACGGACCGTCGGATAGACCGACGCTGTGCCTTAACCAAGGCGTCGGATCATCCGGTCTTGAAGGCTTCGACTTGGCGCGTCTCTGTCTTGATTCAAGGCGAGCGTCGGATATACCGACGGGGTCCTCACTCAGACCGTCGGATCATCCGGTGCTACTGCCTTCCTTGCTCTTCCTCTGCAACTCGTCCGACGCATGTAGAAAATGGACCGTCGGTTCATCCGACGGTACCTAGGGTTTCACCCTGTGTACCAACTCGTCCGACGATTGCACCGACGCTTGTAAATGTGGGACCGTCGGTTCATCCGAGCCGTGTCTTCTCTTTTCCTTTTCTTGCTCGGTTTTGACCCTTTGTTTTGGCATTTTTGCATGGGGTTTCCTTGCATCCTTGGGACCTAGAAATGTCTACAAAGACATGCTCAAACAATATGGTTAGTCCCAATGATCATGTTGTCATGAATCACCAAAATCAAACTCCGAACTAATGGCATGTGAGGCCATGTTCGCTACAATCTCCCCCTTTTTGGTGATTTATGACAACACAACCAAAGCAAGCATAAATTTGCTAGAATTGACAGAATTAGAACCACTTACACTTGCTTGGATGCTTACCATCATCCAAACTCCCCCTAGATCAAACTTTCCCCTTTTTTGCTCTTATGTTCACATTCTCCCCCTTTGGTCTCAAATCCTTGAAATCATTTGTAAGCATCCTTGAGCCCACTTGTAAGCTTACGCCACACGCTTGCTTTGGTCTCACATTCTCCCCCTTTGGAATAAAATCTCCAAAAAGTCCAAAGCAAACGGGTCCAAGGAAACTAGCAAGATCTAGCAACCATAGCTCAAAGGAGAGATGTTTAAATGCAAGGGAGAAAGCCGCATGAACCATGATCCATATGTATGATATCGATGAAGATACCATATGTGAGAATAACTAAGGTGGATCACATGCTCATGAGACTTAGCATGATACAAACTAAGCTCCCCCTAAGTGTGTGCATAAAAAGAATACCACTTGCAAGACAAGGATAGTGAGAGACAAGTGCACAACTACAAACTTGTAAAACAAGGAAGCTTAGAGCATATCATGCAAGGAGGTAGCTTAAGGGACAAGAGATAAGACAAAAGGGTTCTTGTTACATTACCACTTGTAGATATCACTTGTAGTCTTTTGATTATTGCATACCTCCGGGGGATGATCCTCTCTACCTTGTTGGCACCACATTGAGATGAGCCACTTGGAAATGATATCACTAGGTGACACCACTTGGAAGAGGCTTGTATAGAAGGCACTTGGGGTACCACAAGGATTAGGAATGTATGAGTACATTGCCTTTGAACTTATATAGATACATAAGCTCGCAAGGACACGACTCAATAGCATGAAGCTCATATTGCTATATTCACTCTTTTAGAGATGTTAGATCACATTGAGAGTGAAATAGCATTCTCTTAGAATGAAACACCGCACCGGAACGCGTCGCTAAGGGACTACATAAGAAAAGCTTGAAACAATATTAGTCCCATAACCAAACCATAGGATGAGCTCCCCCTAAATGTGTGCATTTAGTGTTTGAATCACCAACCAAATGTATGCACATTGTTTATGAAAACAAAAGGGAAGCTAACCCTATAGCTTGCTCATGATGCAAAGAGATATATATGAAAACATGCACCATGAAAGAACAAGTGTAGCTTTCCTACACACTAATCAAACCATGTAGATTGCTCATGGGTTAGCACATGACACAAGCAACCTACCATATGTAAACATTGCAACAAATGCAACCTAAACAAGGCAATGGAGCTACAATGATGCAAGAGATGGGTTCTAGTTTCCATTACCTCAATCGGGGAACTTGGGCAACACATGTCCAATTTGCAAGCTTGGCTTATAGGCTTGAATCTTCTCATCTTGATTGTGCCAAGCCTCCCAAGTCCCCGCCCTTAAGGCCTTCAAGTGGCCTTTGGAACCCAAACCATTTGAGGCCCCTTCATGTTGGTGATGACTTCCTTGGGCACCCAAATAGGTTGGTTCCAACCCCGCTCTTCCTTCATCTTCCCAACCTTGTGTGCAACCACCTTGCCATTTGCCTTCTTCTTGATGACGTAGGTGTTGCTCTTGGTCTTGTTCTTGCGGTTGGGCTTGGTGTAGATGAGGGAGCTCTTGATGATGGGCTTCAATTTCTTCTTTGCGCCCTTGTCCATCTTCTTGACAAATTGGGGGCATTTGTAGAACTTGTGCCCTTCCTCATGACACTTATAGCAAGTCACGGTTGCACCCTTCTCAAGCTTCTTCACCATGTGATCACGGTTATCTTGAGAAGGTTGGACTTGGCTCTTCATGTCTTGAGAGATGTCCACTTGTTCTTCATCGTTCTTGCCCTTGCCCATCAAGTTTGCCAACCTCTCTCGGAGCCATTTCACTTCTTGCTTGAGCTCATCATTTTCCTTGCCTATGAGACAATCACATGATTCTACAACAACATTCTCATGGCAAGATGGTGAGCAAGATTCATCGATTAAATCAATGCAAGAAGTTGAAGCATCTACCTTGGAGATAGGAATTGCACAAGGGATAGATGTTTCATCAAGCTTAAAGGAATTACTTGTTTTAGTCTCATTGCTCTCAAGCTTAGATTTTAGCTCATCACACTCCTTGCTAAGCAATTTGAATTTGCACAACAAATGTTCATAATTTGTAGCAAGGGTGTCACTAAGATCATTGAGAGTATTGAGTTCTTTGATTTCATTAGCTTGTTGTTCAAGCATTCCTTTTTGCTCATGGATTAGCTCAACAAGATCATTGAGAGAGGTGGTGTCGGATTCGTCATCACTTACATTGCTTTCCATACCTTTGGCCATAAGGCACATGTGTGATGATGAAGGACCTTGCATGAAGCGGGTGGTGAAGTTCTTTCTTGATTCATCGCTTGAGCTAGAGGAACTTGATCCACCACTTGTCCACTCGTGGACGGCGAGGGTTGCTTCTTGCCTTGATCTTCTCTCCTTGACCACCTTCTTCTTGGGCTTGTGCTTGATCTTGGTGAACTTGATGTGTTGATGATGACGCCCTTCTCTCAAGTGGATGTTGTAGTCGTACATGTTGACTTTCTTCACATACTTGAAGATCTTCTTCACGTACTCGGCCACCATAGATTCAACCTCTTCATCACTTGAGGAATCTTCATTATCACCATCATCACCATCATCTTCGCTTGAGCTTCCACGAGTAGCCATCCTACTCAACATTTTCTCTTGTCGGCTTGAGAGAGCATGGCTTGTGGTTGGAGAAGATGGTTCTTGGGGCTTTTCTTGGGGCGCCTTCTTTGACTTGGGCATTAGTTGAAGCTCATGTGCCATGATCTTGCTCAAGATATGCGATGGCTTCAAATCTTCGAGCTTCTTCTCGTAGATGATTGCTTTCACCAAGTCATAGTCGGGCTTTCGGAGACTTTGTAGGATCTTGCGGTTGATGTTCAAGTCCGTGATGTCCTTCACACCTAAGGCATTAATCTCATTGACAAGCACATTTAGGCGTGAGTACATAGATTCGGCATTTTCATTAGCAAGTTGCTTAAAGCTATTGAATTCCTCAAGGAGACAACCGTAGCGTTCATTAGCAACTTCTTTTGAACCCTCATTTTGCTCCTTGATGGTCTTCCATAGCTCATGAGCATTTTCACAAGTAAAAACTCTATTGAAAACGCCTACATCTAGTGAGGACAAAATGATACTCTTAGCAATCACATCAAATTGCTTTTCCTTTCTAGTACCATTTTTCATGCCCTCATCGGTGACTCTCCAAACATCGAGGTCCCTTGCTTGGAGATAGGCCTCCATGAGAACCTTCCACCGAGGATAGCCCGTACCATCGAAATGTGGAGCCAAACCTAAGGTATCCACCCCTTTCATTCCTCTATAGAGCAACTCACTAGGCGGTGAAGCCTAACCGTTCCAATGAGCCGGTTTTCACAATTTACCAATTGAATTGGCGTATCCTTGTGAAGGAAGTGAGTCCCGGCTCTGATACCACTTGTAAGGAATCGGATGCCCGTTAGCCTAAGAGGGGGAGGGGGTGAATTAGGCAACTAAAAACCTTAACCTATGGCTTCACTAAATTTGTGCAAAGGTAAACTAGAACATACTATCTATATGTGCAACTATGGTTGTTCTAGTGTGAAACTCCCATCCAAAAAGAAGGTTTGCAACCTATAGCCAATCCTAGCATGATACTACTCTAGGAATGTAGAGGCAAGCAAAGATTGCAATAGAATAAATGCGGAAACGTAAAGGGGATGAGAGGAAGCAAACTCTTGACACGCGATTTATCCCGTGGTATCGGTAGGCACTAAGCCACCCCTAGTCCACGTTGTTGAAGCACTCACACAAGAGTATTGCTTCCCGGTCACCAAGTCTCTCCCAAGAGCACCAACTTGACTTGCCACAAAGGCTAGCCACTTAGGCACTTGTCAAGCTCTCTTGGTCACCTTGATGCCGCCTCCACTAAGGAGCTTCTCCACCAAGGAAGGGGGTCTCCACGTCCCCCGCACAAAGTGTCCTCGCCGCTCCACACCAAGCAGGAGGGTCGATGACGATTGCCGGTGAGCCACTTAGGCTCCAAGGCTTCCGGCGAACCTTGTACAACTTGATTCACTCAAGAATCACCTCATAAGGTTGTAACAACCTTGCACTCACTCAGCTCTAAGCTAAGCCTAGCACTAAGCACACACACAAAGCATGCACTAGTCTAAGGATGAGCAATTAAGCACTTGGATGGATTGGATATGATCTTGAATGTGTCTTGAACTCCTCTCGCACTTCCACACAATCCGGCCACCTCAAATGAGTGAGTGGAGGGGGTATAAATAGCCCAAGGCATCAAACTAGCCGTTGGCTAACGTCCACCGAAAAGGTACCGTCGGATGATCCGACGCTATGCTTTTCGGGCGTCGGTTCATCCGGTGCCCCTCCCACGTCACGTAGCCGTTGAGGTTCTCTCGACACAAGCTGCTCCGACGCTATGCTCCGACGCTACGTCGGATCATCCGTCTTCGAAGGCCTCGCGTCCGGGTCGGCATCGTTAGCTTCCAACGGACCGTCGGATAGACCGACGCCGTGCCTTAACCAAGGCGTCGGATCATCCGGTCTTTGAAGGCTTCGACTTGGCGCGTCTCTCGTCTTGATTCAACGGCGAGCGTCGGATATACCGACGGGGTCCTCACTCGGACCGTCGGATCATCGGTGCTACCGCCTTCCTTGCTCTTCCTCCGCAACTCGTCCAACGCATGTAGAAAATGGACCGTCGGTTCATCCGACGGTACCTAGGGTTTCACCCCGTGTACCAACTCGTCCGACGATTGCACCGACGCTTGTAAATGTGGGACCGTCGGTTCATCCGACGGTGTCTTCTCTTTTCCTTTTCTTTCTCGGTTTTGACCCTTTGTTTTGGCATTTTTGCATGGGGTTTCCTTGCATCCTTGGGACCTAGAAATGTCTACAAAGACATGCTCAAACAATATGGTTAGTCCCAATGATCATGTTGTCATGAATCACCAAAATCAAACTCCGAACTAATGGCATGTGAGGCCATGTTCGCTACAGAAAGAAAAACAAAAAAGATTTTTTTTCTAGCAAATAAGGGTTAGGTGTTAGTAATCAACAAAATTAATACTAGATTAAATGTAGCAAACTGGCTTGCTCCCCGGCAACGGCGCCAGAAAAAGGGGCTTGTTGACGGATAAAACTCGTATCCACCTACGATCCGCAAGCGTACGGACCTACACCTTTTTGTACCACGGGATTCCCAAGGTTCTTGTCAATCAGCGGAGTAAGGGGATTACTAGCGCTTAACCAAGTACTAATCTTGTTGACTAAGGAAACCTTTAAAGAGAGTATTAATCTAAAAGTAAAGACAATCTAACCTAAGTTAATCTAAGTTAAGTTGATCAAACAAATCTAGGTTTAAACTAGATGGTAAAGGGGTGAACACAAGAGAGTGAGTAAGAAAGATAAGCATTCCCTCCCTAGAATCTAGGATAACATGGTAAGCATCTACTACACGAAAGCGGTAAACCAATCTACCGGGGGTTGTGACCACGGTTTCGCCCTTTCCCTCCTCTCGTATCGTCACTACGCGAAGGTATTCGTGACTAGACCTATGATGGACACGGTATGTTGATGGAATCTATGGGAGTAGCGGATATCATACGCCCGAAAAACACGGTGGTCTACCTTAATCATCAAAGCATCATCAACATGAAAACAATAGATTGAAACCACAAATCCAGTAGCGATCACATAGCATGTATCCATCTAATCCTAGGGATGAACGGAGACATTACCCCATCATCTTACACGGATTGAAGCACATAGGGGTGATGGAGACTCCGGAGAACGTCGTCGATCAAGATGGCGGCGATGGAGCTTGGGAACACCCCTAGGCTAGCGGCTTGGATTCCTCTTGCTTCCTTCTCTTCGCTGGCGTTGATCCTTGTGGCGAGCTCATCTAACTCTCTCCCTCATCTTGCGGCGGCGGTTTTCTGGTGATTGGCATCGGTAGGATGATTTGTTCGATGTGGCGGCCGATGGCGGCAGAGGGAATAAATAGATGAACACCTAGGGCAAAGGGGGCACCGAACCGACCCCGGAGTGGGCTGGGCCGGTCGGGCCAGGCTCACTTCGGCCCGGTTCGGCCCCGGTTTCCTCCCCGGTTGCTTCTCGCGTGATCCCTTATTCGTGTGCACTCGCATGTGGGCCTTTGACGTCGTTTCCTTCACGGTTAAGGCTTGAATCCTTGCTATGCAAGCTTCGCTGTTTTCTGGTTGAGTCCCTAAAGATTTGCACGTTGACGCTTCAGTTCTCGGGTCATTTGGATTCATGTTCATCGCGTGTCTGGACTCTTGTCGGGCTTCATGATCTTCTTCCAAAGTGCATGGTGAACTTATCCCGAACGTCTCCTCATTAGCGTAGATTTCCTGCGTAAACAACAAACTCCAAAATCGACATGCAAGTGTGAACTTGTTATATCATTAGTATGCCTAGTGGCGGGTTAGTTGCAAATCATAATCGAAACCAATGTATAACAAGTACTCTAGGTTGACGGAAATTCACCATCAACAGGCTGCCATCCTCTCACCTCATGGGTTATATGGAGGCAACCGAAAGTCTAAAATACCCTTACTTAATAACTAGGGATACAAGCCCCTCAAGGGCGGTTTTGGAAGTCTTCAAGTTTTCTCCATGGGACGGATACCCGGCGACCGCAACCTGCTTAGCCTCGACGCAAGCCTTGCGATCCCGACGCGTGTCCTCTGCTTCGAAGATTCCGGACTGTGTCGTTGCACACCGGTCAGACCAGCGCTCCTCACCGGCCAGACCGGTACCCACCGGTCAGACCGGTCGGACCCACCGGTCAGACCGGTCTGGCACTGCTGTAGCACCATCTTCGGTTCTTCGGTCTTGGCTTTCTGGATCAACCAAGGAACCCAGTGATTTTCTGGTGAACCACCAGAAACCCCGCGAACTCGTTGTAGCCTCCGCCAATATCCACTCATGACTCGGCTCCCATGTAGTCCCGGCTCGACCTTGGTTTTCAAGCTCAACCAAGAAACCGTCCATGACTTCATCTTGCTGTTCATGCCACCATGCGACCCGCACTTGACCCCGCCGGCCACAGGGTCCCTTGAACGAAGCCTACTTGTCTTCTCCACACCTGGAGGCCTCACCGGCGACGACTTTTCGCGCTTGTTCTTCACCTGCACCAACACCAGTCAAGCCGCAACGTGCACCTGCAATACTTAGCCAAGAATCAGTCCACACAACGTTGTCAATCACTCATCACACAAGGAAGCGACCATCCACCGGTCCTCGAACCACACATGGTCCTCATAAACTATTTCAAATGGACAAGAGTTTGTTGTGGAATGGACTGCCCTATTATAAGCAAATTCAACATGGGGAAGGCAGTCTTCCCAGAGCTTTAAATTCTGTTTCAACATAGCACGCAACATGGTTGACAAGGTACGGTTGACAACTTCAGTTTGCCCATCTATTTGTGGATGACAAGTGGTTGAAAATAACAACTTTGTGCCAAGCTTATCCCACAATGTCTTCCAAAAGTAGCTAAGAAATTTTGTATCCTGGTCTGAAACAATAGTCTTTGGAACTCCATGTAAACAAACAATCTCCCTAAAAAACAATTCAGCAACGTGTGAAGCATCATCGCTCTTATGACAGGGTATAAAATGTGCCATTTTAGAAAAGCGATCCACAACAACAAAAATAGAATCCCTCCCCCTCTGAGACCAAGGTAACCCCAGAACAAAGTCCATAGATATATCTTCCCAAGGTACATGTGGAATAGGTAATGGAGTATATAAACCATGGGGATTGAGGCGGGACTTAGCTTTCAAGCAAATGATGCAGCACCCAACTTGTCGTTGGACATCACGTCGCATATGTGGCAAAAAGAAATGATCAGAGAGAATGACCAATGTCTTATTGACACCAAAATGTCCAGCGAGTCCATCTGCATGTGCTTCCTGCAAAAGAACTTGACGAATCGAACAAGCTGGAATGCATATTTTGTTATCCCGAAACAAGAATCCATCATGCACATAATATTTATCCCAACCTTTTCCATCAGTGCAATGAGTGAAAGGTTCTTTAAAATCAGCATCAACATCATAAAGTGTTTTAATGGATTCCAAACCAAGCACTTTTGTATCTAGTTGTGTAATCAACGCACATCTTCTAGACAAGGCATCGGCAACAATGTTATCTTTACCACGCTTATGTTTCACAACATAGGGAAATGTTTCAATGAACTCAATCCATTTAGCATGTCGACGGTTCAGCTTGCCTTGGCTTTTAAGATATTTCAAAGCTTCATGATCAGAATGGATTACAAATTCTTTAGGTAACAAGTAATGTTGCCAAACTTCCAAAACACGAACTAAGGCATAAAGCTCTTTGTCATAAACCGAGTAATTCAGATGTGGACCATTTAGCTTTTCAGAAAAGTGGGCAACAGGTTTAACTTCTTGCAGCAATACACCCCTATACCAATACCACTTGCATCACATTCGATCTCAAACGTCTTACCAAAATCAGGAAGTTATAGCAGCGGTGCTTCACAAAGCTTTGCTTTCAGCTCATTGAAGGCTTGGACTTGTTCATCACTCCACTTGAATGGAATATCCTTCTTTGTCAAATTATTTAGTGGTGCAGCAATTGTGCTGAAATCTTTAACAAAACACCTGTAAAAACCTGCAAGACGATGAAAGCTTCGAACTTAGCTCACATTTACCGGTGTAGGCCAATTCTTTATTGCTTTAACCTTCTCTTCATCAACCTGAATACCATCTGCGGAAACAACAAAGCCAAGGGAAACAACACGGTCTGTGCAAAAGGTGCACTTAGCAATGTCGCCATACAATTTCTCTTCCCTCAAAACAACAAGTACTTGACGGATATGATCAAGATGTTCATCAAATGATTTGCTATAGATCAGAATATCATCAAAATAAACAACTACAAACTTGCCAATGAAAGCTCGTAAAACATGATTCATTAAACGCATAAAAGTTGAAGGAGCATTTGTCAAGCCAAATGGCATCAAAAGCCATTCATAGAGTCCAATTTTGGTTTTAAATGCAGTTTTCCATTCATCACCAAGTTTCATGCGGATTTGATGATAACCACTACGCAAATCAATCTTGGTGAAAATGATGGAACCACTCAATTCATCTAACATGTCATCAAGTCGTGGAATGGGATGGTGATATCGAACAGTTATATCATTGATAACACGACAATCAAGACACATGCGCCAGGAGCCATCTTTCTTTGGAACTAAAAGAACGGGAACAACACATGGTGATAAGGATTCACGAACATACCCTTTGTCCAAAAGCTCTGTTACCTGTCGCTGAATTTCCTTTGTTTCTTCAGGATTGGTGCAGTAGGCTGGACGTTTTGGAAGAGAAGCACCTGGTACCAAATCAATTTGATGCTCAATTCCACGGAGCGGAGGAAGTCCAGCTGGTATCTCATCGGGAAAAGCATCTTTGAAGTCCTGTAAGAGATCAAGAACAACACTAGGCAGCGAGGAAGGTAAGTCGTTAGTTGAAAGTAGAACCTCCTTGTGCAAGAGCAAAAAGAATGGGGCTGTGGTGTTTTTCACTTCTCTCAAATCACTCCTGGTCACAAAGAGACACTCAGTGTGGCGTGGCTGTTTAGGATTGGCATGAGGCATTATGTGGCTGGATGGGTTAGAACTCTCTCCCTTACTTGGGTTGGAGATCTCACTCAATTTTCTTGTCTGATTCCTCTCTTTTCTTGTGAGCCATATTTGAAGTATGTATCTCCTCTGGAGATAATGGAACAAGAACCACCTTCTTGTCATTGTGAATTAAAGTGTATTTGTTAGACCGTCCAAAATGCACCGAGTCCACATCAAATTGCCAGGGCCGACCAAGCAGCAAATGGCATGCTTGCATTGGGACAATATCACAATCAATCTCTCCATGATAATCACCACTGGAAAATGACAAATGAATCATGGCGGAAACCTTAACTGTCTCGGAATTATTCAACCATTGCATATGGTATGGATGTGGATGGCGACGTGGCTGCAAACCAAGCTTCTCAACAAGAAAAGCACTAACAATATTATTGCAGCTCCCACCATCTATGATGAAACGGCACACTTGGCCTTTCACTTTGCATCGGGACTGAAACAAATTATGGTGTTGTCCTTGTTCAGCAGCAACAAACTGGGTGGAAAGAACTCTCCTAACCACCAAAGAAGGAGATGGTGTATTCATTGTAGAAGGCTCCAAATCAGGAAAATCAGCAAGCAACTCATCAAAATCAGCACTAGTAATCTTGTCAGAAGATGGAGAAGTAAGATCTTGTAACTTGTCATTGTGAGCAAAAGTTGCAATAGATTGAATGGCTAAACAATTCAGACCTAGCTCAAATGTACCATCCTCTGCTGAATACTCACAAGTGTCAAGATTAAGATCTGCAAACACATTGGTAAACTCGTCCTCCTCTTCACTTTGTGAATCGTAAGAACCATCAGCAGGTGCAACAATAGTATGACGATTGGGACATTCAGCTTGTTTATGCCCATGACCACCACACTTGAAACACTCAACTTTACTCGTCTTGCGGGGGATGGCTGCAGTAGAAGAAGTGGGCTGATTGGAACTCACAGCTTTACCATTCGCATCCAATGGTTTGGAAGAAGATGGAATAGATGTATTTGCTACACGAGATGAGGATTCTGGCATTGCAGCTCCTCGCTGTCGGAATCGAGGCGTGGCATCCCCTTGCTGTTGGGAAGGATGCCATAAAGTATTGTATTTGTAAGACGTAGCAATTTGCCTTTCAGCCCTCTTTGCAAAACGAACCAACTTGGTGAGACAAGTGTAATTTGTCAAATCCACTTTATCAGCAATGGATTTATTGAGGCCAACTAGAAACCGAGCCATTGTGGATTCCTCATCTTCAGTTATCCCTGTACGAAGTAAACACATTTCCAATTCTTGAAAATATTCATCAACAGTACGAGTACCTTGCACAAGAGTTTCAGTTTCAAATGTAGATCACGAGAGTAATATGCAGGGACAAAACGACGTCGCATTTCCCTCTTCATGTCTTCCCAAGTTATACGATCATGCCCAACTCTCTGATATTCAGTACGGACCTGATTCCACCAAGTTATGGCATAGCCTTTAAACTCAATGGCTGCAAGCTTTGCCTTATTTTCAGTAGGGTATTCATACAAATCAAATAGTTGGTCCACTTTGGTTTCCCATTCAAAATAATCATCAGCTTTCTCCTTGCCGCTGAATGGAGGAATGGACACTTTAACCTTGCTCAAACCATCATCATTGTGACGTCGTTCATGATGACGCCGACGGTGATCACCATAACGAACATGGGCTCCAAAACGGCCAAAGTTGTCAGCACCATGATCATCATATGCACCACGACGACCATAAGGATCGCCTCCATGTTCAGCACTATAATTGGAAGACATGTCAGCATCAAAATCATTAGGATGACCAACAGGAACACGTCGTGCACAGCTAAAACCAGCAGCAAATCGTCGGCCACAGGCACCTGCAAAGTTATAAAAACCAGCAGCAAATCCTCGGCCACGGCCACCTGCAAAGTTATCAAAACCAGCAGCAAATCCACGGCCACGGCCACCACCACCGCCACCGTCCTTATCACTATCACAGTGATCATCATCCTCACTAACAGGAGGTGGAGGTTCCCTACGCTGTTGTTGAATAAATTGCTGAAGTTGTTGCATTCCTTGCATTAATTCACGCATTTGTTCACGCACTTCTTGAATTTCTTCAGCAGATTCAATGTGAGAATCATCATTTCCTGCCATGTTAGTAACAAAGGGAGAAAGTAATAGGACAAAATATATGTGGAATTACTCCCTCACCACTTACAAAACAAGTTCTTTCTCTCCGTGAAAAGAGCTAGAACCGGGCTGCAATTTGTAGTGGAAGAGTGATTGTAATAGCGACGACGGTGCAACAACTCACGGTGCTTTTTAAGTGGAGCTTGGTGGGGCAATATGTAAGTGTAATGCACTGAAATGTAGTGATGCAAAACCGAATAATAATCCAAGAATACAAGTCTAAGTTGCTGAATATAAAGGAAAAGGTGCAGAAAGAAAGAAACAAGAGGTAGGAAGTAGATAGATAAACATTAATTTCACCACACGAAACTTGTTGTTGTCCAAACCCCTCTGTGGTGTGCTGAACACAACACTCTTTTATTTCTTTTCTTTTCTTTTCTCTTTTTTTTCTTTCTTCTTTTTTTTGAAACAAGAACTTGTTGTGTTCAGTGCTTCCTTTGACCCATATACATCTTTTCTTTTAACATTGGTGACAACACATCACAACTTTCAATTGAAGGGGTGCACAAAAAAAAAGAAACTCAGGTGGGGAAAAATGTGGGAGGTACAAAAATAAGGGTGGGATGGGTGGGTAATTTTTTTTGTGTATATATATATGCAGCAAGCAAAGACGATCAGATCAAGGATAGGATGGAACAACGATAACAGCTAGAACGATGATGGAAAAAAATTCAGCAACTAGACAAAACTTAAAGGATTCAAACTCGATAAAGCAAACTACAAAATCAGTAGCACATATGAATTTAGGCTGTAGGTTTTCTTTTTGGCTATTAGTGGACAGTAGGTATATAAAATCTATCCTACCAAAAACAAGAGCAATCCTACTGAGGAAATGGAGGCTCTGCTACCAGATGATACGCACACGCCTATGCAGTACGTGTAGCAAGTTGTTGTGGCCCGATCTTCTCGTAGGATCAGCAAACTTGATAAATTGTCGCTGCGTGACCTGGTGAAGAGGCAATGCACCGCGAGGCTGTCCACGCGACGAACTACCGAGACAATCACCCTTCCACATACCAATGAAACAGCCCACGCAATCACGCCCTATAGACGTGAAGGCACAAACTGGATGGACCGATGTTCGGCGTTCTACAACTCCCTCAGGAATCGAAAGAACAAGTGTTGCAAGCCTCTCAAGACTCACACATAAACAAAAACTCCACGAGTTTGTGTATTGTAAATTCAATTCATCAAAAGTTGTCCTTTCATTGTCTATTACAAGATATATATGGAGATAGGGGTGTTCAGCTTTGAGTAAGTGGCAGCATGCGCATGCACTAGTGGTTTTCGTGGCTGGTTCGCGTGTCTTTTCAGCTTCTGAGCCGTTTGATGGGCTAGAAATTAGACTTAAAGACGCTTCCATCCACCGATAGAACACCGTCTAACTCCTTGTACTCTGTCCGCAGTGATGCTTGGAATTCGTACTATGCTTCTGGTTGCATTCCCATGCAAATGTGATGAACCACCATTTATTCATCTACACCATAGGCTTCTTGGTTCAGATGTCCAGAGGCTTGAATCCATTTTCATCCCATGCTTGTTCGTGCACTCCATCATTCCTAAGAACATTGAAACAAGTACTCAAAAGCATAGGTTCATTCAATGTAATTTGATTATTAATCATAAGGTTAGCGTTCACCTGAGAATGAATTTCCTTCTCCAATTGTTTAGGTCTACTCCTTGTAATTGGACCAGCTATATCAAGTGTATTTGGAGTTGAGTGAATGCTAGGAATGTCCTCATTACTTTCTCTGTGCCAACACCGACATCTTTGCGTGGAGCCCCTCAGACATGCCAGGCATCCTAAGGCAGGTCACCGAGCACTCCCTTGATATCCTACCTCACTCCAGAGCCGTGCAACAACGGCTATGACGCTTTGACAAGGAGAGACACTGAGTGATTGGAGTAGAGCCGCGGAAGCTCCTCGAGGCCGGCGTAGCTAGCCAATCCTGTACTAGTTAAGAAAACGAATGAGAAGTGGCAGATGTGTGTAGGTTACAACGGTTTAAATAAAGCATGTCCCAAAGTTCCTTTTCCTTTGCCATGAATCGATCAAATTGTAGATTCCACTGTGGGGTGTGAGCTTTTATGTTTCCTTGATGCCTATTCGGGTTACCACCAAATAAAGATGAAGGAGTCCGATCAACTCACGACCTCCATCATCAGTCCATCCGGCATGTTTTGCTACGTAACAATGCCATTTGGCCTTCGAAACGCGAGCGCTACATACCAGCGATGTATGCAGCACGTTTTCGAGGACCACATCAGGCAGATCGTAGAGGCGTACGTAGATGACATCATCGTCAAAACCAGGAAGGTGGATGACCTGGTTAATGATTTGCGCATCACGTTTGATTGCCTACAGGCAAATGGGGTGAAATTGAACCCCGAAAAGTATGTCTTCGAGGTGCCGCGCGGCATGCTGCTGGGGTACATCATTTCCCAGTGGGGCATCGAGCCCAACCCCGAGAAGGTCTCTGCCCTTGACCAGATGGGTCTGATTCGAGACCTGAAAGGGGTGCTGTTGACGGATAAAAGACGTATCCACCTACGATCCGCAAGCGTACGGACCTACACCTTTTTCACCACGGGACCCCCAAGGTTCTTGTCAATCTACAGAGCAAGGGGATTACAAGCGTTTGATCTACCTCTACTCACTAACTACTCAAACCCTAGAGAGAACGATTAAGCTATCAAGATAAAAGACACTCGCCCATGGGTCTACGATACTAGAACATGTAATCGCTTTAAACATGAAAACCAATCTAATCTATCGGGGGTTGTGACCACGGTTTCGCCCTTTCCCTCCCCCCCCTACTGTCACTACGCAGAGGTATTCGTGACAAGACCTATGATGGACACGGCGTATTGAATGGATCCAAGGGAGCATTGGAGCTCAACTCCCTTTACAGCATGGTAGCTAACCTTAAGCATTAAAGTATATTCAACACATGATGATAGATAGATGTTCCAACAAAGTTCGATTACATCTCAAGATCGATTACAACCCATGGACGAATAAGGAGATTACCCCATCAAGGTGCTAGACATAGCACCGTTGATCATGGTCACCCTTCCGGCGGTGTTTTCCTTCTTCTCCACTTGTGGGTGCTTCCTTCGAGGTGGTCGACCCCCCTCCGGAGATTTCCCTCCTCTTTCTCTAGCTTGTGGACGGCCTCCTGGTGCGAATGGCTCTCCCCTCTGCGAATGGCGGCGCCTCCAGGGCTTTAGGGTTGAAAATCCTTCGGGTGCAAGGAAGGGGGGACGAACCGACGTCTGGAGTGGGCCGGGCCGGCCGGCCTGGGCCGACCGGCCCAGGCCCACCTCGGCCCGGTTCGGTTGCCCCTTTGCTCCCATGGGTACTCATGCATTTATGCACTTTGCCCCTTCCACTTACATGATTTTGACGATGTCATCCTCGCGTCCAAGATGGAGGTTCTCCGCATGTGAAGTTCGGTCTTTTACGCTTCAATCCCCAGGGGTGTTCCTATGTAGCACTTCGGTCCTTGCCACCATCAGAAGTGATTTCATCAAGCTCATGAACACGAACAAGACTCCGTAAATGCTCCTTTGAACTTGTTGTGAATCTGTCCTTTAAGTCCATGTTTTCCTGCATAAACACAACACTTCCAAATGTATGCACAAAGATGAACTTGTTATATGATTAGTGTGCCTAGTGGCGGGTTAGTTCCATAATCAAATCCAAACCAAAGTGTAATGAACATGTTTGGTGTACCAAAATACACCGTCAACATCTCCCCCACGCTTAGCTCTTGTTCGTCCTCGAGCAAGTACTCGTAAAAGAACTTCGTCCAAAGCATTGTAATCGTGTACCGCTAAGTCCTTCTTCACAAGTTAGTCAATCCTTTATCTTTAATACATAAACATAAAGTAATGATCATCAAACATAAACATGGGTGTTTAGAATCTTTACCACGTCAAGATTTACCCCACAACTCGAACTCTTCACTCGAAGCCTTCAATCTCAGCCATGCTTACTTCTTTGCTTCCATTAGTGGGTTTTTTATGATTTCAAAAATAAAATTCTTGCAACAATTGTTAGACAAAAACCTTTATCCAAGCTCTCTCAAGTCACTCATATGAGGTGGCTATCCTAAACAAGTTTTATAAAACTCTCACCTCCCATAAATTTCTCATATAACATGTAAAGTGGAGCTATAGGTAGGGCTAGCACAATCAACACAAGTATTGTCAAACTAAGAACTTCCTCTAGTGGTTGTTTACCTTTCAAAGCCAATGATCATGAGAATTAATCCATATGTGGGGATATCAAGGATGAGAAGATATAAAATGGTGGACATGTGCAAGCGCAAAAGAAAATATGACTACGAGGCACCAATGACGACCTTGTTATCGGATTGCACATGGTTGGAAAAAGAGTGAAAGTTTCATCTCTCAACAACATGACATTCTTCCTTGCACTTTATTTTTCTTTCACGTGATTCATCCCTCTCATATCTTTCTTGCCACTCCTCTTTTCTCTTTCTCTTCTTTTTCTTTCTCTCGTACACATATTTTTCTCTTTCTTTACTTTTCTATTTTTTGCTTTCTTTCTTTTCCATACTCATACTTTTCTCTTTGTTTTTCCTCTCTTGACATCTTTTTCTCTCTTTTCAAAGCTCTCAACTCCTCTCTTTCTTGCATGCACACAATCTGAAATTTTTAATAAACCTGATAGAGACAAGATGAAACTTAGTAGGTTGTGTTCAAGGAATGCGATGTACAAAAGAGATATATAGGGTTAGGTATGGAATTCGGCGATGTACGGGACTTTCGATGTGAAAGTCACGTTACCAAATACATGACGAGGCTAGCAAAAAAAGATAAGCACAAGGACATGATCATTGCTTGAAATTAAAACTCCCAAGAGAGAAGGGTCCTAGCCCAACTAATCGTGCTAATCACACTTATGGTGGAGCAAAAATAAATTTGGCTTTGTTTAGGATTTTTTTTCTTACTCTCAATTGGAGAAAGAGGTTTTGCTAACCTTTATTACAAGGGTTTATAGATAATTTTCAGAATTGAATTCCTCCAACTTTTAGCATTGAACATAGCACAACCAACATGTGAAGCTCAAGATCGAAGTGTGGTATGGGTACTTTTAGAGGTAGCAATTCCAATAAGCACCACAGTAAATGTTTTTCAAACCACACACTTATGTTCATATATCAAAAACTAAAGATGAACAAACGAGTGAATCAATATAAACATCACACAAGACACAAAATTTAAAGGACTCTTTTTATTTGATTTTCTTTGATGCAACACTAAATTAAGACACTTGCAAAAATTTAAAAGCACACTCAAAAACAAAAGACTCTTAAACTCTAAAACTCTCTCGAAAACTAAACTCTCTCGAAAACAAAACCGAACCAATCTAAACTTGAAGCTCAAAAACTAAAGGCTAGCTAGCTAGCTCTCCTCCACGCTAAAAGCATACGACGTCCTCGTCGTATCTTACAAAAATCCTAAGGGGGGAACTAAACCTAGTGATACTTCCCGCAACTATTGCACGACTTGCCCTTCATGTTCCCAACCATGTCAAAAAGTTTCCGCACGTTGCGATTTAGGAACTTGTAGTCATCTTCGACCACGTGCTCCAAATCCTCCATACGTTGCCTCATCGCCTTCATGGCCTGGAAACATTCGTCGACCGATGCGTAGAGCTCCGAGATGGAGTGACGGCAAGCTGCACAACACATCAGATGCATCCCGAAAGGGTCGTCGTTGCCAGGGTCTCCGCTGTTGTCGCCGCCGTCGTCGCCATCATTATTGTCGTCGCTGCCGTCGTCGTTGCTGCCGCCGTTGGGGCCTTCAAGAGTCTTCTCCTTGGGCACCTCTTCCCAAATGTACAAATCATTATCATCTCTTCCGGCGGCTGCCCATGAGCTCAGGCTACGATCGTCGGAGTAGTCGCTATCCCCATAGTCCTTATGCTCAGGCGACACCTCCTTGTAATCCTTCCGCTTCATGCCACGGATGCACGCCGACCTTCGAACGGGAGTAGGGACCTTCTCCTCTTTGATGGGATTGCGAGATGCGATAGCTCCGGTCGGGATACGCCCTCCGCAACGGATGCGGGCGGTCCTCTTGATCTCGGCGGGTATCTTGAGCTCGCATCGCTTCGCCTCCTCCATCGATGGCTCCTTGGCGCCTTGCTTCAACTCTACACTCCTCGGGGACACCATGGCTGCTACGTGGGTGTAAACTTGTGATAGATGGGATGGGTTCCCAAGCTCCCAATTCGGCTAAATAAATAGTCCGAAAATGAAAACCCTAGAAACCCCATTTTCCTTACTCTAACTTCCCTTAAAATTTTTTGACCGAAGAAGGAAGTCGAAAAGGAGCGAATCGGGGAAAAACCGGGGCGAACCACCGCCGGGGCCCCATTGGGCTGGTCGGACCGGGCCGGCCGGCCCACCCTGTTTCGGGGGCCGGTCCGGTTCGGTTTCCCGTGTCCCGCCCCTTTTTCTCTTACTTAGCCCATGGGAAAAAGATGGCCCAGTAAATCTTCGCGAGAAACTCCAGAAAAATAAAAGAAAACTATTTACAAAAGTCCATGCCTTGTTTTTCGTCCTAGGCCGGACGTTCCAGCTCTCCTTCCATGGTGAAGACATCAACATGGTGAAGGGGCACAACATCGGGTTTGCAGTAAACCTTAAGCCGTTGACCATTCAACATAAATTGATCACCTTTCACGTCCATAATGGTTACCACTCCATTGGAGAGCACCGAGTGAACAACATAAGGTCCGTCCCACTTGCTTTGCAATTTCCCCTTTCTGAAGGTTTTAAACCTCGAATTGTAGAGGAGGACCTTATCTCCTTCTTTAAACTCTTTCTTCTTCAACCTTTTGTCATACCACCTTTTAATTCTCGCTTTGTATATGCTTGCATTTTCGTAAGCCTTCAACCTCATCTCCTCTAGCTCGCTTATTTGAATTCTTTGTTTTACCACTGCGGCGTCGAGATCAAGGTTCATCTCTTTGATCGCCCAATAGGATTTATGTTCCAACTCAACCGGAAGGTGGCAAGCTTTTCCATAGACGAATTGATAAGGGGTCATACCTATCGGTGTCTTGAACGCCGTTCGATACGCCCACAAAGCTCTGTCTAATTTCTTTGACCAATCTTTGCCTCCCTTCTCTATGTTTTTGTTGAGCATGCTTGTTAGTTGCCTATTCGACGTTTCTGCTTGTCCGTTGGTTTGTGGATGATAGGCAAGCACTTTTTGAAATTCTTCCTGGTGAAGTGAGTTCCTCCATCGCTTATCAAGATTCTCGGTGTACCGAAATGAGGAAAATCATGCTCTTGATCATGGAAATGGACTCCTCCGTGGAAGCTTTTTGACATGGCATAGCCTCTGCCCACTTGGATACATAATCAAACATGACTAGGATATGCTCATATCCATGTGAGTTTTTGAAAGGCCCCATGAAGTCTATCCCCCACACATCGAATAAATCGATTTGTAGATTATATCTCAAGGGCATAAAATTTCTTTGAGAGATGTTTCCGGTTCTTTGGCATTCGGGGCGTGATGCAACATATCTTTTAGTATCTTCATGCCTCTCCGGCCAAAAGAATCGGCTAGACCACACTTTTGCTTGGGTTCTAAAATGGCTATAGTGTCCACCGTACTCCGCCGATTGGCACTTTCTCAAAATTTCTAGCCTCTCTTCTCTTGGCACACATCTTCTCATGACCCCATCATTGCCAAGTTTGAAGAGGTATGGTGCATCCCAAAAGTATTTCGTACTTTCGGAGATTATCCTCCTTTGAGAGTTTCTATCTAGATGGTCGAGAGGCATCTTATGAAACGCTCGAATGATATCAATCATCAAGTGTCTTTATCGAGCACTCGATAGAGGTGGTCATCTCTCATCTTATCCTCTATGGGCTCTTTATCATCTTGTCCACGATTCATCCTAGACAAATGATCGGCCACAACATTCTCCACCCCTTCTTATCACGAATTTCAACATCGAACTCTTGGAGAAGAAGGATCCAACGGATCAATCGTGGTTTAGCATCGTTCTTAGCCAAGAGATACTTGATGGCCGCGTGATTGGTATAAACAATGACCATTGAGTTCACAATGTAAGATCTAAATTTTTCGAAGGCGAATACCACCACTAGAAACTCCTTTTCTGTAGTGGCATAATTTAATTGTGCCTCATTAAGAGTTTTGCTAGCGTAGTAAATGGCGTGAACTCATGCTTCCTTTCTTTGACCCAAAACCGCACCTACGGCGTAGTCACTTGCATCACACATGATCTCGAAAGGTTGGCTCCAATTCGGAGGTTGAATAATGGGAGCACTCACCAATGCACTTTTCAAGGTCCGGAATGCCGCTAGGCACTTCTCATCAAAGTCAAAAGCCACATCCTTTTGAAGGTGATGCGTTAAAGGCTTAGTTATCTTTGAGAAGTCCTTAATAAATCTTCTATAAAATCCGGCATGACCTAGAAAGCTCCTCAAGGATTTAACATCCATCGGAGGTGGGAGTTGCTCAACCGTCTCTACCTTAGCCTTGTCCACTTCAATGCCTCTCTCGGATATAACATGTCCGAGCAATATGCCTTGCTTAACCATGAAGTGGCACTTTTCCCAATTTAACACCAAGTCTACCTCTGCACACCTCGTGAGGACCTTATCCAAGTTTGCCAAGCAATCCATGAACGTCTTCCCATAAACGGAAAAATCATCCATGAATACCTTGACAATATCTTTGATGAATTCCGAGAATACGGCCATCATGCAACGTTGAAAAGAGGTCAGAGCGTTGCATAGACCGAAGGGCATCCTTCTATTTGCAAACGTTCCATAAGGGCATGTCAACGTTGTTTTGTGTTGATCATCCGGGTGAACGGGAATTTGCATGAACCCCCGAGTACCCATCGAGAAAGCAAAAATAAGTGTGGTTCGCTAATCTCTCGAGCATCTCGTCAATGAACGGTAGGGGAAAGTGATCTTTCTTCGTTGCTTTGTTTAACTTTCGATAATCGATACACATCCGCCACCCGGTCACGGTTCTTTGCGGCATCAACTCATTCTTCTCATTCTTCACCACGGTTAAACCTCCTTTCTTTGGTACACAATGTACCGGGCTCACCCATTCACTATGCGGAACCAGGTAGATGATTCCGACATCAAGTAACTTGATGACCTCTTTCTTTACTACCTCTCGCATGGCATGAGTTAGCCTCCTTTGGTGGTACACTACGGGCTTACATTGGTCTTCCATTGGTATACGGTGAGTGCAAAAGGCTGGGCTAATACCTTTGAGATCATTAATCAAATATCCAATCACCTTCCTATGTTTTTCAATAAAATCAGCAACTTCTCATTTTCTTCGGGACTCAACTCGTCGCTCACGATGACTGGATAAGTCTTGTCTGGGCCCACAAATTCATACTTTAATCCTTTGGGCAAAGGTTTAAGATCTACCTCGGGCACTTGTGGCTCCTCGGGTTTAATCTCTCCTATGTCCTCGAATCTTTCCTCCTCCACGCTTCCTGGTAGCGAAAAAGAAATATGTCGAAAGCAAATCTCGGCGAAACAAACCGATCGATAAACAAAGGGCTCGGGGTGCGACTTACCCTCGACCTGCTTCTTCTCCTTCTCGAGGTCCGCGCGTGCGGTCTCAGCCGCATGCTGCAGCTCCAAGATGGAGGTGTCCTTCTCCTCGCCGGCGCTCTGCAACTCCTCGAACGACACGGCCTCTTGGACCAGCTCCCTGGTGAGCTGCGTGATCTCTGACTCCCAAAGCTGGAGTGTGGCACAAACCTCGCTCTTACTGGAGCTGGCCTTGCGCCTCCTCCCGGGCCGAGCGCTCGTGTTGGAGGGCGGCCTGAGCGTCCACGAGGGTGACCCGCTCCTGCTGGAGCTGAGTTTCCACCTGCTAGCGCACGCTCCGCTCCTGGCGAAACTACTCCTCCATCGCAGTGAGTGATGTGGCCTTCTCCTGTAGGTCAGTGCTCAGCTTTTTGGCCTCCTGGGCCTTCTGCTCAGCCCGAGTCTGCCAGGACCGCGCCCTCTCGAGGGTGGTGTTGTCTTGCTGGAGCTGGGTTTGCACTTCTGCGAGAGTGGTCACCCTCTCTGCCAGTGAGGTCTGCGCCTCGGCCAAGGCGTCACGCACCTTCTACAGCTCGTCGTTCGCAGTCGCCAGTGCCCCCTCCTTCTCCAGAAGCACGGACTTCACCTTGTCAGCCATGGTGGCGCCCTCTGTCATCATAGTGCGCTGATTGAGGATGGCATCCTCCACAGCCCTTAGCCTGTACTCCAACCAGCCGTTGTCCGTCCATGGGGCCTCCACCAAAGCGTCTAAGGCCTCGTACTATTCTCGGTACCAGCTGAGGTCCGAGCTCATTTCGGTAAGGCGGTTGAACTTTTCGCCCGCCCGGCCCTGCAGCTCCTGAGGGCAGAAACCAAAAGGCGGAAGGGAGCATGGGAATACAAAACGCTTGGACGAGAAAGAAGCAGGAAGATAAATGTCGAGCAGGTGAGAAATCCTCACCTCAAAGAGCTGGAACTACCTGGCTCTGTGGAGCCGGAGCGCCTCGGTCAGGCAGCGTTGAGGGAGGCGTCGTGGGCAGGGAACTCCTACCACAACGCCCTCTCAGCGCCACTTCGTCGAGAAGGCCCTGTGGCACCCCAGGGCAACGCAGTTCCTACTCTAGTCATGACGGGGTGGTGTTAGATGCCTGCGGCGCGGCGCGGGACGTTGACGCCTCAGCGTTGTGCGCCAGCCGCTCCGACATCGCACAGCCATCGGACCACACCACCAACACCTCGGGCGCGGGCTCGGGGGCTGGCCCATATGACCTCCTCGATCGGCCCCTCTTGGGGGCGGAATCACCACCAGTAGGGGGCTTGACCGCCTCGCGGCCCCTGACTGACCTGCTCTCTGAGCGCGTCCGTTCGCGCCCTTGGGAAGGGTCGCGGGGAACCAACGCTTGCGCGGCCGCCGCTGCCGCCTCCTCTTGCTGCGGCCTCATGACCGCGGTCGCGGCGCGACAACCCGCTAGCCGCCGCCACACCTACCACCTCCCGTGGCACCCTCTCCGAGCTGCGCCCGGTCGCTAATGACGTCCTTAGCTTTAGCGCCTTGACGGGCGTAAGGGCGGGGACGGCCGGCGATGCCCTGGCAACGAAAGAAGGGCAGGGGATGAGCGACCACGTTTAAAAATTGAAGGCGTCCAGAGGAAATGCTACTTACTTCAAACTAGAGAAGCCCCGCTTCCTTTTCCTCGAAGGTTCGGGGGGGGGGGGGGGCACCTCCGCTGACAATCCGGCGACAGGCAGCTCCGTGCCCACCTCGAGGGTCGATTCCGCGGCCGCCCCCTCGACCCTTGGGGACGGGGGCGTCGCGGGTTCCCACCTATCAGAGGTGGTCTGCTCATCGTCACTCTCCTTCTCGTTCGAGGATGAGTTTGCCAGCGCTGGTGGGGGAGAAACCCTACTGCTCGTGCAGTCGGTACTCCTCACTATACTGATCGAGGCACTCCTGCCTCTTGATCATCCTCTCCTTCGCAAGGGCCGCCCGGTCTCGCTCCCGCTGCTGCGCGGTGCGGCCGGCGGCCTGTGACCGAGGTGTCGGTGGGTCCGACCGGGCTCCATGGACGTTCACCGCCTATAGGCAGGGACCATTAGGACAAAGAAAGATATGAGGGGAGAGACAAAAGACGAAGGGAAGCGGTGCTCACCGGCCCGGCATCGGGAAGCATTACGAACAACCACATGTCATTATCGTGGTGCAGCACCACCTCACCTTGAGGTTGAGCACGCGCCTTGCCCATGTGGCCACGTACCACTTGTGGAGCCGCTCTTGCAGCAACCGTGAACACACCAATTGTGACGCCCCAGGTTTTTAATTAACCCTAATTGTCGGTCAACCCTGCTAACAGTGGTCAAATCACGGTCAACCTGGGTCCTCACCCCGAAACCTTCACCAACCAACTCTAGTGACACCATTGGTCAAGTAGACACACATGTGGGGTCCACCCATGGTCAAGTCTTGGTCAAACCCCACTCAAACCCTAGTGACCCTAGATGTCTTCCGGAACTTTTGTCGCGTTCTCCAAAATTCACCTAAACACTTAAAAATCTACCTTTACGAAAGTTGTCCAGCTTGTTGAGGGACACAACTTTCATGTAGATTGGAATTTCAAATTTTGAGTGGAAGAAGGTGAAAAACTCGCCCAAAAGGCAGTACCTCCTGTTCACTGAAAGTGAGTGGCATTCAAAGTTGACAGACTTGTTATGCAAAATCTATTAAGATAAACTCCATATAGCCTTTGTGAATGTTATAGGTGGTAATGAGATCTACAACTTTCGTATTCATCATTTGGTAAACTTCCATTCAAGAAATTGGAGTTTTTGGTGCTCAAACAGGGGCTCAGCAAAAAAATTTGTGTCGGCCGCGCTCTGCGCCACGACGTCGCGCCGCGACGCCGCTCCGGCTCCCGCGTGCCGCGCCCTCGGCGTTCGTGCCCGTGCGCCACCCGAGGCGACCTTCGCCCGAGGCCGGCCACCGTCCCGGGCCGTGCGGCTCCCGAGGCCGCCCGCGCCACGCGACGCGCGAGGAGTCCGCGCCCGCACCACGCGTCGGCGCGCCACGCGCGCCGTGCCGCCGAACGCGCCCCCCTTCGGTCCGGCGGTCCGGTTGTGATCCCCACCCTCGTACGCCGTACTACGGTCGGAACATCACACTGTCATCACCGTTGGTCGGGCCGTCCCCTATTTAAGTGCTCTCCCTTCCTCCTCGCGTCCGCCGCTCCACTGCGCCATCTGCGCCGCCGCCGTCGAGCTCCGCCGCCCCCTGCTTCCCATGGCTGAGCAACTGCCCATGCCCCTTTCCTAGACCCTATAGGACCATCACGTGCCACTTGTTGTCCAGGCCGGGCCCTTGTCGTCGCCGGAGCCGAGCCGCCGCGGTCGCTGCCACCTGTCTTCGCCGTGCGCCAACGCCGGTGCGTTCCCCGCCCCAACTCCGGCCACCCCCAGGCCCTATGTGAGCACATGGTCGTGCCCCACCGCTTCTCTGGTCGGGAGCACGGCTGGCTCGCCGGAATTCGGCCGGCGGTGCCTCCCCATGGCCGAGGCCCTAATTGCAAACCCCAAGTAGTTCTAGGGTGTTTTCTGTGAACCACGGGTGTTTTCATGAAGTTTCAAATCTTTGCAGGGGCCTTGGCGCAAAAGAGTAACTTCAATAGTATAAGGTTTATGCTGGAACTTGTAAAATCTCTAGAAAATCGTAGAAAATTCGAAAAATTGCAAACTCAATTTTTCTAGATTCAGGTGAGGAGCACTACAACTTTTGTTATACTCACCTAGCCTGTTTCTTGATATTTTTAGCATGAAAAATAGAAATGTGAAAAACCTAGATCTGTGATATCTCAAAATCCATAGGACCTCTGTATCCAATTTTTGGATATGTTGTGTGTGATGTTATGACTAGCTCCTATGCCAAAAATTGCACAAAGTTATTATGTAAATATTTTTATATGAATTATGTTCCATTTATGCAGAATCTGTCTAGATGATTTTTGAAGCAAAAAATAAATATGTTTTTGTGCCCAACTTCTGCATGCTGTCTTGTTATGCCAAGTTGCACCTCTGGTGATGTAATCACAATTCGTGCATCAGAAGTATTTATTCTTAATATATGTATGTTTTCCTTCGTAATTTAATAATGCAAGATCAGTAGTAGTTCTAGGTGTACTTGCTGCCTTCCTAGGATGGTTTAGGGCCAGAGAACATGTGTGAGGAAGTTTGGAGCATTTGGATGCTTAATTATTTTTGTATGCATCTAACTTGTTTTGCTAAGCTAGCTTTTGTTAATTTCAAAACAATTATTTTTCTAGCTTTCCAAACATTGCAAGTGTGTTCAGTGGCTTAGTATAGATGTTTTGATGCTTAAGAAACCCTCCACTGAATTTTTAATGTTTTATTGTTAAATAAAAGCTTGGAGGCCTTTTATAGATTAATGTTTTTGGTTAAATTAGGAAAATGCCTTTTTAATTCTTTTACCCATTTGTGAAGTGTTGTCAAACTTAATTAAGAGCTAAGAATACACCCTTGCTGTTTTTAGAATTAAATCGTAAATAATTATATGTGTACAGACCTTTACTAGTGAACGGTGAAGTATTAAATCTTCACATGAAATAACAATTATGAAAAGAGAGACATTAATTAAAGGGTGAAACTAAAAGAATAAAACACATATCAATAATAACCTTCACAAAAAGGAATTAATAATAAATTACTTCTTAAGGTGAATATGGCCAACAAGACTTGGATAAGATAAATAAATTATCACATCACCTGAACCCTGCATTGCATTCCGTGTAGATCTTCCTGATGGTGACTACTCGCTCGTCCCGGAGGCCGAGGAAGGAGAAGCGGAAGCTGCACTGCAGTACGTGGAAGTACTCGACGACACCGAGGGTGCTCAGGCTAACCTTGTTGACGAAGGCAAGCCCGTCGCATTTAACCCAGTGTTTCAAAATTTAATACACAATTATCTATGGATGTTTGTGCATTTAAGTTCAGGCGTTGTTTGGAACATTAGATGCATGATTCCTAGGTACCTGTGTCCTTACTAGTATAATAGGTCGATAGCTGCTAAGCTATAGGACCGTTACAAGTCGGGTGATGATGTCACTCGCGAGAATAGGTTCCTAGATAGGAATCATAAGATCTCCTTAAATGGATTGCTCATGTGGTAAGAGCACGGGATGAGGACTCTGGTCTAATGGCTTTCGTGGGTTAAGTGTTTGAACGTACTAAGCACTTGTCGGGAATGGGACCCGTAAGCCTAGTACCTTAATGAGGCGGCGAGGGATCTTACTATTACTCATCTTGGGATGTGTCTCACGGCTAGCTACCAGTGGTGTATGGTGAGTTCGGGTGCCTCGCGGGGTATGCCGGATAGCCTGCACCAAAGACTGTAAGATTCGATCCCGACCCGAAGAGTTTTGGGAACCACTTGGTGGTTGTCCTCGCAGGGGCATCCCACCGTGTGTTTAGGTCTACCTTGCATGGTTTGAATCAAATGATTGTTGGCCTCTCACCGTTATCTAAGACTACTTACTCCACAAGCCATGAGATCCCTAATGATGGAAGTTGATGAATTTTATGCTTGATTAATTGTATGGTACAACCTTGTATGTACTAGATGGCTTATTTAGTAAAGAATAAACCCACTAGAACTTGTGCTAAAATTTTGAAAGCAAGGACATACTCTTTGTTACTTTTCAGCAAAAGAAACCCAGTGGCCAAAAGCCTTTCATGTATAGAGTTGGTGAAGTAGTTATCACCGACGGGTAAGTCTTGCTGAGTATTAGTATACTCAGCCTTGCTATAATCTGTTGCTCCACGTAATGCCTTTCGTGATGTGTGGCCCGGAGAGATCCCGCTCGGCTGGGAGCTGAAGTGGGTGGAGGATGACGAATGAAGGCATCATGGCTGGCCTCCCATGGTGTTCTCGCTTTCCGTTAGTTTAATTCTGCTGTTTCGAAACTCTGAACTACGTTGTTACGATAAAAACTTCGGTTTATAATAATTAAACCGTTTCGGGGCGAATTTCTGTTGTTAATCATGTTGTATCTCTGGACTCGCCTTCGCGTGAGTTTTAATGCATATATGTCGATCCTTGTTGCTACGTAAGTGATTTACCGGGCGTTAATCCGGCGACTGACGGCAGGATGATACTTTATTACTGCTTAATGACCAAAGTGGATTGGTTTAGGCGGTAGTACGGTATTTTCCTGGGCTGGTTGTCACAGTTGGTATCAGAGAAATTATGTGCACAAGAGATTAATTGATAACCTTAATCACTGGTTTTTGAATAAAAATTGCCAAGATTGCTTGATTTTCCAAATCACGTTGGTCCGTTAAGGATAAACTAGACCGAGAGGCCCTAGAGGGAATTTTTGGGTTCTTTCAGGTGGTTTATTAAGCTATGGTTTATTTTGCTAACTTCCAGCACATTTACTTTATGTCAGACTTACTTTCTTGCACAACCAAACTAGATGAGCCACGTGTTTTATACGTGTGCTGTGCCACATCACGGGAATTGCAAGGGTTGATGGAGTGATCCATTCCACGGATCCCATCTTCACGTCTGGTTGTAAGTTGTGTGTCACCACGTGTCTCATACGTGAGCATTCCGCATGTCGAATATGCGAGGCAAGGATACACTCCATTCAAACGGAGGGTATCCGAGGTTGGACGCTGTCCATGCAGCGGCTTAACGTATGGATGTCGTTTCTATAGTGAATAGTAATGTATGTGGACGCTTCTGTGACGTGTTAGCACGGAAGGTTCGTTTTTTGCAGGTACATAACAACGTTTCGTTAGTCGCTAAGTGAGTACCGTATTATAGGGAGAGACGAGTGAAAGCCTTGCCGCCGGCACTAACTTCGATTTTTGGCTTGATTGCCATGTGAGATCGAATAGGACGTCTTGCATGCATACTAAAAATCAAAACAAACTAAAATGACCCAAGACAATACTTGTGTGCTCTCTAAGGAGATTTGCTAATTGGTGCTTCTTATTAATTAGTCTACCTCTCGTGCATAGGTGTTATGCTGCCAAATTTTGTAAAAGCTTGTTCGTTATGTTCTTACACCATGCTTTAGGAAGTAATTAACTAGGTGTGTTAAACAAAAGTTGCTCCAAATGTAATCTAGTCCCTGCTCGCAAAGATTTTCGATCATAGCTTCTCTCAACCTTGTGTTGCATCATTCTAAGGGAACCTAATCTTTGCTATTTTTACATATCAGCACCTAGACCTTGCATCCTTCCACCTCGTTTCCTTTTGATCTAGCTCAACCTGTGAATACCAAAAGTCTGTAGGAGAACCATACGGAGTAGCCGGAAAAATTTGGGGAATTTATGGGGTTCTGGATTTTTAGTTATGGATGTTAATTCATAGCTGCCAGAACTTCACCATTTGACATGTTGCTCTCTTTGAGACCTGACATGTGTTACATTCTTGTACAGATGGCTTTCCCTGTGTTTCACGAGTTCGACGCTGACGGTACGATCCGTACCAACAGATTACACTGGGAGGGTTTTCCACGCCTTGCGTGGGAGGCACTCAGCGCTGCTGGCTACGCCACTCCACCGACTTACAAGGTGTCCGAGTTCGAGCGCTTGGGCGTTCCCCATTGCAGGGTGATCGTCACTGTGCTACCACACTCGGACCACGCCGACTGGTTCGACTTGAGCTTTGTCTACTGGGGTTTTATTACCCA
Organism: Cenchrus americanus; assembly: GCA_947561735.1. Taxonomy (NCBI): domain Eukaryota; kingdom Viridiplantae; phylum Streptophyta; class Magnoliopsida; order Poales; family Poaceae; genus Cenchrus; species Cenchrus americanus. The sequence continues at coordinate 29,717,332 of OX387244.1, read as the reverse complement.
CGAGACTGTCGAATCAGCCGCTCTTCGAGTGTTGACGGACTTCTGTGACCACAACCCTACTGTGGTGGCTCTCTCTCCGTTCGGGTTGTTTCCCGCTGTGAGTCCTCACGACCCGACGTGGCTGGATCGTATGGATCACCTACGGGAGCTGCTGGTGTTAGCCGAGCTGCTGGATGTCACTCAGACGCTGGCACATTGTCTTAACATCATGTTCACACTTCAGGGGCTGCGTTACAACACCGCAGCGATTATCGGGCAGCGTCTGGAGGTAGCCAGGCAGGATTGGCAGCAGTTATCAGCAGCTCACCAGCAGCTAAACATTACACTTACTCAGATGCAGTAGGAGAATGATAGGCTACGCGCCAGGAGATTCCATTTAGAGTTAGAGAGAGGCGACCGCCTTCAGAGTATCGTGGATCTCGAGGCATAGGTTCATAACCTCGAGGAGGATGCCGAAGCTCACAAGATTGAGAGGCTGACACTGTTGCAGAACATTGCTGATATGCAGCAGCAGGTTGAGGAGGCCGAGGTGAAGGTTGCAGCCTTGCATGCCATAGTGGCCTTACAGCCACTACCTCCAGTACAGGCACTTCCAGAGGAGCAGCAGGTGAAGGATCGAATGGCGACTAGAGAGGGGGGAGTGAATAGGAGCTGGTAAATATTCTTCTCAAAGAACCCGGTTTATACCCTAGTCAAATCCCGGTCACACACGAGCGATAGATCGAATCACACACCAATCGCCAAGACAACGAGGTTATGGATCAACCTCAAGTCTTAGGAACGATTCCTTAAAGCACACGCGGAAGCACGAAAGAAGGAGGGAGGAATCGAACCAAGGAACAAAGCCGCCAGCACCGGCGACCGTCCGGCCGGTGTGGGGCGGACTGTCCGCAAAGGCTGCGCGGACTGTCCGGCAGGGTATCACGAACTGTCCGCTCCCGTGCCGCGGACCGTCCGGCCTAGAGTCGCGGACCGTCCTTTAAACCCAACAGAACCTCCAGTAGTGAACCCCGAAAAAACGGACCGTCCGCGGGGAGCACGCGGACTGTCCGCCAGGCACCCGTGGACTGTCCGCCCGGCACACGCGGACCGTCCGAAACCTCGTCCAACGAAAACTCAAAGCCACGACAGACCGAAAGCGAAGAGGAGCAAGAACACAAAGAACACACGACGAACAGCTGATCGCGGACCGTCCGCCACAGGCACGCGAACTGTCCGCCCCTTACGGATAGAGCGGAAAACTGCTCGACCCCGAAGGTCAACTCCTCCAATCCATCACCGGATCTCCCAAACGGTAGAAGCTGTTGAGACAAGGGTTTGGGGACATGAAAAGCGTCAACCAAGGATGATATACCCCAAAAATTTCGCCTCCTAACTTCCTAAATCACCAAGAATCGCGGATCCTTTGAACACCACCAAAAGCTAGAGCTCCGAACGAGAATCCTTGAATCGAAGTGGTTTCCCGGCGTTTGAGAGCACAGGATCAATCCCAAAGATGCACAAGACATCCATCCATGTTTCCCTCAAAGAAATTCTGGGAGAAACCCACTCAAATCCGCGAAACCACACCAAGAACAAAGGCACCAAAAACAAGCACGAAAAAGACCACAAAATTCACAACGCCGAATCTTCTATACAAACCAGGAAAGATTCACAAGGTCTAGCATGCCGCCCTAGCATCCATCCCTCTCAACAAATCTCTCTTGAAGCTCTCATGCTAGCCTAGAGAAAATGGAGAAGAAAATAGTCCAGGAAAATGAGAAATGGGAGGGGGGAAATGAAACCCTAAGTCGCGGAGCCAGCGAGCCATCCACACACATTCATGGCTTATATATCGTGTCCCACTGGTGTGAAAAATGACTTGACTACCCCTAACTCAACTACTGGCGATACAACCCACGCAGGGGCATTTATGTAATGTTTGTGGGTCTTGCCATCGGACAGCCACGCCTTCGCCGCACCCCGCGTCCTCCTGACGCAAGCCATGCGATCCCGCCGCGTGTCCTCTGCTTCGAAGCTTCCCGACACGCCCGGATCCCGTCTCTGTCGTGTTGGGCCTTCGGACTTGGTTTTGAGGCCCAAACCAAGAAACCGTCCTCCGATGGTTTTGTGGGCAAACCACCAAACCCCGCGTGCTTGGCCAGACCTCCCGCCAAGCCTCTTGACTCGACCGCCACCGTGCACCGGCTCGATCGTCCATGACTTCGTCTTGCTCGTCTCGCCACCATGTGGCCCGCACCTAGTCCCGCCGTCCACCGGGTCCCTCGAACCGAGCCTACTTGTCTCTCCATCTCCCGGAGGCCCCTCAAGGCTGAAGACCTTTCGCGCCTGTTCTTCACCTACAACAACACGAACTAGGCCGCAGCCTACACCTGCGCACTGAGCCAAGAGTCAGTCCAACACACGTTGTCAATCACTCATCACTGAGGAGCGGTCATCCATCGACCACCGGGACGCTCCTGGTCCTCAGCAGGGTCAGTCTGGTCTGGATCAGATGAGCCAGGTTGGACCGCCGTTACCGACTCCACCAGATTCACCTGCGGGTAGTGGTGCTTCAGTTGGTAACTAGGATGCCAGTGAATGACAACAAGAAGAGTTGTGCTCCTAGGTTTCACCTTCGAGATGATTGTGATAGTCAGTTTAGGAGTATCTTTTCATGCAGTGCGATTGCATTGTAACCTAGTTGTATCATGATGTTTTCAGACTTGAGTATTGTAGTGTCCTTGGACCCTTTATCCATCGTGTTGTAATAAAGAATGATTAAGCACTTTGTGGTACGAATTGAGTTTGATGTGGTTCAACCGAGTTATTAAGACCTTGTTGCGAGTTGTTTACCCAAGTTGTGTTAAGTGTTACAATAACCGCGCTCACCAACACTAAGCATTTTTGCATAATAATGAGAAAACTACGACGTTTTTGGTGAGTGCCGGTCAGTGGCTAAAACAACTTGGTGATCTTGAGCATGTTACCTTCTGCGTACGCGCGAAATGGAAAAATTCGCCGCAAACTGAAAGCCAGCTCGAGGCCCTGAGTTAGCGTATCTTCTAACTATGTTGAAGAATGATTATATGAATCTAATTTTTGGTTACATGATATCTTACGACTGTTGCTGCCATCATCGCATGAATGCAAATGAGATATTGTTATACATGATTGCACTTGTCATCATTTCCGAGCAAGATTTTGGCTATGTGTCTAATAAAGGCTCGCATTTCAGATGGTGGGACCCATGCGCAGCTCTCCCAACGGGTTCGGAGCGACCGGTAGCAGTGACCTGCCGCCACCGACGCCTATGACACCGTCGGAGGCCTTCATGGCCCCTCAAACCGAGGTGCTACACCAAATCCTACAGACGCAGTAGCAGATCGCCCAGCAGATGAACCGAGGGCCGCCACATGGGGCCAGTCACGAGGGGCCTAATCAGGTCACCACTTACGCTCAGTTCATCGGGATGAAGCCACCGACCGTTTCCAAGGCGGAGGACCCCTTGGAAGTTGAGGCTTGGATCAAGGCCATCGAGGAAAAATTTTTTGCCTTTGTGATGCCTTGCTCCGAGGAGAACAAAGCCAACTTCACAGCCCTGCAACTGCGAGGGGAAGCTTTAATGTGGTGGGATCACTTCAAGTCTATGCAACAGGGGTGTGCTGTCACTTGGAATGATTTCAAACAAGCGTTCAAGAGTCATCACATCCCCAAGGGATTAATGGATAGAAAGATGAGGGAGTTCTTGGCCCTCAAGCAGGGATCTGATACGGTGTACCGTTATGCCCAGAAGTTCAACAACCTATGCCAATATGGTGGACATCACGTAGACACTGATGCAAAGAAGATGGAAAGGTTCCGTGATGGGCTAGATGGCAAGTTGTATGAGCGACTGAACTTGCTCGAGCTAGAAAATTTCCATGAGCTTACGAACAAGGCTATATCCCAAGAGGATGCCATGAAAAAGGCCTACAGGGACAAGAAGAGGCCGTCTGGTTTTGCTCCGGGCAGCGGAACTAACAAGAAGTTTCTCTTTGTGAAAAAGAATGTTCCAAACCCGTCCCAGCAATCTTCAACTGAACGCTAGACGATGAAGCCATCCCAGGGAAAACCTTCAGGGAAAACCTTCCGAAATGCTCAGCAGCAGGCTCCGAAGCCTAATGCACCCCCACGCAACATTGGTGATCGTCGTTGTTTCAACTGTGGTCAACCAGGGCATTACATCAGTGATTGCCCCAAGCCTAAGCAGATCAGGCCCAACCTGCAGAATCAAGGTGCAGAGAACAAGCCTGCCACTCCGGCTAAGAAGCCTATGGTGCAAGTCTGCCAAGGCAAGCTGAACTTCACCACCATGAGTGACATTCCAGAGGGAGCTTCAGTGATCACGGGTACATTCTTTATCAATGATACTCCTGTTAAGATTTTATTTTATTCGGGAGCTACCCAGAGTTTCATAAGTGAGAACCTATTAGGCAAATTGGGTCTAAAGGGATCGCATACCAAATCGGCTTATTAAATTATCACGCCCGGTGGAAATATCTCTTCCCACATAGTAACTTTTGGAGTTCCTTTAAAGTTGGGAAGTAAGAATATTCAATCAAATTTTATCACCATAAATTTGGAAGGCATGGATGTTATTTTGGGTATGGATTGGATGACCCAACATAAGGTGGTTCTAGATATATCCGATAGAGTTGTAGAAATCAATTCCCCTACGACGGTCGGGCACACTACCTTGTACCTACCCTTTAAAGACGGTACAGACTCTTGTGCCTATGTGACCATTATCTCCCCTCTTGATAAAATTCCAGTAGTGTGTGAGTATCCGGACGTCTTTCCTGACGAGTTGCCTGGTATGCCACCAGACAGAGATGTTGTGTTTGTAATTGAACTCCAACCAGGTACCGCACCCATTTCTAAACGACCTTATCGTATGCCCCCAAAGGATTAGCCGAACTGAAAAACCAACTCCAGGAGCTGTTAGATAAGGGTTATATTCGCCCAAGCTCTTCTCCTTGGGGTTGTCCTGCTCTCTTTGTTAAAAGAAGGATGGTAGCTTGAGGTTATGTGTGGATTACAAACCGCTCAATGCGGTGACCATCAAGAACAAATATCCTCTTCCCCGAATCGATGTTCTTTTTGATCAATTGGCTGGAGCCAGAGTTTTCTCCAAGATCGATCTCTATTTTGGTTATCATCAAATCAAAATTCAACCTTGTGACATTCCTAGAACTGCTTTCTCCACTCATTATGGTCTCTACGAGTTCTTAGTGATGTCCTTTGGTCTCACAAATGCCCCAGCCTACTTCATGTACCTCATGAACTCCGTGTTTATGACGGAGCTCGACAAATTCGTAGTGGTCTTCATCAGTGATATCCTTATCTATTCCAAAAATGAGAAAGAGCATGCCAAACATCTCTGAATTGTCCTACAACGCTTGTGAGACCATAAGCTTTATGCTAAGTTCTCCAAATGTGAATTCTGGTTTAACAGTGTGAAATTTTTGGGCCACACTATTTCTAAGGATGGTATCTCCGTAGATCCTAGCAAAGTCCAAGAGGTGATGGATTGGAAATCCCCCAAGTCCGTTCACCAGATCTGCAGTTTCTTAGGGTTGGCGGGATACTACCGTCGATTCATTCCAGACTTCTCCAGAATCGCTAAACCTATGACCGAACTGCTCAAGAAAGGAGTGAAGTTCATGTGGAGCGAAGCTTGTGAGAAAGCTTTTCACACCTTGAGGCAACACTTGACTTCAGCCCCAGTGCTAGTGCAATCAAATAATTCCAAATCTTTTGAAGTTTTCTGTGACGCGTCAGGCACAGATCTCGGTTGTGTCCTTATGCAGGAAGGCCGAGTCATTGCCTATGCTTCACGGGCACTTTGACCTCATGAGATCAATTATCCTACCCATGATCTTGAGTTAGCCGCTGTTGTCCACGCTCTCAAGATATGGAGACACTATCTGATGGGTAATAGCTGTAATATCTTCGCTGATCACAAGAGTCTCAAATACATCTTTACTCAGTCAAAGCTGAATATGAGGCTACGAAGATGGCTTGAGTTGATTAAGGATTATAACCTAGAAGTGCACTATCACCCCGGGAAAGCAAATGTGGGTGCGGATGCTCTTAGCCGCAAAGTTCACTGCAATCATCTAGAGTTGGAGCCAAGTGACCCATTATGTGAAGAAATGAGAAGGCTCAACTTAGAAGTGGTATAGCAAGGAAATCTTTATGCCTTAGCTGCTGAGTCGAATCTTTATGATAGAATTGTCACTGCTCAACGCAATGACGAAGACATACAAATCATCAAACAGAAACTAGCCGAGGGAGATCCCAAGTATACTTGTTTCCCGAAGGATCACCAGGATGTGATCTGGTTTGGAAAACGCCTTGTGGTTCCTGTCGATCCAGAAATTAAGAAGACCATCTTTGATGAGGCTCATATGTCCAAATTCTCTATTCATCCCGGCAATACCAAGATGTACCAAGATTTGAAACAAAATTTCTGGTGGTCCAACATGAAAGTTGATATAGCCAAGTATGTAACCGAGTGCGATACTTGCCACCGGATGAAAGGAAGCCATTTGAAATTGGCAGGTGTGCTCCAACCCTTGTCGATACCCATGTGGAAGTGGGATGACATTAGTATGGACTTCATTGTGGGTTTACCCCTAACATCTAGAAAGAAGGATTCTATTTGGGTTATCGTAGACAGACTCACCAAGACCGCTCATTTCATTGCAGTGCATACCCCTTATTCAGTGCAGCAATATGCAGAGTTGTATATGGACCAAATAGTTCGTTTGAATGGAATTCCGAAGACTATAATCTCTGATAGAGGAACTCAGTTTGTAGCTTGTTTCTGGGAGCAGTTGCATGAGTGCATAGGAACCAAGTTGATTCGTAGTTCCAGCTATCATCTGCAGACCGATGGTCAGACGGAAAGGATAAATCAGATTTTTGAAGACATGCTACGAGGAAGCATCTTGCACTTTGATAAGAGTTGGGACAAGTGTTTCTCCTTGGCAGAGTTCTCTTACAACAATAGTTATCAAGCTAGTTTGAAGATGGCACCGTTCGATGCTCTTTACGGACGAAGATGTCGCACTCTGTTGAACTGGTCGGAAGCCAGGGAAAGGACACTCTTTGGTCCGGATTTAGTTAAAGATGCCGAAGAAAAAGTGCAAGTGATAAGAGAGAATTTGAAGATGGCTCAGATGAGGCAAAAGAGTTACCATGACAAGGGAACGGCACCCCGACACTTTGAAGTGGGAGATTACATGTACCTAAAGGTTTCCCCCACCAAAGGTGTGCAAAGGTTCGGTGTCAAAGGGAAATTAGCTCTGCGCTACATTGGACCTTATGAAGTCATAGAAGTATGTGGGCCGGTGGCTTATCGTATCCAATTACCAGAATGGTTTTTTGCCATCCACAATGTGTTTCATGTGACCCAATTAAAGAAGGGAATGCCTGTGCCAGAAAACGAAGTAATCACAGAAGCTCATGCTTGGATTGAGCCGGATTTCTTACTCATCGAGCACCCATTAAGAGTGTTGGACCGAAGGAGCGAAAGACCCGAAGACAAACAGTACGAATGTACAAGATACAATGGAGTAATCACACGGAAGAAGAGGCAACTTGGGAGACGGAAGAATACCTCAACACCAAGTATCAGGGATTCCTGCAATCTCGAAACCGTGAGTTCTCCTGCCCATCTTGTTTTTCTTAAATCGAATCTCTGGACGAGATTCCGTTTAAGGGGGGTAGGCTATGACGCCCCAGGTTTTTAATTAACCCTAATCGTCAGTCAACCCTGCTGACATTGGTCAAATCACGATCAACCTGGGTCCTCACCCTGAAACCTTCACCAACCAACTCTAATGACACCATTGGTCAAGTAGACACACATGTGGGGTCCACCCATGGTCAAGTCTTGGTCAAACCCCACTCAAACCCTAGTGACCATAGATGTCTTCCTGAACTTTTGCCGCGTTCTCCAAAATTCACCTAAACACTTAAAAATCTACTTTTATGAAAGTTGTCCAGCTTGTTGAGGGACACAACTTTCATGTAGATTGGCATTTGAAATTTTGAGTGGAAGAAGGTGAAAAACTCACCCAAAGGGCAGTATCTCATGTTCACTGAAAGTGAGTGGCATTCAAAGTTGACAGACTTGTTGTGCAAAATCTATTAAGAAAAACCCCATATAGCCTTTGTGAATCTTGTAGGTGGTAATGAGATCTACAACTTTTGTATTCATCGTTTGGTACACTTCTATTCAAGAAATTGGAGTTTTTGGTGCTCAAACAGGGGCTCAACAAATAAATTTGTGTCGGCCGCGCTCTGCGCCATGACGTCGTGCCACGAAGCCGCGCCCGCGCCCGCGCGCCGCGCCCTCAATGTTCGCGCCCGTGCACCGCCCGAGGCGACCTTCGCCCGAGGGCAGCCACCGTCCCGGGCCGTGCGGCTCTCGAGGCCGCCCGCGCCCCGTGACGCGCCGGGAGTCCACGCCGCGCCCCGCGCGCCGTGCCGGCCGGACGCGCCCCCTTCGGTCCGGCGGTCCGTCTGCGACCCCCACCCTCGTGCGCCGTACTACGGCTGGAACATCACGCCGTCGTCACCGTTGGTCGGGCCGTCCCCTATTTAAGCGCTCTCCCTTCCTCCTCGCGCCCGCCGCTCCACCGCGCCATCTGCGCCACCACCATCGAGCTCCGCCGCCCCCTACTTCCCACGGCCGAGCAACCACCCATGCCCCTTTCCTAGACCCTATAGGACCTTCACGTGCCACTTGTTGTCCAGGCCGGGCCCTTGTCGTCGCCGGAGCCGAGCCGCCGCGGTCGCCGCCGCCAGTCTTCGCCGTGCCCCCACGCCGGCGCGTTCCCCGCCTCAACTCCGGCCACCCCCAGGACCTAGGTGAGCACATGGTCATGCCCCACCGCTTCTCCGGTCGGGAGCACGGCTGGCTCGCCGGAATTCGGCCGGCGCCACCGCCTCCCCATGGCCGAGGCCCTGATTGCAAACCCCTAAGTAATTCTAGGGTGTTTTCCGTGAACCAGGGGTGTTTTTGTGAAGTTTCAAATCTTTGCAGGGGCCTTGGCGCAAAAGAGTAACTTCAATAGTATAAGGTTTATGCTAGAACTTGTAAAATCTCTAGAAAATTTGTAGAAAATTCGGAAAATTGCGAACTCAATTTTGCTAGATTTCTGGTGAGAAGCACTACAACTTTTGTTATATTCACCTAGCCTGTTTCTAGATATTTTTAGCATGAAAAATAGAAATGTGAAAAACCTAGATCTGTGATATCTCAAAATCCATAGGACCTCTGTATCCAATTTTTGGATATGTTGTGTGTGATGTTATGACTAGCTTCTATGCCAAAAATTGGACAAAGTTATGATGTAAATCTTTTTATATGAATTATTTCCCGTTTATGTAGAATCTGTCTAGATGATTTTTGAAGCTAAAAATAAATATGTTTTTGTACCCAACTTCTGCATGCGGTCTTGTTATGACAAGTTGCACCTTTGGTGATTTAATCACAAGTTTTGCATGATCAGAAGTATTTATTCTTAATATATGTATGTTTTCCTTTGTAATTTAATAATGCAAGATCAGTAGTAGTTCTAGGTGTACTTGCTGCCTTCCTAGGATGTCTTAGGGCCAGAGAATATGTGTGAGGAAGTTTGGAGGATTTGGATGCTTAATTATTTTTGTATGCATCTAACTTGTTTTGCTAAGCTAGCTTTTGTTAATTTCAAAACAATTATTTTTCTAGCTTTCCAAACATTGCAAGTGTGTTCAGTGGCTTAGTATAGATGTTTTGATGCTTAAGAAACCCTCCACTGAATTATTAATGTTTTATTGTTAAGTAAAAGCTTGGAGGCCTTTTATAGATTAATGTTTTTGGTTAAATTAGGAAAATGCCTTTTTAATTCTTTTACCCTTTTTGTGAAGTGTTGTCAAACTTAATTAAGAGCTTAGAATACACCCTTGCTGTTTGAAGAATTAAATTGTAAATAATTATCTGCGTACACACCTTTACTAGTGAAAGGTGAAGTATTAAATCTTCACATGAAATAACAATTATGAAAAGAGAGACATTAATTAAAGGGTGAAACTAAAAGAATAAAACACATATCAATAATAACCTTCATAAAAAGGAAATTAATAATGAATTACTTGTTAAGGTGAATATGGCCAACAAGAGTTGGATAATAAGATAAATAAGTTATCACATCACCTGAACCTTGCATTGCATTCCGTGTAGATCTTCCTGACGGTGACTACTCGCTCGTCCCGGAGGCCGAGGAAGGAGAAGCGAAAGCTGCACTGTAGTACGTGGAAGTACTCGACGACACCAAGGGTGCTCAGGCTAACCTTACTGACGAAGGCCAGCCCCGGTGCATTTAACCCAGTGTTTCAAAATTTAATACACAATTATCTATGGATACTTGTGCATTTAAGTTCACGCGTTGTTTGGAACCTTAGATGCATGATCCCTAGGTACCTGTGTCCTTATTAGTATGATAGGTCGATAGCTGCTAAGCTATAGGACCGTTACAAGTTGGGTGATGATGTCACTCGCGAGAATAGGTTCCTAGATAGGAATCATAAGATCTCCTTAAATGGATTGCTCATGTGGTAAGAGCACGGGATGTGGACTCCGGTCCAATGGCTTTCGTGGGTTAAGTGTTTGAACGTACTAAGCACTTGTCGGGAATGGGACTGGTAAGCCTAGTACCTTAATGAGGCGGCGAGGGATCTTACTATTACTCATCTTGGGATGCGTCTCACGGCTAGCTACCGGTGGTGTATGGTGAGTCGGGGTGCCTCGCGGGGTATGCCGGATAGCTTCGCGGTTGTCCTCGCGGGAGCATCCGACCGTGTGTTTAGGTCTACCTTGCAAGAATTGAATCAATCGATTGTCGGCCTCTCACCGTTATCTGAGACTACTTACTCCACAAGCCATGAGATACCTAATGATGGAAGTTGATGAATTTTATGCTTGATTAATTGTATGATACAACCTTGTATGTACTAGATGGCTTATTTAGTAAAGAATAAATCCACTAGAACTTGTGCTAAAATCTTGAAAGCAAGGACATACTCTTTGTTACTTTTCAGCAAAAGAAACCCAGTGGCCAAAAGCCTTTCATGTCTAGAGTTGGTGAAGTAGTTATCACAGACGGGTAAGTCTTGCTGAGTATTAGTATACTCAGCCTTGCTATAATTTGTTGCTCCAGGTAATGCCTTTGGTGATGTGTGGCCCAGAGAGATCCCGCCCGGCTGGGAGATGGAGTGGGTGGAGGATGACGAATGAAGGCATCATGGCTAGCCTCCCATGGTGTTCTCTCTTTCCGTTAGTTTAATTCCGTTGTTTCGAAAACTCTGAACTATGTTGTTATGATAAAAACTTCGTTTTATAATAATTAAACCCTTTTGGGGCGAATTTCTATTGTTAATCATGTTGTATCTTTGGACTCGCCTTCGCGTGAGTTTTAATGCATATATGTCGATCCTTGTTGCTACGTAAGTGATTTACCGTGCGTTAACCCGGTGACTGACGAAAGGATGATACTTTATTACTGCATAATGACCAAAGTGGATTGGTTTAGGCGGTAGTACGGTTTTTTCCTGGGCGGGTTGTCACACCAATGACACGAGATTGACCGTGTCGCTCATCTCAAAGGTGCGGAGCTCCCTCTCCATGAGGGGGATAATCCGACGGTGGTGGAAGTTTGCGATGACGGACATTACTCCTAGCCCGGAGTCCGCCAGCTAGCGCAGGGCATTGGTGAGTGATTCTAGCCTCCGCTGCCTTAAAGGGGGTGACACGCCGTGCACCCAGGCATCAGGCTTCTTCTTCAGCACTTTCCCGGTGTACGGCGGGAGGCTGGCGCCATCGTTGCGGAGGTAAAACCACCCCTTCTCCCACTCGGTGTTGTTGGACGTCATGGTACACAACAGGTAAAGTTCCCTGCGCGTGTCCCGCAACACGAGCGTGAGGCCGCCGGCGTGAACCGCCTGACGCGTCCCCCTCTCGTCCATGGCGAGAGTGAAGGACCGATACAGCGAACTAGAGAGGGGGGGAGTGAATGGGAGCCGATAAAAATTCTTCTCGAAGGAGATGGAAACTCCAACAAGATGAACACGGCTTCCAACACACGTCTCCGACTCAATACCCAAAATGGCCAAGCCCACGTAGCCACTGGAGTGTCACTGGACCTAGGAAACAACTCACACCCTTCCGACCCGAGAACGCAGCGGAACACCAAACCTCGAGTCTACAGACCAACACCGGTCAGACTGGTGAGCACCACCGGTCAGACCTGTCCCTGCTGGTGAGAGTTGGAAACTTCCACTAAGTGGCTTCACACCGGTCAGGCCGGTGTAACACACCAGTGAGACCAGTCCAAGCCTGAAAGCCCCCAAATCACCAAACAGGCCTACCGGCCTCCAAATTGACCCAAAATCAAAATAGCAGCAACACAGAACAACAGCGAACACACCCAGACGTTCACCCGAGCAAAAACCCACCGAGGGTTGCACCGGTCAGACCGGTCAAGAGCCCCGGTCAGACCGGTGTAGCCTGGGCAGCTCGGAATGAACAACACCCGCGGGTCAACTCCTCCAAACCCAAACCTCGATCTCCCGAATCGCTCCACGGACTTGAACAAGACTTTGGGGATATTAGGAACACCTCATGTGGAGTTCATAGCCAAGTTTAATCCCACCAAAACTTGTCCCAAAACGAGGAATCGAAGAAATCCCGCCAAGAACACCTCTAACCCTAGAACTCGGAAAACCCCAAAATCGAGCCCCTTTACCCACAGATTTGGGAGGGGAATCACAGCCCAAAGAACCACTAAGGGTTCCCACAAATTTCCCCCACCAAATCCCCAAGAGAAAGGTCCCGAAAACAACCCAAAGAAATCACCAAGAGAGGGCTCCGAAAATCACCACCAAGAACAACCGGGAACAACACATCCAAACCTTGAGGAACCACGTTGAATCATCTATACATGCCACAAAGGTTCATACAAGGTCTAGCTTGCCGCCCGATCATCCAACCCTCTCACAAGATCTCACCATGAAGCTCTCAAGCTAGTCCTATCGAAATCCTAAGAAAATAGGAAGGGAGAATAAGAAAGCAAATGAACTAGGGTTCCAAGGCCTAGCTGCCATCCTCTCACCTCTTGGGTTATATGGAGGCAACCGAAAGTCTAAAATACCCTTCTCTAACAACTAAGGATACAAGCCCTCAAGGGCGGTTTTGGAAGACTTGAAGCTTTCTCCATCAGACGGATGCCCGGCGACAGCAACCTGCTTAGCCTCGACGCAAGCCTTGCGATCCCGACGCGTGTCCTCCGCTTCGAAGATTCCGGACTACGTCGTCGCACACCGGTCAGACCGGTGCTCCTCACCGGTCAGACCGGTACCCACCGGTCAGACCGGTCTGGCACTGTTGCAGCTCCGTCTTCGGTTCTTCGATCTTGGCTTTGTGGATCAACCAAGGAACCCAGTGGTTTTCCCCTGCACACATCCGAGACAAAGCAAGGCTCAAGAAAAGAGCGCAAACCACCGAAACAAAGCTCGAAAACCACAAAGAGCTTCCCCTGCACACATGCAAGCTCCCCCTGAACCAATGCACCTCCCCCTGGACGAATGCATGCAAACCACTTGAAAACAGGGCAGCTGCAACACTTTTAGCTCACACCGGTCAGACCGGTCACCACCACCGGTCAGACCGGTGCCCAACATGTGCACAGGACCAGCACTCTGACCGGTCAGACCGGTGACCTTGACCGGTCAGACCGGTGCACAACTGAGCCTTAAATGGCTCGAAACCACCGAAAACCTTCTAAATGCATCCAGCAAGCCATTTCAAGCTCAAACTTCTCCCCCTTGTTGGCAATGCATGAATCAAGCCAAAAATGCAAAACTTTCAACCTAGAGCTTCTCAAATAGACAAAATTCAACATAGGATGCTACACATGTCCAAATAACAAGTTAGATACTCTATAGCTTCGTATCGACATCAACTACAAGATCACCAAGTTTCACAACCATTGGACGAAGCTAAGATGGATTTGGGCAATTTTGCGAGAAACTTGCCTCTCTTGAGCAAAGTCCTAAACATGATCAAAACATATCAAAATGGCAAAGCCACACAAACTTCATGCTAGGACAGCCATTCTAATCATAAGACCATCACAAACACCCACAAGCACCTCATGTCATGTCAAAGCCACCAAGCCATGTGCCTACTTCTATGTATGAGACTTCTCATTGGTAGGCATCATGCAACGGTTTAGCACCCAAGGCTAATTAAATTCAGCACATATGACATGGGAGCATATTTTCCACGCATTTTCCATTTCATTTTCAGATTCATAATTGGTACATGAAATGTCTTTGCGACAAAAAGGAACTTATGCCCCTCCACAAGATAAAGCAAGAGGGCTAAACATTCATGATGGCAAATGAGCCTTTGGCCCCATATGATCAATAAACTAGCTATCCAACCACAAATTAAGCATAGCAAAGCCACTAAAACATGTCAAGATCATATAAAGGCATTTACACATGAGAGAGCATATATGTGACATTTTTCAAGAACATAGCCATCACCCATGGATTATTCATCAAAATCATCAAGAGCTAAGCCAAACTAACCATAGCATACAAAACAAGCTCACAAAGACAAATATAGCATTCTATGGTGAACAATGTATATAGGAGAAGCTTTTCCTATCCAATGCATATGATACAAAATGCATGCAATCTAAGATACAAGGATGCCTATACATCATGTTACATATGCCATGCCAAATGCAAGAAATGCACAAAGGAAAGCTATACATATGCTACAAAGGAGCTCCCACACAAAACTCACAAACCACGGGCTCCTCGAGGGGAGGCAAAAAGGGCTCGACACCACCGGCAAAAGAGCAAAGGAGCACAAAACTCACAAGCTCCCCCTAAACTCATGCATTAAGGCCAAAAAGCCTACAAAGCTCACCTTACACATATGAGATAGGGCAAAGAGCAAAAGAAACCAAGTGGATTGACCAAAGCCACACAGTTGAAGGTCACAAATACACATACATTTATCATTTCTTCATAATTCACTCATCCTTGTCCACCATCCCCGAAAGTGATGCACCTACATGTCACCACCGAGATATGAAGCCGAAGAACCACCCCCGATATCAACCAAATGTTCTCCAGGCAATCCACCTACAACTCAAAACCAAGAGCGAGAGCAAGCAAACGACTCAACACTGGGGTTAGTTCCAAAAGTGTAAAACCAGTGCCTAGGCATTTGCTCGAAAGTGGGGTTAGCACAAACCAAACCATCTTTCCTACCAAAGCTACCTCCACGAGCACCACTACGGTAACCACCATGAGGGAACCAACCCTATCTACCTGGAGGAGGACCATAACCACGAAAGAAAGCCCGTGAACTGTCCCTCCTCTCCTTCTCAAAGCTACGGATCCTCCCATCCCCGTATTGAGCACGAGGAGGAGAATACCTAGCAAACTGACCTCCTGTAAACTCTCCACCAGAACCACGAACTCCAGAACCAAACTTAGCATCTGTACGAGCACGAAACCCAAACTGCTGCCTATCCAGGCCTGCACCGGTCTGACCGGTGCCCCACACCGGTCTGACCGGTGTAGCCCGGCCAGCAGCACCTCCAACAGCCTTCCGCTCTCCCCAAGCCCGAACTGTCCTCACACTCGCCTTGGCCCTGGGCAACTGCACATGAGGCTCAAGTACACCATTGGAAGGGTGGTACTTGTCCTTGTTAGCCCACTCCTTCGCCATTCTCTCCTCACGCTTCCTCTTGAAGCAAAACGCTCTCTTGTGACCATCCTTTCCACAAAACTCACAATGGAAACAGATTGATCTGAGCTTAGACTTGGGGTGAGGCTCTTCACAAGGCTTCTCACTTGGTTTCTCACTAGGCTTTTCACTTGCCTTCTCACTCGGTTTTTCTCTCGGTTGGTTTGGCTTGGATGCAAACTTGTCTTTGGGTGTGGGTTGTGGTGGAACTGAAACATTCCAAAATTTCCTTTCTCTCTCACCACTGCCCTCACCAACCTTATCCAATCTCAAAGCCCAACCATCAAAGCTCTTACAGCTAGCAATCATCATACCAAGCTGAGGTTCTTGACTCGACAACCAACTCAGCGCTTCACGCAACTTATCATTCTCATCTTGCAAGCCACCAACACATTTTGCAAGATCCAAATTTTTCATAGCATGCAACTCACATGTAGAACAAGAAGTAGGAACAGGCACTTTCAAATCAGCCTCTAGCGAAACAATGCGAGAACGAAGCTCAACAATTTTCTCATGCAAACCAGGGCAAGAAGTGCAAGCACCAAGCAAAGTGGTTCTAGATTGTAGCTCAGCCAACTCAACCATAAGCACATTTAGTTCCTCATACTTGGAGGCATACTTCTCCCTAAGATCAGTCAAGTCAGCTAGGAAAGCAGAGTGTTGACGGTTAATAGTTGTATCAAAGTTCGTTTAGACTTGCAAGCAGATAAGTCTCTCGTCGTAGTCAAGGGACCCTTCTTCCCTCGAGTGGTGAACCCAAGGTATCGAATCTGTGGAACAATGTGCAACACAAGGATTCAATCTAGTAAAGCAAGGTAAGCTATCTTATGAAGGCAAGTTGCATCTAATCTACTAACTCATAAAGAAAACACATCTAATCTAATCTACTAAAGAGGTAGCAAGAGAAAGCAAGAGATAACCGATCTAGAGAGTCTAGATCATGCTTATGTTGTAGCTCCAAACAAGATAGATGAAGATAGAAAAGTGAATCTCATTAAAAGCATCTTTAAAATGTGACCTTCCATCCGACTCCGAAAACGCCTGCTTTTCGGAACCCCTGTTCTGTCACAACGTATCCATACTCATGCGGGTAGTCAAGGGCGAGTTCGATAAGAACAAGTTGAAAACACTTGGCCGGTCCGGTATGCACCTCTAGCCACCGCGGCTACAAGAGCACCCTATGTAATCTATCTTAAGTATAGATCGTAGAAGAAGCAAAACCAAGAAGAAAACAAAATCATCAAGAAGGCACTTGATCGCTAGAAATCGGATTCACTATAAAACTTCACCATGAATGATTACATGAACAAGATCACCATCGGGGCCCTACCACGATCTTGTTCCTCGCTCCGGAGCTCCGACGTGGTCTTCCATGCAAGGTTCCCACGTCGGCTAGGGAGTCCCTAGACAACTAGCACGACCCTCATCTCCGAGATGGTGTCCCTCAAGCTTCTCGGCTCCTCGGCGGCGGATGACGAATTGGATGATCCGTGGCTCTCGGTCAGGGGGCTATAAATAGCCCGAGAGGCATCTAGGTCAAAGGGGAGGCCGATTGGGCCCCGAAACAGGCTGGGCCGACCGGCCTAGGCCCATCCAGGCCCAGCCCGTGTCCTCCTTCGTCTGGTATTGCTTCCCGAGTCTTCTAGATCCTCTTCCCTTTTGCATTTCGGCCCTTGACGTCGGTTTCTCTCCGAATTGGACGAAGCTCCTTGTCTTTCAAGATTCAGCACTTTTATGGCTAGGTCCTCGGAGTTTATCATCTTCTCGGGCTTGGTCCTTGGGCTCTTGGAGTCATGTTCACTTCATTGCTTGACTTGTACCGGGCTTCAATGTCTTGTCATGAGGTGCTTAATGAACTTATCCCGGAAGTCTTGCTTTCAACGTTAAAACCCTACGTAAACACTTAACTCTAAAACCGACATGCACAAGTGAACTTGTTATACCACGGGGGTTAGTACCAGTGGATAAGATACAAAAGTCATGCCAACACCGAAGTTAAACACATGGCTAGGTTGAAGGATTTTCATCGTCAACACGGAGCAATCAACACAATCATTTTCATCAGAAACAACAAGGCTAGCCTTGAGCGAATCAATTTCAAACTTGCTATCGAGAACCTGTGTTTCTAGCTCAGCCACTCTAGTCCTAGCATCCTCGAGCAAAGATCTAAGCTCCTTCCTAAGCTTCTTAGCCTTTCTAAGCATGTGATCGCGATTATCAAGCAAGTCAACCAACTCCTTATTCTCCTTGCGCAAAGAAGAGAGCTCATCACATGCCTCATCCTCGGAATCTAAGTCCGAGGCGTCCTTTTGGCTTCTCTTGCTACTCGAACTGCAAGCCATGTCGCAGAAGTCGTCATTGAGGCTTAGGCCCATACAACAAAGGCCGTTGAGATACCTGCCGAGGTTCTTCTTCTTCTTCTTCTTCTTCTTCTTCTTCTTCTTCTTCTTCTTCTTCTTCCTCTTCTTCCTCTTCTTCTTCCTCCTCTTCTTCTTCTTCTTCTTCTTCTTCTTCTTCTTCTTCTTCTTCTTCTTCTTCTTCTTCTTCTTCTTCTTCTTCTTCTTCTTCTTCTTCTTCTTCTTCTTCTTCTTCTTCTTCTTCTTCATCACTCGAGCTTGAAGACGTGTCCTCGGAATCAGACTCGATGTCGCTTGATCTCTTCATCTTCTCTCGAGACCGTGTCTTCTTCCCATGTACATGATCCTTCTTCTTGGACTTCTTCCTCTTGTCCTTGAACTTGTGCTTGTCGTGGTTGTTCACCTTCGGACACTCGGCGAAATAGTGTCCAGCCATGCCGCAATTGAAGTATGTCGTTGTGTTCCTCCGCATGTTCACTCGGTTCTCGTGCAGCCTCTCGAACTGCCTCGTCAGGAGCGCCAGCTCGTCCTCTCCAAGCACGTCGAACTCCTCATCTGGCATAGACATCAAAGAGGACAAAGAGAACATCCTGGTGGATGGGTTAACGTTAGCCTTTCCTTTTGAACCACCAATGAGGGCGAGACTATGGGAGTCAGTCAGACCCTCGAGCTTGGCAGTCATGCCCCTATCCACCTCAGCCGACTTGAGCTTCGAAAATAGCTCATTCACCGTCAGAGTGTCATACTTCTCTGACTCCACAATGGCCTCGAACTTTCCGCCCCAAATCGTACAATCCAAAGAGTGTAAGAGCTTGACGGCTCTATCATGATCATCGTACGGGAGCACGTCCACATTAGCCCTCATGTTATTCACAACCACTATGAACCTCTGAAACAAGGCATCGATGGACTCACTGAGGAGATGAGTGAAGTTCTCGTACTCTCTCTGGTAAGTCGCATATGTCCGTGTCTGAACTTAGGCATTCCCAACATGAGCCTCCTTCAGCACCGTCCAAATTCTACAAGCCAAGTGCTCGGTGTGCACCCGATCGAACTCAGGCTGACACAGAGCACGAAACAAGTAGTCGACCGCCTTGTTGTTGGTGTCGAACTTGTCCCTCGATCCTGGAGCGAGGAAGTCCATCGGCTGGACATAGCTTGTGTCCACCATGCCATCCCAAAGGATCTGACCCTTTCCTCGGAGAAACGCAGCCATCCGCTTACTCCACATCTGGTAGTTCTTGCCATCGAAGTGTGGAGGACCCAAACCCCGTTCCTGGTACGCCAACCTTGGATCTTAGACTGGTTAGAGTCAAAAAAGACCCGAACCGGCTCTGATACCACTTGAACTGACCCAAACTCGAAACAGCAGCAACACAGGACAACAGCGAACACACCTAGACGTTCACCCGAGCAAAAACCCACCGAGGGTTGCACCAGTCAGACCGGTCAAGAGCACCGGTCAGACCGGTGTAGCCTGGGCAGCTCGGGATGAACAGCAACCACAGGTCAACTCCTCCAAACCCAAACCTCGATCTCCCGAATCGCTCCACGGACTTGAACAAGACTTTGGGGATATTAGGAACACCTCATGAGGAGTCCATAGCCAAGTTTAATCCCACCAAAACTTGTCCAAAAAGTAGGAATCGAAGAAATCCCGCCAAGAACACTCTAACCCTAGAACTCGGAAAACCCCAAAATCGAGCCCCTTTACCCACGGATTTGGGAGGGGAATCACAGCCCAAAGAACCACGAAGGGTTCCCACAAATTTCCCCCACCAAATCCCCAAGAGAAAGGTTCCGAAAACAACCCAAAGAAATCACCAAGAGAGGGCTCCGAAAATCACCACCAAGAACAACCGGGAACAACACATCCAAACCTTGAGGAACCACGCCGAATCATCTATACATGCCACAAAGGGTCATACAAGGTCTAGCTTGCCGCCCGATCATCCAACCCTCTCACAAGATCTCACCATGAAGCTCTCAAGCTACTCCTATCGAAATCCTAAGGAAATAGGAAGGGAAATAGGAAAGCAAATGAACTAGGGTTCCAAGGCCTAGCTGCCACCCTCTCACCTCTTGGGTTATATGGAGGCAACTGAAAGTCTAAAATACCCTTCTTTATGAGGACCAGGAGCGTCCCAGTGGTCGATGGATGACCGCTCCTCAGTGATGAGTGATTGACAACGGGTGTTGGACTGACTCTTGGCTTAGTGCGCAGGTGTAGGCTGCGGCCTAGTTCGTGTTGTTGCAGGAGAAAAATGGGCGCGAAAGGTCTTCAGCCTTAAGGGGCCTCCGGGAGATGGAGAGACAAGTAGGCTCGGTTCGAGGGACCCGGTGGACAGCGGGACTAGGTGCGGGTCACATGGTGGCGACACAAGCAAGACGAAGTCATGGACGGTCGAGCGGTGCACGGTGGCGGTCAAGTCAAGTGGTTTGGCGGGAGGCCGAGGCCGAGCACGCGGAGTTTGGTGGTTTGCCCACAAAACCATCGGCGGACGGTTTCTTGGTTTGGGCCTCAAAACCAAGTCCGAGGGCCCAACACGACGGAGACGGGATCCGGGCGTGTCGGGAAGCTTCGAGGCGGAGAACACGCGGCGGGATCGCATGGCTTGCGTCGGGAGGACGCGGGGGTGCGGCAAAGGCGTGGCCGTCCGATGGCAAGACCCACAAACATTACCTAAATGCCCCTACGTGGGTTGTATCGCCAGTAGTTAAGTTAGGGGTAGTCGAGTCATTTACCACTCCGGCGGGACCTGATATATAAGCCATGAGTGTGTGTGGATGGCTCTCTCTCTCCGCGACTTAGGGTTTCATTTCCTCCCTCCCATTTCTTATTTTCGTAGCTATTTTTCTTCCATTTTCTCTAGGCTAGCATGAGAGCTTCATGAGAGATTTGTTGAGAGGGATGGATGCTAGGGCGTCATGCTAGACCTTGTGAATCTTTCCTGGTTTGTATAGAAGATTCGGGGTTGTTTTTCGTGGCCTTTTGTGCTTGTTTTCGTGCCTTTGTTCCCGGTTCGATTCCGCGGATTTGAGTGGGTTTCTCCCCGGATTTCTTTGAGGGATACATGGATAGATGTCTCGTGCATCTTTGTGATTGATCTTGTGCCCTCAAACGCCAGGAAACCACTTGGATTCGAAGTTTTTCGTTCGGTGCTTTTGTTTTTTGTGGTGCTCAAAGGATTCGCGATTCCCAGTGATTTAGGGAGTTAGGAGGCAAGATTTTTGGGCTATAGCATCCTTGTGTGACGCTTTTCAAGTCCCCAAACCCTTGTCTCCACAGCTTCAACCGTTTGGGAAATCCGATGATGATTTGGGGAAGTTGACTTTTGGGGTCGTGGGTTTTCAGTTCTGTCCGCGCGGTGCGGACGGTCCGCGGGGTGGTCGCGGACGGTCCGCGGGTGGCCTGTTCGTCGCGTGTTCGTCGTGTTCTTGCACGTCCTTGCTTTCGATCTGGTTTGGCTTTTGGTTTTGGTTGCAGCCAGTTTGCGGACGGTTCGCGCTCGAGTAGCGGACGGTCCGTGGGTGGCGCGGACGGTCCGCCCGGTCTTGGCGGACGGTCCGTTTTTCCCGGGTCGCTTCTGGTGGTTCTGTGTGCTTTAACGGACAGTCCGCGGTGTTGGGCCGGACGGTCCGCGGGCTTGTCGCGGACGGTCCGCGACCTCAGGTCGGACAGTCCGCGAGGCCTGCGCGGACGGTCCGCCCCTCCTGGCCGGACGGTCCGCCAGAGCCTGTGCGCTTTGTTTCTTGGTTCGATTCCTCCCTTCCTTTTCTAGAGCTTCCGCGTGTGCTTCAAGGAATCGTTCCTAGGACTAGAGGTTGATCCATAACCTCGTGGTCTTGGCGATTGGTGTGTGATTCGATCCATCGCTCCTGTGTGACCGGGGTTTGACTAGGGTATAGGCCGGGTTCTTTGGAAAGAATTTTTACCGGCTCCTATTCACTCCCCCCCTCTCTAGTCGCCATCTGATCCTTCAATTGGTATCAGAGCTTGGTGCCGGATTCTTTGCGACTTTGACAAGTCTCGAATGCTAAGATGGCGTACGTTGAGCGGGGCGGTCCGCCGCACTTCGATGGCAAGGGTTACCACAAGTGGGCGGCTCGTATGATGATCTTTCTTCATGGGAAGCTGTTGGATTTCATTGTGCTTGACAAGACCTATGCTATTCCGGTCAACATCCATACTCTTATGGTGACCGATGCCGGTGCTAAGGCCAAGTATGAGGCTAATGCAAAAGCCGTTGATCACTTGGTCCGGAGCTTGTGTGATCCAGAGTTTGAGCGTGTTTGCCATTTGAATCTTGCTTGGCAGACTTGGAAGAAGTTGTTGGTTGCTCAGGGTGGTGATAACCATGTGAAGGCTCGCCTCTCTGTCTCTTACCGGATGCAATATGAGAATTTCACTCCACTTCCTGGTGAGGACATTGATGCGATGTTTCAGAGGTTCACCGCCATCGTGAACAACATGAAAGCTAATGTTGAGGATTTTCCCTACACCGAGCATGATCAGGCTTTGAAGCTCTTGCATGTCTTGGACCCAAGTGTTTGGGGTGCTAAGGTTGAGGCCATCAAGGAGTCTGGGCAGTACTTGACTATTGAGTTGGATGACCTCTTTTCTAAGCTCAAGTCGGCTGAGGTTGACAGGAAGTTGCAATCCAAGCATGAGGGCTCGACTGACCATAGTCTTGCTCTTATGGGCGGATCAAAGGGCAAATCTAACCCTTCCTGTCGACAGTTTTCCTTGTCTTCTCTTATGTCCATCCCAGATGAGGAGTTTGATGTGCTGGGCGAGGAGGAGCTGGCCTTGCTCTAAAGGAGGTTTGATCGACTACACGAGAGTCGGAGGAACGCAAGGCGAAGCTCAGGGACGTGCTACAAGTGTGGCAAGCGAGGCCACTTCATCGCCGAGTGCCCGGAAGCGGAGGAGAACAAGTACAAGGTGAACGAGTACAAGGCGCACCCGAGGCGTGAAGACAAGTACTCCTCCAAGGGCAAGCACTTCAGCAAGTCCAAGAGCAAGGACAAGGACAAGCGGCGACCGAGCAAGAGCGGCTACAAGAAGAACAAGGCAAGAGCGATGGTGGCCGGTGCGAGCGACGTCGACTCAAGCTCAAGCGAGGAGCAGTCAAGCTCAAGCAGCGAAGATGAAGACGCCAGGAGGCGCAAGGGCAAGAAGAGTACAAGTCGGAACCTCAGTGGGCTGAGCTGTGTGGCGCTTGAGGGCTTTTGTGGCATGGCCCATAGCTCTAGCAGCAAGAAGAGCGAGAAGGAGGACAGTGACTCCGACTCGGAGGATGAGGTAAATCGTGACCCCGACTCTTTGCTTGCTGAGATTGCTAGATTGAATGGCTTGCTTGACAACCGAGATAGTGTGCTTAGAGATGCCAAAAAGATGAGGAAAGATCTTAGGGCTCAGCTTGAGAATGCTAGCGAGAAAGTAGGAGAGTTAGAGTCAAAATTGCTTGAATTGAAACGTGAGAATGACTCTTTGAAACTTGCTCCTACTACTCCTGATGATGTTGAATGTGTTGAGTGTGATGCTTGGTTGAATGAGATCAAACTGCTCAATGAGAAGAATGCTTCCACTTTCGCTAAACTAGATGCTCTTAGGACTGAGTATGATGAGCTTAAGGCTAGACCTACTTTGCTTGGTGCTTGCAAATCATGTCCTACTATGCATGCTAAGCTTGTTGATGCTCGTTCTACCATTAGTTCTTTGGAAGCATCTTTGAAATCTCCTGTTCCAAATGCTTGCACTAGCTGTGATGAAGTTACTTTGCGCAATCTTGAACTTACTTCCCGTTTGGATGTCATCTATGAGGAGAATGACTATTTGAGGAAGGTGTTGGGTTGGTTGTCTGGGCAGGAACCTCAATTGAAAATCATGATTGAGGAGTTCAAGAGAGCTGATGGTCGTGGTTTGGGCTTTGAAAAGTTGGGTGAGAAAGTGGGAGAGAACAGTGGGGAGAGTGTGTATGAGAAGTGTATTGAGTCTAACCCCAAGTTTGAGGTGATCGGAGACATCCAAGTCCCACTTCCAAAAGCACCCAAGAACTCTTTCACACCAAAGCCCAACCACCTTTGCAACAAGCTTGACACAACCCAAGATCCACCCAAATTCCCACCTAAGACAAATGATCTCAAGAAACCTATGAAGTTTGTGGGTGAGAAGGGTGTGAAGCCTAGTGAGAAGCCAGAGCCAAAACCAAAACCCATCCCCTTCAGGTGTGAGTATTGTGGCAAGGAGAGGCACCTTGCAGAGTTTTGCTACAAGAGGAAGAGGGATGAGAGGCTTGCTAGGGAGCAAGCAAACCAGGACAGGTATCGCCAGCCTCATGGTATTCCTGAGCCTAGAGTGCCACTTCCACGGGGTGTGGGAAGTGTGAGGAGTGTTGGCGGGTTCCCACGGAGAGGTGGTGG
The DNA here is from genome assembly GCA_947561735.1 of Cenchrus americanus. NCBI lineage: Eukaryota > Viridiplantae > Streptophyta > Magnoliopsida > Poales > Poaceae > Cenchrus > Cenchrus americanus. The sequence goes on along the minus strand of OX387244.1, from coordinate 29,692,711 downwards.
TGCGAGGTTTGAGAGGAGAGATGATGGTGTGCGTCTTTGGTGAGAGGTTTGGTCGGGCTCGTGGTGGCTTTGTGGACATCCCCCTACTCGTCCTCAATACGGGTTTAGGGGAGATGATCGCAGCTTTGGGTTCCGAGAGGAACTACGGACCACGTTTTCCCCCTCGTGGTGCTCGTACTCCTCCCATGGGACATGGGAAGTTTGGTGGCAAGGGAGTGATGTTTGCTAACCCCTCTTTTGAGCAGATGGCTCGACACTGGTTTAACTTTCTTTGTGCTAACCCCAGTGTCGAGTCGCTAGCTCACTCTCGTTCTTGTTTCTGACTACAGGCAGGAGGCTTGGAGGAAATTTGGTTGATCGACTCCGGGTGTTCTCGACACATGACCAGAGATAAGAAGTGGTTCTCCAGCCTCACCCCAGTGAAGGATAAGATGTACATCACATTTGGGGACAATGGACGAGGAAGGGTGCTGTGTGAGGGTGTTGTGCATGTGAGTGACAAGGTAACATTGAAGAGAGTGGCTCTTGTGAAGTCTTTGGGTTTCAATTTGCTTTCGGTTTCTCAGTTGCTTGATGAGGGTTTTGAGGTGCGTTTCAAGTCTGGCGAGTCTCGGTTGCTTGGTTCTCGAGGTGATCTTGTCTGTATGATCATCCCCGAGGATCAGATTTTCAGGGCTGATTTCTCTCGTTCTTTGCGTCCTGCTCGTTGTTTGATGGCCGGTCCTTCTTCTGATTTGTGGAAATGGCATAGGTGGTTGGGACACTTGAGCTTTGATTTGGTTTCCCGCTTGAGTGGTCTTGACCTTGTCCGAGGATTGCCGAGGTTGAAGCTTGAGAAGGATTTGGTTTGTGCTCCTTGTAGGCATGGTAAGATGGTAGCCACTCCCCATCCACCCCTGACCGATGTCATGACCGAGCGTCCGACAGAGCTGTTGCATATGGACCTTGTTGGGCCAGCTCGAGTTCACTCGGTGGGTGGGAAGTGGTACGTCCTTGTTGTGGTGGACGATTACTCTCGCTATGCCTGGGTGTTCTTCTTGGAAGATAAGAGTGAGACATTTGGTTTTGTTCGAGATCTGATCGTGAGGCTGAAAAACGAGAGGCATGGGAATGCTATTCGAGCTATCAGCAGTGATAATGGCTCTGCGTTCAAGAACTCTCGTTTTGATGCCTTTTGTCGTGATCTAGGTCTTGAACATCAGTATTCGACCCCTTATGTGCCCCCTCAAAACCGAGTCGTGGAAAGGAAAAATCGGACTCTGTGTGAGATGGCTAGGACGATGCTCGATGAGCACAGGACTCCTAGGAGGTATTGGGCTGAGGCGGTCAATACGGCTTGTCATGTTTCCAACAGGATTTTATTGCGAGCTTTCAAGAAGACATGTTATGAGCTGATGCATGGTCGGGCACCCAAGGTGAGTCATTTCCGAGTTTTTGGCTGCAAGTGCTTTATTCTGAAGAAGGGAAAACTCGACAAGTTTGAGGCTAGGTCTAGTGATGGTATTTTCTTTGGATATGCTAACCACTCTAGAGCCTATAGGGTGCTTAACCTTGAGAATAACAAAATCATGGAGACTTGCGAGGTGACCTTCGACGAGACAATGCCATGTACCTCTCTTGGCTTTGAATGTGCAGGTGACGAAGAGATGGCTGAGGACCTCTTTGAAGAGGAGAAGGATGAAGCTGGAGATGATGATGGAGAGAACCATGCGCCTGAAGCTGAGTGTGTACCCACTACTTCCCCTACGACCACTACGGAGCGTGGACCGTCTACTTCATGGACAACGACGGTGCAACAAGAGGACCAGGCGAGAGAAGCTGAAGTTGAGGGGGAGGTAGTCTCGAGGCGTGAGGCTCCCCGGCGGATTCAAGAAGTGCATCCCCTGTCGAAGATCATTGGGAACATCGACGAACGCACTACACGGTCGAGGTCCAGGAATTCCTCTCATTTTGCTCATGCTGCTTTTGTTGCTACTTTTGAGCCCAAGGACATTGGACATGCTTTATCTGATGCAAACTGGGTCAATTCTATGCATGAGGAGTTGGAAAACTTTGAGAGGAACCAGGTGTGGGAGTTAGTTGAACCACCTCCAAATTGCCATCCCATAGGAACCAAGTGGGTTTGGAAGAACAAAGAGGGAGAGAATGGGATGGTGGTGAGGAACAAGTCCAGACTTGTTGCTCAGGGGTTTAGTCAGAAGGAGGGGATCGACTATGAGGAGACCTTTGCTCCTGTGGCCCGTCTTGAGGCAATTCGGATCCTTCTAGCCTTTGCTGTGGCTAAAGGGTTCAAGTTGTTTCAGATGGACGTGAAGAGTGCTTTTCTGAATGGGTCATAGAGGAGGAGGTGTATGTGAAGCGACCACACGGGTTTGAGAGCGAGCTGTACCCACACGGGGTATACGGGTTGAAAAGGGCTCGTATGGGTTGAAACGGGCGCCCGTGCTTGGTATGGGAGATTGAGAGGTTTTCTGTTGAGAAGAGGGTTTGTGATGGGTACCGTGGATAGGACTTTGTTTCTCCTCAAGCATGGAAATGACTTGCTGATTGTTCAGATATACGTGGATGATATTGTCTTTGGTGGCTCGTCACATAACCTTGTTGCCAAGTTTGCAGATGAGATGAGCAGGGAGTTCGAGATGAGCATGATGGGCGGGTTGCAGTATTTTCTCGGGCTGCAAATCAAGCAAGTGAAGGATGGAACATTCGTGCACCGGACCAAGTACACAAAAGACATGCTGAGGAAGTTCCAGATGCAAGATGTGAAGCCGATGTCGACTCCCATGGGGAGTACGACCACTTTGGATGCGGATGAGGACGGAGAACCAGTGGACCAGCGGGAGTACAAGAGCATGATCGGCTCCCTCCTCTACTTGACGGCGACGAGGCCAGACATACAGTTCAGCGTGTGTATGTGCGCTCGTTTTCAGGCTTCGCCGAGGACATCACACCGACAGGCCGTCAAGAGGATTTTCAGGTACCTACAGTCTGCCCCTGGTCTTGGCCTTTGGTATTCGTCCTCCTCGACTCCTTCTCTTCATGGTTTTTCTGATGCGGATTTTGCCGGTTGTCGAGTCGAGAGGAAGTCTACTTCTGGTACTTGCCAGTTTCTTGGGTCTTTGCTGGTCTCATGGTCTTCCCGCAAGCAGTCTAGTGTAGCTCAGTCTACCACCGAGGCGGAGTATGTTGCTGCCGCGAGTTGTTGCTCTCAGCTGTTGTGGATTTCATACACTTTGAGAGACTTTGGTGAGGAGTGCACCCAGATCCCACTTCTTTGTGATAGCACCAGTGCCATAAGCGTAGCCAAAACCCCAGTGCTTCACTCCAGAACCAAACACATAGAGGTGAGGTATCATTTCTTGAGGGACAATGTCGAGAAAGGAACCATTGTGTTGAGCCATGTCCCTACCCAAGATCAGCTAGCCGACATTTTCACAAAGCCTCTCGACCAAGCTACATTTGTGCGCTTGCGGGGGGAACTTGGGTTTTGTTGCCCTTTCTAGTTGATTCTTGGGGGATTTCCTTTTGTATCATATGTATCATACCATGTCTACTTTGATGTATATACATGCTTTGGTTGATGTATAAACCATGGTAGGATAGTCATCTTGTCATATATCATGTTGCATTTGTATCATATTGCATTTTAGGATGATGAGCTTCTTTCATATGCCATATTTGAGTCTCTTTGGCTATTTGTGAGATTTTGGTCATATGTGTGGAGAAATGGTGATGTGAGGCTATGCTCTTGAAATATTTGAGATATATGTGTGGTGAGATAGCCCTTTTTGAAATAAATGCTAATCTTGACTAATTTTAGATGAAATATGCTGCACTCATGTGTAGTTGTGTATCTATGTCACAGTTTGGTCTAAATGTGCTTTTCATGCTTAGATTGTGCTTGGATGCCTTGTTCTTGCATTTGGGCCAAAGGCCGGATATCATTGTGAATGTTTAGCCTATGTTGCATTCATGGGGGAGCATAAGCTTCTTTTTGCCGCAAAGGCACTTCATGTACCATGAAATGAATTAATCTTGAAAAGAAGTGCATAAAGCTTGAAAAATGCTCCATCCATCATGTCTATGTTTAAAATGTCTTATCTTTCACATATGGGTGCAAAACATGTTGCATGATGTTCACCAGTGGAGAAGTCTCCCCGAAGTGGACACATGGCTCATGAGCTTTGACATGACATGCTTTGCCTTATGGGTGTTTGCCATGATCTTTTGCTGCGAATTTGATATCCTTGTATGATCTTTGAATGGTATGCATGTTTGTGGCTCAAGTGTGACATGGATAGGCTTTTACATGTGAAGCGAGCCTTCTTTTGGTAAAAGCTGCTTAAATCTGAAAATTTCGCTTTGTCACATGCTAGTATTTTCATATATTACTTGTGGCAATGCTTTGACTATGCTATGATTCATATGTGTGATCTTTGTCTCATTTTTAGCCTTTGACACTAGATTTGGCCTATTTGAGAAGCTCATGTAGATATTTATATGCTTTGCTTTGCATTTCTGCATTTTCACCTTGATTCATACATTGTCAACAAGGGGGAGAAGAGGTGAGCTTAATGAAAATTCAGAAGAGGTGAGCTGAAATTTGAAAGTTTGCATCCACATGTTCAGGGGGAGCTTGCATTTGTTCAGGGGGAGCTTTCTTGCTGTTTTCGATGTGGAGTTTGTGCTTTGCTTGGCTTGTGACCTTTCTTCGCCTTTCTTCGGTTTTGGTCATGAGTTGAGCTTATTTGTTTTTCCTTCTTCTTCCTTTCTTTCTTTCTCTGAATTTCATTTCGTGTTGTGTGTTGTCAATGCACTCATCAAGGGGGAGATTGAGGACCAGGAGCGTCCCAGTGGTCGATGGATGACCGCTCCTCAGTGATGAGTGATTGACAACGGGTGTTGGACTGACTCTTGGCTTAGTGCGCAGGTGTAGGCTGCGGCCTAGTTCGTGTTGTTGCAGGTGAAGAACGGGCGCGAAAGGTCTTCAGCCTTAAGGGGCCTCCGGGAGATGGAGAGACAAGTAGGCTCGGTTCGAGGGACCCGGTGGACAGCGGGACTAGGTGCGGGTCACATGGTGGCGACACAAGCAAGACGAAGTCATGGACAGTCGAGCCGGTGCACGGTGGCGGTCAAGTCAAGTGGTTTGGCGGGAGGCCAGACCAAGCACGCGGAGTTTGGTGGTTTGCCCACAAAACCATCGGCGGACGGTTTCTTGGTTTGGGCCTCAAAACCAAGTCCGAGGGCCCAACACGACGGAGACGGGATCCGGGCGTGTCGGGAAGCTTCGAGGCGGAGGACACGCGGCGGGATCGCATGGCTTGCGTCGGGAGGACGCGGGGTGCGGCAAAGGCGTGGCCGTCCGATGGCAAGACCCACATACATTACCTAAATGCCCCTACGTGGGTTGTATCGCCAGTAGTTAAGTTAGGGGTAGTCGAGTCATTTACCACTCCGGCGGGACCTGATATATAAGCCATGAGTGTGTGTGGATGGCTCTCTCTCTCCGCGACTTAGGGTTTCATTTCCTCCCTCCCATTTCTTATTTTCGTAGCTATTTTTCTTCCATTTTCTCTAGGCTAGCATGAGAGCTTCATGAGAGATTTGTTGAGAGGGATGGATGCTAGGGCGGCATGCTAGACCTTGTGAATCTTTCCTGGTTTGTATAGAAGATTCGGGGTTGTTTTTCGTGGCCTTTTGTGCTTGTTTTCGTGCCTTTGTTCCCGGTTCGATTCCGCGGATTTGAGTGGGTTTCTCCCCGGATTTCTTTGAGGGATACATGGATAGATGTCTCGTGCATCTTTGTGATTGATCTTGTGCCCTCAAACGCCAGGAAACCACTTGGATTCGAAGTTTTTCGTTCGGTGCTTTAGTTTTTTGTGGTGCTCAAAGGATTCGCGATTCCCGGTGATTTAGGGAGTTAGGAGTCAAGATTTTTGGGCTATAGCATCCTTGTGTGACGCTTTTCAAGTCCCCAAACCCTTGTCTCCACAGCTTCAACCGTTTGGGAAATCCGATGATGATTTGGGGAAGTTGACTTTCGGGGTCGTGGGTTTTCTGTTCTGTCCGTGCGGCGCGGACGGTCCGCGGGGTGGTCGCGGACGGTCCGCGGGTGGCTTGTTCGTCGCGTGTTCGTCGTGTTCTTGCGCGTCCTTGCTTTCGATCTGGTTTGGCTTTTGGTTTTGGTTGCAGCCAGTTTGCGGACGGTCCGCGCCCGAGTAGCGGACGGTCCGTGGGTGGCGCGGACGGTCCGCCCGGTCTTGGCGGATGGTCCGTTTTTCCCGGGTCGCTTCTGGTGGTTCTGTGTGCTTTAACGGACAGTCCGCGGTGTTGGGCCGGACGGTCCGCGGTGCTGTCGCGGACGGTCCGCAACCTCAGGTCGGACAGTCCGCGAGGCCTGCGCGGACGGTCCGCCCCTCCTGGTCGGACGGTCCGCCAGAGCCTATGCGCTTTGTTTCTTGGTTCGATTCCTCTCTTCCCTTTCTAGAGCTTCCGCGTGTGCTTCAAGGAATCGTTTCTAGGACTAGAGGTTGATCCATAACCTCGTGGTCTTGGCGATTGGTGTGTGATTCGATCCATCGCTCGTGTGTGACCGGGGTTTGACTAGGGTATAGGCCGGGTTCTTTGGAAAGAATTTTTACTGGCTCCTATTCACTCCCCCCCTCTCTAGTCGCCATCTGTTCCTTCACTTTAACAACTAAGGAGACAAGCCTCTCAAGGGCGGTTTTGGAAGACTTGAAGCTTTCTCCATCGGACGGATGCCCGGCGACCGCAACCTGCTTAGCCTCGACACAAGCCTTGCGATCCCGACGCGTGTCCTCTGCTTCGAAGATTCCGGACTACGTCGTTGCACACCGGTAAGACCGGTGCTCCTCACCGGTCAGACCGGTACCCACGGTCAGACCGGTCTGGCACTGCTGCAGCTCCGTCTTCGGTTCTTCGGTCTTGGCTTTGTGGATCAACCAAGGAACCCAGTGGTTTTCCGGTGAACCACCGAAAACCCCACGAACTCGGTGTAGCCTCCGCCAATCTCCACTCATGACTCGGCTCCCACGTAGTCCCGGCTCGACCTTGGTTTTCAGGCTCAACCAAGAAACCGTCCATGAGTTCATCTTGCTGTTCATGCCACCATGCGGCCCGCACTTGACCCCGCTGGCCACCGGGTCCCTCGAATGAAGCCTACTTGTCTTCTCCACACCTGGAGGCCTCACCGGCGACGACCTTTTGCGCTTGTTCTTCACCTGCACCAACACCAGTCAAGCCGCAACATGCACCTGCAATACTTAGCCAAGAATCAGTCCACACAACGTTGTCAATCACTCATCACACATGGTCCTCAGAGAGTGTGGAGCTCGTCGCGGAAAAGATGGACCCACAGGTCCCAGTTCATTTAGACTCCCAAGAATCCCTCGCAAACGGTAACGATGGAAGCCGCCTGCGAGATGGCGTTGGGGGCGATGTTGTGGAGCTCCACCCCGTAGTGGTGGCATAACCCCCACATGAACCGGCTCGCCGGGGCGTTGAAGTCTCGCTCGTGCAGGCGGATGAAGCTCACGACGTATCCCGGCGGGGGTTGGGCTCCCTGTCTGACGCCGGCGGGACCATCCACATCGGGTGTGGGCCCTCACCGGCCGGTGTCAGCTGCCCGCCGTTCACCAACTCCTCCAGCGACAACTGGGTCACCATCGATCGGGGCCATACGAAAGGGTCCAGCACCCGAATCGGGGCCATGCAAGACGAAGACGCGAAGCGAGGACGACAGCGGAAGCAAAGGAGGCGCGGACGGATCCAAAGCGGCGGAGCGCGCGGCTGGAAAGGAGATGAGTTGTGCGGGGGACTGGTGTGAATGGCAAAGGTAAAGAACCTCGCCCCTGCTCCCCTGCAATTTATAAGATCTGAGGGAGCAACGCCCCCAGGAACTCCGCGCGCAGAGGCAATTAATGCAACCTGTGTCGCTGACAAATGGGTCCCGCCGCGTCGAAACAGTCACGCGCACGCGCACATGCTATGATTATGGTGCATTACCCAAGGGGCGCAGCCCCTCGTCTCATCACCTTCCCACATCGCCCACGACGCCTGTGGGGCGTCGCCTGAAAAGGCGTGCCCACTCCGCACGATCCATGGCCACGATCGCAGCCCATTAATGGCGAGGTTCCTTCTTGAGTAGGGATGTCCTCCACACGAAACCAGAGCCAGAGGCTCGAAAACTGACCCCTCGCAGGTGTGATCAGTGCCCCAGTCTAAAACGGGCAGAGCCGTAGCTCACTAAACAAACTTGAGGATCCGCAGGTGCCGGGCCTACACAGTGTTTAGTGATCAGCGGACCGAAGACCTACCCTTCGAGGGTGGGCACCGCAGATGCTTCTCGAACAGAAACTTACTGATCAGCGGTTCATAGACCTGCCCGTCGAGGGTGGGCACCGCAGATGCCCTCGATCTGAAGGGTTATCGATCAGTGGCTCGGGGATCAACTCGACCGCAGCTTAGCGGGCCCCATAGATCAAATCAAGACGGGGGCACCTCAGTGTCACCCCGCAGAGGCCCTACTAATCAGAGGTTCGAAGCCTGACCCTCGACGGGTTCGAACAGGCGCCTCAGGTTGACAGAGTTAGGGACAATCAGGGCACGTGCGTTCGAGCCGGTCGTCGAACTCATAAGTTCGAGGGCGCCCCATAGTTCATGTTCAAGGCCGACGAGGGCAGCTAGTTGAGGGATCCCATCGAGGGAGAGCTTCTGCGCCCTCGGTTCCAATCGAACGGGACCGAGCCCTGCCTAGCACACTGACGTGAAGCGCTCTTATGGACGTGTCTCCGGATCACGAGCCAACCTTTATCGAAAGGGGCACGGACGTCCACTTGAACTACCCATTAACAGCTCGACGAGGGATTTATGATTCGCGACCCGTTCGATGGGAGTCGTGGACACCTCACCCCTACGCCCTACGAAGGGGCGGCGAAGGGGCGCACAGACAAGTCGAGACCTCACCCCGATCGCCTCGAGTGGGCCCAGGCTCGGGGGCTCGTCGCGCTGCTACACCTTCTGGACGTACCCGATTGTAAGAGAGCACCAGTACACGTGTGTGGCATTGCCGAGGCCGGCTGAAATAATGCCAAGACCGGCTGAAACGAACGCCACGCGAACCGGCCGCTCAACGCAAAAAACCTTGCAGGAATGCAAACACTCCTCCAAGGCTTCGGGGGCTACACCTGCGGGTGCGCTAGCGTGCCGCCACGGAACGCCACGACGTCCAGTAGGGAAGAAAGTCCCATCAAAAAGCACCAGCCTTTGCAGGTTCCTACGGGGTCCCCTAATAACAAGGGAAATCACCCCTTTCTAAAAAATAAACGATCAAACCTGCAACTACAAATCATGCCCCGCATGGCTGCAGCCCAAGGCAAGAAAGGCCCATGGCCAAAAAAGCATCAGCGGCCCATCAAACTGCTGGCCCCAGCACCCCTCGGGCGAACCTCTATTGACGGTGTAAAACCGTGCTCAAGTTCACCGCAAGCCTACGGGTGTCTTGGTGCCTTTTTTACCAACGAGGGTCCTCCCTAGATTTGTCAATCCAAGGATCGGAAGCAAACCACTAAGGTTCTCTATCTAACCTACCGGTCTAACCCTATGTGAAGCATTGATTGCATAAAGGTAACATACAAACACGAAGGGATGTATGGATCACATCCACCTAGCCATAAAAGTAAGCAAACCAAAGGTAAACCTAGCCTATCGTCTTCTTGTTGTCGTTCCAGCCAAGGTGATAAACCAATCTAAACCTATACTATGATAAGGATTACACTCGATATGGAGTAACCCGATATGGAGTGGTCCGATGCACGTTCACTCGCCGCTTTCTCCCCTCTCGTACTGTCACTACGCGAGGATAATCATCACCGAGCGATAAACCTCGGTCCGTGCACTACTACGGTGTATCCACAAGACAAGACTAATCATCATGATTCGATCTAGTCCTACTAAAGGCATATGGTAGCTACACATATGAATAAGCATAACTCGTAGTAGATCAAAGTATGACAAGATATGATTACATCACCGAATGTTGAAGGTACAAACAACTTGACGAATTCAAGTCGCGGCTCCAGAACTCCACCATGGCTTCACCACGCAGGGCCAACCATGGTGGCTAGGGCATGGCCTAAGCCATCTCCTAGGCAACTCGAGGACTCGGGGCGGCCATCGGCTTCCTCCCGGTGCTTCTCCTTCGTCTCGGCAGCTCTCTGATGAATGGATGGATGTAGCAGCCGGCGGAGGCAGAGGCAATACATAGACAAGCACCTAGGGCAAAAGGGGGGTGCGAACCGGGCTCGGATCAGGCTGGGCGGCCGGCCTGGGCCGACCGCCCCAGGCCCATTTTGGCCCGGTTCAGCCCCGTCTCGCTCCCCGATGCTTCTCGGTCAATTGTTGACTTGCTCCCTTATGCATGTGGGCCCTTGACGTCGTCTTCTCCACGGTTTGGACAGAGCTCCTTGTCGCGCAAGCTTCAACATCTTCTGTCCTAGTCCCTGGAGTTTCACGGCTTCATGCTTCGGTCCCTGGACCCTTTGGAGTCATGTTCATGATGTGTCTTGACTTTTGTTGGGCTTCATGATCGTCTCTTGAAGTGCTTGATGGACTTATCCCGAAAGTCTCCCTTTAAGCTCTAGTTTCCTACATAAACAACAAACTCCAAAATTGACATGCGAGAGTGAACTTGATACCTCCGGGGGTTAGTACCATTGGTTAGAATATCAAATATGTGCAAATGCTAACAGTAAACTTATAGCTAGGTGTACCAAAATTGACCATCAACAACCTTCGTCTCGCTCGAGGGGCAGACGCGGCACTACGAATCCCTGCCTCGCTCGAGGGTGTGGTGCCCCCTCGAGAAAGTTCACGCCTCGCTCGAGGTGTGGCGCCCCCTCGGGTGAGTTCCCGCCTCGCTCGAGGGTCCCAGCCCCTCGTGTGAGCCTCTGACTCGCTCGAGGCCTCCCTCGGCCAACGACACCATGCCTGCTCCCTCGACCGGGGTATTGAAAGCTCTGACGCATCGCGGGCACCCGTGGCAAGGGTGAATCCCCACCACGCTGGTATTCTGACACCGCCTAGGAATCAGATCCCGGTGCTGTTCCACCAAGCCGCCACTATGTGGCCATCCCCGGCGTTGTGCGGGTGCTGTGCTAGATCTAGTGTCATTCCATGACACTGTGCCACCCACTCCTGTACTTGCTCCACATCGCACCCCTCGAAAGAGGACGACGACACCCTTGAAAGGTGTACGGCCACCAACTCGGCACCCACCCAGGATGGCACCGTGACGTGAGGATAATGGAACGCATCTCCTCTGTCACCTCCAGTTCTGTGCGACCATACCCGTCACTGTGCTGCAAACCCTGGCACTGCAGGGCCATTCTCCACACTGTGGGAATGCAAGTTAATGAGACATCTCCACGCCAACCGCTGTGCAACCCAGGGTCCCTGCGTCAGCCAGACCCTCGAGCTGGCGTACGAACGACAACTAAGCAATAGCTCCAGCACAACCATCCTCGAAGCTACCCCTAGACAGGCACATGAGCCGCCACGATGCGTGCCAGGGACAATATCCGCCAGGATGGCCCACATCACGCCCAAAATCGTGCGGCATGACTGTAAACCACCTCCCCTTGGTCTATAAAAGTAGGAGGTGGCCCCTAGCCGTGGGGGACGGACGAACAGACGACACACGCATATCAGCTCGTTCGCTCGCTCCCACCTACGATATTGGCATTTGCCTCAATCAGTTCGCAAGGACTTGGAGGCTTCTCCTCCTCTCCCGCCTCGCTTGTAGCCCCCCTCTACAAGCACCACGGTGCCTAGCAATACAGCCCCACGAGCGCAGACTTGCTGAATGTACGACCCTCGACTGGAACCCGGATAAACCTCGTGTCACAATGTTGCTTAGCGTCGGCCATCGAGAGACCGATCTCAGCGCATCTACTTGTTAGTGTTGGGACTACTTTCCGCACCGACAAGTACTACGGCACAAGAATTCCCAAGAGAACAATCAACCCCTATCCCAAGGCCAAGTGAAAGAATGACTATAGAAGCGTATTCTTTAACTATGATTCTTTGGAGACTAAATTTAAGGATGATGTGACCATACCCATTGGTAAATTACCCCAATTTGATGGGATTAGTTTTCTAAATGGAAGCATATGATGAAAGCTTATCTAACTGGTTTGAGTTTATAGTTATGGAATATTGTGTGTGTAGGTTTTGATGATCCCGAAGACTTTGGAAACCTCACACCACGTGATCGTCGCAACATTAGGAGTTATGCTCAAGCTACAAGCACACTCCTTAGTGCCTTGAGTGCTCAAGAGTACAATCGGGTTAGTGGACTAGAGATTGCCAAAGAGATTTGGGATATCCTTCACATTACTCATGAGGGTGTGGACAAGGTTAAGAAGTCCAAGATTAACATATTGATGGCCGAACTTAACAGATTCACTATCTTTGATGGGGAAGGGTCGCAAGAAATGTTCGATAGGTTGATGGTCATAGTCGGGAAGATAAGAGGTTTAGGTGGTGATGAGTTGGATGACCACTTTGTTGTGAAGGTGATGTCAGAGGCTTTTGCTCCAAGAAATCCCACTCTAGTCACCTTGATTAGAGAGAAGAAGACATTTGAGGAGTTCTCTCCAAATGATGTTCTTAGGAGAATTCTCACTCATGAACATATGGACAGGGAAATCCATCATAGAAAGAAGATTGGGGAGCTAGAAGCTAAGTTGAACAACCTAAAAGTCAAAGATGTTGCTCTTCATGCCAACAAGTCAAGCAAGCCCTCTACTTCATCCAAGCCTTCCAAATCAAAATCCAAGAAAGTGGAAGTAGAGAGCTGTACAAGTGACTCAAGTGAAGATGAAGATGAAAGTCCTCATGTTGAGATTGAGGATATGGTCTTATTCATGAAGACATACAAGAAAGGCTTGAAGAAACAAGGTTACAAGCTTGCCAAGAAGAAGTTCCCTAACAAGAAAAAGAGAACTTGCTATAATTGTGGAAGCACCGAACACTTCATCGCGGATTGCCCCAATGAGAAGAGAGAAAACAAGAATGACAAAGGCAAGGGAAGCTACAAGAAAGATCAAACACCACATCACAAAAGAAGAAACTATGGTGGAGAAGCTCATATTGGTCATGAAAGGAATTCCGGAGGTGATAGCTCTAGTGAAGGGGAAGGGAAGAAAAATGCAACCGTGGCCATCAAGAAGCCTCCCTCCACCTCAAGATTGTTTGACAACTTAACCGATGATCAAGAAAGCTCATCCATTCGTTGCTTCATGGCCAAGGGTGAGAAGGTAAAAACTAGGTCAAAACCCTCTCCTCCACCTAGTGATAAGTCAGAAATGGACTCTAGTGATGAAGAAGTAAACCAACTTGTTAGTGATATGGATAAGCAATCTAGAGACTCTATGGCTAAGCTAGTAGTGGAACTAGAGAAAACCCAAGACATTCTTACAGCCGACAGAAGTGAGCTTAAGGCTTTACGTTTGGAAGTTAGCCTAGTGGAGAGCATCATAGCTACTCTCAAGGAGGACCTTTCTGCCTCTCAAGCTCAATGCAATTCTCTCAAGTCAAGGAATGAAGAGCTTGAGGAGCAATATAGTCTCCTTTGGAGTAGCACCTCACATCCTTCGAAGGTAAAGGGTGACTCTAGTGCTTCTACTAGCAAGGGTGGTGATAGATGCTGCAACATTGATCTTGAATCTCAAGCTACTAACCTTGGTAACATGGAAGCTATGAAAAAGGAAATTGCTATGCTAAACACAAACATAGCTAGAGGATGCATGAGTGAAGGGAACAAGAAAAGAAAGGCCCCCAAGAGAAAAATAATGGAGAAAAGTGAGAAACCTGGCTTTGGATCCATTGAAGGTGGCAAGACTAATGAAAGAAAGATCATCAAAGAAAAGGAATGCCTAGAGTTCAAGAGTACAGGGTTTTTGTTTACCCAGATCCCAGAGGTTCCGACCTCAAAGCCCGGAGGTCCCGGAGTCTGGAAGCCTCGCGCCACACAGTTAGGAGAACCCAGAGGTTCCGGGGAAATTCCCGGAGGTTCCGGGGTCTGTAAGGACAGAACCAAGAAGAAAGGCAAGGCTCAGCGCCAACATGTTCTGAAGGCATCTAACACTCGTCTGCGGGTCCAGAACCATCCAGTCATGCCTAGAAGGAACTTGGCCCCAAAAAGAACAAGGCTCATGCATCTAGCGACATACAGTCTAGCTATGAGTTGAGACGCAACAACCTTGGTAAAGTTGTTGCCACGTATGTTGGAAATCAGTCCAACGTATATATGAAAAGATCACTATGGGTTCCTAAAGTTTTGGTTTCTAACGTGGAAGGCCCCAAGTCAAATTGGGGACCTAAAATAAGGAACTAAATTGTTTTGTAGGCACACTCCTCCGGTGGATCAAGTTGGTGCATGATAGCGGATGTACACATCATATGACTGGGGAAAGGGGTATGTTCACTTCCTACCTCCATTTGGAAGGACCAAAAGAAACTATTGCCTATGGAGGGGATACAAAAGGAGAAATCATTGGTGTAGGTGATATCCCTATTTCTCAAAAATATTCAATTCCAAATGTTCTTCACGTTGATCCGTTGGGTTATAATCTATTATCGGTTTCACAACTTAGTGAGATTGGTTTTGATTGTCACTTTTCGGATAAGGGTGTGTCCATGATAAGAAGGGAGGATTCCTCTATTGTCCTTACGGGTCGCTTGAGAGGGAGGATTTACCTAGTTGATCTCAACAAAGGTAAGGTTTCTCCCAAGACTTGTTTAGTGACAAAATCTAGCATGGGTTGGCTATGGCATCGCCGACTAGCCCATGTTGGCATGAGGAACTTGGCCAAACTTTTAAAAGATGAACACATCCTTGGACTAACAAATGTGCATTTCGAGAAAGATAGGATATGTAAAGCATGCCAAGCCGGAAAACAAGTAGGAGCACCTCACCCACCAAATAGCATCCTCACTACATCAAGCCCGTTGGAGCTCATTCACATGGATCTATTTGGACCGCTGGCCTACATAAGTATTGGTGGTAATCAATATGGCTTGGTTATTGTTGATGATTTTTCTCGTTTCACTTGGGTGTTCTTTGTATTTGGCAAGAGTGAAGTACAAGGGAAGGTGAAGACCTTCATAAGAAGAGCACAAAGGGAGTTCGAGCTACCTATCAAGAAAGTGAGAAGTGACAATGGCTCCGAATTCTGCAACACCAACGTTGAAGAATTTCTTGATGAAGAGGGCATCAAAATGAAATTTCAGCTCCATATACCCCTCAACAAAATGTGGTGGTTGAGAGGAAGAATAGGACTCTTATTGAGATGGCAAGAACTATGTTGGACGAGTACAAGACTCAAGATATCTTTTGGGCCGAAGCTATCAACACGACTTACCATGCTATCAACCGCCTCTATCATCACAAGTTTCATAAGAAGACTTCTTATGAGCTTATCACCGGTAAAAAGCCTAAGTTCTCTTACTTTAGAGTGTTTGGGTGCAAATGTTTCATTCTAAACAAGAGGCCCCGAACTTTTAAGTTTGCACCAAAGGTTGATGAAGGATTACATCTTGGCTATGGTCCCAATGAGCATGCTTACCGAGTCTTCAATCTAACCACCAAGAAAGATGAAGTCACGGTAGATTTGACCTTTGATGGATCTAATGGCTCTCAAGTGGAGAAAGTTGACTTAAATGTTGTAGGTAATGAGAAGCCATCTTGTGAAGCAATCAAGCAATTGGCCATAGGTGATGTTAGACCAGTTGAAGCACAAGAAGAAGATAAAGAACAACTCCAAGCTTCAACACCACTCGAAGGGCCAAAGGTCACTAGTTCTGCAGAAGAGCAGACTCCGGAGGTTCCGAGGAATTCCCCGGAGGTTCCGGGAAATGCTGCCGGAACCCAACCTCTAGGAAAAGCTCTAGAGGTTTCGGGGTCTGGGAGCTCAGCACCACAAGACACTATGGACCAAAAACTAGATCAGAAAGAGGTTGCTCAAGCAAGTACATTCGAGCCTCAAGCTAATGAAAATGATGAAGACCAACCTCTTGGACCATCACATCCCTGTGTACATCATGTCATACAACGGAATCATCCCGTTGATAACATCCTTGGGAGCATAAGGAGAGGGGTAACAACACGATCTCGTCTTAAGAATTTTTGTGCAATTCACTCGTTTGTTTCCTTTTTTGAACCTATCAAGGTAGAGCAAGCTCTTGAGGACCCGGATTGGGTGGTGGCCATGCAAGATGAGTTGAACAACTTTGAAAGAAATCAAGTGTGGGAGTTGGTGGAAAGTACGAAGACGGACATCATTGGCACCAAATGGGTCTTTCGAAACAAGGAAGATGAGTTTGGCATTGTGATTAGGAACAAAGCAAGATTTGTTCTCAAGGTTACACTCAAGTTGAAGGACTAAACTTTGGAGAAACATATGCATCGGTAGCAAGACTTGAAGAAATTCGGTTTTTACTTTCTTTTGCTGCCCATCATGACATCAAACTATATCAAATGGATGTCAAGAGTGCATTTCTCAATGGACCACTCACCGAAGAAGTCTATGTGGAGCAACCACCAGGTTTTGAAGATCCCAAGCGTCCTAATCATGTCTACAAACTCCGTATGGTGTTGTATGGGCTTAAGCAAGCACCAAGAGCATGGTATGAATGCCTTAAGGAATTCTTGTAGAAGAAAGGCTTTGAGATAGGCAAAGTCGATGCTACTCTCTTCACTAGAAAAGTTGACAGTCATATTTTTGTGTGCCAAATATATGTCGATGATATAATATTTAGTAGTACTAATGACACTTTTTATGAAGAGTTTAGTAGGGTGACGACAAAGAGGTTTGAGATGTCCATGATTGGTGAGCTCAAGTTCTTTCTTGGATTTCAAATCAAACAAGCAAAGGAAGGGACGTTCATTTGTTAAACCACGTACACAAGGGGTATGCTTAAGAAGTTTGACATGGACAATGCCAAGCCCATCAAGACTCCAATGCCTACCAATGGACACTTGGACCACAATAAAGAAGGGAAATCCGTGGACCAAAAGGTATATCGCTCCATGATCGGTTCACTTCTTTACTTATGTGCATCTAGGCCGGATATTATGCTTAGTGTGTGCATGTGTGATAGATTTCAAGCCAACCCAAAAGAGTGCCATCTCATGGTCGTAAAGAGAATCTTGAAATATCTAGGCATATCCCTAACCTTGGCTTGTGGTATCCTAAGGGCTCCACTTTCGATCTATTTGGCTATTCGGATTCCGATTATGCTGGTTGCAAGGTAGATAGAAAGAGTACATCGAGGACTTGCCAATTCCTTGGTAGGTCTCTAGTGTCTTGTAGTTCTACAAAGCAAAACTCAGTAGCCCTTTCCACCGCTGAGGCTGAGTATGTTGCAGCCGGTGCATGTTGTGGTCAACTACTTTGGATGAAGCAAACCCTAAAAGATTACGGATGTCACTTCACCCATATCCCACATTTGTGTGACAATGAAAGTGCCATAAAGCTTGCGAACAACTCGGTTTGTCACTCTCATACAAAACATATAGACATCTGCCATCACTTCTTGAGAGACCACGAAACCAAAGGAGATGTCGCTCTAAGTCATGTGACACCGAAAAGCAACTAGCCGATATCTTCACTAAACCTCTCGACGAGTCAAGGTTTTTCAGTTTGAGGAATGAACTAAATATTCTTGATTCTCATTGCGTGGTTTGTTTTGTAGCACATCTTGGCTAATATAATGCTTTGCTGAATTTTTTTTGAAAAACTTTAATACATGTGTTCCAAGATGAATTTTATGTCCCAATTTGTTCCAAAAGGCTATAGTTGTGTGTTGATTGATTTTTTTCTTGCCAATTGGGACAAGGAGTCCATGACCTAAGGATTAAATCTAGACAAGTGCCCAATCTTTGAAGAATAGAAAGCTCTTTGTCACTGGCTTCAGTATACGGAGGTTCCGGGAATTCACCAGAGGTTCCGGACATTTATCTGTCAAAGGCATCAAGATTCAGTAACAGTTTACACAGCGCGAAGGTTCCGGGTATGGACCCTAGAGGTTCCGGACTTTAAGCAGTTGGCAGTCAACGAGGAGTCAAAAGAGGATCTAAAAGGAATATTCCACGACCTTATCTTTTACCCCTAGGGTAACTTCTCGGTTCAACCTTATCCTTTCACCGCAGTAGATCTTGTTCACTACTCGACCCCATTTGCCTCTCTCCCTCCCACTCGCTCGACCGGATCCATCCATCTCTGTGCGCCGCCGCTGATCGCCCTAGTCCCTGGCGCCGAGAAGCTTCGAAGCGGAGGACACGCGTCGGGATCGCAAGGCTTGCGTCAGGGCTAAACAGGTTGCGGTCGCTGGGCATCCGTCCAATGGAAAAAATCTGAAGACTTCCAAATTCACCCTTGAGGGGCTTGTATCCCTAGTTATTAAGTAAGGGTAGTTTAGTCTTTTGGGTGCCTCCATATATACTCTTGAGGGGATGGATGGCAGCCAACTCTTGGGACTCTAGCTCATTTGTTTTTCCATTTTCGTTCTCATTTTCCTCTAGTTTTTCCTAGGACTAGCTTGAGTGCTTCATGTGAGATCTAGAGAGAGGGATGGATGTATGGGTGGCAAGCTAGACCTTGTACGAACCTTCATGGTATGTATAGATGGTTCGGCGTAGTTCCTCAAGGTTGTGAAGTGCTTTTCCCGTCCTTCTTTGTGGTGATTTTCGGAGCTCCTTGTTGTGATTTTCTTGGCGGAGTTTTGAGGACAATTTCTTGGGGATTTTGTTGGGTGTCACGTATGAGGACCTTGTGCCTCTTTGGCTGATGACTTTGCCCCCAAATCTCCCTTGAATTGGACTCGATTTGGTGGTTTTTTGAGTTGCTCGAGTTCTTGGCCTAGATAGACGATTTCTTCGATTCCTCTTGATTGTGAGCGATTCTGGTCGATTCCTTTGAGGTAGAGCTTGCCCAGGAGTTAACCTAGATATTCTCAAAGTTTCGCTGCAATCCGTGGAGTGATTCAGGAGATCGGGCGATGGGAAGTTGAGGTTTGACTCGCGGCTAGGTTTTCTGGAAGGGGAGGTCTAACTGCCTGGGGAGGGGCGGTCTAACCGCCCTAGGCCTTCCAGGTAAAGATTTTGATTTTGCCAGATTTTCCTCTGTGAGTTTGTTTGCCTTGATCAGAAGAGCGTTCAGGTGAAATCTTGGGTCGTTTTCGTGTTGTTTGCTAGGAGTTCTTGCTTGGAGTTCGTTGCTGGGTACAGGAGGTTAGACCGCTATTAACACCAAAAATTGGTACAGGAAAGATACTGACTTGTGGGCCGAGTTTGGTAAGAAAACACCATTCGGCAGGAAATTTTCCTCAAAGCATTCGATAAACATGACTGCGGTCGGGAGCACTCCATCATTCGGCAGAAGGGGTGTTTTGCGCTTGGAAGAGGAAGTATTCAGGAATACGTGATGACGTGGCCTGGATATAAGAAAGGGACGAATTGATGATGGGTGCAAGACGGACATTGACGCCGGGGCATTAACTTAGGCATAAGTGTTGTAATCGTGGTCGACTAGGAGTCGTGTTAGGACAAGGGTATAAATATGAACCCTTAGTGTTTGTAATAGGGATCGAACAATTTCACAACAAACCGGCCCTGTGCCAACCTTCGAGTCCTTTAGTCGAGTTGTCCAGTTCTTCGAGAGGAGTCATCGATCCGTCGACCTCCGTAAGTACCGGCAACCTTGTATCATGTCTAGTATCATGCGGTGGATTTAGACTGTGATGCAAGTAGTCTTGTTGCCATTCTTAGTATCATGCGGTGGATTTAAGCTTGGTCCAAGAGGGTTTCTTGCTAGATCATGAGTCATGCGGTAGGCTAAAATCTAGCTTGAGGCTAGTTATCGGCTCTATTAGATTTGGCAAGATCTAATAGATTCATTAAGTTACCTTGTGTTTCTTTGAATTTCTCTCTTATGTTTAATTCATGTAACGCTCTTTTTGCCCAATTTAGACTGATTAGATTCGTCTCTATCTTGTTTGCGATCCATATGATGTATGTTCGAATCTTTTACTCGATGTGGTGCTTGGATCACGTGCTTTTTAATAGCCGAATTCGATTCAATCTAGATTGCCACGTGTTGAGGGTTCAAGCGTGTTACTCTAGCATAGTTTGTTCCTTCTCCACGGAACCCGAATCGGCTGTACAGCTGTATTCGGCAATTCTGCCATGAGTGAAACGTGCTCATAAGCTTGTTTTAAATAATGTATCCTTTTAGCCTTCCATGTTTAGATTGTATCATGCGGTGGATTGATCTATTCTTGGTTGGTGGTGTGGTTTCAAACAAGTCCTATCATGCGGTGGATTAACTTATTTGGTGTTACGCTCGACGGGTTTGAAAGTATCTAGACATGCGGTAGACTAGTGCTTTTGGCCTATGCATGCATGTTTACTGCAAATTTATAATCATGCTTCACCTTCATTTATTTTATTGTGATTTATCCTTGATAATCGGTCATGGTCATGTATTATAATGTTGTTTAGATAAAGATCAATCTATCATCATGCTTACGTCATGCATTCGGCTATATCCTGTTTACATGTTTTAAAGTTCCCGAATGATGCTTATATTGCTGATAGATAGCTTGTTGTAGCTATATGTCGTTTCGATTGGCTTTGTAGCCGTAAATACGGAACTGTCTAGTACACCGGCAAGTTCCAGGTTTTATCTAACTGTTTTCATCCTTTGTCAGTTTCAGGGAAAATTGACTAGCACCCTTCGGATTCGGACACGTGTGTTAAGCCAGCTTTGTTCGGCTTGCTGTGTGCTTGGCGTGGGGTGCTGATTTTATGTCAACAACCACCCCTAGTAGCTGGTCTAACCGCACCTAGGCCCCTGGGTGAAGTTTTGGTTTTCACCAAGATTTCTTGGTAGCTAGCTTGACCTTGACCAGAGATCTCTGTTGGTGAAACCGTGGTTTGTTTTGGTGCTCGGAAGAGGATTTTTGGGGGATTTCTTGGTCACCAGGTGGAGGTGGTCTAACCGCCCCCATACCTGGTCAGACCGCCCCCCTCCTGTCAGCCGGCTCCTGAGTTGTTTCCGCTGTCGTGTTCATGTAGGAGTCGAGGCTGCTGGTAGTGTTTGTTCCTAAGACCAGTAGCACTTCGGTGGCTATGTGGTTTTGGCAAACAGAAGGTAGAAGTGTAGAGCGTGTGATTTTGGGTGTCCGATCGAGCGGGTTCATCTTGTTGGAGTTTCGATCTCCTTCGAGAAGAATTTTTATCGGCTCCCATTCACTTCCCCCCTCTCTGGTCGCCTAATCGGTCCTTCAGCCGCTGCCGTCTTCACTGCCGGTCCTCGGACAAGACTCGAGTGTGGCCTTCATATCTTGTGCGCACTGAAGGTCGAAGAAGGGGGAGGCGCTCGGGTGGCCCCGGGATCCAGTTCATCGGTCACCGCAGCCCACTGTAGCAGTTTGAAATGGAACCCGCGCTCCTCGTCCTCAACATCTCATTCCCTTTCTTATTGTTTCGACGGAGTTCACTTGTGAAGCAGGAGCTCCGGCCATTGCACTCCAGATCTACATATCAAATCTTTGAATCTTTCAATTCATCATCTTTGTTCAGATGACTAGAGATTCCTCCAAGAGAAGGGACGAGAGGGTCATTCCCTATGAAGATTCAGAGGGTGAGGAGGCTTACAACATCATTGTCAAATAGGTTGCTCCGAAGAAGTCAACACCCAATAGGGGCAGAGGCTCAGGCAGCATATCAGGGGGTAGAGGGTCACTGATTAGATAGCACCCTAATGACAATGGGGGCAGACAGGGGAAGACCATACCTATTGAGGTCACTGCTGCTGTTAAGCCTGGTGAAATTGACTCTTCTTATCTGGTGCACTACTCTCTTTTTCCCAAGAAAAAGCCTCCTACCAAGTATGACAGTTCTCTTCAGCTAGAGTATCAAGACTATGAAGGAACATTTGTTCAAGTCAAACTAGCTAGAGATGAAAACCCCTACTCTCAGCCCAAGCATGCAGGCATAGATAAAAGGTACGTATTGGTCGCTGTTGCATTACCACTTCTACTCATCTGTGTGTTAGCAAGCCAAGGATCAGAAAAATGCACTGAGTGGACTGGCAACACTTTGAAAACCTTGGCAAGCCAGAGGTGGAGGAGGTGCTTGAAGTGGTCAACAAGTATCAGATGAAGGACTTAATGGGCTTCAAGTATGACTGGAATGCTGAGATCATTGCTCAGTTTCATGCTACCTTCTTCTATGACAGCAATGTGGATACCATACACTGGATGACACAGGGAGTGCATTACAAGATTGATTTTGTGACTTTTGTGAGGCTGCTAGGTTTTGGCAAGGAAGATCGGGAATGAGACACTGTCAACTTTGAGAACCACATGAAGAATCATCAAATTGCAGATGCTTATTTCTTGGATGAGGTGGCTCAGGGGACCACCTTGGGGCTAAAACCAGTTTATTATGTGCTGAACAACCTACTTAGGCAGACCATATATCCCAAGGGTGGCAGTGACTCCACTTTCCTTAGGAGCTTTGCCCCTAATCTGATTGCTAGGATGCTCCCTGGTGCTGCTCATTTTTCTGTGAGCAAATTCATTTGGTATGATCTGATCACAAGCATGGAAAATGGAGTGGACAACTTCCCTTATTCACCCTATGTCATGTACATCATTGAGCTGGTCACTGATTACATCTTCAAGAAGGACTGTGAGCACTGATCCTACCAGGTCAAGCAGTGGCAACATCAGAAGACAGATGTAGCTATTCAGGCATACCTTGACTCAGCCAACAAGTCTGCTGCTCATGATGCCGAAGTTGGCCCTAGCAGACCCAAGAAGAAGGACTCCACCTTCAAGAAGATGAAGGAAATCATCAGGAACACCCTCTCCCTGTGCACCTACTCAGCCACTCAGGCATATGAGGCTAGGAAGGATATCAATAGGCTGTTGTCTTGTAATGTCCTATCTGTGCAGACTGTTCCTCCTCCTCCTCCTATTTTCTTTGCTGATTTCTCATCTAGTGAAGAAGAAGTCCCTCAACCTGTGTCTAGTGATGATGAGGTGCCCCTCAGTGCCAAGCTTTAGAAAATGAAGACCAAGACCAAGGCCGCACCTAGAGGCATCAGGAAAGGTGTCAGGGGGGTTGCTAACTGTGGCAAGCACCCCCCCCATTTGATGAAGATGAAGACATTAGATCCGAGGACACTGACGAGAACTGGAGCGAGTGAAGCTATTCAAGTCCAGAAGCTCTTGTTCCTCTCTTTTTTCCTTTCTTTTTTGTTAACATGTTGACAAAGGGAGAGAAGGAAGATTGAGATGTACTTCTTAGGGCTTCGCTTTGTGAGTTGAGAGAAGCTGCTACTGCTTTTGTATTTATTCTCTATCAGCTAAACTCATTTATTCTCTAGTCTGTAATATTGGTGATACTTATGGTTGCCTCTGTTGGAAACTAATGGATGTGGTCATGGACAAGTTTTAGGGGATTTGAAAACTTTTAAAAAACTTAGTGATGCTGTGATAGGACTAGAATTGCTTGCCTTGATATTTTATATCTAGTTCCTATTCAGTTCTATGCTAATTCTTGCATGTATTAATTGTTAAGACTGCTTGCTACCAGAGTCTGGAGGTTCTGGGATTTTCCCAAAGGTTTCGGGGTCTGGACCAGAACCTGGAGGTTCCGAGATTTTCCCAGAGGTTCCGCGGGTCTGGGCACAACTAGTCTCTTGCTTGAATCTGTTATGTCATATGCATCACATTTACATGTTACACCTTTCTTTGCACCCCACGATGAGTTGAATCCATTGCAGTTGCTACACATGCTCATAATGTATGCCTACATGTCTTAAAGGGACATTCCCTCTCTATTCAAAAGGAGAAAAGCATACATTAAGGGGACCTTTGTATTCAAGTCATCAAAAGTTCTATCTTATCAATTAAACGTAAGCTTTAATTAGGTTGTCAACATTTACCAAAAGGGGGAAATTGTAAGTGCAATCAAGCCCCAATGTGGGTTTTGGTGACCACTTAATTAAAGGTCTAATGAACTTTTGAATATGAGTGACAGGTTTAAATTTGAAGAAAGGTGAAAAAGGAATGAAAAGGTGACCCCTCATTGTTTGAAGAGGCTTCCTAGGGCTCAAGAAAAGCTTTAAATTCATTTTATATTTTGAATTTGAGTATAGGACAAGCCGTACTGTCAACAGGGATACTAATAGTGGCATGGATGAAACCAAGTGCTTAAAGATCTTCTCTGAAACCAAAATCATCCCAGCCACATATGACCCATCGGCTAGATGTCTTAGCCTTGAACACATCTTTCTCGGAACCTCTGAGTTTGACCCGGAACACATCTCTCCAAAGCATTGACTCCACCTACTTGAATCTAAATCCAACCCTAGCATTCAAGTGTGGAGTGATTCTTTGTGAGAATAAGCAAAATCCAAGCCCCTTCTTGTGTCTTTGTGCACTTGGTGGGCCCCTGGCTCCTTGGTGGATCTTTTACTCTTAGAGTTTTGCTCCTAAATGACTAGAGTTTGCTTGGAATCTCTCCAATCGATTGTGGAAGCTCCAAGAAGTTTGTATTACCCTCACTTGCTTACTAGAAACCCTCCATCTATTTCCTTGGTGATAGGTGTGTGAGAGGAGTGGATCTAGAGAGATTCTATAGCCTTGTGGCTAACCTCAACAACGTGGATGTAAGCCAACCTTTATGGTGAGCTGAACCACAAGATAAATTGTTGTCCCTTGTGGTTTACCTTTCATATGTTGTTTGTTCTCTCTAGGTTACTTGCTCACTAAATCTATTAGGGTTTGCTTTGTTTCTTGCTATATCTTTAATCCTGAGGTTGCTAGTGTGGTTAGGATCTTTCCTTAAGTACTTGTAACCAATTTCCATCTATCTTGTTGCTCTCTAATCTTGTTATCTGCAGCAAATTGACAGAAGAACAGTTTCCCGGAAGCTCCAACAAAATACACCTAAGTGCATTTTCCCGGAGGTTCCAGGGAAAAACCCGAAGGTACCGGGGTCTGGGCAGAATTTGGCAGAAATCGGTTGATTTTGTTTTGCATGCCTATTCAACCCCCCCCTCTAGGCCACTTGCATTTATCCATTCAACAGGTGAGATTTTTTATTTTAAAATTTAGATTTAGTCTGCTCACGAGACCAAATCTAGATTTCGTCATTCACAATGCGCGAAAACTACATTTTCGTCGGATGGTTCGACGAAATCCTAATTTCTTTGCTAGTTGGACGAAATTTGGTGATTTCATCCAATGCTTGGATAGAATTTAGATTTCGTCTGAACTATTGAGGTATATTTTTGTAATGTAGTCAAATTGGGGTATAATTTTGAAATTTCCTAAAAAGGTAATTTTTAAAATAAAAAATGCCAGATGAGTGGGCTGGCGGCCTGAAGCAAAAGGTACGCCTTGACTTTTATTTATAGGGGATTTTGACTAGGTTTTTCGCCTGTTCGTTTGGCTGGTGGTTGGTGCTAATTTATTCTGAGAGAAAAGTACTGCTGGCTGGTTGCTAGTGGCTGTAAGCCAAGCGAACGGGGCCTTTATATTCAAATTTCAATAGGGTTTGGGTGCTACGGGATCCTTAGGGAGAGACGGATCTTAAGAAGCAAAGATATGCAACACACAAGCCATGTTTATGCAATCTTGTTTGTAAAATTACTTTGATTTTTGGGAAAGTGATTTGTGTTGTAATTAAAGAAAAATGTTTAAAAGTCCATATTTTTAGAGGTTGTAATAAGGCGGGATGTTAGAGCATCTGTAAGAGTACCTAATATTTTCTTCTAAAATAAAGTTTTAGAACTTCTAAAATGATGTTGTGAAGAATAAAGAAGATCATCTTTAAGAGTTCCTAATAATCCTCTCCTAAAATATAAAAGACAATTTTGCATCAGAAATCCTATATTATTGCTAAATTATCCTAACCAATTTTATGTATTCTTTCTCTCTGCTTGTACATTTGTGTCAGGAATCCTTTTTCTACAATTTATTCTTTACACGACCTTCCACCTGGTTTTAGGAGAAGAGATATGTGACTCAAAAGCGCGTAACTTTACTCGAAACAAGCTATTTTTTCTAAGTCCTAAATATTAGGAGGGCGGATTAGAAGCTGTTGGAGAGGTAGTTTTTAACATCTTGCTAAAAGTCAGAGGACTAGAAAAGGATTTAAGAAACTAGATTGTCTTATGACACTCTACCTCACCCACTGGACCATCCTGCCCCCCCCTCCCATTATATCTCTTCTCCCCACCCCTCACCACAGACTACTCCGACCTTATCCTCTCTCTCTCCAACATGCGGGGGTCGTCGGGCGTCCCGATAGCCTCTCGGCCAGCACTCGGGTGCCAAAACCGACCAAAAGTTCGAAGTGAGAGTTGCTCGAGTGCTATATTACTCCAAACCACATACAATATTGCACTTTTGGATATCATGACATATTTCCTTTTTCTTGGGTCTATCTAGACACAGTGCATTATCGAATATAGCAACAAAAATATAAAAAAGATACCCAATCAAGATAGAAAACAAAACGAGAACTGCATGCAGCAACAAAACGTACAACTTTGCACTTTGAACGGCCAAACCATGTAAATCATGGGTTTGAAACCTCTGCGGAAAAGGAAAGGGAATTAGGGAAATGGTGATGTATTCTGACAGAAAAAGACAGTAGCATAGTATGATTAGCAAAATCTTCAGCGCCGCAATCTGCAAGTATAGAATCTACTACATGTCTGAAATCCTCCTTGTACTCTCTTGTTTGCTCAACTGAACCGGGGTATTCATTTTGGACTATCTTGCACTCAGGTTTGGATTTCCCAAGATATTTAGTTATTTGACATCTTCCTTGAAAAGCCATTATTAGAGGCACTTACAAATTTGCCACCAGAAAGATAATTAGTCAACATATTTGTCAATTTTTGCTGATGTGGCAAGTCACCTTCCTATGCCGGCGTGGATAAGTGATGTGAAATGACATTGCTACCTCCGATCTCTTTCTGCGTTCGCTCCCTTCCTCCCTCTCATCTCTATGACTGGTGGGACCTACCCTTCTTCCACCTCCACACTCTCCTCCATCGACAAGCCCAACAAGCTCCCACCGGACAAGCTCTCGCCGTTGTCATCCGGCGCGGCTTGCCGGTTGACGCTAGAGGTAGTGCCCTGGATACGTTGTGGACTGCCACGGTAAGCCCACATGCGTCAGCAGCCAACGCCCCACCACGAACCTCGACCTGCCCCCGGCTCGACAACACCTAGTCTGTTAAGTTCTGCAAATTCACATGAATAAACTAGTGTATTAGGATGTAAAGTTTTGCAAAAAGTGCGTATTGAAACAACATTTCTTTTAACGTCCGTTACAAAGAATTTATGTAACGGGCGTTTACGAAGCCCGTTACCAGAAGTCCACATTGGTAATGGGCGTTGTGGAGGCCAACCCCGGTCGTCCTGGCGCGCTTATATGTAACGGGCGCCAAACAACAACCGTTACAAATGTGGGTGGATGTAACAGGCATTAAGGGCCCGTTACAAATGCTGCGTGACCTATTTGAGATTTTCACATAGTGATGCTTTTAGAGAATATGTGACTCGATGTGATGAGTGACTAATTTAATGTAATGCATTTGTGATGCAAATTTACGAATCTAAACAAGCCAACCTAGTTCAGTCGCTGGCCCTATTTTTTATATACAAAAGCGGACGAGACATAAGTAGCTGATGATTCAGAACACAAGAACCTGCCCTGAAATCAAACATATCCCTCCCATCATTTTATTATGCAAGCGAAGAGTACAGTGGCGGAGCTAGAAACACCATTAATGATGTACACGGTTGCACAACAGTCTCCGACAACCTACTGCTTACTGATCACGCTAGATCACCGGGAGGAGATGGTAAACTACGGCCCAGGGCTTGGCGCCGCCGAGACGGTGTTGGCCTGAACCAGGCGGCAACAGTCGGGGTGGTAGGGGCAGCACACCTCGGGTGTCCACTCCACCATCAAAGGCCCCACCCCTAACCTGCCCTGCACCGCCGACGCCGCCATCGCCACGAGCAGGCAGACCTGCACGACGAGGAGAACCAAGAACACGCGCAGGCTGCCGTACGCCATAGCCTCAATCTGTGTGAGTGCCGTCGTTGATGTGCCAACCCTTAGCCTTCTACGGTTACTTATATATATTCTAGTGTCACAGAAAACAACAGATTCTAGTGCGTGTTAAGATAGTCGAGAAAATGAGCTGGTGTGTATAGTTGAGAAGAAGTGAGTTGGTGCATTTTTTATAGAGTTCATAGGTTGAGTTAGCCTCCAGGTTCATCGAACCTTAAGGCATCAATATGGCTAAGGTGAAGTGAGCTGGTGCATTTTTAGCATAGTTGAGAAGAAGTGAGTTGGTGCATGAGGTCATAGGTTGAGTTAGCCTCCAGGTTCATCGAACCTTGAAGCATCAATATAGCCAAGGAGAAGTGAGCTGGCGCATTTTTGAGAAGTTACTCATATATATTATATTGTCACAGTAAAAGATGGTCAAGAAGAAGTGAGTTGGTGCATTTTTAGAGGCAAGAGGTTGGGTTAGCCTCCAGGTTCATTGAACCTTAGGGCGTTAAGATGGTCAAGGAGAAGCGAGCTGGTGCATTTTTTAGATGTTGGGTTAGCCTCCGGGTGAACCTTAGGGTGTTAAGATGGTCAAGAATAAGTGAGCTGGTGCATTGTTTAGACTTTAGAGGCAGAGGTTGGGTTAGCCTCCAGGTTCATCGAACAGTAAAAAAGAGTCAGATTCACTATTTGGCATTTTTTAGAGCTCATAGGCTGGGGGACAAGTGATGAGTTGGTGCATTGTTAAGTTCATCAAAACGTAAGAAGGGAGTCAGATTCACTCTCTGACACGTGTAATTGCCACTAAAGCAACGTATAATCACCAACCTCCCGGCGAGATGCGCCACCAGATTCGAACCCGGCGCTCCATCAAGTTCTGGAGTTTGGCATGGAAATTGGAAAGTTGGAAACCAGCCGAGTTATCCACCCGCCCCAGTGAGCTGGAAGCTGGTGCATTTGCCTCAATTTAACAACAAATGAGCTGGTACGCGTAAGCTTGGCTGTCCGCGTTGTTAGATATTGTGTCGAATATTTGTACACTCCGGTTATGATAAGATTTGAGTTGTATTAGCAGTATAGGGTAGAGCCTGTGTCATACTCTGTAACCTGAGCCTACTCATAATATGAGAGGGGGGCTACTGTTGTAACCATGATGACATAGCGACAGGCTCGCAAGGAGAAAGCGGCGTATTGCCGGGATTCCGGAGCGACCGGTGTTGCGGTTTGGGGAGGAGCGCCCGTAGTCATGCCCTGGAGATGTAGGCTTCGGTTGAACCTCGTTAACAAAGATCGTGTCTCCGTTGTCGTCTGTGATCGTGCAAGTTCTTCTCGGTAGATCCAATCGTCGTTCCGTTGCATGGAGATTAGCAGGCGGCTCGTCGCCGCGGAGGGCTAATTTCTTAAATTGGTATCAGGGCTATAGTTGGATTGGATCTAGAGACAGTGTGGAAGATCATATGGAGATTCGAGGGTTATGCATCTATAAGGTGTCGTGCAACGTGCATCGGTACGGTGCGGGTACGGTGCAAGGTGGAGCATGTGATCGTGGCTGGAGCTGCGGTAGGTCGACGATTGTCGGCGGCAGCTATTGTTACTAGCTGCAAGTTATCATCAAGAACGACGTGAACATCGGAGTTTGGAGGTTTCTTGTCTTGGAAAACACATTACGAGGGCTTGTAGGAGACGTGCTGGTGAGGGACACAGATGCATGTTTCCTGTGACGGTGCAGGGTGGCTGAATTGGCCGTGGAGACCGCATGCAAGTGGGGTATGTTTTTCGGCAGCTGACAGGAAGCAGATACTCGAGCGTAGCCGTGATTAGGGCCTTGTTTAGTTGTTAGAAAATTTTTCCTTCTTAACACACTATAGCAAAAGGTAAATTTCGGCTTTTTTGGTAAATATTGTCCTACCATGGTCTAACTAGGCTCAAAAGATTCTTGTCGCAAAGACCATCAAAACTGTGTAATTAGTTTTTGATTTCATCTACATTTAGTATTCCGAACATATGTCTTTTGGTGTATTTAATGTGGTGGAGAGAGTGGAAAGGAGGAACTTTAGCAAACTAAACAAGGCCTGTCGAGGTCGTGGTTGATCTCTTCGAT
This sequence comes from Cenchrus americanus, assembly GCA_947561735.1. Lineage (NCBI taxonomy): Eukaryota > Viridiplantae > Streptophyta > Magnoliopsida > Poales > Poaceae > Cenchrus > Cenchrus americanus. The sequence goes on along the minus strand of OX387244.1, from coordinate 29,662,433 downwards.
CAGCGGCGAGAGGTTTTTTTCATTATTGTTAGGTGCTTGATGTTGCGGAGGGTCCAACAATATAGGCCCAGGGCAGATCGACGACATGGAGGCGCGGGAGAGTTCGTGTTGCACAAGGTCGTGTGCGAGACGTGGTGGCCTGCACGTGGCCCCCAGTAGTATGTCTACGTGCCGAGGTGTTGGTGATATGCCCAAGAGCCCATCATCACAATACGGTTTAAAGGCCCAAGAGGATATTGATACAAGAGGGATTAGGGTTACTAATGGGTCTATGAGATAGAAGCCCATTAGTACGCCCTATATACGTAGCAGGGGCAAAGGGGGCGCCTCTGACCTGTTAGCCACACCTCCCCTTTGCCACCGCCCTCCTCTTGCCACCGCCCTAGCCGAACGTGCGGTGCTAGCACACCGACGTCCGGCGTTCCATCCCCGTACGTGTGGACTCCGTAGAGGCGCTGCTACTACTGTTGCGCTGATCGGCTGCTAGGATCAAGGACGAGGAGCTCGGTTCGTGGGACGTGATCGACTACTTCCTCTACACCGACGCGCGACTTCTTCCGCTGCGCTGCACGTCTAGTGGTAACGATCTATGATCTCCTACTCGCAAGCATCTTGGGTGTACACGATAGATTAGCTAGCGTAGCCTACCTGTTTACCTATAGTGGTACCAGAGCCACCTTGTGTAGTTTTTGGTCTGGATCTTTAACATATAGGTGATATGTTGTTGTAGTAGATTGGATCTATTACTTGTGCACGATTTGATTATATCAATTGGTCATAAGGGGTTAAAACTGGAGCGAGTTGATTGCAGCATGTGACCAAAAAGATTAGTTCGTGTTCCTTCTCTGTTGTGCATACGACATGTCCCTACCGGCTGGAATCACCATAAGGGACTAACTGTGTGCATATTCAGTAGATTGAACCAACAGATCGAGGTCATGTGTAGATGCGATCTTCTCAGGTGCAAAGGTTGCACGATCAAGTGAAAATTGAGGCATTATGAATGGCTCAGATTTGGGGTGATGCGATCACTCCGATGAGATTTTCAAAGGGATTCCATTGATGTGATCTGTGTAATTCTGTGAGGTTTTTAGGGCGCTGCCCTGAGACCCGCGGGGGGCGGCTCCCCCCTCGACCCCCGCCCACTGACCGGCGTTGCTTCCTTCTATAGCGGCTTCCTAAGCGCGCCTTTGTTAGAACACGTCGTACGCCTAACTTGTTTTTGCAGGGTGTGATGTGAATGGTATGGCCTCAGTATCATGTGATGTTGTATGTGATAATTTTTGTGGCCTGCGTGTCGCAAGTTAACACAACCGGGTTGAGGTTGCACATTATTGTATAACGACCTGCGTGTCGACTTGTGATGTTTGAATCGTCATGTAATCTTTTCACTAGCTATTAGATGTAGTAGCTTAGTATCTATCCATGGAGGCTTCAAGCATGATGGTGATGATGATCACCACAAGACAGGAGGGATGGCAATGGAGGTCACATTGGAGCCATGGCGATGGAGCCAATTGTGATTCATGAGGCCATACTATTCACAAATAATATGATTATATGCCCGTGATGTTTATTTTCCTGTCATACTATTCTTTCATGCTTTACATATGGTGGATGTTTTGGTCATGATAGAATAGCTCCCTCAGAAAAGTTGAGATTTTGATGCCTTTTACCAATATCTACAACTATAAAATTTGATCGCTGTGTGGTAGGTTTACCAAAGTAGAGTACCCTCAGCTATCATTTTTGTATAGTGTGGATGTCGGACATTCACAAGTCTAGTATTGGTTACCTCAGCAAAGCTATCAAAACGGTTTTGGGCTTTAAGGCATAGTGTTGGGGCCGGGCATTGGATGCCACCCGACAAACAAGAGTCATATAGAGATATGATTAGCAAAAATTGTTGCTTACCTGTGTCACTACTTTTGTAGCCGTGATGCTAAAGCTCACTAGGATTTTAGTGACTATGGATCTTGAACTACTATGTGTCATTAGAGGGAAGATGAATTTTCATATTGTAGGTTGTCTTTTGTTAAATCAGTTAATGAAAGTCTTTACATAAAATTAGTGCTGAAATCTTGCTTTACTTTAATGTTGTAGATCATGTCTGCCAGTAATAATTCCGTTTTCAATTTGCGATCTGTTCTTGAGAAAGAAAAGTTGAATGGAACAAACTTTATTGATTGGTACCGCAACCTGAGAATTGTTCTCAGACAAGAGAAAAGGAGTATGTTCTTGAGCAGGCATATCCTGATGATCTCCCTGACAATGCAAATGCTGCTGAACGCAGAGCTTATGAGAAGCACTGCAATGACTCACTTGATGTCAGCTGTCTGATGCTCGCCACCATGTCCCCTGATCTACAGAAGTAGTATGAGCATGCGGATGCTTACACCATGATCGAGGGGCTGCGTGGGATGTTTCAGAACCAAGCTAGGACTGAGAGGTACAATATCTCAAAGTCCTTGTTTGCGTGCAAGCTGGCTGAAGGTAGCCTGGTTAGTCCTCATGTGATCATAATGATTGGTTACATTGAGACTTTGGATAGACTTGGTTCTGAACTTCACCCTGACTTGGCTACTGATGTTATTCTCCAGTCGCTCCCGGTGAGCTATGAGCCTTTTATCTTGAACTTTCAGATGAATGGCTTGGATAAAACATTGAGTGAGTTGCATGGGATTCTAAAGACGGCAGAGGAGAGCATTAAGAAAAATCCCAATCATGTGATGATGATTTGGAAGGGGAACAAAAAGAGAAAGCGTTGGACGCCTCCTAATTCCAGAGGTAAAGGCAGGGGAAAGAGTTCCAACAGTGAGTCCTCGGGCTCTAAGCTAAAGCCAGCACCTAAGGCCAAATCTGGCCCTACTTCTGAGGATGAATGCTTCCACTATCATGAAAAGGGACATTGGTCTAGGAATTGCAAGAAATACTTGGAAGAAGAAGAAGAAGAGGAAGAAGAAGAAGAAGAAGGGAAGTGAGACTTCCATTTCAGGTATAAATGTTATAGAAATAAATATTGCATTATCTTCTAGTGAATCATGGGTATTTGATACTGGGTCGATGATTCACACTTGCAAATCGTTGCAGGGTCTAAGTGAGACTATATGGTTTGCAAAAGGCGAGTTAGACGTTCGTGTCGGCAATGGCGCAAAGGTTGCGGTGTTGGCGGTCGGCACCTACCACTTGTCTCTACCTTCCGAATTAGTTTTGGAATTGAATAATTGTTATTGCATTCCTGCTTTGAGCAAAAACATTATTTCCTCTTCATGTTTAGAACAAGTTGATGGTTTTAAGATTGTAATAGAGAACAAATGTTGTTCTATTTTTTGCAATGGAATTTTTTATGCTCATTGTCCATTGGTGAATGGATTATATGTTCTTGATCTTGAGAATAAATCTATATGTAACATTAATGCTAAGAGGCTTAGACCAAATGATTTGAATCCCACTTTTATTTGGCATTGTCACTTAGGTCATATAAATGAGAAGCGCATCGAACAACTCCATAAAGATGGTTTGTTAAGTTCATTTGATTTTGAATCATTTGAAACGTGTGAGTCTTGTTTACTTGGGAAGATGACTAAAGCGCCTTTCACTGGTCATAGTGAGAGGGCAAGTGACTTGTTGGGACTTGTACATACCGATGTATGTGGACCAATGAGCTCAATAGCCAGAGGTGGTTTTCAGTACTTCATTACTTTTACTGATGACTTTAGTAGATATGGCTATATCTACTTGATGATGCACAAGTCTGAATCATTTGAAAAGTTCAAAGAATTTCAGAATGAAGTAAAAAATCAATTAGGCAAGACAATTAAGTATCTGCGATCTGATCGTGGAGGAGAATATTTGAGCCTTGAATTTGGTGATCATTTGAAGAAATGTGGAATAGTTCCGCAGCTAACTCCTTCAGGAACGCCTCAATGGAATGGGGTATCCGAACGGAGGAACCGAACCTTGTTGGACATGGTTCAGTCGATGGTGAGCCAAGCTTATCTTCCATTGTCATTTTAGGGTTATGCTCTTGAAACTGTTGCGTTCACACTGAATAGGGTTCCAAGTAAGTCTGTTGAGAAGACACCATATGAGATATGGACTGGGAAACGTCCTGGATTATCTTTTCTCAAAGTTTGGGGATGTGAGGCTTATGTCAAACGTTTGATGTCAGATAAGCTCACTCCAAAGTCAGACAAATGCTTCTTTGTGGGGTATCCTAGGGAAACCAAAGGATATTATTTTTATAATGAAGCGGAAGGCAAAGTGTTTGTCGCTCGCAATGGTGTTTTCTTAGAAAAGGAGTTTCTATCAAAAGGATTAAGTGGGAGCAAAGTGCAACTTAAAGAAATTCAGGAAACACTTGAAACTATTTCAGCACCCACTGAAGATCCACAGGATGTGCAAGATGTTGCACAAACCGTAGTTGAGGCACCAGCCCCACGAAGGTCTATACGGGCACGTCGCACAACTGACAAGCTCAACCTCCTTATTATGGAGGAGCGCCACATATTATTGATGGAAAATGATGAGCCCATGACCTACACGGAAGCAATGAAGGGACCCAACTCCGACAAATGGCTTGAGGCCATAGAATCCGAGTTTGGAACTTGGTTGATCCAATTGAAGGTGTTAGACCTGTCGATTGTAAGTGGATTTTTAAGAAAAAGTTAGACATGAATGGAAATGTTCACATCTATAGGGCACGATTGGTGGCAAAAGGTTTCCGACAAATTCAAGGTGTTGATTATGAGGAAACATTTTCGCCTGTCGCAATGCTAAAGTCTGTTCGGATTCTCCTAGTAATTGCTGCATATTATGACTATGAGATATGGCAAATGGATGTCGAAACCGCTTTCCTTAATGGACATCTTAGTGAGGATGTGTACATGACACAACCTGAAAGTTTTGTCGACCCTGAAAATGCTGGGAAAATATGTAAGCTTCAGATGTCCATTTATGGATTGAAGCAGGCATCTCGGAGTTGGAATATTCGTTTTGATGAAGTAGTCAAAAGGTTTGGCTTCATCAAGAATGAAGAAGAGCCTTGTGTTTACAAAAGGGCTAGTGGGAGCGCACTTGTGTTTCTGGTCCTATATGTGGATGACATATTGCTGATCGGAAATTGTTGACGGTGAATTTCCGTCAACCTAGAGTACTTGTTATACATTGGTTTCGATTATGATTTGCAACTAACCCGCCACTAGGCATACTAATGATGTAACAAGTTCACACTTGCATGTCGATTTTGGAGTTCATTGTTTACGCAGGAAATCTACGCTAAAGAGGAGACTTTCGGGATAAGTTCATCAAGCACTTCAAGAGAAGATCATGAAGCCCGTCACAAGTCAAGACATGAAGTGAACAATACTCCAAACAACCCAAGGACCGAAGCATCAACACGCAAAACTCTGGGGACTTGGATGTTTACCAACGGGATCAACTCAGCCCGAGAGATATTCTCGCGACTCGGGACAGCATGATCTTTCGGTACAGATTCGTAGACTTAAACGGTCTTAAATGGCAAAAGTTTGACTACCAAAGTTGTGGGCCTCGACGATACCTTCGATTTGGACATGTGGAAGGCCCAATTCGGATAAGGGAGCTAGGAGATATAGCCCCCGAAATCCTGCTGCGTGATCAGTCCGAAATCAGAATAGATTATCTTCCAAGGCCGATTTGGAGATCTTATCTTCGTTTTTAAGGAAAGAAATGAATACCAAAGTTGAATATAATTTCGTGGCACACAACCTGGACACCGAATTTGCATTATTTGGAGTTCGGACGTGGGAGATATGGTACTGGCAATGAAGGACTGCGAATCAGGAAAATCTGGCTGATTTTATGGAAACCAAGTTTGCTTCTCTCCCAAGGAGGATCTCGTGCAAGGCAAGGTGGAGCACGCCCAAAGGCACCCCAAGGACATAAATACAACCCCCTAGGCACCCCAAGATGGTGACCCATCGAACAAATCATCCTACTGACGCCAATCACCAGAAAACCGCCGCCGCAAGATGAGGGAGAAAGTTGGATGAGCTCGTCGCAAGGATCAACGCGGGCGGAGAGAAGGAAGCAAGAGGAGGACACCAAGCCGCTGGCTTAGGGGTGTTCCCAAGCTCCATCGCCGCCATCTTCATCGACGACGTTCTCCGGAGTCTCCATCACCCCTATGTGCTTCAATCCATGTAAGATGATGGGGTAATGTCTCCATTCATCCCTAGGATTAGATGGTTACATGCTATGTGATCGCTACTTGATTCGTGGTTTCAATCTATTGTTTTCATGTTGATGATGCTTTGATGATTAAGGTAGGCCACCGTGTTTTTCGGGCATATGATATCCGCTACTCCCATAGATTCCATCAACATACTGTGTCCATCATAGGTGTAGTCACGAATACCTTCGCGTAGTGACAGTATGAGAGGAGGGAAAGGGCGAAACCGTGGTCACAACCCCCGGTAGATTGGTTTACCGCTTTCGTGTAGTAGATGCATACCATGTTATCCTAGATCCTAGGGAGGGAACGCTTATCTTTCTTATTCACTCTCTTGTGTTCACCCCTTTATCATCTAGTTTAACCCTAGATTTGTTTGATCAACTTAACTTAGATTAACTTAGGTTAGATTGTCTTTACTTTTAGATTAATACTCTCTTTAAAGGTTTCCTTAGTCAACTAGATTAGTACTTGGTTAAGCGCTAGTAATCCCCTTGCTCCGCGGATTGACAAGAACCTTGGGAATCCCGTGGTGAAAAAGGTGTAGGTCCGTACGCTTGCGGATCGTAGGTGGATACGAGTTTTATCCGTCAACAGAAATGATATTCCAATGCTTGAAGCCATTAAAACCTCATTGAAAAAGAGTTTTTCGATGAAGGATTTAGGAGAGGCGGCTTATGTTTTGGGGATAAATGTCTATAGAGATAGATCAAAGAGGCTAATTGGATTAAGCCAAGATATGTACATTGACAAGATATTGAATCGGTTCAATATGCAATATTCCAAGAAAGTTTTCCTGCCAATGTCACATGGTATTACTCTAAGCAAGAGTCAGGGTGCTACGACACCTAATGAGCAAAAGAAGATGAGTGTGATTCCTTATGCTTCAGCCATAGGATCCATCATGTATGTTATGCTTTGTACGCGCCCAGATGTCTCCTTTGCTCTAAGTGTTACGAGCAGGTACCAATCAGACTTCGTGAAGATCACTGGACAGTTGTAAAGGGCATCCTTAAGTACTTGAGAAGAACTAAGGATATGTTCCTAATATTTGGAGGCGAAGATGAGCTCGTTGTAAAGGGTTACATCGATGCTAGTTTTCAAACAGATAAAGATGACTTCGCATCGCAATCCAGATTTGTTTTCTGCCTCAATGGTGGGGCAGTGAGCTGGAAGAGTTCCAAGCAAGAAACGGTGGCTGATTCGACGACAGAGGCCGAGTATATTGCAGCTTCCGAAGCTGCAAAAGAAGATGTTTGGATCAGAAAATTTGTTTCTGAGTTGGGTGTTGTTCCTAGTGCGACCAGTCCACTGGACCTCTATTGTGATAATAGTGGTGCCATTGCGCTTGCAAAGGAGCCTAGATCACACAAGAAGTCCAGACATATACTACGGAACTATCACCTCATCCGTCACTTTGTTGAGAAAGGTGATGTGAAGGTCTACAAGGTGCACATAGATTCAAACGTTGTTGATCCATTGACAAAGCCTCTCCCACAACGAAAGCATGAGACACACATGAGGTCTATGGGTATTAGATACTTACATCAGTGATTCTAGTGTGCGTGGGAGAGTTTTGTGTCATGAGCATGTTTACGTAATAATGAATAATTGTTATTTGTTCCATGGATGACTGTCATTTATATTGATTATCGAGTACGTGACTTGATCGTGAAACTCTTTGTTTATAATGATGTTATTCTAAATTATCCCTAGTTTGGGTTGTTATGTGGGACAATAACGACGGAGAGACTAGAACATGCATTAATTGATGATCATGTTTCACGGATCATAGAAATGGAGATATCAGATTAATGATGTGGACACATGTTAGTGAACATGGTGTCGGATTGACCCACTCCAAGACAATGTTGGGATTGTTATTTTAAATGTGCCATCAGTTGTTCTTGAGTGTTATACCTACTGGATCCTTAGACCTGAGATCGCCATTGTTTCTCACTGTGTGTAGTGGTGCATCTTGGTGCTGCCAAACGCTACTCCGTAAATGGGTAGTTATAAAAGTAGCTTACAGGTATATCATGAAACATGGAATGGGATGTGTGCGGATCAAGATGGAATTTGCCCCTCCTAGATAGCAGGAGAGATATCTCTGGGCCCCTCAAGATAGTTGGATTAGAAAGTGCATGGCCATGCCAAAGTGATTAAGGAGTTAATCAAAATGACTAAAGGTTAGTCACAAATAGAATCCGCTATTAGATCGAGAGAATGGTCGAGCTATCACAAGGGTGGCACGCATCTCATCTTGAGCTTGTGAAGGATTGGATGGCGACTAGAGAGGGGGGAGTGAATAGGAGCCGGTAAAAAATCTTCTCAAAGAACCCGGCCTATACCCTAGACAAATCCCGGTCACACACGAGTGATGGATCGAATCATACACCAATCGCCAAGACAACGAGGTTATGGATCAACCTCAAGTCTTAGGAACGATTCCTTGAAACACACGCGGAAGCACGAAAGGAAGGAGAGAGGAATCGAACCAAGGAGCAAAGCGCCGCACGCGGCGGACTCCGTCCGGCCGAGGAGGGGCGGACGGTCTGCACTGGCCACTCGGACAGTCCGGCCAGGAGCCACGGACAGTCCGTAAAAGCCAACAGAACCACCAGAGACGAACCAGGAAAAACGGACTGTTCGCAAGGACCGGGCGGACCGTCCGCACTGGATCCGGACCGTCCGCTACTGAAGCTCGGACCGTCCGCAAACCGGCTGCAACAAAAACCTAACACAAAACTGGATAAAAAACAAAGACAATCAAGAACACGACGAACACGCAAAGAACACAGTACCCGCGGACTGTCTGCCAGGCACACGCGGACTGTCCGCGCCTCACGGACAGAGGCAAAAACTGGTCGACCCCGCGGGTCAGCTCCTCCAACTCATCACCGGATTTCCCAAGCGGTAGAAGCTGTTGAGACAAGAGTTTGAGAACAAGAAAAGCGTCAAACAAGGATGTTATACCCCAAAAATCTCGCCTCCTAACTTCCTAAATCACCGGGAATCGTGGATCCTTTAAGCACCACCAAAAACTAGAGCTCCGACCGAAAATCCTTGAATCGAAGTGGTTTCCTGGTGGTTGAGGGCACAAGATCAATCACAAAGATGCACAAGACATCCATCCATGTTTCCCTCAAAAAAATCCGGAGAGAAACTCACTCAAATCCGCAGAATCACACCAAGAACAAAGGAACCAAAAACATGCACGAAAAAGGCCACGGGAATCACAACGCCGAATCTTCTATACATACCCGGAATGATTCACAAGGTCTAGCATGTCGCCCTAACATCCATCCCTCTCAACAAATCTCTCATGAAGCTCTCATGCTAGCCTAGACGAAAATAGAGGAGAAAATGTCTAAGGAAAAAGAGAAATGGGAGGGGGAAAATGAAACCCTAAGTCGCGGAGAGAGAGAGCCATCCACCCACACTCATGGCTTATATATCGGGTCCCGCCGGTGTGGTAAATGACTCGACTACCCCTAACTCAACTACTGGTGATACAACCCACGCAGGGGCATTTATGTAATGTTTGTGGGTCTTGCCATCAGACAGCCACGCCTTTGTCGCACCCTGCGTCCTCCCGACGCAAGCCATGCGATCCCGCCGTGTGTCCTCCGCTTTGAAGCTTCCCGACACTCCCGGATCCTGTCTCCGTCCTGTTGGTCCTTCGGACTTGGTTTTGAGGCCCAAACCAAGAAACCGTCCTCCGATGGTTTTGTGGGCAAACCACCAAACCCCGCGTGCTCGGCCCGGCCTCCCGCCAAGCCTCTTGACTCGACCGCCACCGTGCACCGGCTCGATCGTCCACGACTTCGTCTTGCTCGTCTCGCCACCATGTGGCCCGCACCCGGGCCCCGCCGTCCACCGGTCCCTCGAACCGAGCCTACTTGTCTCTCCATCTCCCGGAGGCCCCTCAAGGCCGAAGACCTTTCACACCCGTTCTTCACCTGCAACAACACGAACTAGGCCGCAGCCTACACCTGCGCACTGAGCCAAGAGTCAGTCCAACACCCATTGTCAATCACTCATCACTGAGGAGCGGTCATCCATCGACCACCGGGACGCTCCTGGTCCTCAATCTCCCGCTTGATGAGTGCATTGACAACACACAACGCGAAATAAAATTCAGAGGAAGAAAGTAAGAAGAAAGGAAAATAAAGAAGCTCAACTCATGACCAAAACCAAAAAAAGGCAAAGAAAGGTCACAAGCCGAGCAAAGCACAAACTCCGCACTGAAAACAGCAAGAAAGCTCCCCCTGAACAAATGCAAGCTCCCCCTGAACATGTGGATGCAAACTTCCAAATTTTAGAAGCAGTTTTCTAAATTTTTCATTAAGCTCACCTCTTCTCCCCCTTGTTGACAATGTATGAATCAAGGTGAAAATGCATGAAAGTAAGACAAAGCATATAAACATCTACATGAGCTTCTCAAATAGGCCAAATCTAGTGTCAAAGGCTAGAAGTGAGACAAAGAGCACACATATGGATCATAGCATAGTCAAAGCATTGCCACAAGTAATATATGGAAATATAGGCATGTGACAAAGCAAATTTTCAGATTTGAGCAGTTTTATCAACAGATGGCTCACTTAAAATTTAAAGGCCTATCCATGCCATATTCTAGCCAAAAACATGCATATCATCTAGAGATCATACAAGGATATCAAATTCTTAACAAAAGATCATTGCAAACACCCATAAAGCAAAGCATGTCATGTTAAAGCTCATGAGCCATGTGTCCACTTCGGGGAGACTTCTCGACTGGTGAACATCATGCAACATGTTTCGCACCCATTTGTGAAAGATAAAACATTTTAAGCATAAACATGATGGAAGGAGCATTTTCAACCATACACACTTCTTTTCAAGATTGATTCATTTCATGGTACATGAAGTGCCTTTGCGGCAAAAAGAAGCTTATGCTCCTCCATGAATGCAACATAGGCTAAACATTCACAATGATATCGGCCTTTGGCCCAAATGCAAGAAAGAGACATCCAAGCACAATCTAAGAATGAAAGGCACATTTAGACCAAAAAATGACATGGATACACTACTACACATGAGTGGAGCACATTTCATCAAATTTAGTCAAGATTAGCATTTGATTCAAAAAGGCTATCTCACAACACATATATTTCAGATATTCCAAGAGCATAGCCTCACATAGCCATTTCTCCACATACATGACCAATATCTCACAAGTAGCCAAAGAAACTCAGATAAGGCATATGGAAGAAGCTCGTCATCCTAAAATGCAATATGATACAAATGCAACATGATATATAACAAGATGGCTATCCTACCATGGTTTATACATCAAGCAAAGCATGTATATACATCAAGAGAAAACATGGTATGATACATATGGTACAAAAATGAATCCCCCAAGAAGCAACTAGAAAGGGCAACAAACTCCAAGTTCCCCCCGCAAGCGCACAAATGTAGCTTGGTCGAGAGGCTTTGTAAAGATGTATGCAAGCTGATCTTGGGTAGGGACATGACTCAACACAATGGTCCCTTTCTCCACATTGTCTCTCAAGAAATGATACCTCACTTCTATGTGTTCGGTTCTGGAATGAAGCACTGGATTTTTTGCTACGCTTATGGCACTGGTGCTATCACAAAGAAGTGGGATCTGGGTGCACTCCTCACCAAAGTCTCTCAAGTTGTATGAGATCCACAATAGCTGGGAACAACAACTCGCGGCTGCAACATACTCCGCCTCGGTGGTAGACTGAGCTACACTAGACTGCTTGCGGGAAGACCACCAAACCAACAAGGACCCAAGAAACTGGCAAGTACCAGAAGTAGACTTCCTCTCGACTCGGCAACTAGCGAAATCCGCATCAGAAAAACCATGAAGTGAAAGAGTCGAGGAGGACGTATACCAAAGGCCAAGACCAGGGGCAGACTGTAGGTACCTGAAGATCCTCTTGACGGCCTGTCGATGTGATGTCCTCGGCGAGGCCTGAAAACGAGCGCTCAGACACACACTGAATTGTATGTCTGGCCTCGTCGCCGTCAGGTAGAGGAGGGAGCCGATCATGCTCTGGTACTCTCGCTAGTCCACTAGTTCTCCGTCCTCGTCCACATCCAAAGTAGTCGTACTCCCCATGGGTGTCGACATAGGCTTCACATCTTGCATCTGGAACTTCCTCAGCATGTCTTTCGTGTACTTGGTCTGATGCACGAATGTTCTGTCCTTCACTTGCTTGATCTGCAACCCGAGAAAGTACTGCAGCTCGCCCATCATGCTCTTCTCGAATTCCCTGCTCATCTCATCTGCAAACTTGGCAACAAGGTTATGTGACGAGCCACCAAAGACAATATCATCCACGTATATCTGCAAAACCAACAAGTCATTCCCATGCTTGAGGAGAAACAAAGTTTTATCCAGGTACCCATCACAAACCCTCTACTCAACAGAAAACCTCTCAATCTCCCATACCAAGCCCGGGGCGCCTGTTTCAACCCATACAGAGCCCTTTTGAACCTGTACAACCTGTGTGGGTACTTCTCACTCTCGAACCCCGATGGCTGCTTCACATACACCTCCTCCTCTATGACCCCATTCAGAAAAGCACTCTTCACATCCATCTGATACAACTTGAACTCTTTAGCCATGGCAAAGGCTAGAAGGATCCGAATTGCCTCAAGACGGGCCACAGGAGCAAAGGTCTCCTCATAGTCGATCCCCTCCTTCTGACTATATCCCTGAGCAACAAGTCTGGACTTGTTCCTCACAACCATCCCATTCTCACCCTCTTTGTTCTTCCAAACCCATTTGGTTCCTATAGGATGGCAATTTGGAGGTGGTTCAACTAACTCCCACACCTGGTTCCTCTCAAAATTTTCCAACTCCTCATGCATAGAATTGACCCAGTTTGCATCAGATAAAGTGTGTCCAATGTCCTTGGGCTCAAAGGAGGCAACAAATGCAGCATGAGCGAAATGAGAGGAATTTCTGGACCTTGACCGCGTGGTACGTTCGTCGATGTCCCCAATGATATTCGATAGGGGATGTACTTCTTGAATCCGCCGGGGAGCCTCACGCCTCGAGACTACCTCCCCCTCAACTTCAGCTTCTCTCGCCTGGTCCTCTTGTCGCACCGTCGTTGTCCATGAAGTAGATGGTCCACCCTCAGTAGTGGTCGTAGGGGAAGTAGTGGGTACACACTCAGCTTCAGGAGCATGGTTCTCTCCAGCATCATCTCCAGCTTCATCCTTCTCCTCTTCAAAGAGGTCCTCAGCTATCTCCTCATCACCTGCACATTCAAAGCCAAGAGAGGTACATGGCATTGTCTCGTCGAAGGTTACCTCGCAAGTCTCCATGATTTTGTTAGTCTCAAGATTAAGCACTCTATAGGCTCTAGAATGGTTAGCATAACCAAAAAAAATCCCATCACTAGACCTAGCCTCAAACTTGTCGAGTTTTCCCTTCTTAAGAATAAAGCACTTGCAGCCAAAGACTCGGAAATGACTCACCTTGGGTGCCCGACCATGCATAAGCTCATAACAGGTCTTCCTCTTGAAAGCTCGCAATAAAATTCTGTTGGAGACATGACAGGCCGTATTGACCGCCTCAGCACAATACCTCCTAGGAGTCCTGTGCTCATCGAGCATCGTCCTAGCCATCTCACAAAGAGTCCGATTTTTCCTTTCCACGACTCCATTTTGAGGGGGCACATAAGGGGTCGAATACTGATGTTCAAGACCTAGGTCACGACAGAAGGCATCAAAATGAGAGTTCTTGAACTCTGAGCCATTATCACTGCGGATAGCTCGAATGGCATTCCCATGCCTCTCGTTCCTCAACATCATGATCTGATCTCGAACAAAACTAAATGTCTCACTTTTGTCCTCCAAGAAAAACACCGAGGCATAGAGAGAGTAATCATCCACCACAACAAGGACATACCACTTCCCACCCACCGAGCGAACTCGAGCTGGCCCAACAAGGTCCATATGTGAAGGACCGATACGGCGAACCAGAGAGGGGGGGAGTGAATGGGAGCCGATAAAAATTCTTCTCGAAGGAGATCGAAACTCCAACAAGATGAACACGGCTTCCAACACACGTCTCCGACTCACTACCAAGGTTGGTCAAGCCCACGTAGCCACTGGAGTGCCACTGGACCTAGGAACCAACACACCACCTTCCGACCCGAGAAACGTAGCGGAAAAACCAAGCCTCGAGTCTACAGACCCACACCGGTCAGACCGGTGAGCACCACCGGTCAGACCGGTCCCTGCTGGTGAAACTGAGCAACTTTCACTAAGTGGCTCTACACCGGTCAGACCGGTGAGACACACCGGTCAGACCGATGGCGGCACGAAAGCCCCCAAGGCACCAAACGGGCCAACCGACCACCAAACGGACCCAAACTCGAAACGGCGGCAACACGGGACAACAACGAACACACCAAGACGTTCACCCGAGCAAAAACCCACAAGAGCTCGCACCGATCGGACCGGTCAAGAGCACCGGTCGACCGGTGTAGCACCGGGCGGCTCGGGATGAACAAGACCCCGCGGGTCAACTCCCCCAAATCCAAATCTCGATCTCCCGAATCGCTCCACGGACTTGAACAAGACTTTGGGGATATCAGGAACACCTCATGAGGAGTCCATAGCCAAGTTTAATCCCACCAAATCTCGTCCAAAAAGGAGGAATCGAAGAAATCCCGCCGAAAGCACTTCCAACCCAAGAACTCAAGAAAACCCCAAAATCGAGCACTTTTACTCACGGATTTGGGAGGGGAATCACGGCCCAAAGAACCACGAAGGGTTCCCACAAATTTCCCCCATCAAATCCCAAAGAGAAAAGCCCCGAAAACACCCCAAAGAAATCACGAAGAGAGGGCTCCGAAAATCACCACCAAGAACAACCGGGGAAAACACATCCAAACCTTGAGGAACCACGCCGAATCATCTATACATGAAACAAAGGTTCGTACAAGGTCTAGCAAGCCGCCCGATCATCCATCCCTCTCTACAAGATCTCTCCGTGAAGCTCTCTTGCTAGTCCTAAGGAAAACCTAGAGAAAATAGGTGGAAAATAGGAAAACTAATGAGCTAGGGTTCCAAGCGTTAGCTGCCATCCTCTCACCTCTTGGGTTATATGGAGGCAACCGAATGTCCAAAATACCCTTCTCTACTAACTAGGGATACAAGCCCCTCAAGGGCGGATTTGGAAGTCTTCATGTCTTCACCATCGGACGGATGCCCGGCGACCGCACCCTGCGTAGCCTCGACGCAAGCCATGCGATCCCGACGCGTGTCCTCCGCTTCGAAGTCTCCGGACTGCATCGTCGCACACCGGTCAGACCGGTGCTCCTCACCGGTCAGACCGGTCCCCACCGGTCAGACCGGTCAGACCCACCGGTCAGACCGGTCTGGTGCTGCTGCACCTCCGTCTTCGGTTCTCCGGTCTTGGCTTTGTGGATCAACCAAGGAACCCGGTGGTTTTTACGGTGAACCACCGGAAACCTCGCGAACTCGGTGTAGCCTCCGCCAATCTCCACTCATGACTTGGCTCCCACGTAGTCCCGGCTCGACCTTGGTTTTGATGCTCAACCAAGAAACCGTCCACAACTTCATCTTGCTGTTCATGCCACCATGCGGCCCGCACTTGACCCCGCTGGCCACCGGGTCCCTCGAACGAAACCTACTTGTCTTCTCCACACCTGGAGGCCTCACCGGCAACGACCTTTCGCGCTTGTTCTTCACCTGCACCAACACGAGTCAAGCCGCAACCGCACCTGCAATACTTAGCCAAGAATCAGTCCACACAACGTTGTCAATCACTCATCACACAAGGAAGCGACCATCCACCGGTCCTCGAACCACACATGGTCCTCAATCTCCCCCTTGATGAGTGCATTGACAACACCCACACGAAAGTAACAAGAGAGAAAAGAATAAGAAAAGAAACGAACAAAAAGAAACTCCAACAAGCGATCGAAAGCCAAACAAAGGCAAAGAGCAAGATCACTTGAAGAAGACAAGTCTCGGACCCCTTAGGCAAGGGCAACGGCTCGACACATCCGAGACAAAGCAAAGCTCAAGCAAAGAGCACAAACCACCGAAACAAAACTCGAAAACTCACAAAGAGCTCCCCCTGCACACATGCAAGCTCCCCCTGAACCAATGCAACTCCCCCTGGACGAATGCATGCAAGAAACCACATGAAACAGGACAGCGCAAAGCACTTTCGGTTCACACCGTTCGACCGGTCATCACCATCGGTCAGACCGGTGCCTACTTATGTACAGGACCAGCACTCACACCGGTCAGACCGGTGCTCATCACCGGTCAGACCGGTGTACAACAGAGCCCAGAAATGGCTCGAAACCACCTGAAAACCTTCTAAACGCGTCCAACAAGCCATTTCAAGCTCAAACTTCTCCCCCTTGTTGGCAATGCATGAATCAAGGCAAAAATGCAAAACATTCAACCTAGAGCTTCTCAAATATACAAAATGCAACAAAGAAGGCGACACATATCCAAATGAGCAAGTTAGATACTCTACGGCTTCGTATCGATCTTAACTACATGATCACCAAGTTTCACAACCATTGGACGAAGCTAAGATGGATTTTGGCAATTTTGCGAAAAAATTTGCCTCTCATGAGCAAGGTCCTAAACATGATCAAAGCATATCAAAATGGCAAAGCCATACAAACTTCATGCGAGGACAGCCATTCTAATCATAAGACCATCACAAACACCCACAAGCACCTCATGTCATGTCAAAGCTACCGAGCCATGTGCCTACTTCTATGTATGAGACTTCTCATTGGTAGGCATCATGCAACGGTTTAGCACCCAAAGCAAATTAAATTCAGCACATATGACATGGGAGCATATTTTTCAAGCATTTTTCATTTCATTTTCAGATTTGTAAATGGTACATGAAATGTCTTTGCGACAAAAAGGAACTTATGCTCCTCCACAAGATAAATCAAGAGGGCTAAACATTCATGATGGCAAATGAGCCTTTGGCCCCATATGATCAATAAACTAGCCATCCAACCACAAATTAAGCATAGCAAGGCCACAAAGACATGTCAAGAGCATGTAAAGGCATTTACACATGAGAGAGCATACATGAGACATTTTTCAAAAGCATAGCTATCAACCATGGATTATTCATCAAGATCATCAAGAGCTAAGCCAAACTAACCGTAGCATACCAAACAAGCTCACAAAGACAAATATCTCATTCCATGGTGAACAATGTATATGAGAGAAGCTTTTCCTAACCAATGCATATGATACAAAATGCATGCAATCTAAGATACAAGGATGCCTATACATCATGTTACATATGCCATGCGAAATGCAAGAAATGCACAAAGGAAAGCTATACATATGCTACAAAGGAGCTCCCACACACAAAGCTCACAAACCACCGGCTCCTCGAGGGGAGGCAAAAAGGGCTCGACACCACCGGCAAAAGAGCAAAGGAGCACCAAACTCACAAGCTCCCCCTAAACTCATGCATTAAGGCCAAAGAGCATACAAAGCTCACCTTACACACATGAGATAAGGCAAAGAGCAAAAGAAACCAAGTGGCTTGACCAAGGCCACACACTCGAAGGTCACAAGTACACTTACCTTTATCATTTCTTCACAATTCACTCATCCTTGTCCACCATTCCCGAAAGTGATGCACCTACATGTCACCACTGGGATATGAAGCCGAAGAACCACCCCCAATATCAACCAAATGTTCTCCGGGCCGTCCACCTGCAACTCAAAACCAAGAGCGAGGGTGAGCAAACGACTCAACACTGGGGTTAGTTCCAAACGTGTGAAACCAGTGCCTAGCCATTTGCTCGAAAGTGGGGTTAGCACAAACCAAACCATCTTTCCTACCAAAGCTACCTCCACGAACACCACTACGGTAACCATCATGAGGGAACCAACCCTCTCTGCCAGGAGGAGGACCAAAACCACGAAAGAAAGCCCGTGGACCATCCCTCCTCTCCTTCTCAAAGCCATGACTCCTCCCATCCCCATAGTGAGCTCGAGGGGGAGAATGCCTAGCAAACTGACCTCCTGCAAACTCTCCAGACCAACCACCAGAACCACGACCTCCAGAAACAACCCTCGCACCTGTACGAGCACGAAACCCAAAGCCGCCGCCTGTCCGGAGCTCGCACCGGTCGACCGGTGCTCCACACCGGTCCGACCGGTGTAGCACGGCGGCAAGACACCTCCAACGGCCTTCCGCTCTCCCCAAGCCCGAACCGACTTCACACTCGCCTTGGCCCCGGGCAAGCGCACACGAGGCTCAAGTACACCATCGAAAGGGTGGTACTTGTCCTTGTTAGCCCACTCCTTCGCCATTCTCTCCTCACGCTTCCTCTTGAAGCAAAACGCTCTCTTGTGACCATCCTTTCCACAAAACTCACAATGGAAACGGATCGATCTGGGCTTAGGCTTGGGATGAGGCTCTTCATAAGGCTTCTCACTTGGTTTCTCACTAGGCGTTTCACTTGCCTTCTCACTCGGTTTTTCTTTTGGTTGGTTTGGCTTGGATGCAAACTTGTATTTGGGTGTGGGTTGTGGTGGAACCGAAACATTCCCAAATTTCCTTTCTCTCTCACCACTGCCCTCACCAACCTTATCCAATCCCAAAGCCCAACCGTCAAAGCGCTTACAGCTAGCAATCATCATACCAAGCTGAGGTTCTTGACTCGACAACCAACTCAGCGCTTCACGCAACTTATCATTCTCATCTTGCAAGCGATCAACACATTTTGCAAGATCCAAATTCTTCATAGCATGCAACTCACAAGTAGAGCAAGAAGTAGGAATAGGCACTTTCAACTCAGCCTCAAGAGAAACAATGCAAGAGCGGAGCTCAGCAATTCTCTCATGCAAACTAGGGCAAGAAGTGCAAGCACCAAGCAAAATGGGTCTAGATTGTAGCTCAGCCAACTCAACCCTAAGCACATCTAGTTCCTCACACTTGGAGGCATACTTCTCCCTAAGATCAGTCAAGTCAGCTAGGAAAGCAGAGCAATCAGCACAATCATTTTCATCAGAAACAACAGGGCTAGCCTTAAGCGAATCAATTTCAAGCTTGCTATCAAGAACTCCGTGTTTCTAGCTCAGCCACTCTAGTTCTAGCATCCTCGAGCAAAGATCTAAGCTCCTTCCTAAGCTTCTTAGCCTCTCTAAGCATGTGATCGCGATTATCAAGCAAGTCAACCAACTCCTCATTCTCCTTGCGCAAAGAGGAGAGCTCATCACATACCTCATCCTCGGAATCCAAGTCCGAGGCGTCCCTCTGGCTTCTCTCTTGCTGCTCGAACTACGAGCCATGCCGCAGAAGTCGTCCTTGAGGCTTAGGCCCGTCACACAAAGGCCGTTGAGATACTTGCCAAAGTTCTTCTTCTTCCTCCTCTTCTTCTCATCCTCTTCGTCTTCATCACTCGAGCTTGAAGACGTGTCCTCGGAATCAGACTCAATGTCGCTTGATCTCTTCATCTTCTCTCGAGACCGTGTCTTCTTCCCATGTCCATGATCCTTCGTCTTGGACTTCTTCTTCTTGTCCTTGAACTTGTGCTTGTCGGGGTCGTTCACCTTCGGACACTCGGCGAAATAGTGTCCAGCCTTGCCGCACTTGAAGCATGTCCTCGTCTTCCTCCTCATGTTCACTCGGTTCTCGTGCAGCCTCTCGAACCGCCTCGTCAGGAGCGCCAGCTCGTCCTCTCCAAGCTCGTCGAACTCCTCATCTGGCATAGACATCAAAGAGGAGAAAGAGAACATCCTGGTGGATGGATTAGTGTTAGCCTTTCCTTTCGAACCACCAACGAGGGCAAGACTATGAAAATCAGTCGGTCCCTCGAGCTTGGCAGTCATGCCCCTATCCACCTCAGCCGACTTGAGCTTCGAGAACAACTCGTTCACCGTCAGAGTATCATACCTCTCCGACTCGACTATGGCCTCGAACTTTCCGCCCCATATCGTACGATCCAAAGAGTGTAAGAGCTTGACCGCTCTATCATGATCATCGTACGGGAGCATGTCCACATTGGCCCTCATGTTGTTCACCACCACCGTGAACCTGCGAAACAAGGCATCGATGGACTCACCGGGGAGATGAGTGAAGTTCTCGTACTCTCTCGGGTAGGTCGCATACATCCGTGCTCGAACACGGGCGTTCCCAACATGAGCCTCCTTCAACACCGCCCAAATCCTACAAGCCAAGTGCTCGGTGTGCACCCGATCGAACTCGGCCGACACAAAGCACGAAACAAGTAGTCGACCGCCTTATTGTTGGCGTCGAATCCGTCCCTCGACCCCGGAGCAAGGAAATCCATCGGTGGACATAGCCTTTGTGTCCACCGTGACATCCCAAAGCAACCGACCCTTTCCGCGGAGGAACGCACCCATCCGCTTGCTCCACATCCGGTAGTTCTTGCCATCGAAGTGTGGAGGACCCGAACCCCGTTCTCGGTACGCCATCCTTGGATCTTAGACCGGTTAGAGTCAACAAAGACCCGAACCGGCTCCGATACCACTTGAAGGACCGATACGGCGAACCGGAGGAGGGGGGGGGGGGGAGTGAATGGGAGCCGATAAAAATTCTTCTCGAAGGAGATCGAAACTCCAACAAGATGAACACGGCTTCCAACACACGTCTCCGACTCACTACCAAGGTTGGTCAAGCCCACGTAGCCACTGGAGTGCCACTAGACCTAGGAACCAACACACCACCTTCCGACCCGAGAAACGTAGCGGAAAAACCAAGCCTCGAGTCTACAGACCCACACCGGTCAGACCGGTGAGCACCACCGGTCAGACCGGTCCTTGCTGGTGAAACTGAGCAACTTTCACTAAGTGGCTCTACACCGGTCAGACCGGTGAGACACACCGGTCAGACCGATGGCAGCCTGAAAGCCCCCAAGGCACCAAACAGGCCAACCGACCACCAAACGGACCCAAACTCGAAACAGCAGCAACACGGGACAACAACGAACACACCAAGATGTTCACCCGAGCAAAAACCCACAAGAGCTCGCACCGGTCAGACCGGTCAAGAGCACCGGTCAGACCGGTGTAGCCTGGGCAGCTCGGGATGAACAGCACCCGCGGGTCAACTCCCCCAAATCCAAATCTCGATCTCCCGAATCGCTCCACGGACTTGAACAAGACTTTGGGGATATCAAGAACACCTCATGAGGAGTCCATAGCCAAGTTTAATCCCACCAAATCTCGTCCAAAAAGGAGGAATCGAAGAAATCCCGCCGAAAGCACTTCCAACCCAAGAACTCAAGAAAACCCCAAAATCGAGCACTTTTACTCACGGATTTGGGAGGGGAATCACAGCCCAAAGAACCACGAAGGGTTCCCACAAATTTCCCCCATCAAATCCCAAAGAGAAAAGCCCCGAAAACACCCCAAAGAAATCACGAAGAGAGGGCTCCGAAAATCACCACCAAGAACAACCGGGGAAAACACATCCAAACCTTGAGGAACCACGCCGAATCATCTATACATGAAACAAAGGTTCGTACAAGGTCTAGCAAGCCGCCCGATCATCCATCCCTCTCTACAAGATCTCTCCGTGAAGCTCTCTTGCTAGTCCTAAGGAAAACCTAGAGAAAATAGGTGGAAAATAGGAAAACTAATGAGCTAGGGTTCCAAGCGTTAGCTGCCATCCTCTCACCTCTTGGGTTATATGGAAGCAACCGAATGTCCAAAATACCCTTCTCTACTAACTAGGGATACAAGCCCCTCAAGGGCGGATTTGGAAGTCTTCATGTCTTCACCATCGGACGGATGCCCGGCGACCGCACCCTGCGTAGCCTCGACGCAAGCCATGCGATCCCGACGCGTGTCCTCCGCTTCGAAGTCTCCGGACTGCGTCGTCGCACACCGGTCAGACCGGTGCTCCTCACCGGTCAGACCGGTCCCCACCGGTCAGACCGGTCTGGTGCTGCTGCACCTCCGTCTTCGGTTCTCCGGTCTTGGCTTTGTGGATCAACCAAGGAACCCAGTGGTTTTCTGGTGAACCACCGGAAACCCCGCGAACTCGGTGTAGCCTCCGCCAATCTCCACTCATGACTTGGCTCCCACGTAGTCCCGGCTCGACCTTGGTTTTGAGGCTCAACCAAGAAATCGTCCACAACTTCATCTTGCTGTTCATGCCACCATGCGGCCCGCACTTGACCCCGCTGGCCACCGGGTCCCTCGAACGAAGCCTACTTGTCTTCTCCACACCTGGAGGCCTCACCGGCAACGACCTTTCGCGCTTGTTCTTCACCTGCACCAACACGAGTCAAGCCGCAACCGCACCTGCAATACTTAGCCAAGAATCAGTCCACACAACGTTGTCAATCACTCATCACACAAGGAAGCGACCATCCACCGGTCCTCGAACCACACATGGTCCTCAATATGCAACAGCTCTGTCGGACGCTCGGTCAAGACATCGGTTAGTGGTGGATGGGGAGTGGCTACCATCTTGCCATGCCTACACGGAGCACAGACCAAATCCTTCTCAAACTTCAACCTTAGCAATCCTCGGACAAGGTCAAGACCACTCAAGCGGGAAACCAAATCAAAGCTCAAGTGACCCAACCGCCTTTGCCATTTCCACAAAACACAAGAAGGACCGGCCATCAAACAACGAGCAGGACCCAAAGAACGAGAGAAATCAGCCCTGAAAATCTGACCCTCGGGGATGGTCATACAAACAAGATCACCTCGAGAATCCAGCAAACGAGACTCACCAGACTTGAAACGCACCTCAAAGCCCTCATCAAGCAACTGAGAAACCGAAAGCAAATTGAAGCCCAAAGACTTCACAAGAGCAACCCTCTTCAACGTTACCTTGTCACTCACATGTACCACACCCTCAGAAATCACCCTTCCTCGTCCGTTGTCCCCAAACGTGATGTACATCTTTTCCTTCACTGGGGTGAGGCTCGAGAACCACTTCTTGTCTCCAGTCATGTGTCGGGAACATCCGGAGTCGATCAACCAAATGTTCTCCAAGCCTCCTGCCTGTAGTAAGAAACAAGAATGAGAATGAGCCAACGACTCGACACTGGGGTTAGCACAAAGAAAGTTGAACCAGTGTCGAGCCATCTGCTCAAAAGAGGGGTTAGAAAACATCATTCCTTGCCACCAAATTTCCCATGTCCCATGGAAGGAGTACGAGCACCACGAGGGGAAAAACGTGGTCCATAGTTCCTCTGGAACCCAAAGCTGTGATCATCTACCCTAGACCCGTATTGAGGACGAGTAGGGGGACGTCTAGCAAAACCACCACAAGCCCGACCAAACCTCTCACCATCACGCACACCATCATCTCTCCTATCAAACCTCTCACCACCACCTCTCTGTGGGAACCTACCACCCTGAGCTCCAACTCTACCAACATTCCTCACACTTCCCACACCCCGTGGAAGTGACACTCTAGGCTCAGGAATACCATGAGACTGGTGATACCTGTCCTGGTTTGCTTGCTTCCTAGCAAGCCTCTCATCCCTCTTCCTCTTGTAGCAAAACTTTGCTAGATGCCTCTCCTTGCCACAATACTCACACCTGAAGGGGATGGGTTTTGGTTTTGACTCTGGCTTCTCTTTAGACTTCTCACCCTTCTCACTCACAAACTTCACCGGTTTCTGGAAGTCATTTGCTCTAGGTGGGAACTTCGGTGGATCTTGGGTTGTGTCAAGCTTGTTGCAAAGGTGGTTGGGCTTTGGTGTGAAAGAGTTCTTGGGTGCTTTTGCAAGTGGGACTTGGATGTCTCTGATCACCTCAAACTCGGGGGTGGACTCAACACACTTCTCATACACACTCTCCCCACTGTTTTCTCCCACTTTCTCACCTAACTTCTCAAAACCCAAACCACGACCATCCGCTCTCTTGAACTCCTCAATCATGATTTTCATTGAGGTTCTTTCCCAGACAACCAACCCAACACCTTCCTCAAATAATCATTCTCCTCATAGATGACATCCAAACGGGAAGTAAGTTCAAGATTGCGCAAAGTAACTTCACCACAACTAGTGCATGTATTGACAACAGGAGATTTCAAAGAAGCTTCCAAAGTGCTAATGGTAGAACGAGCATCAACAAGCTTAGCATGCATAGTAGGACATGATTTACAAGCACCAAGCAAAGTGGGTCTAGCCTTAAGCTCATCATACTCAGTCCTAAGAGCATCTAGTTTGGCCAAAGTGGAAGCATTCTTCTCATTAAGCAATTTGATCTCATTCAACCAAGCATCACATTCAGAACATTCAACATCATCAGAAATTGTAGGAGTAAGTTTCAATGAGTCATTCTCAAGTTTCAATTCAAGCAATTTAGACTCTAATTCTCCTACTTTCTCACTAGCATTCTCAAGTTGAGCGCTAAGATCTCTCCTCATCTTCTTGGCATCCCTCAACACACTATCACGGTTGTCAATCAAGCCATTCAACCTATTGATCTTAGCAAGCAAAGAGTCGGGGTCACGGTTTACCTCATCTTCCGAGTCGGAGTCGGTATCTTCCTTCTCGCTCTTCTTGCTGCTTGAGCTATGGGCCATGCCACAAAAGCTTCCAAGTGCCACACAGCTCAAACCACTGAGGTTCCGGCTTGCATTCTTCTTGCCCTTGCGCCTCCCGGCGTCTTCATCCTCACTACTTGAGCTTGAATGCGCGTCGCTTGAGCTTGTGTCGACGTCGCTTGCACCGGCCATCATGGCTCTTGCCTTGTCCTTCTTGTGGCCGCCCTTGCTCGATCGCCGCTTGTCCTTGTCCTTGCTCTTGGACTTGTTGTAGTATTTGCCCTTAGAGGAGTACTTGTCTTCACGCCTCGGGTGCGCATTGTACTCGCTCATCTTGTACTTGTTCTCCTCCGCTTCCGGGCACTCGGCGATGAAATGTCCACGCTTGCCACACTTGTAGCATGTCCCTGAGCTCCGCCTTGCATTCCTCCGGTTCTCATGTAGTCGATCAAACCTCCTTGAGAGCAAGGCCAGTTCCTCCTCACCTAGCACATCGAACTCCTCATCTGGAATAGACATGAGAGAAGACAAGGAAAACTGTCGACAGGAAGGGTTAGTGTTGGCTTTGCCCTTTGATCCACCCACAAGAGCAAGACTATGAACAGTCGAGCCCTCATGCTTGGATTGCAACTTCCTGTCAACCTAAGCCGACTTGAGCTTAGAAAAGAGATCATCCAACTCAATAGTCAAGTATTGCCCGGACTCCTTGATGGCCTCAACCTTAGCACCCCAAACATTTTGGTCCAAGATATGCAAAAGCTTCAAAGCTTGATCATGCTCGGTGTAAGGGAAATCCTCAACATTGGCCTTCATGTTGTTCACGATGGCGGTGAATCTCTGAAACATCGCATCAATGTCCTCACCGGGAAGTTGAGTAAAGTTCTCATATTGCATTCGGTAAGAGACAAAGAGGCGAGCCTTCACATGGTTATCACCGCCGTGAGCAACCAACAAATTCTCCCAAATTTGCCAGGCAAGATTCAAATGGCGAACACGCTCAAACTCAGGATCACACAAGCTTCGGACCAAGTGATCAACGGCTTTTGCATTTGCCTCATACTTGGCCTTAGCACCGGCATCGGTCACCATAAGAGTGTGGATATCCGCCGGAATAGCATAGGTCTTGTCAAGCACAATGAAATCCAACAACTTGCCACGAAGAAAGATCATCATTCGGGCCGCCCACTTGTGGTAACCCTTCCCATCGAAATGCGGCGGACTGCCCCGCTCAACGTGCGCTATCTTAGGATTCAAGACTTGTCAAAGTCACCACGAATCCGGCACCAAGCTCTGACACCAATTGAAGGATCGGACGGCGACTAGAGAGGGGGGAGTGAATAGGAGCTGGTAAAAATTCTTCTCGAAGAACCCGGCCTATACCCTAGACAAATCCCGGACACACACGAGCGATGGATCGAATCATACACCAATCTCCAAGACAACGAGGTTATGGATCAACCTCAAGTCTTAGGAACGATTCCTTGAAACACACGCGGAAGCACGAAAGGAAGGAGAGAGGAATCGAACCAAGGAGCAAAGCTGCCAGGCACTAGCGGACTGTCCGGCCAGGAGGCGCGGACGGTCCGCACTAGCCACTCGGACAGTCCAGCCAGGAGCTGTGGACAGTCCGTAAAAGCCAACAGAACCACCAGAGACGAACCAGGAAAAACGGACTGTCCGCAAGGACCGGGCGGACCGTCCGCACTGGATTCGGACCGTCCGCTACTGAAGCTCGCACCGTCCGCAAACCGGCTGCAACAAAAACCTAACACAAAACCGGATCGAAAACAAAGACAAGCAAGAACACGACGAACACGCGAAGAACACAGTACCCACGGACTGTCCGGCAGGCACACTCAGACTGTTCGCGCCTCACGGACAGAGGCAAAAACTGCTCGACCCCGCAGGTCAGCTCGTCCAACTCATCACCGGATTTCCCAAGCGGTACAAGGTGTTGAGACAAGAGTTTGGGAACAAGAAAAGCGTCAAACAAGGATGTTATACCCCAAAACTCTCGCCTCCTAACTTCCTAAATCACCGGGAATCGCGGATCCTTTAAGCACCACCAAAAACTAGAGCTCCGACCAAAAATCCTTGAATCAAAGTGGTTTCCCGGTGTTTCCCTCAAAGAAACTCACTCAAAGATGCACAAGATATCCATCCATGTTTCCCTCAAAGAAATCCGAAGAGAAACTCACTCAAATCTGCAGAATCACACCAAGAACAAAGGCACCAAAAACATGCATGAAAAAGGCCACGGGAATCACAACGCTGAATCTTCTATACATACCCAGAATGATTCACAAGGTCTAGCATGCCGCCCTAACATCCATCCCTCTCAACAAATCTCTCATGAAGCTCTCATGCTAGCCTAAACGAAAATAGAGGAGAAAATGTCTAAGGAAAAAGAGAAATGGGAGGGGGAAAATGAAACCCTAAGTCGCGGAGAGACAGAGCCATCCACCCACACTCATGGCTTATATATCGGGTCCCGCCGGTGTGGTAAATGACTCGACTACCCCTAACTCAACTACTGGCGATACAACCCACGCAGGGGCATTTATGTAATGCTTGTGGGTCTTGCCATCAGACGGCCACGCTTTTGCCGCACCCTGCGTCCTCCCAACGCAAGCCATGCGATCCCGCCGCGTGTCCTCCGCTTCGAAGCTTCCCGACACGCCCGGATCCCGTTTCCGTCATTTTGGGCCTTAGGACTTGGTTTTGAGGCCCAAACCAAGAAACCGTCCTCTGATGGTTTTGTGGGCAAACCACCAAACCCCGCGTGCTCGGCCCGGCCTCCCGCCAAGCCTCTTGTCTCGACCGCCACCGTGCACCGGCTCGATCGTCCACGACTTCGTCTTGCTCGTCTCGCCACCATGTGGCCCGCACCCGCCCCGCTCGTCCACCGGGTCCCTCGAACCGAGCCTACTTGTCTCTCCATCTCCCGGAGGCCCCTCAAGGCTGAAGACCTTTCGCGCCCGTTCTTCACCTGCAACAACAAGAACTAGGCCGCAGCCTACACCTGCGCACTGAGCCAAGAGTCAGTCCAACACCCGTTGTCAATCACTCATCACTAAGGAGCAGTCATCCATCGACCACCTGGACGATCCTGGTCCTCAGCTTGACTGGTATCATGTGGCAAAGGGATCAGTGTACGAGTATATCTAAGGTTCGGCCGATATGATCTTTATGTGTATTTGTGAGTCTCTATGCCCTGCTAGGTGCCTCTTTTGACTAGTGATTCGGAAATGGTTTCCACTCACGACCATCTACACATGAACCTAACGGGTCACACACTTAAGGGGTTTTGGAATGTTTGAAAGCTTGCATAGATGATTGTCTCTAGTGCAAGTGGGAGATTGTTGGTGATATGCCCAAGAGCCCATCATCACAATACGGTTTAAAGGCCCAAGAGGATATTGATCCAAGAGGGATTAGGGTTACTAATGGGCCTATGAGATAGAAGCCCATTAGTACGCCCTATATATACGTAGCAGGGGAAAAGGGGGCGCCCCTGACCGGTTAGCCGCACCTCCCCTTTGCCGCCGCCCTCCTCTTGTCGCCGCCCTAGCCGAACGTGCGGTGCTAGCACACCGACGTCCGGCGTTCCATCCCTGTACGTGTGGACTCCGTAGAGGCGCTGCTACTACTGTTGCGCTGATCGACTGCTGGGATCAAGGACGAGGACCTCGGTTCGTGGGACGTGATTGACTACTTCCTCTACACCGATGCGCGACTTCTTCCACTGCGCTGCGCGTCTAGTGGTAACGATCTATGATCTCCTACTCACAAGCATCTTGGGTGTACGCGGTAGATTAGCTAGCGTAGCCTATTCGTTTACCTACATGAGGTGTGTTGCTGAGGTTTAACTTGTACAGACGTTTGGGCTTGGAGCGTGGGATCACAGGGAAGGAAGGAAAAGAAATAAAGGAGAGAGTACGTGGAGGCAGCCAGAGGAACACTCGATCATGAGCATCAAGGCTTGTGTGTGTTGGTGGGTTACATTTTGTAACACCCTAATTTACACCTTTGAGTTTAAATAAAAATTTGCTTAAGGCATTTAATCATTTTTTGTTAATTAAATAATGAAATATAGGAGTTTACTATTGCATACATGTTGGTGCCTTGTTTTTGAGTGTTTGAATTCATTTGGTTGGATTGCTTTTCAAAAATAGAAAGAACCCTTTCTCTTTTATCTTTTCCTTTCTACCTATTCTGGCTTGTTTTTGTTTGAGCCCTATTTCACCGAAGTTTGCTGCCGCCCCTTGGACTCCTGGCCTGGTCCGCTTGCGTTGTTTCCCCTCGGCCCAGCGCAGCCCAGCCACTCGCCTCCGCGCGCCATGGCCCAGCTAGCTTGCGGCCCGGCGCGGCCCGTCGCACGCCCACCGTCCGCGAGGGCGATGTGCGGGACCCGCACGTCATCCCCTTCCCCGCGCCACTCCCGAGCCCGAATCGGGCTCGCTCCGTGTCCGTGTCGTGCGCGCCTGTCCCGCGGGCCCGCACACCTAGGGCGCCTCCCCGGCCTATAAAGGCCGCCACCCCCCGCCTGCGCCGCCTTCACCCAAACCCTAGAGCTCCAGCGCTGCCGCCAACCCTAGCTGCGCCGTCGCCGCCTTCTCGG
Organism: Cenchrus americanus; assembly: GCA_947561735.1. Lineage (NCBI taxonomy): Eukaryota > Viridiplantae > Streptophyta > Magnoliopsida > Poales > Poaceae > Cenchrus > Cenchrus americanus. Next base: position 29,633,063 of record OX387244.1, on the reverse strand, counting down.
TCGTCAAGAAGCAGTCCCGGACCTCCGTCGCAAGGTGAGGAAGCCGCCGGTGCAGCCGGTTGATGTCGACGTGCCCGCATCGCCCGCGTGCGCTCGCCGAGGTTCCGCCGCCGCGGTCGTCCGCTCCGCCGTGCTGCGTGTCGCCTCCGCCACGCCACCGCCGTCCCCGTTGCCGGGATCACCGGCTCGCGTCGCCCTCTTCGTTTTAGTTCAACTCGTGTGCCAAATCGTGAAGCGCGGCCGAGATCGATCTTGCACCGGCGGGCTCGCCGCCGCTCGCGGGCGTGCGTGCCGGCCTGGCCGTCGGATCTAGATCTGACGGGCTGGATCCGATCTGCCCCGGTCTATAACAATCAACCCGAGCAGCCCGCGTCGTTTTGCAGGAAAGCCCCCGGGTTTTTCTAGCTTCACAAGAATATCCTTCCACCATAAAAAGATCCTTACGGTTAGGTCCTGCTTCTTACGGTTTGAACTCTAAGCTTCCTGGTTTTTCCACCCGCGGTCCAGCTCTAGTGTTTTTGCACCACAGCCCCTGAGTATGTATATAAAATTATATTTTAGCCTTTAGATTCTCGCAGTTTAGCCCCTGTAAGTTTAGTTTTCTTGCAGAAAAGCCCTTGTACCTTGTTTAAGCCGTATCTTAGTCGTTTTAACTCTGTTTTTAGTGTTCTTTATGTCCATGTGATTGTCTCAATGACTAGAATATTCTTATGCCTCTATTTTGTTCTGTCAGTACTGTTTGGTGATTGTTTCTGTATTTATTCTATTGTGTGCTTGTATGTGAATGTATGGAGCGTAGAGTACGAGCAGTTCGAGGACTTCGCTGCCGTTGAAGACTTTCAAGACTCTGAGCAGTTTTTGGAGCTGGTAGAAGGCAAGTTCTTGCTGCATTCCCATTGATCCTATTACAACATGCATTTAAATTACACCATATTTATTTATTGCTTTGCATTAATATGATGGGTCTGATTATTTAAGGATTTTCCTAGTGTTGTTTATCCTGTGCCTTGATCAACCTGGGTTTACTTTATGTTGTGTAGAACTTGCTAGAGCTTTACTTTGGTTTCGGGTGGTTTAATGAACATTTAACAATTTGGATTTATTTATGCTATTATTCATGTAATTCAAGAACACTTTATGCCTGTTAATTGGAACATAGAGAACCACCTAGGAAAACAGTACAACCACAAGACATATGGCTCTGTCTTGGCTGAATAACTAGAGAACTTGGTGTTAGGTATGCTTTTACCTGAAAGGGGTTGGGGCTGATGGTAGATGGCGTATAGACCTGCTCTGGCGGGGAGTTGGGCTTGGCTAAGACACGGTACTCGCCAGGGAGCTTTATACGCTGGGCTGATCAGGTAACCTAGCGGGCAGCCTGCACTAGGGGATCTTCGTAAAGGCCTCGTAGCGTCCCTATGCAGCCACACCTCGGTAGTGTGGTATTGTGCCTACTTTTGCACAGCATGGTTGGGTCTACTCTTTGAGTTTTTACGCGACTTGTGGGTAAAGATGTACAACCTCTGCAGAGTGTAAAACTGACTAGTTAGTCGTGCCCACGGTCAAGGGCAGCCTGGACCCTCACATGAGTAATTTATGAAAGATGGAACTTTTAAACTTGTGCATTGCATTTAATGGTTCTGTTGCACTTGTTAATTGGGTTTGGTATATACTTTCACTTGCTAGTAATAGCTGCTAAATAAAACTTGACCAACTAAAATGCTGACTTGCTTTATAACCATCAGCTTCCACCATAAAGCCTTGCATGTTGTTATAGAGTTTTCCCTTGTTGAGTATGACATGTGCTCATACTTGTTGTTTCTATATTGCATCTACACTACCCGGCTACTGCTCAGATGGACGCTTTGAGGATTTCCCTGGAGAGTTTGATGAGTTCTAGGCGCTCATTTTCCAGTCAGCTGCCTGTGGAGGACTTCTACGTGTGTTTCTTTTCCGTTGTTAGCTACTCGAACGATTGTTAGATTGAGACATTCGGTCATTTACTAATGTTTAATACTCTCTTTATGCTTTTACACTGTGTTTTTGGTATTCACTGAGTCAACGCATGTGTGGAACTTGATCCTGGCGCACATGTGTTTATGCATTCGTGTTTGCCTTTAAATCTGGGTGTGACAAAGTGGTACCAGAGACGTGTTGACCGTAGGACATCAGCCTAGTTAGAACTGGTCAGAAACTAAGAATTATATAATATTAGAAGCCACACATTGCTTAGTTTGCTTTATTATGTTTATTATATCTATTCTTGGTTGATCTCATCCTTGATTTGCTTTTGTTATCTAAACTTGATCTTGTCATATCTAGTAATCAACACCTGTCTCATCTATCTTAGATGGTTCGCCGACTGAAGACCACTCGTGCTGGTGCTTACCGCTTTCCAATGTACCTGGAGGACTAGGACTACTACTGCTACTCCACGGAGGGTGGTGAGCACAATGGAGTTACTGAGGAGGGAAGTGGAGCGAACTCTGCTTTAGTGCAAGCTTCACCACCTGCTTCAGTTATTGAGCTGTCTGATGATGAGCTAGAAGGGGAGCCAGCTGAAGACCAGGAACAAGGAGGTGACCCAGATGACCACTCAGATCCTGAGGACTCAGATCCGGAGGATGGAGATGCTGATGATCAACCGATGCCTGAGAAGTGGGAGGTGGTCGTTTGTCACCATGATGGAGGGCATGCATACGCTTTTCGTCCAAGCTGAGGAGGCTTTTCCAACGCCTTCATCTGCAAGTGACTATCGACTACGTTGGGTTAAAGAGGACACATCCTCATTATCCAACACAGTGGGAGGTGTTAGTGCGCATTTTGGAGGATGATCCATAGGAGGGCGGACAATTCGAGGTTACTGTTCACCATGCTTTAGCCACCAGGAATATCTTCACTGCAGGGAGGGATGCTGCTGCTAGAAGGGCTCTTTCTGCATGGTGTCATGAAGAGGCTTACCATATCAATGACACTGTGTGGGGTGACTTTCCCCGTCGGCCTGTTGGAGCTGTGGGCAGCATGATTCCAATGGCTAACGCAAACTTGGGACCACGCTATGCAACTCAAGTGGGACTTGTAGCAGCTCTCAACACCAACCTTGATGACACCAACATGGAGCTGCAAGACCTCCATGATCATCAAGATGAGGATCGGAGGGAGATAAAAAAGGCTTAAGGCAGTGATCGCGGGGCAGGATGAGGAAGAGGTGCAAGAAGACGAAGAAAGGTGGCCTGCAATGTCACCACGACCCAGGAGGACAAGCTATGGGTCACTTAGATCCCGCACTCGGATCATTTGGCCTTAGGTGCTAGGTGTCTTTTATCTCTAGTTTTAGAGTCTGTAATCATTAAAACAACACGTTGGATCGGTGTGTTAGCTAGTGGTGTGTTTGGATGCTTGATTTGTGAACATTTGTGAGTTGGATCTTTGTGTGATTGCAATGTGTTGTGGATTAATGCCACAATGACATTGGTTTAGTAATAAAGCTTGGTTAGTGGGTTTAAGTTCTGTTCTAATCATCTTTTATCTTGCAAATTCGTAATTCCTTATTCATCATATTTTATCTATCATGAGGAATATCCTAGTGCAAAAAAATCTATTCACGTCACTTCCTGACACAGCAGTAGTGTTTTATTTGTATCTCGATCTACAGAACTCTGAATCCAGTAAAACCAGTTGGTTTAGTACACAAACTTTATACAGGATTTTTTGTCAAAAATTCAGCATTATCCAATATATAGTCTGGGAGCTATGGACGAAACACTAAGCCATCAGAATCTGTCAAATCCTGCTGACACAGCTGACTTCATTATTTTATATCTCGAGTTGTATACCTCCGATTGAGGCAAATTCAATTGGTTTAGTTCAGTAATTGGATGCACCATATCTCCAGAAAAATTCGTGATTTTTGGTTACCTGTACAGAGAGATATGTCTGTTTCTTTACAGCTTTCAGAATCTGTCTTAATCTGGAAGTCTGCATTTGTTTACCTTTCAAGCTTTTTCTCTCATTATCATAATCTAAATCAATGTTTCTAACGCTCAGAAGGTAAACACCAGGTTCAGGTCACGAGTTGTTCGGCCTCCAGTGACACACCAAGGACGAGGTAGCAGCTCAGGCAGTGCACCACAACCAGCACCAATGGATCCGGCCATGCAGTAGTTTTTTCCAGAATCAGATGCAGCTCCTGGAGAACCTGACCAACATTGTGGCCAACCCGCAGGCCCAAGTCAACAACCCCCTCCACCACCACAGTAGCAGGCGCCCAGGAAAAAGCACAGGGAGTTCATGAGCCATCGCCCGCCAGTGTTCACCCATGCTGCAATCTGCTGGATGCTGACAATTGGCTGAAGACTGTGGGCAAGATGCTCACCAAAGCTCAGTGTGATGACAGGGAGGAGGTCCTATTTGCTGCAGGATGACTCCAGGGGTCAGCAGGAGCATGGTGGGATGCTTATGTTGCTGCTCATGCTACGGCAGACGCCATCACCTGGCAGGAGTTCACTAACAGCTTCAGGAGCCACCACATTCCTGTCAGACTGATGAAACTGAAGAAGAAGGAGTTCCTCTCTCTCACGTAGGGGGGAAAGTCAGTGACAGAGTATCGGGATAGGTTCATTGAGTTGTCTTGCTATGCACCAGAGAAGGTGGCAGATGATCCAAAGAAGCAGGAGCGCTTCATGGAGGGATTGACTGGACCGCTTCGATACCAGCTGACGTCTCACACTTTTCCGTCCTTCCAGCACCTGTTAGACAAGGCCATCACCTTGGAGTCCATGTGCAGAGAGCTGGGGGAGCTGAAGAGGAAGGCCACCACTCCAGGACAGTCCGGGAGCAACATTCGTCCCCGCTTTACCTCACCGCTGGGAGATCCGTTCCGTCCAGGAGGCCCGACAGGGGATTATGGCCAGCAGCAGCAGTACCAGTACCAGCCACAGCAGCACCAGTAGTTTCAGCACTCCGCTCAGCAGTTCCAACGCCTAGGGCCGCAGACTCAACGCCCTGCATACCAGCAGAACCGTCCGATGACTCCTGTTGGCACGCCCGTGAGGCCCAGTGCACCTCACACCCCCGCGGGCAACAGTTGCTTTAAATGTGGAGAGGTTGGGCATTATGCAAATGCCTGTCCTAAGAGGCACCCTCCAGGCACCCCTGTGTAGAACTAGCAGATGCAGCAGATGAGGAATGGGAACCAGACCCCGCAGAGCAACAAACGATAGTAGAGTCAGGCACGTGGCACGGTGAATCATGTGAGTGTTGAGACCACTCAGGAGAATCACAAGTAGTGCTTGGTATGTTCCTTGTCAACTCCATCCCCGCATTTGTCTTATTTGATTCTAGAGCATCTCATTCTTTTATATCTGCTCAATTTGTGGCCAAACATAGTATACCCATGTGTCCCATGAAACAAACCATGCTAGTTAAATCACTAGGGGGAAATGAAAGCTTTATACATGTGTCCTAATGTTAGTCTAAAGATCATGGGAGCAGACTTTTGGGCAAGGCTGATAGTTCTGGAATCAAAGGATCTTGATGTTATTCTGGTTATGGATTGGTTGGGTATGCATGAGGCGACAATTCAGTGTGCTAAGAGGACAGTTCTTCTTACTGGTCCTAAAGGAGAAAAGGTAGAGCTTGTGGCTGATCCACCGTCAGATGCAGGAGGTTCTGTGCAGCAGTTGGACGGTGTTGACGGTGTATATCCTTATCAAACTTCATATGGATTTGCAAGCGGACAAATCCCCCATCGTAGTCAAGGGACCCTTCTTCCCTCGAGTGGTGAACCCAAGGTATCGAATCCGTGGAACAATGTGCAACGCAAATAATTCAATCTAGTAAAGCAAGGGAAATCCTTTTGAAGAACCAAGTTGCATCTAATCTAAGAGATCATCAAAAGAACACATCTAATCTAATATACTAAAGAGGTAGCAAGAGAAAGCAAGAGATAACCGATCTAGAGAGTCTAGATAATGCTTATGTTATAGCGCCGAACAAGATAGATGAAGATAGAAAAGCGAATCTCACTAAAAGCATCTTTAAACCGTTGCCTCCGGTCCGATTCCAAAAACGCCTGCCTTTCAGAGCCACCGTTCTGTGACAACGCACCCCTATTCATGCGAGTAGTCTAGGCGAGTTCAATTAGAACAAGTTGAAATCACTTAGTCGGTCCGGTATGCACCTCTAGCGACCGCGGCTACAAGACCACCCCTATGCAATCTATCTTAAGTATAGATTGGGGAAGAAGCAAAACCAAGGGAGAACAAAATCATCGAGAAGGCACTTGATCGCTAGAAATCGGATTCACTATAAAAACTTCACCATGAATGATTACATGAACAAGATCACCACCGGGATCCTACCTCGATCTTGATCCTTGATCCGGAGCTCCGACATGGTCTTCCATGCAAGGTTCCCACGTCGGCTAGGGGGACCCTAGACAACTAGCACGACCCTCATCTCCGAGATGGTGTCCCTCAAGCTTCTCTGCTCCTCGGCGGTGGATGACGAATTGGTTGATGCGTGGCTCTTGGTCAGGGGGCTATAAATAGCCCGAGAGGCACCTAGGTCAAAGGGGGGCCGACTGGGCCTCGAAACGGGCTGGGCCGGCCGACCTGGGCCGACTAGACTAGGCCCATTTCGGCCCAGTCCGCAGCCTCCTTCTCCCGGCGTTGGTTCCCGAGCCTTCTAGATCCTTCCCCTTCTGCATGTGGGCCCTTGTCGTCAGTTTCTCTCCGAGTTGGATGAAGCTCCTTGTCTCACAAGATTCGACACTTTTCTGGCTAGGTCCTCGGAGTTTGTCATCTTATCGGGTTTGGTCCCCGGGTTTCTTGGAGTCATGTTTGCTTCATTGCATGACTTGTACCGGGCTTCAAGGTCTTATCATAAGGTGCTTGATGAACTTATACCGGAAGTCTTTCTTTCAACACTAAAACCCTGCATAAACACTAAACTCCAAAACCGACATGCACGAATGAACTTGTTATACCAAGGGGGTTAATACCAATGGATAAGATATAAAACTCATGCCAACACCGAAGGTAAACTCATGGCTAGGTTGACGGAATTTGACTGTCAACAGACGGCAAGTCTTTGGAGGATATCAGGGTGGTCTGTGAGTATCCAGATGTGTTTCCAGAGGAGTTACCAGGTATGCCACCTGACCGTGATGTTGGGTTTGTTATTGATCTATTGCCTGGTACTGCTCCTATTTCTAAATGTCCATATAGAATGTCTAGTACTCAATTGTTAGAACTTAAGAAATAGATTAAAGAATTGTTGGAAAATGGGTTTATTCATCCTAGTTCATCACCTCAGGGGGCACCAGTTATCTTTGTAGAGAAGAAGGATGGTACTCAAAGGATGTGTGTGGATTATCGATTGCTTAATGAGGTTACTATCAAGAACAAGTATCCATTACCTCACATTGAAGACTTGTTTGATCAGATGAGAGGTGCTAATGTGTTCTCCAAGATTGATTTGCATTCTGGTTATCATCAAATGAAGATCAGATGGTCGGGTATTCCTAAAACTGCATTCCCACTAGGTATGGGCTTTATGACTATACGGTTATGTCTTTTGGGTTGACCAATGCACCTGCCTACTTTATGTATCTGATGAACAAGGTGTTTATGGAGTATTTGGATAAGTTCGTTGTGGTATTTATTGATGATATTCTGATTTACTCCAAGACTGAGGAGGAACGTGAGGAGCATCTGAGACTTGTGTTGCAGAAGCTGAGAGAGCATCAGTTGTATGCCAAGGGGGTTACTACCAATGGATAAGATATAAAACTCATGTCAACACCGAAGGTAAACTCATGGCTAGGTTGATGTAATTTCACCGTCCACATCTCCCCCATGCTTAAACCTTGCTCGTCCTCGAGTAAGCCTTCGATGGATATCATCGTTGCCCTTCATTGTTTAAACCTTGCACTTGATCATACATGAGAAAACATAATACTCTCAAAATGTTTAGTTCTGTAAAGTTCCATAATGTACTAGCCTTCATCCCTACGGAGGGTAGATTATTAATTAAGCTTATCCCACGAGTATTAACATGCTCCCAAAATTCAAATGGATCATAGAAATTTTGAAATAAAGAATGAGATGAAAAAGAGCTAAACCAAGTTCAAAAATTTAAACCACCTTGCATCTTGCTCATGAACTCTCATCTCATCTTGTCTCTCAAGCCTATGTATTCTACTCATTTCCCTCTCACAACACATATATGTGGTAGGCTTTATATGGAGCTTTTTGGGAAAGTTTAGTCCTACCAAGATTTTATAAATGAGATGTTGTCAAAACAAGACAAGCTTCTCATGGTCTTACCGAGACTCGTCAAAAAGGTCATTAGAAAATAATGTTATATCAAGGAGGGGAAGAGAAAAATACACACACTTTGAGATAGGTGGACATGTGCAAACGGCAATGAGTGATCCCGAGGCACAAAGGAAGTCCTCGTTATCGGATTGCACATAGTTGGAAAATGAGTATGGATCTTTTAATCTTGAGTCCTTGAAATTTTTAATGCACTTTAAAGAACCGGGGAGCTTATTTTATTTTTACTCATACTCACATTTTTTCTTTTTTTCTCATACATATACTTTATTCTTTATTTCTTTCTCTTTCTCATTTTCTTCTTCTTTTTCTTTCTTATAATTTTTTTTATTTGCTCCCCTTTGAACTCTAAAATTGCATTATACCTATCTCCTCCCCCATGCTTAGACATTTGCTCGTCCTCGAGCAAAGAGGTGATAGAGATAAGGTAGGTACCGGAAATACTTTTCCTTTGGAGAGATACCTGAGATCTTCAATCTTGGCACCATCTTGCAATCTTCCTTGAATTGATGATCCATTCTCAATGATAGGTTGTGGTCAAGGAGGTAATCACAAAAGATGATATTTGGTTTTAAGGGTGGATATCCAGCGAGGTTTGTGAGATCTCCGATGTGGGGATACACAATGCAAGGATAAAGGGGCTAGCAATAAGATAGATACGCAAAAGCGGAATGACCAGCTTCTTAGTCTCGGGCCAGAGAAATCATGGCCTGAAATAACTCACCCAAAAACAAATCTTGTACACTAAGGTTTACGCACTGAATAGGTAGAGCCACATGCAAGTGGTATTTATGACAAGGTTAGCATTACTTTTAAGAACAAAAATAAATCATCTTTAATCCATCTAAAACTTGAGAGCACATAGAACACTATGGGTCTTTATTTTTATCATAACCTCCACCAAAGATTAAGCTAGCATTTAGGTAATTTCAGATTTGTACTTTAAGAGAGTATTAGCTTAATCATGCATCAAACAAGTACAAAGATAAACAAAGCGGCAATTATAATCATATATCATCATGGCATAAACTTTGTAACTTTACCAAGGTAAAAACAAGGTGGTGACTTTACTCATGATGAAAAATAAAAACTAACACATATGCTGAAAATTTAAATAAAAATTGAAAACATTATGCATACATAGGCGCATACAAGCTGAAAATTAAAGAAAAGGGGAAAAGGAAAGATAACTAAATCTCGTCCTCTCTTTAATCTTCCCCCGGTGGTTGATATTGATAGTATTGGTTGTTGTACACTTGCTCATAAAAGGATTGCACCGCTCCTTCTATGAATTGTCCGACGGTGCTAAGTGAAGGCGTCAAAGCTCATAAGCGATGTTTGCATTTCCTTCACCCATTTGGTTTGCATTGGTTTGGATGGCTACGATATTTTGCATGTTTCTCGTAGCGTATCCTCCAATGATGGCCACACTTTGTTGTGGTTGAGGAAGATGTGCATAAGGCTCCGCAAAGGCTACGTTGGATACCGCAAAATTTGGTGGGGGCATGGCTGCACCACTCCCCCATGCTTGCATTGGTACACCACCGTAGTAACTCAGCGGCACCGGAATTCCTCCAAATGGTGGCACATAATTTTTTTGCGCACCTCCTTCTTGAGCCATGGAAGAACCTTCTCCTATAATCCTTCTTTTTTTAATTTTTCTTCACCGGCACAAGTAGTCCTTCCTCTAACCAATCTTCTTTCCCCTCAAGAATAGTCTTAATCTTCCAACCGGAAGGGGCAAATTCACCTTGGCCACTTTGAAGCCTGTTGACGGTGAAAATCCGTCAACCTAGCCATGAGTTTACCTTCGGTGTTGGCATGAGTTTTATACCTTATCCATTGGTACTAACCCCCGTGGTATAACAAGTTCACGTGTGCATGTCGGTTTTGGAGTTTGATGTTTATGGAGGAATTTAGTGTTGAATGCAAGACTTTCGGGATTAGTTCATCAAGCACCTCATGACAAGACCTTGAAGCCCTGAACAAGTCATGCAATGAAGCAAAATTAACTCCAAGAAGCCGGGGACTTGATCCGAGAAGACGACAGACTCCAGGGACCTGACCAGAAAAGTGCTGAATCTTGCAAGACAAGGAGTTGAGTCCAATTCGGAGAGAAACCGACGACATGGACCTACATGCGAAGGGGGAAACATCCGGGAAGCAAGGGAACCGACCTCGGGCAAAGGAGCCCACGGGGCCGGGCCTAAATGGGCCCGGGCGGAGCCGGCCCAGTCCGGTCGGCCCAGGCCTATTTTGGGCCCAAATCCGTCCTCCTTTGCCCTAGCCGCCAATCGGGCTATTTATAGTCCCCTGACCGAGAGCCACGCAGAGAAGATTTCGTCTTCGGCCGCCGAGGAGTAGAGAAGAGAGGGACACCATGTCGGAGAGGAGAGGGTCGAGCTAGTTGACAAGGGTTTCCCTAGCCGATGTGGGAACCTTGCATGGAAGACCACGTCGGAGTTCCCGGAGCTAGAAGCAAGATCAAGGAAGGATCCCGGTGGTGATCTTGTGTATGTATCATTGTCATAGTTGAATTATCAAGTTGAATCTTTTCTTAGCGATCAAGTGTTTCCTCGAAGATTTCGTTTTTCGATCGGCTTTGCTTATTCCAATTCTATTCGCGTGATAGATTACATAGGGTGTTCTTGTAGCCGCGGTGGCTAAAGGTACACGCCGGATCTTCCGAAAGAATCTCGACTTGTCTTTTGACTCGCCCTAAGCTCCCCGCATGAATAGGGATACGTTGTGACAGAACGGGGGTCTCGAAAGGCGGATGTTTTCGGATTTGGACGGGAAATCACGATTTAAAGAGGCTTCTATTAAGATTCGATTTGCTACTTCTTCTCTTGCTTGGAACTTCAACAAAAGGCTTACTCCGATCCCTCTAGATCGGTTTATCTACCCAATCTTACTTTGTTTTCTCCGGTCTTTAGTAGATTAGATTTATCTTTGTTTTGTGCTCTTATCTAGATGCATTAGGGTTTCTCTTTTACCAAAGATTGAAGTTACTTGGCTTTACTAGATCAACTCTTGCGTCACACATTTGTTCCACGGATTCGATACCTTGGGTTCACCACTCGAGGGAAGAAGGGTCCCTTGACTACGACGGGAGACTTGTACGCTTGCGAGTCACGAACGAACTTTGATACAATTATTAACCGTCAACAAGCCCCTTTTTCTGGCGCCGTTGCCGGGGAACAAGTGATCAAGATTTGATTTTTTATTGCCTTTTTGTAATTTTCAGTTTTCTTTTTGTTTTTCTTCTTGCATCTACTAATCTTTGATCATCCTCAAAATACATCTAATCTAGTTTGTCTAACCCTAGTTTTCATAGATTTATTTTTCTTTTCTAGTTTTTGCATACTTTGCTTATTGCTAACCCTAACTGGAGATGGTTGGCTACCTCTCCAAGAAACCCAAGCTTTTTTGTGGATGATCCAGGAAAACTTTACAGGCAAAGGTGACATGCAACACAAGCTAAAGGGGTGGAAACCCTAGATTCAAAAGTTGAAGTCGAAGGACCGTCGAAATCTCCAAGGGAATCACCACCCCCAAGTCCAAAGGATGATCAACCTCAACCACCGGAGCGCTGCGCACCCCGGACATCGTTGATCTACCTATCATAAACCTTCAAGACGCCGGGAGGCCGTTCAAGATCAAAGTCTCAACTATCCGCATGACGATTGCGAGAGCTGAATGCATACGAGTCGGATTCCTTGAGTGGCATATCGGTTTACTTAAGAGGAGGATGGAGAAGATGGAGATGGAGAACGAAGCTCAACACCTAAAGGCCGCCGAAGCAAGATCCTCATGCAAGGAGTGTGTGGAGTACGACCATGTCCTAGGACGCCGTCACTAAGTTCGAGGCTATGGAGAAAATATTGAAGAATTTAGATGGCAAGGTGACGGAGGTCGGAAGCTCTATACGTGAAGTGTTCATCGTGATGAAGATGCTAGACGCAAGTGGGACAACTTGCCGGGCGCCCGATGGGTAACGAAGAAGAATATCCGAGACAACTCCAAGGTCCCAAGACGGCGAAGGCTACTCAAGCTCATTCGGGAGAGATGAAGGATCACATTAGAGACCATGAAGATCACGACCGAAGGACCGGAGTTCGAGATGCCGAGCCACAAGGAAGTTGTTGCATCCGTCAAGACCAAGGACAAAGCCACCGTGAAGACCAAAAAAAAATTGACTAAGCCAAAGTGGGTACCCAAGATTGCAACACCCGCAAAGAGCATTGATCCGGAGAAATCAAGTGAAGAAGTCTAGCCATGGACTATAAACGAAGCGCTAGGCGGGAGGCAACCCGTTTCGTCAAGTCAAGAATAAGCTACCGGGAGGACAACCCGATTCCAGGTTTTTCGAGTTTTTTTTATAATTTAGTTTTTGAGTTTTATTACGCAAAGACATTAGACTTAGAAGTGGTTGAAAAATATTAGAGACATAATTCTTGATTGAATGTTTGCTTTATCATAAACCCTTTGCATGAACCCTCCTATGTGCTTGTTTGATTCTTTTCTTTTCGAGAAACCTCAACCAAATAATTTCAGAACCTTAACTCAACCTTTCACCCCCATTATGGTGCTGAGGTTGACTTATTTTTCATGCTAAAACCACACGAGTAGAGCCACGATTTATGTTTAAGTGTTAATAAAATTCAGCACGTGGTAGAACTCGCGTGAACCTAGAAATCAAACTTTTGGTTGGTTTTAAAAATCTTTATCCTTGGTTTCTCTAGGATTAGAATTTTTCTAAGCCTATTCTAATTTTGTTTTATTCAAAATCTTTCTTATTTAGCCAAAATTAGAACCTAAACCTATGCCCCCATGATCAAGCCGGGAAATGTTTGCTCTCAACCGATGAAGGCAAACTATACCGGTGAGACCGAAATCGACGTAAAAAGAAAATATTTTCGACTTGCATTTGTTTTTAATGGTTTAAAAACTTCTCTAAGATTATGTTCGAGCTCTTGCATGGTTCTGAAAAATATTTTAAATTTCGAATTAGAGGAGTGCTTAACCTTAAACACACCTTAATGGAGGCAATCTAGTAATCATGCATGCACCATTGGATTCCCTTTCATCAACTTTCACCAATTCCACATGCAAAGGACAAGCATGGTGGGCAGCAAGCATCAACTTTGCAGGAATTTCATGGTGGCATGTGAAGCAAGTGGAGCTAGGGAGCATGGACATGACCCAAAACATGAAGCGTCAAGTGGAAGGACCAATAGTGGATGAGAGCGTTTGGGCGGTGCAACTCGTGGAGCACGCGGGCAGGAAAGTTGCAGAGGTGAAATGATCGTGCTGGAAGAAAGACGAGACGGGGAGGAGCACCGAGGCCGGCCTCACCTACATAAGGAGCCCCCCCCCCCGGCTCCCGTTTTCGCAGCAAGCTTCCCTCTCCTTCCCTTGTTTGTGTGTTCAAGTTTGTGTGCTCAAAACCTCCGTAGACATAGCCAACCTTCCTAAGCTTGATAACTCAAGAAAAAAAATCCACATCCTTAATCCACTCAAAGTCCACATCCGAAGCAAAAAGTTTAAGTGCCTAGTTACCGGTTGCAACCCGGAGTTTTAGTTGAAGAAAAGAGTGCAGCAACCATGTGGAAGAAAACCACAAGTCTCTTCTCCAAGAAGAAGAGTTCATCGTCATCCAAGCCGTCATCAACCACGTCTTCGAGAAGGCACTCGGTTTCCGAGTCTCCCGGAGCATGGAGACGGATACGGCACCACCGAGGAGGAACGATGCTCTCCTCCTTGGTGGTATGAGGGCTGCAAGAAGCACTTCCATGAGGTTCACCGAACCTCGTGGGCACACGGAGGAGCAGCCCGCGCCACCACGACGATCGACTCGCTCAACCGCACCACCTCCTTACACCCCGACACACACTTCGTACGGCTTCATCATCTTGTCGGCAGAGGAGGAGGAGAGGCTCGTCAATCTTGAGAAGAGGCTTGTGCCCAACGTCGGGTTCGACGACCAAGCACTCTACACCTTGGGTTTTGGCACCGTCATATACTATATGTTGGGGCACCTCGGATGGGTGCAGTTCTCCAACGGAGTATCGGTGGACACCCATTTGGGGTTCGCCTTGGAAATTTTAATGACTATTGCACCCATCGTTGATGATGATGGGGTGCAAAGCTTGTCATTCCGTTTGGTGGGAGTCCAACAAGAGGTTCCCTACGAGCACGTTAGGGAGCTGCTTGGATTCCACAAGGGAGCTCCGGAGAAAGTTGACGTGCTACCCGGCATGTTAGCGGGATTTTGGAACATGATCTCCGGAGAAGCTCATCAACAACGCAATTGCATCCGCAACCCCATTATCCGGATATTTCACTCTTGGATGTGCAAGAGGGTATTGGGGAGGATGAAGGAAACAAAGGTGACCGACACGGAGTTGAATTGGCTATACTCGGCTTTAATTGCCAGGCAGCCAATTGACCCCTCTTACCTCATGATCAACCGTTGGTGTTGTGAAGCAACATCGGGGGCGGGTAATATTGGTTCGGGGTGTTACCTCTCCATGTTGGCCTTTTCCTTGCGACCGGGGATCGCAAGAAACCCCGCTCACCTTTTGCGTGGTACCTCTCTCGGTTTTGAGTATTTGCGGCAAGGCAAATACATTAGTGGAGATGAGAGAGGAGGTTATCGGTTGGCCATAGTGAACCTACCCCTTCCGAATGAGAGGCTTAGGCTTTTCACCGAAGGAAGGGAAGATTGGTTGGAAGAGGGACTACTTGTCCCTGCAAGGAAGAACAAAAGAGGAAGAATCGTAGAGGAGGGAACATCCTCCGCACAAGCGAGTGGAGCACAACCCAATGTGCAACCATTCGGCGGGGTTCCTCCTCCGCCAAGTTATTACGGAGGATCACAAGGACAAGCATGGGGGGGTGGTGCACCGGTACCCCCACAAAATTATGTTGTGCCCAACGCTAACTTCGCGGAGTCCTACGCTCATCATCCCCAACCACAACAAAGCATGGCCATTATTGGAGGGTATGCTGCAAGAAACGCTCAAAACATCGCAGCCATCCAAGCTAACGCAACTCAACTCGGTGAAGGCAACGCAAATATTGCCTTTGAACTTGGACGCCTTCACCTTGTGGAGCCAAATCAATTCGTCGGAGGAAATGCCCAATCGTATTATGAGCAAGGGTATTATTATCAAGACTATCAACATCAACCACCGGCGGAGGACTAGAAGATTTAGGAACTTTAGTTTTCTTTTCTTTTCTTTTTCTCTGTAATTTTCAGCTTTTGCTTATGTGTGTTTGCGTAGTATTTTCTGTTTTTATTTAAATTTCAGCAAGCATGTTTGTTTATTTTCAGTGTGTATTTCAACTTGATGTCGCCATTAATAAAGACACCACCTTGATTATATCATTGGAAAAGTTACAAAATTTGTGCCATGATGATATATGATTAAAATTGCAGCTTTGTTCATCTTTGTAATTGATTTATGCATGTTTAAGCTAGTGCTCTCTTAAAAATACAAATCTGAATTTATTTAAATACTAGCTTAATTTTCAGCGGAGGTTATGATTAAAATAAAGACCCATAGTGTTTTATGTGCTCTCAAGTTATGAATAGATTAAAGATGTCTTTTATGCTCAAAAATACTGCTAACCTTGTCACAAATATCGCTCGTGTGTTGCTCAACCTATCCAGAGCCTTATATATATTTGAGTGCATAAACCTTAGTGTACAAGATTTATTTTTGAGTGCGTTATTGCAGGCCATGATTTCTCTGGCCCGAGACTAAGAAGCTGGTCATTCCATTTTTGCGTATCTATCTTTTTGCTAGCCTTTTATCCGTGCATTGTGTATCCCCGCATCGGTGATCTCACAAACTTCGCCGGATATCCACCCTTAAACCAAATATCATCTTTTGTGATTACCTCCTTGACCACAACCTATCGTTGAGAATGGATCATCAATTCAAGGAAGATCGCAAGACGGTGCCAACATTGAAGATTTCATGTATCTCTCCAAGGAAAAATACTCCGGTACCTACCTTATTTTTCGCCTCTTTGCTCGAGGACGAGCAACGTCTAAGCATGGGGGAGGAGGTAGGTACGGTGCAGTTTTAGAGTTAAAAGGGGAATATTTTTTTAAAAAAAATGATGATGAAAGAAAAAGAAAAAAAATCCAGTGATAATCATGACTTTCAAGGTAAAGAAAAAAAATATATATGTATGAAAGAAAGAAAGAAAGAAAGATAGAAAGAAAAGAATGAGAAATATGAGAAAGAGAAGAAAAAAAATATATGTGCGTAAAGTGAACTCCCCGGTTCTCTAAGAGTGCATTCAAGGCTTCAAGTTAAAAAGATCCATTCTCATTTTCCAACCATGTGCAATCCGATAACGAGGACTTCCTTTGTGCCTCGGGATCACTCTTTGCCATTTGCACATGTCCACTTATCTAAAGTGTGTGTATTTTTCTCTTTCCCCTCCTTGATTTAACATTATTTTCCAATGACCTTTTTGACGAGTCTCGGTAAGACCATGAGAAGCTTTTCTTGTTTTGACAACACCTCATTTATAAAATCTTGTTAGGACTAAACTTTCCCAAAGCTCCATATAAAGCCTGCCACATATATATGAGAGGGAAAGGAGTAGAATATATAGGCTTGAGAGACAAGTGAGATGAGAGTTCATGAGCAATACATGAGATGATTTAAATTTGTGAATTCGGTTTAGCTTTTCTTTATCTCGTTCTTTATTTCAAAAATTCTGAGATCTATTTAAAACTTTGTGACCATGTTAATACTTGTGGGATAAGCTTAATAAGAATCTACCCTCCGTAGAGATGAAGGCTAGTACATTATGGAACTTCAATGAATTAAAATTTTGAGAGCATTATGTTTTCTCATGTGTGATCAAGTGCAAAGTTTAAACATTGTTTGGCAATGATGATATCCATCGAAGGCTTACTCGAGGATGAGCAAGGTTTAAGCATGGGGGAGATGTTGACGGTGAAAATCCGTCAACCTAGCGATGAGTTTACCTTCAGTGTTGGCATGAGTTTTATACCTTATCCATTGGTACTAACCCCCGTGGTATAACAAGTTCACGTGTGCATGTCGGTTTTGGAGTTTGATGTTTATGCAGGGATTTAGTGTTGAATGCAAGACTTTCGGGATTCGTTCATCAAGCACCTCATGACAAGACCTTGAAGCCCTGAACAAGTCATGCAATGAAGCAAAATTAACTCCAAGAAGCCGGGGACTTGATCCGAGAAGACGACAGACTCCAGGGACCTGACCAGAAAAGTGCTTGAATCTTGCAAGACAAGGAGTTGAGTCCAATTCGGAGAGAAACCGACGACATGGACCTACATGCGAAGGGGGAAACATCCGGGAAGCAAGGGAACCGACCTCGGGCAAAGGAGCCCACGGGCTGGGCCTAAATGGGCCCAGGCCGGCCGGCCCAGTCCGGTCGGCCCAGGCCCATTTTTGGCCCAAATCCGTCCTCCTTTGCCCTAGCCGCCAATCGGGCTATTTATAGTCCCCTGACCGAGAGCCACGCAGAGAAGATTTCATCTTCGGCCGCCGAGGAGTAGAGAAGAGAGGGACACCATGTCGGAGAGGAGAGGGTCGAGCTAGTTGACTAGGGTTTCCCTAGCCGACGTGGGAACCTTGCATGGAAGACCACGTCGGAGTTCCCGGAGCTAGAAGCAAGATCAAGGAAGGATCCCGGTGGTGATCTTGTGTATGTATCATTGTCATAGTTGAATTATCAAGTTGAATCTTTTCTTAGCGATCAAGTGTTTCCTCGAAGATTTCGTTTTTCGATCGGCTTTGCTTATTCCAATTCTATTCGCGTGATAGATTACATAGGGTGTTCTTGTAGCCGCGGTGGCTAGAGGTACACGCTGGATCTTTCGAAAGAATCTCGACTTGTCTTTTGACTCGCCCTAAGCTCCCCGCATGAATAGGGATACGTTGTGACAGAACGGGGGTCTCGAAAGGCGGATGTTTTCGGATTTGGACGGGAAACCATGATTTAAAGAGGCTTCTATTAAGATTCGATTTGCTACTTCTTCTCTTGCTTGGAACTTCAACAAAAGGCTTACTCCGATCCCTCTAGATCGGTTTATCTACCCAATCTTACTTTGTTTTCTCCGGTCTTTAGTAGATTAGATTTATCTTTGTTTTGTGCTTTTATCTAGATGCATTAGGGTTTCTATTTTACCAAAGATTGAAGTTACTTGGCTTTACTAGATCAACTCTTGCGTCACACATTTGTTCCACGGATTCGATACCTTGGGTTCACCACTTGAGGGAAGAAGGGTCCCTTGACTACGACGGGAGACTTGTACGCTTGCGAGTCACGAACGAACTTTGATACAATTGGTTGATATTGATAGTATTGGTTGTTGTACACTTGCTCATAAAAGGATTGCACCGCTCCTTCTATGAATTGTCCAATGGTGCTAAGTGAAGGCGTCAAAGCTCATAAGCGATGTTTGCATTTCCTTCACCCATTTGGTTTGCATTGGTTTGGATGGCTACGATATTTTGCATGTTTCTCGCAGCGTATCCTCCAATGATGGCCACACTTTGTTGTGGTTGAGGAAGATGTGCATAAGGCTCCGCAAAGGCTACGTTGGATACCGCAAAATTTGGTGGGGGCATGGCTGCACCACTCCCCCATGCTTGCATTGGTACACCACCGTAGTAACTCAGCGGCACCGGAATTCCTCCAAATGGTGGCACATAATTTTTTTGCGCACCTCCTTCTTGAGCCATGGAAGAACCTTCTCCTATAATCCTTCCTTTTTTAATTTTTCTTCACCGGCACAAGTAGTCCTTCCTCTAACCAATCTTCTTTCCCCTCAAGAATAGTCTTAATCTTCCAACCGAAAGGGGCAAATTCACCTTGGCCACTTTGAAGCCTCCTCTCTCATCTACACTTATATAATTTCCTTGCTTCATATAATCAAATCCTAGGGAAGTCCGGCTAGGGGATGCTTCGGGTTCCTTGTAATACCCGGTCTCAAAGAGATGGCCAACATGGAGAAGTAACACCCCGAACCAATAAACTGATGTTGCTTCACAACACCACTGGTTGATCATAAGGTGAGTGGGGTCGATTGGCTGCCTGGCAATCAAAGCCGAGTAAAGCCAATTCAACTCCGTGTTGGTTATCTTTGTCTCTCTCATTCTCCCCATAATCCTTCTACACATCCATGAGTGGAATACTTGGATGATGGGGTTCCGGATAGAATTTCGTTGTTGGTGGGCTTCTCCGGAGATTAAATTCCAAAAACCTTCCAATGTGCCTTCATGCACATACACTTGTTCCAGAGCTCCCTTTTGAAAACCGAGAAATTCCTTAATACACTCATAGGGAACCACTTGTTCAACTCCCTCCAAACGGAATGAGAGACTCGACACTCCTTCATCCAGGATAGGCGCCATGGCCATGAGAATTTCCTAGGTGAATTCCTTGTGGGTGTTTGCCGACACTCCGTTGGAGAATTGCACCCAACCTAGGTGTTCCGTATGAAAACCCAATATGTGAAGAGCTTGATCGTCGAAGTCGACGTTCGCTACAAGCCTCTTCTCAAGGCAAGCGAGCTTCTTCTCCTCCTCCTCTGTCATGATGATAAACCATCGGAATACCGCAGAGCGTATGGAGGTGAAGCGGATGATCGTGTCAAGTGGTGAGGTCGGACGGGCGGCTCCTCTGTACGTCCTGGACGTTCGGTGAACCTCATAGACAAGCTTCGTGTGGCCCTCATGCCACCGAGGAGAAGAGTATAATTCCTCCACGGTGGTGCTGTGTCCTCCTCCATGCTCCGAGGAGATCGGAAACTGAGTGCCTCCTCGAAGAGGTTGACGATGATCCCTTCTTCTTGGTGAAAAGATTTGTAGTTTTCTTCTATGGTTGCAGCACTCTCCCTCATAAATAAATATCCAGGGTTTTCAACTGGTAACAAGGTACACAAATATTATTTTGAAGTATGGACTTTGAGTGGAATTAGGATGTGTTTTGTTGAACCAAACAAATGGGATGGATGGCTAAGTCTAAGGTGGTTCTGAACTACAAACTTGAGCACACGAACAAGGAGCTGGATGGGAGACTTACCAGTGCACTCATGCTTGCTTTGTTGCTTCGTGCTTCACGGGGTTGCCCCTTCCAAACGTTTTCGTCCACTCCTTCGCTTGCATTATTGATCCTTCCACTTGATGATTTTGCTCTGAGTCACTTCCATGCTCCCTTGCCTCACATGCTTCCATGATATTCCTGCAAAACAAGGCCTTGGCTGCCCCCCATGCTTGTCCTTTGCATGTGGTTTGATCAAAGATGTTGGAGGGGCATCCCGTGATGCATCATGGTGCATGCATTGTTAGGTTAACTAGATTGCCTCCCTCTAAGCATGTTTTAATGCTAAGAACTCCTCTAATTTCGAAAATTAAAAATAAACTCAGATCTTGCAATGAGTTCAAATATAAATTTAGAGGAGTTTCTTAAGCATTAAAAACAAATGTAAGTCGAATATGTTTTTCAACTACTTTTATTTTGGTCTTACCGGTATTGTTTGCTTCCATTAGTTGAGAGCAAGCTTTTCCCGGCTTGATCATGGGGGCATAGGTCTATGTTCTAATTTTGGTTAGATGAGAAAGATTTTGAATGAAATAAAATTAAATGAGGCTTAGAAAAATTCTAATCTTAGAGAATAAAAGGATATGGATTTTTAAACAACCAAAAGTCAAGTTTCTAGGTTCACGCGAGTCCTACCACATGCTGAAATTTAAATAACATCTAGGTACAAGTCGTGGCTCTACTCGTGTGTTTTTAGCATGTAAAACAAGTCAATCACAACATCATAAAGAGGATGAATGACTGAGATAGGTTCTGAATTTATTTGGTTGGTTTCTCGAAAAGAAGCAAACAAACATGTAGGATGGTTCATGTAAAGGGTTTATGATCAAGCAAAATATTCAACCAAGAATTATGTCTCTAATATTGTTCAACCATTTTAAGTCTAATGTCTTGCGTAGCAAAATTCAAAACTAACTTGAAAAGACTTGAAAAACCTGGAATCGGGTTGTCCTCCCGGTAGCTTAGTCTTGACTCGACGAAACGGGTTGCCTCCCGCCTAGCGCTTCGTTTATAGTCCATGGCTAGACTTCTTCACTTGATTACTTCGGATCAACGCTCTTTGCGGGCGTTGCAATCTTGGGTACCCACTTCCGCACCACCTTGGGCGTGGGCTTATTCTTCGGCTTACTCATATTTTTGGTCTTCACAGGCTGGCTTTGTCCTTTGGTCTTGACGGATGCAACAACTTCCTTCATGTAGTGACTCGGCATCTCAAACTTTGGTCCTTCGGTCGTGATCTTCATATTCTCCTTAGTGTTATCCTCCATCTCTCACGAATGAGTTTGAGTAGCCTTTGCCTCCTTGGGACCTTGGGATGGTACCGACAATCTTCCTTTGCTACCCACCGAGCGCCCGGCAAGTTGTCCCACTTGCGTCTCTAGCATCTTCATCATGATGAACACTTCACGTATAGAGCTTCCGACCTCTGTCACCTTGCCATCTAAATTCACCAATATTTTCTCCGTAGCCTCAAAATTGGACATGGTCGTACTCCTCACACTCCTTGCATGTGGATCTTGCCTCGGCAGCCTTTAGGTCTTGAGCTTCTCTCTCTATCTCCATCTTCTCCATCCTTCTCATAAGTAAACTGATATGCCACTCCAGGAATTCGGCTCACATGTATTCATTGAAATGCTCCAAAGCTTCCGCAATCGTCTCCATGGGCAATTGAACAAACGTATCAATCTTGTTGCGCAAACTCGGAGTCTTGATCGGCGAATAAAATTCCTTCATGAAGGCCCTCATCAACGCTTCCCAATCTTGTTTTGACTCCGTCGGTAGAGTGCGGAACTAACCCAAAGCTTTTCCAAGTAGTGAGAACGAAAAAAGGCTTGCCCTCATTTGATCTTGAGTCACCCCATCCTCATCAAAAATTTGACATAGTTGAACAAATGCTTGGAGGTGAAGGTTCGGATCCTCTTTACCGGTGAAAGGCGAGTGTTGCAACATGCGGATAGTTGTCACCTTGATCTTGAACGGCCTTCCAGCGTCTTGAAGGTTTATGATAGGTAGATCAACGATGTCCGGGGTGCATAGCACGATCTTGCGCTCAGGTTGTGGTTGTTCTCCCATGGGTGGCGTTTGAGGTTGATCTTCTTTTGGACTTGGAGGTGGTGATTCCCTTGGAGATTCCGATGGTCCTTCGACTTCGGCTTTTGGATCTAGGGTTTTGAATCCTTTAGCTTGTGTTGCATGTCTCCTTTGCCTGTAAAGTTTTCCTGGATCATCCACAAAAGAAAGTTTGGGTTTCTTGGAGAGGTAGCCAACCATCTCCGGTTAGGGTTAGCAATAAAACAAAAATCTAAAAAGAAAAATTAGGGTTAATCAAAAACTAGATTAGATTGATTTTTTTTGAGGATGATCAAAGTTAAGAGATGCAAAAAGAAAATTAAAGGAAAAACTGAAAAAAAACATTCACAAAAAAGCGATACTAGATTGGATATTGATTGCTTGTTCCCCGGCAACGGCGCCAGAAAAAGGGGCTTGTTGACGGTGTATATTCGTATCAAACTTCATATGGATTTGCAAGCGGACAAATCCCCCGTCATAGTCAAGGGACCCTTCTTCCCTTGAGTGGTGAACCCAAGGTATCGAATCCGTGGAACAATGTGCAACGCAAGGATTCAATCTAGTAAAGCAAGGGAAATCCTTTTGAAGAACAAAGTTGCATCTAATCGAAGAGATCATCAAAAGAACACATCTAATCTAATCTACGAAAGAGGTAGCAAGAGAAAGCAAGAGATAACCGATCTAGAGAGTCTAGATTATGCTTATGTTATAGCGCCGAACAAGATAGATGAAGATAGAAAAGCGAATCTCATTAAAAGCATCTTTAAATCGTTGCCTCCGGCCCGATTCCGAAAATGCCTGCCTTTCAGAGCCACCGTTTTGTGACAACTCACCCCTATTCATGCGAGTAGTCTAGGGCGAGTTTGATTAGAACAAGTTGAAATCACTTAGTCGGTCCGGTATGCACCTCTAGCGACCGCGGCTACAAGACCACCCTATGCAATCTATCTTAAGTATAGATTGGGGAAGAAGCAAAACCAAGGGAGAACAAAATCATCGAGAAGGCACTTGATCGCTAGAAATCGGATACTATAAAAACATCACCATGAATAATTACATGAACAAGATCACCACCGGGATCCTACCTCGATCTTCATCCTTGATCCGGAGCTCCGACATGGTCTTCCATGCAAGGTTCCCATGTCGGCTAGGGGGACCCTAGACAACTAGCATGACCCTCATCTCCGAGATGGTGTCCCTCAGGCTTCTTTGCTCCTCTGTGGCGGATGACGAATTGGTTGATGCGTGGCTCTCGGTCAGGGGACAATAAATAGCTCGAGAGGCACCTAGGTCAAAGGGGGGCGATTGGGCCTCGAAACGGGCTGGGTCGACCGGCCTGGGCCCATTTCGGCCTAGTCCGCGGCCTCCTTCGCCCGGCGTTGGTTCCCAAGTTTTCTAGATCCTTCCCCCTTCTGCATGTGGGCCCTTGTCGTCAGTTTCTCTCCAAGTTGGACGAAGCTCCTTGTCTCGCAAGATTCGGCACTTTTCTGGCTAGGTCCTCGGAGTTTGTCATCTTCTCGGGTTTGGTCCCTGAGCTTCTTGGAGTCATGTTTGCTTCATTGCATGACTTGTACCGGGCTTCAAGGTCTTGTCACAAGGTGCTTGATGAACTTATCCCGGAAGTCTTGCTTTCAACACTAAAACCCTGCATAAACACTAAACTCCAAAACCGACATGCACGAATGAACTTGTTATACCAAGATATAAAACTCATGCCAACACCGAAGGTAAACTCATGGCTAGGTTGACGGAATTTCACCGTCAACAGACGGCAAGTCTTTGGAAGATATCAGGGTGGTCTGTGAGTATCCAGATGTGTTTCCAGAGGAGTTACCAGGTATGCCACCTGACCGTGATGTTGGGTTTGTTATTGATCTATTGCCTGGTACTGCTCCTATTTCTAAATGTCCATATAGAATGTCTAGTACTCAATTGTTAGAACTTAAGAAATAGATTAAAGAATTGTTGGAAAAGGGGTTTATTCATCCTAGTTCATCACCTCAGGGGGCACCAGTTATCTTTGTAGAGAAGAAGGATGGTACTCAAAGGATGTGTGTGGATTATCGATTGCTTAATGAGGTTACTATCAAGAACAAGTATCCATTACCTCGCATTGAAGACTTGTTTGATCAGATGAGAGGTGCTAAAGTGTTCTCCAAGATTGATTTGCGTTCTGGTTATCATCAGATGAAGATCAGATGGTCGGATATTCCTAAAACTGCATTCACCACTAGGTATGGGCTTTATGACTATATGGTTATGTCTTTTGGGTTGACCAATGCACCTGCCTACTTTATGTATGTGATCAACAAGGTGTTTATGGAGTATTTGGATAAGTTCATTGTGGTATTTATTGATGATATTCTGATTTACTCCAAGACTTAGGAGGAATGTGAGGAGCATCTGAGACTTGTGTTGCAGAAGCTGAGAGAGCATCGGTTGTATGCCAAGTTCAGTAAGTGTGATTTCTGGCTGAAGGAAGTCTCTTTTCTTGGGCATACTATCACAGATGGAGGTATTTCAGTCGATCCAGCCAAGGTTGATGATGTGTTGAAGTGGGAACCGTCGAGGATAGTTAAGGAGATCCGGAGTTTCCTTGGACTTGCAGGGTACTATCGACGGTTCATCGAGGGGTTCTCAAAGATTGTGAAGCCTCTCACCACTTTGCTGGAGAAAGATAGGGAGTTCAAGTGGACAGATGCATGTCAGGACAGTTTTGAGGAGTTGAAGAGGAGGTTGACTACCGCTCCAGTGCTTGTGATGCCAGACTTGCAGAAGGGCTTTAATATCTATTGTGATGCATCTCGACAAGGTTTGGGTTGTGTTCTTATGCAGGAGGGACATGTTATAGCTTATGCATCGAGGCAGTTGAGGAACCTGTTGACGTAAAATAAGCATTTCACGCCAAGCACACAGCAAGCCGAACAAAGCTGGCTTAACACACGTGGTTGAATCCGAAGTGTGCCAGTCAATTTTCCCTGAAACTGACAAAGGATGGAAAACAGTTAGATAAAACCTAGAACTTGCCGGGTGGTACCAGATAGTTCTGTATTTATAGCCTCAAAGCCAATCAAAAGACATATAGCTACAACAAGCTATCTGTCGGCAATCTGAGCATCATTCGGAAACTTTAAAACATGTAAACAGGGTATAGCCGAATGCATGACGTAAGCATGATAAAAGATCGGTCTTTATTTAAACAACATTGCAATGTGTAACCATGACCGATTATCAAGGATAATAAAATAAATAAAGGCAAAGCATGATTATAAATGTGCGGTAAACATGCATGCATAGGCCAAAAGCACTAGTCTACCGCGTGTCTAGGTACTTTCAAACCCGTCGAGCGTGACACCAAACAAGTTAATCCACCGCATGATACGACTTGTTTAAAATCACACCACCAACCAAGAGTAGGTCAATCCACTGCATGATACAATCTAAACATGGAAGGCTAAAAGCATACATTGTTTAATACAAGCTTATGAACATGTTCTGCTCGTAATAGAGTTGCCGAATACAGCTGTACAGCCGATTCGGGTTCCGTGGAAAAGGAACAAACTATGCTAGATTAACACGATTGAACCCGCAACACGTGGCAATCTAGATTGACTCGAATTCAGCTATTAAAGAGCATGTGATCCATGCACCACATCAAGTTGAAGATTTGAACATACATCATATGGATCGCAAACAAGATAGAGCCGAATCTAGTCAATCTAAATTGGGCAATAAGAGTGTTTCATGAATTAAACATAAGAGCAAAATTCAAAGCAACACATGGTAACTTAATGAATCTATTAGATCTTGCCAAATCTAATAGAGTCGATAACTAGCTCCAAGCTAGATCTTAGCCTACCGCATGGCTCATGATCTAACAAGAAAGCCCTCTTGAACCAAGCTTAAATCCACCGCATGATACTAAGCATGGTAACAAGACTACTTGCATCACGGTCTAAATCCACCGCATGACACTAGACATGATACAAGGTTGCCGGTACTTACGGAGGTCGACGGATCGATGGCTCCTCTTGAAGAACTCAACGACTCGACTAGAGGACTCGAAAGTTGGCACGAGGCCGATTTTTTGTGAAATTATTCGGCCCCTATTACAAACACTAAGGGTTCATATTTATACCCTTGTCCTAACATGACTCCTAGTCGACCACGATTACAACATTTATTTCCTAAATTAATACCCCGGCGCCAATGTCCATCTTGCATCCGTCATCAATTCGTTCCTTCTTTACATTCTGGCCTCGTTGTCGTATGGACCTCCATGGGCCCACTACCTCGGTGGCTACCAGGACCGACTACTCGGTGGGCCCCTGGGACTACCCGGCTTGCGCTACACGGCACCTGATGGCGTGGAGCACAAGGACCACGGAGGAGAAGTACTCGGTTAGGAAGCTGTACATGTCCTGCACTGTATGGAAGACTCCTAGACGTACTCGACTAGTACTCTCTCCCTACTCCGACTTGTAACCCTGCCTCCCGGACTATATAAGGCGAGGCAGGGACCCTTCTCTAGCATCTCATCCAATCCACGGCGCACTATTACACCATCTTGTAATCGTGCCCAATCAATCCAGAGCTACGCAGCATACAGGACGTAGGGTATTACGCACCTCGCGGCCGAACTCGTCTAAATTGTGTGCCACGTGTCTCTTCCTTCGAGTTACCGATCTCGGCGAGGCCTCATTCATCTACTTCGGGTACTCCCCTTAGTAGGTTGCCGGTCTAAAACACCGACAGCTGGTGCGCCAGGTAGTGTCGGTGCGGAATATGGTCCCGACACTAACCAGTAGATAGCGCCGAGGTCTATCCCTCAATGGTCGATGCTAAGTAACAAGTGACACAGAGGTTTATCCTGGTTCCGGCCAAGGGGGCCGTACGTCCAGCAGGGGCGTGCTCGGGGCACTATATTACTTAGCACCGGGGGTGCTTGTAGTGGGGCAAGTACAAGCAAGGCGGGAGAGGAAGTGTAACTTCCAAGTCCCTGGATGAGTGGCTGAAGATATTGCGGGAGAGTGAGAATGAGTACGTGCTGTGTGGAGTGTTCTTGTGTCTCCGTTCGTCTG
Source organism: Cenchrus americanus (assembly GCA_947561735.1). Classification (NCBI taxonomy): domain Eukaryota; kingdom Viridiplantae; phylum Streptophyta; class Magnoliopsida; order Poales; family Poaceae; genus Cenchrus; species Cenchrus americanus. The sequence goes on along the minus strand of OX387244.1, from coordinate 29,605,453 downwards.
TCTCCCCCCGCGGCTGGGGGTTCGATCCCCCCTTTTATAGATCAAGGGGGCAGCGGGTTACATGCACGCCGCGCTACCTAGCTATGTGGAGAGGTGCGACGTGCTGCGGTGTAGAGTGGGCGGCCGTCCGGGCGATCCCCGCCACGATCTGGTCATCATGGCCTGACTTGTACCCGAACAGTGGCGGTTCGAGGGTAGGAGAGCAACAGATGGCGGCGATGTCCTCTGATAGGCTTGGGGGTGGTGCTGACGCAAGCTTGTACGGAGTACAGGGGGCGAGCGAACGGCGTTCCTTCCCAACGCGCCTCACGGGGCTGGAGTCGTTGCTACAGGGTCCGGCGTGCGCCTGCACGTGCGGGTACGGCGGCCACGTCGTTACAGTGGCCGGGATGGCAATCCACCGGCCTAGCGCCTTCACCTAACCCTGTAGGGTCACGGGAAAGTAAAATCGAGGGGTGCGCCGGCCCCCCTTCGAGGGTCGGGCGCGTTAGCCGTCTTTGCGGTAGGCGCGCGGTGTCACGGGACCGACACCGGCCGTACCGCGCGCCCCCCCCCCCCCCCCCCCACGGTGGTGGGGATGGGCTCCTCCCCGGGGAGTTGGTGCGGCGGCACCGGGGTGCGAGCCCGGGCGCATGATGGCGTCGTCTGCGGCGTCGGGGCGTTAAATGCCCGTGTACGGGGGGCGGCGCACGCGTGCGGGGCGCCCGTGAGCGTGGCGGGCCCCGGCCCGAGGGCGGGACGGACCCTCGAGCGAGACGAGACCCGCTCGAGGGGGGAGTGAGCCCTCGAGCGGGGGCGGGACCGCTCGAGGGAAGCGTTGCTCCTCGAACGGGGCGGAGCCCGCCCCGAGGGGGCGTGCGCTCTCGGGTGAAGAGGGCCGTCTTGGTGGGCCGTCGGGGTCCGCGGTGTGGGCCGTGTCCGCATGGTTAGTCACACCGCATGGTTAGGCTTAACGTGTTTCGGTACGGGATTTAAGTGAGGATTTCCCCGTTGTTTAAGGGGACCCCTAGGGCTGTCCCCGACAGTAGCCCCCGAGCATCTGCGGGTTTGCCATTGAGGTTCCCGCGGATGCCGGAACCTACCGATAGGACGTTCTTCCCTCCTTGTTTGCGAACGCTTTCGGTGGGGCCGCGTCGGCGGACCCGCGGGTCTAGCCCCCGAAGCCTCCGGGAGTGTGAGTTCTCTCCGTAGGGGTTAACCGCGAGAATTTTGGTCAGAGAGGCGTGGCACATATGCCAACCGGCATCGGCGGTGTTTCAGCCGGCTTCGGGGGTGCACGCACCGCTGTCACTGTCTCGGGCGGGTGCAGTTTCAAGGAGGTGTAGCCGTGCGTCAAGCCCCCGAGCCTTGGCCCGTTCGAGGTGATCGGGTAGAGCCTGACGACTTGTTTTTTAACGCGCCCTCGCCGTCCCTCCGCGGGACGGAGGGTGAGGTTTCTGCAACTCCCATCGAGCGGGTCGCGAATTGCTGATTCCTCTTCGAGCTGGTAGCGGGTGGTTCAAGTGGACGCCCATGCCCCGTTCGATAAGGGTAGGCTGCGCGGTCCGGAGACACGTCCATGGAAGCGCTTGCATGGGTTTGCTAGGTGGGGCTCGGTCCCGTTCGCTAGGGACCGAGGGCGCGGAAGCTCTCCCTCGGTGGGATCCCCCTGCTAGCTGCCCTCGCTGGCTCTCGAACACGACATGTGGGGCACCCTCGAGCCGACGGGCTCGAGGAACGGCTCGAACGAGCGTGCCCTCGTCGTCCCTAACTCTTCGATCTGAGGCGCCTGTTCGAACCCGTCGAGGGTCAGGCTTCGAACCTCTGATCAGTAGGGCCGTGTGGGGCCGTGCCTGGACAGCCCCGTCTTTTCACGTTTGCGGCCATCGAGGGGTCTGGGCGAGCCAGCCCTCGAGGTGCTGGTTGGTAGCACGGCGTATGTGCCTTCTTTTAGAGGGTTGACATTGTCTCAAGCCGGGGGCTCGCTCCGCTCGAGGGTGTTGCGTGGCATGGGTGCCCGCGGTGCCTGCTCTACATCGAGCGAGGTCCGGGCGACCTTCTCATGTCGATATCCCATCGAGGGTTGACGTCATCTTGAGCCAAGGGCTCGTGCCGCTCGAGGGTTTTACGTGGCATGGGTGCCCGCGGTTGCCTGCTCTACATCGAGCGGGTCCGGGCGACCTTCTCACGGCCGATATCCCATCGAGGGTCGCTTTTGTACGGGGCGAGGGCCCGTGCCGCTCGAGGGTTTTACGTGGCATGGGTGCCGCGGTTGCTGCTCTACATCGAGCGAGTCCCGAGCGACCTTCTCACGGCGATATCCCATCGAGGGTCGCTTTTGTTTCGGCGGGGGGTTCGCCCCGCTCGAGGGTTCTCCTTGCTTGGCAAGGGACCGGGCATTTAAGTGCCTCGCGGTCGTGGCCGCGGTTTTGCGCGCGGGCGCGCCTTTTTAGGCGGCGCGCCGCGCGCGCGCGTAGTGGGCGGCGTAGCAGGCGGACGTGACCGCTTCGCCTCGGTTGCTGCCGGTCTTTGCCGTAATGATGGTCCGCCTGCAATGACGTGGCCGCTGCGGTCGTGGTGGGGCCCGCTCGTCGACGCGATGGAAAGATTCCCTGCAGTTAATGCTAGCGGGGCGTCCGCTCCGGAGAGCTCGCCCGTCGGCCTATAAAGCTGCGGGGAGGAGGAGACGGCGGTTTTTAACCTTGGCATCTCACCATTTTCAGTCCCCCGCCCCTTCGTCTTCGCCTAGCTCATGCCATCGCGCGGTGTCGCCACTAGAGCTTTCCTTCCGTTTCTTGTCCTCCGCTCTCGCTTTCCTTTGCCTTCTCCATGGCGCCGCCTCAGCCTCCCCTTAGGATCCTGGAGCCGTATGCCTGGGAGAGGTCGACGGTGACGCAGTTGGCCCTTGGCGAGCCGGTCGCCGCCGGCCGGCGGCGGCCAACGAAGACGGACGTCCGCGGAGTGGATCGTGCCGCCGGCTGCGGACCACGAGCCCAACCCGCCGGAGGGCTACGTGGTGAGCTTCATCCGCTACCACGAGCGGGGCTTCACCGCGCCGGCGAGCACCTTCATGCGGGCGATGTGCTACTACTGTTGACGCAAAAAGTGCACTCAGCGCCAATCACACAGCAAGCCGAAAAGCTGGCTTCGCACGCGCAGAGAGAGAGTGACGTGCCGATCAATTTTTCCCGAAAATTAACAAAAGATAAAGCGAGTTAGATACCAAAGCTTGGAACATGTCGGGTGATACCAGACAGTTCCATATTTGCGGCTAAGAAGCCAAACAAGTTGACATGTAGCTATGCAAAGCTACCTATCAAAGAACCATGACCATTCGGGTAACTGCAAAGGGAAAAAGGACGTTGCCGAATGGATGATGTAAGCGTGACGACGATCGGTCTTCGTATAAATAAAGATGCAAGCATGAAGTTATGACCGATCCCCGTGAGGTTTATCATTAAATAAAATGAGGTAAAGCACGGACATAATCATGTATTAAATGAGCACACATAGATCAAAGCACTAGTCTACCGCATGTCTAGGTACTTTAAGATCCGTCGGGTACGATCACAAACAAATCTATCCACCGCATGATACAACTTGCATGAAAAACGTACCACTTTCCGCAAATAGATCTATCCACCGCATGATACAATCTAAATATGGAAAGCTAAAAGCATACATCACTTAAGGCACAAACAATGCACGTGATCTACTCGTGAAAACATAACCGAATACGGCTGAACAGCCGATCCGGGGTCCATGGAGAAGGAACAAACATTACCACGTGAACAAATCTATCAGACTGAATTGGAAATCTAATCCACCGGATGACTAGCTCCAAAGCAACCCAAAAACCTGCATCTACCGCATGATACCCGGTTCTTTCAAGATTTATGCGCACAAAGCAAGCTTGAACCCGCAACACGTGACAACCTAGATCGATTCGGTTTCGGCTATCGGAGAGCACAAGACCCACGCGTCGAAGCGCGAAACCTGCTCGTACACGGATCTTAAAAGAAGTATAACCGATCCAAACCTATCTAGATTGGGCAAAGGTGTGTTACATGAACTAAAACATAAAGTAAAACTCATGATAACACGGGATAACTTGATGAATCTATTAGATCTTGCCAAAATCCAATAGAGCCGATAACTAGCTTCGAGCTAGATCTTAGCCTACCGCATGGCTCATGATCTAACAAGAAACCCTCTTGAACCAAGCTTGAATCTACCGCATGACACAAAGCATGGTAACAAGACTACTTGCATCGAGATCTAAATCCACCGCATGATACTAGACATGATACAAGGTTGCCGGTACTCACGGAGGTCGACGGATCGATTGGCCCTCTCGAAGAACTCGACGACACGACAAGGACTCTAGGGTTTGGCGTAAGGCCGGTGTGTATTGAGGAATGAACGTATACGTTACATACATCCGGGGATCGTATTTATACCTGGCGATTACAATTGCGAATGGATTCATTGCCTAACTAAACTCGATCGCCTATCCATCCATTCGCTTCCTCCGATTGAGCCACGTCACCGTCCAATCCCGCAAAATCGGCTCTCTTGTTCCTTTGCCGAGCCGGGAGCGGATAGCCGACCGCGGATCCTTTTGCCGAAAATCTCTGAAAATATCTTTCCTTCCACCAGACGGACTCTCTTTTGAATCGGACCCACATGTCATACTCCTTACCAAATTTTGGTGTTAACACATGCCCCTTCAATTGCGGGATAAAAGTAATTTTGTTCCACAATTGACTCTAGCCACGAATCCTTGAGCCAAACCCTGTCAACTTTTGTTCTTCGCAATCCGCCGGATTCTTCGTTCAGATCCAACCCTAGATCCCCTTCGTTCCGAGCTCGAATCTCCAATGGCAACTCAGAACCAAGCTGCTCAGGTAAATTCATCCCTCCAAACCTTTGTTCGGCATTAGGTTTTCAATTTTACCTGAGATTTTCCTCTTCCGCTCTCCTCCAGGAACCTTCTACTGCTCTTCTGATTCCTATTGAGGCCAATTCGCAGTCTTATTATCTTGGTCCCGAAGGGAATCCTAACCCCCGAGATTTTATTGCCGCTGAATCTCAGAGAATCCCTTTCAAGGTAGCTTTATCTCCACCTCCCCAGTGGCAAGATGCGTTCAAGAACTGGCCTTTGCCCCCAATTGCAGGCTGGAAGACTTGGTATCGGAGGATTCTTGCGGATAAGAGTGGATTGACCAATCCGGATGCTCCCGCATTGCTCAATGTCTGGAGTTATCCGTAGCTGAGACACCCAAGAATGAAGATCTTCTGATAGCCGCATGCCACTTCTGGTCAAATGGCGTCAACGCCTTCCTTTTTGGGCATGGCCCAATGTCCCCAACCTTGGCCGATGTATACATGATCACCGGCCTTGATGTCACCGGATCCGTCCCGGCCCGGAACTTCAAAAATTCTTCACGCCGGACGGGGGTAAAACCAGGGAATGGCTACAAGCATTATATCCTGAAGCACATGAGAGATAATCCCCTTGGCGAAGTTGAATACAGAGCCTTTTTGAACATGTGGTTATGCAGATTTGTCTTCTGTGGCAAGGCCAACGAACCCACTTTGAATCATATCGCAATGGCGATCCATCTGGCTAGTGGCAATCGCCTTCCTCTGGGAAAATTCCTCTTGGGCAGTGTATACCATATGCTTCATCAGACCGTTACCCAAATGTACACCAGCCAGAGGATAGCATGCGTCAATGGCCCTTGGTGGTTTATTCAAATTTGGCCGCGACTTCACATGCATCAGATTGTAGGCGTCGACTTGAACTCCGGGTTCTTCCCCTGGTCCAATCCCCTCGAAGGAGAGCCTCAAGTTACCGAGAGGATGCCAAAACTATGGAGAAGCGGCTTCATCGTTATCGTTCGGCGGGACGTCATCCGGCTCTTCGAGTTGTTCTTCAAAGGCTTCTCCAATCCTCTTTGGCTTCCTTATCTAGGCAATGACACTGCGACCTTCCTGTCGAATTCTCCTTTGAACCGGCCATCAAGATGGGAGATTCTTGGAAATCTTTAACATCATAATCCGCCCATGCATATTACGCGGCCGAGTTCAAAGGAGGGAGGGCGAATATCGTACTTATGAGTACTACCGGCCCAATGTAACGGCCGGGCAACTTGGATGTGGCCGGATGCCCCCAAGATTGTTTACGCATGAATTCCTCAAGCCCGGGGAGGAAATCAAAGAGCGATGCGGTGCGGCGAGTTTTCAACTATGTGTGCGGTCCCATTGTCTACACATGTCCTTTTGTGCCCGCAACCATAGCTCACCCCACCTTCAACTCATGGTGGCAAGAATTCCATGACCACATCTTCGGTGAACCCGTTCATGTGTTTTGTGCGGAAGTGGTGCACGATTTCTGCCGACTTCGGAGGTAACACAATGAGCCCTTGGATCAAACACTTCTTCTTCATTCATGGTTTTGACCTTCATCTTTTGTCCACAGAACACAGTGCCTGCCCCTCGAGCCAGGGCAATTGCTTACAATGCTGAAGGCCCAATTTCAGCATTAGGGTTCAAGTCTACAACCCCGCATCAATTAATGGCCGGGTATGCCACTACGGACCCCGGCCTTTCTAGCCTTGCTGCGGACGGGAGGCAAGGCACACTTTTTGATTGCCCCTCCAAGTGCCAAAAGGAGAAGAGCTGTCAAAAAGGTGCTTGTTGAGGTAAAACCCTTTACCTTCTTGATTACCAAGTCACTCTGTCCTTGATGGATCATATTCATTGTGCATTTTCGGACCGAGCCCAACATTCTTGGGAACCGGCACACTGCCAATGCTCCACCCTTTGGTATGTCCTTTCTTGTCCTTTCTCAAGGATGAGCAACGGCACTTACTCTTTTAATTGGACATTTGCGAAGAAAGCTGCGGAAGAACGGCTTGTAGATGTTCCGGTGGTTCAACGAGCGAGTCCCTCCGGGGTCGAGTTACCCATCCCGGTGGAGATCTCATCTTCGTCACCCTTACGCGAAGCAATACACTCTCCGGAGATGAATCTCCCCACTCGGTGGAGCCGACAAATTCTCCCGGGGTGCCATCACACTGTTGATCAAACGAGACGACCGATCCACCGAAGCGGCGGACCCAACTCCTCTCCGGTAGGAAACCCACGAGGCTGCTAATGCCCGCATCGGCACCCCTTAGCTCGAAGTTTCGGCTCTTCCTGGAGCGTCCTCTTCACCTGCGATTGCCCCTACTCAAGAAACCAGCCATGAGGTAACCACCCGCACTTAATTCTGGTGCCTTGGTGTTTAGAACCCTTAATTCGGCAATGTTGTTTATCAGGATCAAGTTCTATCATCGCCGATCCTGCCATCACAGAGCAATCCGGTGCCGAGGTGATGGAAGGAGTTTTCCGGCCATTTGCCAAATGAAGTCTTGTCCAAGCTCACGAAATTGCCGCCGGCTAGAGAAGGATGCTCGGGGATCAGTTCAATGATCTCCATCATTTCGAAGAAATGTTTGAACCCATTAGCCAAGAACTCCCTGAAGACATCAGAGCTTCTCTGTCATCCATCTATGACTTAGAGCCCCTTTATGTACCCTTGAGGCGTGCTTGGAGGAAATTGCGCTCCCGTCCGGCCATCGAGAAAAGGAAAAGCGATCTTGAACAAGCCATGAACGGGGCACAAACCCAAGCGAGAGAACCATAAAGATGCATTGGCTAACACTGCAAGCTTCTTATGATGCGAAAGGTTTGCTAGGGAAGGCTGCTCTAGAGGCCGAGCGAGAAGCTTGTCGGCGGAGATGGAGATTGACCAAAAGAAAATAGCCGAACTTCTGGATTGATGGCAAAGACCCAAGCGGAGGTAGAATCGGTTGTCACCGAAATAAAGCAATGCGATGCGGAGCTCAACGACCTATACGGTGCCCAACAAGACCGGCCAGGAGATCTTTGGACAATTCCCGTTTGATAATATCCAATGTTCGTCGTGTACTTGCCAAACTCTGAATGCACGAATTCTCATTGATGTACAATTGAGCCGGTCGCTCTCGTAATATCTCCTTGTGATTTGCTTCCTTTCTTTTGCGTACTTTTGAGATGTAATCTTTGAACGACCCATTCGGCGGTGGAACGCTAACTCCCGAACGATACCACGAGTTCCTTTAGCCGAACCAATCGACTTGCGCACGGTCCAGCTTAGAACTCCAAACGACTCGCCGGCGGGCTGGTCAAGGAAATCTTTCCACCTTCCGATTTTATTGGGACGTGCGCCACGATCCATAGCCACGACTCGAAGCCACGATTCACCCTGCCAGGCCTATAAATGTTACCATAGGTGCCCCTAGCTCTCCACCAGGCCTTCTAGCTCTCGAATCTTTGCCAATCTTTAGCCTTCTCGCAAACAGTACACATCCCAAACCACGATGGTGCGCCGCCTCAACCGCCGCCGTGCTTCCGAGCGAGGCCGGGGGGAGCGAGCGCTAACGCGCGCAGGCGGTGATGACCGTCAACTTCTCCTCTTCGATCCTTCTCTTGATCTTCTTTTGCCTTGACAATCACCTCCCTTTTGCGGGTTGGTTCGGTGGAATCCGCCTCGCGCGCCGAGCCAATCAACCCCTCCCCGGATGACTCTTCGGAGTCCGATGGCCACTCCCCCGTGCCGTACGGGGGAAGCGAGACGCCATCCGCTACAAGGAGGAGTTAGAGGCGTCCCGTCGCGAGCGGAGGACGTCTCCAAGAAAGCGGGCGTGGCCGAGTTAGAATGGGAGGACCGGCGCAAACAGCGGGTGGAGGCCATTGACGGTATGGCCACGAGATTGATTCTTGGTCCGGCTCGGCCTTTGATGCTAATCCCTTCGTCCGTCTTTTGCGGCCGCCGACGGCGAGCTCGACCGGCTAAAGACGGCGGTAGAGCGGATTGGCCGAGAAGGTGAATGCCCACGGCGACACACCGGCGGAGCGCCCGGCCGCGGTGGAGCGCCGCGTCGACGAGGTGGCCGTTCATGGCGTTCGCACGGGCACCACCTTGGGCACTGGGCTGCGATGGCGACGCATACGGACGTCGACTACTCCACCGGGCCGCGTGGCTTTCGGGGCGGCGCGCGGGAGGGATATCGACGAGATCGAGCTCATCTGGAGCGCCTCGACGGCCACGGCGACACCATTGCCGAAATTACCCATCCCCAGTCTGTGTTGAACAGGCTCTTTGACTAGATTGTACTAGGGATGTGTAAATGTCGGCAATATATGATGAACTTTTGAATTCTGCATTCGTTCCGTGATGTCTCCCTTCGCATTCGCATCCGTGAATTTTGCCTTCTTTGAATGTATGCGGGAAGCTGTCTTTAGCCGAACGCGCGCGAACAAGCCCGCCCCCCGGCGCAAAATCCACAAAGGATCCCGATTCGGCAATCCGTAAACAACATTCAAAAGAAAACCCTTCGCACTCGGTGGAAACCCCCTGCCGCTTGGTATTCCAACGGTGTGTGCGGCGGATCATCACTCCCAATGCGCCTCCTTGGTCAATAAAATAGCCCGTGGGGTGCTCCGCAAATCCACTCGCACACTCCTCCATCATTTCTCGTCTCTTCCCCTGTCGCTAGAGGAAAAAACCCCAACGCCATGGACAAGGGTAAACAACCTCAGGGGAGCGGCTCATCAAGGAAGCGTACGATTCGGAAGTGAGTTCTCTCTTGATCTGCTCCTCGTTCTCCTGCTTGATCTTGCGCTTCATGTTTTCTTCTCGTCTTTTTAGCCTTGATTTGCTTCCTGAAGAGGTCATCGGGACCGAAGATGTTCCTGAGTACATCTCCTCCGATTCCTCCCCTGAAGCAGAGGACGCCACGCACGAGCGAGAGGGCCATTCATCGAGTGCGCCGCCGTGCCGGCACACGGAGCGTGACCTCAGGGACATGTCCGTCCGCTGCCAAGCCGAGCGCGAGCGTCGTATGGCGCTGGAAGCGCTAGTAGGGGGTAAGTGCTTCTGACTCCTTCATGTTTGCATCTGGATTTCTTGCCCCTAACCTTGATTCCTCTGATCCAGATGTTTCTGACAGGTACAGCAACCTGAAGGCGGCCTGGGATAGCTTGGTAGAGGCCGCCAATCACGGTCATCCTCGTGCGTTCCAAGTCGCCGTCACGGTGGTCCTGGAACAACTGAAGAGGGAGCAGCAGTTGAAGAAGCAAAGAAAAGACTGAATCATACTTTCGCTTCTTTCTCCACGCCTTCTGCTTCCCACCCCTTAGGGGACCTGACCCTCAGGGCTGTTATATGTAATCCTGCAAGAAATAGCTGTAATGTAGTATTTGAGCTAAGGGCAATGCATCCAGGCACTGGCCATCTTCTTTTGTTCATAGATTTTGTTCTAAAGGCGGCCTCACTCTTGAGCGCCGGCTATTTTTTGTGTCAGATGCGTGTAATCATCGATCGACCTCAATGCTAGGATAATATTTCTTCAGATATCTCCCATTTATCGCAGCGGAAAATTCTTCTCCTAGCAAAGTTTTCAATATGTATGCATTACCGGGACGCATCGACCACACGAAAAGGCCCCTCCCGGTTAGGGGACCATTTGCCGAATTCAACGTATTTAGTTCCAATCGGCAATAGCGCTTTCCAAACTAGATCGCCTTCGCGAATTGCTTTGCCTTTACTTTCTTGTTATAGTATTTGGCGACCCGCGGCTTGTTTTTTCTCGATGTTCTCCGGGGCCACGAGACGGATCATATGCAAATCTTCTAACTCATCCATCATTAGGCCACTTTGTAATCCTTGGAGCTCAAATCGTTTTGCGGCACTACTCTCCTTGACTACGATTGCATTTCCCGGGGGCGGGGATCGCATGATGCCCGTAAACCAACTCGTAAGGAGAAGTCTTTGTAGCTCCATGGGGGGCCATTCGGTAAGCCCACAACGCTTCACCGAGTACCGAATGCCACCTCCTTGGCTTCTTATCGATCTTCTTCGTATCGGCTTGATCATGATCTTGTTGGAAGCCTCGCCGACCATTAGCACGGGCGTAATATGGAGAAGAATTAAATAACTTGATTCCCATGCTTTCGGCAAAATCTCTAAATTCCAATGACACAAATTGTGCCCCTTGGTCGGTGGTAATCGTACGAGGGATCCCAAATCGATAGATGATGTGTTCCTTGATGAACTCGATCATGTTCTCCGACGTCACTTTCTTCGGCGGGACCGCCTCGACCCATTTGGTGAAGTAGTACGTAGCCAAAAGCACGAACTTATGCCCTTTGCTAGACGGCGGATTGATTTGGCCAATCAAGTCTATACCCCGGCCCACGAATGGCCATGGCTTGATGATGGGATTCAATGCGATGCGGGGACTCTTTGAATATTCCCGAACTTCGGCAATCTTGACACCCCTTGTAATACTCAAAGCAGTCCTCTAATATCGTCGGCCAAAAGCATCCAGCTTGCCTAATAGCCCATTTCATCCGATAGGCCGATTGGTGCGCTCCACATATCCCATCGTGCACCTCGCTCATCATGTTCTTGGCTTCTTCTGGACCCAGGCATCGTAGCAATACCCCATCTAATGATTTATAGAATAGATTATCATCCAGAAGAACGAACTTGATTGCCTTGTACCTGAGCTTCCTAGAGACTTTTCGGGATGGATCTCTTAAATAATCAACGATCTCTTTCCTCCAATCATCTTCCATAAGATCCGCTCCTAGTGCACTCACCTCTGCAGCAAATGCTTCTTGACTCTCTTTATAACCGAGGCGCTGCGAGCCGGCTGTTTGCTTCCTCGTTATGCTCTCTAGGAATGTCTTTGTAGGGTTACCGGTGGAAAGCCCTTCAAGATTTCTCTGCATTCCTCGTAGTAACTCCTCGGCGCCTCGGCTTGCACTCGTATTGGCCGTTCAATTGCTTGATGACCAACTGCGAATCTCCATAGATTTCAACTGAAACGGCCCGGCTTCTTTCAAATATTGAAGCCCTCGAAGCAGTGCCTCGTACTCAGCCTGGTTATTTGTGACGGTGGGTTGTATAGGAATGGCGAATTCAAACATCTCACCTGCGGGAGAAATTAGCGGGATCCCTACTCCCCCACCTTTGCCACATGATGACCCATCAAAAAATAAAGCCCAAGGGGTAATTTCAAGCGAGATCAGGCGAAGGGTCACGATGTTCGGTAATAAAATCGGCAATGACACGACCTTTGATGGCCTTTGCCGATTCGAACTTCAACTCGAATTACGATAAAGCTAAAATCCATTTGCCAATCCGTCCATTCAAAATTGGCATAGATAACATATGTTTTATCACATCAAACTTCGAGTATACAGTGCATTCGGCATTCAACAAGTAGTGCCGAAACTTTGTACATGAGTAGTATACGCAAAGACATAGTTTTTCCATAGCCGAATACCTGGTTTCGGGATCTAGTAATTTTCGGCTAAGGTAAGCTACTACCGCTCCTTTCCTTCGAATTCTTGAATAAGGGCCGATCCAATGGTTTGGGTATCGGCCGCCACGTACAACTTGAAAGGCTTGTTTGGGCGAGGAGGAACCGGCACCGGCGGCTCCTTCATGTCTTGCTTGATCTCGTCAAAAGCCTTTTGTTGTTCGTCGCCCCATGTGAATTTCGATCTTTCTTTAGCTTCGGCAATGGAGAGAATGGCAACACTTTCTGCGATAAATTTGAGATGAATCTTCTCACGAAGTTGATCTTGCCGGCAGTGATTGCAATTCCTTGAGGTTGGTTGGAGGAGCGACCTCATCAATGGCTTTCATGCTCTTTTTGCCAACCTCGATTCCCCCTTCGTGGACCAAAAACCCCAAGAACTCTCCAGCTGACACCCCAAATGCACACTTGTTTGGATTCATCTTTAGGCCATGCTTCCGGGTGCATTCCAAGGTCTTCTTCACATCTTCCAGGTGGGTGTCATGACTTAAGGACTTGATCACTACGTCGTCAATGTAGATTTCCACAGTTTTGCCGATCAACTCATGAAAAATGTTATTCATGGCCCGCTGATAGGTTGCACCGGCATTTTTCAGTCCAAATGTCATGACGATCCATTCAAATAGGCCTATATGACCAGGACATCTAAAGGCCGTCTTCGAGATGTCTTCTATTGCCATAAAGATCTGATTGTATCCCGCGTTGCCATCCATGAAGCTAATCACCTTGTGCCCAGCAGCGGCGTCAATCAACAAATCGGCAATAGGCATCAGGTATCCATCCATGGGAGTAGCTCTGTTTAGGTCCCTGAAGTCTATGCAAACTCTCATTTTTCCATTTTTCTTATACACAGGGACGATGTTAGAAATCCACTCCGCATATCTCCTCGGGCTGCTCGTCGTCAAAGGAAGCTTCCTCCTGCATCACCTGGTTAGCGGGAGCCATGAACTCGTTCGGCAGGAAGTATACCATGCATGTAGGGGCCGAACGCTTCGATCCTTACGGGGCGGGTCATTGGGGCGCCACTTCGCCTCGTACGGATCCCGGCTTGCTTCATCTCGCGGTTCCTCAAGCGGCCCGGACCCGCCTCTTCTGGCTCCTGCGTAGGCCGGGCGGGCACCACTGCCCCTTCTGCCAGACGTGGACATCCTCGTCCTCTTCCTGATCAGCCCACCTGAGATCGGCTTGGCGCTTCCTGGGATGATTAATGATTTCAATTTTTTGCCGCCGATCCCCATTCGGGTGGATCCTTCCAAGTCTTTCATGGACGGATCGGCGATTGGCGATTTCTGCCCTGTACTCGGCATATCCGTCGCTGCATTCAGGACAGTTCCTTAACGTGGGCGGCTTTAGGCCCTCATTCCGGCGGTGCACGAAGAAGGCGCACCCCCGGTGGGCGCGCTCCTGCTCGCGCGTGTCTTGTTCTTGATTCCATCCGCGCGCCTCCTCTTCGGCCTGGCCCCGCTCCTCCTCGTGACGACGCTTTTGGTAGCGCTCTTTTTCCATGCGGCGCTGCCATTTGTTGAGGAGAATGCGTGACGTCACCTTGGGTTTAGGCACGGACGATTCCCCAATCTCGATGTGGTTCTTGAGAACGCGGGGGCGTCGCCTGCACTTGTTCTAGGGTCACACGGCGCTCGGGTCAACCGATCCATCTTGCTTGGACTGGGTGAGGTCGGGACCTTGACTTTCCCCTTCTCTTCGGTTGTTATCGCATTGATAGAAAAGCCGAGCATGTTACGAGGGAAGGGGTGGCCATCCGGCTTCATCTTGTTATCGAACTTGAGGTGCCCTTCCTGGATAGCCTTACGGATCCTCATCACGAAGACCACCGCAATCGTTGATGGAGTGCGAGTCCCTGTCATGGAAACCGCGGTAACGTTTCGCCTTGACTCCATCGGTAGAAGCATAGAGTGCCCTTCGGGCGACTCGATTCGGCCCTCCTTTACCAAGAGCTCAAACAACTTATCGGCCTTGGTGATGTCGAAGTCGTAGGCCCCTTTGGTGCGCTTGACCCACCGCTGATTCATTGTCAAGGGTTCTTTACCCCACATGATCTCCGCTGCAGCTATCTCCAGTTCGTCGTCGGAATCTTCGCACAAATCAGCCTTGTCCAAGAATTGGTTGTAGATGTCAGCGATGTCATGCTGCTTGCCAAACTTGGGGTCCTTCTTGAGGCCATGTGCCTGATTGCTCATCAAGGATAACTTCTGCGATAGTTGGCCCAAGTTTTCAAACTCCATCCCAAATAGCTTCTCGCGCACGGCTGGCAACATCCCGGCGACGGCCATATCAGCCAGCTGATCGTCTGGCAAGTTCAATGAGAAGCACATGCCCTTAACTTCTCTGAATCTTCTAAGAAACTCCAGCGGTGTTTCACTGTGCCTTTGCTTCAGGGTGGCGAGATCAATCAATTTCTTCTCGGAAGCGCCGGCCGAAGTAATGAGCGTGGAATTTACGCTCCAAATCCTTCCACACGGCCCCGATTCGGGCGGCAAGGACGAGAACCCGAAAAGGCTGGACCCGTCGGCGAGGCGGGGAAGTAGCGAACACGAACGTCTCTTCGGCCGAACATTCCCCAAGCCGCATGAGGTAACGAGCGATGTGCTCGACCGTGCTTGTCTCGTCTGCCCGAGAGAACTTTGTGAATTCCGTCGGCGGTTTCACCCTCGGTGGCAGGAGCACGTTATAGTACCACTCTGGGAACGGCGGCCTGTAGGTGGGGCCCTGCATCCTTGGCTTGAGGCCAAGGTGATTCTGCATCAATTCGGCCATCTTGCGTGCTAGGGCGTCTTCCTCTTGAGCGCCTGCAGCCGGCGCGTACCCTGGGTGCGGGAAGGCATCGAACGCTCCGTAATTTCCCACTTCATGATAACCACCACCGTACAAATTCCTCTGGAGCCAGTTGGTCGACGGAGCTATCCTTCGGCCCGGGGTCGAGCGGGGCCCCGGATGAGCCGAACGCTAGGTCTCCGTACGTAGGCCGGTACGGATCGAGCTGTTGCACGGGGCGACCCGTCTTTGCTCGCGTGGTGGCGGCGGGGATTGGTTGACCTCTGAAGCTTGCAACGGAGGGCGGGCCCGGCTGCCCCCCGGCGCCCTGCGGAGGGGGTTGGAACGTTTGGCTTCGGAGCTTAGAGGAGGAGGTTGCTTCTTGGCTCCGTAGCCGGCGGGCCGAGAGCTTGATTCTCCCAGCTCCATGGTGCTCTTTCTGCGGACGCCCTCCCGAACGCTTGCCCCGCGCCCGGGCCAAAGAGGGCCACCATCATCTGCTGGAGTGATCCGAGGAAAGCCTGGTTGTGCTTGGTGAGCATGTCGGCTACCGACTCCTGGAACATCCGTGCGCATTCCTCCTTCTCTGTTGGGTTGAGGCATCGCTCTCTCCCGGCGGCGGCACTACGGGCGAGGTCATTCTTTAGATACGGTACACCACTTCGATTCTTCTTAAACGACATGAGACACTTTTGCTGAAATTGATTCACGGCGTCTAGGAGGCCGCCGATCTTTGCTGGAGAAAGCTCTTCGATGTTGACATCCAGGAGGTCTGAGACTTCAGGCATCTTGAACCAATTCGGCTCTATGGTCCCACTGGGCGTGCCAAAAAGTGTGTTGACGCAAAAAGTGCACTCAGCGCCAATCACACAGCAAGCCGAAAAGCTGGCTTCGCACGCGCAGAGAGAGAGTGACGTGCCAATCAATTTTTCCCGAAAATTAACAAAAGATAAAGCGAGTTAGATACCAAAGCTTGGAACATGTCGGGTGATACCGAGACGGTTCCATATTTGCGGCTAAGAAGCCAAACAAGTTGACATGTAGCTATGCAAAGCTACCTATCAAAGAACCATGACCATTCGGGTAACTGCAAAGGGAAAAAGGACGTTGCCGAATGGATGATGTAAGCGTGACGACGATCGGTCTTCGTATAAATAAAGATGCAAGCATGAAGTTATGACCGATCCCCGTGAGGTTTATCATTAAATAAAATGAGGTAAAGCACGGACATAATCATGTATTAAATGAGCACGCATAGATCAAAGCACTAGTCTACCGCATGTCTAGGTACTTTAAGATCCGTCGGGTACGATCACAAACAAATCTATCCACCGCATGATACAACTTGCATGAAAAACGTACCACTTTCCGCAAATAGATCTATCCACCGCATGATACAATCTAAATATGGAAAGCTAAAAGCATACATCACTTAAGGCACAAACAATGCACGTGATCTACTCGTGAAAACATAACCGAATACGGGCCGAACGACCGATCGGGGTCCATGGAGAAGGAACAAACATTACCACGTGAACAAATCTATCAGACTGAATTGGAAATCTAATCCACCGGATGACTAGCTCCAAAGCAACCCAAAAACCTGCATCTACCGCATGATACCCGGTTCTTTCAAGATTTATGCGCACAAAGCAAGCTTGAACCCGCAACACGTGACAACCTAGATCGATTCGGTTTCGGCTATCGGAGAGCACAAGACCCACGCGTCGAAGCGCGAAACCTGCTCGTACACAGATATTAAAAGAAGTATAGCCGATCCAAACCTATCTAGATTGGGCAAAGGTGTGTTACATGAACTAAAACATAAAGTAAAACTCATGATAACACGGGATAACTTGATGAATCTATTAGATCTTGCCAAAATCCAATAGAGCCGATAACTAGCTTCGAGCTAGATCTTAGCCTACCGCATGGCTCATGATCTAAAAAGAAACCCTCTTGAACCAAGCTTGAATCTACCGCATGACACGAAGCATGGTAACAAGACTACTTGCATCAGATCTAAATCCACCGCATGATACTAGACATGATACAAGGTTGCCGGTACTCACGGAGGTCGACGGATCGATTGGCCCTCTCGAAGAACTCGACGACACGACAAGGACTCTAGGGTTTGGCGTAAGGCCGGTGTGTATTTAGGAATGAACGTATACGTACATACATCCGGGGATCGTATTTATACCTGCGATTACAATTGCGAATGAATTCATTGCCTAACTAAACTCAATCGCCTATCCATCCATTCGCTTCCTCGATTGAGCCACGTCACCATCCAATCCCGCAAAATCGGCTCTCTTGTTCCTTTGCCGAGCGGGAGCGGATAGCCGACCGCGGATCCTACGCCGAAAATCTCTGAAAATATCTTTCCTTCCACCAGACGGACTCTCTTTTGAATCGGACCCACATGTCATACTCCTTACCAAATTTTGGTGTTAACAACTACTACGGGGTGGAGCTGCACAACTTCGCCCCCAACGCGATCTCGCAGGCGGCCACATTCGTGGGCGTCTGCGAAGGGTACCTGGGGATCCCAGTCAATTGGGAGCTCTGGGTACACCTTTTCCGCGCGGAGCTCATCACGCAGCCCACGACGGAACCAAGGACCCGCCCCGCGATGCGCGCCGGCGGGATGTCGCTTGCCCTGCGGGGGCAATTCAAGGACATCTACATCCCCTGCACCATGACGACGAACAACGCCGGCTGGGAGCGGGGGTGGTTCTACTTGCGTAACGCCGAGCCCGGCCTCCCCCCCTACACCGGCCGGGTGTTCAAGGAGAGGCCTGCCTCCTGGGGCTACGGGGTGTCCACGCCCCGGCATCGGCGCGCGGCGGGGAGTCGGTCTGGCCGCGGCTGCGCCGGCGCTGGCGAAGATGGGGCTGAACGCGATGGGCGTCCTCGCCTTCCTTCATCACCGGCGGATCGTGCCGTTGATGGAGAGGCCGCTCTGCATCTTCGAGATGACAGAGGCGGCCAACCCCATCGACCTGGCGAGGTCGCGGATGCTCCCGACGCCCCTCGAGCGGCCGTACGCGCTCACCGGGCGCGGAGCGCCGTCGACACCCGGGTGCTGCCGCCTGCGGGTCGGACCCCGTGGGACATCGAGATGCTCCCCACCGGCCCATTGGTGAGTGTGGTTCTTGATTTTGTTTTGGTTCTTAGCGTTGCTTTTGCCTCCTGACATGCCCTTGTTGCTTCCGTGTACAGCTGGTGACCTTCTCCATCGCCAAGTCCGTCCCGCCTACCCCCGACTCCCGCGCGCGGGGGCGGGCGACGCGGCGGCGGCCGGCGGGGAGCGGGCGGCGCGCAAGAGGGAGCACGCGAGGCGACGTCAAGCGCGTCGCGACCGGCGGGCCGCGGAGTATCGGCGGCGTGAAGAGCTAGGGCTCTCCTCCCCGGGAGGGCGAGGAGCCCTCGTCCTCGGAGGAGGACGAAGAGGAAGAGGCTGAGGGGGAGGGCCCCTCTTACGGGTGGCGACTGCGCCTCCGTCGCGGAGCCGGCGCGCGGCGACAAGGGCGGCTTCGCACGGGGCGGGCGCCACCGGCGTCCGCCGCCGGGCAATCGACATCGGGGGTGGCGCGCGCCGCGGGGTGTCGGCGCGCGCCACGGAGCGCGCGCGCGGCGGCGCGCGCGCGTGCGCGCGTCAGCGTGCTGCGCGCGGGGCGGCGTGCCCGCACGCGCGGCACCATCGTCGGGGCGTGGCGGGCGGCGTGTCCGCACGCGGGGCGAGCGTGCCCCGCGCGCGGCGGCGCCTTCGGGAGGTGCGGCGTCGGTCGCGCCCGCGCACGGGCGGGCATGCCCGCGCGTACGGCGGCGCCGTCGGGGGGCGCTACGGCGGGCGTGGCGGTGCGCCGGCCTCATCTGGCGAGGCCTCGAGGAAAAGGAAACGGGCCTTTTCCTCTTCAAGGTAAGGAGCCCGTCCTTTTTCGTTTGGTTTGATTTGTCGATGATTAGGTGCCCTAACCTTACGTACGGGTGCTGCGCGGGTGGTGCCAACGCGTCCCTCCTCTTGCACCGGCCAAGGTGCCCGAGGATGGACGCATTGATCCCCCCCACCGGCGGCGCTCGTCAAGGGCGTCGCGCCGGGGGACAAGCACGGCGGCGGGCGCGAGCTCGCAAGCCCCGCCGCGGGGCCTCGAGGCCCCGGCCATCGGATCAGCCGCCGCGGCGCGGCCCGGGGGTCGCCGGGGGGCGGCCGGCACCGGTCGTCATGGAGACACGGGGCCGCGGTGGCGGCCGTGGTGGAGGTGCGGCCCGCGGAGGCCGCCGGCCGTGGAGGGAGGTGGAGCGGGCGCGGCTGCGGGGGGGGCTGCCGCTGCGGATGCGGTGGTACGGCCGAGAGGTGGCGGCCACGGCGCCACGACGAGCGCCCGTGGCCACGGGGGCGCGGATGGAGGTGCCGGCGGAGGCGGCGCAAGCGGCTGCGCCCGCCGGCGATCTTCGGGCGGAGGTGGTGGAGGTCTCGGACGACTCTCCGCCGCCGGGGTGGAATCGGTGGGCCGGGCGGCCCACGAACTCCCCGAGCCCCGGGGAGGGGGCCCTCGTGAGGCGGCACGAGGGTCACATGGTGGTGGGGGGCCGAGGACATGGTGCGAGGCCTCGTCCTCCCCACGCCGGCCGCCACCGCCCGGAGGTGGAGGGGGCCGTCGATGATCCCCGGCGTTTGCGCGCCGGGGGGGGGGAGCGAGAGCTACGGGGCGAGCTCGGAGCCACGGCGCTACGCTCAACCGCGCGCGCCGAACGAGGCGGCGCGGGTCCACGGCGGCCCGGCCACGGCTCGTCTTCCGGGTGAGCCATGGTTGCTCGTCTTTTTTCCTTTTCGTTTTCGTACGCGCATTCAAGTCTTGGCGCTTGCGGCTTCGATTGCGCGGTGCCGGGGAGCTCGAGCGTCGTGCCCATGACAAGTACGACGCCTTCGGCCGGGTGAACGCCGAGGTTCACCGGCTCCGGGAGCGGTGCGGCGCCTTCGACGCGCTTGCCGACGCCCTCGGGACGTCGGACGGCGGGGCGGCGTGTCGGGCGATGGCGTGGTGCGACGAGCTCCCGGAGAGCTCGGGACGGGGATGCACCCGCGGCGCTCGAGCCTCGAGCGGGTCCGCGCGGCCCTCGTCGATCGTGACGAGGCGGCGCGGAATGCACGCGCGGACCTAGAGAAGACGCGGACGGCGGCCGCCAACTAGGAGGCGGAGGTGGCCACCGCTCGCGCCGAAGCCGGGAGCTCCGCACGTCGCTCGAGGGAGCGCGGGCGCAACGGCGCCGGGGGCGAGGGCGAGCGGGCGCGCGGGTTGGAGCGAGCGCGCCAAGGAGGCCGACAATGCGAGGGCCGCCCTCGACGCCAAGGCCGCGGCCCTCGTCGCCGGCCGAGGAGCAGCTCCGGCAAGAGCGCATCGCTCGCCGGGGGCGAGGGGCGACTCCGGCGAGAGCGAGGGCGCCCTCGGCGACGCCGGGGACGGCGCCGGAGCGGGAGCGTGTCGCTCGCGAGGGCGGCGGAGAAGTCAGCATGGAGGAGCGGAACGCCGCGTTCTCCAAGGTCGAGGACGAGGCGCTCGCGCTCGGCGTCGGCAACGCCGGCCGGGGGGGGCGGCCCTCCGCGAGCAAGGCGAAACCGTCCAGCGCCTCGAGTTGGCGATCGAGTCCGCGCGCCGCGACTTCGAGTCGGAGAGGAAGCAAGTCGAGGGTGAGCCTTTGTTTGACTCTTGCTTGTTGGTTTTTCGCTTTAGAGGGTTCGCTTCTCCCTTTCTGATTTCTTTTGGTCTTGTCGATTCCGGGCTTGCGCACCGCCACGGGGCACGCGGGGCGAGCGGGCCGAGGAGGCTGCGGGAGGGCGCGCGATGCGGCCCTCGAGACTGCCGCGTTGTCGAGGAGGGCGAGGCCCGGAGCCGGCGGCTCGGCCCGGCCGGCCGCTGCGCGCCCTTGGCGGCCACGTCACGGAGCGGATGCGCGGGCGTTGCGGCGGGGCGTCCGAGAAGGCCCTCGGAGTGGTGCGATCCCACTACGAGGTTAACTTCGAGCGGCGGCGGAAGGGTACATCGTTCCCGAGGGCGTCGAGGACGAGGTGGCCATGGAGCGTATGGATGCGCTCGGCGCCGATGCCGCCGGGTCGCTCGCCGAGGCCTTCGAGGAGTTCCTCTTCCGGACGTCGGCCGACGCGGCGCTGCTCCTCCCGCCTGAAAGCAGCTGGGCGCTAGGCCCGTTTTTTGTTTATGTGTATCAGTATTCTGGCCTCGTGGCCTTTTGTAAATGAACAAGATGTTTCATAAACATGAACGTTTGCTGTAAATGAAGTCATTTGTTTATCGCGCTTTTTGTTTCTCCTTCTTCCTGAGTAGATTCTAGTTAGGGGAGTTCGATTTTCGCAGGCGGCCCGCTGGGTTGGAGGCGAGAGAGAAGGGCCATATCCACGCGGCGTAGGCTATCTCTGGCTCGCACGCTCCTTCCGCTGTGTCTCTTGCGCCCTGTTCGAATCGTGGCTCGAGTTTGAAGTAGGAAACAAACTTAGCACGTGTTGTTTTGTTTTTTTGCGCGAAAAATGGGACCATTTGGGGGGGGATGCCCCCCGCAGTAGCCCCCGAGGGTAACTTGGGTTTCAGGGGAAAGCCGAGTTATCCTTTTCATTAGACTTGAAGTATTTACATAGTCGTTGCCAACTGGGGCGTTGGCGATGTGATTTTTACAACAAAAATACTTGGAAAATCCTAGCTAAGGGTAGAAGCGACGTAGGTTGTTGGATGTTCCAAGCGTTGGTGAGCTCTTCGCCGTCCTCGTTGGCCAGCTTGTATGTGCCCGGCTTGAGTACCTTCACCACGACGTAGGGTCCCTCCCATGGGGGCGATAGCTTGTGGCGCCCTCGGTTATCTTGGCGCAGCCTTAGGACCAGATCCCCCTCGCTGAAGTCCCGTCGACGTATCTTGCGTGCTTGGTAGCGTCTTAGGGACTGTTGATACCTCGCGGAGTGCATTAAGGCTACGAGGCGTGCCTCGTCAGTGGTCCGGCGGAGTCCTCGCGGGCTCGGCCGGGTTAGCATCCTCGTCGTAGCCTCGAACCTTGGGCGACCCGTATTCTAAATCCGTGGGGAGGGACGGCCTCCGCGCCGTGGACTAGAAAAATGGGGTGAACCGGTGGCTCTGCTTGGGGTGGTCCTTAGGCTCCACACGGCCGTGGTAGTTCTTGGAGCCATTTTCGCCCGGATTTGTTGAGTGGTCGAAAATTCGGGTTTTAGGCCTTGTAGGATCATGCCATTGGCACGTTCCCACTTGGTCGTTGGTACGTGGGTGCGCCACGGCTGCCCGATCCACACGGATGTGGGACTTGTCGCGGAACTCCAAGAACTTCCGGCCGTGAGCCGGGACCGTTGTACGTGATGATGGAGTTTGGCACTCCAAAGCGGTAGACGATATCGGTGAAGAATGTCACCGCTCTGCTCGGCCCTTAGGTTCGTGATGGGGCGCACCTCCACCCACTTGGAGAACTTGTCAATCGCGACTAGCAAGTGGGTGAAGCCCCCGGGCGCCTTTCGCGGGGGGCCGACGATGTCCGGCCCCCACACGGCGAACGGCCATGTGACGGGGGATGGTGCGTAGGGCGTGGGCGGGCAAGTTGGACTTGCGGGCGTAGGCGGCACCCTTCGCGGGTGTGTACGATTTCGGCTGGCGTCCGCGACCGCGGTTGGCCAGTAAAAGCCTTGGCGGAACGCGTTGCCGACGAGGGGGTGCGGGGTGCGGCGTGGTGGCCGCGGATCCCCGCATGGATGTCCCGCGAGGAGCTCGCGCCCCTCGGGAATTGGCACGCACGCTTGTAGGATGCGGAGGGCGGCGCGCTTGTACAGCTCGCCGTCGATGAGGGCAAAAGACTTGGCCATCCTAGCGATGCGCCTAGCCGCGGCCGGTACGCGGGAGTTCCCCTCGAGCGATCCGGGCGATGTATTTCTCCCGCCGGTCCGCTGGACGGGGGCCGGCTCGATGTCCATCACGTCGGCTTCGTGAGAGGCCGTACTCCTCGAGAAGGGAGAGCACGTACGCCTCGTTCGAGGGGTCCTCGTCCATGGGCTCCGCACCCGGCGGGTTCGAGGGGAGCCCCCGAGGGTCCGTCGTGATTCGAGGGGGTAGGGCTCGAAGACGGCCGAGGGTTGAGCGACGTCGCGCGCGCGTTCGGGGGGACAGTGATCCGCCCGGACGCGATCTTGGCGAGCTCGTCCGCCTCTTCGTTGTACCTCCGGGGCACATGGTTGAGCTCGATGCCGTAGAACCTGTCCTCGAGGGCTCGCACGGCCTTGCAGTAGGCCTCCATCTTGTCATCGTGGCAGCTCGCGTTCTTCATGACTTGATTGATCACGAGCTGCGAGTCCCCCCGCACGTCGAGGCGCTTGACGCCCAACTCAATGGCGATCTTGAGGCCGCAGAGAAGGGCCTCGTACTCAGCCATGTTGTTGGACGCGGGGAAGTGGAGGCGTACTGCGTAGCGCATGTGCTCCCCGAGGGGTGACACGAAGAGCAGGCCCGCGCCTGCTCCCGTTTTCATCAGCGATCCATCGAAGAACGAGAGTCCGGCCTCTGCCTGGATTTGTGGGGGTGGCAGCTGTGTGTCTGTCCACTCAGCGACGAAATCCGCCAGAATTTGCGACTTGATAGCCTTGCGTGGGGTGTAGGCGAGCGTTTCGCCCATCAGCTCCACGGACCACTTGGCGATCCTTCCCGCGGCGTCGGGGTTGCGGATGATTTCCCCTAGCGAAAAGGAAGAAACCACGCGTGACGGGGGTGGGCCTCGAAGTAGTGGCGGAGCTTGCGCCGCGCAAGGACTACCGCGTATAGCGACACGGATGCGTGGGTAGCGCGTCTTCGTGTCCGAGAGGACCTCAGCGATGTAGTAGGCGCGGCCGCACGGGCAAGGCATGCCCCTCCTCCGTGCGCTCCACAACGATCACGGCGCTTACCCACGGGTGGTCGCGGCCACGTAGAGCTGCGGGGGGCTCGCCGTCTGTGGTGGCGTGAGAATCGGGGCGTGCGTCAGAGACGCCTTCAGCTTGTCGAGCGCATCTTGGGCCTCCGTGGTCCAGGAGAAACGCTCGTGCTTCTTGAGTAAGCGGTAGAGGGCGGGCCCTTCTCACGCGAGCCGCGAGATGAAGCGGCTCAAGGCGGCAAGGCACCCCAACACCTTCTGCACCCCTTTGAGGTCCCGGATTGGACCCATTCGTTCGAGGGCCGCGACCTTTTCGGGGTCGGCCTCGATTCCCCGGCGGGAGACAATGTACCCCGGGAGCATGCCTCGCGGCACTCCAAAGACACATTTTTCGGGGTTTAACTTGACCCCGTTGGCCGTAGGGGTGGCCGAACGCGACGCCAAGGTCGCCAGCCGGAGTCGTCGCCTTCTGGTCTTCACGACGATGTCGTCCACGTATGCTTCGACCGTCGGTCGATGTGATCCCCAAAAACGTGCTTGCATGCGGCGGTATGTTGCACCCGCGTTTACGAGGCCAAACGGCATCGTGACGTAGCAGAATGTCCCGAACGGTGTGATGAATGAAGTCGCGAGCTGGTCGGACTCCTTCATTTTTATTTGATGATACCCGGAATAGGCATCAAGGAAACAGAGCAATTCGCACCCAGCCGTTGAATCAACGATTTGATCTATGCGTGGCAGAGGGAAAGGAACTTTGGGACATGCTTTATTAAGACTAGTATAGTCTACACACATCCGCCACTTCCCATTTTTCTTCTTTACAAGCACGGGATTGGCTAGCCACATAGGGTGGAATACTTCCTTGATGAACCCGGCCTCGAGGAGCTTCCGCAGCTCCGCTCCGATCGCCCGTCGCCGCTCCTCGTCGAAGCGGCGCAGCCGCTGCTGCACGGCGCGGGCGTTTGGCAGGATATCAAGGGAGTGCTCGGCGACTTCCCTCGGGATGCCTGGCATGTCCGAGGGGCTCCACGCGAAGATGTCGGCGTTGGCGCGGAGGAAGTCGACGAGCACTGCTTCCTATTTGGGGTCGAGGGTGGAGGCGACCCTCAACGCCTTGCCCTCGGGGGGCGAAGGGGTCGAGGGGGACCCCTTTGGTGCGCTTTCTGTTGCCTCGAAGGTGCCGACGTGCTTGGCGGCGGAGTTGAGGTCCTCGTTGACCATCTTCTCCGGCGTGTTTACCGGCGCTTCATCCCGGCGCCGGTGCCTCGCATGTTCCACGCACTCGACGTCGCGGTCGAATGCGTGCTCGATGGACGACCCAACGGTGATGATGCCGTTTGGGCGGGCATCTTCATCTTCGGGTAGGTGTAGTTGGGGACCGCCATAAATTTGGCATAACAAGGTCGCCCAAGGATGGCATGGTAGGCCCCTTTGAACCCCACCACCTCGAAGGTGAGGGTCTCCTTGCGGAAGTTCTTAGGGATACCAAACCGGACGGCGAGGTCGATGCGCCGAGGGGCGGAACACCTTGGCCGGGCGCGATGCGGGTGGAATGGCTTCGTCTCGGGCCGCGGCCCGGTCCAACCCGATCCCCATCGGGCGCAATGTATGCGCGAAGAGGATGTTGAGGCTGCGCCTCCGTCCATAAGGACTTTTGAGAACCGGGCGTTCCCAATGATGGGATCGACCACCGGCGGGTCTTGGCCGGATTGGGGATGCGATTCGGGTGGTCTTCCCCGCTAAAGGTGATGACGTCCTCCGACCAATTGAGAAAGGCCGGAGGTGCCCTCTCTGCGGCGAGGACTTCGTGTCGCTCCTTCTTGCGGGTAGGGTCGACATGTCGACGGTAGGTCCCCCAAAGATGAGGAACACATTTTCGACGGCGGGGAAGCCGCGGCGTCGCCATCGCCCCCGTCTTTCTTGGCCTCTGCCTCCTTCGCGGCGGCGCGGCCATAGAACTTCTTGAGCATGTCGCCTTTGCTCAAGGGTGTGTTACGCTTGGGGTCTTGTGGTAGGGACATGGCTTCTTCGGCATGTCGTCGAATACCCCGGGCCTCGAGGGGGCCGGTCGAGGGCCCCGTCGGCGGGTCGACAGCGAGGGCTTCGGCGTTGCCGCCGTTGCGCCCCTGCTCGCGCGCCTCGCGGCGCGGCTTCTTCCCCTTCTTGCCCCGCTTGTCGTTGCGGTGCGGCTCCTTGGACCCGCTGCCCTCCGCGGGCGTGTCCTCGGAGCGCTTGCCCTTTTTGCCGTCGAAGATCGCCCCCACGGCCTCCTCCCCGGAGGCGAAGCTGGTGGTGATGTCGAACAACTCGTTGGAGTCCGCAGGCGGGCTGCGTCCCAGCTCCCGTACGAGGTCCCGACACATGGTGCCCTCGAGGAAGGCGTGCACGATCTCGGACTGCGCCACGCTGGGGAGCTCCGTGCAGCGCTTGGAGAAGCGCCGTATGAAGTCCCGCGGCGACTCGCCGGGCCCACGCGTGCGGGAGCGCGAGGTCCCAAGAGTTCCCAGGGCGCACGTATGTGCCCTGGAAGTTGCCCACGAACGTGTGGACTAGGTCGTCCCAGTTATGGATCTGGCTGGCGGGCAGGTGCTCGAGCCATGTCCGAGCCGCATCGCCAAGGTGCAGGGGCAAGTTGCGGATGATGACCTCGTCGCTAGTGGCCCCGCCTAGCTGGCAAGCCAAGCGGTAGTCGTTGAGCCACACGCGGGGGTCCGTCTCCCCGTTGTACTTGACGATCGTCGAGGGTTGGCGGAAGCGTTGGGGGAACGCTGCCGCGCGGATCTCCCGGCTGAACACACGGGTGCCCGGGGGCTCCGGCGTCGGGGAGCGGTCCTCGCCGCTGTCGTAGCGTCCACCCCGTCGAGGGTGGTAACCCCTTGCCGCTCGCGCGTCCGCCTTGGCGGGTGCGCGGGCGTTGATGACGTTGCGAGCGTCGCCATCTAGTGCCCTGCGCGCGTCGAGGAGTCGCTCCTTGGCCGGCGTGCGTCCTTGCTCGGTGAGATGCCCCGCTGGTTCCCCCGCGTGCACCGAGGGTTCGCCTCCTGGTGCAGCTTCATCGCCCCGCGCATCCCCCCTGTTGGCGGATGCGTGAGGCCGAGCTCTCCGCCCCTGGGGGGACGGCCGCTTGCTCGATGAGAGTTTGCACCTCGCGGTGCATGTCTCAAGCCTCGGGGGTCGAGGGGTGCGGCATAGCCCGTAGCGGTGTTGCGGCGGCGACGAGCTTACGGCTCGCCCATGGGGGCACGTCCGCGTTTCCGACGTTGGTGGCGGTGTTGAGGGCGATCGCGGACTGTCGGCCCCGGCTCCGCGCGCGTTCGCCACGCGCGAGGCCTCCCCCGCCATTGAGGCGCGGAGCAACCGCACCGTTCGGTATTCTTCCGCCGGCTTGGCCTCGAGCTCGCGGGCTTGGGCCGGTGTGCGTCGACGTCGGCCCCGGCGGGAAGCGCTTGGCCCTGCGGCCGGGCGCGCGGCGATCCGCGGGGCGGCGTGACTTCCCCGTCTCCCGGCGCTGCCGCGCGGCGGCGTTAGCCGGGTCGTTGGTGATGACGGCGCAACACTCCCGCGTGGGGTCGTAGCTCCCGGTGCTTGGAGTCGTCGGAGCGGCCGAACCGATGGTACGTGGCGTCGAGGAAACGCCGGAACGCGGCCCGGGTGCGGCACGCCGGAGAAGTCCCACTCCGCGTATCCGTGGCGGTTGGCGGGCGGCATCGTGTCGACGGAGCCCGGGGGATGACTCATCGCTGGCCGAGGTGCGGGGTCCCCGGCGACGAAGACGTGGCGGCCGGGCGGAACCTTGCGCATCGTTGTGTTGACGTTGGCGTTGTAGGCCGTCGTAGCGCCACGCGGCCGATGGGGATGCGCGGTCCGAGAGGCGCGCGCGCGGCTCCCGCCGGGGCGGTGGCGGGCTGTTGTGGCGGTGGGCGCGCCACTTTGAGTGGCGGCGTGCTCGGCTGCCGCCGCTCGGACCGCGCCCGGCGTGAGCGGCGCCGGAGCGACGACGGCGTCGTGGCGTCGACGGACCCGCGACGTCGGTGCTTGCGGGCGCCGCGCCGAGTCGTGCGTGCGGCGGGGGGGTACGAGCGGCCGGCCGGCGACGCCGTGCGCGGAGTTCCTCACAGTTAGTGAGGCGCATGAGATAGCCGTTCCCCGTGGCCTGAAAGTTCAGATCCCCGAAACGGATCTCGAACCCGGCCGGGAGGGGGTTCGAGCTACCCATGCAGTAGCGTGTAGCACGGTACTCAGTGCGGATCACCATGGAGGGAGTTGGCGAAATGACCTTAGGCGCTCGTTTGCCCCACGGTGGGCGCCAGCGTCGGTGTGGAATATGGTCCCGAGCACTAACCGGTAGATAGCGGCGAGGTCTATCCCTCAATGGTCGATGCTAAGTAACAAGTGACACGAGAGGTTTATCCTGGTTCGGCCAAGGGGGCCGTACGTCCCGGCGAGGGCGTGCTCGGGGCACTATATTACTTAGCACCGGGGGTGCTTGTAGTGGGGCAAGTACAAGCAAGGCGGGAGAGGAAGTGTAACTTCCAAGTCCCTGGATGAGTGGCTGAAGATATTGCGGGAGAGTGAGAATGAGTACGTGCTGTGTGGAGTGTTCTTGTTTCTCCGTTCGTCTGTCTCCCCCCGCGGCTGGGGGTTCGCCCCCCCCCCCCCCTTTTAGAGATCAAGGGGGCAGCGGGTTACATGCACGCCGCGCTACCTAGCTATGTGGAGAGGTGCGACGTGCTGCGGTGTAGAGTGGGCGGCCGTCGGGCGATCCCCGCCACGATGCGGTCATCATGGCACGACTTGTACCCGAACGGTGGCGGTTCGAGGGTAGGAGAGCAACGGATGGCGGTGATGTCCTGCGATAGGCTTGGGGGTGGTGCGCGCAAGCTTGTACGGAGTACGGGGGCGGAGCGAACGGCGTTCCTTCCCAACGCGCCTCACGGGGGTGGAGTCGTTGCTACGGGGGGTCGGCGTGCGCACACGCGCGGGTGCGGCGGCCACGCCGTTACGGTGGCGGGATGGCAATCCACCGGCCTAGCACCTTCACCTAACCTGTGGGGTCACGGGAAAGTAAAATCGAGGGTGCGCCGGCCCCCCCTTCGAGGGTCGGGCGCGTTAGCCATCTTTGCGGTGGCGCGCGGTGTCACGGGCCGACACGGCCGTGCGCACGGTCCCCCCCCCCCCCCCCCACGGTGGTGGGGATGGGCTCCTCCACGGGGAGTTGGTGCGGCGGCACGGGGTGCGAGCCCGGGCGCATGATGGCGTCGTCCGGCGGCGTCGGGGCGTTAAATGCCCGTGTACGGGGGGCGGCGCACGCGTGCGGGGGCGCCGTGAGCGTGGCGGGCCCCGGCGGGGGCGGGACGGACCCTCGAGCGAGACGAGACCCGCTCGAGGGGAGTGAGCCCTCGGCGGGCGGGACCGCTCGAGGGAAGCGTTGCTCCTCGAACGGGGCGGAGCCTGCCCGAGGGGGCGTGCGCTCTCGGGTGAAGAGGGCCGTCTTGGTGGGCCGTCGGGGTCCCGCGGTGTGGGCCGTGTCCTGCATGGTTAGTCACCTGCATGGTTAGGCTTAACGTGTTTCGGTACCGGGATTTAAGTGAGGATTTCCCCGTTGTTTAAGGGGACCCCTAGGGCTGTCCCCGACAGGTAGGGGCTCTCGCCCGAGATCACATGGCGAACTCGACGGCTCCCGTCTACTTCAAGCCAACCGTCGCCTTCAACCGCGGCGACAACTTCGTGTTCGGCGCACGGGTGCACGTGCTTTGCGGACGGCGCGGGGGAGGCTCCTTCCGGCGGCCGCCTCACCATGTCGCCCAACCCGAAGGGCACGGCTTCGTGACGCTTCCTGAAGTTGTCACAGGCGAACTCGCCGGCAAGTTCGGCGAAATTTCGCTCTTCAACCATCACGCTGACTTCGAGCTCGAGTCCGCTTCCAACTCAAACTCGACGTCCCCATGGGCTATCGCATGCGAGCCGGTTGCTCAGCCAGCACATGTGGTCCCACCACCCCGCGAGCCCTCCACGCGTGGCCCCCACATCCTCAGCCGGGCCCGCACGGGGGCTCCCTCTTCGCGCCGGGCCGGCAAGGAGCCCGTACCCGAGTACAACTCGGACTCCGACACCGCCCCCGGCCACGCTTCGGACTCCAACCCTCTCTCCGAGTTCTACTCGAACCCCGCATATGAGTTCGACTTTGGGTCGGACCCTGAGGATCCCGAGTCCGAGGACAACTCCACCGAGCATCCCTTGTCGGGGCCGGCCTGCGGGGCCGGTTATAACATCCACAGCGCCGAGGGAGATTCGTCTACTGGCCAGACCGCAAGCCTGCTGACCTGATAAGTGGACACTCACGCTACGTCGCCTACATCGACTCGCTACCGTTCCAGGAGGGAACACCACTTTCCCAAGGCCGACTCGAACACCCCAGGCGAGGTGGCGGTTTCTGAGTCCAGCCTTGGCACCCCTGATCGCCAAGTCTTCATGGCTGCCGGCGACACTCCAGGACCTTCAGGGACGGCTCAAGACAAGTACCTTGAAGACATCTCCTCCGACGAGCTCTCTCGCGATGCTCCGGCCAAACGAGACCCCCGCAGACAGAGACGCTCGACGTGAGCGTAACCAGAAGCGCAGCGAACGTCGTCGACGCCTCCGTGACAACTTCCCCGTCCGCAACCTTGCAGAAGCTCTCGAGGCGGTCGAGAGCAGAGTACACACTACCCCCGAGCAATGCCTCATGTCGATCACAGCGATCGCATGCCATGCTCAGGGCATACGCGCTGGAGAGGTCATCGCCAAGCTCGCTGAAGATGCTTACTTCATGCGGGTCGACAACAGGGTCAACCAACCTCCTCCCGCCAGGCACCGCGACAACGAAGCCATGAGTCGCAGCGCCAACAACGGTCCCAACCGTACTCGAGCTGAGCTTCCCACTCAGCCCAACCGCACTCGCTCCAACGCCGGCGGACCTCCACAGGGTGGCAACAGCAACCGCGAAGTCGTCCCTCACCGTGCTCCGGCCGGTGGCGGCGGCCACGACCACGATGGCGGCGGCGGCGCGGCGGAAGCTCCAACCATGGAGCCAACGGGGAGGGCCGGCGGCGGCGGCAGTCGCGGCGGCCGAGGCCACGCGAACAGCCACGCCTCCGGAGCCTCACAGGGCGGCTACGACGCCCGCCAGAAGATTGAGAAGCTGCGGCGGAAGAAGTCGACCACCGCAGGCGACAACGACGGCTTCCCCGCATTCTCACCTCGACTTCGCAACTTTCTCCTCCCCGACAAGTTCAAGCCTTTGGGGATCACCAAGTACGACGCGAAGCAGAACCCCATCCAGTGGATCAGGTGCTACGCCCTCTCCATCGAGAACGCTGGCGGCAACAACGACACCAAGTACCTCTACTTCTCCTTCTGCCTGGACCAAGCTCCACTCACATGGCTCGAGTCGCTGGACAAGCACTCGATCGACAAGTGGGACCAGCTGAAGGAGCAGTTAACCAGTAACTTCGCGGGCGCCATGGGCCAATCGGGTACTCGCATGGACCTGGCCATGGTCAAGCAGGAACAAGGCGAGACCCTCCGCAAGTACATGCGCCGCTTCTTCGACAAGCGCGCTACCGTAGTTGACGTCACTGTCAAGGAGGTCATCGACCTCTTCCAAGACGGCCTCTACCATCGCCGCACCTTCGAAGACTTCGGTCGTCGCCGCCCCAAGTCCATCCCGCACCTCAAGGACATGATCACGTCCTAGGCGGATGAAGAAGACAAGGCCAGCGCCAAGTACGACACCATCCATGGCAAGACCAAGCAGAACGCGGGCGGCGGCAGCAGCAACAACGCGAACCAAGGCGGTCGCAACAACAACTACTACTACTACTCGGGTCCCAACCGCAAGCGCAAGCCAGACAACACTGTCGCGGCTATTCAGCGCGCTGCGAAGGAGAACTCGAAGAAGAACTCCGGCGGCTTCAAAGACCTGTTGAAGGAGAAGTGCCCGTGGCATCTGAACGGCAACCACACCACCGAGCAATGCTACCAGCTCAGGCATGCACTCAAGGGCACTCCAGAGCCACCGCACCCTCACTATAAAAAGGGCAAGAAGAAGAACGATGGAGGCAACGACGACTTCCAGGAACCCGACAAGACCGTCAACGTCCTCTTCAGCGGACTACCCAGCAGGCGGGAGCAGAAGGCTACCCGCCGAGAAGTCATGAGCATTGAGCCAGCGGTTCCGACCCCACTCAGGTGGTCGGAGGTGCCCATCACCTTCTCCCGCGCGGATCAATGGACTAGCTTCTCCGAACCAGGACGGTTCCCCCTCGTCCTGAAGCCAGCGGTCACGGGCTCCAAACTCAACAAGGTCCTCATCGACGGTGGAAGCGGGCTCAACGTCCTTTTCACCAAGACCTTGAAGAAGATGAAGCTCGACATCACCCACATGCTCACCAAGAGCAACACGCCCTTCTACGGCATCGTCCCCGGACAACGCGGCTATCCCCGGGCTCGGTGGTCGCCCGATTACCTTCGGGGAATCTCGGGACAACTACCGTACCGAGTACATCAAGTTCGAGGTCGCGGACTTCGAGACTTCCTACCACGCCATCCTCGGCAGACCGGCCATCGCCAAGTTCATGGCGGTGCCCCACTACACCTACTTGGTACTCATGATGCCAAGCCCAGTGGGTGTGCTCTCTCTCCAAGGGGACTTGAAGATCTCCCACGACTGCGACACAGAAGCCGTGGAGATCGCCTCTACGAATCAAGTACCCAACACGATGATGGAGGTCTACGCCGCGTCGAAGAAGCTTGCTACAAGTGAACTCGACATCCCGGAGAAGTCTGACAACGCCAACAATCCTCAGCCACCTGAGGAGGTCCTAGTCAAGACGATCGACCTTGAACAGGCGACCCCAGCAAGACCACCACCATCGGGGCTGGCCTCGACCCCAAATAGGAAGGAGAGCTCATCAACTTCCTTCGGGCTAACCGCGACATCTTCGCGTGGAAGCCAGCGGACATGCCAGGAGTGCCCAGGGAGTTGATCAAGCACTGCCTCAACGTCGATCCTAAGGCCACCCCCAAGCGACAACACCTCCGACGCTTTGCCGACGACAGACGGGACGCCATCAAGAAGGAACTCGCCAAACTACTCGCGATGGCTTCATCAGAGAAGTCTTCCATCCTGAGTGGCTCGCCAACCCCGTCCTCGTCCGCAAGAAGAACTCGAACGAGTGGAGGATGTGCGTCGACTACACCGACCTCAACAAGCACTGCCCCAAGGACCCCTTCGGGTTGCCGCGGATTGATCAAGTCATCGACTCCACGGCGGGCTGCGACCTGCTCTGCTTCCTCGACTGCTACTCCGGGTACCACCAGATCGCGATCAAGAAAGAAGACCAGGAGAAGATCGCGTTCATCACCCCGTTTGGCGTGTACTGCTACACGACCATGTCCTTCAGGTTGAAGAACGCCGGTGCCACCTACCAACGAGCTATCCAGGCCTGCTTCAAGAGGCAACTCAACAAGAACGTCGAAGCCTACATGGATGACGTGGTCGTCAAGACCAGGAACTCCAGTACCCTCATCGGCGACCTTGAAGAGACTTTCGCATCTCTGCGCGAGTACTGCTAGAAGCTCAACCCGAACAAGTGCGTCTTCGGCGTACCTTCGAGCAAACTACTCAGCTTCATCATCAGCCAACCACGAGCATCGAAGACGTCCAGAAGCTGACCGGGTGCATGGCGGCACTGAACAGATTTATCTCGAAGCTTGGAGAACGGGGGCTCCCCTTCTTCAAACTACTCAAGCACCAGGAGAAGTTCGTGTGGACTCCAGAGGCGGATCAAACCCTTGCCCAGCTCAAGGACTTCCTATCGAAGCCGCCGGTCCTCACGGCTCCTCGCAAGGGCGAGCAGCTACTGCTCTACCTCGCTGCGACTACTCACGTGGTCAGTACTTCCATCGTCGTTGAGCGGCAGGAAGACGGCCACGCCTACCCAGTCCAGTGCCCAGTCTACTTCGTCAGCGAGGTCCTATCAGAGTCCAAGGCACGCTATCAGCCTGTGCAGAAGCTCCTGTACGCAGTACTCATCACCTCGCGGAAGCTACGACACTAGTTTCAGGAGTACTCGGTCTCCGTCGTCACCGACTACCCCCTCGGCGACATCCTGCGGAACCAAGATGCTACTGGAAGAATCTCCAAGTGGGCAGTCGAGCTCGGCGCCCTCACCATCGACTTCACACCACGCACAGCCATCAAGTCGCAGGCGCTAGTCGACTTCATGGCGGAGTGGCAGGAGAACCATCTACCTACTCCAACCGTGCGACCAGAGCATTGGGTGATGTACTTCGATGGCTCACTCAACCTCGAGGGCGCAGGTGCAGGGGTACTCCTGATCTCTCCAACGGGCGAACAACTCAAGTACGTTCTGCAGATCTTCTGGAAGGTTTCAAACAACGAAGCTGAGTACGAAGCTCTCCTACATGGGCTCCGCCTCGCGGCTTCACTGGGCATCAAGCGGCTACTAGTCTACGGCGACTCCACAGTGGTCATCAACCAAGTCAACAAGTCCTGGGACCGCAACAAGGAGAACATGGACGCCTACTGCCTAGAAGTCCGCAAGTTCGAGAACAAGTTCTATGGTCTCGAGTTCCACCACATCATCCGTGACAACAACGTTGCAGCGGACGTTCTCTCGAAGCTTGGATCTACCCGCGCTCAAGTACCAGCAGGTGTCTTCGTTCACGAGCTTCACGCGCCATCCATCCCGGAGCCGGCGCCACCGACCACTGTCCCAGCACACCCACCAGCTGGACAGGAGGTCATGATGATCGACGTGGACTGGAGGCAACCCTTCATCGACTACCTCAGTGAGCAGAAGGTTCCCTAGGACAAGAACTCGGCCGAGCAGCTCATCCGCCGCACCAAGTCCTACGTCCTCGTCGGAGACAAGCTCTACAAGCAGGGCGCATCCTCTGGAGTACTCATGAAGTCCGTCTCTCGGCAAGAAGGCAAGGACATCCTGGAGGAGATCCACAAGGGCGTCTGCGGCAACCACGCGTCCTCCCGCACGCTGGTCAGCAAGGCCTTCCGGCGAGCTTTCTACTGGCCCACTACTCTGGCCGACGTCGAAGAACTCATCAGAAGGTGCCAAGGATGCCAGTACTTCGCCAAGCAGCAACACGTCCCAGCCTACAAGCTAGTCACCATACCGCCAACCCGGCCCTTTGCCCGCCGGGGGGCTCGACATGATTGGGCCACCGCCAAGTTGCGCCAGGTGGTTTCAACAGAGTATTGGTGGCCATCGACAAGTTCACCAAGTGGATCGAGGTCAAGCCGGTCACATGCCCCAAGGCTGATTGAGTACTCGACTTCCTGGATGAACTCGTGCATCGCTACGGACTACCTCACCGCATCATCACAGATCTGGGCTCCAACTTCAACAACCACCAGTTCTGGGAGTACTGTGAGAACAGCGGGATCGACGTCTGATACGTCTCAGTTGCCCATTCTCGGGCCAACATACAAGTCGAGCGCGCCAATGGGATGGTGCTCGACGCTCTCAAGAAGCGGCTACACGATCCTGCTAACTCCAAATGAGGCAAGTGGATCAAGGAACTACCCAACGCACTCTGGGGCCTACGAACTCAGCCCTCCAAGCCAACGGGGCAATCCCCTTACTTTCTGGTCTACGGCTCCGAAGCAATCCTCCCTACCGACGTCATATGGAACTCCCCAGCAGTGGAGCATTACGACGAAGGCGTCTCAGAAGACAGCAGACGAGTTGACATCGACAGCCTCGAAGAAGCTCGCTGCGCTGCCCTCGTCGAATCAGCAAGGTACCTGGAGGGTATCCGACGCTACCACGATCGCAACGTCAAGGAACACTCCTTCAACATTGGTGATCTTGTCCTCCGTCGTATCCAGAACACGGAAGGACTACACAAGCTCAGCTCCCCCTGGGAAGGTCCCTTCACCGTGGCAAAGGTGACCGGGCCGGGCTCCTACCGCCTCCAGACACTTGAAGGCGAAGACATCAACAACTCGTGGAACGTCGACCAGCTCTGTCGGTTCTACGCCTAGTCTACACGACTACTCCGGGGTTCAAGTCTACACGACTACATCAACACCCCTCTGCCGTAAGCGGCCTCCGGGTCCTGGCTCCAGTCTCCGGACTACTCCTCTCCGGGGATCCGGCCCACGCGGCTACCTACGGATCCCGGGGTCGCGATGAGCGACAAAGGACTCTAGCAGCGGTCTACTAAGAGACCACGTACTCCAAGATCCAGCCTACACGGCTACGTACGGATCTACTGCTGTAAGCGGCTACTCGCCCTAGCACCACTTAGCTGTAAGCGGCCTCCGGGTCCAGGCGACTACTCTGTAACTACGGCCCTGGCCATCCAGGTGTACCCCTTCAGTAATAAAGTTTGATCGATTATCAACTTCTTTACTGTCTACTTCCCTCGATGGGACTACTGCCGAGTACGACTACTCGCACCAACTCCACAATGGGGCTCCGCACTCCAAGATCGCGACTACGAGTACTCATTGATGGAACTTTTCTTTCATTAACACTTAAACAATTACATTGCAAATGTTTTTGTACACATACTACTGTGAGCTAACTATTACAGGGCTACTAGAGATTAAGCTTATCGGCTACTTGCTCCGCAATGGGCGCCATCTGCTCCAGCAGCTCCGCTTACTGCTCATCGGTACAGTTGGTGGCTACCCCGCCAGCGACTACCTCCACGGGCGCCTTCGGGAAGTAGGACTTCATGAAGGCCAAGACTTGCTTCGGGATCGACCTCGCCATATGCTTCACATAAGCCGCCAACCGGCTGGGGGCTTCCCTGAGGCGATCCACGAGCGGAGCGATCTGGGGGCCGCCCGGATGAGGCACCAAGAGCCTTGCAATCGGCAGCGCGGCTTCCTCAAGTTCCTTCAGCTGGGCCCGCAGCGCCTCGCAATCTTCATTCAACTTCTGCAACGATTTATAGCAGTTGACGAGATCACGGTCAGAAGCGATCCGAAGCTCCATGTGCTTCTCACACTCGAAGGCAAGTTCCTTATAGTCAAGCTCGAGTACCTGGCAGGCCTCCTGCTCCCGGTAGAAGAGGCAACTTCTGCTCCACCCGGGTCTCAAGCTCTGCAAGACAACAAGGCGCAGCGGGTCAGACTACCTCTCGACCTCCAACAACTACCCAACAAGTCAAGCGGCGTACCTTTGTTCTTGTTGCGGAGTGTCTTGTTCTTCCGCACCAAGTCGTCGCCCTTTGCCTGCAACTCCTGGACGTCATTATGATACTTGGCAAAAGCGGCGTCGAGCTTGGACTGCATGGCGGCCGCGTGCTTCCACGACTTCAAAAGCTGATCTTCTAGTGCTTCAGCCTGGAGCACCACGTCACCAAAGCCTTGCAGCATGTTGGACTTCTCGCGGGACCTCTCCATGACGTCCTGCATAGACAACACATGTCACATGAGTACTCAACAACAGAGGATTGACTACTTAGAAGTTAAGACTACTTACCTTCATCCACTGCTCAGCCTGGCGGACCGCCTCCAGGTGCCTGGCCACCGTCGCCGGGTCAACCAGATCGTCCGCGAGCAGCTCCACCCCGCCACAACTACTCGCGGTGGCCTCAGTCATCGGTGCAGAGCGGATGGGCTCTGCATCCTAGATCTCCGGGGAGCGTACAACCACCTCCAGGGCAGCCTCTGGCGGCACGGTGGCCTCCTCTCCTCCGGTCGCCACGGCAGCTTCCTCGGCGACTTCCTCCATCGGCTCGGGAGCTCCTTCAGCAGCTTCCGGTGCCTGTGGTGTCGACTTCTGCATGGGCACCGCTACAGGGATGTCGCTCCCTTCGGCCTCGACGCCTGACAAGAAAACGTCAAGTTCATCAGCAACTACGACTACTCTATGGGGAAGGCTAAAGCCCCAGTAGAGTACTCACCCTCGACCACGCTGGCCTCGGGCAACACAGCTCCAGCAGCCGGCGCTTCTGACTCCGCCTGAGGGGCTGGGGTAGACTCCTCGGCGGGCGGCGCGACTCCTTCCTCCGCCACCGTCGTGGAGGGCTCATCTCCCTCCCAGGATAAGTCTGTTGATTTCCTGCAGAAGTACACAAAACTGGTTGTCATTCAAGCTCGACTACTACACCAAGTACTACTCGGGAAGGCTCAGCACTTACAAACTTGACCGGACTATCGTCACGGCTGGAGCACCGAGGATGCTGGCAATGTCTACCAGTCCACCCTCGGCGGGCGCCTCCTCTTGCGCCTCTGCAGCCGCTACCTCCTCTGCAGCAACGGTAGCGGTGCAGCGCCCTCCTGCGCTCCTGCGGCCACCACCTCTTCGACGGCGGGGGCTGCGGGTTCGGTGCTCTCTTGATAAGCAGGGGGGCTGGCGTTCCAACTGCGCTATGAGTTCTTCAACAGTGGGGGCTGGGCTACGACTCCCAGCCGGCTCCCCCACTGTGTCCCACACGCCTTCGTCGCCCTCCTCAACGGGCTCCGTTGGCGGCACCTCCTGCATACAAGGAAGATCAGTCATCAGCAAGTGAACTCGTACGACGGGTACTCGACTACACTAGTCAAGACATCTTACCTCTTAAGGCGTGGTCTCTGAGACCCTTAGCTTCTTCGTCACCCACTTGCGGGCGGGGTTGCGCGGCTTCCGCGGCGGCGCAGCCAGACTAGCCTCCAAGCTAGCCAGTGGATCTTGCATGAGGGATACACGAGGCAAGCCGGGATGGCTAAACCTCGACCGCAGCTGGAAGCGGTCCTGCAACGTCTCCTCGTCATCGTCCTCGTCGGACGTGTCTTCTACGATGACGGTGTCATCTCCTTCGCCGACTTCCCACCGCTCCTTGGCCTTGGTTTTTCCTTCCTCCGGAATCTCGACTCCCTGAGGGGGCGGCTGCGTCTCGGAGACGAACCTCTTCAAGTCGTCCTACAAGACACAAGTCATCAGCGCGACTACTCGCAAGCAATGACTACTCGACTAGGGGGTACGGCTACTTACCTCCTTTGGCGGGCGCGCGGCGGAGTACTCCTGGACGGGGCACGCCGTGTACAGCGGCATGTCCTTGAAGATGCGCGTCAGCCTATCAATGATGTCTTCGTCGTCGACTTCACCTCCAGGCATCCGCGACGTGTCGTCGTCGCCAGTGTACTCGAAGCCTAGGGTGTCGCGGGCCATCAGTGGCTGCACCCTGCGCCTCATAAAGCTGAAGGCCACGTGCTCGGCCCTCAGCCTGGCTTCTCTAAGCTCCTTGATGCGTGCCAATACCTCGGGGATCTGGATCCCCTCCTGCATCGTGGGCTCCGTGTTCCACCAGTCCCGGTGCTTGGGCGGCCTTCCGCTCGGCTTCGGCAAGCCGGGGTGGTGGTTCGTGACGTAGAACCACCTCGCCTTCCAATCCTGGTTGGAGTCGATGAGCTTGTACGCGAGGTACTGCTCGGTGGCGTCCTCCCACATCTGGATGCCGGCTCCGCCTACTACTCGAGGGTTGCTGGCGCTCGGCTGTGGCTTCACCCGGAAAAACTTCCGGAACAGGATCCAGTGGGGCTTGATCCCCAGGAACGCTTCGCAAAAGTGAATGAAGACGGTGGTATGGAATATACCGTTGGGGTTGAGATTGACGTACTCGACGTCGTAGTACCCGAGAAGACCTTTCAAGAAGTCGCTTGCAGGAAGTGCGAGTCCGCGCTCCGCGAAGCGCACGAACATCGGAATTTCATCCTCGCTCTTCTCCATGGGGTACGGGTCCCCGGCGGCAGCCCTCCAACTGTCCATCTCCTTCTCACGGATTAACCCGCTGTTGAGGAGGGCCAGCAGATCCTCCATCTTCATCTTCGACTTTTTCCACTCGCGGCTTGAATCTGGCCGCGGTGGAGACATCGGGCGCGGCGCCCGTGGGCGGCCCGCGGCGGCCTCGTCACGGCCCCTCTTCTTCCCGGCGGTCTTCGCGGACTTGGATGGTGAAGGCTTCATTCTCCAAGTACACGACGTCTTCACGCGCATTCGCTCGGGGGCTACTCTGGAAGCTCTGGGTGGCGGCGCGCTTGGATCTACTGCGGCGGCGGCGTGCGCTGGAAGTGGATCTGGCCCAGATCTATTCGAAATGTCTACAGCAGTGATGGGCGGAAAACACTAAGGGTTTTGGCTTCTATTTATAAGTCAAACCGGCTCTCCAACGGCCAGATGGATAAGTCCGCGCTCGGCTGACTCAGTGGCCGCGCGTGACCCTTCGTATTCTACTAGTCGACGTGCCTCACCTTGGGGGCTCGGCTACTTCTATTCGACTACCTGGGAAGCGACAAGACTCAGGAGTATCTCAGGACACATTCTTCAAGATGACCCTTCAATTCGAGAGGAAGTACTCGACTCAAGGCTCGGGGGCTCCGTGCCACGTGTCCTTCGGTTTTTTCTCTCCGGATTTTTCGAGACTTTCTTGCCAAGACTTCAGATGGACCCTCAGCCAGAGCCTGTGGCTCAACCTAAGGCTCGGGGGCTACTCCATATGGAGTGCGATTTTGCAATCACACTTCCATATCAGCTTCGGCTTCAAGACAAGGCGGGCATTTTTTGAAGACCTTCGAAGGTAGCACTCGAGGACGCTTGGGACTACTCGAGAAGACTTCAAGATTGCTCAAACATCAGTTGGAGTACATTCCAGCCTCGGGATGCTTCGACTACTCTTGAGGACTTTTGACTTGTAGTACTTGGGGACGCTTGAGGACTACTCGTTAAGGCCGTCAAGACTACTTGAAGCTATCCTTCTCAACTACAAAGTACTCGGGGGCTTGTCGTATGGACCTCCCTGGCCCCACTACCTCGGTGGGTACCAGGACCGACTACTCGGTGGGCCCCTGGGACTACCCCGCTTGCACTACACGGCACCTGATGGCGTGGAGCACAAGGACTACGGAGGAGAAGTACTCGGTTAGGAAGGCCGTACATGTCCCGCTGTATGGAAGACTCCTAGACGTACTCGACTAGTACTCTCTCCCTACTCCGACTTGTAAACCTGCCTCCCGGACTATATAAGGTGAGGCAGGGACCCTTCTCTAGCATCTCATCCAATCCATGGCGCACTATTACACCATCTTGTAATCGTGCCCAATCAATCCAGAGCTACGCAGCACACAGGACGTAGGGTATTACGCACCTCGCGGCCCGAACCTATCTAAATTGTGTGCCACGTGTCTCTTCCTTCGAGTTACCGATCTCGGCGAGGCCACATCCATCTACTTCGGGTACTCCCCTTAGTAGGTTGCTGGTCTAAAACACCGACACTCGTCACCACGTATTCCCGAATGCTTTTTCTTCCAAGCGCGAAACAGCCCTTCTGCCGAATGATGGCGCGCTCCCGACCGCAGGCGTCTTTACTGAATGCTTTGAGGAAAACCTCTTGTCGAATGGTGTCCTCTTACCAAACTCGGCCCACAGATCAGTCTCTTCCCTGTACCAATTTTTTGTGTTAACAAAAGCATGAGCAAAACTATCCTACACATGATCTGGAGCTAGCAGCTGTGGTTCATGCTTTGAAAAT
This sequence comes from Cenchrus americanus, assembly GCA_947561735.1. NCBI lineage: Eukaryota > Viridiplantae > Streptophyta > Magnoliopsida > Poales > Poaceae > Cenchrus > Cenchrus americanus. The sequence goes on along the minus strand of OX387244.1, from coordinate 29,563,826 downwards.
CTAGAGGCATTACATCATGGGAACCAAGTGCCAGATTTACACCGATCACAAGAGCCTAAAGTACATCTTCACCCAGAATGTCCTTAATCTGAGACAACAACGATGGTTGGAGCTGATCAAGGACTGGTTGCAGATCTGGTTATCATCCTGGGAAGGCTAATCTGGTTGCAGATGCTTTGAGTTAGAAGGGACGGGCCAACATGGCCTTGGCGTTCCAGCTGCCTGTAGACTTGATGAAAGAGTTTGAGAAACTCAATTTGGGGATGGTTGCACTCAGAGGGAGTCACTTTGGAGGTAGAGTCTACTCTGGAGCAGCAAATACGTGAAGGGCAGTTGGAGGATCTGGAGATTAGGGAGATCAGAGAGACCATGGAGAGGGGCAAGGCCCCGGATTTCACAGAGGATGATTAGGGGACGATATGGTTTAAGAATAGGATCTGTGTGCCTGATGTGGGAGACCTTCAGAAGACTATCTTGAGAGAGGCTCATGACTCAGCTTATTCCATTTTTGGTCGAATGGCGCTAATGCCTTTCTTTTTTGCCACGGGCCAATGCCCCCCACTTTGGCCAATGTACACATGATAACCGGCCTTGAAGTCACAGGAACTGTATACCCACACAAATGCAAGGGCTCCTCTAGGCAAACATGAGTGAGAACAGGGGTTGGATACAAGAAATATATCCAAAACTATATGTCTGATGGCCCTTTGTCTGATGTTGAATACAGAGCTTTTCTGAATATGTGGCTATGCAGATTCATCTTTTGTGGCAAATCCAATGAGCCAACCCTGAACCACATTGTAATGGCTGAGGACCTGGCTGCTAGTACCTCTATTCCCCTCGGGAAGTACCTTCTAGGAAGTGTTTACCACATGCTCCATCAGACCACCTATCTGATGCACACCAGCCAAAAGATTTCTTGTGTTAATGGCCCTTGGTGGTTTGTTCAGATGTGGCTCCAATTATATATGCACCAGATTGTTGCTGTTGACCTCAACAATCGGCACTTCCCTTCAACCAATTACAAGGAGGGTGAAACCCAGAGCACCAAAGGTTGCCAAACTTATGGAGAAGTTGCCTCCACTGTGTCCATCAATCAAAGCATTGGCCAACTTTTTGAGGTCTTCTTCAGAGGTTTTGCCAATCCTCTTTGGCTTCCATATCTGGACAATGGCAGCTTGACCCTTCCTTGTGAGTTTAGTTTTGAAGCTGGATGCAATGATGTACGATCTATAGCAATTTTCAATGTCTTCATCCATCCATGTATCCTGCCAGCAGAATTTTGTGGAGGAAGGCAAATTCAGAGTACCTTTGAGTACTACCAGCAAAACATGATGGCCAGACAACTAGGATGTGGCCAAGTGCCCCCAAGGCTATTTCTTCATGAATTCCTCAAGCCCAGAGAGGATATCAAGGAATCCATACAAGCAAAGAGGGTCTTTGAGTACAAGTGCAGCACAACTGTTTATGCACCCAGGCCTTTTGTGCCAATAACAGTAACTCATCCCTCTTTTACTTCTTGGTGGCAAGAACTTCATGATCACATCTTTAATGTGCTAGTACATCCTCTTTGTCTTGAACTAATGCTTGACTTTCATCCAACTTCATAGTTAATATACTTATTTCCCTCTTTTTCAATCATGCCCTTCTTTACTGATCAGGATTCTGTCTTTTTTCTGCAGGATATAGCACATGCCCCTCTTGCTAGGACAATCTCCTATAACATTGAAGGCCCAATCTCAGCTTTGGGATATCAATCTACTACTCTGGCTCAACTGATGTCCAGATATGCCACACTAGATCCAACCCTCACCAGTTCAGCCTCTGACAAAAGGAAAGCTCCATCTCTAGTTGCTCCTTCAGCTGCTAAGAAGTAAAGAACAACCAAAAGACTTCTCATTCAGGTTAGAATCTTTTCCTTCCTGAACATAAAGCCATTCTTCATCCTGATCATCTTTATCTTGTGTAATTTCAGACCAGAATTCTGCAACCACTGGTCATTGCAGATTCTACCAATGCTTCATCCACTTGTAAAATTTTTCACCATATTTTTTTAATCATTTTTTCCATTGGCATTTATATTCTACTTACCAGTTGCAGAGGAAACTTTGGTGAGCCAAACTGTGGGGAGTTCTTCTCCTCAGCATGCTTCAAATCCAACCTCACCAAGGATCCAGCCATCCTCTCCTCAAGCAGAAGCTTCAGCATCACCAAGGATGCATCCAACTTCTCCTCAGCCAGAAGCTTCAGCCTTACCAAAGATTCATCCAGCTTCTCCTCAGCAAGAAGCTTCAACTTTACCAAGGACTCCTCAAGCTTCTCCTCAACTGGACATCCAAGAGCCCCTCCTTGAGCCTGAAAAACTTCCTTCCCCAACTCGGGAAGCCAGAAATGATGTAAGCATGAACACCCACCTTTCTATTTTCTATTCAATAGATCTCCACTAATTCTGCAAGAACCACTTTTCAGGAGGAAACTGTATCATCACCAATTTACTCCTTTGTTGTGGATGATTTGATTGCCGAAAAAGGGGATGAAGCATCTTCCAATCAGGCTTTATCAGAGAAAAATCAAGCAAAGTTGAAGGAAATCTTTTCTCTGCTACAAAGGGATGTTCAAGACCAAGTCAAGGATGTTGATCTTCTAAGAGAAGCACTTGAACTCATTGATCAGGATCTCCCAGCCAACATCAAGGCTTCCTTAGAACCTGTTTCCAAGCTGGATAATCACTTTGTAGCAGTAAAGCAGGCTTTGAAGAATCTATCCTCCCAACCAACTCTGGAACAACAGCTTGCTGCAAACAAGCAATCCATGAAAGATTTGCATATCCAAATGCAGAATCATAAGGAACTGCTAACCAAATTGCAGCCTGAACTTGAGCTGAAGAAAATCAGAAAAGCTGAATTAGAGGCAGAGCTAAGAACCCTGACAGCTGAGATCGAGGTTGATGAAAGAAAGATGGCTGAACTTCCTGAATCAATGGAGAAAATACGAAAAGAAGCCACAGCAGCCATGACCGCAGGAAAACATCTCAAGACAAAGCTCTCGACTTTGTCTAAAACCTAAGAAGCTGATCAAAGATTGCTAGAGAACATCAATAAGATGATATCAGATTCCTCCAATGTATTCTCAAAATACTTGGGTATATAATTGTAACAAACAATTTGTAACTGAATGCCTCATCAATTCTGTAATTTTGCTCCCCATCAGTCTTTATTTTTCCACATTTATCTTGCCTTATTTTTGACGAGCAATCTCTGGACAATCCATTCGGCAACTCTGACCAAACAGTGTTAGACCCGAAAAACAACCCGACCGCAACACAGTCGGATGTCAACCAGTCAAACCGAATATGACTCAGCTTGAATCCCAAACGACCCGGTGACGGTTTTGTTGAGAGAGGCTCTCCACTTCCCAAATTTCTTGGGATATGCGCCACGATCTCGGGCCACGATCTCTTTGCCAGTCCCATAAATAAGAACTTCGGGTGCCCCTAGCCTTTCACCAAGTCCTCTATCTTCTAAGCCTTTACCAATCTAAGCTTTTTTCTCTCCAGTACTAGTACTTCCAAAAGCTCCATGGCAGGCAGCAGCAACAGGCGTCGGGCCAGCGACGAGGCCGAAGGGACCCGCGCCGGTGCTCGCCGGAGGTGGTGATCGTTGGCTTCTTCACAACTCTTCTAGATCCCTTTTTATCCCTGACGATCCTTTTTGTGCTTTTCAGGCTCATCTAGTGGAATTCTGCCCCTGCACCAGCCACAACTCCGGCTATGGCGGGCGATTCCTCGGGATCGTCTAGCCGCTCCCACTCTTCCAGCTCGCGCTACGATGATCGTGCCACCTGCAGGTTCAAGGCGGAACGCGATGAAACCCGGCACGAGTTGGAGATCATCTCCAAAGAGGTCGGGATCGCCGAGCTCGAGTGGGAGCACCAGCGCAAGCAGCTGCTGGAGGCCATTGACGGTGAATCTTGTAACCTGTTTAATTCTGAACTTAATCTTGAACTAACCGCCATTGCTTGTGATTTCTGCAAATCGCGACGCCAAGCTCAATCGGCTGAAGGCACTGGTTGAGAAGCTGGCGGACAAGGTGAACGCTCCCGAAGACACACCGGAAGCTCACCTTGGCGCGGTGGAAAACCGCGTCGATGAGGTGGCCCTTCATGGCATCCGCCTGGGCACCACCTTAGGCCTGGCCGCCATGGCGATGCACACCATCGTCGATTATTCCACGCGGCCGCGCGGCTTCTACGGTGGCATACCGGAGGACGTTGATGACATCGAGGCCACTCTGGAGCGCCTCGACGGCCACGGCGTCGCCATTGCCGATTCCATCCATCCCAGTCTGTCCTAAACAGGCTGTTTGATTAGTTTGTACTAGGGATTATGGAATTTCGGCAATAAAGATGAAATTTTATCTTTCGTATTTGTCTAGTGATGATTTTCTTTGATCTGTGCATACGAATCTTCACGGTTTCGAACGCATTCGGGAACTTTTACTCTAGCCAAATACGCACAAACTCCTACTTCTTAGCGCAGAATCCGCAGAAAATCTTTATTCGGGAGTCACGAACACTGTTCAATAACAAAACCCTTCGCATCCAGGGAAAAACCCCCACCGTTTGGTATTCCCATCAATGCACGCCAGCCAGTCATCACTCTCGATGCACTCTCACGGCTAATAAAATAGCCCCCCTGGTGTTCTGTAAATCCATTCGCACACACTTCCATCACTTCACATCCTCTCGTCCTCCTTCTTCAGAAAAAACCCCCAAGGCCATGGCGGACAAGGGGAAACAGCCACTCGAGGAGAACAGCTTCCCACCAAAGAAGCGAACCATTCGAGAGTAATCTTTTCTTCTCTACCCTTTCTCTCGTTTTTTATTGCAATCTCGTGATTCACCTTTCTTCGATTTCAGCCTTGATCTGCTACCGGAGGAAATCTTCGGTATTGAAGAAACCCCTGAGTACATCCTCTCCGACTCCTCGGCTGAAGAAGAAGACGCCACGTCGGAACAGAGGACTAATCACCAGCTGCGCTGTCGCATCCGGCATCTAGAACATGACCTGCTGGACATCACCGCCCGTTGCAGTGCCAAACGCGAACGCCACATGAGTTTGGAGGCGTTAGTAGGCGGTAAGATCTTCACCCTTATTTGATTCTCATGTTCAAGTTCAGATCCCATGTTCAACGAGGACCTGTCCCCCTTCTTTAGATGTGTCTGACAAGTACAACAACCTGAAGGCCTCTTGGGCAACTTGATGGAAGCTGCAGAACGCGGCAACACCCGAAGCTTCTACGTTGCCGTCACGGTGGTCCTTGAGCGGCTGAAGAAGGAAGAACTAAAGAGGAAAAGTGCGGAACCAAAGAAATGAAGCATACTTTCGCTTCTTCCTCCAAGCATCCTGCTTCCTGCAGGCCTTCTCTTGTAATCTTAGATAGCTATGTTGCCAATAAAGGAACCTGCAAGAATGTCTGTAATGCAGAACATTTTCGTGCTAAGGGCAATACACTTTAGTATTGGCCATTTTATTTTGTCAGGATTTTTGTTCTGAATGCGGCTTCTTTCCCGAATGCCGGCTATTTCCGTGTGTCTGATGCTCGCAATAGCAATCAACGATAAATTTCAATACTAGGATAATATTTCTTCAAGTATCTTCCATTTATAGCAGCAGTGAACTCTTCCCCTAGTAAAGTTTTCAAGATATACGTATTTCCAGGCGTACACCTCACTACCCGAAAAGGACCATCCCAATTGGGGGACCATTTGCCGAACGAAATATACTTAGTTCCAATCAGCAATAACGCTTTCCAAATCAAATCTCCTTCTGCAAATTTCTTGACTTTTACTTTCTTGTTATAGTACTTAGCAACTCGCATTTTGTTTTTCTCAATATTCTCCAAGGCTTTAAGACGAATCATATGCAAATCTTCTAATTCGTTCATCATTAAGTCATTGTAATCCTTGGAACTTAAATCTTTTTGCAAAACTACTCTCCTTGAGTCTGATTGCATCTCCCATGGCAAAACAGCATGATGCCCGTAAACCAACTCATAAGGAGACGTTTGTGTAGCTCCATGAGGAACCATTGGGTAAGCCCACAAGGCTTCATTGAGTACCGAATGCCACCTTTTTGGCTTCTGATCAATCTTCTTTTGTATAATCTTGATCATGATCTTGTTAGAAGCCTCTGCCTGATCATTAGCTTGGGCATAATAAGGAGAAGAATTTAACAATTTGATCCCCATACTTTCAGCAAATCCTCTGAACTCTGAAGATGTAAACAGAGTCCCTTGATCGGTTGTAATTGTTTGAGGAATCCCAAATCTGTAAATAATATGCTCTTTGACAAACTCAACCATATTTTCTGATGTTACTTTCTTCAATGGAATTGCCTCAACCCATTTAGTGAAATAATCTGTTGCCAAAAGCACAAACTTATGCCCCTTGCTAGATGGAGGATTTATTTGGCCAATCAAATCTATGCCCCATCCTCTGAATGGCCATGGATTGATAATAGGATTCAAAGCTGATGCTGGAACTCTCTGAATATTTCCAAACTTTTGACAATCTTGACACCCTTTGTAATACTCAAAGCAATCTTTCAGCATCGTCGGCCAATAACATCCAGTTTGCCTGATAACCCACTTCATTCGGTAATCCGACTCATGCGCTCCACATAGCCCATCATGCACTTCATTCATCATCTTCTTTGCTTCTTCTTGACCCAGGCATTGTAGCAATACCCCATCCAATGATTTGTAATACAAACGTCCATCAAGAAGAACAAACTTTATAGCTTTATATCTGAGTTTCCTAGAGACCTTTCGGGATGGATTCTCCAAATAATCAGCAATTTCTTTTCTCCAATCATCTTTTGCTAGATCACTCATGAAAGAATATACATCATTGGCAAACACTTCTTGATTTTCTCTCCCGACGCACTTTGAGCTAATATGTTTGCCTCTTCATTGTTTTCTCTAGGAATATGTTGTAGAATCACTAACTGAAAACTTTTCAAGATTTCCTTGCACTCCTCGTAGTAATTCCTTAGGATATCATTTCTGCATTCATATTGGCCATTCAATTGTTTTATAACTAGCTCTGAATCTCCAAAAATCTCAACTGAAATAGCCTTTGCTTCTTTCAAGTACTGAAGCCCTCTGGTAATGCTTCATACTCAGCCTGATTATTTGTGACAGTAGGTTGAATAGGAATAGCAAATTCAAACATCTCTCCCCTGGGTGAAATTAATAAAATTCCTACTCCACCACCTTTGCCACATGAAGATCCATCAAAGAACAAAGCCCAAGGAGTAATCTCAAGTAAATTAATTGATGGATCACGATGTTCAGTAATCAAATCAGCAATAATCTGTCCTTTAACAGCTTTTGCCGATTCAAACCTTAATTCAAATTCAGACAAAGCTAAAATCCACTTGCCAATCCTTCCATTCAAAATTGGCATAGACAACATGTGTTTAATTACATCAAATTTTGAATATACAATGCATTCGGCATTCAACAAATAGTGTCGAAACTTTGTACATGAGTAATAAACACACAAGCAAAGCTTCTCTGCAGCCGAATATCTTGTTTCAGGATCAAGCAATTTTTGGCTAAGATATGCGACTACTCTCTCCTTTCCCTCAAATTCTTGTATGAGGGCCGATCCAATGGTTTAGGTATCGGCCGCCACATACAACTTAAAAGGCTTGTTCAATTGTGGAGGTACCAATACTGGTGGTTCCTTCATATACTCCTTGATCTCATTGAAAGACTTCTGTTGTTCGTCACCCCATACAAACTTCTGATCCTTTTTTATCCTTAACAGTGGAGAGAAAGGCAACACTTTTTGTGATAAATTTGAAATAAACCTCCTCACAAAATTGATTTTGCCAAGCAATGACTGCAATTCCTTAAGATTGGTTGGAGGAACAACTTCATCAATAGCTTTCATGCTCTTTTTGCCAACTTCTATTCCTCCTTCATGCACCAAAAATCCCAGGAACTCTCCAGCTGAAACTTCAAAGACACACTTATTCGGGTTCAACTTAAGCCCATGTTTTCTAGTACACTCTAGAGTTTTCCTCACATCATCCAAATGTGATTCATGATCCAAAGACTTGATCACGACATCATCAATGTATATCTCCACAATTTTGCCGATCAACTCATGAAAAATATAATTCATGGCTCTTTGATAGGTTGCACCAGCATTCTTCAACCCAAATGTCATGACAATCCACTCAAACAAGCCCATATGTCCAGGACATCTAAAGGTTGTTTTATATCTTCTATTGCCATAAAAATTTGATTGTACCCTGCATTGCCATCCATGAAGCTAATAACTTTATGTCCAGCAGCGGCATCAACCAATAAGTCAGCAACAGGCATTGGATATCCATCCATGGGTGTAGCTCTGTTTAGATCTCTAAAGTCTATAAAAACCCTCATCTTCCCGTTCTTCTTGTAAACAGGAACAATATTAGAGATCCACTCTGCGTATCTGCATGGCCAAACGAAATTTGCTTCTATTAAGCTCTCAACTTCTTTTTTCACGTCGGCCAATACTTCATCTTTGTAGATTTTTCGGGGAGGTTGCTTGTAGAGTCTAAAACCAGGTTTGATTGGCAACCGATGCTCAACAATGGAACGATCCAAACCAGGCATCTCCAAATAATCCCAAGCAAAGCAATCTTTGTATTCTTTTAGTATCTTGATCAACTCTCCTCTGAAACTTGAATCCAAGTTAGCACTGATAAATGTCGGCCTTGGCTTGTCACCATCTCCAATGTCTATTTCTTCCAGTTTGTCAGCCGACATAAATCCACGTCCTAACTTCCCATCAGTTCCATCAATTGGATTCTCCATTAAAAATTACTATAAGAGCCGACTGCTTGAATCGGCTGTTGATCACTGCTGACTGGTTCAACAGGACCTTCACCCCAGTCCTTGCCTGAGAAGCAATCTATACCTTGATACTCCCAGAAGGCTGGTTCCACGTTAGCCACGCTTACTGAATCATCTGCTTGGACAACTTCTACATCATCATCCACCCATTGAACAAGTTGTTGATGCATAGTAGACGGAATGCAGTAGTTTGCATGGATCCAATCTCTTCCAAGCAGCATGCTATATGCCCCTTTGCCTTCAATGACAAAGAAGGTCGTAAGCAGAGTTTTAGATCCAATCATCAAATCCACATGCACACAGCCCTTGGTGTCTGAATGATTTCCAGCAAAATCATTTAGAACTATGCTTGTTGGCGTCAAATCTCCAGGGCCCATGACAAGCTTCCTAAATGTAGTGTACGGCATTACATTGACAGCAGCCCCACCATCAACAAACATCTTGGTCAATGGCTTCCTATTGACGTATCCTCTTAAGTACAGCGGTCTCATGTGCCGATTCTTGGCTGGCTTGTCAAAAGTAGCTTGCTTGGCCAACACTAATTGTGACATCAACCCAAATTGCTCAACTTCATCAATGTCTGGCAACACCTCCTCCTGCACAATCTGATTAGCTGGAGCCATGAATTCATTCGGCAAGAAGCATACCATGCACGTAGGAGCCTAACGACCAGATTCATCAGGATTGCCTTTTGGGCGCCAAACCTTTTTCCTCTTGATTCCTGCCTGCTTCAGCTCCCGATTCCTCAAGCGCTGAACCCTTCTCTTTTGGCTCCTCCTCAAACCAGGTGGACACCATTGTCCTTTTTGCCAGACATACTCCTGATCTTCCTCTTGTTCATGATCAACCCACCTGTGATCAGCATGCCTTTTCTTCGGTTGATCATCAATCCTATTTATTTTTAAGCGCCAACGATCACTAGAATGCATCCTTCCAATTCTTTCATGGACGGATCGGCGAGTGGCAATATCTTGCCTATACTCAGTATACTTGTCACTGCATTCAAGGCAGTTATTTTGCGTGGGAAGTTTCAAACCCTCATCCCAGCTGTCGGGGACAGCCCTAGGGGTCCCCTTAAACAACGGGGAAATCCTCACTTAAAACCCGCAACAAAACCAAAGCACAGTTTGCCTAACAATGCAGGATACGGCCCACGCCGCAAGGACCCCGACGGCCCACCAAGGCGGCCCTCTTGAAGATCCCCTCGAGCAGGCTCCGCCTCGCTCAAGGATGCGCGCTTCCCTCGAGCGGGCTCCGCCTCGCTTGAGGGCCCGCTCCCCCTCGAGCAGGTTCCGCCTCGCTCGAGGGTCCGTCCCGCCCTCGACCGAGGCCCGCCTCGCTCGAGGGCGCCCCCTCATGTGTGCGTCGGCCCCCGTACGCGGGCATTTACACCCCGACACCGGCGGGGACGGCGCCATCATGCGCCGGGTCTCGCGCCCCGGTGCCGTCGCACCAACTCCCCAGGGAGGAGCCCATCCCCATCACTGTGGGGAGGGACTGTGCAGCGCGGCCGGTGTCAGTCCCGTGACGCCGTGCGCCCGCTCCAGTACGGCTAACGCGCCGAGCCCTCGAAGGGGGCCGGTTGCACCCCCGATTTGCTTTCTTGTGACCCTACAGGGTTGGAGGAGGCGCTAGGCCAGTGGAACGCCATCCCTGCCGCTGTAACAGCATGGCCGCCGTCCCCGCGCGTGCAGGCGCACGCGCGGCGCTGTAGCAACAACTCCAGCACTGTGAAACGCGTTGGAACAGGACGCCGCCTTACCTGCTCCTGTACTCCGTACGGGCCGACGTCGGCCGGCTCCCGAGCCTATCAGAAGACATCACCACCATCCGCCGCCCTTCTGCCCTCGAACCGCCACTATTCGGGTACAAGACAGGCCATGATGGCCGGATCGCTGCAAGGATCGACCGGACGGCCGCCCACTCTACAGCATAGCACGTCGTGCTTCCTCACGTAGCTAGATAGCGCGGCGCGCATGTGATTCGCCTCCTCCTTGATCTATAAAAGGAGGGCGAACCCCCCTGCCGCAGGGGACAGGGAGAGACGAAAAAACACACAGGAGACAAGCTGAACCACGTACTCACTCTCCAATTCTCCCACAACATCTTCAGCCATTTCACCAGGGATTTGGAAGCCACGCTTACTCTCCCGCCTTGCTTGTAGCAGCCCCACTACAGGCACCCCCGGTGCTGAGCAATATAGTGCCTCGAGCACACCGCTGCTGGACGTACGGCCCTCGGCCGGAACCAGGATAAATCCCGTGTCTCTTATTGCTTAGCATCGACCATTGAGGGATAGACCTCGGCGCTTTCTACTGGTTAGTGTCGGGACCATATTCCGCACCGACAGTTGGCGCCCACCGTGGGGCAAGTCTGAGCGCCTAAGGTCATTCCACCATCTCCCTCTATGGTGATCCGCACCGAGTACCTTGGTACACGCTACTGCATGGGCAGCTCGGACCCCCTCCCCGCCGGGTTCGAAATCCGGTTCGGGGACCTGAACTTTCAGGCCACGGGGAACGGCTACCTCATGCGCCTCACCAACCGTGAGGAGCCTCGCGCGCGGCGCCGGGCCAGTCCGCTCCGGCCCCCGCCGCACGCACCACCACGCGCGAGCGCCCGCGGCACGGATGCCGAGGGCCCGTCGACGCCACGACACCGCCTCCGCTTTGGGCGGCGTTCGCGCCGGGCGCGGTCGAGCGACGGCGGGCCGAGCGCGCCGCTTCTCGGCGCGGCGCGCCCGCCGTCACGACGGCCACCATCCCAGCGGGACAGCGCACGGTCTCCGGACCGCGCATCCCCATTGGGCTGCGTGGCGCTACGTCGGCCTACAACGCCAACGTCAACACCACAATGCGCAGGGTTCCGCCTGGCCGTCACGTCTTCGTTGCCAGGGATCCCAGCGCCTCAGCGGGCGACGAGTCGTCCCTGGGTTCCCTCGACGCGTTGCCACCCGCCAACCGCCACGGGTACGCGGAGTGGGACTTCTCCGGCGTGCCGGACCCAGTCATGTTCCGGCGTTTCCTCGACGCTACGGATTACTGGTTCGGCTGCTCCGATGACTCTAGCACCGGGAGCTACGATCCCGCGCGGGAGTGCTACGCCGTCACCACCAACGACCCTGCCAATGCCGCCGGTGCGGTGGGCGCCGGAGACGGGGAGGTCACGCCTGCTCCAGGGATTGCCACGCGCCTGACCGCGGGGCCAAGCGCTCTCGCCGGGGCCGACGCCGACGTGCGGCCGGCCCAAGCCCGCGAGCTCGAGGCCAGGCTGGCGGAGGAATACCGCACGGTGTGGCGCTCCGTGCCTCAATGGCGGGGAAGCCTCCGCGCGCGGCGAACGCGCGCGGGAGGGCGGGGCCGACGGTGTCCGTGACCGCATCAACATCGATCCCAACATCGACAACGCGGACGCACCCCCGCGGGGCGAGCCAAAAGCTCATCGCGCCGCGCCGCGGCGCGGGCCATACCGGCACCCTCAACCCCCGAGGCGCGAGACACCGCACCGCGAGGTGCAAACTCTCATCGAGCAAGCGGCCGTCCGGCAGGCCGAGAGCTCGGCATCGCACATCCGCCAACGGGGGGGACGCGCGGACCGACGGAGGGCGCACCGGGGGCGAACCCTCGGTCCACGCGGAGAGGACCGGCGGGGGCGACCCGCCGACCCGGGAGACGCACGCCGGCCAAGGAGCGACTCCTTGACGCACGCGGGGCGCCGGATGGCGACGCCCGCAACGTCATCAACGCCGGGCGCACGAGCGGGGCGGACGCACGGCGGCGGTGGGGTTACCACCCTCGACGGGGCGGACGCTACGACAGCGGCGAGGACCGCTCCCCGACGCCGGAGCCCCCCAGGGACCCGTGTGTTCAGCCGGGAGATCCGCGCAGCGGCGTTCCCCCAACGCTTCCGCCAACCCTCGACCATCGTCAAGTACAACGTGGAGACGGACCCCCGCGTGTGGCTCAACGACTACCGCTTAGCTTGCCAGCTGGGCGGGGCCACCAGCGACGAGGTCATCATCCGCAACTTGCCCCTGCACCTCGGTGACGCGGCCCAGACATGGCTCGAGCACTTGCCCGCCAGCCAAATCCACAATTGGGATGATCTGGTCCGCACGTTCGTGGGCAACTTCCAGGGCACGTATGTGCGCCCCGGAAATTCGTGGGACCTGCGCTCCTGCACGCAGAAGCCCGGCGAGTCACTGCGGGACTTCATACGGCGCTTCTCCAAGCGCTGCACGGAGCTCCCCAGCATGGCACAGTCCGAGATTGTGCACGCCTTCCTCGAGGGTACCACATGCCGGGACCTCGTGCGGGAGCTAGGACGCAGCCCGCCCGCGGACTCCAACGAGCTGTTCGACATCGCCACCAGCTTCGCCTCTGGAGAAGAGGTCGTGGGGGCGATCTTTGACGGCAAGAAGGGCAAGCGCTCGGAGGACGCGCCCACGGAGGGTAGCAAGTCCAAGGAGTCCCACCGCAATGACAAGCTGGGCAAGAAGGGGAAGAAGCCGCGCCGCGAGGCGCGCAAGCAGGGGCGCGACGGCGGTAATGCCGAGGCCCTTGCTGTTGACCCGGCTCGACGGGGCCCTCGACCGACCCCTCGAGGCCCGGGGGTGTTTGATGACATGCTAAAAAAGCCATGTCCCTACCACAAGACCCCAGTGAACCACACCCTTGAGCAGTGCGATACGCTCAAGAAGTTCTATGGCCGCGCCGCCGCGAAGGAGGCAGAGGCCAAGAAAGACGGGGGCGACGGCGACGCAGGCGGCTTCCCTGACGTCGAAAACGTGTTCCTCATCTTTGGGGGGCCAACCGTCGACATGTCGACCCGCCAGCGCAAGAAGGAGCGGCACGAGGTCCTCGCCGCGGAAAGGGCGCCTCCGTCCTTCCTCAATTGGTCGGAGGACGCCATCACCTTCAGCTGAGAGGACCACCCGAACCGCGTCCCCAACCCGGGCCAGTACCCGCTGGTGGTCGACCCCATCATTGGGAACGCACGATTCTCAAAGGTCCTCATGGACGGAGGCAGCAGCCTCAACATCCTCTACGCGCATACACTGCGCTTGATGGGGATCGGGCTGGACCAGCTGCGGCCCAGCACGAAGCCATTCCACGGCATCGCGCCCGGCAAGCAGGTCCAGCCCCTCGGGCAAATCGACCTGCCAGTTTGGTTTGGCACCCCGAAGAATTTCCGCAAGGAGATCCTCACCTTCGAGGTGGTGGGGTTCAAGGGGGCTTACCACGCTATACTTGGGCGACCTTGTTATGCCAAATTCATGGCGGTCCCCAACTATACCTACTTGAAGATGAAGATGCCGGGACCAAACGGCGTCATCACTGTCGGCTCGTCTATCGAGCACGCGTTCGACTGCGACGTCGAGTGCGTGGAGCACGCAGAGGCACTGGCACTGGATGAAGCGCTGGTAACCACCTTGGAGAAGATGGTCAACGACGACCTCGACTCCACCGCCAAGCACGCCGGCACCTTCGAGGCCGCGAAGCAGACCAAGGAGGTCCCCCTCGATCCTTCCGCCCCCGAGGGCAAGGCGTTGAGGGTCAGCTCCGCCCTCGACCCCAAATAGGAAGTGGTGCTCGTCGACTTCCTCCGCGCCAACGCCGACATCTTCGCGTGGAGCCCCTCGGATATGCCAGGCATCCCGAGGGAAGTCGCCGAGCACTCCCTTAACATCCTGCCAAACGCCCGCGCCGTGCAACAATGGCTCCGCCGCTTCGACGAGGAGCGGTGACGGGCAATCGGAGCGGAGCTGCGGAAGCTTCTCGAGGCCGGATTCATCAAGGAGGTGTTCCACCCAACGTGGCTAGCAAACCCCGTGCTTGTAAAGAAAAAGAATGGGAAGTGGCGGATGTGTATAGACTACACTAGTCTTAATAAAGCATGTCCTAAAGTTCCTTTTCCTCTGCCACGCATTGATCAGATCGTTGATTCAACGGCTGGGTGTGAATTGCTTTGCTTCCTTGATGCTTACTCCGGGTATCATCAAATAAAGATGAAGGAGTCCGATCAGCTAGCGACTTCGTTCATCACACCGTTCGGGACGTTCTGCTACGTCACGATGCCATTTGGCCTCCGAAACGCGGGTGCAACATACCAGTGTTGCATGCAGCACGTTTTCGGGGATCACATCGGCCGGACGGTCGAGGCCTACGTGGACGACATCGTCGTAAAGACCAGGAAGGCGGACGACCTGGTTAGCGACCTTGACGTCGCGTTCGGCTGCCTACGGGCCAATGGGGTCAAGTTAAACCCCGAAAAGTGTGTCTTTGGGGTGCCGCGAGGTATGCTCCTGGGATACATTGTTTCTCAACGGGGAATCGAGGCCAACCCTGAAAAGGTTGCGGCCCTCGAACGGATGGGTCCGATCCGGGACCTCAAAGGGGTGCAGAAGGTGCTGGGGTGCCTTGACGCCTTGAGCCGCTTCGTCTCGCGGCTCGGTGAAAAGGGGCTGCCCCTTTACCGCCTACTCAAGATGCACGAGCGCTTCTCCTGGACCGCCGAGGCCCAGGATGCGCTCGACAAGCTGAAGGCGTCTCTAACGCACGCCCCAATCCTCACGCCGCCGCAAGACGGCGAACCCCTACAGCTCTATGTGGCCGCAACCACCCAGGTGGCCAGCGCCGTGATCGTCGTGGAGCGCACGGAGGAAGGGCACGCCTTGCCTGTACAGCGGCCGGTCTAGTACATCAGCGAGGTCCTGTCAGACACCTAGACGCGCTACCCCCAGGTTCAGAAGTTGTTGTACGCGGTAGTCCTTGCGCAGCGCAAGCTCCGCCACTACTTCGAGGCCCACCCCGTCACGGTGGTTTCCTCCTTCCCACTGGGGGAGATCATCCGCAACCCCGACGCTGCGGGCAGGATCGCCAAGTGGTCTGTGGAGCTGATGGGCGAGACGCTCGCCTACGCCCCGCGCAAGGCCGTCAAATCCCAAATCCTGGCAGATTTCGTCGCCGAATGGACGGACACGCAGCTACCGCCGCCGCAAATCCAAGTGGAGTGTTGGACTCTGTTCTTCGACGGCTCAGTGATGAAAACGGGAGCGGGCGCGGGCCTGCTCTTCATGTCACCCCTCGGGGAACACATGTGGTACGCGGTGCGCCTCCACTTCCCCGCGTCTAACAATATGGCTGAATACGAGGCCCTCCTCTGCGGCCTCAAAATCGCCATTGAGTTAGGCGTCAAGCGCCTCGACGTGCGGGGAGACTCGCAGCTCGTAATCGACCAAGTCATGAAGAACGCGAGCTGCCACGACGATAAGATGGAGGCTTACTGCAAAGCCGTGCGAGCCCTCGAAGACAAGTTCTACGGCATCGAGCTCAACCATGTGCCTCGCCGGTACAACGAGGAGGCGGACGAGCTGGCCAAGATCGCGTCCGGGCGGATCACAGTCCCCCCGAACATTTTCGCGCGCGACGTCGCTCAGCCCTCGGTCGTCTTCGAGCCCTACCCCTCGAGTCACGACGAACCCTCGGGGGCTCCCTCGAATCCAGCGGGTGCGGAACCCATGGATGAGGACCCCTCGAACGAGGCGTACGTGCTCTCCCTCCTCGAGGGGTATGGCTCCCACGAGGCCGACGTGATGGACATCGAGCCGGCCCCTATCCAATCGGACTGGCGTGACAAATATGTCACCTGGATCGCTCGAGGGGAACTCCCCGTGGACCGGGCCGCGGCCAGGAACATCGCCAGGATGGCCAAGTCCTTTGCCCTCGTTGACGGTGAGATGTACAAGTGCGCCGCCTCCGGCATACTGCAGCGCTGCGTGCCCATCCCCGAGGGGCGCGAGCTCCTACGGGACATCCACGCAGGGATCTGTGGCCACCACGCTGCGCCCCGCACCCTCGTCGGCAACGCGTTCCGCCGGGGGCTTTATCGGCCTACCGCGGTCGCGGACGCCGGCCGAGATCGTGCGCACCGCGAAGGGTGCCGGCTCTACGCCCGCAAGTCCAACTTGCCCGCCCACGCCCCGGACCATCCCCGTAACGTGGCCATTTGCCGTGTGGGGGCCGGACATCGTCGGCCCCCGCGGAAGGCGCCGGGGGCTTCACCCACTTGTTGGTCGCGATCGACAAGTTCTCCAAGTGGGTGGAGGTGCGCCCCATCACGAATCTCGGGGCGAGAGCGGGCGGTAACATTCTTCACCGACATCGTCTACCGCTTTGGAGTGCCAAACTCCATCATCACCGACAACGGGTCCCGCTCACGGGAGAAGTTCTTGGAGTTCTGCGACAAGTTCCACATCCGTGTGGATTGGGCAGCTGTGGCACACCCACAGACCAACGGCCAAGTAGAGCGTGCCAATGGCATGATCTTACAAGGCCTAAAGCCTAGAATTTTCGACCAGTTAAACAAATCTGGGCGAAAATGGCTCCAAGAGTTACCAGCGGTTGTGTGTAGCCTAAGGACCACCCCGAGCAGAGCCACTGGGTTCACCCCGTTTTTGCTAGTCCATGGCGCGGAGGCCGTCCTCCCCACGGACCTAGAATACGGATCGCCCAGGGTTCGAGGCTATGACGAGGATGCCAACCAGCGAGCCCGCGAGGACTCGCTGGATCAGTTGGACGAAGCACGCCTCATGGCCTTGATGCATTCCGCGAGGTACCAACAATCCCTCAGGCACTACCAAGCACGCAAGATATGCCGGCGGGATTTTAGCGAAGGGGATCTGGTCCTAAGGCTACGCCAAGACAACCGAGGGCGCCACAAGCTATCGCCCCCATGGGAGGGACCCTACGTCGTGGTGAAGGTACTCAAGCCCGGCACGTACAAGCTGGCCAACGAGGACGGTGAAGAGCTCACCAACGCTTGGAACATCCAACAGCTACGTCGTTTCTACCCCTAGCTAGGATTCCCAAGCATTTTTTGTTGTAAAAATCATATGGCCAACGCCCCAGTTGGTGACAACTATGTAAACACCTCAAGTCAAATGGAAAGGGCAACTCGGCTTTCCCCTGAAACCCAAGTTATCCTCAGGGGCTACTGTGGGGGGCACCCCCCCCCCAAAATGGTCCCATTTTCGTGCAAAAATAAAGCAACTCACA
The DNA here is from genome assembly GCA_947561735.1 of Cenchrus americanus. NCBI lineage: Eukaryota > Viridiplantae > Streptophyta > Magnoliopsida > Poales > Poaceae > Cenchrus > Cenchrus americanus. The sequence goes on along the minus strand of OX387244.1, from coordinate 29,545,858 downwards.
CACGCTAAGTTTGTTCTCTACTTCAACCTCGAGCAACGGTTCGAACAGGGCGCAGGTGGCCTAGCGGAAGGAGCGCGCGAGTCAGAGATAGCCTACACCGCGAGGATACGGCCCTTCTCTCTCTCCTCCAACCCAGCAGGCCCCCTGCGAAAATCGAACTCCCCTAACTAGAATCTACTCAGGAAGAAGAAGAAACAAAAAGCGCAAATAAACAAAGGACTTCATTTCATATCAACGAACGCTTAACTTGTTTATTTACAAAGGCCGCACGGCCAGAATACTGATACACGAATAAAAACGGGCCTAGCGCCCAACTGTCTTCAGGCGGGAGGAGCGGCAGCGTCAGCAGCGTCCGGGAAAAGGAACTCCTCGAAGGCTTCAGCGAGCGACCCGGCGGCGTCGGCGGCGAGCGCATCCACACGCTCCATCGCTACCTCGTCCTCGACGCCCTCGGGAACGATGTAGCCCTCCGCCGCGCCTCGAAGTTGACCTCGTAGTGGGACCGCACCACTCCGAGGGCCTCTCGGACGCCCGGATACGGCCGCCCGGCGCATCCGCTCGGTGACATGGCCGCCAAGGGCGCGCAGGGCGGCCGCCGAGCCGCCGGCCTGTGCTTCGCCCTCCTCCACGGCTTGGCAAGGGGTCTCGAGGGCCGCACCACGCCGCTCCCCGGCCTCCCCGGCCGGGAGGAGTTATAGGAAGCCTGCAGTGCCTCGGCCCGTTCAGCTGCATGCCCCAGGGCGGTGCGCAAGCCTGGAATCGCCAAGACAAGAAAGAAATCAGAAAGGGGGATGCGAGCCCTCTAACAAAAAAAACCAACAAGGCAAGAGTCAAACAATGGCTCACCTTCGACTTGTTTCCTCTCCACCTCGAGAGCGCGGCGCTCGGCCTCGATCGCCAGCTCGAGGCGCTTGACGGCCTCACCCTGCTCCTGGAGGGCCAGCTCTTGGTTTGCACTCGTAATGCTGAGCACAATGAGCTCGCCCTCGGTCTTAGAGAGCTTGGCGTCCCGCTCCGCTAATGACTTCTGCGCCGCCTCGCGAGCGACGCGCTCCTGCTCCAGCGTCGTCCAAGCGTCGACGAGGGCGGCCTGCTCCTACTGGAGCCGCCCTCGCCCCTTGGCGGGCGGTGCGCTCCGGCAGAGCTGCTCCTCGCCGACGACGAGCGCCGCGGCCTTGGCGTCGAGGGCGGCCTTCAAGTCGTCGGCCTCCTTGGCCCGCTGCTCCCGGCCCACGCGCCGGCTCCTCGCCCGGCGCCGCCGCGCCCGCGCCCCTCGAGCGACGAGCGGAGCCCCCGGTTCTCGCCGCGGACGCCAGCCACCTCCGCCTCCCAGTTGGTCGCCAGCGTCCGCATCTTCTCCACGTCCGAGCGTGCCCGCCACAGCACCTCATCACGATCGATGAGGGTTGTGCAGATCCGCTCAAGGCTGGAGCGACGCGCCGGGTCTTGCCTCGTGCTCTCGGGGAGTTCGTCACGCAGGACCGTGGCTCAGTACGCCAGCCAGCCGTCCAGCGTCCTGAGGGCATCGGCGAGCGCGTCGAAAGCGCCGCATCACTCCCGGAGCTGGTGGAGCTCGGCGTTCACCCGATCGAAGGCGTTGTACTTGTCATGGGCGCGGTGCTCGAGCTCCTGTCACCCACAACTCGAAACCCGTAAGCACCACGACACAGAAACAGCGCACAAAAACGAGAGAAAGAAGAAAACGAACAACAACGCCCTACCTGGAAAACTCGCCATGCGGGACCGCCATGGACCCTCAGCGCCTCGTTCAGCGTGCGGTCGAGCGTGGCGCCGTGGCTCCGGAGCTCTCCCCAGAGCTCCTCGGCTCTCCCCGGGCGTCGGCGAACGCAGCGGATCGCCAACGGCCCCCCTCCACCACGGGCGAGTGGCCGGCGCGGGCGGACGAGGCCTCGGCGCCGTGTCCTCGGTCCCCCGCCACCATGTGACCCTCGCGCCTCCTCACGAGGGCCCCCTCCTGTGGCTCGGGGGAGCGTGTGGGGAAGCTCGCCCACTGGTCCCACCCGGGCGACGGGGAGTTGTCGTCCAGGACCTCCACCACCTCCACCTGGAAACCGCCGGCGGGCGCCGGCCCTCCGCCCGCCTCCGCTTGCGCCTCCACGGCCGCGGGCGCTCGACGTGGCGCCTCGCCCACCACCTCTCGGCCGCGCCCCGCGGCGGTGGGCGCCGGCCGCCCTCCGCAGCGCCCACCGCCTCCCGGGCCGCGCCTCCGCGACCACGGGTGCCACCGCGGGCGGCACCGCCCCGCCTCCGCCGCGGTTGGCGCCACAAGCCGCGCCTCTCGCCGCGGCAGCCCACCGTCGACCGCCCCTCCGCCGCGACCACCACCGTGGGCCGCGCCTGCGCCACGGCCGGCGCCGGCCGCCCCTCGGCAACCACCGGCTACGCCATGGCATGCCGATCCGCCGGTCAAGGCCTTGGGGCCCCGGCCCGCGCCCTACGAGCTCTCGCCCGCCGCCGCCGTGCTTACCCCCGCCCGCGACGCCCTCGACGAGCGCCGCCGGGTGGGGACGGACGCGTCCGCCCTCAGCACCTTGGCCGGTGCAAGGGGAGGCACGGTTGGCACCACCCTGCGCAGGCACAAACAAAGAGTTAGAATGCCTGAACGTCAAAAAATCAAACCGAGTAGAGGATCGAGCCCCTTACCTCGAAGAGGAAAAGGCGCGCTTCCTTTTCCTCGAAGCCTCAGCGGATGAGGCCGGCGCGGCCGGCACGCCCCGCCACCGCGCCTCCCGACGTCGCCACCGCGCGCGCGAGCCCCGCCCGCGCGCGCGCGCGCGCTCGCCGCACGCACGAGCGTGCTCGCCGCGCGCGCCCCCGTAGTGCGCGCCGACGCCTCGCGGCGCGCGCCGCCCCCGTTGTCGATTGCCGGCGGCGGGCGCCGTTGCGCCCGCCCCAAGCGATGCCACCCTTGCCGCCGGAGCCGGCTCCGGCGACAGGGGCGAGGGCTCCCACCTATCGAGGGGCCCCGCCCCTCGGCCCTCTTCCTCTTCGTCCTCCTCCGAGGACGAGTACTCTTCGGCCCCCGGGGGGAGGAGAGCCCCGCCTCCTCGCGCCGCCGTACTCCGCGCGCCCGCCGCTCGCGCGCTCGTTGTGCCGCCTCACGCGCTCCCTCCCCGCGCACCGCCCGCTCCTGCTCCCGCTGCTGCGCCGCCCGACCAAGCGCGCGGGAATCAGGGGTGGGCGAAACGGACTTCGCGGCGGTGAAGTTCACCAGCTGCATGCAGGAACGTCGAAGGCGCGTCAGGAGGCAGAGGCAACACCAAGAACTGAAACAGAGCCAAGAATCATGCTCACCAGCGGGCCGGTGGGGAACATCTCGAGGTCCCACGGGGTCCGATCCGGATGCGCCGGCATACGGGTGTCGACAGCCCTCCGCGCCCGGGTGAGCGCATACGGCCGCCCGAGGGGGGGTCGGGAGCATCCGCGACCTCGCCAACGCGATGGGGTCCGCCTCCTCTGTCATCTCAAAGATGCAGAGCGGCCTCTCCATCCTAGGCACGACCCGCCGGTGATGGAGGAAAGCGAGGACGCCCATCGCGGTCAGCCCCTGCTCCGACAGGCTCCTCAGGGCGGCCAGGACCGAGTCCTGCCGCCTCCGATGCTGGGGCGTGGACACCCCGTAGCCCCAGGAGCTGGGCTTCTCCTTGAACACCCGAGCGGTGTAGGGGGGAGGCCGGGTTCGGCGTTGCGCAGGTAGAACCATCCCCGCTCCCAGCCGACGTTGTTCGTCGTCATGGTGCAGGGGATGTAGTGGTCCTTGAACTGCCCCCGCAGGGCGAGCGACATCCCGCCGGCGCGCACCGCACGGCGGGTCCTCGGCTCCGTCGTGGGCTGCGTGAAGAGCTCCGCGCGGAAGAGGTGTACCCAGAGCTCCCAATTGACTAGGATCCCCAGATACCCCTCGCAGACGCCCACGAATGTGGCCGCCTGTGAAATCGCGTTGGGCGCGAAGTTGTGCAGCTCCACGCCGTAGTAGTGGCACAACGCCCGCATGAAGCGGCTCGCCGGCGCGTTAAAGTCTCGCTCGTGGAAGCGGATAAAGCTCACCACGTGGCCTTCCGGCGGGTTGGGCGCGCGGTCCCCCGCCGGTGGCACTATCCACTCCGCCGGGCGGCCCTCCTCATTTGCCGCCAGCTGGCCGGCGGTGACCAGCTCGTTGAGAGCCAGCGGGGTCACCGACGACCTCTCCCAGGCGTATGGGTCAAGAATCGTGACGGGTGGAAGCGGCGCCATGGGAAGAGGGCAAAGGAATGCGAGAGCGGAGGACAGGAAGAGGAAGAAGAACTCAAATGACAAAGCCGCACGATGGCGAAGGCGAGGCGAAGACGAAGGCACAGGGGGCTGAAATGGCGGAGCGCTAAGGTAAAAAACCGCCGCGTCCCCCTCCCCTCAGATTTATAAGCCGCGGGCGAGCTCTCTGGGGCGGATGTCCCGCGCGCATTAACTGCAGGGAATCTTCTCTTCACGCTGACGAACGGGCCCCGCCACGACCACAGCGGCCACATCATCGCGAACGGGCCATCATCACGCTGAAGACTAGCAGGGACCGAGGCAGGCGGTCACGTCCGCCTGCCACGCCGCCCACTACACGTGCGCGCGCGGCCGCAACGCCTAAAAAGGCGCACCCTCGTTGCGAAACCGCAGCCTCTACTGTGGGGAATTTAATGACCCGGTCCCTTGCAAGGCAAGGAAAACCCTCGAGCAGCACGAGCCCCCGACTTGGGTTAAACTCAACCCTCGAAGGGACATCGGCGTGAGAAGGTCGCCACGGGGCCCGCTTGAGGCAGGCACCGCGAGCACCCATGCCACGCAAAACCCTCGAGCGGCACGAGCCCACTGGCTCGGAATAAATCCAACCCTCGAAGGGACATCGGCGTGAGAAGGACGCCACGGGGCCCGCTTGAGGCAGGCCCCGCAGGCACCCATGCCACGCAAAACCCTCGAGCGGCACGAGCCCCTGGCTCGGGATAAATTCAACCCTCGGAGGGACATCGGCGTGAGAAGGTCGCCACGGGGCCCGCTTGAGGCAGGCCCCGCAGGCACCCATGCCACACAAAACCCTCGAGCGGCACGAGCCCTCTGGCCCGAGACAATATCAACTCTCTAAAGGGGCACAGACGTGAGAAGGTCGCCCGGGGCCCGCTTGAAACAAAGCAGGTACCACAAGCACCCATACCACACTGTGCTGCTGACCAGCGCCTCGAGGGCTGGCTCGCCCAGACCCCTCGATGGCCGCAAACGCAAAAGACGGGGCCGCCCAGGCGCCGCCCAGCACGGCCCTACTGATCAGAGGTTCGAAGCCTGACCCTCAACGGGTTCGAACGGGGCGCCCCCGCATCGCGAGTCGGGGACGACGAAGGCACGCGCATTCGAGCCGTTCCTCGAGCCCGTCGGCTCGAGGGTGCCCCACATGTCGTGTTCGAGAGCCGGCGAGGGCGCCTAGCGGGGGATCCCACCGAGGGAGAGCTTCCACGCCCTCGGTCCCTATCGAACGGGACCGAGCCCCACCTAGCAAACCCACGCAAGCGCTTCAATGGACGTGTCTCCGGACCACGCGGCCCTACCCTTATCGAACGGGGCATGGGCGTCCACTCGAACCACCCACTAGCAGCTCAAAGAGGAATCCGCAATTCGCGACCCGCTCGATGGGGGTTGCGGAAACCTCACCCTCCGTCCCGCGGAGGGATGGCGAGGGTGCGTTAAGAAACAAGTCGTAAAGCTCTACTCGATCGCCTCGAACGGGCCCAGGCTCGGGGGCTTAACGCACGGCTACACCTCCTTGGTTCGCACCCGCCGGAGACAGCGCCAGCAGCGCGTGCGTCACCGAAGCCGGCTGAGACATTGCCGATGCCGGTTGAAACATGTGCCACGCCCTCTGACCAGTTCTCGCGGTTAACCCCCTGCGCGAAGCATCCATGCTCCCGCGGGGCTTCGGGGCTAGACCCGCGGGTCCGCTGACGCGGCCCCACGGAAAGCGTTCGCAAAACAAGGAGGGAAGAACGTCCTATCAGTAGGTTCCAGCATCTGCAGGAGCCTCAATGGCAAACCCGCAGATGCTCGGGGGCTACTATCGGGGACAGCCCTAGGGGTCCCCCTTAAACAACGAGGAGATCCTCACTTAAAACCCGCAACAAAACCAAAGCACAGTTTGCCTAACCATGCAGGATACGGCCCACGCCGCAAGGACCCCGACGGCCCACCAAGGCGGCCCTCTTGAAGATCCCCTCGAGCAGGCTCCGCCTCGCTCAAGGATGCGCGCTTCCCTCGAGCGGGCTCCGCCTCGCTCGAGGGCCCGCTCCCCCTCGAGCAGGTTCCGCCTCGCTCGAGGGGTCGGGTCCCGCCCTCGACCGAGGCCCGCCTCGCTCGAGGGCGCCCCTCACGTGTGCGTCGGCCCCCGTACGCGGGCATTTACGCCCTGACACCAGTAGGACAGCGCCATCATGCGCCCGGGGCTCGCACCCCGATGCCGTCGCACCAACTCCCCAGGGAGGAGCCCATCCCCATCACTGTGGGGAGGGACTGTGCAGCGCGGCCGGTGTCAGTCCTGGGACGCCGTGCGCCCGCTCCAGTACGGCTAACGCGCCGAGCCCTTGAAGGGGGGCCGGTTGCACCCCCGATTTGCTTTCTTGTGACCCTACAGGGTTAGGTGGAGGCGCTAGGCCGGTGGAACGCCATCCCTGCCGCTGTAACAGCATGGCCGCCGTCCCCGCGCGTTGTAGCAACAACTCCAGCACTGTGAAACGCGTTGGAACGGGACGCCGCCTTACCTGCTCCAATACTCCGTACGGGCCAACGTCAGCAGCTCCCCCGAGCCTATCAGAAGACATCACCACCATCTGCCGCCCTTCTGCCCTCGAACCGCCACTGTTCGGGTACAAGACAGGCCATGATGGCCAGATCGCTGCAAGGATCGACCGGACGGCCGCCCACTCTACAGCATAGCACGTCGTGCTTCCTCACGTAGCTAGATAGCGCGGCGCGCATGTGATTCGCCTCCTCCTTGATCTATAAAAGGAGGGCGAACCCCCCTGCCGCAGGGGACGGACGGACAGACGAACAAACACACAGGAGACGAGCTGAACCACGTACTCACTCTCCAATTCTCCCACAACATCTTCAGCCACTTCACCAGGGACTTGGAAGCCACGCTTCCTCTCCCGCCTTGCTTGTAGCAGCCCCACTACAGGCACCCCCGGTGCTGAGCAATATAGTGCCTCGAGCACACCGCTGCTGGACGTACGGCCCTCGGCCGGAACCAGGATAAATCCCGTGTCTCTTATTGCTTAGCATCGACCATTGAGGGATAGACCTCGGCGCTTTCTACTGGTTAGTGTCGGGACCATATTCCGCACCGACACCAGCAGTGTCTGAAGAAGGCACACCCCCAATGTGCACGCTCTTGCTCTCGCTTATACTCTTCTTGTTCCTTCCTTCGCATTTCTTCTTCATATCTTCGCTTCTCCTCTTCATACTTATGATTTTGGTAGCGCTCCTTTTCTTGCTGACGCTGCCACTTGTTGAGAAGAATACGCGAAGTTACCCTGGGTTTAGAGGATTCACCCACTTCAATTTGACTTTTTAGAAAGTGAGGATCTCCTTTGTGGACCTGTTCAAATGTTACTTGTCGAGAGGGGTCAACTGAGCCATCCTGCTTCGCTTTTGCTGAAGTCAAAACCTTCACTTTTCCTTTCTCTTCAGCGGTCACCATGTTGACTGAGAACCCAATCATGTTCTGAGGAAAAGGATTGCCATCTAATTTCATCTTATTATCAAATTTTAGATGACCTTCTTGGATAGCCTTTTGAATCCTCATCTTAAAGACCCTGCACTCATTGATGGAGTGAGAATTCCTGTCATGAAACCCGCAGTATCTTTTTTCTTTCACTCCATCAGGCCGAAGCATAGAATGTCCATCTGGCAACTTGATTCGACCTTCTTTCACAAGGAACTCAAAGAGCTTATCTGCTTTGGTAACATCAAAATCATAGGCGCCTTTAGCTTGTTTGATCCACCTCTGATCTACTGTTAACGGCTCTTTGCCCCACACTATTTCAGCTGCAGTTATTTCCTCTTCATCATCATATTCCTCTCCCTGATCTACCCTCTCAAGGAATTGATTATAGATGTCAACTATATCACCGTGTTTGACAAACCTGGAGTCTTTCTTGAAGCCATAAGTTTGATTGCTCATCAACGATAGTCTGTGCGACAGTTGGCCAAGATTATCGAACTCCATGCCGAATAGCTTTTCCCGAATAGCTGGCAACATTCCTGCTACAGCCATACCAGCCAATTGATCATCTGGTAGGTTCAAAGAGAAGCACATGTTTTTTGTCTCTCTGAACCTCCTGAGGAACTCCATTGGTGTTTCATTATTCCTCTACCTCAGGGTAGTTAGATCAATTAGCTTTTTCTCATTACTGCCAATAAAATAATGAGCATGAAACTTCTGCTCCAAATCCTTCCAGGAGCAGATGAGTGAGTAGGCAGAGAAGTGAACCATGTAAAGGATGGGCCTGTCAACGATAAAGGGAAATATCTGATCCTGAATGCCTCGTCAGCAGAAGCTTCCCCAAGCTGCATCAAGTATCGTGCTATGTGTTCCACGGTACTGGTATCATCTTGCCCTGAAAACTTTGTGAGATCTGTAGGAACTTTCACCCTGTTCGGTAAGGCCGCCCTGTTATACCACTCTTGGAAAGGAGGTGTATACACGTGCCCTTGGTTTTTAGGCTTTAGGCCGAATTGATTTTGAAGCACATCAGTCATTCTCTGCATCAGGAGATCAATATTGACATCTTGATTCCCTGGTCCTCCAACAGGTATCCCTGTAGCTCCACCATATCAAGGATTCGGGAGAGCATCAACAGCACTGTAATCCATGAAATCCGAATACCCGGAGCCATACATGTTCTTCTACAACCTGTTATTTGCTGGGGCTATCCTGTAAGTAGAATCAGGTTGAACTCCAGGAGTGCCAAACGCCATCTCTCCATATGTACGTGGATTAGGTATTGCTTGACGAGGATTCGGCCGAACTGGTTGGCTATCCACGTGTTGAGTTGGCTGACCACTCATGCTCTGTGGAGGCGGATGAATACCTGCATCTTGACGAACTAGTTGGCCAGCGACAGCAGCACTTGATTCTCCTTCAAAATGTTTGTCCACACCTAGGCCAAAGATACCAGTCATCATCTGTCGGAAGCTATTTAGAAATGCAGTATTGCGCCTAGCCATTATGTCTTCCAACGTTTTCTGCACCATGCCAAATACTTCTTGTTTCTCTGCAGCAGTTGTGGTATCAGGTTCTCCTGGCATTAGAACTCTTGGCATGTCTGACTTGAGGAACGGTACACCACTCCTATTTTTGGAAAATGACATTAGACACTTCTGCTGAAATTGCTCAATAGCTTCTTTCAGTTTTAATTGCTGCTCTGTAGACAGCTCCTCGAAGGTGACATCCATGACATCTTGGATATCAAGCATCTTGATCAACTAGAATGTCCCACCGGGCGTGCCAAAAGGTGTGTTGATGTAAAATCAGCATCTCACGCCAAGCACACAGCAAGCCAAACAAAGCTGGCTTAACACACGTGGCCGAATACGAAGCGTGCCAGTCAATTTTCCCTGAAACTGACAAAGGATGAAAAACAGTTAGATAAAACCTGGAACTTGCTGGGTGGTACTAGACAGTTCCGTATTTACGGCCTCGAAGCCAATCAAAAGACATATAGCTACAACAAGCTATCTGTCGGCAATCTGAGCATCATTCGGGAACTTTAAAACATGTAAACAGGGTATAGCCGAATGCATGACGTAAGCATGATAAAAGATCGGTCTTTATTTAAACAACATTGCAATGCGTAACCATGACCGATTATCAAGGATAATAAAATAAATAAAGGCGGAGCATGATTATAAATTTGCAGTAAACATGCATGCATAGGCCAAAAGCACTAGTCTACCGCGTGTGTAGGTACTTTCAAACCCGTCGAGCGTGACACCAAACAAGTTAATCCACCGCATGATACGACTTGTTTAAAATCACACCACCAACCAAGAGTAGATCAATCCACCGCATGATACAATCTAAACATGGAAGGCTAAAAGCATACATTGTTTAATACAAGCTTATGAACATGTTTCGCTCGTGATAGAGTTGCCGAATACAGCTGTACAGTCGATTCGGGTTCTGTGGAGAAGGAACAAACTATGCTAGATTAACACGCTTGAACCCGCAACACGTGGCAATCTAGATTGACTCGAATTCAGCTATTAAAGAGCACGTGATCCATGCACCACATCGAGTTGAAGATTTGAACATACACCATATGGATCGCAAACAAGATAAGGCTGAATCTAGTCAATCTAAATTGGGCAATAAGAGTGTTTCATGAATTAAACATAAGAGCAAAATTCAAAGCCTACCGCATGGCTCATGATCTAAAAAGAAAGCCCTCTTGAACCAAGCTTAAATCCACCTCATGATACTAAGCATGGTAACAAGACTACTTGCATCACGGTCTAAATCCACCGCATGATACTAGACATGATACAAGGTTGCCGGTACTTACGGAGGTCGACGGATCGATGGCTCCTCTCGAAGAACTTGACGACTCGACTAAAGGACTCGAAAGTTGGCATGAGGCCGGTTTGTTGTGAAATTGTTCGATCCCTATTACAAACACTAAGGGTTCATATTTATACCCTTGTCCTACACGACTCCTAGTCAACCACGATTACAACATTTATTGACTAAATTAATGCCCCGGCGTCAATGTCCATCTTGCACCCATCATCAATTCGTTCCTTCTTTACATTCAGGCCACGTCACCACTTATTCCCGAATGCTTTTTCTTCCAAGCGCGAAATAGCCCTTCTGCCGAATGATGGCGCACTCCCGACCGCAGGCGTCTTTACCGAATGCTTTGAGGAAAACTTCTTGCCGAATGGTGTCCTCTTACCAAACTCGGCCCACGGGTTAGTCCCTTCCCTGTACCAATTTTTGGTGTTAACAGAAGCATGAGCAAAACTATCCTACACATGATCTGGAGCTAGCAGCTATGGTTCATGCTTTGAAAATCTAGAGGCATTACATCATGGGAACCAAGTGCCAGATTTACACCGATCACAAGAGCCTAAAGTACATCTTCACCCAGAAGGACCTTAATCTGAGACAACGACGATGGTTGGAGCTGATTAAGGACTATGATCTGGACATATAGTATCATCCTAGGAAGGCTAATCTGGTTGCAGATGCTTTGAGTCGGAAGGGACAGGCCAACATGGCCTTGGCGTTCTAGCTGCCTGCAGAGTTGATGAAGGAGTTTGAGAAACTCAATTTGGGGATGGTTGCTCACTCAGAGAGAGTCACACTGGAGGTAGAGTCTACCTTGGAGTAGCAAATACATGAAGGGCAGTTGGAGGATGTGGAGATTAGGGAGATCAGAGAGACCATGGAGAGGGGCAAGGCCCCGGATTTCACTGAGGATGATTAGGGGACGATATGGTTTAAGAATAGGATCTGTGTGCCTGATGTGGGAGACCTTCAGAAGACTATCTTGAGAGAGGCTCATGACTCAGCTTATTCCATTCACCCAGGCAGCACTAAGATGTATCAGGATCTTAAACAGAGGTATTGGTGGTATGGGATGAAAAGGGATGTGGTCACCGATGTAGCATTATGTGACACGTGCCACAAGGTCAAAGCTGAACATCAGAGGCTAGCGGGATTGCTTCAGCCATTGAAGGTGCCAGAGTGGAAGTGGGAAAAGATAGGCATGGATTTCATTGTTGGATTGCCCCGTACTCGTGATGGTTACGATTCGATATGAGTTATAGTGGACCGTTTGACAAAGATTGCTCACTTCATACCGGTGTGTACCACTTATACGGGGGCAAAGCTAGCTGAGTTGTACATGTCTAGGATCGTATGCTTACATGGTGTGCCTAAGAAGATAGTGTCTGACAGAGGTACCCAGTTCACATCTCGTTTCTGGGAGAAGCTTCATGAGTCCATGGATACAAAGTTGAACTTTAGCTTAGCCTATCACCCACAGACTGATGGACAAACTGAGAGGACAAATCAGATTCTGGAGGATATGTTGAGAGCTTGTGCCCTTAAGCACAATGGTAGTTGGGATAAGAGTTTGTCGTATGCTGAGTTCTCTTACAACAATAGTTATCAGGCTAGTCTAAAGATGGCACCCTTCGAGGCACTGTATGGGAGGAAGTGCAGAACACCATTGTACTGGAGTCAGATAGGCGAGAGTCAGTTGTTTGGGACTGATATCATCAAGGAGGCAGAAAGGCAAGTTCAGATCATAAGGGAGAACTTGAGGATTGCTCAGTCCAGGCAGAAGAGTTATGCAGACGGAAAGAGAAGAGATGTATCTTTCCAGGAAGGTGGTTATGTGTACTTGAAAGTGTCACCCATCAGAGGTTTGCGCAGGTTCAAAGTGAAGGGAAAGTTGTCCCCTCACTTTATTGGACCCTTTCAGATCTTGCAGCGAGTGGGAGAGGTAGCATACAGACTTGACTTGCCAGAACAGCTCTCAGATGTGCATGATGTGTTTCATATCTTGCAGTTAAAAAGGGGTCTCAAACCTCATGATAAAGAGCCATTGCCTATGGATGGGTTGGATGTTAAAGAAGATCTCACCATTACTGAACGACCTATCAGGATCTTGTATACTCTAAGTCGGGTTACAAGGAATCGGGTTATTAAGTTGTGAAAGGTGCAATGGAGTAATCATGCAGAGGATGAGGCAACTTTGGAAAGAGAGGAGGAGTTGAAAGAAGAATATCCCCATCTCTTTTGATCCATCCGAATCTCGAGGACGAGATTCATCTTAAGGGGGGTAGGATTTGTAACACCCTAATTTACACCTTTGAGTTTAATTAAAAATTTGCTTAGCAACTTTCGTTCTTTCTTAAGGAATATAAGGTGTTTGTGCCTTTCTAGGCATTTAATCATTTTTGTTAATTAAATAATGAAATATAGGAGTTTATTGTTGCATACATGCTGGTGCATTATTTTTTAGTGTTTGAATTCAAATTTGTGTTTGAATTCATTTGGTTGGATTGCTTTTCAAAAATAGAAAAAACCTTTCTCTTTTATCTTTTTCCTTTCTACCTATTATGGCTTGTTTTTGTTTGAGCCCTATTTCACTGAAGTCTGTTGCCGCCCCTTGGACTCCCGGTCTAGTCTGCTTGCGTTATTTCCCCTCGGCCCAGCGCAGCCCAGCCGCTCGCCTCCGTGCGCCGCGGCTCGGCCTAGCTTGCGGCCCGGCCGCGGCCCGTCGCATGCCCGCCGTCCGCAGAGGCTCACGTGCGGGACCGCACGTCATCCCCTTCCCGGCGCCGCTCCTGAGCCGGAGTCAGGCTCGCCCCGGTGTCCGTGCCGTGCGCTCCTGTCCCGCGGGCCCACACGCCTAGGGCGCCTCCTCGGGCCTATAAAGGCTTCCACCCCCCCCCCCCCGGTCGCGCCACCTTCACCCAAACCCTAGAGCTCCAGCGCCGCCGCCAACCCTAGCCGCGCCACCGAGCTCAACCCGCGCCGCCGCCGCCTTCCGGTCATCGAGGAGCAGCCCTGGACATCTGTCGAAAGGTGAGGAAGCCGCCGGTGCAGCCGATTGACGTCGTCGTGCCCCACATCGCCCGCGCACGCTCGCCGGAGGTTCCGCCGCCGCGGCTGTCCGCTCCGCCGTGTTGCGCGGCGCCTCCGCCGCGCCGCCGCCATCCCCGTTGCTCGGGAACGCTCGCGCGCGTTGCTCTCTTCATTTTAGTGCAACCCACGTGCCGAATCGTGAAGCGCGGGCCGAGATAGATCTTGTGCCGGCGGGCTCGGCGCCGCGTCGCTCGGCCGCCGCCGCTCACACGCGTGTGCGCCGGCCTGGCCGTCGGATCTAGATCCGATGGGCCAGATCCAATCCGCCCCGGTCTATACCGGTCAACCCGAGCAGCCCGCGTCGATTTGCAGGAAAGCCCCCAGGTTTTTCTAGTTTCACAAGAATATCCTTCCACCATAGAAAGATCCTTACGGTTAGGTCCTGCTTCTTACGGTTTGAACCCTAAGCTTCCTGGTTTTTCCACCCGTGGTCCAACTCTAGTGTTTTTGCACCATAGCCCCTGAGTTTTTATATAAAATTATGTATTAGCCCTTAGATTCTCGCAGTTTAGCCCCTGTAAGTTTAGTTTTCCTGCAGAAAAGCCCCTGTACCTTGTTTAAGTCGTATCTTAATCGTTTTAACACCGTTTTTAGAGTTTTTTATGTCCATGCGATCGTCTTGACGAGTAGAACAGTTCTATGCCTCTATTTTGTTCTGTCAATACTGTTTGGTGATTGTTTCTGAATTTATTCTATTGTGTGCTTTTATGTGAATGTAAGGAGCGTAGAGTACGAGCAGTTCGAGGACTTCGCTGCCGTTGAAGACTTTCACGACCCTGAGCAGTTTCCGGAGCTGGTAGAAGGCAAGTCCTTATTGCATTCTCGTTGATCCTATTACAACATGCATTTAAATTACACTATATTTATTTATTGCTTTGCATTAATATGGTGGGTCCGATTATTTAAGGATTTTCCAAGTGTTGTTTATCCTCTGCCTTGATCAACCTGGGTTTACTTTATGTTGTGTAGAACTTGCTAGAGCTTTACTTTGGTTTCGGGTGGTTTAATAAACATTTATCAATTTGGATTTATTTATGCTATTATTCATGTAATTCAAAAACACTTTATGTCTAATTGGAACATGGAGAACCACCCAGGAAAACAGTACAACCACAAGACATATGGCTCTGTATTGGTTGAATAACTAGAGAACTTGGTGTTAGGTATGCTTTTACCTGAAAGGGGTTGGGGGCTGATGGTAGATGGCGTATAGACCTGCTCTGGCGGGGAGTTGGGCTTGGCTAAGACACGGTACTCGCCAGGGAGCTTTATACGCTGCACTGATCAGGTAACCTAGTGGGTAGCTTGCACTAGGTGATCTTCGTAAAGGCCTCGTAGCGTCCCTATGCAGCCACACCTCGGTAGTGTGGTATTGTGCCTACTTTTGCACAGCATGGTTGGGTCTAAAACTCTTTGAGTTTTTACACGACTTGTGGGTAAAGATGTACAACCTCTGCAGAGTGTAAAACTGACTAGTTAGCCGTGCCCACGGTCAAGGGCGGCCTGGACCCTCACATGAGTAATTTATGAAAGATGGAACTTTTAAACTTGTGCATTGCATTCAATGGTTCCGTTGCACTTGTTAATTGGGTTTGGTATATACTTTCACTTGCTAGTAACAGCTGCTAAATAAAACTTGACCAACTAAAATGCTGACTTGCTTTATAACCATCAGCTTCCACCATAAAGCATTGCATGTTGCTATAGAGTTTTCCCTCGTTGAGTACGAAATGTGCTCATGCTTGTTGTTTCTATATTGCATCTACACTACCCGGCTGCTGCTCAGATGGACGCTTTGAGGATTTCCCTAGAGAGTTTGATGAGTTATAGGTGCTCGTTTTCTAGTCAGCTGCCTGTGGAGGACTTCTACGTGTGTTTCTTTTCCGCTGTTAGCTACTCGAACGATTGTTAGATTGAGACATTTGGTCATGTAATAATGTTTAATACTCTCTTTACGCTTTTACACTGTGTTTTTGGTATTCACTGAGTCAACGCATGTGTGGAACTTGATCCTGGTGCACATGTGTTTATGCATTCGGGTTTGCCTTTAAATCCGGGTGTGACACATTTTATGGACTCAGGTATTTCTTATTTTCTTTTTGGGACCAACCCGTGAAGCCATGTATGCATAAACGTGTGGTGTGCACAAGGATAGTGCTCACTACAATTGGCAGGCGACACATGCAGAGGGGTCTGGACAGAGATGATACGAGTTCACGCGGGATGGTTCGATGATAAGTGGGTTTGGTTATGAACCCGGAGTAGGCCGTTCACAACAAGGGTGGACTGTCTGGCGATCGACGAGCCAAGTCGGTCGGATTAGCTTTGGTGACAGGGTGTGTCGTGTAGAAGTTAGCAGGGTTGTGCGCACAACGGAGCTACAAGGCGCATGACACGATGTCACATGAAGCTGATGGAGATTGCAACAAGCGACGAGGAGAGTAGCGGTTGGTGACTAGACCTCAGGCCGATGTTGCGGGCTCGCTAGCAACGAGCAGAAGCTATCGACGGTGTTCAGTTGTGGTGCACATGATAACTGATAGGAGTTCGATGGTGATATAGTGGGCACTTAGGATCGACGGAGCCAGGTGGCAAGCTCATAGGGTCGATGTGTGGAGCAGCTCACTGGTGGTCTACCTGTGATGGATAGACTGGGCCGAACAGTTCGCGGGGCACATAGCGGACAGTTTAGTATGGCTGGCGGACAGTTCACTTGAAGGGTGAACATACTGTGGTGCATGGCAGAGAGACTGGCAGCAGCAATGACAGAATCAGCGATGACGACAAAGGAGCATGGCGTCTGATGGGTTGTTGTCTCTGTGGCGTGGCGACATGTGGCGCGAGCTCAGGATGCAGGTTTGCATGGAGGAGTTTTTGTGCTTCCAAATCGGCAAAGGCGCGGATCGATTTGAGTTGCACGTGCGCGGTACTGAAGCATGAATCGAAAGGCGCGGAGAAGCTTCAAGGGCTAAACTGGAAGGAAGTATAGACGGTGATGTTTGTACTTGCAACTGGAGTAATCTAGTTGGACATGGCTGTAGGAGACTACGGTATAAGGCGCTTGGCGTAGTACGACAGCAGTAATGGAAGGACAATGCTAAGGTGGCAATTTTGATATGTGACTTGTTGGCGATTGTGAGGTTCTCAATATCATGGATGCAGTCTGGTAGAGCATGGTGTTAGATACGGTTGCTGTTTAGCTAGAGATGAATCTAATTTTGCTTGGCAGAGATTGTGGTGATAGAAGAGAAGGGTGCACAACTGCAGGTGGAGTCACAGAATCGAGAATTGCAGGGATAGCAGTGTTTCTTCGGGCAGCTCTTGATAGAGCGGCAACGGTGACTTATGTCCGGTGTACATAGAGGTTCGCCAAGGTGGAGTTTGTTAGATATTGTGTCGAATATTTGTACAGTCCGGTTACAATGGGACTTGAGTTGTATTAGAAGTATAGGATAGAGTCCGTGTCATACTCTGTAACCTGAGACTCCTCATAAATATGAGAGGGAGGCTGCTGTTGTAACCATGATGACATAGCGACAAGCTTGCAGGGGGAAGGCGGCGTATTGTCGGGATCCCTGAGCGACCGGTGTTGCGGTTTGGGGAGGAGCGCCCGTAGTCATGCCCCGGGGATCTGGACTTCAGTTGAACCTCGTTAACAAAGATCGTGTCTCCATTGTCGTATGTGATCGTGCAAGTTCTTCTCGGTAGATCCAATCGTCATTCTGCTGCGTGGAGATTAGCAGGCGGCCCGCCGCCGCGGAGGGCTAATTTCTTACACGCGTCTAGCATATTATGTATTGATAATTTGTTCTGATATTTCCTACTTATCTTGAGCATATATATTGAGAGAAAATGAGTTGGAATTTTCAGCATAGCATTCATATAAGCATCATCAGCAGACTCTCTATTTTTTAATCCCTATTCGACTCTCAAAAAGATTTTTGTACATACCGACCGAGTTACTCACTCCAATATTTTTCCATTTCACGCTCTCCGAATTCAAACAGATATATTCATCTCTATACATAATAACATATGAGTTCCATGCGTCATTTATCCACTCTTCCTTTTTATTATTTTTCTTTTTTATTTCTAATTATTTTTATTTTCCTACTCTCCAATCTTTTTGTCTTTTTTCTCATTTCTTTTCCTTTTTCTTCTACTTATCTCTCATCGTTTATCTTATTGTCTCGCTCACTCTCCCCACTCTCCTCCAAGCCCCATCGACCCCTCTCCATCCCCGTGCCTGCACACCGGCGCCCCTCCTCCTCCTCCTCTCCTGACGTCGGTGGCCCTCTGTTCTCTGATCCGGGTCGGCAGCAGTAGCGCCCGTCTCTACTTGTGCCATTGAGAGGGAATTGGAGCAGGAGACTGTTATCAACTCAGATTGGGTGGAACTTAGTAGCCATACGAGCAGCAACAGCAGTTGAGTGGCGGCGCCGCCAGAGAGAGAGTTCGGGGAAGGAGCAGAGCAAGGGACGGGGAAACAGAGGAGATTAGGGTTCAGGTGTGTTACAGTGATACTCCATACCCCTCCCTCTCACACACGCGCACATATACAATGCTCACACACGCCACTCCGGCCCATACACACGCACACTGGGTCTTGTAGCACGCCTGGGCCTGTGGTGGGCTTCGATGTCTTTGTCCTCACGGCCCAAGGGTGGAGAGCTACTGACAATCCCCTCCCCTTGAGACGCGGCTTGTCCCCAGGCCGCAGCAGTAGGAAAACGACGGCGAATGGAATCCAGGTTTTCCCAAGTAGCCAATGAAGGAGACATGCCAGACCACTGGACCAAACCTTGCAAAACGGAGTTGTCACCAGGGGACATTCGATGTTGCAGAATCTTCTCAGGTACCTGCAATGGTGCAACAACAGATGGCAAAGTGGAGGATACCGGCTGATCACCGTGTGCCTACTTGAGTTGGGAAACATGGAAAACCAGGTGGATCGAAGATGATGGTGGTAAGTCCAGCTTATAGGCCACAGCACCCACACGCTCCAGCACCCGGAACGGATCGAAGAATTTGAATGCCAATTTCTTGTTGGAGCGAGCCGAAAGGGAAGACTGAACATAAGGCTGCAACTTAAGGTAAACATTGTCACCGACCTGGAACTGACGCTCGGAGCGTCCTTTGTCTGCCTGCCTTTTCATGCGCTCCTGAGTGTGGTGGAGGTGTTGTTTAATCAAGTTCTGCATCACTGCGCGGTCTTGCAGCCAGCTAGATAGGTCCTGATGAGTACTGGCAGCAGCGGGTTGAATGCCAAAGTGGCGAGGAAGATGCCCATACAGAACTTCAAATGGTGAATGCCCCAGAGCAGAGTGGTAGCTGGTGTTGTACCAAAACTCCGCTAAGGGCAGCCAGCTGGCCCAATGAGCCGGGCAGGCATGAGCGAAGCACCTCAGGTACGTCTCCATGCATTGATTGACGCGCTCGGTTTGGCCGTCGGTTTGCGGATGATATGCGGAGCTCATCTTCAATGTAACCCCAGCTAGCCCAAACAACTCCCTCCACAACTTACTTGTGAAAACGCGGTCTCGGTCCGAAATGATAGACAGTGGCAGCCCGTGAAGCTTATAGATGTTGTCCAAGTAAAGCTTGGCGACGGATAATGCGGTGAATGGGTGGCGGAGTGGCAAGAAATGTGCTAACTTGGAAAATTTATTGACCACCACAAGAATGCAGTTGTGCTGACCTGAGCGAGGCAGACCCTCCACGAAATCCATGGAAACAACCTCCCAAGCACCTGCAGGCACCAGTAACGGCTGTAGCAGACCGGGATAGCGGGCTCTGTCCGGCTTGGCCTGTTGGCAGATCGTGCAAGCTTTGACAAAGGAATGGACATCACCCTTCATACCAGACTAGAAGAAGTATTGTTTGAGCTTGTTGTAAGTTGCTGGAATACCGGAGTGGCCACCCAGGGCACTACTGTGAAAAGCAGTCAGCAATTGCAGTTGTAGGTGTTTATCTTTCCCCAACCAGATACGATTTTTGAAGCGGAGCACACCATTCACCAGAGTGTAATGAGGAATAGCATCAGGGTTCACTGACAGTTGTGATATCAGAACAGTATCCTGTGGATCGTTGGTGTAAGATGCCACCACCTGGTCCAGCCACTGAGGAACACAAGTTGAAACTGCTAAAACTTGCTCCACAGAGCTCCTTCTGGAGAGAGCATCGGCGACTCGGTTAGATGCCCCCTGTTTGTAAACAATTTTGTAGTTCAAGCCTAGTAACTTGGTGAAAACCTTTTGTTGCCACGGCGTATGCAACTGCTGCTCATTCAAGTGAATTAGGCTCTTTTGGTCAGTGAATATCGTAAACTCTCCACACTGTAAGTAGTGCCTCCACTGATCCACTGCAACTAGAATTGCTAGGTACTCTTTTTCGTAGGTGGACAAGCCATTGTTCTTGGGCCCCAAAGCTTTGCTGATGAAAGCGAGGGGGTGACCTTGCTGGGTTAAAACTGCACCGACACCATTGGATGAAGCATCTGTTTCAATGGCGAATGGCTTGGAGAAATCAGGAAGCGCGAGCACTGCTGCAGTAGACATGGCTGTCTTTAATGTCCTGAAAGCAGAGTCATGCTCCTCGGTCCAAATGAACAGGACGTTCTTCCTGAGCAGATCAGAAGCGGACGGGCGAGGATGCCAAAGTGCTTGACGAATTTCCGATAGTACCCAGCCAGACCCAAGAAGTTGCGCAGTTCCTTGACAGAAGATGGAACTGGCCAATCTACTATAGCTTGCACCTTGGCTGGGTCGGTAGAAACACCGTTCTCGCTGATGATGTGACCCAGGTATGCAATGGAACACTGAGCAAACTTACATTTAGATAGCTTCAATTTCCAATGATCCCATTGTAGCGACTGAAAAACCAGTTGGAGATGAGTAATGTGCTGCTCCAAGGAATTGTTGTACACCAGAATATCGTCAAAGAAAACAATCACGAATCTGCGTAGCCCTGGAGCAAGGGTGGCGTTCATGGCACCCTGGAAGGTGCCGGGAGCTCCAGTGAGACCGAAGGCGAGTACTCAAAACTCATACTGCCCCAAGTGTGTTTGAAATGTCGTCATGTACTCTTCTCCCGGCTTGAGGAGGATCTGGTGGAAGCCCACTCGGGGGTCTAAGTTAGAAAACCATGATGCTTTGCCAATTTCATCCATCAACTGGTCGAACACATGCACTGGGAACTTGGACTTCATAGTGAGGGCATTCAAGTGCCTGAAGTTGACACAAAAGCGATAAGAGCCATCCTTCTTCTTGGTCAGCAATACCGGTGAAGCGAACAAGCTGGCACTTAGCCGAATGATACCTTGTTTCAACATGTCGGATACTTGTTCAATTTCATTCTTCAAGGCAGGTGGGTAACGATATTGTCTGATATTGACAGGACGGGCACCAGGGATCAGTGGAATCTCGTGGTCACAAGCCCGCGATGGAGGGAGACCTGTGGGGGGATCAAAGAGATCCTGAAACTGATCGATAAGCTGTTGAACCTCAGATGGCAGCAACTGAATGTCTTTAGTGTGGGTCCCTTCTTGTGACAAGATACACAACTGGACCAGCACCTCATCAGGATCCGCTGGCAGCACCCCTCTGAGAGACACAGTTTGGTCGCCATAAGGAATTTCCAGCCATTTGTGTTTCCAGTGTACACGCATCGGGCTGTGCTTCTCGAGCCAATCCATGCCAATAATCATGTCATATGAAGACAAGGGCAGCACACGCAGATCAGACTGAAAGGCAATATCCCCAATGAACCATAATGCCTGTGGAATCATTTGTGAGCAGACTAAGACACCGCCACGGCAACTTGGACCTTGATGTCTTTGCTGAGTGAGACAGCGCCAGAGAGCTGAGAATCTAGTTGGGCACTGATGAAAGAAGCACTGCTACCAGAATCCACCAACAAGGAAATTTGTATATGCTGGATGGAACCTGAGAATTGGACAGTCTTGGGAGCGACACACCCCTTTGATGCAGCCTGTGAAATGGCCAGGAAGAGCTGAGATCCCTCACTGGAACCAGTAGGTGATAAGGACTCGTCATCCAACTGAAACAGATCCCACATCTCCTGGACCACTTGGAGCTGGACGGTGGGTGAGCATTTGTGATCCTTGCTCCATCGTTCGCTGCACTTGTAACACAGACCCATGGCCCGTCTATAAGTGTGCAGCGCAGCTGCCTTGGAATCCACCGAATTGCTTGCTCTAGCGGCTTCAACTCCTCTTGTGTCAACTGCTGTAGATTGGGCGTGGTGTTTATCACGTGGTGGAGCTGGTAATGGCAGTGGAGACTTGTAGGGAGGTTTGGAATGAAAACCCGCTTCCAACCACCTGAAATCCCTTCGACGATGAGTATCCTCAACTTCTTCCTGCAAAGATGCAAGCACACAAGCAGTATCTAGGTCCTGGGGACGTTGCACAAGTACAATAGATTTGATATCATCCCGAAGCCCATCAATGAACCTCAGAGTGTAGTACAGGGGATCAGTAGTAGAAGTATAAGCAAATAATTGATCAACTAATTGGGCAAAATCCTCAACATACTCAGCTACAGTTCCAGTTTGTTTGATGTGAAAAAGCTGCCTAATCAGAAGTTCATGCTGGTCACGCCCAAACCTATCATGTACTAGTTTGCAAAACAAACTCCAATCCATGAATTTAGCTCTATCCTCTACAGACTGTAACCATCTAGCAGCAGCCTTATCAAAGTACATGGATGCAATGCGAACCCAGTTAGATCTATCCACTGCACACATATCAAAATAAGTCTCGCAACGGGACTGCCACAGCTTAGGATTTTCCCCATCGAACCTAGGAAACGGAATCTTAGGCCATTGACCCGAAGAAGACCCGGTGGCAGGGCCACTAGAACCAGCAAAACGATGAGAGGTGAACTTAGGCAGATCATAGCTAGGAACGTTTGTTGAATCTGAGAACGTACCCTTGCCCGGGAGTTGGGTGTAGGCCAGAACGGACCTGAACCCAGTCTCCCGGAATTGGTTGTCCACGCGGTGCCCAGTTGGGCTGACGACCGGTTTACCGGCAGGTGGAGTCGCCGCGGCCGTCTCTGGTTTGGGAAGGATGCCCCCTTGGTCGAGAGCCGCCCGGTCGAACTTGTGCGCCAGAGATGAGATCTGGTGCTTCAGCTCATCAACGGCATCGGCCTTGCTGACACGCTGCTCTATGAAATCCATCTTGCTGGCGAGGTTGGCGACGGACGAATCGACGCCCTGCTGTCACGCTGCAATTTCCTCCGCCTTCTCCTCCAAAGGCTTGATACGGTCATCATCAGCGTCGCCACGCCTCTCTAGGCCCTCGAGGCGTCCTTCGATGGCGTTGAAGCGGCTGTCGATGTGGTCACTCATCTTCTTCATCTCGTCGAAAAGCAGCTTGGTGGTGGCGTCCATGGCGCCGTGGAACTGCTTCTGGAAGCGAGTGAAGTGGTGGTGCCGGAGATCCAGCCCGGAGCAACTCGAATCGAACGCGGTGGCGGTCGAGCTCAGAATCGGGACCAGCCACGACGAATCGCGCTCACTGGGATTCCCTTGAGACTCAACGAGCACCACAGACGAATCGGGGATGCGCGCCGGATCAGCTCTCTCTGATACCAAGTGTTATCAACTCAGATTGGGTGGAACTTAGTAGCCATACGAGCAGCAACAGCAGTTAAGCGGCGGCGCCGCCAGAGAGAGTTCGGGGAAGGAGCAGAACAAGGGACGGAGAAACAGAGGAGATTAGGGTTCAGGTGTGTTACAGTGATACTCCATACCCCTCCCTCTCACACACGCGCACATATACAATGATCACACACGCCACTCCGGCCCATACACACGCACACTGGGTCTTGTAGCACGCCTGGGCCTGTGGTGGGCTTCGATGTCTTTGTCCTCACGGCCCAAGGGTGGAGAGCTGCTGATAGAGACCCTACTTCTGGTGCGGCCCGCTCGTTCCTCCCCGCTGGCGCGGGCTCGCCCCTTGCCTTAGAAGCCCTGCCCCAACACCGCCTGCACCCCTCCATTTTGGCAAGTTCTTTGGTGAGCTTGTTGGCTCGTCAGGTCTGGTGAGCAGTAGAAGAAATTTGGACAGTCAGATAGGATGGCGAGGAGGATGGAGAGGATATCGGAGGCTTGCGATGCCGGTTTGACGAGAGGGGTGGCAACGATGAGCCTGACTATTGGAGACACTACCAAAACAACCACCACTACGCATCGGTGACACTTACCAAAACAACGAACATTCTTGTGTTTGCAGGATAGCGTTACTAAGTCACAAAAACAGACTTGTGAGTGAGTAAAATGTATGTCAATTATACCTGTAATTTGATTGTCACTATAGAGAAGCTCACCCTTTTTTTAGTCCACACACGTGTTGAAGAGAAGTGGGCCGGGTACCTGGACCAATACCTTCGGAAACACGCGGCTCCTACTTGATCCATCCATGTGCCATGATTAAACTAGATGAATCTAGTTCCCAAGAAAGATATAGCCTAACAATCTTATACAGAACATGTACGTATACGAAGCCCCGACGAAAGGTCTTTTGACATTGTGGATTTCTCATTTTCTGATCCAATCACGAATGGAATCGTGGGATTGAATGGAATCATGCTCATCCAGTTTTCATGAAACTAACAGCGGCAACCGTGTGGTCTGCTGGCTTCAGTGAACACACAAACTACACCGTGTGTTAGATGGCCGGGGCTCTAGTTGCTTAGCTTTCGACAACCGCAACCGATATCTTAAGCTAGGGCTTTCTAGTCTAGAGCAACGCCTCACCGTATACGTAACCGAGTTCACGTACCGCACCCTGCTCCGCTCTGTCATGACGGGGCAGCTTCTGCTCTCTCTTCCTCACCATCTCCGCCGGCTTCTTGCTCGCCGCCGCCGGCGGGGGCAGGGTCCTCTCCGCCGGAAGCACAATTTGGGCTAGCTTGTCCACGGCCGCTCTGACCTTGACGAGGTCGCCCTCGGCCGCCGCTCTCTAGCCGCGGACGATGTCGCGCGCCAGGGCACGAACGCGCTCACACTCGTGCTTCCTAAGGGCGCGGACGGCCGGGACGAGCTCCGTCCTCGCCAGCGTCGCCGGAGCGACGGGAACCACCTGCAGCGTCAGGAGCGACTGGACCATCGCGCGGTCGAGGCTCCGGCACGTCGCTCTCGTCCTCGTCCGGCGCGTCGCAGAGCCTCTCAATGATGGGGCACCTCGCGCGCCGGAACTCGTCGCGAGAGATGCCGAGCCCGCCGGCGGCCTCGATCGCCGCGTCGATCACGCTGAACGCCGCGAGGAAGGGCTTCCACCATCGCAGAGGTTGATCCGCCATGCCGCCGCGCCGGAGGAACGTGCAGATGACGGCAGGGAGCTGCGGCGGGGAGGAACCGTGGAGATGCAAACAAACGCCAGGGAATCACGTTGAGAACTATTTGATGGACACGACAGTACGACACGATGATTTGTTGCTCCTTGAGACCGTCTCCGATATTGACGCGGTGTGCGCACCGACTCGGATTCAACCTTCCGCGCGTAGGGGTACGTAGCTTGCGGCTCCTTCCGAAAGATTGACAGAAAAGCGTGCGAACTTCCAGCCTATCAAAGCTCATCTACTATCTGTTTTTTATTTTTTCCACCAGTCCGTGCATTAAAAAATGTTGCAACATTTTTAGAAAATGTTGTAACATTTTTCAACGAAAATTTTGAACCAACAATTTTCCGGGAAGAGTTATATCAACATTTTTTGAGAGAAAACATTAGATTCAACATATTTCCGATAAGTTTCATCAATATTTTGCAACATTTATCATGGAAATGTTGACCAACATTTTCTCAAAATATTCCAACATTTTCTGAAAAAAATCAACATTTTTTTGCCTTCTTCAACCCCGGGACCGCCACCGGCGGCGGTGCGCCGGCCGGCCACGGTGCGGGGCGGGGTCGGCCGCGGTGGGCGGCGAGAGGGGCGCGCGCGGCGGCGCAATCCACGGCGTGCGCACCCGGTCCCGGCCGAGCTCGCGTGCGTGGCGCGCCCGCGAAGGTCCGGCGAGCTCGCGCGCGCGGGGCGCGGCCCCGGCGGGGTGGCGCGGGGGGCGGCGCGCGGGTTACGGGGAGGAGCGGGAGAGAGAAAAGAGATGAGGTTAGGGTTTAGATGTAGATCAAAGGTCGTGGTTGCTTGCACGAATGTCAAACATTGGAAGTTGGTGGAGAAAAAAATAGCTACCTGGGCCGATTTCCCCCCGGAATTAGTGGGCCAAGGGCTGGTTTAGGCCGAGGCAGCTATTCATATGCCCCATTAGCACTCGAATTTTCATTTCCAGACAACTTTCGTCGTGTCAAGGAATAAAATTTGCGTTTTTCTAAAAAAAGAATAAAATTTGCGTTTATTCTAAACTTCGCAGACCAGCCTCCCAGAGTCTCAGTGGCCTTTCCCCTCGAATCCTCGATCGCGGGCTCGCGGCGGCGATCGGCGAAGATCCCGCCACCGCCTTGCCCTGCCACCGCAAACCCCGCCCTCTAGCACAACCCCGTGTCCCCGTCTCACTTCATGCCAATGGCGGCGGCGGCCTCTTTCTCCCTTGCTCGCCCGGCGGCGGCCTCTTTCTCACTTGCTCGCCCGGCCGCTCGCCGGGCCTCGGCCGCCGCCGCCACCGTGCCAAGCGGACCTCGCGTGCCTGCCGGCGCGGTCGCTGGGCTCCGCTTCCCTCGGCGCCGGTGCCGACCGGCGTCTGTCGGGCCACACCCCGTCGCGCTGCCGCTCGGCGTCGTCGGCGGGGCGCGAGGCGCGCGCTGTGGCGACGACGGCTAAGAAGAGCGTGGGCGACCTCGCCGCCGCGGACCTCGAGGGGAAGCGCGTGCTCGTGCGCGCCGACCTCAACGTGCCCCTCGACGACAGGCAGAACATCACCGACGATACGCGCGTCAGCGCCGCCATCCCCACCATCAAGCACCTTATCAGTAATGGCGCCATGGTCATCCTCTGCAGTCATCTGGTAAGCCTCGAACAATATGATGTCGTTCATGCACACACTCTCCGGAACGAAACAAGTGAACATAAAACTCAAATTGGTCCAAATAAACTCATGGAGGGCTGGAGGCTGATGCAGATTTCAAACTGTGGATTCAGTCAGATTTAGTAACGAAACATATGCTCTGTATTGAGTGCTTGTATAAATATTCTTTGATCTTTTCAGATAGGACATCACTTTGATGTTATTCGCTTATGGGCATATGACATTCGAAAATTCCTCATTACATCTGGGACGCACAATCGAATGACCATGTAGATGTAGTAAACCCTGCATCAGGACTTCCAACTCGAGTTTACACCAACTTCTCAAGTGATGTGAATATACCAACTCATAGGGCTGATACAGATTCTGAGATTTAAGCTCTCGATTCAGAGTTACTAACGGTGCATTGGTACCTGTATGAGTAGTTGCTTTCGCCACTAAGTTATACTGAGTACATGTTCTTCAGTGCTTTAAGATAATATGTCCATCAATTTAAAATTTTTCATTTGCTTGTAACATATTCGACAGCAATGTTTTTCAATTCCTCTGTATCTTCTGAGATAATTGGACCTGACTATTGAATTACCATATAGATGTACTTAACTCTGCATCAGGAGAAGTTAACGCCCAGGTTTACATGTCATGGATCTGACATATATTTTGAGTGATGTGGATGTACAAGTTCATTGTGTAGGGATTAGGGACAGCACTTTTTGTACTGGAACTAGAAATTTACACTGTGTTTCCTGGTGAAACTTCTTTTAGACAACATTTATCATAATGCAAGTTTGATGAGGAGCTCCTTATGGCTACTTGCCAACAAAATCTATCTCAATTTCCTGTGCTTTGTTCCCCCACTGTGGATGTGAAGGTTGTCCTAAGGGTGTTGCTCCCAAGTTTAGCTTAGCACCCCTTGTATCAAGGTTGTCTCAACTTCTAGGTATACAGGTACATTTTGCTTTTACAGTGTTGAAATTAATGCTTGTCTACTGCTTTATTTATTCAGATGAGTATATCATGTGCACATGAGCAAGCAGGTGCAAAAGGCAGATGATGTTATTGGACCAGGAGTTGAGACATTGGTGTCTGCACTACCAAATGGTAGCGTTTTACTCCTTGAAAATGTTAGATTCTACAAGGAAGAAGAGAAGAATGACCCAGAGTTTGCAAAGAAGCGTGCCTCCCTAGCAGATATTTATGTAAACGATGCCTTCGGAACTGCTCACAGGGCACACGCGTCAACTGAGGGAGTTAACAAGTTCTTGAAGCCCTCAGTTGCAGGGTTTCTTTTGCAGAAGTTTTTTTACTTTTGTGTCAACATACAAATTTCGAAATGTTATATCTTACATGAAGTAATGAACAAGCCAATCTATTTGATTCCTGATTTGTTTTGAAAAATGAAATCACAGGAGCTTACTTACCTTGTAGGTGCTGTTTCAAATCCTAAACGACCATTTACTGCCGTTGTTGGTGGCTCCAAAGTATCGTCTAAAATCGGAGTTATAAAATCACTATTGGCGAAATGTGACATCCTTCTTCTGGGTGGTGGTATGGTCTTCACGTTTTACAAAGCACAGGGATTCTCAGTAGGCTCTTCCTTGGTTGAAGATGACAAGCTCCAGCTTGCGGCCTCTCTCCTTTCAAAGGCTAAGGAGAAGGGTGTCTCCCTTATGTTGCCAACTGATGTGGTCGCTGCCGCCTGCCGATAAGTTTGCTCCTGATGCTCGAAGTCAGGTTTGTTCCATTTAATTTCTCATAATTATGAAGACATGCCTGGAGCTTTAAGGTTATGGCTTGACCATGAGATTGCCTTTCAGGTTGTTCCAGCGTCTGCAATTCCTGATGAATGGATGGGTCTAGATATAGGTCCAGATTCAATTTCTGCGTTCAGTTCTGCCCTGGAAACTACTCTGACGGTCATTTGGAATGGACCCATGGGTGTTTTCTAATTTGAGAAGTTTGCAAATGGAACTGAGGTAATTACACCATTTATGCTATGCTGATTTCTGAGGAAATTGCGAATAAGAAAACTTGATCTTGAACACTCTTCTGTAGGCAATCACAAAGAAGTTAGCAGAGCTTAGTGGCAAGGGCGTCACTACAATAATTGGAGGTGGTGACTCTGTTGCAACTGTTGAGAGGTAGGAGTTGCCAACGCTATGAGCCACATCTCAACTGGGGGCGGTGCGAGTTTGGAGTTGCTGGAAGGGAACGAACTCCCAGGAGTAGTTGCGCTGGACGAAGCTTAGTTCTTGCACTGCAACTTGAAACGTAGAGATCATTTTGCGATTTCTTCCGGTTTCTGTAGATTTTATCTAAACTGTGTGATGTTAGCAGAGCTCGTTGAATTCCTTGAACAATCTGTTAGCACTTCTGTGTTTACTGACACCATGACATTGCAGAGTACTTAAATATGAAGAACAACATTTCTGTCTATTCTTCTCTCAAGTTTACCATACTCTTGTAGTTGTAACCCATGACGTTGGTGAAGTGAAGCCATGTTTTTACAAGAGTGAATGAAATTAGGTGGTTTAGATGTGCAATCTGAGAATCTAACCACAAAATTCAGTTATTAACTTTATCAGACAACAGCCCAACCGCAGCATTGAAACATGATGAGCAGTTGAGCACATCCTCCACAATACAGCATCTGATCTGATATCTTTCAAGAGGGTTTACAGACATGGAGGCAGTAACAACAAAAAAGACCATAAACTGCTAAATCAGAAACAACTGAACAGCGCTTCATCGTCAGCATACGCAGAAGAAAACAAAGGAATACAGTTATTTTAGCAGAGAAGTCCGATGGCAAGAACCTGCAAGTGCAAGACGGCTACATAGCCATTTTACTTCAGTGAGTAAAGCAAGATAACATTCAGGCCACGACATATGAATAATGCATTCTGACACGGCATCAACAAATTATAGCAGCCAAACACACGTGGGCTGGTGCAAAAGCAGCACAATGGAAACGCACTAGATTCCCATTATGATTGAACTCTGACTGCTGAAATCTGAACTCTGCAGAAAACAGGACAACACGTTCATAGAGCAGTGTTAGATTACCCAGTTCTGGGGAGCTACCCCTAACCAGGCTAGAACCCTGGTTCTAAAAAAGGACAGCTGAGTTATACCTTTTTTTTTATGATGGGCTGCCTTCCCCGTGGATTGTCTTTTTCTTTAAGCATCGTTCTTGCAACTAATAGGTGTCTCTTAGCTCAAGGATGTGATCAGATATAGCAGTACCTGATTGGTCAGAAACCACTCATATTGCTTCACAGATTGAGTGATCTGCGGTTTTCACTTAAAGCTCCATGTGTATGGCTCATGGCTGTATGGTTTTGTCTCAACACTATGCACCAGATATAGCTTACTAGTAATAAGAAAGCCCAAACACTACTACCTACATACTAGTTTGTAATGTCAGAAAGGTTGGAAATCGTGGACAAACATATCCTGCATAAAAAGGGGACCAGTATACCAATTCAACCAAGTAATCAGGAAACATACATAGCATCTCTGAACTTCTTTAGAGAATAGAGAGCCGAGATCTAAATTTCATCAAGGTTTTTGCTATATGGTGTAGAAATGAAAATCGTGATGCTGGATTTCTTTAAGTCAAACGACGTATGAGATAAACATGATCACAGGTAGTAATATACAGAATAAGAACCAATAGAACATAGATATCACATGAATGTTTCAAAACATATTCCAAACACAACAGTTATAGAAATCCCGAAAGAAAACCCACAATCATGATGAATAGTTTGTCTACATTATCAATAATCAGCAAAGATTCAACAAAATTTCTTAATAATCATTACTGGGCACCAGAAAGGAAGACATTCCACTCCACCAAGTAAATCAAGAGCACCGTCAGACATTAGCAGCTTGTCACATTAGCAAAGAAAAACCCAAACTATACATGGCTAGCAGGCAACATCAATAGCAATAGCATGGCTAGCAGGCAAGCAAAGTAAACAACGACAAGGTTTTGCTAGACAAAAGATAACCTTGTTCATACATCTCTGTTCCACCATAGAGTAGTTCCATACTGCGCACTAGTATCACTTACAGATTACAAACTATTACAGTGAAGGAGCAACAGGAGAACTAAGTAGCTGCTAGTAAACCACTCTTGCTTAGAGTAAGATTCACCAGACACTGCAAGTAGGAAGCAAAGAGGTGAGCAGCTTACCCTTCCCCTAAGCTCCGATCTCAAGGTTCTCCAGCTGGATGTTGCTCTTGAGCGGGACGTACTCCCCAAGGTACCCTCCAAGGTGCTCGTACAGCGCGCTCCTGTCAATCTGCTGGTTGTGGAATGCCTTGCAGGCGTAGTAGAAGACGCTCTGCACGAGCAATCCCAGCAAATTGACGCAGACAAGGACGCACACGAGGAAGGCGCCTACGAGCAGGCGGCCGGGCAAGGCCAGGCCGAAGCTCCCCTCCTCGCCGCGGGCCTTGACGACGGCGGCACGGAAGAGCAAGGAGGTGACGCCGCAGACCGCGAAGTAGGAGACTACGAGAGTGGCGGCGGTGCTGGTGCGGCCCTGGAGCAGCTGCTTGCTCTTGGCCATGGCGGCGAGGCCGCAGAGCGGCTCGAGCACGGAGACGACGCTGGCGAGGTGCCAGAGCGCGGAGATGTAGACGTGGATCCCGAGGAAGACGAAGACGACGAGGAGGAGGAAGAGGACGAAGGAGAGCGACGGCGGGGCGGACTCGGACGCGGCGCCGGGGAGGAAGACGACGATAAGGAGGAGGACGGCGAGGGCGAAGACGAGGTGGTAGGCGAGCATGAGGAGGGAGACCCAGAGGAAGGTGCGGAGGAGGCGCGGCAGGATTGGGGGAAGCGCGGAAAGCGAGGCGGAGATGGAGGCGGGTTTGGCGGCGTAGAGCGAGGCGACGGTGAAGACGCCGGCGGCGGTGGAGAGGAGGGAGAAGGTGAAGAGGACGATGAGGTAGAGGAACTGGTAGGCGAAGAGGCGGAGCCACTGCGCGGGCTCGGCGCCGGAGCTGGCGCGCTGGATGCGGAGGAGGATGGGGTGGGTGAAGAGGGAGTGCGCCAGCACGGCGAAGGAGAGCGGGAAGACGAGGCACGCGGTGAGGAGCGCGAAGGTGCGCGGCGCCGCGCGCGGGATCGACGCCGACACGCGGACCAGCTCCGCCGCCCCCAGCGCCGCCAGGTCACCCGACGCCAGCTCCATCTGGCTCCGGCGGCAGTTACCGTCGGCCGGCCGCTCCGCTGGGGGGATGGATGCTTTGGCCCGCCGACGGTGCGCTGGGTTTGGAGGAGTTCGGCGGGGTTCGGGCGGTTTCTCAGGCGCGAAGGGCGGTGGAGGAAAGCACGGCCGGTGGAAATGGAATTGGGGAAGGGGGTGGAGGATTTGGGTGGGGATCCGCCGTGGGTTGGCCGTAGCGGACCGCGTGTCGAGTGCGTGCGGCCAGCCGGCGGGCGATGCGGTGCTCGGATCGGGGGGCAGGGGGCGCGTGCTTCACGCGGATCGTCGTCGGCGGCGTCGCTATGCGGCTTCAAGAGGTGGCCCCGTCCGTGAGAGTTGTGGACTTGTGGGTTCAAGAGGTAGAGGTGAGACTTCAACATGAAGTATCTGAAGGAGTAAACCCACGGTCCACGAGCGCTTCGTGGGCTGCCACGACCATCTCCAAGCAACCAACAGCAAATCAGCCAATCAGGGAAGGGAAATGCGGCGGCAGGGTGAGAATTTTCCCATTTTCCATTTCAGTTTCACAAACAAAAATCATCTGCAGTTCAGCACTTCTCAATCCCATCGTCTACAGTACACACAAGTCAACCATTTTTTTCAGTCTACAAACTATACAGATGGAGATGGGCAAACAAAGCTCAAGTTTCTCGACGCATTGCGAGAAGAAACACGAAGGCCGGGCTTTTCTGAGCTTTTGTTTGCTGGCGGGGTTCGCCTGTGACCCCAACACTGGCCGTCCAAACATGCATGCCTACTGTACTCGCTTTCGTTTCGGTTCCGGAGTCGCTGCAACCGAAACGTACTCGTTCAGCAGGCTCTTGTATTGCTCCTGCGCTTTCTCGATCTCCAGCCGCAGGTTCTGCTCCTGTTGAGCACAAGCAAATCAAGGTTTCGTCAGGCTCATAAGCACGGTGTAAATTGTAATCGAATCAGGCATGCGTGACGAACACACAGAAGTCTGTTCGGTTGGCTGGTGGTTGATGGCTGATGCTGATTTGATCTGAGAGAAAAGTACTGCTGGCTGGTTGCTGGTGGCTGATTTGTTCTGAGAGAAAAGTACTGCCGGCTGATGGCTGATAAGACAAACGAACGGGGCAGGGCGAGAGTGGGCAGAGAGATTTACCTTGGCCAGCAGCTCCTTCTCTGCCATCTCAAAATGCAAGCACCTACACATAATGCGAAACAAAAGCTGTTACACGATTTGCCCAAAATCAACCGTGTGAGGAAATCGCAGGAGAGGATTGGTGCCGGCCGGACTCACTCTTCACGGAGCATCCGATTCTCCAGCTTCAGGAAGGAAATTTCCTTGAGCTCTCGCTCCCCCATGTATCGGCACACCTGTGAGATATCCAGAGACCAATAGTTTTCAATACAATGTACATTTCGCAGTTGCATTTGATCAAGGTGAAAAGAGTGCATAAACAGGGCATGCAGCATGGATGAGCAGCAAGATCCCTTTTTGTACTGACCTGATCATTAGCGGAGCTGCTGCCAGCCAAATCGTGCGTGGCTTGCTTTTTAGACGGAGCCGTCGGAGCTTCATCGTCATTGTTCCTCTTTCTTGTCTCCACGAAATCGGCGCCAGGAGCGATGGAAGACGGGGTCGTCTGGTTGACTTGTGTGGCTTCTGTGACTGGCGGGGAGTAACCGGTAGGTGTTCTAGGTGCAGCACCCTCTGTTCCGGCAGGTGCTGCGTGGAAACTCGCCGGCGCAACAGCAATTGGAACTGCATTCAGGTAGGTGCTGTCGGACCTCAAGGGTGGCACCAAAACCGCAGCAGCAGGGAATGCACTCCCCTCTGATGCTTCAGCAGGACCATGTGCTATTGGCAGCATCGCTGGAGGAGCACGAGGAATGGGAGCTGCACGCACACGCGGTGTTTTCACGTATCCAATCTTGTGACAGTAAATGTCCCTGAAGAAGAATTGAAACATTGCGTGGTGATCATTCGCTGAAGCAAAAAAAGCCTTGGTGCATGGTAGATTTGGGAGGGAGAGCTATCATGCAAGGAAACAGAATCTGGACCTTACCAGTACTCGTTAGTCATCTCTTTCAAGCGGTTCATCAGCCTCTGAAACAGCTGCGACTTCTCGAAGTCCTGTTTGTCATGAGTGGGCTTGATGAAGTCCGCCTCCAGTACTCCAACGACACCTCTACCCTTACTGCTCGCAGAACTCAGAGCTCGATGGAACGGCTGCAATAGATACATTTATTTTGGGGGAAAGAAAAAGGTCAGACAAAGATGTCTTTGAATCCTCATAGAAAATGAATGAATGCAAGGGACCAGAAGCTCACCAAAATAAGGCGATTCTTATGATAGATATTAAATCCGTGCACACTAATAGTTGGAGCGCCATCTAAGAATCCAATGGTTGTAACAACCTCAGCCTGAATCAATCAAAGCAAGTGCAAAAAAGAGAAATGAGAACCAAGGGTATTGGAACTACTCCATGTTTGTTCCTATGTAAGTAATAAGCGAGCAAGCAGTGTGGTGCAGCTAACAGAATAGTGTTCTTGTTTAGAAGACAAACCTCTTGCCTTCCACCAATTTGGGGTTTATAACTGATGCATTCAGGATATATTATGTCAGCAGCAATGCTGTGACGCTTAACTTCTTGCCCTCGAAGTATGATCCTGAAGTAATCAGGTAGTTGCAGATACAAGACAGAAACGTAGACCTGCAGGATGATATGTCAACAACCAACTCACGAGTAATTGTGCACGAGTTGCAAAGCGCATAACACTCACCCTAAGAGAATAGCGCAGTCTATTAGCCAAATGATTTTCATTAGCCCTTTTCACAGCAGTACTAAATTCTTCTGGATTTGGCGCACCACTTATCATAATATCCTGAAATGCAAACAAACAGCAAAAACTTTGATGATCAGTCAACGTAGTACACCAAAAAAACTGTAAGAAAGCACTGTGGCAATGTGACAATTTAAAAGAAAAACTAAATCTTTCATTTCTAAAAGAATGTACAAGACAAAGCAAGATTTAAAAGGTTAATATTAGATTAATGGTAACTGTTGTACGATAGAAGGCAATTACAAATTCAGAGTTAAGAATGTTACTTTAGTAAGAAGCAATAATCACACATTGATTCATTCAAGTTATATATTTGATGGTTACCTCTGGGTTTGTGTCAAAGTCGAGCTCCAAATCACCGTCATCATTGGACCACAAATTGAACACTATAATCTTGGTGCCATGGGGACCAATGTCTTTGAACTGTTCATCAACCACAGATTAAAATAACCATTACCATTTTTGAACTGTCTCTGAACGATATTACTGATACTAGATGTGGGGTTGTGCTAGCTACACCCAAAATTCATTTCTGTACGTGGAAGTATTTAAACACCAAGGATTTTTTTTTTTTGCCAACTTGTAGTTCTGGAAGGTCTAAGTTAGTCAACTTAGCAATGTAATTCTTTCCTAGAGTAAATCAAATATTATCTCTAGACTTGAAATGGATGGCAGGTTTACCATACATTTTGCATCAGCTCTTCTTCTGTTGCAAAAGGGGACCATTTCAACAACACTGCCAAATTTGCGGAAAACTGCTCTGGACCATGTCGCTCCAATCGTGTAGTTTGCCCTCTTAATAGATTGCATTTGTAGTCCACCTAAAAAGAGATAACGAACAATCAGAAATAATGAAAGTGGTGCACACACATTGTCTTACACACAGACAGACAGAGAGGAGAGAACATACCACAGGAACTATAACATTTGTCTGGCCAGTTTCCACCAAGAAAGTGTAGGAGAGGAGACCAATGGATTGTGTAGGCGCACTGAAACCAACAAGTAATGCGTCATTATTTCAATTGAGAAAGAAAAGTAGTTTGCAGAAGGAAAGAAATATAAGTGAGTTTGTACCCGCTCTTTGTGCAGCGGCTGAAAACAATAGCATCTGCCCCGAGCCGCATTGTGCTAGTCTTGAATCCATTTCCATCTGATCAGAGTGGTCAATGCCAAGTGTTAAACAGTGGATTTTTGGGAGATGACTAGGTGATTATAAAACAAAGTTAGTAGGCATACATTGACCGATCGTGGATCCTGATTGTTTCTCTGAAAATCCAAAGCTCATGCAACGCCTCAAGGAATCAGGATCCATGCCTCCACCATCATCTATATAGTAATCAGAAAATATGCACGATTTTTCAAATTACAGACATGGTATGCATACCCAGATTTTTCAAACACAATGCCATTATAACTCATGCAAACTCCATTAAAAAAGGATCAGGAGATTTTACAAGTTTGTGGTCTAGGTCCTTATTATCCAGATCGAATATCAGTTCAAAATGTTGTTAGATTTAGTGAAGGAAACAAGATTAATATGATAGTACTCAGTACCTTGAACTAATAAAGCTGGTAATCCGTTCCGGTTGTCGGTGACTTTGTCCACCACTATTCTTGTAGCACCACTAGTTTCTATCTGTTTGACAAAAATACAATCCAATCACATATTCCAGCCTGAATAATCAAAGCATGTCACTGAACAATAAAGCTGTTTAATTACCTCATCAACCGCGTTGTCCAACAACTCCGCCACAGCTGGAACAAGGAAAAGAGAGTGTAAAGACACAATGCAAGGGTAACATTGTAGTCCAGAAAAAAAGTATGCACCCAAAAGCTTAACCTCCGAATGGCCATTTGTGCGAAGTCGCGTTGGAGTGTAGAAATTCAGGATGGACGCACATACGGTTTTGCAAAGCTGCAACGGAGCAAAGTGGATAACATCGAGTGTTAGAGGAACATTTCGTCCAAAAAGAGTGTTAGAGGCCACACTACACAGAACTAACAAATTTTGCACGAAACACTTCAGCATTGTGCCGTCGTATACGTACTCTGAGGCTGCCGCGCAGAGCTCCCGGCGCCCGCGTCATAGTCGCCGGCGCCCCAGAACTTCCTGCTAAACCGTGGTGTCGGGCAAGGACGGCGAGCCGAGGTGCCCTCGAGTGCCTCGTCAGCGCCGCTGGTCCGGTAGCCGGTGCCACCCAACAGCTCCGAGGCGGCCCGGTTGAGGACGCATGCCGCTGCTTGAGCCTGTGGTTGCAGCGGCAACGCCATCGCCTGAGAGGTGCTGCCCCCCTGGAGCTGGAGGCCCCGCTGGATTGGGGTGGCGGTGGTGATCGGGGACAAGAAGGGCTTGATGTCTAGCTGCTCGTCCATGGCGTCGTCCGTCGTCACGTCGGTGCGGCGGTTGCTGTTCCTGACATGAGTACATGACAAAGTGGAGGGAGCTGTTTAGTGGGGGTCGATGGTATCGAGAATGTCAACAGGAACACAGTGAGGTGAGGATGCTTTGGGAAAAAATGCGTTCATAAACTAGAAAATACAATCAACTGAATCAAAACTTCTGCATAAGTGTTTAATCGTCAAAGTGAGGGAAATGGAGAAAAGAATCGAAGAAATTTGAAGCGGAAGAAATACGTCTCGCCGCTCAAGACTCTCGTCGAACAGGTTGTGTGTGCGTGCCTTTCTTGTGTTGTCCGTCAGCGCGAACGTTGCCACGATTCCCCACGAAGGGCTCTAGTGGGCCCGCGATGCTGCACGAACTTCCCGGTCACCGCGGCCCGAGCCATACGGTGCTGTTTGTCTCACCCAAAGCCTCGAGGTAGCTTGGGAATCCTATATATCTTCTTAAAATATTTAAGAACGAACCTCTAATGTTTTGGATTCGTGCAACCCTTTGAATACCACCGCTAACCTTAGCCTCACCCCTCTCTATCCTACCTTCTCCTTCCTGGGCCACCACCCCTTCCTCTGCGTCGAGGACCGCCGTCGCGCCCGCCGCGCGCCGTCATGGGGCTGCACCGCCACATGTTGCGCTCGCCACGTGCCTCCTCCGACGTTGCCCGCAGTCGGCCCCACACGGCGCCACGGCCGGCCGGCGTGCCGCCACCACCACTGGGGCCAGAGAAGAAGCGGTTCCAAAAAAATGTTGCAACATTTTGTAAAATATTGATGAAAATGACTAAAATGTTAAAAAATGTTATAACATTTTTGAAAATGTTGCAGCATTTTAAGAGGTTTGATGATTGGAAAACAAAAAACATACATTTAGATATGCTTGGTGGGCACCGGCTAAGCTACGTATTTGTAAGTGAAATTAATTACTAAAATTGTCAAGCACCTAAGCAGTCTATTCTATCAGGCGGAACAGTCTAAATAATATCAACTTATCATAAATCTCAATATTGATGTTTTGTTTTTAGCTTTTTAGATCGGAATCCAACACCTCATTCATACCCTTGCCCATTTTCCAATCTCCCCACTTTTGAAATCAAATTCCGATAGCTAAATTCGAAATTCTCCACTATGTCGCCGAGTTGTACTCTCTCTTACATGATATGACTCTATTACTCCACGTGCCAAACACGCCTCGTGGATGTGGTTCTACGACCAAACCCGCTACACTATTATTGGTATGCAGATCTATTTCTCTGTTCTTCCCTTTGAACCCTAGAAATATGGCAAACCCGACCTAACCCTAATGACGTACAAACATTAGCATTGAATACCGACCTTTTGATGGGGAAGATGGAGTCTATGACCACCGAAGGTAAAAGAAGATGGGATCAATCTCGTCGAGTTTGGAGAGGAGGGTAAGACCGCAAGAATCAATAGAAGATACAGTCGAAGCTAGCCAAAGATGGAACACATAATCAGATCTAGTTGGAGTTTGAGAATAGGGCAGATGGCGGCGGCGATGGGGGAAGGAGGGGGTGGGGGGGAGCAAAAATATATAAGAGGATAAAGGATATAGACAAATGTTCGGAAGATATCTCATGATAAATAAGTTTATTTATTTTTTTATCATTGATTGAGAGCATCTCCTTCTATTCTCCAATCTCCCGTCCAACTATCATATTGGGAGAGTTACCGAAAATAAGTACTACGGTATGCGTTGATCTTTATCCTTTTGCCAATAATTATTGAAACAAACCAATAATTCATCTAAAATCTCTCCCTCCTCCCCTAGAATAAAAATAAATAAAAGATGAGTTGTGTCTCTCCCAATACAGTAGTTGAATTGGGATGTAATTATTGGGAGAATGCAAAAGCAAATCTCCCGATACATTCTTTTTAGAAAAAAAAATCTCCAAACAACAATGGAAGTGATATCAGGACTTTCGTTATTGGGAAATATTTATTGGAAGATTGCCGGTTGGATTTGATTAAGATCCATCTCCTCTAAAACATTAAGAAACTTGGGCTAAGAAATAAGAAAAACGTGTCAAGTTCTATGGAAAGAATTAGTATATACTCCACACAAGAATTAGTATATACTCCACGTTTCCACATACTAAGTACTAACTGCAGATACAGTGTCCCCATTTAAACTACCCCACTACCTGTATCACATG
Source organism: Cenchrus americanus (assembly GCA_947561735.1). Classification (NCBI taxonomy): domain Eukaryota; kingdom Viridiplantae; phylum Streptophyta; class Magnoliopsida; order Poales; family Poaceae; genus Cenchrus; species Cenchrus americanus. Next base: position 29,506,553 of record OX387244.1, on the reverse strand, counting down.
AGAATTTGGGACGACAAATTAAAGATTAACCAACCCCACTACTAGAGTTACTCAATTCTCATAATCGCTGCAACTGTAAGCGTGCATTGTGCACGGGAGGAGATTAACGGGCACGACGACTGGGAGATGAAACGTTTGGTATGTGCTTGCTGCTCATGCTGGACGAATCCACTTGAAAAAAATGGTTTGGGGGAATTGGAAGACGGATAGAATCGGTTTCTAATAAAAAAAGATAAAAGAACAAAGAGAGACGAGAAATAATATCTGAAGAAGGAGAACATCCAGATCATGTATGCATCCAATAGATTAAAAAAGATACCAAGACGGTAAAGCACTCTATTAACATACCTTTGGAATTGCAATTCAATCTTTTCCCTTGTTGCCTTCCAACTGCAGGCCTCACTTTTGATATGGATCAGATCAAGCAGCCCAAGGTTTTTGAAGGGTTCTTGATATGAGCAAGATCAAGTCCCTTCAATGCCAATTTCTTTTGGCACTTGATCACCTTGACTTAATGACAATGGCAAAACCCTAGCACCTGCAGGCCTTTGATTATGGGGAGGGAAAGGGCACCATGGGATCCAATCTTGCATATTTATAGGCCAGGAAACCACCCATATATTTGTTTTTTATGGGAGACTATCTCTAGATCTGTTGGGCCAATCAAAATCCTATATCAACTATAGAATGAGTACCCTCAAGCCTAAAGAAGGAAGTTTATCTTCAAGAAAGAATCTGATGGGCCATGCATAGAGTCCAAGTCCAACACATGATGAAACCTAAGCAAGAAGGGTTTCTTGACATAGCCCTTTTTTGTTGGGATCTGATGTCAACCACACCATATAAACAGATCATAACAGATTGCAGTTCAAATGCATGTATCTACTTGAATTCTACAAACGTGTACGGCAAGGACACGTATTTTCTACCCGACTCTGAACCGGGTTCGGCGGAGATACTGAATAGGAATAAAACTGAGAGAGACCGGCGGCCTTTTTTTAGGGGAAACCGACGGTTAAATGAGCCTTCTCTTGTAATAGCAGTTCGGCCCACATGTAGCCCAACCTACCCGACCCAATAATGCCATTGCTGGGCCCACCCGGCCGCGCTCTCTCTCGGCCTGCCTGATTCCAATCCAAACCCGCCGCATCGCCGTTGGAAACCGCAGACGAAACCGACGACAACAAGAACGCCCGACGTGAACACAACAGAAATCGGAATGAACGGCGTCGACGTCTCCGTGAGACCCTACCCATACGGAATCTCGCAGAGGCTCTTGACCAAGTCGAAAATCGGGTGCACACCACCCCAGAGCAGTGCCTCATGTCTATCACCACGATAGCACGTCAAGCTCAGGGGATGCACGCGGGAGAAGTCATCGCCAAGTGTCGGTGCGGAATGTGGTCCCGACACTAACCAGTAGTAAGCGCCAAGGTCTATCCCTCAATGGTCGATGCTAAGCAACTAAAGACACAAGATTTATCCTGGTTCCGGCCGGGGGCCGTACGTCCAGCAGTGGTGTGCTCGGGGCACTATATTGCTCAGCACCGGGGTGCCTGTAGTGGGGCGGCTACAAGCAAGGCGGGAGAGGAGGCGTGGCCTCCAAGTCCCTGGTGGAATGATCGGAATGAGTTCAGATGTTGTGGGAGAATTGGAGAATGTCTGTTGTCTCGTCTCGTCTCGTGTCCTCTGTCCCCTGCGGCGGGGGAGTTCACCTTCCTTTTATAGACCAAGGAGAGGGCGAATTACGAGCATGCCACACTATTCAGCTACATGGGGAAGTATGGTGTGCAACGCTGCAGAGTAGGTGGACGCCTTGACGGTCCTTGCCACGATCTGGTCATCATGGCGTATCTTGTACCCGAACAGGGGTAGCTTCGAGGGTAGGGGCGTAGTGGCCGGCCGTGGCGTCTTCAGAAAGGCTTGAGGAGGCCGTTGACGGCGATCTGTACGGGGTACAGTGATAGGCGTGGCGGCGTCCCGCCCCCGCGTGCCGCACGGCGCCGGAGTGGTTGTAACAGTGCCCGGCATGGTGTTGCGAGCACGGGGGCGGCCGCACACGACCAACAGTGGCAGGGATGGCGTCCCGCTGGCCTAGCGTCACGACCTGGCCCTGGAAGTTCACGAGAAAGCGGTTCGAGGGTGTGGCCGGCCCCCCTTCGAGGGCTCGGCACGTTAGTCGTACGGGAGTAGGCGGCGCAGTGTCACGGGGCTGGCACCTGCCACGTCGCACAGTCCCCCACAGTGGCGGGGATGGGTTCCCCCTAGGGAGTTGGTGCAACAGGATCGGGGCGTGAGTCTCAGGCGCATGATGGCGCCGCCCTGCCGTGCCAGAGCATTAAATGTCCGTACCCGCGTGCGGGAACGGACGTGCGTGTGAGGGAGCCTCGAGCGAGGCGGAGGCGAACCCTCGAGCGAGGCGGAACCCGCTCGAGGGGGCCATGAACCCTCGAGCGAGGCGGAACCCGCTCGAGGGTGGTGTGAACCCTCAAGCGAGGCGGAACCTGCTCGAGGGGGCCTTTGAGTGGGCCGCTCTGGTGGGCCGCGGGGACCACCGCAGTGTGGGTCGTGCCCCGTGTGTGTGCCCAAGTGAGATGTGTTTAGTTTTGGTTTTTTGCAGGTTTTAAGCAGGATTCCCCTGGTTGTTTTTAGGGGACCCTCAGGGCTGTCCCCGACAGTAGCCCCCGAGCGTCTGCGGGTATGCCGGCCAGGCTCCCGCAGATGCTGGAACTTACTGATAGGACATCCTTCCCCCCTGGTGGCTAAAGCTTTCCGTGGGGCCGCGTCAGCGGACCCGCGGGTCTAGCCCCCAAAGCCCTGCAGGAGCGTGAGTGCTCCTGCAGGGGTTTTACCGTGGAATCTGGTCAGTGGGCGTGGTACATGTTCCAACCGGCGTCGGCGATGTTCCAGCCAACTTCGGTGACGCACGCGCGACTGGCACTACCCACGACCGGTGCAACTCAGGAGGTGTAGCTGTGCGTCGAGCCCCCGAGCCTGGGCCCGTTCAAGGCGATCGGGGAGAGCTCTACGACTTGTTTTCAACGCGCCCTCGCCGTCCCTCCGCGGGACGGAGGGTGAGGTTTCCGCAACCCCCATCGATCGGGTCGCGGATTGCAGATTCCTCATCGAGCTGTTAGTGGGTGGTTCAAGTGGACGCCCATGCCCCGTTCGATAAGGGTAGGCTGCGCGGTCCGGAGACGCGTCCATTAAAGCGCTTGCGTGGGTTTGCTAGGTGGGGCTCGGCCCCATTCGCTAGGGACCGAGGGCGCGGAAGCTCTCCCTCGGTGGGATCCCCCCGGCTAGCTGCCCTCGCTGGCTCTCGAACACGACATGTGGGGCACCCTCGAGCCGGTGGCTCGAGGAAAGGCTCGAATGCGCGTGCCCTCGTCGTCCCTGACTCTGGTGATCTGGGGCGCCTGTTCGAACCCGTGGAGGGTCAGGCTTCGAACCTCGATCGCAGGGGCCGTGCGGGGTGGCGGCTGGGCGCCCCCGTCTTTCGCATCTGCAGGTTTCGAGGGCCCCTGATCGTGTCAGCCTCGAACCGCTGATCAGTAGGGTCGTGTGGGGTGGCGGCTGGGCGCCCCCGTCTTTTGCATCTGCGGGTTTCGAGGGCCCCTGATCGTGTCAGCCCTCGAACTGCTGATCAGTAGGATTGTGCGGGGTGGCGGCTGGGCGCCCCCGTCTTTCGCATCTGCGGGTCTCGAGGGTCCATGGCCATGCCAGCCCCAAGCCGCTGATTAGTGGCTTTTTGTGAATCGAGGGCGCCTGTAGCGCCCGTTTATTTCAAATGGGCTTTGAGGCCACCGGCCGATGTTTGCACCCGTCGAGGGTCGGGTTAATTTGAGCCAGGGGCTCGGGCCGCTTCGAGGGTCTACCTTACTCAGTAAGGGACAGAGCCATTAAATGCTCGTAGTTGTGACTGAAATCTCGCGCCGCGGGCGCACCTTTTCAGGCGCTGCGGCCGCGCGCGTAGTGGGCGGAGTGGGCAGGCGGATGTGACCGCCTGCCACGGCCCCCCGGTTACCACGCCGTGATGATGGCCCGCGAGCGGTTGCGTGGCTGCCGCGGTCGTGGTGGGGCCCGCTTGTCAGCGAAGGAATATTCCACCTGCAGTTAATGAGCGCGGAGCGTGCGATCCGGAGAGCACGCCTGCGACCTATAAATCCAATGGAAGGGGAAAGGGCGGTTTTCACCTTAGCATTCACCGTTCTTGCTCATTGCACCGCAGCCCCCGAGTCGTTCTCGCCATCGCGCCCCCGTTCTGAGAGCTCTTCTTGCTCCTCGTTCTTCGCTTCTTTGTCCGCTCGCATGGCTCCCCAGCAACCTCTCACCATCGTCGACCCATTGGCATGGGAGCATTCGGCGGTGACGCGGGTGGTCCTGAACCAGCTGGTAACCGCTGGCCAGCTGGCGGCGAACGAGGATGGACGGCCGGCCGAGTGGATCGTGCCGTCGGGAAGGGAGCAAGCGCCCAACCCTCCGAGCGGCTACGCGGTCAGCTTCGTCTGCTTCCACGAGCAGGGCTTCATGGCGCCGGCGAGCCGTTTTATGCGGGCTCTCTGCCACCACTATGGCGTGGAGCTTCATAACTTCGCGTCGAACGCGATCTCGCAGGCGACCACATTCGTTGGCGTCTGCGAGGGCTTCCTAGGGATCCCGGTGAATTGGTATCTCTGGGTTCATCTTTTCCGCGCGGAGCTGTTCACGCTGCCGCCGACGGAGCCAAGGACCCGCCGCGCGGTGCGTGCCGGCTGCATGTCGCTCGCCGTGCGGGGCCAGCGCAAGGACGACTACATCCCCTGCACGATGACGACCAACAACGCAGGCTAGGAGCGGGGGTGGTTCTATCTTCGCAACGACGAGCCCGGCCTCCCCCCTACACCGGCCTGGTGCTCCGGGAGAGGCCCGCCTCCTGGCACCACGGGGTGTCTCCGTCCCAGCACCAGGTGCGGTTGGACTCGCTCCTGGCCGCGCTGAGGAATCTGGCGGGCCGTGGGCTGACTGCGGAAGTCGTCCTCGCCCACCTCCACCATCGGCGGATCATCCCTTTGATGGAGAGGCCGCTCCGCATCTTCAAGATGACCGAGGAGGCGGACCCTGTCGCGTTGGTGAGGTCGCGGTCGCTGCAGAGCCCCCTCCTGCGGGAGTATGCGGCTACCCGGGTGCGGTACGCTATCGACCCCAAGACCGGGCGCAACGACGGGACCCTGTGGGATCTTGAGATGCTGCCCACCGGCCGACTGGTGAGTGCAGTTCTTGAGTTCATTCTTGAATTTGCCAATTCTCCGGGTTGTTGACGCATTCTAACGTTTCGCCTGCAGTTGGTGAGCGTGAGCGCGGCGCTGCGAAGTCCGAGCTGCCCACCCCCCGCTCTCGCGCGCTCGCGCGCGCGCGCGCGGCAGCGAGAGCGGGAGCGGGCGGCGCGCAAGAAGGAGCGCGCGACGCGACATCGGAAGCGTCGCGAGCGGAGGAGTGAGGAGTACCAGCTGCGTGAGCAGCAGGGGCTCTCCTCGTCGGGGACCGAGGAGTACTCGTCATCGGACGAGGAGGAGGAAGAGGAGAAAGAGGTTAGGGGGCAGGGCCTCCCCGATAGTTGGGAGCCCGCACCCCCGTCACTGGAGCCGGCTCCGGTGGCGGGAGCAGCATCGCCTGGGGCGGGCGCGGGAGGCGTCCGCCGCCGGTGCAATCGACAACGAGGGCGGCGCGGGCCGTGGAGGCGCCGACACGCGTCTCGTAGGCGTCCGCGTGCGCGGCGGAGGCGCCCCCGCGCGCGGTGGAGAGGGCTGGAGGTGCGGCGGCAGTCGCGCAGGCCGCATCCGCAATGTCAGCGGGGACCTCGAGGAAGAGGAAGCGCGCCTTCTCCTCCTCGAGGTATGGGATCGTCTTTCGAGGGGTCGCGTGCCCGCCAGGTGAGAACCTGACAGTTTGTTCGCGTCTCCGCAGGGTGGTGCCAACCGTGCCTCCTCTTGCGCCGGCCAAGGTGTTGAGGGCGGACGCGTCCATCCCCACCCGGCGGCGTTTGTCGAGGGCGCCGGCCGGGTGGGGAGCGAGCGCGGCGGAACGGCGGGCGAGAGCTCGCAAGGTGCGGACCGAGGCCTCCGGGCCGCGGCCGGTGGCCTCACCCGCCGAGCCGCGGCCGGCGGTCGGCGGGCGGCGGGCGGCGGTCGTGGAGGAGGCGCGGCGGACGGCGGCCGCGGCGAGAGGCGAGGCCGAAGGCGGGGGGCACGGCCGCGGCGCCGGTTGCGGTGGCATTGCCGGCGGCGTCGCCGCGGAGGGCCACCGGTGCCCGCGGCCGGCCGAGACGCGGCCGGAGGCGGCGGTTGTGGCGCCGCGGCCGGGAGATCGCGGCCACGGAGGCGCGGTCGGGAGGCGGCGGTGGGGACGCAGCAGGAGCCCGCACTCGCCGGCAGCTCCCGGGCGGTGGCGGTGGAGATCCCGGACGACGACTCCCCGCCGCCCGGGTGGGACCAGTGGGTGAACTTCCCCATGCCCTCCCCTGAGCCCCAGGAGGAGGGGGCGCTCGTGAGACGGTGGGATGGCCACATGCTGGCCGGAGGCCGAGGGCACGGTGCCGAGGCTTCTTCCTCCCGCGCCGGCCGCTCCGCTTCGAGAGAAGGGCGCGTCAATGAGCCGCCCGCCTTCGCCGACGCTCAAGAGGAGCAGTAGCTGTGGGGGGGACTCCGTGATCACGGCGCCGCGCTCAGCCGGGCGTTGAACGAGGCGCTGCGAATCCACGGCGGCCCGGCGTGGCGCGTCTTCCAGGTGAGGCGTTGTTGCCCCTTTTCTTCGATTTTGTCGTCTTCATGCTTGTTCCTCGTGGCGCGACGCTCACCGGTTTCGGTCTGTTGGCGGCAGGAGCTTGAGGATCGCGCCCGCGATAAGTATGGCGCCTTTGACCGGATGAGTGCTGAGCTCCGCCAGCTCCAGGAGCGGTGCGATGCCTTCGACGCGCTCGCTGACGCCTTGGGGACTCCAGACAGCTGGCTGTTGTACCGGGCTGAGGCCCTGCGCGACCAGCTCCAGGAGTGCGAGAGGCAGGCCGCGACGCGCCTGTGACGCCCCAAGTTTTTAATTACCGTCATTAACGTAATAGCCGGTCAAATAGCCAACTGTGGTCAAACCTAGGTCAACCTGGGCCCTCACCTCGGAAAACTCACTAACCCACCCTAGTGACCCTAATTGAATAGTAAACACACTTGTGGGGCCAACCCATGGTCAAGAGTTGGGTCAAACCCCTTGTCACTCTAGTGTCCACAGGTGTCTGCCGGAACTTTTGCCGCGTTCTCCAAAATTCACCTAAACACTTAAAATTCTACCTTTATGAAAGTTGTAGATCTTGATGAGGGACACAACTTTCATGTAGATTGGCATTTCAAATTTTGAGGGAAAAAACTTGAAAAATCCATTGCAAGCCAGGATTCACTGTTTGCCAAACCCTGCTGACATTCAAAGTTGGCATTCAAATATCTTTTGATCGCGGCGGGAAAAACCCTATATAGCCTTTGTAGAAAATGTTGTTGGTAGCTAGATCTACAACTTTGGTATTCATCACTTGGTCCAGTTCTGTTCAAAAATTTTGAGAAAAATCGTTTTGAACCGGGCACCAGCAACACAGTTGAGCCTAGAGCGCCACACGCGCGACGTCGTGCGCGCCCGCGCGCCGCTGTCGTTGCCTCGGGCGGCGCGGGCGTGGACGCCGAGCAAGGACGGCGGCGGGCCGGCCTTGCTCCGGCGTCCACGCCCGCGCCACCCGAGGCCACGCCGGCCGAGGCGTGCTCCATCCCGAGGTCCCGCGCCCCCGGCACACCCCCGTCCCGAGGCGCCCCGGCCATCGCCCCCGCCGCGCGCGCGCGCACGCCGCGGACCGGCGGTCCGTCGGCCGTGCCGCCGCCGTACGCGCGCGCCTCGAGCCGCCGTAGCACGACGGGTATCTTCCTCGTCACCACTACGTCACCCCGGTCACGCGGAGCGACATATATAGGTCCTCCTCGTTCCCCCTCCGCGCGCCACCCGAGCCACCCGCCGCCATGGCCGCCGCCGCTCGGTGCTAGCTCCTCCCGCCCGTGCTCGTCGCCGGCCAGCCACTCTAGTAGCTTCATTAGGTCCTGGTGAAGCTCCAAAGCCCGCTTGTTGCCTAGCACCGCGTCTCCGTGCCACTTTTCCCCGAGCTGCCGCGGTCACAGCCGCCGGCCGCCGTCGATTCCCCTCTCCGGCAGCTCCTCCGCCCCAACCACGGCAGCCTACAACTCCTAGGTGAGCATGTGGTCCCCCACGGCCGCTTGCCCGGCCGGGATCGCCGCCGGCTCGCGGGATTTGGCTGGACCCGCGCCGCCCTCCCCGGCCAAGGGCTGAATTGCGATGATTTAAATTTGTTTAGGGTGTTTCGTGTAAAAGTCAGGACCTGGTTGCTATAAAACCTATCTAAGTTTTCTTGCAGATCAGTCCAGAGCCTTAGAAAATTCCTAGAAATTCACAAAAAAATCAAAAAAATCCCAAACCAATTTTGTAGGGTTCAGGATGATAAATCCCACCTCTTTTGTTATATACTCATGGCTAGATTTTAAATAGTTTTAGCATGAAAAATACAAATGTGTTAAGCCTAGATCTACCATAACTTGAAATCCATAACTCCTATGTAGCCCAAATTTGGATATGTTGTGTGTTAGGCCATGAATAGATGTTGTGCCAAAAATTGCACAAAGTTATGCAGTATATCTTGCTAAATAAATTCTTTTCCATTCCTGCAGTAACTGTTTAGTTGATTTTTCCTGTTAAATATATTTATGTTCTTGAGCTCAACTTGTGCACACTGTCTTGAAATGCCAACATGCGCATCTTGTGAATTAATCATGATTTTTGGATTAACAGAAATAATTATTCTTGATTTATGCATGTTTTCCTTTGTAAATTAATAAACCAAGTTCAGTAGAGTTTCCATGTGAACATACTGGTTCTTTAGGCTTGTTTAGGACCAGAGGACATGCATAAGAAAGTTTGGATCAAATTGAGGCTTATTTATTTTTGTATGCATTTAAGTTGAATCACTAGCTAGCCTTTGTTATTTTCAATAATATTTAATTTTCTAGCATCCAACACTTACATGTGGGTCCAATGGACCAGGATAGGTGCTAATATGCATTTGAAACACTTCTTTAATTTTTGGTAATTTAATTGTTTAATAAAAAGCTTAAAAGCCCTTTTAATATTAAAGGGAAATTAAATAAAGAAAAACCCTTAATTAAATCTTTTTCCTTTTTGAAAGTATTATTTAATATAATTAAAAGATAATTAATTATCATCACTGATCAGAAAGTAAGTCATAAATAAAAATACTATTTATACCCTTACTTGTGAAGATGAAAAGAATTAAAGCTTCACATGAAATGACAAGCTTAATAAAAACCTTTATTCAATGTGCAAATAAAAGAGTAAACCATGTACACCCCATAACCTTCCTAAAAGAGAAACATTAGATGAATTCTTGTTAAGGTGAATATGACCAACCCAGAGTGGATAAGACAACAAACTATCACATCACCTAAAGTGCATTGCATTCCGTGTAGATCTTCCGGACGGAGATTACTCCCTTGTCCCGGAAACCGAGGAAGGAGGAGCAGAAGCATCGCTGCAGTACGTGGAAGTACTCGACACCGAGGGTCCCCAAGCTAACCTAGCTGACGAAGGCAAGCTCCGGTGCATCTAACCTAGTTTTAAAGTTCTTTATTCAATTATCTATGAATGATTGTGCATTTACGTTCAGGAGTTGAATGAAACCCTAGATGCATGATCCATAGGTACCTTTTGTCCTTACTAATATGATAGGTCGATAGCTGCTAAGCTATAGGACTGTTACAAGTCGGGTGATGACCTCACTCGCGAGAATAGGTTCCTAGATAGGAATCATAATATATCCTAAATGGATTGCTCACGTGGTAAGAGCATGGGATCTGGGCTCCGGTCCAGTGGTTATGTGGGCTAAGTTTTTGAACGTACCAAACATTTGCCGGGAATGGGACCGGTAAGCCTAGTACCTTAATGAGGCGGCAAGGGATCCTACCGTTACTACTCTTGGGATTCGCTCTCACGGCTCGCCACCGGTGGTGTATGGTGACTCCGGGTATCTCGCGGGGTATGCCGAATAGCCTGCACCAAAGACTGTAAGATTCGATCCCGACCCGAGGATTTCTGGGGACGGCCTGGGAAAGTTGTCCTTGCGGGGGCAGCCTACCGTGTGTTTGGGTCTACCTTGCAAAGTTTAAATCAATCGATTGTCGGCCTCTCACCGTTATCCGAGACTACTTACTCCACTAGTCATGTGATCCCTAATGATGGAAGTTGATGAAGATGATGCTTGATTAATTGTATTGTACAACTTTGTTCGTACTAGTTGGCTAATGTAGTAAAGATTAAACCTATTAGACTTGTGCTAAAATCTTGAAAGTAAGGACCTACTCTTTGTTACTTTTTAGCAAAGGCAACCCAGTAGCCAAAAAGCCTTTCATGGTCTAGAATTGGTGAAGTCGATATCACCGACGGGTAAGTCTTGCTGAGTATTAGTATACTCAGCCTTGTTGTAATATGTTGATCCAGGTAATGCCTTCAGTGATGTGTGGCCCGGAGAGATCCCGCCCGGCTGGGAGCTGGAGTGGGTGGAGGACGACTACTGAAAGCATCATGGATGGCCTCCCGTGGTGTCTTCGCTTCCGTTAATTAATTTCCGCTGCTTTCGAAAACTCTGAACTATCTCAGTATGACAAAAACTATGGTTTGTAATAATTAAACCCTTCGTGGTACGAATTTGGATATTAATGTTGTTGTATTTCTGGACTCGCCTTCGAGTGAGTTTTAATGCATATATTCAATCCTTGTTGCTTTTCAAGTGATTTACCGGGCGTTAACCCGGCAACTAACGACAGGATGATACTTTATTATTGCTTAATGACCAAAGTGGATCGGTCTTAGGCAATAGTACGGTATTTTCTTGGGCGGGTTGTCACAGTTGGCATCAGAGCTTATATTCACCAGAGATTAATTAATAAACCTTAATCACTGATTTTTGAATAAAATATGCCAAGATTGTTTGATTTTCCAAAATACATTGGGCCGCTAAGGATAAACTAGACCGAGAGGCCCTAGAGGGAATTTTGGGTTCTTTCAGGTGGCTTAATTAACTTATGGTTTATTTTGCTAACTTCCAGCACATTACTTTATGTCAGACTTACTTTCTAGCACAACCAAACTAGGAGCCACATGTTTTATACGTGTGCTATTCCGCATCACGGGAATTGCGAGGGTTGATGGAGTGATCCATTCCACGGATCCCATCTTCGCGTCTGTTTATGAGTTGTGTGTCGCCATGTGTTTCATATGTGAGCATTCCGCATGTCGCTCATGCGAGGCAAGGATACACTCCATTCAAACGGAGGGTGTCTGAGGTTGGACGCTATCCATGCAGCGGCTTAACGCATGGATACCGTTTCTATAGTGAGCTGTAATGTATGTGGACGCTTTCGTGACGTGCTGGCACGAAAGGTTCGTTTTCTGCAGGTACATAACAACGCTTCTTTAGTCGATAAGCGAGTACCGTATAGCTCTCGACTAGATATTATAGGGAGAGACGAATAAAAGCCTTGCCACCGGCACTAACTTCGTTTTTTGGCTTGATTGCCATGTGAGGTCGAATAGGACGTCTTGCATGCATATTAAAAATCGAAACAGCTAAAATGGACCCAAAAATCGAATTTCCATATGTTCTCTAAGGAAGTTTATGCTAGTATGTGCTTTTTATAAACTAGAGTACCTTTCATACCTAGCCGTCATGCTGCCGAAATTTTGTGAAAAAGTTGTTTATCATGTGCTAGGTTAATTAAACCAAATGGTTAAAAATAATTGCTCCTCAACTAGTTATCTCGTAATAGCAAGTCTCAATCCTAGTTCGTTGGGTTGGTTCACACTTCCCTAGGCACATCCAGGTTAAGGACCATTCATCTTGTTTCCTTGATCGATGCTCAACCTTAAAAAGCTTAATTGAAAGTATTAAAGGTTTAATTTAAAACTTGGGAAATTTTTGAGGTTTCTGGGTTTTTGGTTATGATTTTTTTTCACAACTGCCAGAACTTCACCATTTGACATGCCGTTCTCTTTGAGATCTGACATGAGTTACATTTGTGTACAGATGGATTTTTTTGTATTCCACCAGTTCGACGCTGACAGTACGATCCGTACCAACGGGTTGCACTGGGAGGGTTTTCCGCGCCTGGCGTGGGAAGCACTCAGTGCCGCAGGCTACCTCACCCCACCGACTTACGAGGTGAAGGAGTTTGAGCGCTTTGGCGTTCCCCGCTGCAGAGTGATCGTTACTGTTCTGCCACACCCAGACCACGCCGACTGGTTTGACTTGAGCTTTATCTACTGGGGATTTATCACTCACGAGTCCGTGGAGTCAGCCGCCCTCAGAGTGTTGACAGACTTCTGTGACCACAACCCCACCGTGGTAGCTCTTTCTTCGTTTGGATCGTTTCCCGCCGTGAGTCCTCACGACCCAGCATGGTTGGACCGTATGGACCACCTACGGGAGCTACTGACCCTAGCAGAGCCGTTGGATGTTACTCAGACGCTTGCCCGTTGTCTGAACGTGGTCTTCACACTTCAGGGGCTGCGCTATAACACCGCAGCGATTATTGCACAGCGCTTGGAGGCATCTAGGCGCGATTGGGAGCAGCTTTCAGCAGCACACCAGCAGCTGAACTTCACGCTTACTCAGGTGCAGCAGGAGAATGACAGGCTTCATGCTAGGAGGTTCCAGTTGGAGCTTGAGAGAGGCGACCGCCTACAGAGGATCGTAGATCTGGAGGAGGAGAACCATGCACTAGAGGAGGATACCGATGCGCACGAGATTGAGAGGCTGACGCTACTACAGAACATTGCTGATATGCAGCAGTAGGTGCAGGAGGCCGAGGTACAGGTGGCAGCCTTGCAGGCTATCGTGGCCTTATAGCCACTGCCCCCAATTCAGGCACACCCGGAGGAGCAGCAGGCTTTGTCCGGTCTGGACCAGACGAGCCAGGCAGGACCACCGCTACCGACTCCCCCAGCTTCGCCTACGTACAGTGGTGCTTCAGTGGGCAACTTGGTTGCCGACAGCAGGGATTAGGAGGATGTCGATCCTATCGAGTTATTTGGAGGTGTTTGAGTAGTGGCTTGACAGCACGTCTTCGTGCCAAGTAACTGCTTGTATCGTGTCATGTCATGTTGTTTCAAATTCGAGTTGTAATGTCTTTGAACCTTGTTCCATCGTGTTGTAATAAAGAATGCTTAAGCTTGTATGCTTTAAGTAAATTCGTTTGTCATTCAGATTTGAAACCTTCTTGCGTATGAATACCAGATCCCTGGATAAACCGTTGCAAATGACCACGCTTGTCAATTTTGCATTTCTCACCTAAGAACGTTGGTAAACCAAAGCATTCTAGAGGCATCCCTCGTTGCCAGCGAATAAGTGCTCGTTCATATACCACCTTCGTTGGTATCCGAAATGACGATGATCGTTTGAGGGTGTTTATGAGCCGTGCAATTGAGTAATCGCAGTCCTAACCATGTTGAGAAGAACGATTCTATGAATCTTGGTGGCAATAGAATATTGTTGATTGTTGTCCTCATTGTTTAAGTGCTAATGAGATGTGTTTATGCATGATCGTGCTTGTCATCATTTGGAGTAAGCTTTTGGTTATCTCACTAATAAAGCTCACTTTTCAGATGGCGGGAACCACGCGCAGCTCTCCCAACGGTTTCAGAGCAAGTGGTAGTGGTGACTTGCCACCACCCCCGCCCATGACACCGACGGAGGCCTTCATGGCCACCCAAACCGAGGTGCTGCGCCAGATCCTGCAAACGCAGCAGCAGATCGCCCAGCAGATGAACCGAGGGCTGCCACACGGAGCCAACCACGAGGGGCCTAACCAGGTCACTATGTATGCCCAGTTCATCGCTATGAAGCCGCCAACCTTCGCTAAAGCAGAAGACCCTCTTGAAGCTGAGGCTTGGGTCAAGGCCATAGAGGCAAAATTCTCTGCCCTTGTGTTGCCTTGCTCCGAGGAGAACAAAGCAAACTTCGCAGTGCTGCAACCGCGAGGGGAAGCTTTGATGTGGTGGGACCACTTCAAGTCAATGCAGCGAGGGCACGCTGCGACTTGGGATGAGTTCAAGCAGGCTTTCAAGAGCCACCACATCCCCAAGGGACTGATGGATAGGAAGATGAGGGAGCTGTTGGCCCTCTGTCAGGGATCTGACTCAGTGTACCGCTATGCTCAGAAGTTTAATAGCTTGTGCCAGTATGGTGGGCATCACGTTGATACTGATGCCAAGAAGATGGAGAGGTTTCGTGACTGGCTTGATGGCAAGCTGTATGAGCGCCTAAACCTGCTCGAGCCCGCAAACTTCCACGAGCTAGTAAACAAGGCTATCTCGCAAGAGGATGCTATGAAGAAAGCCCACGGGGACAACAAGAGGATGTCCGGTTTCACCCCCGAGCGGCGGAACGAGCAAGAAGTTTCGCTTTGTGAAGAAGGAAGCTCCGGGCCCATCCCGGCAATCTTCAGGCCGGACGCTGGACGATGAAGCCACCCCAGGGCAAACCCGCAGGGAACTTCCAGTTCCGCCGTGCCCAGCAGCAGGCTCCAAAGCCTAATGCACCCCCTCGCGATGTTGGAGATCGTCGTTGCTACAACTGTGGCCAGCCAGGGCACTACATTAACGAGTGTCCGAAGCCCAGGCAGATCAAGCCCAACCCGCAGAATCAAGGTACGGGAAGCAAGCCTACCACTCCGGCCAAGAAGCCTATGGTGCAAGTGCGCCAAGGCAAGCTGAACTTCACTACAATGAGTGACATTCCAGCAGGAGCTTCAGTACTCACGGGTACATTCTCTATCAATGACACTCCTGTTAAGGTCTTGTTTGATTCGAGAGCCACCCATAGTTTCATAAATGAGAGCCTACTAGACAAATTGGGTCTAAGGGGAGTACAAACCAAATCTGCTTATAAAATTACCACACCAGGTGGAAACATCACGTCTCAATTAGTGACTTTTGAAGTTCCTCTGAGACTAGGAAGTAGGATTATTCGATCTAATCTTATAATCATCAAATTGGGAAGCATGGATGTCATCTTGGGTATGGAATGGATGAATCAACATAAGGTGATTCTAGATATATCGGATAGGGTCGTAGAGATCAACTCTCCTACGGTCAGGCACACTACCTTGTACCTACCTTTCCGGGACGGTACCGACTCTTGTGCCTATGTGACCATTATCTCCTCTCTTGATGAAATTCCAGTAGTGTGTGAGTACCCGGATGTCTTTCCCGATGAGTTGCCTGGTATGCCACCAGACAGAGATGTCGAGTTTGTGATCGAACTCCAGCCTGGTACCGCACCCATATCCAAAAGACCTTATCGCATGCCACCCAAAGAGTTAGCTGAACTAAAGACCCAACTCCAAGAATTGTTAGATAAGGGTTACATTCGCCCGAGCTCTTCTCCTTGGGGTTGCCCTGCCCTCTTTGTCAAAAAGAAAGATGGTAGCTTGAGAATGTGCGTAGATTACCGACCACTCAATGCAGTCACCATCAAAAACAAATACCCGCTTCGTCGAATTGATGTTCTTTTTGATCAATTGGTTGGTGCCAAAGTCTTCTCTAAGATCGACCTTCGTTCTGGCTACCACCAGATCAAGATTCGACCGTGCGACATTACTAAAACCGCTTTTTCACTCGTTATGGTCTTTACGAGTTCTTGGTTATGTCCTTCGGACTCACTAATGCTCCCGCCTATTTCATGTACCTCATGAACTCCGTGTTCATGACGGAGCTCAATAAATTTGTCGTGGTCTTTATCGATGATATTCTCATCTATTCTAAGAACGAGCAAGAGCACGCCAACCACCTCCGAGTTGTCCTTCAGCGTTTGCGAGATCACAAGCTCTATGCTAAGTTCTCCAAATGCGAATTCTGGTTGAAAAGTGTGAAATTCTTAGGGCACACCATTTGTCAAGAGGGTATCTCCGTAGATCCTAGCAAAGTTCAAGAGGTGATGGATTGGAAACCACCAAAGTCCGTGCATCAAATCCGCAGTTTCCTAGGATTGGCGGGATACTACCGTCGATTCATTCCTGACTTTTCTAGAATTGCAAAACCCATGACCGAATTACTCAAGAAAGGAGTGAAAATCGTGTGGAGCGAAGCATGTGAGAAAGCTTTCCACACTCTCAGGCAACATCTAACTTCAGCCCCAGTGCTAGCTCAACCCGATAATTCCAAACCATTTGAAGTCTTCTGTGACGCATCAGGCACGGGTCTCGGCTGTGTCCTTATGCAAGAAGGCCGAGTCATTGCCTATGCTTCACGGGCACTTCGACCCCATGAGCTCAATTATCCTACCCATGATCTTGAGTTAGCCGCTGTTGTTCATGCCCTCAAGATATGGAGACATTATCTAATGGGTAATCATTGCAATATCTTCACTGATCACAAGAGCCTCAAATACATCTTCACCCAGTCAGAATTGAATATGAGACAGAGAAGATGGCTTGAGTTGATTAAAGATTATGATCTAGAAGTGCACTATCATCCCGGCAAAGCAAATGTTGTTGCGGATGCTCTTAGCCGCAAAGATCATTGCAACCACCTAGAGTTGGAGCCAGTCAGTGAACCCTTGTGTGAAGAAATGAGAAGGCTCAACTTGGAAGTGGTACCGCAGGGAATTCTTTATGCCTTGACGGCAGAATCAAATCTTTATGACAGAATTGTCACTGCCCAGCGCAATGATGCAGATATTCAAACCATCAGACAGAAACTAGCAGAAGGAGACCCCAAGTACACTTGTTTCCAGAAGGATCACCAGGATGTGGTCTGGTTTGGGAAACGTCTAGTGGTCCCCGTTGTCGGTGCGGAATATGGTCCCGACACTAACCAGTAGATAACGCCTAGGTCTATCCCTCAATGGTCGATGCCAAGCAACAAATGACACAAGGTTTTATCCCCGGTTCCCGCCGCGGGGGCCGTACGTCCGGCAGGGGCGTGCTCGTGGCACTATATTGCTCAGACCGGGGGTGCTTGTAGTGGGGCAAGTACAAGCAAGGCGGGAGAGGAAGCGTGGCTTCCAAGTCCCCGGAAGAGTGGTCGAAGATGCTATGGGAGAATAAGAGAGTGAGTGCACGTGTGCCGTGTTGTGCTCGTCCGTCCGTCCCCCCCCGCGGCCGGGGGCTCGCCTCCCCTTTTATAGGCCAAGGGGGGCGGCAAGTTACATGCACGCCGCGCTATCCAGCCTACGTGGGTGGTGCACGTCGTGCTATGTCGGAGAGTGGGCGGCCGTCCGGCGATCTTCGCTACGATCCGGCCATGATGGCCTACCCGTACCCGAATAGTGGCGGTTCGAGGGTAGGAGGGCGGCGGATGGCGGGGGCGTCCCTCCGATAGGCTTCGAGGGGAGGTGCCGATGATGGCCGGCACGGGCACGGGGGAGCGGGCGAACGGCGTTCCTTCCCAATGCGCTCCGTGGTAGCGGAGTGGTTGCTACAGCGCCCGGGCGTGCGCCTGCATGCGTGGGTACGGCGGCCGCGCCGTTACAGTGACCGGGATGGCCATCCACCGGCCTAGCGCCCCCCACCTAACCTGTAGGGTCACGGGAAAGTGAAATCGAGGGTGCGCCGGCCCTCTTTCGAGGGTCGGGGCGCGTTAGCCGTACTGTAGTGGGCGCTTGGTGTCACGGGACTGACACCGGCCGTATCGCACAGTCCATCTCCGCGCGGGCGGGGATGGGCTCCTCCCCGGGGAGTTGGTGCGGTGGCACCGGGGTGCGAGCCCCGGGCGCATGATGGCTCCGTCCCGCGGTGTCGTGGCGTTAAATGCCCGTGTACGGACCGGCGCACGCGTGCGGGGCGCCCGTGAGCGTGGCGGGCCCCGCCGAGGGCGGGGCGGACCCTCGAGCGAGACGAGACCCGCTCGAGGGGGGAGTTGCCCCTCGAACGGGGCGGAGCCCGCCGAGGAGGTGAGCGCCCTCGAGCGAGGCGGAGCCTGCTCGAGGGGTTTTCTAGGCGGGCCGTCTTGGTGGGCCGCCGGAGTCCTGCCGCGCGGGCCATGTCCCCGCACGGTTAGTTACCTGCATGGTTAGGCTTAGCGTGTTTCGATGCCGGGGTTTAAGTGAGGGTTTCCCCATTGTTTAAGGGGACCCCTAGGGCGGTCCCCGACAGCAGCCCCCGAGCATCCGCGGGTTTGCCGCTGAGGCTCCCCGCATGCCGGAACCTACCGATAGGACGTTCTTCCCTCCTTGTTTGCGAACGCTTTCCGTGGGGCCGCGTCGCCGGACCCGCGGGTCTAGCCCCCCGGAGCCCCGCAGAGCGTGGGTTCTCCCTGCAGGGGTTAACCGCGAGAACTTTAGTCGAAAGGCGTGGCACATATGCCAACCGGCATCGGCGGTGTTTCGCCCGGCTTCGGGGTGCACGCTCCCCCGTCACCGTTCTCCGGCGGGTGCAATTTCAAGGAGGTGTAGCCGTGCGTCAAGCCCCCGAGCCTTGGCCCGTTCGAGACGATCGGGTCGAGCCCGACGACTTGTTTTTTAACGTGCCCTCGCCGTCCCTCCGCGGGACGGAGGGTGAGGTCTCCACGACTCCCATCGAGCGGGTCGTGAATCGCGGATTCCTCGTCGAGTCGCTAGCGGGTGGTTCGGGGGGACGCCCATGCCCCGTTCGATAAGGGTAGGCCGCGCGGTCCGGGAGACGCGTCCATGGAAGCGCTTGCGTGGGTTTGCTAGGTGGGGCTCGGTCCCGTTCGCTAGGGACCGGAGGGCGCGGAAGCTCTCCCTCGGTGGGATCCCCCCGCTAGGCCGCCGCCCTCGCCGGCTCTCGAACACGACATGTGGGGCACCCTCGAGCCAACGGGCTCGAGGAACGACTCGAATGCGCGTGCCCTCGTCATCCCTAACTCGTGATCCGAGGCGCCCGTTCGAACCCGTCGAGGGTCGCTTCGAACCTCTCGATCGCAAGGCCGTGCGGGGCCGTGTCTTGGCCGCCCCGTCTTTTCACGTTTGCGGCCGTCGAGGGGTCTGGGCGTGCCGACCCTCGAGGTGCTGGTTGGTGGCACGGCGTATGTGCCTTCCTTTGGGGGGTTGACATTGTCTCGAGCCAAGGGCTCATGCCGCTCGAGGGTCTGCCGTGGCATGGGTGCCCGCGGTTGCCTGCTCTACACCGAGCAGGTCCCGGGCGACCTTCTCACGTCGATGTCCCATCGAGGGTTTACGTCATTTTGAGCCAAGGGTCATGCCGCTCGAGGGTCTGCCGTGGCATGGGTGCCCGCGGTTGCCTGTTCTACATCGAGCAGGTCCCGGGCAACCTTCTCACGTCGATACCCCATCGAGGGTCTCCTTTGCTTCGAGTCGAGGGTCATGCCGCTCGAGGGTTTCGCGTGGCATGGGTGCCCGCGGTTGCCTGCTCTACATCGAGCAGGTCCCGGACGGCCTTCTCACGCTGATATGCCATCGAGGGTCGCCTTTGTTTCGAGCCGGGGGTCCGCCCCGCTCGAGGGTGCTCCTTGCTTGGCAAGGGACCCGGCATTTAAATGCCTCGCGGTCGTGGCCGCGGTTTTGCAGCCGCGGGCGCGCCTTTTAGGCGCCGCGCCGCGCGCGCGCGTAGTGGGCGGCGCGGCGAGCGGGGACGTGACGGTTTTGCCTCGGCTGCCGCGGGTCTTTGCCGTAATGATGACCCGCCTGCAGTGTTATAGCCGCTGTGGTCGCGGTGGGCCCCGCCCGTCGACGCGATGGGAAGATTCCCCTGCAAGTTAATGCTAGTCGGGGCGTCCGCTCCGAGAGCTCGCCCGTCGGCCTATAAACCGCGGGGGAGGAAGGGGCGGTGGTTTTTTACCTTAGCTTCTCACCGTTTTCAGTCCTCCGCCCCTTCGTCTTCGTCTTGCTCTTGCCACCGCGCGGGCTCGCTGTTAAAGCTTTTTTCCTCCGTTTCCTCGTCCTCCGCCTTCGCATTCCTCCGTTCTTCCTCATGGCGCCGCCTCAGCTCCCCATTAGGATCCTGGAGCCGTACGCCTGGGAGAGGTCGACGGGGACCCGCTCGCCCCTGGTGAGCCGGTCGCCGCCGGCCGGCCTGTCGGCCAACGAAGACGGGCGCCCAGCGGAGTGGATCGTGCCGCCGGCGGCGCACCACGAGCCCAACCCGCCGGAGGGCTATGTGGTGAGCTTCGTCCGCTACCACGAGCGTGGCTTCAATGCGCCGGCGAGCGTCTTCATGCGGGCGATGTGCTACCACTACGGGGTGGAGCTGCATAATTTCGCCCCCAACGCGATCTCCCAGGCGGCCACCTTCGTGGGCGTCTGCAAAGGGTACCTGGGGATCCCAGTTAATTGGGAGCTCTGGGTACACCTTTTCCGCGCGGAGCTCGTCACTCAGCCCACGATGGAGCCAAGGACCCGCCGCGCGATGCGCGCCGGCGGGATGTCGCTTGCCCTGCGGGGGCAGTTCAAGGATGTCTACATCCCCTGCACCATGACGACGAACAACGCCGGCTGGGAGCGGGGATGGTTTTATCTGCGCAACGCCGGGCCCGGCCTTCCCCCCCTACACCGGCCGGTGTTCAAGGAGAGGCCCGCCTCCCGGGGCTACGGGGGGTGTCCCCACCCCGGATCGGACGTGGCAGAGTCGGGCCGGGCGCGCCGCACGATCGAGGAAGCACGGGCCGACCGCGATGGGCGCTCCTCGCCTTCCTCCACCATCGGCGGGTTGTGCCTCGATGGAGAGGCCGCTCCGCATCTTCGAGATGACAGAGGCGGCCAACCCCCGTCGACCCGGCGAGGTCGCGGATGCTCCCGCCGCCCCTTGAGCGGCCGTATGCGCCCACCGGGCGCGGAGCGCCGTCGACACCCGACGCCGCCGATGCCTCGAGGGGCGGACCCCGTGGGACATCGAGATGCTCCCCATCGGCCCGTTGGTGAGTGTGGTTCTCGATTTTGTTTTGGTTCTTTAGCGTTGCCTTTGCCTCCCGACACGCCTTTGTTGCTCCCGTGTACACCGGTGAAGTTCAACACCGCCAAGTCCGTTCCGCCCACCCCCCGACCCCGTGCGCTCGGCCGGCGGCGCGCGGGAGCAGGCAGGAGCGGGCGGCGCGCAAGAGGGAGCACGCCGGGGGCGTCGTCAAGCGCGCCGCGACCGGCGGGCCGCGGAGCACCGGCGGCGCGAGGAGCCGGGGCTCTCCTCCCGGGATATTGAGGAGCCCTCGTCTTCGCACGAGGACGAGGAGGAAGAGGCCGAGGGGGAGGGCTCCTCCGACAGGTGGCGCCCGCGCCCCCGTCCCGAACCCGCGCCGGCGTCGGGGGCGGCTTCGTCCGGGGCGGGCGCACCGGTGCCCGCCGCCGGCAATCGTCATCGGGGCGGCACGCGCCGCGCGAGACGCCGCGCGCGCGCCACGGAGGTGCGCGCGGGGGACGCGCCCGTGCGCGCGTCGGGCGTGCCCGCGCGCGCGGGGAGCGTGCCGCGCGCGCGCGGCGTCATCGTCGGGGGGGCGCGACGGCGGCGTGCCCGTGCGCGGGGTGAGCGTGCTCCCCGCGCGCGGTGGCGCCTTTGGGAGGGGGCGGCATTGGGCGCGCCCACGCTTGGGGCGGGCGTGCTCGCGCGCGCGCGGTGGCGCCGTCGGGAGGCGCTTCGGCGGCGCGCGGCCGCCGCACCGCCCTCGTCCGCGGGGCCTCGAGGAAAAGGAAGCGGGCCTTTTCCTCTCGCGAGGTAAGGAGCCCGTCCTTCTTCGTTTGGTTTGGTTCGTCGATGACCAAGTGCTCGACCCTCCGTTCGTGCCTCGCGCAGGCGGTTCCAACCGTTCCTCCCTCTTGCACCGGCCAAGGTGCCGAGGACCGGACGCGTCGATCCCCACCGGCGGCGCTCGTCGAGGGGGTTGCGCCCCGGGGACAAGTGCGGCGGCGGCACGAGCTCGCAAGACCCGGCCGGGGCCTCGAGGCCCCGGCCGGCGCATCCGCCGTCGCGGCGCGCCCGGAGGCCGCCGGGGGACGGCCGGCGCCGGCCGTCCACGGAGACGCGGGCCGCGGCGGCGGCGACGGTGGTGGTGGAGCCCGCGGTGGCCGCCACCGCGGAGGAGGGGGAGCGGGCGCAACCCCGCGGAGCGCCCGTGGATGCGGCGCACGGCCGGGAGGTGGCGGCCACGGCGGCGCGGCGGGCGCCCGCGGCCGCGGAGGCGCGGGTGGAGGTGCCGGCGGAGGCGGCGCAAGCGGCCGCGCCCGCCGGCGATTTGCGGGCGGAGGTGGTGGAGCTTCGGACGACTCCCCGCCGCCCCGGGTGGAATCGGGGGGGCCGCCCGGCCCACGAACTCCCCCGAGCCCCAGAGGGGGCCCTCGTGAGGCGGCACGAGGGTCACATGGTGGTGGGGGGCCGAGGACACGGTGCCGAGGCCTCGTCCTCCCACGCCGGCCGCCCCGCCCTGGGTGGGGGGCCGTGGAGGATCCCCCCGCGTTCGCCGACGCTGTGGGGGAGCAGAGCTCGGGGCGAGCTCCGAGCCACCGCGCCACGCTCAACCGCGCGCCGAACGAGGCGCTCGCGGTCCATGGCGGCCCGGCCCGGCTCGTTTTCCGTGTGAGCCATGGTTGCTCGTCCCTCTTCCCTTTTTGTTTTCGTATGTCGCATTCGAGTCTTGGCGCTTACGGGATCGGACGTATGGATGCCGGGAGCTCGAGCGCCGCGCCCACGACAAGTATGACGCGTTCGACCGGGTGAACGCCGAAGTTCACCGGCCTCCGGGAGCGGTGCGCCGCCTTCGACGCGCTTGCGGATGCTCTCGGACACCGGACGGCCGGCTAGCGCACGGCGATGGCGTGGTGCGACGAGCTCCCGGGAGAGCTCGGTGCGGGACGCGGCGCGCCGCTCGAGCCTCGAGCGGATCCGCGCAGCCCCTCGTCGATCGTGACGAGGCGCCGTGTAATGCGCGCGCGGACCTAGAGAAGACGCGGACGTCGGCCGCCAACCGGGAGGCGGAGGTGGCCACCGCCGCGCCGAAACTCGGGAGCTCCGCACGTCGCTCGAGGGGGGCGCAGCGCAACGGGGCCGCCGGCCGAGGAGCGGCGCGCGGGTTGGAGCAACGCGCGCCAAGGAGGCGGACGACCCGAAGGCCGCCCTCGACGCCAAGGCCGCGGCCCTCGTCGTCGCCGAGGAGCGGCCCCCGCAGAGAGCGCCGCCCGCCAAGGGGCCGAGGAGCGGCCGCAGCAGGGGCGGAGCCGCCCCTCGTCGATGCCCGTGCGCCGCCGGGAGCGGGGAGCGCGCCGCCCACGAGGGGACTTGGAAGTCGTTGGAGGAGGCGGAGCACCGCGCTCTCCAAAGTTGAGGACGAGGCGCTCGTGCTCGCATCGCAATGCCAACCAGAGCCGGCCCTCCGCGAGCAGGCGAAACCGTCCGGCCGCCTCGAGCCGTCGCTCGAGGCCGTGCGACGGGACTTCGAGATGGAGAGGAAGCAAGTCGAAGGTGAGCCACCGTTTGACTCTTGCTTGTTGGTTTTTTGTTTGGGAACTCGCATTCCCTTTTTCTGATTTCTTCTTGTCTTGTCGATTCCAGCTTGCGCACCGCCTTGGGGCACGCGGCTGAGCGGCCGAGGCGCTGCAGGCTTCCTACGACTCCTCTGAGCAGGAGTTGCAGGAATTGCGCGATGCGGCCCTCGAGACCTGCCACGTCGTCGAGGAGGGCGAGGCCCGGGCCGACGCCTCCTCGCCGCCCGTTCGCGTGCCCTCGGTGGCCATGTCACCGAGCGGATGCGCCGGGCGTTGCAGCCGGGTGTCCGTAAGGCGGCCTCGGAGTGGTGCGATCCCACTATGAGGTGAACTTCGAGGCGCTGGCGGAAGGCTACGTTGTGCCCGAGGGCGTCGAGGATGAGGTGGCCATGGAGCGCGCGGATGCGCTCGCTGCTGACGCCGCCGGGTCGCTCGCCGAGGCCTTCGAAGAATTCCTCTTCCCGGACGCTGCCGATGCTGCTGCTCCACCCGCCTGAAAGCATCTGGGCGCTAGGCCCATTTTTTGTTTATGTGTATCAGAATTCTGGCCTCGTGGCCTTTTGTAAATAAACAAGTCGTTTCATGAACATGGGCAGTTGCTGTAAATGAAGTTGTTAGTTTATCACGCTTTTTTGTTTCTCCTTCTTCCTGAGTAGATTCTAGTTAGGGGAGTTCGATTTTCGCAAGGGGCCCGCTGGGTTGGAGGCGAGAGAGAAGGGCCATAGCCACGCGGCGTAGGCTATCTCTGGCTCGCACGCTCCTTCCACTGTGCCGCCTGCGCCCTGTTCGAATCGTGGCTCGAAGTTGAAGTAAGAAACAAACTTAGCGCGTGTGAGTTGTTTTTTACTTTTGCGCGAAAAATGGGACCATTTTGGGGGGGGGGGGTGCCCCCCCGCAATAGCCCCCGAGGGTAACTTGGGTTTCAGGGGAAAGCCGAGTTGCCCTTTTATTAGACTTGTAGTATTTTCATAGTTGACACCAACTGGGGCGTTGGCCATGTGATTTTACAACAGAAAGTACTTGGAAATACTAGCTAAGGGTAGAAGCGACGTAGCTGTTGGATGTTCCAAGCGTTGGTGAGTTCTTCGCCGTCCTCGTTGGCCAGCTTGTATGTGCCCGGCTTGAGCACCTTCACCACGACGTAGGGTCCCTCCCATGGGGGCGATAGCTTGTGGCGCCCTCGGTTGTCTTGGCGTAGCCTTAGGACTAGATCCCCTTCGCTGAAATCCCTGCGACGTATCTTGCGTGCTTGGTAACGTCGTAGGGACTGTTGATACCTTGCGGAGTGCATCAACGCCACGAGGCGTACTTCGTCTAGCCGGTCCGGCCGAGTCCTCGCGGCTCGCCGGTTAGCGTCTTCGTCGTAGCCTCGAATCCTCGGGCGACCCATATTCCGAGTCCGTGGGGAGGACGGCCTCCGCGCCATGGATTAGGAAAAAAGGGGTGAACCCGTGGCTCGCTTGGGGTGGTCCTTAGGCTCCACACGACCGCCGGTAGTTCTTGGAGCCATTTCCGCCCGCATTTGTTGAGCTGGTCAAAAATTCGGGGCTTGAGGCCCCGTAGGATCATGCCGTTGGCACGCTCTACTTGGCCGTTGGTCCGTGGGTGTGCCACGGCCGCCCAATCCACGCGGATGTGGAACTTATCACGTAACTCCAAGAACTTCCGCCCGTGAACCGGGACCCGTTGTCCGTGATGATGGAGTTTGGCACTCCAAAGCGGTAGACGATGTCGGTGAAGAACGTGACCGCCCGCTCCGCCCTTAAATTCGTGATGGGGCGCACCTCCACCCACTTGGAGAATTTGTCGATCGCGACAAGCGGATGGGTGAAGCCCCCGGCGCCTTCCGCAAGGCCCGACGATGTCCAACCCCCACACGGCGAACGGCCATGTCACGGGGATCGTTTGCGGTGGCATGAGCGGGCAAGTTGGACTTGCGGGCGTAGAACCGGCACCCTTCGCGAGTGCGCACGATCTCGCCGGCGTCCGCGACCGCGTAGGCCAATAGAAGCCCCGGCGGAACGCGTTGCCGACAAGGGGCGCGAGGCGCAAGATGGTGGCCACGCATCCCCTCGCGTGGATATCCCGTAGGAGCTCGCGCCCCTCGGGAATGGGTATGCACCGCTGGAGGATGCCTGACGCGGCGCGCTTATACAGCTCGCCGTCGACGAGGGTGAAAGATTTGGCCATCCTGGCGATGCGCCTGGCTGCGGCCCGGTCTTCGGGGAGTTCCCCTCGAGCGATCCAGGCGACATACTTCTCCCGCCAGTCCGCCTGGGCGGGGGCCGGCTTGATGTCCATTGCGACGGCCTCGTGGGAGCCGTACCCCTCGAGGAGGGAGAGTACGTACGCCTCGTTCGAGGGGTCCTCGTCCATGGGTTCCGCACCCGCTGGGTTCGAGGGAGCCCCCGAGGGTTCGTTGTGATTCGAGGGGTAGGGCTCGAAGACGACCGAGGGTTGAGTGATGTCACGCGCGAAAACGTTCGGGGGGACGGTGATCCGCCCGGACGCGATCTTGGCAAGTTCGTCTGCTTCCTCGTTGTACCGGCGGGGTACATGATTAAGCTCGATGCCGTAGAACTTGTCTTCGAGGGCCCGCACGGCCTTGCAGTAGGCTTCCATCTTGTCATCATGGCAGCTCGCGTTCTTCATGACTTGATCGATCACGAGCTGCGAGTCCCCTCGCACGTCGAGGCGCTTGACGCCCAGCTCGATGGCGATTTTGAGGCCGCAGAGGAGGGCCTCGTACTCGCCCATATTGTTGGATGCGGGGAAGTGGAGGCGCACTGCGTAGCGCATGTGCTCTCCGAGGGGTGACACGAAGAGCAGGCCCGCGCCCGCTCCTGTTTTCATCACCGAGCCGTCGAAGAACGCAGTCCGAAGACTCGCTTGAATTTGAGGGGGCGGCAGCTGCGTGTCTGTCCACTCGGCGACGAAATCGGCTAGGATTTGCGATTTGATGGCCTTGCGCGGGGCGTAGGCGAGCGTCTCGCCCATCAATTCCATCGACCACTTGGCAATCCCGCCCGCCGCGTCGGGGTTGCGTATGATCTCTCCTAGCGGGAAGGAAGAGACCACCGTGACCGGGTGGGCCTCGAAGTAGTGGCGGAGCTTGCGCCGCGCGAGGACTACCGCGTACAACAGCTTCTGGACCTGGGGGTAGCGCGTCTTCGTGTCCGACAGGACTTCGCTGATGTAGTAGACTGGCCTCTGCACGGGCAAGGCGTGTCCTTCCTCCGTGCGCTCCACGACGATCACGGCGCTGACCACCTGGGTGGTTGCGGCCACGTAGAGCTGCAGGGGTTCGCCGTCTCGCGGCGGCGTGAGGATTGGAGCGTGCGTCAGAGACGCCTTCAGCTTGTCAAGCGCGTCCTGGGCCTCGGTGGTCCAGGAGAAGCGCTCGTGCTTCTTGAGCGACGGTAGAGGGGCGGAGCCCTTCTCACCGAGCCTCGAGATGAAGCGGCTTAAGGCGGCGAGGCACCCCAACACCTTCGCACCCCCTTGAGGTCCCGGATCGGACCCATCCGTTCGAGGGCCGCAACCTTTTCAGGGTTGGCCTCGATTCCTCGTCGGGAGACGATGTATCCTGTGAGCATGCCTCGCGGCACTCCAAAGACACATTTTCGGGGTTTAACTTGACCCCATTGGCCCGTAGGCAATTGAACGCGACGCCAAGGTCGCTTAACCAGTCGTCCGCCTTCGGGTCTTCACGACGATGTCGTCCACGTATGCTTCGACCGTCCGCCCGATGTGATCCCCAAAAACGTGCTGCATGCGCCGCCGGTATGTTGCACCCGCGTTTCTGAGGCCAAACGGCATCATGACATAGCAGAACGTCCCGAACGGTGTAATGAACGAAGTCGCGAGCTGGTCGGACTCCTTCATTTTTATTTGGTGGTACCCGGAATAAGCATCAAGGAAACAAGATGGGGCTTTCGCACCCAAACTCGTTGAGTCATCAATTTGATCGATGCGTGGCAAAGGAAAAGGAACTTTGGGACATGTTTATTAAGACTAGTGTAGTCTACACACATCCGCCACTTCCCATTTTTCTTTTACAAGCACAGGATTGGCTAGCCACGTCGGGTGGAACACCTCCTTGATGAACTGGCCCCAGGAGCTTCCGCAGCCTCCGCTCCGATCGCCCCGTCGCCGCTCCGCCGGCCGGCGAGCCGCGTCGCACGGCGCGAGCGTTTGGCAGGATGTCAAGGAGTGCTCGGCGACTTCCCCGGCTCCTCGGCATGTCCGAGGGGTTCCACGCGGAAGATGTCGGCGTTGGCGCGGAGGAAGTCGACTTCAGCACCGGCTCCCATTTGGGATCGAGGGTGGAGCCGACCTCAACGCCTGCTCCCTGGGGTCGAAGGGTCGAGGGGACCCCTTGGCGACCGCTCCGCGCCCTCGAAGGTGCCTCGCGTGCTTGGCGGCGCAGTGCTGAGGTCCTCGTTGACCATCTTCTCCGCCGTGTTCACCGCTTCGTCCCGCCGCTAGTGCCTCTCAGAAGCTCCACGCACTCGACGCAGCCGAATGCGTGCTCGATGGACCCACTCCGACGGTGATGACGCCGTTTGGACCCCAGATCTTCATCTTCGGTGTAGGTGTAGTTGGGGACCGCCATGAATTTGGCATAGCACGGTCGCCCAAGTATAGCATGGTAGGCCCCTTGAACCCCACGACCTCGAAGGTGAGGGTCTCCTTGCGGAAGTTTCTTAGGGGTGCCAGTCCGACCGGGGCAAAAGGACCCGCCCGAGGGCTGAACTCCGCTAAGCCGGCGCGATGCCGGGAACGGCTTCGCAGCCGGGCCGCAACTCGGTCCAACCCGATCCTCATCGTGCGCAAAGGTATGCGCGAAGAGGATGTTGAGGCGACGCTCCGTCCATAAGGACCTTGAGAACCGAGCGTTCTCAATGATGGGATCGACCACTCGCGTGGGTACCGGCCCGGTTGGGGATGCGATTCGGTGGTCTTCCCGCCAAAGGTGATGACGTCCTCCGACCACCCGGAGAAAGGCCGGGAGGCGCCCTCTCCGCGGCGAGGACTTCGTGTCGCTCCTTGCGCCGGGTCGACATGTCGACGGTTGGTCCCCCAAAGATGAGGAACACATTTTCGACGGTGGGGAAGCCGCCGCGGCCGCCCTCGCCCCCGCCTTTTTGGCCTCTCGCCTCCTTTGCGGCGGCGCGGCGCATAGAACTTCGAGCATGTCGCACTCGCTCAAGGGTATGTTGTACCGGGGTCTTCAGGGTAGGGACATGGCTTCTTCCCGCATGTCGTCGAACACTCCCGGGCCTCGAGAGGGGCCGAGGGCCCCGTCGAGCCGGTCGACAGCCGGTGGGCTCCGCTGCTACCGCCGTCGCCACGCCCGTTCGCGCGCTCGCGCCGCGGCTTTCCCTTATTGCCCCGCTTGTCGTTGCGGTGCGGCCCCTTTGACTTGCTGCCCTCCGCGGGCACGTCCTCAGGGCGCTTGCCTTTTTGCCGTCGAAGATCGCCCTGACCCGCCTCCTCCCCAGGCGGTCGGCAATGTCGAATAGCTCGTTGGAGTCCGTGTGCGGGCCGCGTCTGTGGCCTCCGCGACGAGACCCCGCACGTGGTGCCCTCGAGGAAGGCGTGCATGATTTCGGACTGCGCCACACCGGGGAGCCTCCGTGCGCCGCTTGGAGAAGCGCCTTATGAAGTCCCGCAGCCGACTCGTCGGGTTTCGCAGCGGCGGTGAGCGGGGAGGTCCCAAGAGTTCCCTGTGGCGCACGTATGTGCCCCGGAAGTTGCCCACGAACGTGTGGACTAGGTCGTCCCGCCTGCGGATCCGGATGGCGGGCAAGTGCTCGAGCCATGTCCGGGCCGCGTCGCCCAGATGCAGGGGCAGTTGTGGATGATGACCTCGTCGTTAGTGGCCCCGCCAGCCGGGCAAGCCAAGCGGGGTAGTCGTTGGAGCCGTACACGGGGATCCGTTCCCCGTTGTACTTGACGATCGTCGAGGGTTGGCGGAAGCGTTGGGGAACGCCGCCGGGATCCTGGCCGAACACGCGGGTGCCCGGGGGTCGGCCGGGGAGCGGTCCTCGGGCCGCCGTAGCGCCCCACCCCGTCGAGGTGTGCCTCTGCCGCTCGTGCGTCCGCCTTGCCGGTGCGCCCGGCGTTGATGACGTTGCGAGCGCCGCGACCCGCCGCCCCTCGCGCGTCAAGGAGTCGCTCCTTGCCGGCGCGCGTGCGCCCTCGCTCGGTGGGTTGCTCCGCTTGTCCCCCCGCGTGCACCGAGGGTTCGCCCTCCCGCGCAGCCTTCATCGCCCGCAGCATCCCCCCGCCGGCGGATGCGAGGGGCCGAGCTCTCGCCCGCGGACGGCCGCTTGCTCGATGAGGGTTTGCACCCTCGCGGCACGTCCCGAGCCTCGGGGGTCGAGGGTGCCGGGCGTAGCCCGCAGCCAGCGCCGCGGCAGCGACGAGCTTCTCGTCTCGCCCCGTGGGGGTACGTCCGCGTTCAATGCCAGACGGCGCGGATGTGGTCGCACCGTCGGGCCTGGGCCTCCCCGCGCACGTTCGCCGCGCGCAGAGGCTTCCCCGCCATTGAGGCGCGGAGCACCCGCACCGCCGGGTACTCTTCCGCTAGCTTGGCCTCGAGCTCGCGGCTTGGGCCGCCCGTGCTGGCCGACGTCGGCCCCAACAAAGAGCGCTTGGCCCCCGCGGCCAGCGCGCGGCGATCCCCCGTGTGTGACCTCCCGCCTCCGGCGCCCACCGGCCACGGCGGCGTTGGCCGGGTCGTTGGTGATGACGGCGCAACACTCCCGCGTGGGGTCGTAGCTCCCGGTGCCGGGAGTCGCTGAGCACCAACCCGCAGTCCGCCCGCGTCGAGGAAGCGCCGAATCCAACCGGGCTCCGGCACGCTGAGAAGTCCCACTCCGCGTAACCGTGGCGGTTGGCGGGTGGCATCGTGTCGACGGAGCCCATGGATGACTCATCTGCTGCTGAGGAGCCGGGGTTCCTGGCGACGAAGACGTGGCGGCCAAAGGAACCCTCGCGCATCGTCGTGCTGACGTTGGCGTTGTAGGCCGTCGTGGCGCGACGCAGCCCCCAATGGGGATGCGCGGGTCCGAGACCGCGCTGCTCCGCCGGGGCGGTGGCGGTCGTTTTGGCGGGGCGTACCGCGCTCGGGCGGCGGCTCGCCGGCTCCCGCCGCCGCCGGATCGCGCCCGACGCGAGCGCTGCCCAGAGCGACGGCGTGGCGTCGTGGCGTCGACGGACCCGCCGGCATCCGTGCCCGCGGGTGCCCCGCGCCGTGGTGGTGCGCGCGGCGGGGGCCAATGCTGACCTAGCCTGACGCCGCGCGCGGAGCTCCTCACGGTTCGTGAGGCGCATGAGATAGCCGTTCCCCGTGGCCTGAAAGTTCAGGTCCCCAAAACGGATTTCGAACCCGGCCGGGAGGGGGTCCGAGCTACCCATGCAGTAGCGTGTAGCACGATACTCGGTGCGAATCACCATGGAGGGAGTTGGTGGAATGACCTTAGGCGCTCGTTTTGCCCCACGGTGGGCGCCAACTGTCGGTGCGGAATATGGTCCCGACACTAACCAAAAGAGGATAGCGCCGTGGTCTATCCCTCGATGGCCGATGCTAAGTAACAAATGACACAACGAGGTTTTATCCTCGGGTTCCCGCCGCGGGGCCGTACGTCCGGCGAGGCGTGCCTCGGGCACTATATTACTTAGCACCGGGGGTGCTTGTAGTGGGGCAAATACAAGCAGTTAGCGGGAGAGGAAGCGTGGCTTCCAAGTCCCCGGAAGGGTGGTCAAGATGTTGTGGGAGAATGAGAAGTGAGTGTGCGGGTGTGTATGTTCTCCGTTGTCTCCCCGCGGCCGGGGGCCGCCCTCCCCGGCAGGCCAAGGGGCGGCGAGTTACATGCATGCCGCGCTATCCAGCCTACGTGGGGTGACCGCCGGTGGCTACGCCGTAGAGGCGGTCGTCCGATGATCTTCGCCGTCCGGCCATGATGGCTCACTTCGTACCCGAATAGTGGCGGTTCGAGGGGCAGGGTGCGCGGCAGACGTGGTGTGCGCCCCGATAGGCTTCGAGGGAGGTCGATGATGGCCGGCACGGGGTACAAGAGGGGGCACCCGCCGTTCCTCCCACGCGCTCACGTAGTGGAGTGGTTGCTACGCCGCCCGCTGCGCCCACGCGCGTGCCGGCGACCGCGCCGTCGCTGGCCGGATGGCGGTCCACCGGCCCAGCGCCTCCACCTAACCCCCGTAGGGTCACAAGAAAGGAACCGAGGGTGCGCCCGGCCCCCCTTCGAGGGTCGGGCGCGTTAGCCGTACCGTAAGGCGCGCGGTGTCACGGACCGACACCGGCCGTGGCCCGCACGTCCCTTCCCGCCGCGTGGTGGGATGGGTGCCTCCGGGAGTTGGTGCGGCGGGCACCGGGGCGCAGCCCCGGCGCATGATGACGCTCGTCCCGCGGCGACAGGCGTTAAATGCCCGTGTACGGGGCCGGGCGCACGCGTGCGGGGCGCCCGTGAGCGTGGCGGCGCGGCCGGGGGCGGACGGACCCTCGAGCGAGACGAGACCCGCTCGAGGGGAGGGATCCCTCGAGCGGGGCGGACCACTCGAGGGAGGAGTTACCTCGAACGGGGCGCAGCCCGCCCGAGGGGGAGGCGCCGAGCGAGGCGGAGCCTCGCCGAGGGGCTTCCAAGGGGGCCGCTCCTGCGGGGCCGTCGTGAGTCCCGCGGCGTGGGCCGTGTCCCGCATGGTTAGTCACTCCCGTGTTAGGCTTAACTTGTTTCGTATCGATTTAAGTGAGGGTTTCCCCGTTGTTTAAGGGGACCCCTAGGGCTGTCCCCGACAACTGGTACGACCTCTACTGTCTTCTCTTAAGGACGAACACTGGCATTTACCCTTTTACTTTAACACTTGCAGAAGAAACAACGGAAGAACAACTGGTGGATGTCCACGTGGCTCAACAAGCAAGTCCACCTGTGGCTGAATTACCTATCCCAAAGGAGTATCTCATCTTCATCACCCTCTCGCAGAAGCAATGAATTCTCCAGATGAGTCTCCCAACTGTACCGAGCCGTCAAGTCCTCCAAGGGCACAATCACCGTTGGTCATGCAGAGACACTAATCCTTACCGCAGGTGGATCCAACTCCCCTCTGTACCCAAGCCCATGAGTTACCAAATGCATCGCATCAACACCTTCTCGTCTTGGAAGCTTCTACTTTTGACTCGGAGCACCTTCCTCACCGCGATTACCCCGCTCAAGAAATCAGCCGTGAGGTACTTATTTGCACTTAACTCGCTACCTTTACACTTCTATACCCTCAATCCCGGCACACGTTTTCTTAGGATGAGGCTCCGTCATCACCAAAACTCGTCATCGGAGGATTGAATCCAATGCCGAGGCAATGGAGGGAGTGCACCACCTCTCCGTCGATGAGGTGTTATCAAAGCTTAGAGAAATTGTTGCCTCGGCTAGAAAGGGATGCGCGAGATCGTTCAAGGATCTTGATCACTTCGAAGAGATGCTTGAATCTACTGCCCAAGAACTTCCCGTACGTCGTAGCTTCTTTAGTATCCATCTCGTGGGTTTGACATCCTTTATGCGCCCATAAGGCACGCTTTGAGGAAATTGCAGCCCCCGCCCGGCTATCGAAAAGAAGAAAGCTGATGCCGAACACGCCATGAACGGGGCACAATCCCGCGCAGAGCCGTAGATACATTGGCTAGCTTGCGAGCTTCTCATGATCCGAAAATTGCCAGGAAAGCCGCGCTAGAAGCAGAACCGAGAAGCCCGCGACCGAGATAGAGGTCGATAAAGAGAAAATAGCCGAGCTCCCCGGATTGATAGAAAAGACCCAAGCGAAAGCAAAATCGACCATCAACAAGATAGAGCAATGCGATGCAACTCACCAACTTGCCCCCCCCTACCGGGTGCTCAAAAAGATTGCCAGGAAATGTTGGACAGCTTCCACCAAGCGACATCCAATGCTCGTGGTGTGATTACGAAACATTTGAACATTTGAATACCCACATTGATGTATAACCGAATTGATCGCTCTTGTAATACTTATCCTTGCATTTGATTTCCTTTTCTTTCGCATACCTCTAAGTGTAAACGCTGAACGATCCAATCGGCAAAGAAATACCAACACCCGAATGGCACTTTGACCTCCTTCGCCCGAGCCAATCAACCGAATGTGACTCAAATTTCTAGAACTCCAAGCGACCCGCCGTTACCGGCCAAGGAAACTTTTCCACCTTCCGATTTTCTTGGGATATGCGCCACGATCCAGAGCCACGACTCGAAGCCATGATTCATCTTGCCAGGCCTATAAATGCAACCGTAGGTGCCCCTAGCTCTCCACCAAGCTTTTTAGCTCTCGAATCTTTGCCAATCTCGGTTCTTTCTCTTTCCAAACAGTGCACATCCCAAACCACCATGATGCGCCGCCTCAACCGCCACCGCGCCTCCGACGAGGCAGAGGGGAGCAGCGCCAACGCGCGCCGGAGGCAATGATCGTCGATTCCTCTTATTTGCATCAACTTTTGATCTTTTCTTGTTTTGACGATCGTCTCCCCTTTCGTGTTGATTCAAAGGGAACCCTGCCTCTCGCGCTTTCCCGCCCAATCAACCCTTCCCGTACGACTCCTCGGAGTCCGATGGCCACTCCCCTGTGCCGTACGGGGAAGAAGACGCTCTCCGCTTCAAGGAAGAGCTGGAGACGGCCCGACGCGAGCTGGAGGATGTCTCCAAGAAGGCGGGGCATAGTCGAGCCGGAATGGGAGGACCGCCGCAAACAGCTCGCCGGAAACCATCGATGGTACGGCTCGAACCGAATCCTTCTGATCCCACCCGGCTTTTTGATGCTAATCTCCTTTCTCCTTGCTTCTTGCAACCTCGCGATGCCGAGCTCAACCAGTTGAAGGCGCTGGTGGAGCCAGGCTCGGCCGATAAGGTGAATGCCCGCGGCGACACGCCGCCGAGCGCCTTGCCACGGAGCACCGCGTCGACGAGGTGGCGACCCACGGCGTTCGTTTGGGCACCACCTTGGGCCTGGCTGCCATGGCGACGCATACGGACGTCGACTACTCCACCAGGCCGCGCGGGGCCCCGGGGGCGGCGCGCCGTGAGGACACGACGAGATCGAGCTCATCCCCCCGGGAGCGCCTTGATGGCCACGGGCGATGCCATTGCCGAAATCACGCATCCCCAACTGCATCGAATGGTGCTTTTCGACTAGATTGCATAGGATGTTTGATAATCGGCAATAAATAAGAACCTTGGAATTTCCGTGTTTGTGCCGTTATGAATTTCGCCGCACTTGCATCCATGATTCTTATTTTTCCTTGAATGCATCCGGGAACTATCTTGAGCCGAACGCGTCGAGAACGTGTTTCTGTCCCTTGGCGCAAAATCCATAGAAGATCCCGATTCGGCAATCCGAGCACTCGTTACAAAAAACCCTTTGTACTTGGAGAGAAAAAAACCCCCGCCGTTTGGTATTCCAATGTTGCGTACCGGCCGGGTCATCACTCCCAATGCACCCCTTCTGGGCCAATAAAAGAGCCCGCCGAGATGCCTCCCGCAAGCACTCCCGCACACTCATCCATCATTTCTCATTTCTCCCCCTCGTCTCTAGAGGAGAAAACCCCAAGGCCATGGACAAGGGCAAGCAACCCCAGGAGAGCAGCTCATCGAAGAAGCGTACGATCCGAAGGTGAGTTTTTTCATGATTTATTCCTCGTTCTCCATATGATCTCGTGCTTCATGTTTTCTTCCTTTCCTCTTTTTCGTCTTCTTTGATTCAAGCCCCGAAGAAATCATCGGGATCAAGATGCTCGAGTACATCTCCTCCGATTCCCTCCCTCGGCGAGGATGCCACGCCCGAGCAGGACCAGCCATCGACCGGCGCCGCCGCGTTCGGCACCCGGAGCACCCGCCCGTGGACATCACCGCCCGCGTTGCCGAACGCGAGCGTCGCATGGCTCTGGAGGCGCTAGTAGGGGGTAAATGCTTCTGACCCGTTCTTGACTTCATGCCCACATTCGGACTTCTTGCCCCTAACATCGATTCCTCCGCTTTAGATGTCTCAGACAGTACAACAACCTCCGAAGATGGCTCCGGGACAGCCTTGTTGCGCCCGCGAACCATGGTCACCCCCATGCGTTCCAAGTTGCCGTCACGGTGGTCCTCGGGAATAGCCGAAGAGGGAGCAACAGAAGAAGAAAAGAAAAAGATTGAATCATACTTTCGCTTCTTTCTCCACGCCTTCGTCTCCCACCTCCTTGAAGATCCGACCATCGTGGTTGTTAGATGTAAACCTGCAAGAAGCAGTTGTAATATGATTTTGTGCTAAGGGCAATGCATTCAGCACCGGCCATATCTTTGTTTGCGGATTTTTTGGTTCAAGGCGGCCTCGTTCTTGAGCGCCGGCCGTCTCCGTCTCGTATGTGTGTAATCATCGATCGATCTCGATGCTAGGATACTTCTTCAGATATCTTCCATTTATTGCAGCAGAAAATTCTTCTCCTAGCAAAGTTTTCAATATATATGCATTACCAAAGAGACGCATCTCGACCACATGAAAAGTCCTTCCTGGGCTAGGGGACCATTTGCCGACCCACCGTATTTAGTTCCAATCGGCAATAGCGCCTTTCCAAACCAAATCGCCTTCTCAAATTGCCTCACTTTTACTTTCTTGTTATAGTACTTGGCAACCCGCAACTTGTTTTTCTCGATGTTTTCCAAGGCTCTAAGACGGATCATGTGCAAATCCTCTAGTTCATCCATCATTAGGCCACTGTAATCTTTGGAGCCCAAATCTTCACAACACCACTCTCTTGAATCTCGATTGCATCTCCAAGGTAAAACCGCGTGGTACCCATAAACCAACTCGTAAGGAGAAGTTTTTAGAAGCTCCATGGGGGGCCATTCGGTAAGCCCACAAGGCCTCACCGAGTACCGAATGCCACCTTCTTGGCTTCGGTCGATCTTCTTTTGTATCAACATCATGATCTTGTTAGAAGCCTCCGCTTGACCATTAGCTTGGGCATAATAAGGAGAAGAGTTAAACAATTTAATCCCCATGCTTTCGGCAAACTTCGAACTCCAGTGACACGAATTGTGCCCCTTGGATCAGTGGTGATAGTCCGAGGGATTCCAAACCGATGGGGATGATGTGCTCTTTGACAAATTCAACCATGTTTTCTCCATGTCACCTTCTTCGGGATCGCCTCAACCCATTTAGTAAAATAATCTGTAGCCAAAAGCACGAACTTATGCCCCTTGCTAGATGGTGGATTAATTTGGCCAATCAGGTCTATACCCCAGCCCCTGAATGGCCATGGCTTGATGATGGGATTTAATACTGACGCGGGGACCCTTTGAATATTCCCAAACCTTTGGCAATCCCGACATCCCTTGTAATACTCAAAGCAACATTCCTCTAATATCGCCCGCCAAAAGCATCCAGCCTGTCCGATAACCCATTTCATCCGTAGGCCGATTGGTGTGCTCCACATATCCCATCGTGCACTTCGCTCGGTCATGTCTTTACTTCTTCTCGAGACCTGTGCATCGTAGCAATACCCCATCTAATGATTTGTAGAATAAGTTATCATCCAAGAACGAACTTTATGGCCTTGGTGTACCGAGCTTCCTGCAGACTCCTATGATGGATTCTTCAAGTAATCAACGATCTCTTTTCTCCAATCATCTTCCTCGCAAGATCCGTCCCCAAAGGCACACACTTCGCAGCAAACGCTTCTTGGCTCTCTTTGTAACCGTAGCGCTTTGAGCCAGCCTTTGTTTTGTTTTCTTTGTTATGTTTCGTTGGCCGCCGGTGGCGGCGGTGACCGGCCTCGCGAGGGCCGGTAGCGTCCACCGTCGACCTCTCCCGGGCATACGGCTCCAGGATCCTAAGGGGAAGCTGAGGCGGCGCCATGAGGAAGGACGAAGGAATGCGAGGACGGAGAACGAGGAACGGAAGAAAGGCGCTAATGGCGACACCGCGCGGAGGCAAGAGCTAGGCGAAGACGAAGGGGCGGGGGACTGAAAATGGTGAGGCGTCAAGGTAAAAAACCACCGTCTCTTCGACCCCTCAGATTTATAAGCCGACGGGGCGAGCTCTCCGGAAAGGACGCCCCGCCAGCATTATCCCGCGGGGAATCTCTCCTTCGCGTCGACGGGCGGGCCCCACCACGACCGCGGCGGCCACGTCATTGCGGGCGGGGCCATCAGTACGGCAAAGACCCGCGGTGGCCGAGGCGAAGCGGTCACATCCGCCCGCCATGCCGCCCCACTACGCGCGCGCGCGCGCGCGCGGCCGCCCTAAAGGCGCGCCCGCGCTGCGAAACCGCGGCCACGATCGCAAGGCATTTAAAATGACTGGGTCCCTTGCCAAGCAAGGAGGACCCTCGAGCGGGACGAACTCCTGGCTCAAGACCAGGGCAACCCTCGACGGGATATCGACGTGAGAAGGTCGCCCGGGACCTGCTCGATGTAGAGCAGGCACCGCGGGTACCCATGCCACGTAAGACCCTCGAGCGGCGTGAACCCTCGGCTCAAAACGATGTCAGCCCTCGAAGGGACACCGACGTGAGAAGGTCGCCCGGGACCTGCTCGATGTAGAGCAGGCACCGCGGGTACCCATGCCATGTAAAACCCTCGAGCGGCGCGAACCCTTGGCTCGAGACAATATCGATTCTTCAAGGAAGGGCACGTACGGCCGTGCTACCAACCGGCACCTCGGGGCCGGCTCGCCCGAACCCCTCGATGGCCGCAAGCGTGAAAAGACGGGGCCGCCCGGGCGCCACCCCGCACGGCCCTGCGATCGGAGGTTCGAAGCGACCCTCGACGGGTTCGAACGGGCGCCACGGATCGCGAGTTAGGGACAATGAGGGCACGCACATTCAAGCGCGTTCCTCGAGCCGTCGGCTCGGGGTGCCCCACATGTCGTGTTCGAGAGCCGGCGAGGGCGGCCAGGCCGGGGGGATCCCACCGAGGGAGAGCTTCGCGCCCTCGGTCCCTATCGAACGGGACCGAGCCCCACCTAGCAAACCCACGCAAGTGCTTCCATGGACGTGTCTCCGGACCGCGCGGCCTACCCTTATCGAACGGGGCATGGACGTCCACTTGAACCACCCGCTAGCGGCCTCGACGAGGAATCCGCAATCCGCGACCCGCTCGATGGGGGTTGCGGGAAACCTCACCCTCGGTCCCGCGGAGGGACGGCGAGTGCGCGTTAAAAAACAAGTCGCCGAGCTCCCACCGATCGCCTCGAACGGGCCAAGGCTCGAGGGGCTTGGCGCACGGCTACACCTCCTTGAAATTGCACCCACGGGAGACGATTGCGCGGTGCGTGCACCCCCGGCCGGCCGAAATACCGCCGATGCCGGCTGGCATATGTGCCACGCCTCTCGACCAAAATTCTCGCGGTTAACCCCCCGTAGGAGAACCCACACCCTCTGTGGGGCTTCGGGGGCTAGACCCGCGGGTCCGCCGACGCGGCCCCACGGAAAGCGTTCGCAAACAAGGAGGGAAGAACGTCCTATCGGTAGGTTCCGGCATACCGGGGAGCCTCAATGGCAAACCCACAAGTGCTCGGGGGCTGCGCCGGGGACGGCCCTAGGGGTCCCCTTAAACAATGGGGGAAAACCTCACTTAAAACCCGCAACAAAAACCCAAATACGTTAAGCCTAACCATGCGTGGCACCTAACCATGCGGGACACGGCCCACGGGGGACTCCGACGGCCCATCGAGGCGGCCCACGGAAGGATCCCTCGAACAGTCGCGCCCCGCTCGAGGGGCGCACTCCCTTCCGGCGGGCACCGGTCCCGCTCGTGGGCACGCACTTCCCCTCGAGCGGGCTCCGCCTCGCTCGAGGGTACGCCCCGCCCTCGGCGGGGGTCCGCCACGCTCGAGGGTGCCCCTCACGCGTGCGCCGGGACCCGTACGCGGGCATTTAACGCCCTGACACAAGGGGGCGGCGCCATCATGCGCCCGGGCTCGCGCCCCGCGTGCGCCGCACCAACTCCCCCGGGGAGGAGCCCATCCCCACCACCGTGGGGAGGGACCGTGCGCGGTACGGCCGGTGGAGCGTCCCGTGACACCGCGCGCCTACAGCAGTACGGCTAACGCGCTCGACCCTCGAAGGGGGCCGGGCGCACCCTCGATTTCACTTTCCCGTGACCCTACAGGGTTAGGTGGAGGCGCTAGGCCGGTGGATTGCCATCCCGGCCACTGTAACGGCGTGGCCGCCGTACTCGCGCGTGCGGCGCACGCCGGACCCCTGTAGCAACGACTCCAGCCCCGTGAGGCGCGTTGGGAAGGAGCGCCGTTCGCCCCCCCCTGTACCCCGTACAAGCTTGCGTCGCACCGCCCCGAGCCTACCGGAGGACATCACCACCATCCGTTGCTCTCCTACCCTCGAACCGCCACTGTTCGGGTACAAGTCAGGCCATGATGACCGGATCGCAGCGGGGATCGCCCGGACGGCCGCCCACTCTACACCGTAGCACGTCGCACCTCTCCACATAGCTAGGTAGCGCGGCGTGCATGTAACCCGCCGCCCCCTTGATCTATAAAAGGGGGTGCGAACCCCCAGCCGCAGGGGGAGACAGAGGAACAGGGACGCAAGAACACTTCACATACCACGTACTCATTCTCATTCTCCCACAATATCTTCAGCCACTCCTCCAGGGACTTGGAAGCTACACTTCCTCTCCCGCCTTGCTTGTATTTGCCCCACTACAAGCACCCCCGGTGCTAAGTAATATAGTGCCCCGAGCACGCCTCTCGTCGGACGTACGGCCCCCTCGGCCGGAACCAGGATAAAACCTCTGTGTCACTTGTTACTTAGCATCGACCATTGAGGGATAGACCTCGGCGCTATCTACTGGTTAGTGTCGGGACCATATTCCGCACCGACAGCGCTGCCACTTGTTCAGGAGGATGCGCGTGGTCACCCTGGGCTTAGCTCTGAATGACTCCCCGATTTCTATGTGACTCCTGAGAATGCGGGGAGCCTCACCATGCACCTGTTCCAGAGTCACTTGGCGTTCTGGGTCTACCGTTCCATCTTGTCTAGCCCTGGCTGAGGTCAAGACCTTGACTTTCCCCTTCTCCTCGGCAGTTATCATGTTAACAGAAAAGCCCACCATGTTCTGAGGGAAGGGGTGGCCGTCCAGCTTCATTTTGTTGTCGAACTTGAGGTGACCCTCCTGGATGGCCTTCACGGATCTTCATCCCGAAGACCCCGCAATCACTGATGGAGTGTGAATCCCTGTCGTGGAAGCCACAGTAACGTTTTCCTTTAACTCCATCGGGCCGAAGCATGGAATGACCTTCAGGCAGCTTGATTCGGCCTTCCTTTACTAGGAGCTCAAACAATTTGTCAGCCTTCGTGATATCAAAATCATAGGTGCCCTTGGTCTGCTTGACCCAGCGCTGATTCATCGTCAAAGGCTCCTTTCCCCACATGATCTCTGCCACGGCCACATCCAGTTCGTCATCAGAGTCTTCGACCAGGTCAGCTTTGTCTAAGAACTGGTTGTAGATGTCAGCCACATCATGCTGCTTGCCAAACTTGGCATCGTTCTTGAAGCCGTACGCCTGGTTGCTCATCAGTGATAGCTTCGTGATAGGCGGCCCGGGTTCTCGAACTCCATCCCGAACAATTTCTCGCGTACGGCCGGCGGCATCCGGCGACGGCCATGTCGCCCAACCGGTCATCCGGCAAGTTAAGCGAGAAGCACATGCCTTTAACCTCCCCGAACCTTTCCGAGAAATTCCGGCGGCGTCTCGCTATGCCTCTCGCTTCATGGTAGCAAGGTCGATCGGCTTCTTCTCCGAGCCGCCGCCGAAATAGTGAGCGTGAAATTTTCGCTCCCGTGGTCCTTCCATCCGCTAACTGACTCAGGGGGCAAGGACGAGAACCACTGGAATGCTGGACCTGTCAGTGACGCGGGGAAGTAGCGGACCCTGAATGCCTCCTCAGCTGAGCATTCCCCGAGCTGCATGAGGTAACGAGCGATGTGCTCAACTGTGCTTGTGTCGTCCTGCCCTGAAAACTTCGTGAACTCCGTCGGCGGCTTCACCCTTGGCGGAAGGAGCACGTTGTAGTACCACTATGGGAACGGTGGCTTATAGGCGGGTCCCTGCATTTTTGGCTTGAGGCCGAACTGATTTTGCATCAATTCGGCCATCTTCCGCGCCAGGGCGTCGTCTTCTTGCGCGCCTGCAGCTGGCGCGTATCCTGGGAGTGGGAAAGCGTCAAATGCCCCATAGTTTCCCACCTCGTGGTAGCCCCTGCCGTACAGGTTTCTCTGCAACCAGTTGTTCGCCGGAGCAATCCTCTGACCAGAAGCGAACGAGGCCCCAAGCGAGCCGAATGCCATATCTCCGTACGTGGGCTGGTATGGATTCGGGCCGTGCACGGTGCTGACTCGTGCGCCTGCGGTGGTGGCCGGACCGGCGGTCCCCCCGAGGCTGCGGTGGAGGTTGAACCGGCCGTTTCCCGGCCGGCTCTGTGGAGGAGGCCGGAACGCTTGACTTCCGGCGCTGCGAGGAGGAGGGCGCACCTTTGGGCCGGCTCCGTAGTGGCGGCCGAGAGCTTGATTCGCCCGGCTCCACGGTGCCCCCGGACGGGCGCCTTGCTAAATGCTTGTTCCATGCCCGGGCCAAAGACGACCACCATCATCCGCCGGAGCGCACCGAGGAAAGCTTTGTTGTGCTTGCTCGGCAAGTAGTCGCGGATTCTTGGAATACCCGCATGCACTCTTCTTTCTCTGTCGAATCGTGGCATCGCTCTCCCCGGCGACAACACCCCGGGCATCTCGTTCTTCGGTGCACGGACGCCACTTCTATTCTTCTTGAAAGACGACGGACATTTCTCGCCGAAACCGGTCCATGGCGTCCTAGAGTTCTTTGCCGCCGCTCGGGAGATAGGTCCTCAAGGGCCGACGTCCATGATGTCGGCGATCTCGGGCATCTTGATCTATTCGAGTCGTAGTCCCACCGGCGTGCCAAAAAGTGTGTTGACGCAAAAAGTGCACCTAGCGCCAAACACACGGCAAGCCGAACAAGCCGGCTTCACACGCGCAAAGAGTAACGATGACGTGCCGCTCAATTTTTCCCGAAAATTAACAAAAGATAAAGCAAGTTAGATACCAAAGCTTGGAACTTGCCGGTGGTACCGGACAGGTTCCATATTTACGGCTAAGAAGCCACATGAGATGACACATAGCTATGGAAAAGCTATTTGCCAATGAACTGAAACCATTCGGGATCTTATAAAAGAAAAAATCAATACTGCCGAATGAATGACGTAAGCATGACGGCGATCAATCTTTATTTGGTCAAAAATGCATAAACACGATATTATGACCGATCCCATGATAACCAATATTAAATAAATAAACAAAGTAAAGCACGATCGTAAGCATGTAATGAACAAGCATGCATAGATCCAAAGCACTAGTCTACCGCATGTCTAGATACTTAGGAATCCGTCGGGTACGATATCAGACAAATCTATCCACCGCATGATACAATTTGCATGAAATCGTGCCACTTTCCACAAATAGATCTATCCACCGCATGATACAATCTAAATATGGAAAGCTAAAAGCACGCATT
Organism: Cenchrus americanus; assembly: GCA_947561735.1. Taxonomy (NCBI): domain Eukaryota; kingdom Viridiplantae; phylum Streptophyta; class Magnoliopsida; order Poales; family Poaceae; genus Cenchrus; species Cenchrus americanus. The sequence goes on along the minus strand of OX387244.1, from coordinate 29,463,409 downwards.
ATTTAAAGCATGAATTACGCACGTGTTCTACTTGTGATGAAACATAACCGAATACAGCAAGACAGCCGATTCGGGGTCCATGAAGCAGGAACGAACATTACCAAGCGAATAAATCTATCAGAGTTGATTCGAAATCTAATCCACCGGATGATTAGCTCTAAAGCAACCCAAAAACCCGCATCTACCGCATGATACTCAGTTCTTTCAAGATTTATACCGACATTGACAAGCTTGAACCCACAACACGTGACAACCTAGATTGATTCGGTTTCGGCTTTTGAAAACACGAGATCCACGCATCAGAACATGAAATCTATCCGTACAAGGATCACGAAAGAGATGAGCCGATCCAAACCTATCTAGATTGGGCAAAGGTGTTACATGAATCTAAACATAAAGTAAAAACTCGAAGTAACACAGGGTAACTTAATGAATCTATTGGATCTTGCCAAAACCCAATAGAGCCGATAACTAGCTTCAAGCCAGATCTTAGCCCACCGCATGGCTCATGACCTAACAAGAAACCCTCTTGAACCAAGCTTGAATCTACCGCATGACACGAAGCATGGTAACAAGACTACTTGCATCATATCTAAATCCACCGCATGATACTAGACATGATACAAGGTTGCCGGTACTCACGGAGGTCGACGGATCGATGAACCCTCTCGAAGAACTCGACGACACGACAAAAAGGACTCTAGGGTTTGGCGTAAAGCCGGTGTGTATTGAAGAATGATTGTGTTCCATTACATACATTCAGGGCTCATATTTATACCCTGCCAAGTACAATCTCGAATGGATTCGTTGCCTAACTTATCTCTAAGCTTGATCGCCCATCCATCCATTCGTCCTTCCTGCTTGAGCCACATCATCGTCCAAATCCCGCAAAATCAGCTCTACTGTTCCTTTGCCGAACGGGAATAGATAGCCGACCGCAGACTTCTTTGTCGAATACATCTGAAAAATCCTTCCCTTCCACAAGACGGACTCCTGACCGAGCTGGACCCACAGGTCAGACTCCTTACCAAATTTTGGTGTTAACAGCGCCCACCGTGTCTCAGCCGAAAAAGAAGCTCACGATGCCACCTCAAAAGAAATCCAAGAAGAATGCTCCAGCACAGGCAAACCAGGATGATCGCCTTCCTACCCAAGGGAATGAAACCTCGTTCATTCCTGAATCCTCGAACATAACAGACCAAGAACGAAGAGAAAAGCTCGAGGCCCTCATGAAGGCAAGAGCAGAAAAGAGAGCTCACATCAAAGAACAACCTGCTGAACAGCAAGAGTTCGAGAATGTCGATGATGATGATGATGCCATAGACAGACAGCTAGCCATGGTTCACCAAAAGATACAAGAAATCGTAGAAAGATAAGGAAAAGTTCGCGACTCAATTACAAGCAAAGAGAAAAATCTTCGAAAAGCTAGAGCAAATTTGAACAAAGCAAAAGCGCGTATAGAAGCGATACAAAAAGAAATTGATGAGATGAAAGAACAAGAGAACAGTTCCTTATGGCAGGAGTCACCACGTCAAAACCCTGCACCTGCCAGAGAATCCCCGAAAAAAAAACTTCTTCGCGGGAAACGGAGTCTCACATTTCGTGGATTCTGAATCGTCGCTGTCAATAGGGCTGCAAACAGCACCTTGGCCGCCAAAGTTCAAGCCTATCTCTCTTCCCAAGTACAACGGTTTCGGAAACTCCAGGCAGTTTCTCATGAGATACAAGTCAGCTGTGAACTCAGCAGGAGGAGATGATGTCGCGCTGGCCAAATCCTTCATCATAGCTTGCGAAGGACCAGTACTGAATTGGTACTCACTGCTGCCTCCACACTCGATCTACAGCGGGGTAGATCTCAAAACAAAATTCATGCAAGCTTTTCAGATCTTCCATGACACAACAGCCGAAGCCTCAGATCTGTACAACTGCAAGCAGAAGGACAGAGAACCACTGCGGAACTTCGTGAGAAGGTTCATGCAACAGAGGTCTCAGATCCCCGACGCTGATGACAAGACAACGATCAAGGCACTGATCAAAGGTCTCACCCCAGGGCCAACGACTTCCCACCTCACAAGAAAGAAGCCTGAGACAGTTGAAGAACTATTTCGAGAATTGGAAGATTACATTCTGTCTGATGATGATCACCGCAAGAGAGTAGCCGAACGAAACGAGGCAAGACAAAACGAGAGATATGACCTGGCGGGCACCACCCCAGCATCCACGAAACGTAAACAGTGTTGGAAATTCTCAGCCGCAACAAGACAGCAGGCCAAGTGCCAGGAGAGGATTCAGTCCCAGAGGAAGGGGGAGAGGAAGAGGAACCCTAGGACTCCTGAACCACAACCCAAGAGATCCCCACTTCTACTGCCAGTATCATGGAAGAGGCCACAGCACCGAAGGGTGCCCAGAGACAAAGAAGAACATGGCAAGAATCCAACAAGAGAAAGCACTGATGAGCATTGCATCCTCGATGCCAACCCAGTTTCGGCCGAACTTCTGGCAACCGCAGTTCGCGAATCCGCAGTCAAGCTCGTACCGCCCGAAGAATTTCCACAATCATAATCAGCATGGCAGCCATCGCAGCAATTCTTCCCTCAGTCGCAAGCGATACAGTCAATCCAGCAACCACAGCCCATTCGGGAAATCTTGCCACCACCTCCAGAAAGCTCATCAAGGCCTCAGTCGAGTTCGGGACCTCAGAACTCCAAAGCATTGCCATCGTTCGGGACTATCATGCCAATCACAGGCGGATCTGCTATGGAATTCGAAACAAAGAAGCAGCGAAGCAATTACTTCAGATCTGTGAATACCATCATCAATGATGGCCCAACTGCCCGCCCGGAGTGGGCGAAGGTGCCAATCACCTTTACAGAAGAAGATTTCAGGTTGAAATCCGCGATTCACAATGACGCCATGGTGATCAAAGTCAATATTGCCGGGTGGGTCATAGGAAAAATCCTGGTGGACAACGGGAGTTCGGCGGACATCCTGTTCCTGAAAACATTCGATAAAATGAATCTGAGCTAGCACATGTTGGATCCACCAGAGTACCCATTGCAGGGGTTCGGAGAAAAGCCCATCAAGCCGGTGGGAAAAATATCACTCCCAGTTTCTTTCGGAGATCTTGAGAATGCCAGAACGGAGAACCTAACTTTTGATGTAGTTGACATATATCACCCGTACCTCGCAATCTTCGGCAGAGGTTTCATGAATAAGTTTGATGCTGTCATAAGGCAACAGTTCCTATGCATGAAGATGCCCGCACCCAAAGGGGTCATCACGGTGTTCGGCATCAGCAGGAGGCCAGGAACATAGAAAAGGGCCACACGCCCGGCCAAACAAATGTGTACCAGCTGAAAGCAGCTGATGAGAGGAAGGAAACCTATGAAGAGCCTAAGAGGGACAAAGAGAAAAATGAGATAGCTGCAGAAGATGAAACAAAGAAAGTGTATTTGGATGACATGCCCGACAAAGCAGTCATAATAGGGGCAAACCTCAGCGCCGAAGAGGATGGTGAACTCATACGATTCCTGAATAGAAACAAGGATGTTTTCGCATGGTCAGCTAAGGACTTGCAAGGTGTTGACAGAGATATAATCGAACATGCCCTGGAAACAGATGACAAAATACCACCCAAGAAACAGAAACTTCGGAAAATGTCCGAGGAAAAAGTCAAAGCAGTGGAAGCAGAAGTTCAGAGATTGCAGGACGCCCAAGTAATCAGAGAAGTCAAGTACCCGGTCGGCTAGCCAACACCGTGCCGCCAAGAAGAAAAATGGAAAATGGAGAATGTGTGTGGACTTCACCGACTTGAACAAGGCATGCAAGAAGGACGATTTCCCCTTGGAAAGGGTAGACAAAATCGTGGATGATGCAACCAACGCTGAAATGCTTTCGCTCCCTGGACATGTTCTCTGGGTATCATCAGATCAGAGTTCGCAAAGAGGACGAAGAGAAGACAACTTTCATCACTCCTTTCGGAACATTTTGTTTCGTAAGAATGCCAGAGGGGCTGAAGAATGCAGGATGCACGTTTTCGAGAATGATAGCAATAGTGCTGCACCAGCAGATTCGGAGAAACATTTTGGCATATGTGGATGACATAGTTGTCAAAAGTGTTCAGAGGAGAGACCATATCAGTGATTTGGCAGAAACATTCGCGAACATGAGGGCAGCAAACTTGAAGCTAAATCCAGAAAAATGTGTGTTCGGCATTCACAAGGGGAAAGTTCTTGGATGCTTAGTTTCAACGAAAGGCAATGAGGCAAACCCTGACAAGATAAAGGCTCTGATGGAAATGCAAGAGCCAATCTCAGTGAAAGATGTTCAGAAGTTGACAGGGAGAGTGGCTGCCCTCAACAGATTTATCCCCAGAGCCGCAGAAAGAAGTTTACCGTTCTTCCAGGTTCTCGTAAGTGCCAAGAAATTCCAGTGGTCCAAACCTCGTAAGGTGCCTTTCGCGAACTGAAGGACTACCTGTCCAACATGACCAAACTCTGTCCTCCCGAACCAAAATCGCCGCTTTTGCTATATGTGTCCACATCAAATTCGGCAGTAAGTGCAGTGTTGGTACAGGAAAAGGAAGAAGAAGAAAAGCTCAGACAAATTCCTGTATACTTCGCCTCTGAAGCATTGTCTGGTTCCAAGGTTTTCTATTCTGAATTGGAGAAGATCGCGTACGCAGTCGTTATGGCAGCAAGAAAGCTAAGACATTACTTTGAGGGTCACAGAATAAGAGTCATCACCAACCAGCCGCTGAATGATTTGTTCGCAAATAGGGAAGCATCTACCCGAATCGTCAAGTGGGGTGCTGAACTTTCTGAGTATGTGGTAGACTTCGAGAGAAGAAGTGCAATAAAATCCCAAGTTCTGGCAGATTTTGTCGTGGATTGGACTTCACCCACTCAAAATCTCGAGGAAAATATGCCCGAACCTTGGATAGTGCAGTGTGATGGAGCATGGTGTTACAAGGGGGTCGGAATTTCGGCTATTGTAACATCCCCAACGGGCGTGGTCATAAGATACGCAGCGCGGCTGGTGTTCGCGAACAATGAACATTCCACGAACAACACAACGGAGTATGAAGCTCTACTGCTAGCATTAAGAAAAATGAAAGCCTTGGGGCAGCAGACCTTCATAATCAGAACGGATTCGAAAGTAATCCAGGAACATATTGAGAAGGAAAGCGAGGCCAGAAATCCAGTTCTCATGAAATATCTTGAAAAGTCAGAGAAATTGAAAAACACTTCAAGGGGTATTCAGTCCAGCATATCCCAAGGGATGATCACAATGAGGCAGACAAACTGGCAAAGGCAGCAGCCAGAAATCAAGAGCTACCACCGGACGTGTTCTTCGAAATCATCAAAGAACCTTCCATCAAAGATTCGAGGGCCCAAATCGTGAATATGGTGGAAATTCCAGACTGGAGAGCAGAAATCATGGCCTATCTGAGGGGACATCACGAACCACAAGATGAATTGGAGGAAAAAAGATTGAAGCAAAGGGCTCGGGGCTACACAGTAGTAAATGGAGAATTATACAAGTCAGGAGTCACTGAGCCCTGGCTACGCTGCATCACCTCCGAAAAAGGTCGCGAACTTCTGAAAGAAATTCACAGCGGATTTTGTGGAGCACACATAGGCACCAGAGCTTTGGCTGGTAAGGCGATAAAGCGAGGATTCTATTGGCCCACCATAAACATCGACGCCAAGATGTTAGTTCGGCAATGTGAAGCATGCCGTAAAATGGGAAATCGCGGAGAACCGCCTTCAATGCCAGCTCATCTAATTCCTCCAACTTGGCCTCTACGGAGGTGGGGAATGGACCTAGTAGGCTCCGTTGCCAACGACTCGGGCAACCGCCGATTCGCGGCCGTGGCGGTCGATTATTTCACGAAGTGGGTAGAGGCAAAACCACTCGCGAATATCACAGCGAAGAACAGCTCGTAAATTCTTTTTGGCAAGACATAGTACGCGTGTTTGGAGTTCCTAGAGAACCGATGGTTGACAATGGCAAACGGTTTGACCGTTACACCTTCAAAGAATACGCAACCTTGGGCACACAGCAAAGTTTTCATCGCATATCATCCACGTACCAATGGTGCAGTTGAAAGAGCCAACGGCCTGATCTTTTCGGGAATCAAGAAATGTTTGTTCGATCAGAAAAAGGGGAAGTGGGTCGATGAACTTCCGAAGGTGATCTGGTCTCACAACACCGCAGTTTCAAGGGCAACAGGTTTCACGCCTTTTCGTCTGCTTTTCGGGACTGAGGCTATGACACCAGAGGAAATCAGGAATGAAAGCATGAGAGTCCTGAAGGGAAAAGAGATAGAGGAAATTGATAAGAAGGTGGAGAAATACATGATAGAGCTGACAATCCTTGAAGCAGCAGAAAACATTGAGAAATACCAGAGAGAAACAAGGGCATGGAGGGACAAAAATGTGGTCCGAAAGGACATTAAAACTGGTGATCTTGTCTTGAAAAGAAAGAAAAATTGGGAGAATCCAGGAAAACTTCATGAGTCATGGGAAGGGCCTTACATCGCCAGGGAAACAAATATGCCAGGGGCTTTTCGCCTGATGGAGCAAACTGGCGAAGAGTTGCCGTATTCGTGGAATGCCGATAGCCTAAAAAGGTATTATCCATGAAAAGCCTAGTTGTAAATAGATGTAGCGGGTAGCAGTTTTTCGATTTTCGTAAGTTTGCACTTTAGGAAGATGAAAGCCTGAATCACGTGTCTATAAGTGATTTCGGAGCAAAGATTAGTTTTATCTCTTATAGTCGTACTAGAATAAGAAGGACCGTACTCTTTTCCTTGCAAAGGGGGCTCTAAATCAAGAGGCAAGGTTTTTAACGAGGCGGATCCCATGTAAATACTCTTTCTGATATATATATGAAAAGAGTCTTCCCCCAAATTGCGTGTTTCGTATCTCGTGTCTCGGAAATTCCATCGTGAGAAAAAAGAAAAAAGTTCGTGAAAAAGGCTCCGTGATAGCCGAAATTCCATCGTGAAAAAAGAAAAAAAATCGTGAGAAAGGCTCCGTGATAGCCGAAATTCCATCGTGAGAAAAAAGAAAAAAGTTCGTGAGAAAGGCTCTGTGATAGCCGAAATTCCATCGTGAAAAAAGAAAAAAGTTCGTGAGAAAGGCTCCATGATAGCCGAAATTCCATCGTAAAAAAGAGAAAGTTTGTGAGAAAGGCTGTGCGACAGCCAGAGTTCAATCAATAAAAAGAGGCCTGAGACAACGACAAGTTGTGGCCTAGAAACATCCCATCCATCGAGGGATTCCCACCGAAAAGGCCTGAGACAACAACAAGTTGTGGCCTAGAAAAATCCCATCCATCGAGGGATTCCCACCGAAAAGGCCTGAGACAACAACAAGTTGTGGCCTAGAAAAATCCCATCCACGAAGGGATTTCCACCAGAAAGTTCGCATGATGATTTCGAGAAAATGAATGTCTAAGGGCTGGCCTGTGTATTCTCACTCAGTATAGATTGTTGAAATTTTTTCAGGTATCATCATCGTAAGAAAAGGGCAAGGGGCTCCATCAGACGTCCGCAGAAAGATCTTGGTTGAAGCAACTGAGGGTTGCAATTTCAACCGAGGCAAGTTTGTCGATCGGGGCAAGTCCACAAAATTCGAAAAACAAATTTTGTCTACTTGCACAACGACGGTCGAAATTTTCAAAAAGTGACGAAGATTTCTCCTAAAAGATGCGCTCGAAATCCTGGAATAGTAAGATTCGCGAACCTGCCTTCGAGTTTTCATGCAAAACGGCAAGGTGGGGGAGGGTGACATTTTTTCAAGAAAAAACGTATTCATTGCCTTATTCGCATAAAAACTCCCGAATAGTTCCTCGATAATTACAATAATCAGTGCGAAATTTAGAATGAAAGTTCTACAACATGTCCTGGGTTACAAACGTTGTTTTCAACCATGTCACTAGCGTAGGCGAAGTCAGGCGCGTCGGCTAAGGGGCTAAGGGGCTCCGTCTTGGGAACCTTCGAGGGCGGCGGAGTAGACGACGCGGGACGAATCTTCTTACGAAGTAAGAAGAACGAGGAAAGATCAAAACAACCTATAGAAAACTTGAGCGAGGCCTCAAGCCAAAAATCGGAAAAATCTTGTTCGGGGTGTGCCCGCTTGAACAAACGCCATGCTTCACCACTAACGAACATGTTATCATGATGAATTCGCAATGGTAGCACGTCCTGCGCAGGCCCAGCTTGCAGGACCTGCGCAGGTTAAAATATACAAAACACTTGTTCAGGAAAGTTTCATGAATCTACATAAGTGAACAGCCAATCTTGAATTCACCCAAAAATCCGGGCATATCATTCAGTTTGTAGCATCCACCTTCGGCGAATCCTCCTCTTGTTCGGGGACGTTTTCGCCGTTGTCGCCGTCATCACTGCTGCTGCTGCTGCTGCTGTCGCCACCTGAGCCGTTTTCACCAGATTCGCTCGAACCCTCGCCGGAGGTCGATCCTTCGGGAGGCGCGGCGGTGCCTTCTCGGTTCTCCTTTTCCCTCAGCTGAGAAAGGAAGGAAAAAGTGAGGAAGGTTTACGAAACTGAAACATCTGCGACAAACATAAATCACGAAATCGAGCAAAAGAAACTACCTCAGCAAGCTTTGCCTGCGCAATGGTCTTAACGATATCCTCCCCGCCAACTAGCCAGAACTCCTTCGCGAACTTCGTCTTGATAGCTTGAACGTCGGAGTTCGCTCGAAGTATCGCGTCGCTAGTAACGCTGGGGAACCGAGAGAGATTCGCGCGAAACTTCGCGAAATCCACACATTCATAATCCTGAAGGATCTTCAGGATGCTCTCCACAGAGAAAGCAACAGCGAAGTTGCTGGCGCCAGAGATCACCTCGGTAAGGGCCTTGAACTCATCCTCCAGCCAATCCATGAAATCGGAAATATCAATGTCGTTCGGGAGAGGGGTGGGACGAACACCGTACTCATTCAAAGACTTCTGGTACTCCGCATAGAGCAGCTTCAGCTTTGCCAGAGTCTCCGAAGTGTTCTTCTTCGAGGCTTCACCTTGTTCTGCCAGCGCCTTCTCAAGATCCACGATTTTGCGATCCTTTGTGCTCAATGACTTGGCGAGGCTGGCGTTGTTAATGTGAAGATCTTCGGCGATTTTTGTAGCTCGCTCTTGCTTTTGTCGAAGCTTTTCAATCACGCTCAGATCATCTTCATGAGATTTTCGAACTTTCTCAAGCTCCTTCTTGGATTCCTCGAGCGCGGCCTCTGCGACTTTCTTTTCATCGTGACTTCTTTTCAAAGCCTCCGCCACTTTCACCACCTTCCTCTCGAGTTCCAGATTCGTGGATTGCGCGAGGGTGAAGTTGCGCTCTAGTTCTTTGGACTTCTGAGAAAGTTCTTCATTAATCCTCTCCTGTTTGGAAAGCCGCTCTACGGCAACCTTCCCAAGCATTGAGTACTTGAGGGCATAGTCTTCGTGGAAGCGTGCAAGGTTTGAAGGAGAGTACGAGTGCAACAGATTCTTGAATTCTGCGAAGTTCGGGAGTAAGTCCCAGACTAAGCTTCAACGACAGGGAAATGTATGAAAAGATAGTGAGAAGAAACGAACCTTCCTTAGAAAACTGCTGCATGGTGACTTGTTTAGTCGAACCTGAAGAAGTTTTCCCTCGAGGCGAAGGAGTGGTTTCGGAGACAGAGAGAGGCCTTTTCTCGGAGCCTTGAGCGGCTTCTTCGGGTCGTTCTGGCGCCTCCTCTCTTGTTTCATCAACAATGGCGGACGATTTCCACAGAGTTAAAAACTTGGACGTCTTGCCCCCGACGCCACTTGTCTCGAAACCAACACGCAATAGCTTGCCGCGATGGGACGTACCAAAGCTTTTGTTAAAAGCAGCTAAGGAAGGAGAAGGCGCCTGGTCTTCGGGGACGATCTCCCGAACTTCGACCAGAGGAACATGTTCGGTAGGATGGTCTCCCCTTTGAATAGTGCGCTCAAGGTCCTAGTCGAATTCGGAGGAGGCTTGGTCAGTAGCAGGGACCTCAGCAACAGGGGCTTCGGCAGCAGCAGGGGATTCGGTACGAACAAGAATCTTCAAAGAACAACGTACGTCTCGGCAGCAGCAGGGGATGTCTCCTTTCGGACTTCGGGAGCAGCATCTGAAAAGGAATCAACATCCACGAATTTATTCTCGGAACCAGAAGGACAGCTGTCTCGAAAGTTATACGGTGGCCAGAGAAAAACACCTTTAAAGCTATCTGTCTCCGCAAAGGTGTCATCGTCGAAGGCAGAGGGGACTCGCCGAACGCCGGTGGAAGAAATTTTCTTCATTGCCTTCTTCGGTTTCTTGCGGCTCATCTGGGCAAGCCCCGAAGCAGCCTGGAGTTCTGCGTCCGAAGTCTGAGGTTCGGAAGTCTTTCGTTTCCGCTTCGACGATTCCAGTGATCTTGTCCTCAAAGGCTTGACTCCCGAAGAGGCTCCCTCGTTGGCAGGCGACGAGCTTCGCTTCGACGATCTTCTTCGGGGAGTGATGATTGGGGCGGCTGAGCAGCTGGCCACGGCGACGGTGGGAACTTTCAATTTGGGACCAGGGCCTCGAGAGCTGAAAAACTTATCACCGCTGATTTCCGAAAAGACGCGGTTGATCTTCTTCTTATGTTTCACCAGGGCTTTATAAGCCTTGTACTCGTTCATCGTGTATTCGCCCACCATAACATTCACCCTTTTCTCCACTTCGTCCATGAAGTCCTCGGCGCTCTGGCCTTCGCGGAGTTTGATCCCGAACTTCGGGAAAGGCACCTTCGGTCCGCCCTGGGCTGACGGTGTGGTGCACGAGCTCGCAGGGGACCAACCATTCGAGATAGGCCGGACCGGCGGCGACGAATTCTTCGATGATGTCACGGCCGCCAAGTATTGTGCCGGCCGGTGTAAAATGCATTCTCACAGTTCCTGATCCCCACGGCCCGCTGGTTGTATCTCCCTACATTCACCGCGGCTAGAGGTGCGATCGGGCATGACATCTTCGGCACATCAACCTTCAAGTAAAACCAATAAGATTTCCAATCGTCCGTAAGGTTGGTCTTGCAGCAGGGAGCGATCTGGATTCGAGTGATTCCTTGTCGAGTGTTCTGGCGTCGCGTATTGAAGGTGCAGCACGCATGCTGACTGTGGTAGAACTGCCCATCGTCGCCCTTGACAACTTCGGGGATGATCACCAGCTCGTAGAACCGGGTGAAACCGTCGACGATTGGACCGGTACCGAAGGTCTTCAAAATCCGGATAAACTTCGACACTTCGAGGAAAGATGTCGGAGTAAGCTGGTGGATCTTCACCGAAAATGCATCAAGAATCGTTGGCGGTGACGGGGTCACAAGAGAACCTCGCTCCCACGGATGAAGAAATCCCGAAACACCACAATCTCTCCCTCCTTGGGAGTGGGAATCAGCTCATCAAGCGGGGCGCGCCCAGCGCCAGGAAGGAAGAATCCGGCCTTCTCGTACTCGCGAACCATGTTGCTTGTGACTTTCGACTCTCCGAACACGAGCGAGGGTGGCAGTGGGCCAGAGGTCCTTAACATGATGAGATCGTCAGCATCGGCGTCCACATCCCCGATATCTTCGCTGCCGTCAGACCCAACCTCCCCATCTTCGCGACTTCGGGAACCGCTGGGCGAACCAGAATCTTCGGCCGGTGTGGCACGATCCGCGCTTTCGGCAGCTAGGTCAAGTGGGAGACCGGCAGAGATGAGCTCTTCGGTAGTCATGGGCCTAGCTGTACTTTTAACGCGAGCCACCTAACCAACAATTACGAACATTCAAACAGTTAAGAGTAATGTTCGAGGATAAAACTCGCGAAATCACGACATCACTACACCAAAGTTTAACAAACTAACGAATAGACAAAACAAAGGTAAAGGAATACCTTAGAGGAGCGTGAACAGGACCTGGACTTCGTAAGCTTTCTAGCAGAAAACCAGGTTCCGTGAAGAAAGAGAGAGGCGCGAATCGTGAAAAGCTGGAGAGCCGTAAAAAAATTTTTAACAGCAGCAGCCCGCTATTTATAGGGCTGAGGAGGGGTAGTTCCGCGAAGTGCGCCTCGATTTAACCGTCTGTGGTTCCCCGGGCGACGCGTGTCCCCTCCGACGTTCCGAGGGTGACGTTTTTTACTAAATTTCCGAAGGATTCGTGGAATCGGATCGTCGGAGTCAACCCGCTTCCCCGAGGGGCTAGTGTTGGGGAATTCAGGAAAATCCGTCACCCTCGAAATGCTGAGCTTAACGAAGTTCTCAAAGCATGTTTTTCAGGAGCAGGGAATTCGCGATTCTCGGAAGCTTGGAACCTGAGAAGTCCCGAATTCGCGAATGTGCAGAGTTCGGGGATCTTGATTCGGCAAGGAAGAGGAGTCACGAACATGCGGAAGCCTGGAATCTCAACTGTTGATAGCGCGAACTTCGGAGAGCTGCCGATTCGGGAATCTGATGAAGACCCTGTTCGGGACCCAGGCGCGCGGACGTGCACGAACCAGCTGGGAAGCAAGGGCCAACTCGGGAACCTGTTGAAGACCTGGTTCGGGAGTTTCTTGCGAAGACATTCACGAACCGGGGGAAGAAGCAAAGTCAAAGTTGTAGTCCCAAAAAGTCCGGGTTTAGAGTGTGAACTAGTGTCAGATTTGTAAATATGTTGGGTGGGAAAGACGATCCTGTATGTGTTCACACTGAGAATATTCTCCGAGGCTGAGGGTGTTATCGGCATGTAAAAGTCCCTTCATCTCCCTATAAAAGGGGGCGCAAGGGCACGTGCAAACGGATTCAGACTTTTTTGGAACTTGTGCTACTTGCAGAGAGAATCACAGTCTCTTTGCGCTCTAACCTTGTACTTGAACGTGTTGAGAACTCATACTCGTGTTAGGGTAGTTATCCGAACTTTTCGGGTACCCCCCAACACTGCAGCCTAAGGCGCGGTGGCAGTGTGCACAGGCGGTTGGCTCTTGGCTAGATCTGTTTCGAATGGCTGCAAATGCAGGGGATGAAAAACCCTAAGGGTTTCGTATCTATTTATAAGTCAACTGGCGGCTCTGTAACGGCCAGATGGATATGTATCGGCGGCTAACTCAGCGGCGGCCGCCTGACCTTTCAACTTCCAGTAGTCGACGCGCTCTATCTCGGGGGCTCGGCTACGTCTACTCAACTCCCTGGATGGCAACAAGATTCAAGAGCAACTCAGAACACATTCTACATTCAAGATGACCCTTCAATTCGAGAGGAAGTACTCGACTCAAGGCTCGGGGGCTCCGTGCCACGTGTCCTTCGGTTTTTTCTCCGGATTTTACAGGATAATCTTGCCAGAACTTTAGATTGACCCTCAGCCAGAGTCTACAACTGAACCTAAGGCTCGGGGCTACTCCATATGGAGTGCAATTTTGCAATCGCACTTCCATATAAATTTCGGCTTCAAGACAACAAGAGTATTATTGAAGACCTTCAAGAGAAGAACTCGAGGGCGCTTGGGAACTACTCAAGAAGACTTCAAGGCTACTCAAGGATCAGCTGGAGTACCTTCCAGCCTCGGGATGCTTGAAGTACTCTTGAGGACTTTTGGCTTGTAGTACTCGGGGACGCTTGAGGACTACTCGTCAAGGCCATCAAGACTATTTGAAACTATCCTACTCGACTACAAAGTACTCGGGGGCTTGTCGTATGGATCTCCCTGGGCCCACTGCCTCGGTGGGTACCAGGACCGACTACTCGGTGGGCCCCTGGGACTACTCGGCTTGTGCCACACGGCACCTGATGACGTGAGGCGCAAGGACTACAGTGGAGAAGTACTCGGATATGAAGCTGTACATGTCCTGTACTGTGTAGAGAACTCCTAGACGTACCCGACTAGTACTCTCTCCCTGAACCGACTTGTAACCCTGCATCCCGGACTATATAAGGCGAGGCAGGGACCCCTCTCTCTCCGATACGCATCATCTTGTAAACTCATCCAATCAATCCTGAGCTACGCAACATACAGGACGTAGGGTATTACGCACCTCGCGGCCCGAACCTGTCTGAATTGTGTGCCACGTGTCTCTTCCTTCGAGTTACCGATCTCGGCGAGGCCACATTCATCTACCTCGGGTACTCCCCTTGGTGGGTTGCCGGTCTAAAACACCGACAATTACCCCGCCCTTTTCCGAGCAACTCATCCTCAAGCTGCAGCATGGGCACCTTGACAATGACTCGACTCCACACAAATCTATAACCTAAAAATAAGCCTTTTACATCTCAGCTTATACCACCTGGATCCCATGGAGACCATCTAAACGAGAGGGGCGCGGGGGCACAACCACCTGGAAGTAGTTGCGCCGAAGACCAATAGAGACGTCCTCGTGGTGGTCGGAGACAGAAAGCTGAGGCGCTAGGCAGTGTGTCCCCGCTGGTGATAAGGAGGAACACACCTCCCCTACCACTGTCCCCGCAGAGTTGGAGTACGCCCTCCGCGGGAAAACACCTTGCGCGCCCTTGGACACAACAAAAAATCGGCACTAGTAGCCATCGAGCGAGTCGTGGTCGGATACCTTTGCATAAAGGCGAAGACGACCACCGCCAAGGCTGCCTCCGATCCCGCATCTGCTTGTGCGCCTTTTGTAGCCGCCGTCACGCTGCCGCCTGTAGCCGCAACGCCGCCTGACGTTGCGTTGTCGTGGTCGCCACCTTTGCGCGGCAACGAACAGCCTGAAGGAACTACGATGGGGTGTGGGGCGGAATCAGCTGCAGATCAAGTAGCCGCCCCACCCGCCGGTGCGCCAGGAGGACGCGTGCTGCCACCTGCAGCCGCACTGCAGCGTACATCTGTCGGGTAAGCATCTTCTCAGCCTAAGGAAAATAGGAAGGGCAAATAGGAAAACAAAATGAGCTAGGGTTTCAAGAGATGACTGTCATCCTCTCACCACTTGGGTTATATGGAGCCAAGTCGAAAGACTACAATACCCCTAAAGCCTAAACTAGGATACACACCCACCAAGGGCACTTTGGGAAATTGTCTTCATAGCACCATCAGACGGATGCCCGGCGATCGCACTTCGCGTAGCCTTGACGCAAGCCTTGCGATCCCGACACGTGTCCTCCGCCTCGACGCTTCTGGCGCCCTACGACCCCGAACCGGTCAGACCGGCCTGATAGCCTTGCCCAGTCTTCGTCCCCTGCTTTGTGGCTTAGCTGAGTAACCCGATGGTTTTCTAGTGAACCACCGCAAACCTCGCGAACTTGATGTAACCTCCGTCAGTCACCACCCATGACTTGGCTCCCATGAAGTCCCGACTCGACCTTTGATGAAAAAGCAATCATAGTCTTTAGATGGGGAAGCTCGACCTTTGATGAAAAAGCAATCATATATACGCGCGTGGAGTTGGTTTTCCCCAACTTGGGATAAACAACAACCTAAGATGGGGAAGTGTTGGAGAAGGGTTATTATTGCAAAAAAAAGTAACAATGACACCTTAGGATGGGGAACTGTTGGAGTTGCTCGTATATAGCAAGATAACAAACATAGCTGCTTTCAACTCTAGGCCTTCATTTCAGAGGTTGTGGATTTTATATCAGGCTTTGCAACGTTATGTGCCCAATCCCTTTTGTTTGACGCAATTTGGAAGAGCATTACCTTATGTGCAAAGTTCTCTCTTATCATGTATATAATGAATGTTTTCAATATTGTCTTGCAGTTGTCTTGATTATCTTTGTGACTGTGTCACAAAAGTTGCAAAATCATCTCTGGAGAAGGCATTGGTTGAGAATGGAGAGCTCAACGTTGGGACCTCACAGCTTCGTGTTGTAGCCTCTCCCTCGGATCTACAACAACCTCTTGCAATCAAGATTGACACATCAAACGAAGATCATGAGAAGTAAAAGTGTTGTTCACAACTTCACATGTACATTCTTTGGCTGCTGAATCTGTAGCACTATCTATATATGTATAGCCGTATCTCTTGTTTGAGGTCAATTGGGGAGGTAAAATGGTCAAAAGCATTTTTTTCTCAAAAGAAAAGGGTGAAAAGCAACCCAAAAAGAGAGAACCAGTGCTACCATACCTTTGCTGCAAAAGCAATCATAGTCTTCAGTGTTTCTTTTGTTCACTGACGTGGTGAGCTTCTAGTGGGATTACACGAATAGACGAATTTGCAGCTGAGTACATACCGCTACGTGTAATCAGGAAATTTCAGACACACACTTTTTCGAAGAGTACAACAACCAAGATGGTTGCAAGCAAGGAGATTACAGACAAGAACAAAAGTAGTTACGCCAGTGCTGTCATAATTGGTTCGTCTTTCGGTATCTGCAGGACCAAGCGGCCATGTTGTCGGTTATTCGTTTCAAAATTTCTCTACCGACGAGTATTTGGTGGTCGAAGATCATAGCATTGCGCGCCTTCCAGATGTGCCAAAGGATGAGAAGTATGACATCCAGATGAACTGCAACCTGTTCTTTTCCAAGGATCCACGGACGTCGACAATCACCAGAAAGATGCTCGGTCCCCAGGAGGGCCCAGACTGTTTTTGCACTAGGGCACTGGGTGAAGATGTGATCGTCGTCTTCCAGAATTCCAACACAGTGTTCACAGTAGGACTCATCCAACTCTCGAATGTTGCGTCGGTATACCGAGGAGCGAGTGTTTAATCTACCATGGTGGAGAAGCCAAGCGAAAAATTGTACCTTCTTAGGTAGATTGGTAGACCAAATACAGTGAGCCACAGGGTCTGGTTGCTCATCTAACTGCAGGGCATACATGATTTCTCTAGTGTTCAAGGGATGGTGAGGATGGTGAGTAAGTGAGCGAGTGTCTGGAGTTTCAGAGAGAGTAATTTGAAGGAGACAATCATGGAGCATCCTTTTTTCCTCAGTGGCACAGTTGGTTAAGCGAGGCCTGAGCTGCTCGTGCAAAGGAACACCAAAGGTAGCCTGCACCGTGATGTCTGGTTGAACGCAATGGGAGAACAAGGCAAGGAAGGTGTCAACAAGTGTAGAGTTAAGCATCCATTTGTCAAGCCAAAAAGCAGTGTGACTCCCGTCTCCAATCCTGGCGGTAGTGATGGCCCGATAGCGAGGAAGCTCAGTTTTGACGATACGGGTGGTGAAGGAGTCGGCATGCAGGCCCAGATCTCCAGGGTGTTGGCTGAGATACCAATTTTTCCAGGAGAGGCTGTCTGGTTCATGGAGTTTGTGCACAAACTTCAACAGTAGACTATGGTTTTGATTCACCAGAGGTCGAATGCCAAGGCCGTCGTTTTCCTTGGTGCGACACACGCGTTCCCAAGCTAGTAAGCACTTAGAACCATGGCATTTCTCCTCACCCGTCTAGAGAAGGCTCGCCACCTGGCCTCAAGCATTTCGAGCACACAGGCGGTAAGAATCGTGGAAGACATGTAGTAGACTGCAAGATTGCTGAGCACAACGTTTACAAAACCAGACGAACGCCAGTGCTCATAAGCCGAGCTTTCCACCCAGCAAGGTATTTGTCAAATTTTGCAATACTAAGTGGTTGGAAGTCGAGAGCACAAAGTTTGTGGTGACAGAGGTAAGCTGAGATGATTTTGTGGGAAAGAGGAGACCTGACACCCTAGGGCTGAAACCATGGTCTCTGATGTGTCTGCATCTATGTTCATCGGGACGAATGTGGGTTTGTGGAAGTTGATGGTGAGACCGGTGGCCAGTGAGAATTTGTCTAGAATTGTTTTCAATGCCGTAACCTGCTGGACATTGCCACGGATCAATATGAGAGTGTCGTTGGCATATTGTAACACCGGGCAAGGGAGCGTAGTATCGATCGGGTGTGTGAGCTCTCCGGAGAAGAATGCTTGGCGAATGAGGCGTTGTAGGACATCAGCAATGATGATGAAGAGATACAGCGAGATGGGATCACCTTGTCGTAGCCCTCATTTGCACGAAATCCAGCGGCCGGGTACACCATTGAGCACAACCGCTGTTTTGCGTAATCGAACGTCATCGGCAATCGTCGAAGCCTCTACAAGCTAGAATGGCATCTAAGCTATCCCATGACACTGAATCAAAGGCTTTTTTGAAATCCAGCTTCAAAACTACAGTAGGCACCCGGCGTTTATAGCAGCAACTAACAAGGTCAGCCGCATAGATGTAGTTTTCAGCGATGTTACGACCTTGCACAAATCCTGTCTGGTCAACATCGATGAGTGTTGGGATGGCCCGTTTGAGGTGATTGGCCATGACCTTTGTAAAAAGCTTCATAGGACAATTCTGCAGTGAAATGGGGTGGAACCCATCCGGGGAACGAACACCATCATATTTTGGTATAAGAACAAGATGGGCACAGTTTAGTCCGCCCATGTCCAGGTTTCCTTCAAAGAAAGAGGCAAACAATTCCAGGATACGCGGCTTCAAAGCAGACCAGAATGCTTTGTAAAATGACGGACCGAAATCGTCAGGTCCGGGGCTCGCGTTCATATCCATGGCAAAAAGCGCAGACGAGATCTCCTCACAAGTGAATGGAGCCGAAAAGTCCATGGAAGCAACAGATTGATGAGAGTAAAGATCCGCGAGGTTAAATCCCCAATCCGTCATAGTAGAAGATCCTAGCAAGGTTTTATAGAAGTCATACAGAAGGCCAAGGCCCTGAAGCACTGGAGCAAACAACATATGATGGATCTCAGGCTCAAGGCACAAATTGCCACTAAGGTGGTGGCGCTCCTGGAGCATGCACAGGAAAATCGTTCGTTGTCAACCGCAGAACTGGCCCTCAGGAAATTGGCTAAGGCACCCATCCTCGGCTTCTTAGCACTGAGGCGGATCAAAATTCGACAGCGGTCGCGGCTCACTTGGATCAAACTGGGAGATGCAAACACACAACTATTCCATCTCCGGGCAAACTCCAGGCGCCGCAAGAACTTCATCCCGGCACTCACGGTTGAGTCAAGAACAGTCACAAGTCATGCAGACAAGGCGGCCCAATTGTTCAGTTTTTACTCGTCACTGTTTGGCACTGCTGCTCCTCGTGAGGTAGTGCTCAATTGGGATCAATTGCAGATTCAACAACATGATCTCAGTCAACTAGACGAGCAAATCACCGAACAAGAAGTGAGAGCTACCATCTTCGCGGCGCCCCCGGAAAAGGCGCCTGGGCCGGATGGATACAATGGTCTCTTCTACAAATTGGCTTGGCAGATAATAAAGGACGATCTTATGCAGGCTATTCAGCAACTCCACAATTTGCGGGGAAATACATGTTCCTTGGTGAACTCGGCCAATGTCATCCTCCTGCCAAAACAGATGATGCAACGTCCCCATCTAGCTTCCGGCCGATAAGCCTCATGCATAGTGTCGCTAAAATACTGACCAAGGTGCTTGCGAATAGACTGGCACCCCACCTACCAAGGTGCTTGCGAATAGACTGGCACCCCACCTACCGAAGCTAGTCTCCCCCTGCCAAAGTGCTTTCGTCAAGGGTCGCAACATTCATGACAATTTCCAATATGTTCAGGGGGCAGTGAATCACTTTCATCGCTCGAAGACACCGATGCTATTCCTCAAGCTAGACATTGCGAAGGCATTTTATAGCGTTCTCTAGGAATACATGATCGAGGTGATGCGGCAAATGGGATTCGGTCTGAGATGGAGAGATCTAATTTGCATTCTTTGGGCAAACACCACCTCCAGAATCCTCCTCAACGGCATACCAGGAAAACCAATTAAGCACCGTCGTGGCCTACGGCAAGGGGACCCCCTCTCGCCGATGCTATTTATCTTAGCCATGGATCCGCTGCAGCGATTACTGGATAAAGCTACTGAGCAAGGCGTCCTCAGTCCCATCGGCTCGGGCCCAATCAAAATTCGAACAAGCCTTTACGCTGACGATGCAGCTCTGTTCATCAGGCCGACGGTTTCAGACATCACAAATATGCAGCAAATTCTGGTGGCTTTTGGGGCAGCAACCGGTCTTCAGACAAACATGCAAAAATCAGCCATGTTGATGATTCAGACACAGGATGCAGACACAGCACAACTAACAGATCACTTCAGGGGTTCGGTAGCGCAATTCCCAGCGAAGTATCTGGGGTTGCCACTTCACATCGGCAAGACAAGGAGGGCAGATGAGCAGGCTCTAAAAGATAAAATTGGTGCTCGATTACTGGGATGGAAGGGTCGGC
The DNA here is from genome assembly GCA_947561735.1 of Cenchrus americanus. NCBI lineage: Eukaryota > Viridiplantae > Streptophyta > Magnoliopsida > Poales > Poaceae > Cenchrus > Cenchrus americanus. The sequence goes on along the minus strand of OX387244.1, from coordinate 29,443,266 downwards.
TACTTACAAGGGCAGGGAGGCTTGCCCTAGTGAATTCAGTCCTCACATCCATGTCGGTTTATCACATGACCTCTTTCCCTCTCTCCAAATGGGCTATCAAAAGGATTGATCCTATGGAAAGGTAAGGATGACCCGAAAAGGGGCCACTGCCCGGCAGCTGGATATAAGGGTTTGTCGAGCAAAGCGCCTGGGGGACTGGGCATCAAGTATCTCTCATGTTTTAACAGAGCCTTGCGATTGTGCTGGCCTTGGCTCAAATGGACAAACCCAACTAAGCCCTGGAGCGAGATGGACTTCAAACTTACTAAAGCTGAGCACGCGTTGTTCAAACTTTGTACTACCATCTCAGTTGGCAACGGCCGCAAGACAACCTTCTGGAAGGACAAGTGGCTCAATGGCCGAGCGCCGCAAGATATTGCCCCTGAATGGTTCAGGTTAGCCCGCCGCAAAAACCACACAGTGGCCGCAGCATTACCCACACGCAGATGGATGCGAGGACTTCAGAGAATTAGCTCACAGGAGGGGATGCGGCAGTTCGTTGATCTGTGGTTGCAGCTCTCGCAAGTGCAGCTCACCTCGGAGGATGATTCAATCACCTGGCGATTTACTCCAAATGGATGTTACTCGGCAAGCTCAACATACGAAGTACAATTCTAGGGGGCGGTCCGGGATGGACCTTGGACCGCTATCTGGAAGGCTAAAGTCGAGAATAAGTGCCACTTCTTCATGTGGTTGCTATTGCAATCCAAGCTGCCGACGGCGGACCGAATCACCAACCATGGTGGCCAGACCAACACGGTATGCTCACTATGCTGTACAACACCAGAAACACACCTTCACATGGTGGCCAAATGCTCCTACTCAAAGATGGCATCGCAACAGATTGCCCCCTGTTTCAACTTCCAGTTGCCGACACAACGACACAGAACCATGCATCGCTGGTGGCACTTGCTGCTACCGCAGGGCGCCGCGGATCGGATCAACCACCTGCAGGTGATCACCTACACTGTCTGGAACATCTGGAAGGAAAGGTGCCATAGAGTTTTTCAGCAAATCGCAATCACAGCTGACCAATTGGCAAGTCTCATCAGGCAAGACATCTTGGCATACATAGAAGCTAACACAGTTGTTCAATAGCTGCACTTGTAAATGTGACCTTCAGAGTTGGGTGCAGGACTAGATATTAGAGTAAACCGGAGCCTGGTTCTTCTGGGTTTGTAAAAAAATTACAATTGTTGCTTCCACTATAATGAACGCCATGTTCGCTTGGCTTATCAGCCACCAGCCAACAGTACTTTTCTCTCAGAATAAACCAGCCACCAAAGAACCAGCCAAGCAGATTTTCTCTCGGAACAAATCGGCACCGAACCAAAGAACCACCAAACGAACAGGCTGGAAAAGGTAGAGCACCTACCATGTTTTCCTCAAAAAGAAGTCATACAGAATAGTGCTCTTCTCCTCGTGCAAATGGAGGACGACCCCATTCAGTTCCAAGCATTGGATTTTGTTTTTCCTTCTATGCCCATTTGCCGCCGTGTGGAAAAAGTGAGTGTTCTCGTCCCACTCGATAGGTAGTCGCAGGTTAAAACGTTGGCGCCAAAAGGCCAATTTTTCAGAGTGGATGGATTGGATCCCTAGGATTGCAAGCCGGTGGAGCTCAGCTTCAGCCCGCGAAAGTGGACGAAGTTCCTCCAGGAGGTCCAAGGCGTCAAAAAGAATTTTAGTATCCTATTCTCTTTGGTCAAGGGGCCGAGTCTGCTTAGACTGACTCCAACAACGGGAGGCAAAAGCCTTTTTGCCTCCCGTGCGCCACTGTGCCTCTCCATTTTCTCCTCCAACAGATGATGCAGAAGGGAAGGCAAAGTTCCTTCCGAGGAGAAAGGAGATGCAAATATACACACTCTCTCTCCTCGGAGGCAAATGACAAGCACATTGGGCGTGCGACGCGTGGCGGCGGTTGGGCGTGCAGGGCGCGCGCGGCGGCGGCACTAGCGGCCGAGGGAGAGCGCCGGGAGGAGGCCGTGCGTCGAGCGGAAGCGGAGGTAGAGGAGGCACGGGAAGGAGGCGGAGCATACCCGGCACGCTCGTCGGCATAGGAGGCGCGAGGAGGACTCGAGGCCGGCGAGGAGCCGGCGGCCGCGTCTCCCTCCCTCACCTGCCGCTCCTCCACCGCCTCCGAGCCGCCATGGCCGCCGCGGCCCCCTGCTCCTGCGAAGGTCAAATTGACGACGGTGAAGCTCGATTCGGCACCAGGGAGCTTGAATGGGCGCCTGCGAAGGTCGAATCGACGACGGTGAAGCTCGATTCGGCGCCAGGGAGCTTGAATCGGCGCCGGTGGAGCTTGAATCGACCATGGAACAGCTGGGTCGCCGGCGGGGTCATGCGAGCCCGCGGCGTGCGACCCGCACGACGACGGCTCGCTGGCTTCGGGAGATGGTGGTGAGGGCACAGATCTGGGGGCGGGTGGAGCTCCGGCGGCGGCGGCAGGGCGGGTGCAGCAACATGAGGAGAGCGCGGGGCGTGGAGGCAACGGGGACGGGAGGTTGCGGTTTGATTTGCCTTTGCTTTGCCTCGCGTCTGTTGGAGACTGTCAGTTTTGCACGGTAGAGGTATTCCCTGTACGCGATGCAAACGAAGGAAATGCCTTTCCTTTTTGCCCATCGTTATTGGAGTTAGTCTTAGCCCATGAACGGCAAGCATGCCTACAATTTTTTAGAACTCTAGTAAAGGATTTATTGTCCATTCCCCAGACTGGCAGGTTCAGTGCTGCAGTCACGGAGTCCTTGAAAGCTTGATGCTGCAGCCATGCATTTTCGAACCTAAAGCAGGAACTCTTAGGAATTTTTGTTGAGGTTGTGAGCAGGGTTAACCAAACCGTTGGGAACCGGACCGGTGAAACGGTCCGGCCCGGTACACGAACCGCGGTTCAAAAAAACCGGTTGGTAAACCGGTGAAACCGGCCGGTTTGCTGTTGTTAAAAAAATATAGGCACGGTAACCGTGCCTCGGTTTTTTTGAACCGCGGAAACCGGCCGGCGACAGTTTGGTTAACCCTGGTTGTGAGTAGCAGGGGGCGTGATCAGAAGCATAGCGGGTTAGGGAGGACAGGCCGGTGTTTGGGAACGCAGTATCCCATGCTAAATTGACGAAACATATGTCCAGGCGCACAAGAGTTGGGTTTTCCCTTTTGTTGCTCCAAGTGTAGGCTCTGTCTACTAGTGGAATTTCTAAGAGCTCGAGTAAGTTGATCAAATCGTTAAACATCTGCGCTTCTCGAAAATCGAACGAATCCGAGCTTTTATCTTGGGGGTCCCTGGTCACGTTAAAGTCACCAAAGATAATCCACGACCCCGTAACAGTACTAGCTACGGAAGCAAGTTCTTGCAAGAAGGCAACTTTCCCATCATGAGAGTTTGGCGCGTAGACGTTAGTGAGAGTGAAAGCACTGGAGTCAGCAGCAAGAAGGAAGCTGGTTGTGAGGGAGTGTGTGTTGTCAGTAGAGCTGACCAGAGTGCAAACGGAAGCATCCCACGCAGTGAGAATGCCACCCGAGGCACCAATCGAGGGACGAGTAGCACAAGTGGAAAGCCGGCTGGGAAGAAAGGTTTTCCTCTTGGATGGTTCAAGGATCGACAATTTGGTTTCTTGGAGAGAAACAACAGAGGGGCGTTGAGTAAGAAGTTCAGAAAGAACGTCATCGCACCTGCAGCTCTGACCGAGACCTCGAACGTTCTAGGACAGAAGAGAGAGAGAGAGTTTGTGTTGTCATGGCAACAAAAGCACACCAGAGCGCCGCGCACTGCGTGACAGAAGCACGGGGGGAGACACAACAAACTGATCATTGTTGACGACACGATACGCCGGGGCTGCCATAGAAAACGACAGGACGCCTCACGAACAAACTGCTGAAGGAAGCTAACAGGAAGCCAGGAAGGGAAGAGGGCACCGGCTAGAATACAACACAGGAGCTAACGCCACAGCAGGCGCTCATCATGACCGCGACATCACAAACTAGAAATCACCTCCTCGTCCTCATCAACCTCAGGGAGGTTGGGAAGGCCACAGACACGTCCCTGGAGGCGCAGCCTGGCAGAGGAATGCGTGCAGGAGGTGGGCGCTCTAGAACGCCAGACGCCTCTAGAGCGGCCTTTAGATGTTCCGAGGCACGATCGAGGTCGAGCTTAGCCGCCTTGACATGAGATGCCTCGGTTGTAGCATCAACGTAGAAAGGGTCCTCCTTGGCAGCGAGGCGACGGCTGCGGCGCACTTTGGACGCGCTGTCCACCGCCCTCTTACGGCGGGCGCGACGACGGCGCGCACTGACTTCGTGTTCCTCTTCGGCGAGGATGTATCTCAGAGAGGGGAGTGCGGAACTCATTTGGGAACGCGCAGTGGAGCCCTCCTCTTCCCCCTTCTGGATCTCAGCAAGTCGATTCGCGCGCACGGTGTGAGGAGGAGGCGGAGCAGGACTGCAGGAGTGCCCGATCGAGAGCGTTCGCGCCGCACCGCACACCAAACGAGGTATGATCCGCGGTTGGTGAGCACCACTCGGAGCGCGAAGTGTGCTGCCATGCCGCTGGGGTGTCGAGCAGGGTCACCCACGAAGCAGGCTCCCGAGGGAAGCGCGGTGAGTGCCGGGTGTTGGCACCATTGGCGCAGGCGAAGCTCCGATGTCCAATCCGCATGCAGGTACGACAGCGCACAGGATCGCGGCGCTCTGCGATCTGGTGGTCGGAGGAGAGGCAGCGGAAGCACCGGGTGGAAATGGGAGGAAGAGATCGAGCACGCCTGTGTCGCTTCCCAGTTTCTCCATCTAGGGAAATGGCTGCCGGAGACAGAAGTGCGTCAAGGTAAGGTCGCGACGCTTGGGGATGGGACGACCGAGGCAGACTGGGAGTCTGCGGCGAGTGGTACACTGGCACTCGGGCGGCGCGGGTGCAGAAGCAGATAGCTCGGGGAAGGAGCGTTCAGGAAGAGCAGAAAATTGTTCACTCAGCAGAGTTGTGGAGGAAATTGACCCGAGGATTTCCCGAGCAGGACTACCCGTATAGCAGCTAATGAACTCTGGCATAGCACACTGTGTCAAGGAAATCATGCGCCACACTGCCAAATGACCCCTAAAGTCAAAACGTGTGCTAAGCAGGGTTTTCAAAACCGCTATAGCAATTTTCAAAACCTGACAAAACTGGCCCGGTTTACCGAGGTTTTCGAGCGATTTACCGAGTAGGTCGGTTTAGTAGGTTCGGTTTTATCGATAAATCGGTCGGTTACCCCTACCGAGCCGCGGCGGTAAGGTCGGTTACCGCGATTTACCGCGAAATTGCGAACCCCGGTGCTAAGACAGGCATTAGATGTACCTGACTACTTGAGTCAACATTTTGTTTGGTTTTTCATACAAAACCTGCTTTGACATTGCTTTGGAAGAAAGAATGTGCGTGCACGGTGGCATCCCGGTAATAATGGGCCGCATATCGTGAAGTGAGACAATCTGCCGGCCCGTTACACCTAAAGCCCAAGGGATGTGATAACCCTTGCGAATATGGGAATTTGCTTTGAAATTTATACCACATCGCTCACGTGAACAGAACTGAATGTGGTGATAACACACCCTCTAGCTATCCAACATTGGCTCAACTGATGGCTAGGTATGCCACAACAGATCCAATTCTGTCCAGTATTACTGCTGACAAGAGGAAGGGCCTGTCTCTGATTGCACCTCCAATTGCCAAGAGGAGAAAAACCGTCAAGAAAGTCCTTATTGAGGTAAAGTTTCTTCTCTCTTGATCACAGGATTACTCTTTACTGATAAATCTCATCTTGTATGATTTCAGACTAGAATTCAACAACCTTCAGCTTCAGAACCTGCCAATGCTCCATCTACTGGTACGACCTTCATTACTTTTTCCTCAAAGATTAACACTGGCATTTACCCTTAATCTGGTACTTGCAGAAGAAACATTGGTGGATCATCCTGTGGATGTCCCTGTCCCTCAACACGTAAGTCCACCAAGGGCTGAGTCACCTGCTCAAGTGGATATTTCATCTTCATCAGGAACTCGATCACCCCTTGCTCAGACAGAGACACCAACCTCACCAGAGATGAACTCTCCTATCCAATCAGAGACTTCAAGCCCTTCAAGGGTTCAATCCCCTGTTGGCCAGGCAGAAACCCCAACTTTGACAGAGGTAAATCCATCTCCTCTCCAGCCAGAAGCTTCAGAGTTGCCAGAGACTGCACCAGCACCCTCTCACACAGAAGCCTCAGCTTTGCCAAGAGCACCTCCTTCACCAGTGGCTCCAGAAATCGTCCCTGAAACTGAACAAAACCTTGTTCCAGTTCAGGAAGTCAGGCATGAGGTAAACATTTGCACTTAACTCTGTTATCTTCTTTATTTCCCAACACTCCTGACTCGGTAATGTTACTCTTTCAAGATCAAGCCCCGTCATCATCAAACCCATTAATGGAGAATAATCCAACTGCCAAGACAAGGAAAGGAGGGTGTGGCGCCCCAGGTTTTTAATTACCGTCATTAACGCTAATGACCGGATCAGCCGGGTCAAACCAGTCAAACCCCGGTCAAACCTAGGTCAGCCTGGGTCATCACCCGAAAACCTCACCAATGAACCCTAATGAACCCCTTGACCAAGCCTACACACAACCGTAATGGACCCTTGGTCAGAGACACGGTCAAAAACGGCTTAACCGTTGACGTCAGCGAATGTCGTCCGGAACTTTTGCCGCGTTCTCCAAAATTCACCTAAACACTTAAAATTCTACCTTTATGAAAGTTGTCCACCTTGTTGAGGGACACAACTTTCATGCAGATTGGCATTTTAAATTTTGAGTGGAAATTGGTGAAAAACTCGATCGACTGACAGTACCTCCTGTTTTCCAGAACAGGCCGACATTCCAAGTTGGCACGACGTTCCTGCAAAATCCGTCGAGAAAAACACTATACGGCCTTTACAAAAGTTGTAGAGGGTAGTTAGATCTACAACTTTCCTATTAACCACATTGTGCACTTTAGTTCAAAAGTTTGGAGATAAACGCGTCTGAACCAGGGCACAGTGAATTGAATCGGCTGCTCGGCGCCGCGCCGTGCCACGACGTCGTACGCCGCGCCGCGCCGCGTCCGCGCGCGCGCGCCCTCGGCTTCCGGCCGCGCGCCAAGCGAGGGCCGCTCCTTCTCGATGCTCCGCGCGCCCCCAAAGACCCCTCGAAGTCCTCCCCCCGTCCTCGCACCGCGTGCCCGCCGTGCGCGGCGTCCCGACGGCCGGACGGACCGCCGTCGGACCGCCGGTCGCCGCAGCAGGCCGTCCCTGCGCGCCGTACGGAGGAGATAAACGCCTTCCTTGCTTCGACGCGATGGCGCAGAACCGCCCCCCTGCTATTTAGCGGCCGTCGGCTCCTCCCGCGTAGGCCGCAGAGCCCTCCACCCCGCCATGGCGCCGCCGAAGTAGAGCCGCCGCCCCAACCGCCTCCACTGCGAATTGACACCCCCGGTGAGTTCCCTTGGACCCTGTGAAGCGGCGCGTGCCCCCCAATTCCCTATCCCGGCCGTGGGCTCACCGGCGCCGGTGCTCGCCGTGTCCGCCAGCGCGGGCCGCCGACGCGCCCTACTCCCGGAGCCGCCCCGACCTGAACTCCGGCCAAAAACCTAGACGCAAGTGACCCTTGCCCCTCCTCACGTCCTTCCCCGGCCGAGACTCCGGCGGACCTCACCGGATTTTGGCCCACCGCGCCGGCCACCGCCCCCATAGGGGTGACATTGCAAGGCTGGGTTTCTTTCCAGGGGGGCAGCTGCAAAGTAGGGGCCTCCGCGTAAGAATCAAAAGGTATCAAGGGTCTGTCCGCAAAGTCGCAACTTAAATAGTACTTGAGTTTTGGCTGAAACTTGTAAATTGCGTATAAAATCACAGAAAAATTAGAAAAATGCAAAACCAACTTTGTTGGATCCATTGTGAATTATCCTACAACTTTTGTTATTCTGGCCTGAGCTAATTCCTTTTAATTTTTGCATGAAAAATACAAATGTGAAAACCCTAGATCTGCAATATCTCAAAAACCATAAATCCTCTGTAGCTAATTTTTGAATATGTTGTGTGTTAGATTATGACTAGCTCCTTTGCCAAAAATTGCACAAAGTTATGATGTAAATCTTTTTATAAAAATGTTTCTCCATTTCTAGCAGATCTGCATAAATGATTTTTCTTGCTAAAAATATTTATGTTTTTGAGCTCAACTTGTGCACACTGTCTTGTAATAACAAAATACACATCTTGTGAATTAATCATGATTTTTGACTTTCCATAAATATTTATCCACTAATTATGCATGTTTTCCTTTGTAAATTAATAAGCTAAGATCAGTAGAGTTTTTATGTGAACATGCTGGTTCTTTAGGCTTGTTTAGGACCAGAGAGCATGCATGAGAAAGTTTGGATCATTTTGATGCTTATTTATTTTTATATGCATTTAAATGGAACCACTAGCTAGCCTTTGATATTTTCCATAATATTTAATTTCCTAGCATCCAACACTTACATGTGGGTCCAATGGACCAGGATAGGTGCTAGTAGGCTTAAGAAACAATACGTTAACTTTTGGTAATTTAATTGCTTAATAAAAAGCTTAAAAGCCCTTTTTAATATTAAAGAGAAATTAAATAAAGAAAAGCCCTTATTTAATTCTTTTTCCTTTTTGAAAGTATTATCTAATTTAATTAAAAGATAATTAATTCTCATTGCTGATAAGTAATTAATTCAAGGATAAAAATATTATTCATATCTTTGCTTGTGAAAGGAAAAGGATTAAAGCTTTCACATGAAATGACAAGTACAAAATCTTTATTCAATTGTGCAATAAAAGAATAACCCATGTACAACCAATAACCTTCCTAAAAGAGAAATCACCAAACCACCCATGTTAACTTGAGGATGGTTGCAAATCATGTTTAAAAGGTTAAATATACCTACCCACTACTGTTGGTGCATTTAAATTAAATTATTTACATATATATGTACACAATCACCATCAAAAAGAATGATTAATAAAGAGTTGCATATTGTTCCTTTATGGAAGAGTATGCTGAATGTATTTCTTATCTAGGTGAATGTGCCCAACCAAAACACCCCTTGGATGTCTTCTATTGTTTGTGGTTAATTAAATTAAAAATCGTCAAATGAATCTTGCATGTGCATCTTCGTGTAGATCTTTCGGCCGGTAGACGTACGCTCGTGCCGGAAGGGGGCGACGAAGGTGCCGACAACGAGCTGCCGTGCGTGGACGTAGCTCAAGACCTGGACCCAAGTCCAGAAGGGCCCAAGGCCAACCTTGCCATCGAAGGCAAGCCCCGGATCATTAACCCCGTCTTTTAAAATTATGCAATTATGTTTGCTATGATTGTGCATTTACGTTCAGGAGTTGATTTGAAACCCTAGATGCATGATCCTTAAGTACCTATGCTCTATCACTAGTATGCTAGGTCGATAGCTGATATGCTATAGGACCCGATAGAAGTCTAGTGATGTTCGTCACTCGCGAGAATAGGTCCCTAGATAGGAATCATAAGATATCCTTAAATGGATCGCTCATGTGGTAAGAGCATGGGATTGGGCTCCGGTCCAGTGGTCATGTGGGCTAAGCTTTTGAACGTACTAAACATTCGCCGGTTATGGGGCCGGTAAGCCTAGTACCTTAATGAGGCGGCACGGGATCCTACCATTACTACTCTTGAGAAATCTCCTAACCGGCTAGCTACCGGGAAGGGTGGTGTATGGTGACTCCGGGTATCTCGCGGGGTATGCCGGATAGCCTGCACCAGGGACTGTAAGATTCGATCCCAACCCGAAGACTTTTGGAAACGGCCTGGGAAAGTTGTCCTTGCGGGGACAGCCTACCGTGTGTTTGGGTCTACCTTGCAAGGTTTAAATCAATCGATTGTCGGCCTCTCACCATTATCCGAGACTGCTTAATCAACTGGCCATGATATCCCATAATGATGGAACTCGAGGAATATTGGTTGGATGAATTAATTGCTTGTCCAATTCTTGATTGAATTAGTTGGCACACTTAGATATGGTAATCAACTAGAACTTGTGCTAAAAGATTGAAAGTAAGGATCTACTCTTAGCAGCTGATTAGCAAAAGAAACTCCACCGGCCAAAAGCCTTTCATGTCTAGAGGTTGGTGACGTAGTCATCACCCGACGGTTAAGTCTTGCTGAGTATTAGTATACTCAGCCTTGCTTTAAAACTGTTGTTGCAGGTGTGATTGACCGGATGGGTGACGACAAGTAAGGACATCACGGATGGTCTCCTGTGATGTTCACCGTTGCGCTAGTTTAAATTATTCCCGCTGTATTTTCGAACTCTGAACCTTTACTCCATGTCAGGAACAATGGTTGGTAATAAAATGTTTAATTCATGTTGTACTCTGGACTCGCCTTCGCGTGAGTTTTAATGCATGTGTCGATCCTCTGTTCGATGTCCAAGTGATTTACCGGGCGCTAACCCGGCAACCAACGACAGGATGATACTTTACTATGGCTTAATGACCAAAGTGGATCGGTCTTAGGCGATAGTACGGTATTTTCCTGGGCGGGTTGTCACAGAGGGACTCAAGCCTTGTCAGAGGAAGTACAAGAAAAGCTAAAGGAAATTTTTGCCTGGCTGCAGAGAGACGCTCGAGATCAAATCAGAGATCTCGATCATTTCGAGGAAATGCTTGGACCCATCAGCCAAGAACTCCCTGAGGACATCAAGACCTCACTTGAACCCATCTCTGGTTTGGATGTTCATTATGTAGCCATAAGACGAGCTCTGAGAAATGTGTCTTCCCGCCCAGCTGTTGAACAAAAGAAAGCCAAAGCTGAACAAGCTGCGAAGGGAGCACAATCTCAAACTGAGAATCACAAAGAGATATTGGCCAATCTGCAAGCTGCTCGTAAATTGAAAATCGCCAGAAAGGCCACACTGGAGGCAGAGCTGAAAAGTTTATCAGCGGAAATAGAGGCTGATGACAAGAGGATAGCCGAACTTCCTGGATTCATAGGGAAGATCCAAGAGGAAGCAGCATCGGCCATAGCTAAGGTGAATCAATGTGACGCAGAACTCACCATCCTGTCCAACGCCCAGCAAGATTATCAAGAACGGATGGAGAACATTCACCAAACAACATCGAACGCCTCCAATGTAATTGCAAAGTATTTGAACATTTAGCTGTACTGATCGATGTGTAACCGAACTGGCCGTTCTTGCAACATTTGCCTTTTTATAAGTTTGCTTTCCCTTTCCTTGCACGGCCTTGACTGCAACGCTGAACGACCCATTCGGTAACCAGTAACCAAGTAGCGCCATACCCGAACGACACCTCAACTGTAACTTAACTGAGTCAGTCAACCGAATGCGACTCAGCCTTGAACTCCGAACGACCCGATGGCGGATTGGTCAAGGAAACCTCTCCACCTTCCAAGTTTCTTGGGATACGGGCCACGATCTAAGGCCACGATCTGAGGCCACGATCTACTTCACCAGGCCTATAAATAAAAACCGTAGGTGCCCCCAGCTCTTTACCAAGCCTTTAGTCTTCAAATCTTCACCAACCTCAAGCTTTTCTTCCCAATCGCCAACTTAGCCTCAAAAACCAATGGCGGGGAGCAACAACAGGCGTCGCGTCGCCGATGAAGTAGAAGGGAGCCACACCAGTTCGCGCCGGAGGCAATGATCGCCATCTTTTTCTTTACGATTCGTCTTTGATTCCCTTTCATTTCTGACGATCATCTCTTTTTCAGGCTTATTCAATGGAATCCATCTCCCGCGTCGGCCAATCAGCCTCTGCCGGACGACTCATCGGAGTCAGACCGCTACTCCCCCGTGCCCTACGGGGAACTTGACGCTCTCCGCTTCAAGGCGGAACTCGAGGTGGCCCAGCGCGAGCTGGAAGACGTCTCCAAGAAGGCTGGTATAGCCGAACTGGAGTGGGAGGACCAGCGCAAGCGGCCGCCGGCGACCATCGATGGTACGGCCTTGAAGCTGCTCTCGAATCCAATCGGCTTCGATATTAATTGCCATCACCTTGTACTTTGCGCCCGCGACGCCGAGCTCAACCACCGAAAATGCCGGTGGAGCAATTGGTCGACAAGGTGAACGCCCGCGGAGACACGCGGCGGAGCGCCTCGCCGCGGTGGAAAACCGTGTGGACGAGGTGGCCACTCACGGCATCCGCCTGGGCACCACCTTGGGCCTGGCCGCCATGGCGACGCACACCGGCGTCGACTACTCCACCAGGCCGCGCGGCTTCCAGGGCGGCGCACCAGAAGACACCGACGAGATCGATGTCATCTTGGAGCGCCTCGACGGCCACGACGACGCCATTGCCGAACTCACTCATCCCCAGTCTGTGCTAAACAGGCTCTTTGATTAGATTGTATTAGGGATGTTTGATTATCGGCAATAAATAAAGAACTTTTAATTCTCGTGCTTGTATTGCGATGATTCTTCTGTGTTTGCATCTGTGAATCTTGTTTCTCCTTAAACGCATTCGGGAACTCGCTTGAGCCGAACACGCAAAAACAGATGTCCCTTGGCGTAATACCCGCAGAAAATCCTTGATTCGGCAATCCATAAGCACTGTTCAAACGAAAACCCTTCGCATTCGGGAGGAAACCCTGCCGCTTGGTATTCCAATAATGCACGCCAGCCAGTCATCACTCCCAATGCACTCTCTTAGTCAATAAAATAGCCTGCCGAGATGCCCTGCAAATGCCCTGCAAATCCACTCGCATACTCATCCATCACTTCTCATTTTCTCCCCTGCTCCAGAAAAGAAAACCCCAAAGCCATGGACAAGGGCAAGCAACCCAAGGAGGATAGAGCCCCAAAGAAACGCACGATTCGAGAGTGAGTTTTCCTTTGACTTGCTTCTTATTTCCTCATGTGATCTCGTGTTTTACCTCTGTCGTATGGACCTCCCTGGGCCCACTGCCTCGGTGGGTACCAGGACCGACTACTCGGTGGGCCCCTGGGACTACCCGGCTTGCGCTACACGGCACCTGAAGGCGTGGAGCACAAGGACTACACAGGAGTAGTACTCGGTTAGGGAGCTGTACATGTTCCGCACTGTATAGAGGACTCCTAGACGTACTCGACTAGTACTCTCTCCCCTACTCCGACTTGTAACCCCGCCTCCCGGACTATATAAGGCGAGGCGGGGACCGATCCCCTCATCCAATCTCCTCTCATACAACTCACGGCGCACCATTGCACCATCTTGTAATCGTGCCCTATCAATCCCGAGCTACGCAACATACGGGACGTAGGGTATTACGCACCTCGCGGCCCGAACCTGTCTAAATTGTGTGCCACGTGTCTCTTCCTTCGAGTTACCGATCTCGGCGAGTCACAATCATCTACTTCGGGTACTCCCCGTAGTAGGTTGCCGGTCTAAAACACCGATAGCTGGCGCGCCAGGTAGGGGCTCTCACTCGAGATCACATGGAGAACTCGACGGCTTCCATCTACTTCAAGCCAACCGTCGCTTTCAACCGCGGCGACACCTTCGTCTTCGGCGCCTGGGTCTGCACTGCCGATGGCGCGGGCTCCTTCCAGCGCCGCCTGATCATGCAGCCCAACTCGAAGACAGGGCCTTGTGGACGCTTCCCGAAGTTGTCGCAGGCGAACTCGCCGGCAAGTTCGGCGAAATTTCGCTCTCCAACCACCACGCTGACTTCGAGCTCGAGTCCGTCTCCAACTCGAACCCGACGTCGCCATGGGCCATCGCATGCGAGCCGGCTGTTCAGCCATCGCAGGCGGCCACCTCACCACTCGAGCCCTCCGCATGCGGCCCCTGCACCCTCAGCCGGGCCCGCACAGGGGCTCCCACTTCGCGCCGGGCCGGCAAGGAGCCCGTACCCGAGTACAACTCGGACTCCGACGCCGTCCCCAACCGCGCTTCGGACTCCAGCCCTCTCTCCGAGTTCTACTCGAACCCGGACTACGAGTTCGACTTCGGGTCGGACCCTGAGGAGCCCGAGTCCGAAGACGACCCTACTGAGCTTCCCTTGTCAGGGCCAGCCTCGGGGCTGGTTATAAAATCAACGCCGGCCGGGAGATACGTCTACTGGCCAGACCGCAAGCCTGCTGACCTAGCAAAGGAGGACTCACGCTACGTCGCCTACATCGACTCGCTACCGTTCCAGGAGGGAACACCGCTAGCCCGAACTGACTCAAACACACCAACTGAGGTGGCACCCTCTGAGTCCAGCCTTGGCACCCCCGATCGCCAAGTCTTCATGGTGCCCGGTGACACCCGGGACCTTCGAGCATGGCCGAGGACGGTACACGGAGGACATCTCCGCGGACGAGCGCGTACGCCAATGCACCCCGCACGAGACCGTCGCCAATAGGGATGCACGACGCGAACACAACAGGAAGCGCAGCGAACGACGCCGGCGGCTCAGAGACAACCTCCCCATCCGCAACCTTGCGGAAGCTCTCGAGGCGGTCGAGAGCAGAGTACACACCACTCCTGAGCAGTGCCTCATGTCGATCACAACGATCGCACGCCAGGCTCAGGGCATACGCGCTGGAGAGGTCATCGCCAAGCTCGCTGAAGAAGCCTACTTCATGCGGGTCGACAATAGAGTCAACCAACCTCCTCCGGCCAAACCCCGCGACAACGAAGCTACTAGTCGCAGCGCCAATGCTGGCCCCAACCGTACTCGAGCTGACCTTCCAGCCGACCCAAACCGCCGCCGCTCCAACGCCGGCGGACCTTCACAGCAAGACCAAGGCAACCGAGAAGTTGTTCCCCACCGCGCTCCGGCCGGTGGCGGTGGCAACGACCCTGACGGCGGCGGCGGCGCGGGCGGCGGCTCCAACCATGGGGCCAACAGAGAGGCCGGAGGTGGCGGCGGTCGCGGCGGCCGAGGCCACGCGAACGGCCACGCCTCCGGCGCCTCGCACGGCGGGTACGACGCTCGCCGAAGATTGAGGAGCCGCGGCGGAAGAAGTCGACCACCGCCGGGCGAGGGCGACGGCTTCCCCGCCTTCTCACCTCGACTTCGCAACCCTCGCTCCTCCCCGACAAATTCAAGCCTTTGGGGATCACCAAGTACGACGCGAGCGAGGATCCTATCCGGTGGCTCCGATGCTACGCCCTCTCCATCGAGAACGCCGGCGACAACGGCGACACCAAATGCCTCTACTTCCCCTTCTGTCTGGACCAAGCACCACTCACATGGCTCGAGTCGCTGGACAAGCACTCGATCGACAAGTGGGACCAGCTGAAGGAGCAGTTCACGAGTAACTTCGCGGGCGCCATGGGCCGTTCGGGTACTCGCATGGACCTAGCCATGATCAAGCAGGAACAGGGCGAGACCCTCCGCAAGTACATGTGCTGCTTCTTCGACAAGCGCGCTACCGTCGTCGACGTCACCGACAAGGAGGTCATCGACCTCTTCCAGGACGGTCTCTACCATCGCCGCACCTTCGAGGACTTCGGTCGTCGCCGCCCCAGGTCCATCCCCCACCTCAAGGACATGATCACGTCCTGGGCGGATGAAGAGGACAAGGCCAACACCAAATACGACGCCATCCGCGGCAAGTCCAAGCGGGAACCGGGGCGGCGGCAGCGGCAGCAATGCAAACCAAGGCGGCCGCAACAACAATAACAACAGCAACTACTCGGGTCCCAACCGCAAGCGCAAGCCAGACAACACCGTCGCGGCTATCCAGCGCCCTGCGAAAGGGAACTCGAAGAAGAACTCCGGCGGGTTCAAAGACCTGCTAAAGGAGAAGTGCCCGTGGCATCCAAACGGCAACCACACCACCGAGCAGTGCTACCAGCTCAGGCATGCACTCAAGGATACGCCGGAGCCACCGCACCCTCACGACCAAAAGGGCAAGAAGGACGGCGACAACAACGACTTCCAAGAACTCGAGAAGACCGTCAACGTCCTCTTCGGCGGATCGCAACGAAGGGGAGCGAAGGCTACCCGTCGTGAAGTGATGTCCATTGAGCCAGCGGTTCCGACCCCTCTCAGGTGGTCGGAGGTACCCATCACCTTCTCCCGCGCGGACCAATGGACCAGCTTCTCCGAACCAGGACGGTTCCCTCTCGTCCTGAAGCCAACGGTGGCGGGCTCCAAGCTCAACAAGGTGCTCATCGACGGTGGAAGCGGGCTCAACGTCCTCTTCACCAAAACCTTGAAGAAAATGAAGCTCGACGTCACCCACATGCTCACCAAGAGCAGCACGCCCTTCTACGGCATCGTCCCAGGCAACGCGGCTATCCCACTGGGCTCAGTGGTACTGCCAGTTACCTTCGGGGCGTCTCGGGACAACTACCGCACCGCGTACATCAAATTCGAGGTCGCGGATTTCGAGACCTCTTACCATGCCATCCTCGGCAGGCCGGCCATCGCCAAGTTCATGGCGGTGCCCCACTACACCCACTTGGTACTCAAGATGCCAAGTCCAGCCGGCGTACTCTCCCTCCAAGGGGACTTGAAGATCTCCCACGACTGCGATACAGAGGCCGTGGTGATCGCTTCCACGAACCAAGTACCCAACGCGATGATGGAGGTCTACGCCGCGTCGAAGAAGCTTGCCACAAGCGAACTCGACATCCCAGAGAAGTCTGACAGCGCCAACAAGCCTCAGCCACCTGAGGAGGTACTCGTCAGGACGGTCGACCTTGGAACAGGCGACCCCAGCAAGACCACCACCATCGGGGCCGGCCTCGACCCCAAATAGGAAGACGCGCTCATCAGCTTCCTTCGGGCTAACCGCGACATCTTCGCGTGGAAGCCAGCGGACATGCCAGGAGTGCCCAGGGAGCTGATTGAGCACTGCCTTAACGTCGACCCAAAGGCCACCCCTAAGCGACAACACCTCCGACATTTCGCCGACGACAGACGGGACGCCATCAAGAAGGAGCTCGCCAAGCTACTCGCAGCTGGCTTCATCAGAGAAGTCTTCCATCCCGAGTGGCTCGCCAACCCCGTCCTCGTCCGCAAGAAGAACTCGAACGAGTGGAGGATGTGCGTCGACTACACCGACCTCAACAAGCACTGCCCCAAGGACCCCTTCGGGTTGCCGCGGATTGATCAAGTCATCGACTCCACGGCGGGCTGCGACCTGCTCTGCTTCCTCGACTGCTACTCCGGGTACCACCAGATCGCAATCAAGGAAGAAGACCAGGAAAAGACCGCGTTCATCACCCCGTTTGGCGCGTACTGCTACACGACCATGTCATTCGGGTTGAAGAACGCCGGCGCTACCTACCAACGGGCCATCCAGGCCTGCTTCAAGCGGCAACTCAACAAGAACGTCGAGGCTTACGTGGATGACGTGGTTGTCAAAACCAGGGACTCCAGTACCCTCATCGACGACCTTGAAGAGACCTTCGCATCGCTACGCGAGTACCGCTGGAAGCTCAACCCGAACAAGTGCGTCTTCGGCGTCCCTTCGGGCAAACTACTCGGCTTCATCATCAGCCAGCGCGGCATCGAAGCCAACCCCGAGAAGATCTCCGCCATCACCAGCATGAAAGCTCCCACGAGCATCAAAGACGTCCAGAAGCTGACGGGGTGCATGGCGGCACTGAACAGATTCATCTCGAGGCTAGGAGAACGGGGCCTCCCCTTCTTCAAACTACTCAAGCATCACGAGAAGTTCGTGTGGACTCCAGAGGCGGATCAAGCCCTTGCCCAGCTCAAGGACTTCCTGTCAAAGCCTCCAATCCTCACGGCTCCTCACAAGGGCGAGCAGCTACTGCTCTACCTAGCTGCGACTACCCACGTGGTCGATCGCCATCGTTGTCGAGCGGCAAGAAGACGGCCACGCCTACCCGGTCCAGCGCCCAGTCTACTTCGTCAGCGAGGTTCTATCAGAGTCCAAGGCTCGCTACCGGCCCGTACGAAGCTCTCGTACGCTCTACTCATCACCTCGCGGAAGCTACGGCACTACTTCCGGGGAGTACTCGGTCTCCGTCGTCACCGACTACCCGCTCGGCGACATCTTGAGGAACCAAGACGCCACCGGAAGAATCTCCAAGTGGGCAGTCGAGCTCGGCGCCCTCACCATCGACTTCAAGCCACGCACAGCCATCAAGTCGCGCACTAGTCGACTTCATGGCGAGTGGCGGGAGAACCATCTACCCACTCCCACCGTGCGACCGAGCATTGGGTGATGTACTTTGATGGCTCACTCAACTTCGAGGGCGCGAGGGCGCGGGGTACTCCTGATCTCTCCAACGGGCGAACAACTCAAGTACGTCCTGCAGATCTTCTGGAAGGTCTCAAACAACGAAGCCGAGTACGAAGCTCTCCTACACGGGCTCCGCCTCGCGGCCCTCACCGGCATCAAGCGGCTACTAGTCTACGGCGACTCCGCAGCGGGTCATCAACCAAGTCAACAAGTCCTGGGACTGCAACAAGGAGAACATGGACGCCTACTGCCTAGAAGTCCGCAAGCTCGAGAACAAATTCTATGGTCTCGAGTTCCATCACATCGTCCGCGACAACAACGTTGCAGCGGACGTCCTCTCAAAGCTTGGATCCACCCGCGCTCAAGTACCCGCGGGCGTCTTCGTCCATGAGCTTCACGCGCCATCCATCCCGGAGCCGACGCCACCGACCACTGTACCAGCCCATCTACCAGTTGGGCAGGAGGTCATGATGATCGACGTGGACTGGAGGCAACCCTTCATCGACTACCTCAGCGAGCAGAAGGTCCCCTCCGACAAGAACGCAGCCGAACAACTCGTCCGCCGCGCCAAGTCTTACGTCCTCGTCGGAGACAAGCTTTACAAGCGGGGCGCATCTTCTGGAGTACTCATGAAGTGCGTCCCTCGCGAAGAAGGCAAGGACATACCGGAGGAGATCCACAAGGGCGTGCGCGCAACCACGCGTCCTCACGCACGCCGGTCGGCAAGGCCTTCCGGCGAGCTTTCTACTGGCCCACAGCTCTGGGCGATGCCGAAGAACTCGTCAGAAGGTGCCAAGGATGTCGGTACTTCGCCAAGCGGCAACATGTCTGCGCCTACAAGCTAGTCACCATACCGCCAACCTGGCCCTTTGCCTGCGCCGGGGGCTCGACATGATTGGGCCACTGCCAACTGCGCCAGGAGGATTCAACAGGGTACTGGTGGCTATCGACAAGTTCACCAAGTGGATCGAGGTCAAGCCGGTCACATGCCCCAAGGCTGACAGAGTACTCGACTTCCTGGATGAACTCGTACACCGCTACGGGCTACCCCACCGCATCATCACAGACCTGGGGTCCAACTTCAACAACCACCAGTTCTGGGAGTACTGCGAGAACAGCGGAATCGACGTCAGATACGTCTCAGTCGCCCATCCACGGGCCAACGGACAAGTCGAGCGCGCCAACGGGATGGTGCTCGACGCCCTCAAGAAGCGGCTGCACGACGCTGCTAACTCCAAAGGGGGCAAGTGGATCAAGGAACTACCCAACGCACTCTGGGGGCTGCGGACTCAACCATCCAAGCCAACGGGGCAATCCCCCTACTTCCTGGTCTACGGCTCTGAAGCCATCCTCCCTGCCGACGTCATATGGAACTCGCCAGCAGTGGAGCACTACGACGAAGGTGTCTCAGAAGACAGCAGACGAGTTGACATCGACAGCCTCGAAGAAGCTCGCTGCGCCGCCCTCGTCCAATCAGCAAGGTACCTGGAGGGTATCCGACGCTACCATGATCGCAACGTCAAGGAACGCTCCTTCAACGTTGGAGATCTTGTCCTCCGCCGTATCCAGAACATGGAAGGACTTCACAAGCTCAGCTCCCCCAGGGAAGGCCCCTTCACCGTGGCAAAAGTGACCGGGCCGGGCTCCTACCGCCTCCAAACACTTGAAGGCGAAGACGTCAACAACTCGTGGAACGTCGACCAACTCTGTCGATTCTACGCCTAGTCTACACGACTACTTCGGGGTTCAAGTCTAACCGACTACATCAACACCCCTCGCCGCAAGCGACCCTCCGGGTCCTGGCTCCAGTCTCCGGACTACTCTTCTCCAGGGTCCAGCCCGTGCGGCTACCTACGGACCCTGGGCTGCGACGAGCGTCAAGGACTCTAGCAGCGGTCTACCAAGAGACCACACCCCAAGATCCAGCCTGCGCGGCTACTTACGGATCTGCGATCCAGGCTACACGGCTACCTACGGATCACTTGCTGCAAGCAGCTACCCGCTCCAGCGCCACTTAGCTGTAAGCGGCCTCCGGGTCCAGGCGACTACTTTGTAACTACGGCCCTGGCCACCCAGGTGTACTCCTTCAGTAATAAAGTTTGATTGTTCATCAACTTCTTTACTGCCTACTCCCTACAACGGGACCACTGAAGCCGAGTACTACTACTCGCACCTACTCCACGATGGGCGCTCCGCACTCTGAGATCGCGACTACGAGTACTCATTGCTGGAAAATTTCATTTCATTGATACTTGAACAATTCATTACAATTGTCTTCTGTACAACTATGGCTACTAGCTACCTATGCAGGGCTACTGGAGGTTCAGCTTCTCGGCTACCGCTCCGCGATGGGAGCCATCCCGCCCGGCGGCTCGCGTCTTGCTCATCGGCCGGTTGGCGGCTACCCCGCCGGCGACCACCTCCACTGGAGCCTTCGGAAAGTATGACTTCATGAAGGCCAAGACTTGTCTTGGGATCGACTTGGCCATATGCCTGACGTAGGCGGCCAGCCGGCTTGGTGCTTCATGAAGTCGATCCACCAGAGGAGCGATCTTGGGGCCGCCCGGGTGCGGCACCAGAAGCCTCGCGATCGGGAGAGCGGCTTCTTCAAGATCCTTCAGCTGGGCCCGCAGCGCCTCGCAATCTTCATTCAACTTCTGCAAAGATTTGTAGCAGTTGACGATATCTCTGTCAGAGGCAATCCGCAGCTCCATGTGCTTCTCACACTCAAAGGCGAGTTCCTTGTAGTCGAGCTTGAGTACCTGGCGGGCTTCTTGCTCCCGGTAGAAGAGGTTCTTCATGCTCACCTCCGAGGCCTTCAGCTGCTCCACCTGGCCCTCAAGCTCTGCAACACAAGCAACGCAACAGCGGGTCAGATGCTTCTCGACTTCCAACAAGTACCCGACAAGTCGAAGGATATACCTTTATTCTTGTTGCGGAGACCCTTGTTCTTCCGCACCAAGTCGTCGCCTTTCGCCTGCAGCTCCATGACGTCATTGTGATACTTGGCGAAGGCGGCGTCAAGCTTTGATTGCATGGCGGCCGCGTGCTTCCGCGACTTCACGAGCTGCTCCTCCAGTGCCTCGGCTCGGAGCACGGTGTCGCCGTAACCTTGCAGCAGGTTCGACTTCTCGCGGGATCGCTCCGCGACGTCCTGCACAAGACAACTCAAGTCAAGAAGAGTACTCAACGGCAAGGGATTGACTACTCGGGAGGCTACGGCTACGTACCTTCATCCATTGCTCGGCTTGACGGATCGCCTCCAGGTGCTTGGCTACCGTCGCCGGCTCGACGAGATCGTCCGCCAGAAGTTCTATCCCGCCGTGGCTACTCGAGGTAGCCTCCGTCATTGGCGCAGAGCGGATGGGCTCCGCGTCTTGGATCTCAGGGGAGCGGATAGCCACCTCCAGAGCAACCTCTGGCGACGTGGTGACCGCCTCTCCCCCGGCGGTCTTCTCGACGACCTCTGCCATAGGCTCGGGGGCTCCTTCGCAGCCTCCGGGGCCCCTGGTGTCAACTCCTGCATTGGCACCCCCGCAGGGATGTCACCACCTTCAGCGCCTGCCAACAAACGACACGCGCATCAGTGCCTACGACTACTCATCCTGGAGCTCTGCAGCTTCAAGAAGGGTACTCACCTTCGACTACAACCGCCTCCGGCAGCGGCACTTCGGTAGCCGGGGGCTCAGTCGCGGCTTGGGCATCGGGAGCGGCCTCCTCGACGGGCGGCGCGACTTCTTCCGCCACCGCTGATGAGGGCTCGTCCCCATCCCAGCTCAAATCTGTGGATTTTCTACAGAAATATTCACAGAGGGTCGTCAGACAAAGATCGACTACTGCAGCAAGTACTACTCGAGAGGATATGGTACTTACAAATTCGACCGGACGATGGTCACGGCCGGAGCACCGAGGATGCTGGCAATATCCACCAGTCCACCCTCGGCGGGCGTCTCTTCCTCCGCCCCTCGCGGCCCTCGCCTCCTCCACGGCGGCGGCGGCCAGCGCAGATGTCTCCTGCACTCTTGAGGCCACCACCTCTTCAACGGCGGCGGCCACGGGTCCTCTGCTCTCTTCGGAGCGAGGGGGCCGGCGCTCCCGACCGCGCCGGAGTTCTTCAACGGTGGGGGGCGGACTACGACCTCCCGGCCGGTTCCCCCCCACCGGTCCCACACGCCCTCGTCGCCCTCCTCAACGGGCTCCGCTGGCGGCACCTCCTGCACACAAGGAAGGCTACTCGTCAGCAATGTACTCGAACAATGGGTACTCGACTACTCTGCTCAAGACGACTTACCTCCTGAGGCGTGGTCTCCGAGACCTTTAGCTTCTTCGTCACCCGCTTCCTGGCGGGGTTGCGCGGCTTCCGTGGCGGCGCAGCAAGGCTAGCCTCCAGGCTAGCCGTAGGGTCTTGAACCAGTGGCACATGAGGCAAGCCCGGACGGCTAAACCTCGACCGCAGCTGGAAGCGGTCTTGCAGCGTCTCTTCGTCTTCGTCGTTGTCGTCGGAAGAATCTTCCACGACGACGGGGTCGTCGCCTTCACTGACTTCGCGGCGCTCCTTCGCCTTCCCCTCCACCGAGATCTCGATCCCGCTCGGTGGCGGCTGCGGCTCGGAGACGAACCGCTTCACATCATCCTGCGCAAAGACACAAGACGTCAGCAACTCTACTACAAGTACTCACTACTCGACGAGGGGAGTACGACTACTCACCTCTTTGGGCGGGCGCGCGGCGGAGTACTCCTCGACTGGGCACGCCGTGTACGGTGGCATGTCCTTGAAGATCCGCGACAACCTCTCGACGATGTCGTTGTCGTCCAGCTCGCCTCCGGGCATCCGCGACGTGTCGTCGTCGCCGATGTACTCGAAGCCCAGGGTTTCCCGAGCCATCAGCGGCTGGATCCTGCGCTTCATGAAACTGAAGGCCACGTGCTCGGCCCTCAGTCCCGCCACCCTGAGCACCTTGATGCGTGCTAGCAGCTCGGGGAGCTGGATCCCTTCTTGCATGGTGGGCTCCGTGTTCCACCAATCACGGAGCCTGGGCTGCCGTCCGCTCGGCTTCGGCGGCCCGGGGTGGTGGTTCGTGATGTAGAACCATCTGGTCTTCCAGTCCGTGTTGGAGTCCACGAGCTTGTACGCCAGGTACTGCTCCGCGGCGTCCTCCCTCAGCTGGATGCCGGCCCCTCCGACTACTCTGGGGTTGGAGGCACTGGGCTGCGGCTTGACGCGGAAGAACTTCCGGAAGAGCACCCAGTGCGGCTTGATTCCAAGGAAGGATTCGCAGAAGTGGACGAAGACCGACGTGTGGAAGATGCCGTTGGGGTTCAAGTTCAGGTACTCGATCCCGTAGTACCCGAGCAGCCCCTTGAAGAAGTCGCTGGCTGGGAGCGCAAGACCGCGCTCCACAAAGCGCGAGAACATCGGGATCTCGTCTTCGGCCTTCTCCATCGGATATGGATCTCCCGCGGCGGATCTCCACATGTCGACTTCCTTCTCCCTGATGAACCCACTGTTCAGCAGGGTCAGCAGGTCCTCCGTCTTCACCTTCGATTTTTTCCACTCGCGGCTCGGATCAGCGCGCGGTGGAGACATGGGCGGCGCCGCTCCGGTGGCAGCCGCGGCGGCCTCTGCACGGCTCCTCTTCTTCCCGGCGGTCTTGGGCGCCTTGGACGGCGACGGCTTCATCCTCCAAGTACAAGGTGTTCACTCGCATCCGCTCGGGGGCTACCCTAAAGGCTTCGGGTGGTGGCGCGCTCGGATCTACTACGGCGGCAGCAGGCGCTGGGAGTGGATTCGCTTCAAGATTCAAATGGAATGACTACGGCTCGAATGGGTGAAAAACCCTAAGGGTTTTGGCTCTTATTTATAAGCCAAATCGGCTCCATAACGGGCGGCTGGATAAGTCCGCGCGCGGCTGACTCAGCGGCTGCGCGTGACTCTTCGTATTCTACTAGTCGACGCGCCTCACCTCGGGGGCTCGGCTACTTCTACTCGACTACCTGGGAAGCGGCTAGTCTCAAGAGCATCTCATGACACATTCTGCAAGAAGACCCTTCAATTCGAGAGGAAGTACTCGACTCAAGGCTCGGGGGCTCCGTGCCACGTGTCCTTCGGTTTTTTCTCTCCCGGATTTTCGGGATTTTCTTGCCAAGACTTCGCATGGACCCTCGGCCCGCAGCCCGCGGCTCGAGGCTCGGGGGCTACTCCATGTGGAGTGCGGTTTTGCAAGTCGCACCTCCGTAACAGCTCCGGCTTCAAGACAAGACAGACAGTTTTTGAAGACCTTCGAAGGCAGTTTTCGAGGACGCTTGGGACTACTCGAGAAGACTTCAAGATTGCTCAAACATCAGCTGGAGTACATTCCAGCCTCGGGATGCTTCGACTACTCTTGAGGACCTTGACTTGCAGCACTCGGGGACGCTTGAGGACTGCTTGTTAGGGCCGTCAAGACTACTTGAAGCTATCCTTCTCGACTACAAAGTACTCGGGGGCTTGTCGTATGGACCTCCCTGGGCCCACTGCCTCGGTGGGTACCAGGACCGACTACTCGGTGGGCCCCTGGGACTACCGGCTTGCGCTACACGGCACACGAAGGCGTGGAGCACAAGGACTACACGGGGAGTAGTACTCGGTTAGGGAGCCGTACATGTTCCGCACCGTATAGAGGACTCCTAGACGTACTCGACTAGTACTCTCTCCCCTACTCCGACTTGTAACCCCCGCCTCCCGGACTATATAAGGCGAGGCGGGGACCGATCCCCTCATCCAATCTCCTCTCATACAACTCACGGCGCACCATTGCACCATCTTGTAATCGTGCCCTATCAATCCCGAGCTACGCAGCATACAGGACGTAGGGTATTACGCACCTCGCGGCCCGAACCTGTCTAAATTGTGTGCCACGTGTCTCTTCCTTCGAGTTACCGATCTCGGCGAGTCACAATCATCTACTTCGGGTACTCCCCGTAGTAGGTTGCCGGTCTAAAACACCGACAACCTCCCCTCTGTTTTTTCTCCTTCAGCCTTGATCTGCTTCCTGAGGAAATCATTGGGATCGAAGACATGCCTGAGTACATCTCCTCTGATTCCTCTCTTGAAGCAGAGGATGCTACGTCCGAGCAGAGAATCAGCCATCAACTACGCCGCCGCGTTCGGCACCTGGAGCACGACCTCCGGGACATCACCGCTCGTTGCCAGGCCGAACGCGAGCGCCACATGGCGTTGGAGGCACTAGTAGGAGGTAAATATCTTCAGCTTCTTCTTGATTTCGTGCTCACGTCTGGATCTCTTCCCCTAACGACTACTCCTCTGTCCCAGATGTCTCTGACAGGTACAATAACCTGAAAGCGGCTTGGGACAGCCTGGTGGAGGTAGCGAACCATGGTCATCCCCACGGCTTCCAAGTTGCCGTCACGGTGGTCCTGGAGCAACTGAAGAGGGAGCAGCTGAAGAAGCAAAGAAAAGATTGAATCATACTTTCGCTTCTTACGCCAGGCCTTCTGCCTTCCACCCTCTCGTAGTCCTGATCACCAGGGTTGTTAGATGCAAACCTGCAAGAAGCATTTGTAATGTAGTTTCATGCTAAGGGCAATACATCTAAGTATTGGCCATTCCCTCTGTTTGGGGATTTTTTGTTCTGAAGGCGGCCTCATTCTTGAGCGCCGGCTATTTCTGTATCAGATGCATGTAATCCCAATGCTTGTGGTCAGCGATCGATTTCAACACTAGGATAATACTTCTTCAAATATCTTCTATTTATTGCGGCGGAAAATTCTTCTCCTAATAAAGTTTTCAACATGTAGGCATTGCCGGGCACGCATTTGACCACCCGAAAGGGTCCTTCCCAGTTAGAGGACCATTTGCTGAATTTACTGTATTTGGT
Source organism: Cenchrus americanus (assembly GCA_947561735.1). Classification (NCBI taxonomy): domain Eukaryota; kingdom Viridiplantae; phylum Streptophyta; class Magnoliopsida; order Poales; family Poaceae; genus Cenchrus; species Cenchrus americanus. Next base: position 29,417,181 of record OX387244.1, on the reverse strand, counting down.
TCCAATCGGCAGTAAAGCTTTCCAAACCAAATCTCCTTCTGCAAATTGCCTAACTTTCACTTTCTTGTTGTAATATTTGGCAACTCACAGTTTGTTCTTTTCAATATTTTCCAGTGCCCTAAGACAGATCATGTGCAAATCTTCTAACTCATCCATCATTAAGCCACTGTAATCTTTGGAGCTTAAATCTTTCTGCAAAACCACTCTCCTAGAATCTGATTGTATTTCCCAAGGCAAAACTGCATGGTGCCCATAAACCAGTTCATAAGGAGATGTCTTTGTGGCTCCATGAGGGGCCATTCGGTAAGCCCACAAAGCCTCATTGAGTACCGAATGCCACCTTCTTGGCTTCTGGTCGATCTTCTTTTGTATAAGCTTGATCATGATCTTATTAGAATCCTCTGCCTGGCCATTAGCTTGGTCATAATAGGGAGAAGAATTAAACAATTTGATTCCCATGCTTTCGGCAAACTCCCTGAACTCCAAGGACACAAACTGGGCTCCTTGATCAGTTGTGATTGTTTAAGGGATTCCAAACCGATAGATGATGTGTTCCTTAACAAACTCAACCATGTTTTCTGATGTCACCTTCTTCAGTGGAATTGCCTCAACCCATTTGGTAAAGTAATTTGTTGCCAAAAGCACAAACTTATGCCTCCTGCTAGATGGTGGATTAATTTGGCCAATCAAGTCTATGCCCCAGCCCCTGAATGGCCATGGCTTGATAATGGGATTTAACGCTGATGCAGGAACTCTCTGAATATTTCTAAACCTCTAACAATCCTGACATCCCTTATAATACTCAAAGCAGTCCTCCAATATCGTCGGCCAAAAGCACCCAGCTTGCCTGATAACCCATTTCATGCGATAGGCCGATTGGTGTGCTCCACATATCCCATCATGTACTTCACTCATCATTCTTTTAGCTTCTTTTGGACCCAGGCATCGTAGCAACACCCCATCTAATGATTTGTAAAACAAATTATCATCCAGAAGAACAAATTTTATGGCCTTGTACCTGAGCTTCCTAGAGACTTTTCGGGATGGATCCTTCAAATAGTCAACGATCTCTTTTCTCCAATCATCTTCCGCAAGATCCATTCCCAGCGCACATATCTCTGTGGCAAATGCTTCTTGATTTTCTTTATAACCGGAAGCGCTTTGAGCCAACCTGTTTGCTTCTTCATTGTGTTCCCTAGGAATATGCTGTAGAATTACCAACGGAAAACTCTTCAAGATTTCCCTGCATTCTTCGTAGTAACTCCTCAGTGCATCACTTTTACATTCGTACTGGCCGTTCAATTGCTTTATAACCAACTCTGAATCTCCATAAACCTCAACTGAAACGGCCCCGGCTTCTCTCAAATATTGAAGCCCCCGAAGCAATGCCTCGTACTCAGCCTGATTGTTTGTAACAGTGGGCTGGATAGAGATAGCAAACTCAAACATCTCACCCCTGGGTGAAATTAATAGAATCCCTACTCCCCACCTTTGCCACATGATGATCCATCAAAAAACAAAGCCCAAGGAGTAATTTCAAGCAAATCAATTGATGGATCACGATGTTCAGTTATAAAATCGGCAATGATCTAACCTTTTATAGCTTTTGTCGATTCGAACTTTAACTCAAACTCCGATAAAGCTAAGATCCACTTGCCAATCCTGCCATTCAAAATTGGCATAGATAACATATGTTTTATTACATCAAATTTGGAGTATACAATGCATTCGGCATTTAACAAGTAGTGCCGAAATTTTGTACACGAGTAGTACACGCACAGGCACAGTTTCTCTACAGCCGAATACCTAGTCTCAGGATCAAGTAATTTTCGACTAAGATACGCTACTACCCGCTCCTTTCCTTCGAACTCTTGAATAAGGGCCGATCCAATGGTTTGGGTATCGGCCGCCACGTACAACATGAAAGGCTTATCCAACTGCGGAGGGACCAGTACTGGTGGTTCCTTCATATATTGCTTGATCTCGTCAAAAGCCTTTTGTTGTTCGTCGCCCCACGTGAACTTCTGATCTTTCTTAAGCTTCGAAGAATGGAGAAAATGGCAAAACCTTTTGCGACAGATTTGAGATGAATCTCCTTACAAAATTAATCTTGCCGAGCAGTGATTGCAACTCTTTGAGATTGGTTGGAGGGACAACTTCATCAATAGCCTTCATGCTTTTCTGGCCAACTTCAATCCCCCCTTCGTGTACCAAGAATCCTAAGAACTCTCCAGCTGATACCCCAAAAGCGCATTTGTTCGGATTCATCTTTAAACCATGCTTTCGGATGCATTCCAAAGTTCTCTTCACGTCCTCCAAATGTGTGTCATGATTCAAAGACTTGATCACGACATCATCACTGTAAATTTCAACAACCTTGCCGATCAACTCGTGAAAGATGTAATTCATGGCTCGCTGATAAGTTGCACCGGCATTCTTCAACCCAAATGTCATGACTATCCATTCAAACGAGCCTATGTGACCGGGACACTGAAGGCTGTCTTTGATATATCTTCTATTGCCATAAAAATCTGGTTGTATCCCGCATTACCATCCATGAAACTGATAACTTTGTGTCCAGCAGCGGCATCAACCAATAAATCGGCAACAGGCATGGGGTAACCATCCATAGGAGTAGCTCTGTTCAAATCCCTGAAATCTATGCAGACCCTCATCTTTCCATTCTTCTTGTAGACAGGGACAATATTAGAGATCCACTCCGCATATCTGCATGGCCGAACGAAGTTTGCATCAAGTAATCTTTCAATTTCCTTCTTCACATCGGCCAATACTTCATCTTTGTAGATTTTCCGGGGAGGTTGCTTGTATGGTTTAAAACCAGATTTGATTGACAACCGATGCTCAACAATGGAACGGTCCAATCCAGGCATCTTTGAATAATCCCAAGCGAAGCAATCTTTATATTCCTTAAGCAACTTGATCAATTCCTCCCTGAAGTCTGATTGCAAGTTTGCGCTGATAAATGTCGGCCTTGGTTTGTCACCGTCTCCAATGTCAACTTCTTCTAATTTGTCGGCCGACATGAATCCTCGCCCCAACTTGCCATCAGTTCCATCCACGGGATTATCCATTAAAAATTGCTATAAGAGCCGACTGCTTGAATCGGCTGTTGATCGCTGCTGACAGCTCAACAGACCTTCCCCCGCCTTTTCCCCGAGAAACAACAATACCCTGATATTCCCAGAAAGCTGGTTCCACATTTGCGACGCTCACTGAGTCATTAGCTTGGACCACCTCAATATTGTCACCCACCCATTGAATGAGCTGCTGATGCATGGTGGATGGGATACAGCAATTGGCGTGAATCCAGTCCCGCCCAAGCAGTAGGTTGTAGGCTCCTTTGCCCTCGATGACAAAGAAGGTTGTGAGCAATGTCTTGGACCCAATCATCAGATCCACGTGGACGCACCCCTTGGTATCTGAAGGATTCCCAGCGTAATCGTTCAGAATTATGCTCGTAGGTGTCAAGTCGCCAGGGCCCATGCCAAGTTTCCTGAAAGTGGTGTATGGCATCACGTTGACTGCCGCTCCTCCGTCGACAAACATCTTGGTCAATGGCTTGCCATTGATGTATCCTTTCAAGTACAGCGGCCTCATGTGTCGATTTTTGGCCGGTTTGTCGAAGGTGGCTTGCTTGGCTAGCACCAGTTGCGCTATCAGCGCCCAAGCTGTTCATCGTCCAGGGATGTTTCTTCCTGCACAACCTGATTAGCAGGAGCCATAAACTCATTCGGCAGAAAATATACCATACATGCCGGAGCCGAACGATTTGACCCTTCAGGTTTGTCCTTTGGGCGCCACACCTGTCTCTTCTGGATCCCTGCCTGCCTCAATTCGCGGTTCCTCAAGCACTGAACCCTCCTTTTCTGACTCTTTCTTAAACCAGGCGGGCACCACTGCCCCTTTTGCCAGGCGTACTCATCCTCGTCTTCTTCCTGATCAGCCCATCTTAGATCAGCTTACCTCTTCCTAGGGTGATCAATGATTTCAATTTTTTGACGCCGATCCTCACTGGGGTGTATCCTTCCAATTCTTTCATGAACAGATCGGCGATTGGCAGTTTCCTGCCTATACTCAAAGTATCTGTCGCTGCACTCAGGGCAGTTTCTCAGCGTAGGAAGCTTCAATCCTTCGTTCCAGCAGTGCCTGAAGAATGCGCACCACCAATGTGCGCGCTCCTGCTCGCGCGTGTACTGCTCCAAATCTCTCCTGCGCGCTTCTTCTTCGGCCCTGCGTCTCTCCTCCTCGTGCTTTCATTTCTGATAGCGCTCTTTCTCTAGCTGGCGCTGCCACTTATTGAGAAGGACGCGCGTAGTGACCCGGGGTTTGGCCCTGGACGACTCCCCGATCTCGACATGGCTCTTGAGAACGCGAGGGGCTTCTCCGTGAACCTGCTCCAAGGTCACTTGACATTCTGGGTCTACTGCTCCATCTTGCCTCGCCCTAGCTGAAGTCAAGACCTTAACCTTGCCCTTTTCCTTGGCGGTCACCATGTTGACAGAAAAGTTTACCATGTTCTGGGGAAAAGGGTGGCCGTCCAGTTTCATCTTGTTGTCAAACTTGAGATGACCCTCCTGGATAGCCTTCTGGATCCTCATCCTGAAGACCCTGCAGTCATTGATGGAGTGAGAATTCCTGTCATGGAAACCGCAGTAACGTTTATCTTTTACTCCATCGGGCCGAAGCATGGCATGCCCCTCAGGCAATTTGATTCGGCCTTCCTTCACCAGGAATTCAAACAGCTTATCAGCTTTGGTGACGTCAAAGTCGTATGTGCCTTTGGTCTGCTTGATCCAGCGCTGATTCATGGTCAACGGCTCCTTCCCCCACATGATCTCAGCAGCGGCCACTTCCTGATCATCGTCAGAATCTTCCATTTGATCGGCCTTCTCCAGGAACTGATTGTAGATATCAGCTATATCGTGCTTGCTTTGCTGAACCTGGTGTCTTTCTTAAACCCGTAGGCCTGGTTGCTCATCAATGACAACTTTTGGGACAGCTGACCCAGGTTATCAAACTCCATACCAAACAACTTTTCCCGTACGGCCGGCAGCATCCCTGCAACGGCCATGTCGGCCAACTAATCATCTGGCAGATTCAACGAGAAATACATGCCTTTGACTTCCCTAAACCTCCTAAGGAACTCCAAGGGCATCTCATTGTGTCTCTGCTTCAGAGTGGTGAGATCGATGAGCTTCTTCTCTGTGCTACCGCTGAAGTAATGAGCGTGGAATTTTCGCTCCAGCTCCCTCCATGTACTAACTGATTGGGGAGGCAAAGATGAGAACCACTGGAACGCTGGGCCCGTCAGTGACATGGGGAAGTACCTGACCCTGAACACCTCTTCAGATGAGGCCTCTCCGAGCTGCATCAGATAGCGAGCAATGCGCTCCACCGTGCTCGTGTCATCCTGCCCGGAAAACTTTCTAAATTCCGTCGGAGGTTTTACCCTTGGTGGCAGGAACACTTTGTAATACCACTCCGTGAACGGAGGCGTGTAGGTAGGTCCCTGCATTTTAGGTTTGAGGCCGAATTGATTCTGCATCATGTCGGCCATCTTCTAAACCAGAATATCGTCCTCCTGTACGCCTGTAGCTGGGCCGTAGCCCGGATTCGGGAGAGCATCGATGGCACCATAGTTCATCACTTCGTGGTAGCCTCCACCGTACAAATTCTTTTGCAATCTGTTGCTAGCTGGGGCAATCTTGTAGGCGGAAGTAAGTGGAACTCCAGACGAGCCAAATGCCAACTCCCCATACGTGGGCTGATATGGGTTCGGCTGTTGCATTGGTTGACCTGTACTAACCTGTGGAGGTGGCTGGACTGGCTGCCCTCCTACGGCCTGCAGAGGGGGTTGAACCAGATGACCTCCAGCGCCTTGTGGAGGAGGCTAGACGGCTTGGCTTCCAACGCTCTGCGGAGGAGGCTGGGCTGGCTGGCTTCGCAATGGCGGCTGAGAACTGGACTCTCCAATCTCCACGCTGTCTCCCTGAAGGGGTGCTCGACTGAATACTTGCTCCATGCCCAGGCCGAAGACAGCCACCATCATCTGCTTGAACGCACCCAGGAAAGCTCTATGATGCCTGCTTAGCACGTCGTCCGCGGCATCTCGAAACGCTTGCATGCATTCCTCCTTCTCCTGCAGAGTTGTAGTGTCACTCTCTCCTGGCAATAGAACCCTGGGCATCTCATTTTTGAGGTATGGGACGCCACTCCTGTTCTTTTTAAATGACAGCAAGCATTTTTGTTGGAACTGATCCGTAGCATCCTTCAGCTGTTGCAACTGTTCTGGAGAGAGATCCTCGATGTTAATGTCCATGATGTCACTGATGTCAGACATCTTGATTTTCGGCTATTGGTCCCACTGGGCGTGCCAAAAAGTGTGTTGACGTAAAATCTGCACCTTACGCCAAGCACATAGCAAGCCGAACAAGCTGACTTCACACGCGCAAAGGCTCCAAAACGTGCCAGTCAATTTTTCCTGAAAATTAACAAAAGACAAAGTAGTTAAATTCCAAAGCTTGGAACTTGCCGGGTGGTACCAGACAGTTCCATATTTACGGCTAGAAAGCCAAGTTAGATGACATATAGCTATGGAGAGCTATCTGCCAGCAAACTAGAAATCATTCGGGAACTTCAAAGTGCAAAAGGTAACATAGCCGAATGGATGATGTAAGCATGACGATAGATCGGTCTTTATCTGAATAAAGATGCATGTGCGCAAAGCCATGACCGATCCTCGTGGTGAGTAACATTAAATAATAAATGAAGTAAAGCATGATCATAAATATGCAATAAACAAGCATGCATAGGTCCAAAGCACTAGTCTACCGCATGTCTAGATACTTTAAAACCCGTCAAGCGTGAAACCAAACAAATCTATCCACCGCATGATACAACTTGTTTGAAATCATGCCACCGTCCACAAATAGATCTATCCACCGCATGATACAATCTAAATATGGAAAGCTAAAAGCATACAATATTTAAAGCATAACCCGTGAACACGTTTCACTCGTGAAAGCATAACCGAATACGGCTGAACAGCCGAATCGGGGTCCATGAAGAAGGAACAATCATTACCAAAGAAGATAGATCTATCAGATTGGATTGAAATCTAATCCACCGGATGACTAGCTTCAAAACAACCCAAAAACCTGCATCTACCGCATGATACCCAGTTCTTTCAAGATTTATACAAGATTTGGCAAGCTTGAACCCGCAACACGTAACAACCTAGGTCGATTCGGTTTCAGCTATCAGGGAACATGTGATCCACGTGCTATTTAAGCCAAGGATACGCTCGATTCGCATAAGGATCATCGAAAGAGGTAAAGCCGATTCAAATCAATCTAGATTGGGCAAAGAAGTGTTACATGAATTTAAACATAAAGTAAAAACCCAAAGCAACACGGGGTAACTTAATGAATCTATTGAATCTTGCCAAAATTCAATAGAGCCGATAACTAGCTTCGAGCTAGATCTTAGCCTACTGCATGGCTCATGATCTAACAAGAAACCCTCTTGAACCAAGCTTGAATCTACCGCATGACACTAAGCATGGTAACAAGACTACTTGCATCAGACCTAAATCAACCGCATGATACTAGACATGATACAAGGTTGCCGGTACTCACGGAGGTCGACGGATCGATGAACCCTCTCGAAGAACTCGACGACACGACAAAGGACTCAATGGTTTGGCGTAAAGCCGGTTTGTATTGAGAATGTTTCGAATACCATTACATACATTCAGGGTCTATATTTATACCCTGTCACAGCATGACTTTGAATGGATTTGATACCTAATTTATCTCTAAAATGCGATCGCTTATCCATCCATTTGTTCCTTCCGCTCGGGCCACGTCACCACGCAATCCCGCAAAATCAGCGCAACAGTTTTTTTGCCGAACGGAAGCAAATTGCCGACCGCGGACTCTTTTGCCGAATTCTTCTGAAGAAACCTTCCTTCTGCCGGACGGATTCCTCACCGCGTTGGACCCACAGGTCAGACTCCTTGCCTTACCAAATTTTGGTGTTAACAATAGTATCTGCTATACGCGCCCCGCTACAGTGACAACAATCTGCTACCATACCATTAAATGCTACTATTTAGTAGCTTGATTTCAGGTCACCATATGATGCTACGCTCTAAACCTGAACATGCACGCGGCTGGTCAGTTCCCTCTGATCTCATCTTTCCTCTATATATGCAAAGTGTACTTTTCTTCCCTTAGTTATTGCAAAAGTGTACATTCATCTCTCGTGTGTTTATTTGGTGCAAACAAACCCGTAACTAACTAAATCAGTTCATTTATCATCCTGTCCACCTTCGCTGGATTCAGCGTGGCCATCTGCACCAACGCCGTCCTGCTCCAGATCCTCAGATGGAGGGCCAGGCATGTGGCATCATAGACCACAACTGGAGAAGATGGTCATGGTCCACCAGCTGCGGCGGACCTTGAGGCTGCTTTGCCTCCTCCATAGCTCACTTCAGATCACTACCATCCAATCCTGTTTGCTCTTTAGTTAGTTCGGTTCGGTTCAGCTCTTTCCAACTCCCGAAGTGTTCATTCAGTCAAAAGTAAAAGTTTACGGACATGGAAAGCACCTCCTCAGAATTTTTACAAAATAAATTGTGATGGATCTTTTTGCCAGAAACATGTAAAGGTGGATGAGGATTTGTAATTCGAGATCACCTAGGTCAGGTGGCTGCAGCAGGCGCTGGTGCTTCTGAATCTCTTCTGGATGCCCAACATGCGGAGGCCTTGGCATGTTTAAAAGCACTTGAGCAGGCGGCCTCACTGGGAATGCAACGTGTGATTCTGGAAATTGATGCTATCAATGTGGTCAATGCTTTAGGTAGCTCTTCTTTTGATAGATCTTGTCTTGGACTGTTGTTCAGAGCAAATATGTTATTTGATTTTTCTATATGCTCTGTCTCCCACTGCCCAAGGGCTTGTAAGTCAGTAGCGCATTCTCTTGCAGCCATTGGTTTAAACTGTGATAACCCCTTAATGTGGCTCGGTGATGTACCTGAACATGTTGATGTAATGGTATCCAGGGAAATGCGTGGATAATGTGTTGAATGAAAGTATTTTAAACCTTATAAAAAAACCGAATCCGGAGTCAAGCTCGAGCACCAGGCCACGTCGGCTGCAAAAGCCTCCGTCGGATTATGCATTAACGGTTAAAACTAGGGCGTGAGTGCGAGTAAGTCCTTTGTCGTCTTCTCGATGCTTCACGATCTGCCGGCCGCTGCCGCAGTGCTGCCGAAACCTCGATATGCTACAGCCAGTGGCTCCCCGCTCCCGGAAGGTGAGCCCGCGATGCCAATGACACAGCGCACGCGCAGTCTGATTGCCTCCGCGCCCCCGCCGTGTCACCGTCCAGCTTGGGCGGTCTGCCCAGCTCCTGGAGGCCAACCATGCGGCAGATTCCCTACAATATGCTGGATTTGACAAGACCTTTCCGTGCGCAACTTGAGCTCCTGGTGTTCTGGATTTGGTGGACAGGTATACTGTATATCCCAAGCCTATCGCCTACAAGCTGGGCACAGCCACCGATTCACTTGGGATACGAAACTCTAGTCAGATGTTGAGTCAGATGTTGAAGGTAATTTTGTTCCCTGTTGACGATTACAGCTGGGATGCTCGCTTGCTATGCTATACCAAATTATTAAATATCTTGACCATCAGTTATCAGTGAAGTATTCTGAAATATTCAGTTTGAGTGAGTGCAAATAGTTTAACTGCATCATCACTTGAAGGATCGTAGCAGATAGATTACATGTGATGGTCCACATGCTCTGATGGATGAATTCACCAACCTTGTTTATTTTGTACCTTAGACCATCAGATGATTGTTCGTAACAGTGATAGGGTAAATGCAGTTTTCGTTGGAAACTGCATCTGTCTTTATTCGAAATTAGTTGTGTTTGTCCAGAAATGAAAATACAGTTTGCTCCGTTCGTAGGTAAAATGAACTGCTCTAGCCCTTTCCTCATACCTCTAATACGAGCTCAATTGGAGGCAAGTCAATGCCCCTACCAACACTACATTCAGTTTTCAGATGAGAAAAGTTCATTGAGATGGTGCAGTGCAGATTAATTCATAGATGCAAAACATTTCATTTTTAATTTCATTCAAATAGTGTTGTTTTATCTTGGTCTGATTTTTTATTTACAGAAGTGGCGGTGCACCTCTCCAACAGTATTTGTGCTATTGGCATTGTTTCTCAACTTGGACACTATAGATAGAGCCACCAGTTCACTTGGATGCCAAGCTCTATGAGGTGATCAAGGCTAATTCTACTTTCCTGCTGGCAACTACAAGTCAAGGCTGCTTCTATGTTTGACAATCAGTGATATATCCAGTCATCCAATTCTACGCATGATTCTAAGTTCTAACCTTCTATTTTCATACACATTAACGTTACATGACTTCATCTCTACCAGGTTAAACATGAATGCAAGATTTGGCATGAAACACCGTTAAGCATATATGGGTCTTTTCATTTGCAATTGTACTGCGGAAGAAGATATCATGTACTATTTTACATGGTAACACTGGCTAAAATCTTAGCAAGACGCGGTAAATCTACGTCGAGTTTCTAGTTGATATTGATAGTTTGATACCAAACACCCTTTGGTTAAACACATCTCGGCCTGGTGTTGTGCTACGCTTGCACTAGAGATGGCAGCGGGTGGGAAACCCGTTGGGGGTAAGAAGAACACACCCGCCACCCATTAGGGTTGAAACACCCGTTACCCACCCCACCACCCGGTCTAAAAATCCCCCACAACCGCCACCCGCGTGGATAACGGGTACCCATCGGGTGACCCAACCCGCAGTGGTACCTCGGTGCAGGGAGATGGGGCGGTCGCGGCAGCCTGGCCGGCGCGCGCGCGCGGCGGCGGCCTTGGCGCTCGGCGCGGTGCGCAAGACGACCTAGGCGCGGGCGCGGTGGCGTACGAGCACGGGGGGGCGCACGGCCCGGCCCGCGCGAGGAGCGGTGACCTAGGCGTAGGGCGTGACGGCGTCCACGGGGGGCGCGGCGGTGACCCGAGCGTCGAGCACGGGGGTCGCGGCGGTGGCTTGAGCATCGAGCGCGAGGGAACGCGACCGCCTAGCCGCCGGGCACAGAGCGACGGGCCGGCGGTGCCCTGGCCGGCGCAGGATCTGGGACTAGAGGCAGGGGACGGAGAGAGTTCGAGAGAGGGTGGCGGCGACCGGTCGGTTGGAATGGGATGGATTCTAGATTTTTGCATCTTTTATACTGCATATGTCTCAGTGAATGACCAGATGTCCGTACCTGTCATACTCAAACGGGGGACCCATCGGGTGACGGGTACGGGGTACTCCAAAACGCACCCACACCACTTCACCCGATGGGTGAGGTTTTCACCCGTTAACAGACCCGTGGGGGGCAAAATCTCCCAAACCCGCACTCTAATAGGGTTTTTTACCCGCAGGTAAACGGGTGGCGGGTACCCATTGCCATCCCTAGTTTGCACGTAAGTTCCGATCATCCTCGGCTGAGATATGTACAGGTGGACAAAGCGTTCACGCCAAGCCACGACTTTAATTTTGATCCGGTGACTGCAAGGTTGTTTTCAGCATAATATGCCCGAGATATTCTGCAGGATCGTTGAGCCGTGGCGGACCAGTTGATCCACTCGCCAACGGAAACTCAGCCTTCAATCGTGTCCCCGTCTGAAAACTACCGCCCGTCGCGGGGACACATTAATGCGCGCCTCTCGTCTCGTTCCGCGGCCAAACATTGGCGCGCGCACCGGCCGCGGTGCACCCTGCACGTGCTCCGCCATCGACGGACAGCGCGTTCGGTTGAGACACCGCCAAAGCCGGCCGGAGCCTCGCACGGTTACAGCTAGCTGGGGTACTGTACACGTGCAACCGTGCAGATATTTTTGAACGTAATTTTTTTTGAACGTATAAACGGCCGTGCAGGTCATGGTTTCTGATCAGGCCTCATGGCTCATATCATACTGTAGTTAGTTACCATGCCTCGTATCTTATCTCCGTCCGTCGTCTCACCAGCCACGCCATTTATGTCGCTGGCCGTAGGATGATCCAACGTTGTAAAGGCTGTGGCTTGCTGGCTGTGCGATCCGGTGGTTCATATAAGGCCTCTGGCCTGGTGATGGCGACGGCCGGACAAGGAGGGGGCTCGGCAGGTCCGCCAGTTCCCACGGCTCTCGCTCGGCGCGACGTGCAGCAGCTACACCACCGCAGACCGCACCCCCATCCCGCGGACGCCGCTAGAGATATCGCATCGTATCTCTCAACGCCTCCGCCGCTCCCGCCGTATCTCTCAACGCCTCCGCCGCTCCCGCGCCGAGACGACGATGCGTCCGCCGTGACGCCTCGTTATTTGCCGTACGTCCGTGCACACGGGCGCGAGAGAGGGGAGACGTGCCGTTGGCGTCGCTGCGTCCCGGGCCCGGGCCAGGGATATATAAGCTCTGGCTCCAGGCACAGCTCGTGCTTTCGGCGGCAGGCACACCAGCTAGACACACGCGCGGTGCAGTTGCTGCGCGATGGGTCGTTTCTTCATCACCTCCGGCGGCGGCGTCGTCGTCCCGCTGCGGCTTGTGCTCCTCCTCCTCGGCCTGCACTACCGCGCCGCGGTCTCGAGCTCGGCGTCGCCGCCGCCGCCGGAGATGCTGCACGGGAGCTACGCGGGGAAGTCGGAGTTCAGGACGGTGAACAGGAAGGAGCTCGAGTCGTGTCTCAACCCGAGCCCGTACCTGGCGATCAATGTCAGCACCGACGGCGGCGGCGGGGCGGCGAATAACCTCCCCGACGAGGCGTTCCTCCACGTCACCGTCGCCGGCGTCCTCAAGCCCAGCGCCGCCGACTGGGTCGCCATGATCACGCCTTCCAACTCCAGGTTCGTGTCTATTCATTCAGTCCGATCGTTTTCGTGAAACCGCTCTCGCCGTGATCATATCATCAATAACCACCGATCGTCGATGCGTGCACGCGCGCAGCGTTTCTGGATGTCCTCTGAGCGGACTGAACTACGTGGAGACAGGGGACCTGGCGAATCTCCCGCTTCTCTGCCACTACCCTGTCAAGGTAAGCGGCCTTGTTTAGGTGGTGAAAAATTTACTTTTTCAATGTTTTAAACTTCTGTAGCACACTTGTTTGTTTGTGGTATCTACCGTGCCCTAACTAGGTTCGAAAGATTCGTGTCACAAAGTACATCAAACTGCGTAATTAGTAATTTTTTACCTACATTTACTCTGAGCATATGTCTTTTCGTGCATTTAATGTGATGTGATGAAGAGAGAGTTAAAAAAGTAGCAAATTTTTTGCTAAAAATCTGCGAACAAGGTGGAATTCAGCTTTCGGTTTTGTACTCGCTGGCTGTACCTTAACGTACGAGACACTAACGGTACTGCTAGTTCTTCTGTACGAACCTCGTCTTCCTGTCATGTGAAGTTCTCCTGATTTAAGAGGTTGCTGAGTTTGTGAGAAGACAGTGCTACCTTAATTATAGTATTGACAACGAGATAGTCCTCTATCCAGTGCAGCATGTCTAGGCTTTTTCGGGCAAACAGCAAGGCTAATCAGGATCTAGCATTCTAGCGTGACAGACGAGATATGTATGTCAGTATGGGCATGGTTCAAACGGGCAAACACACACGTTGTTTAGGGCCGTTCCTATATCATTGGGCTGAACAAACATGGGTTTCTGATCATATTCAATCTTTTTAGCATTTTTGAAAACATATATACCAAAATAAAAAATTGCAAATATTTACTCGATCGTACCTTTATTTGAAACAGATGTAGCCAGTGCAACTAGCGGAAGGTGGGTGCAACACCGGTTCAGCTGACGGAATTTCCCTTCTCTGTACAACGTATCTTTAAAAATTATAACTAATTAATATAAATTGAGATAAAGACAATTTTTATATAAAATTATAGTTCTTGACGAGATTATATGAATTATAGTTACGAGTTTTTGAAGATGTGTTGCCTGAGGGAAATTCTGAATATTGTATCGATTATTTGAGTACCAATATAAGTTTAAATAATAAGAACTGAACATAAATCTGTAGATCTCGTCGAGGTTTACAATTTTTATATAAAATTTATCACCATCTTGAGTTCATATAAATTAGTTGTGATTTTTTTTTAAAAAAAGCTATCTGGAGAATGAAAATTCTACCTATTAAACCGACACTAAAGTTGCTACAGAGCACCCTTCGTCGGTGAACTGGCTATAGCCATTTCAAATGCCGGTATGCATATAGACTTGCAATTTGTTATTTAGATGTATATTTTTGTAAAATATTAGAATAAAATATATAAAATCCTAGTATTCTTCATGACGCGGAAATGCAGGCCCAGTACCTGACAAGCGACCCCGGCTACATGAGCTGCAAGAACGCCGGGTGCGGGGAGCGCGACGCGTCCGGCGCCTGCACGGCCCGGACCTGCGCCGCCAAGCTCACCTTCCACGTCGTCAACTTCCGCACCGACGTCGAGTTTGTCCTCTTCTCCGGCGGCTTCAAGACGCCGTGCCTCCTCAAGCGCTCCGGCGCGATCCGCTTCGCCAAGCCCGCCAGCCCGCTCTACGGCCACCTCTCCAGCACCGACTCCAAGGCCACATCGGTGAGCAGAGCACACAGCCATCCCTGTCCAACCTTGCCCTCTGCGGCTCTGCCCCTCACTGTGAATGCAGGCGTGCGGCGCTCGTACCTGACTCAGAAAATCTGAGCGCTGAAAGATTTGGTCTGTATCAGATGAGGCTTACCTGGGTGAGCGGAGACGGGAATCCGCAGCAAGTTCAGTACGGAGACGGCAAGTCTTCTACCTCTGAAGTCGCAACCTTTACGCAGGATGATATGTGCGGTGAGTAGAGTAATCCATACTGTACGTTCTTCTTGTCGCGGAAGAAAAACACTGTAAAAAGGAAATGTCACCTTGTATGATTCCTCGTTTCCTGGGACAAAATCGGCTGCGTGCAGGTATCTCCGTGTTGCCGAGCCCTGCCAAGGATTTCGGGTGGCACGACCCCGGCTACATCCATTCGGCCGTCATGACTGGGCTCCAGCCATCTCAGTCCTACACTTACCGTTACGGAAGGTAGCGACTGAGTTCTCCTGCTCCTGCAACCAGATCCTTGCAATAGAAATCGATCAGCAATTAGTGGCTTTCTTCTTTGTGCAGTGATTCAGTGGGCTGGAGTGACATGATCAAATTCAGAACTCCACCAGCTGCAGGTTCAGAAGAATTATCCTTTGTGATCTATGGTGATATGGGAAAGGCTCCATTTGACACATCAGTGGAACACTACATTCAGGTAGCTGAAGTTGTTACCTCGAAGCTAGAAATGCTTAAGCTTGGTAAGAAAATGGGATGTTTGTCATTATGCCACACATTTGCAGCCCGGATCGATTTCTGTGGCCAAGGCAGTGGCTAAAGAGATCCAAAATGGAAATGTCGACTCCATCTTTCATATAGGAGACATCAGCTACGCTACGGGCTTCCTGGTGGAATGGGACTACTTCCTTCACCTCATAACGCCACTTTCCTCTCAAGTTTCATACATGACAGCTATTGGCAATCACGAAAGGTAAATTCTACAGATTCGCGATGTTGCACCTTCAGGGCAATTTGAGTAACAGTAAGTTTACATCTTCTCAGGGATTACGCGAAGTCTGCATCTGTGTATGCCACTCCTGATTCAGGTGGTGAATGTGGAGTCGCCTACGAGTCATACTTCCCCATGCCTGCTGCCAGTAAGGACAAGCCATGGTATTCAATTGAGCAAGGGAGTGTTCACTTCGTCGTGATATCTACGGAGCATGAGTGGTCGGAGAAGTCAGAGCAGGTATGTAATTATCTGCACCTTTTCTTTTTCCGCTTTAAGTCTTGGAAACATGAAATGTTCTCTTACAAATTTGGTGTTTGATTAGTACAATTGGATGGACGAAGATTTGTCATCGATTGACAGATCAAGAACACCATGGGTAATCTTCATCGGGTGAGTAAACTACTCAGGCATCGAACGTGGCTGCAGTATGAGACTTTGACGTTTTTTTTGTTTATTTTGTACCCCGGATGGAGGAGATTGATTTGGCATTTCGCTGGCCATTGCAGGCATAGGCCAATGTATTCCTCCCATGGTGGTATACTGCCCAATGTGGATTCCAATTTTGTTGCCTCTGTTGAGCCACTCCTGCTCAACTATCAGGTAAAACACCATTCTGAAAATTCAGAATAAATTGCGCCATATTATTATAAAAAACACAATCACAATATGTCTTGATTACACGGTAAGTAGGTGGATTTGGTTTTCTTCGGCCATGTACACAACTATGAGAGGACCTGTGCAGTATACCAGGAAAACTGCAATGGCATGCCAGTGAAGGATGCAAACGGAATTGACGTCTATGACAACAGTAACTATACCGCACCTGTTCATGCCATTGTTGGAGCAGGAGGGTTCAGCTTGGACAATTTCCCTAACAATGTAAGAGTCACAAGTCATGTATGTTCTTCGAAGCAGATGTTGTTGGCTGTTAACAATGATTCAATTAGCTTTATGAATTGGGAATTTATAATCTGAACTGAAGTTGACATACGGTTGTTAACATTCTTTATATCATTGTTCAAATATTTAGGGGGAGGCCTGGAGCTTAGCGAGGGTTTCAGAGTTCGGCTATGCTATAGTTCATGCCACAAGAACCGACATGCTGGTTCAGGTGAGTTGCTCCTGTGTGGTATCTTTCCCTTTATGTTCGAAAGAATCAATCGAAAATTTAAAGTGGTTAGATCAAGAAAATGTTATCGTTAAGGACTAACACAAACAACTCCAAAAATGTGGTAAAGCCATCTTTTTGGTGTTTCTAATCTAGCATTTCCCGTTGAAATCTGAGCAACTGACACACTGTTTTATTCAGTTTGTAAACTCAACTACCATGGAGGTCCGGGACCAATTTAAGATTGTGAAGGGATCTTCAGCAAAGAAGTCTCCAAGCCTGACAATTCAACAATAGCTGCAGGTCATGAGAAAGAAGATTAAACTGAAGCTACTCCTGTCCTTTTTTTATACTGTAAATAGGTGCTGAATTACACAGCCCTGTATTATTCTACTAACACGTGTACCATGATGTTTACATTGATTCTCAAAAAAAAAAGATGTTTACATCAATAGAAGTTCATTTACATGTTGTAGTGGCCAATACCCTTGCAAAAGGTTTGCTGCTATACAGCTGCTATCTTTACAAAACCTAAAATGGGGGATTTTTGCCCTCCCATTGCGCCACGTCATAAAAAAGATAAGCCGTCAGATCATGCATTGGTGGCTCAGATGGGGGGATTTTTGTCCTCCATTGCGCCACGTCATAAAAAAAAGATAAGCCGTCAGATCGTGCATTGGTGGCTCAGATCATCGACAAGCCATGAATACTGTTCATGTGGGACCCACAGTATGTTTAGGTGGGACCCACGTGGATTCATGAAAAATTCGTGTGGGGCCCACATCAGGTGGGACCCACACTTTTTTTGGTTTGTGGGGCCCATAGTTCTATTATGGGATTCATGGTTAAAAATTTATGTTTTCTCATTCTGTAAGCGGAAAAGACATTAACAATGATTTTTAAAATTATATATTTCTAATTTCATTTATAAATTATGTTATTTAATATTTTCCCTCAATTGTTCAGTTACAAACGACTTTGTGTTCTAACTTTTTAAACAACAGTGCTCTCAAAACTATATATTACATAAATAATATATAATACTTTACAAACTTCTTATTTATTTAATTTACATAAATTATGAAGTAAATCATTATGACTGATGTGGTAACGGTATAACGTGTGTATCAGCTTATGTAGTATGTAATCTAGCCATCACTCAGGTAATTTTATAAACACCCTCTCTAACTTCATGAAAATAGTATTTGATCAAACCACCTCTCAGATTTGTGGAAAACACCTCGAGTTTTGAAGGAACGCCAAACCTAAAATGTGGGGATTTTTGCCCTCCCATTGCGCCACGTCATAAAAAAAGATAAGCCGTCAGATCGTGCATTGGTGGCTCAGATCATCGACAAGCCATGAATATTGTTCATGTGGGACCCACGCGGATTCATCATGAGAAATTCGTGTGGGACCCACATCAGGTGGGATCCACACATTTTTTGGTTTGTGGGGCCCACAATTCTATTATGGGATTCATGGTTAAAAATTTATGTTTTCTCATTCTGTAAGCGGAAAAGACATTAACAATGATTTTTAAAATTATATATTTCTAAGTTCATTTATAAATTATATTATTTAATATTTTCCCTCAATTGTTCATTTACAAACGACTTTGTGTTCTAACTTCTTAAAAAATAGTGCTCTCAAAACTATATATTTACATAAATTATATATAATACTTTACAAACGTCTTATTTATTTAATTTACATAAAATTATGATGTAAATCATTATGACCGATGCGGTAACGATATAACGTGTGTATCAGCTTATGTAGTATGTAATCCAGCCATCACTCATGTAATTTTATAAACACCCTCTCGAACTTCATGAAAATAGTATTTTGATCAAACCACCTCTCAGATTTGTGGAAAACACCTCGAGTTTTGAAGGAACGCCAACATGGCTACCACTTTTACAAAGTCACCCTAAAACTTATCAAAATTAATACGTAGTCCAGCCCGCAAAGATAATTTTATGGAAACCCCCTCAAACTTTGCAAATATATATTTTCATTCCAACCACCTCTCAGATAGCTTTACGAAAACCTCTAGAGCTTCGAAGGAATGCCAAGAGAGCTGCCAATTATATAGAACCCGCTCAAACTTTATCGAAAATAAATAGTAGTCCAACCGCTGCGCCTACATTTTAATTAAGCCCCATCAATTTTTTAAAAACTAACATTTCTTCAAGCCACCTTTCAGAAAATTTGACAACATCTACCTCGATCAAGCCATCTCCCATGTAATTTTATTATAATAATTAACTCGCGATCCATACTTCTCCAACAAACTTGAACTTTACAGGAACTAATACATGGCACATGGTTCACAGAACTTTATGGAAAAGACCATAAACTTTCTACAAATCTAACCACAACTCGGTCATTTTGCGAAAAGGTCCCCTAACTCTATCATAATGAATCCACAATACCCGCTTTTTGACTAAGAAATACCATAAACTCTTAAAGAATTAACCCACTACCTAAAATCATGTAAAATATCTACAACCTTCCTACCCATCACTGGACTACATGTCATGACGTGGCAACGCCGCGCCGGTCTTTCTAGTTGTCGGGGATAGCCATGAGGGTCCCCTAAACCACCAGGGGAAGTCCGCTTAAACTCGTAAAAAACGCAAAATGTGAATGAATCCCCGAGCCTAAAAACACACACACTAAGCGACCACAACCCTGGTGCCCCCCGCGGCCCACCTGAACGCCCCCTCGGGCGAGGTCCGCCTCGCTCGAGGGCTGAACGCCTCGCTCGAGGGTCCCCGCGCGCACGTCACCCCCGCTCCTGCTCACACGTCTGAGCATTTAATGCTCTGACATCGCAGGACTGCGCCACAACCCCGACATGCCTGGGAATCACGCCCCGGCGATGTTCCACCAACCCCTGGGGAATACCATCCCCGCCACTATACAACACTGTGCGGAGAGGCCGGTGTCAGCTCTGTGGCACTGTGCCGCCTACTTTTTTACGGCTAACACGTTTGAGCCCTCGAAGGGGGGACGACGAAACCATCGAATAGGGGCGAATGCTTTTCCTATGACTACACAGGACTACACCGTGACGTCAGGCCAGCGGGAACGGTCTTCTCCGTCGCTATCAACCCTGTGCGACCATCCCTGCCACTGCAATACCACGCCGGACACTGTGACGACATCCCCGACGCTGTTGAAGCGCGCAAGGACGGGACGTCGCCACGCCCACCACTGTGCCTCGTACGGCCTCCCGTTGACGGCACCCTCGAGCCGGCCCGCAGGCGGCGGCCGGACAGCCAACCTCTACGCCACCACCCTCGAAGCCGCTCCTGTATGGCCACAGGATTCGCCACGACACCCCAACAGGAGCGAGATTCGCCAGGACAACCATCTACTCCGTGGCACTGTGCGCCATGCCTCTACACGTAGGCGAAACAGTGTGGCATGCTTGTAAACTGCATCCTCCTTGGCCTATAAAAGGAGGGGTTGTCCGCTAGCCACAGGGGGACGAAGGATAGCGAACACACACGCTCTCCGCCTTCATCACGATATTGGCACTTGCCTCAATCAGTACCTCTGGGACCTGGAGGCCCGACCTCCTCTCCCGCCTCGCTTGTAGCCCCCCTCTACGAGCACCAGAGTGCAACGCAATATAGTGCCCTGAGCACATCACTGCTGGACGTACGGCCCCCGGCCGGAACCAGGATAAAATCAGTGTCACCAGTTGCTTAGCACCGGCCATCGAGAGATAGATCTCAGCGCTTCTTACTAGTTAGTGTCGGTACTACATTCCGCACCGACAATTGGCGCACCAGGTAGGGGGACGGTGCTGAAGATCAGCTCCCGCCAGCCCTCTCGATGGTGATTCGCACCGAGTACGGGGGCTAGAGGTATTCCATGGGCAGCTCGGACCCCCTCCCAGCCGGGTTCGAAATCCGGTTCGGGAGCCTGAACTTTCAGGCCACAGGGAACGGCTACCTCATGCGCATCACCAACCGCGACGAACTTCGCGCACGGCGGCAGACCGGGCCAGGACCGGTCCCCGCAACACCCGCCCTGCGACGCCCGGCGCCGCCCGAGCGGACGCCGCGGGCCCTTCGGCACCTCGACGCCGTCGACGCTTCGGTCGGCGCTCTCGGCGGGCGCGGGCGGAACGACGACGGGCCGCGCGCGTCGCCTCACAACGCGACGCGATCCCCGGCATGATGGCAAGCGTCCCCGCTCCGACGGGGGAGCGTGCGGTTTCCCGGCCGCGGTTCCCCCTCGGTTTGCGCGGCGCCGCAATGGCGCACGCCTCGACCGCCAACACCAACGTGGCGGCGCGCGGGGGCCGTCCCGGCCGCCACGTCCCGGCGGCTTGGAACCTCACCGCCACCACCGACGACGAGTCATACCACGGCTCCACCAGCGAGCTGCCACCTGCCACATCGCACGATACGTGGAGTGGGACTTCTCCGGCGTGCCGGACCCGGTGATGTTCCAGCGGTTCCTCGACGCCGTGGACTACTGGTTCGGCTACTCCGACAACTCCAGCACCGGGAGCTACGACCCCGCGTGGGAGTGCTTCGTCGTGCTCGCCAACGACCAAGCAAACACCGCGAGCGCGGAAGAAGCCGGCGACGGAGAGGTTCCCCCTGGCTCGGGAACTGGACTGCACCAGGGTGCGGGGCCGAACGCGCCTCCCTCTCACCGCTAAGGGGTGCCGACATCAACGCGCAGCTGGCCCAAGCGCGCGAGATCGAGGCCAAACTCGCGGAGGAGTACCGTGCAGTGCGTCTACTTCGTGCCTCCATCGCCGGGGAAGCCTCCGCGCGCAGCGAGCGTGCGCGCGAACTGGGCAAACAAGCCCGCGAGCGCATCAACGCCGACTTCGACGTCAACAACCCAAGAACGCCCCCACGAGCGAGCCAAAAGCTCGTCGCTGCCGCGACACTATTACGGGCCATGCCCGCTCCCTCAACAACCGAGGCGCGGAACCTGCACCGCGAAGCGCAGGCGCTCATCGAGCAAGCGGCCGTGCAACAAGCTGAGAGCTCGGCGTCCCGCATTCGCCAGCAGGGGAGCGCGTGGGACGACGGGGGTGCGCAAGGCCCTGAGGCGTTAGTGCACGTGGGCGGCGCGGGGGGGGGGGGGGGGGGGCAGCCTGCCAACCAAGGGCGTATGCCGATCAAGGAGCGGATTCTTGACACGCGTGGGCAGGCCCAAGATGGTGACGCTCGCAATGTCATCAACGTCCGGCGGACGGGCAACGCGGAGACGCGGGCAGCGGCAGGCTACCACCCATGATGAGGTGGTCGCTATGACAGTCGAGAGGATCTCTCGCCGACGCCGGGACCCCCGGGAACCCGCGTGTTCAGCAGGGAGATCCGCACGACGAGCTTTCCTCAACGCTTCCGCCAGCCCACGTCGATCGACAAGTACACGGGGGAGACGGACCCCCGCGTATGGCTCAATGACTACCGCCTAGCGTGCCAGCTGGGCGGAGCCACCACCGACGAGGTCATTATCCGCAACCTGCCGCTACACCTCGCCGACTCGGCGCGGACGTGGCTCGAGCATCTGCCGGCCAGCCAGATCCACAACTGGGATGATCTAGTACGCACCTTCGTGGGGAACTTCCAGGGGACGTACGTGCGCCCTAGAAACTCCTGGGATCTGCGCGCATGCACCCAGAAGCCCGGCGAGTCACTCTGGGACTTCATACGGCGCTTCTCCAAATGTTGCACGGATCTCCCGAGCGTGGCCCAGTCCGAAATCGTACATGCCTTCCTCGACGGTACGACCTGCTGGGACCTCGTGTGCGAGCTCGGACGCAGCCCGCCGGTCGACTCCAACGAGCTGTTCGACATCGCCACCAGCTTCGCCTCTGGCGAGGAGGCGGTGGGGGGCCATCTTCGCGGGAAGAAGGGAAAGCACGTGGACGACGCGCCCGCGGAGGGCAGCGAGTCCAAGAAGCCGCGCCGCGAGGCACGCGCGGCCGGGGCGCGACGACGACGGGGACGAGGCCCTCACTGTCGACCCAGCTCGAAGGGGCCCTCGAGCGACCCCTCGAGGCCCCGGCGTATTCGACGACATGCTGAAGAAGCCTTGTCCGTGCCACAAGACGCCAGTCAACAACACCCTCGAGCAGTGCGACCTGCTCAAAAGATACTACAGCCGCGCTGTCGCGAAGGATGGCGAGGCCAAGAAGGATGGGGCTGACTGCGAGGCCGGCGGCTTCCCCGCGGTGGAAAACGTCTTTCTCATCTTCGGGGGGCCGATCGTGGACATGTCCAATAGCCAGCACAAGCGGGAGCAGCACGCGGTCCTCGCCGCGGAAAAGGCTCCTCCCTCCTTCCTCGACTGGTCGGAGGATGCCATCATCTTCAGCCGCGAAGATCACCCGAACTGCATCCCGAACCCAGGTTAGTACCCGCTGGTGGTAGACCCTATCATCGGGAATGCCCGGTTCTCCAAGGTGCTGATGGACGGAGGCAGCAGCCTGAACATCCTCTACGCACACACTCTGCGCCTGCTGGGGATCGGGTTGGACCAGCTGCGTCCCAGCACGACGCCGTTCCATGGCGTCGTGCCAAGCAAGCGCGTCCAGCCTCTGGGCCAGATCGACCTGCCTGTCTGGTTTGGCACGTCAGACAATTTCCGCAAGGAAACCCTCACCTTCGAGGTGGTGGGGTTCAGGGGCGCGTACCACGCCATTCTCGGGCGGCCGTGCTACGCCAAGTTCATGGCGGTCCCGAACTACACCTACCTCAAGATGAAGATGCCAGGACCCAAAGGCATCATCACTGTGGGCTCGTCGATCGAGCACGCGTTCGACTGCGACGTCGAGTGCGTGGAGCATGCTGAGGCGCTAGCGCTGGATGAAGCGCTCGTGGCGAACCTGGAGAAGCTGGTCAACGAAGACCTCGACTCCACCGCCAAGCACGCCGACAGCTTCGAGGCTGCTGAGCAAACCAAAGAGGTGCCCCTCGACCCTGCTGCCCCCGAGGGCAAGGCGTTGAGGGTCAGTTCCACCCTCGACCTGAAATAGGAAGTGGTGCTCGTCGACTTCCTCCGTGCCAACGCTGACATCTTTGCGTGGAGCCCCTCGGATATGCCAGGTATCCCGAGGGAGGTCGCTGAGCACTCCCTTGATATCCTACCTCACTCCCGCGCCGTGCAGCAACGGCTGCGCCGCTTTGACGAAGAGCAGCGCCGAGCGATCAAAGTGGAGCTGCGGAAGCTCCTCGAGGCCGGGTTCATCAAGGAGGTGTTCCACCCTACGTGGCTAGCTAACCCTGTTTTAGTTAAGAAAAAGAATGAGAAATGGCGGATGTGTGTAGACTATACTAGTTTAAATAAAGCATGTCCCAAAGTTCCTTTTCCTTTGCCACGAATCGATCAAATCGTTGACTCGACTGCCGGGTGTGAACTCTTATGCTTTCTTGATGCCTATTCTGGGTACCACCAAATAAAAATGAAGGAGTCTGGCCAGCTCGCGACTTCATTCATCACTCCCTTCGGGGTGTATTAGCTACGTAACGATGCCGTTCGGTCTCCGAAACGCGGGCGCTACAAACCAGCGATGTGTGCAACACGTTTTCGGGGATCACATCGGGCGAACCGTTGAGGCTTACGTAGACGACATAGTCGTAAAGACTAGGAAGGCGGACGACTTGATTAACGACCTGCGCGTGGCATTCGACTGCCCGCGGGCCAAGGGGTGAAGCTGAACCCCGAAAAGTGCGTCTTCGGAGTACCACGAGGCATGCTGTTGGGATACATCGTCTCCCAGCGGGGAATCGAGCCCAACCCCGAGAAGGTCACAGCCCTCGAGCGGATGGGCCCGATTCGAGACCTCAAGGGGGTCCAGAAGGTGCTGGGGTGCCTCGCTGCCTTGAGCCGCTTTATTTCGCGGCTCGGCGAGAAGGGGCTGCCCCTCTACCGACTCCTGAAGAAGCACAAGCGCTTCTCCTGGACAGTCGAGGCCCAGAAGGCGCTTGACAAGCTCAAGGCAACGCTCGCTCGTACGCCGATTTTGACGCCGCCCAAGGACAGCGAGCCTTTGTACCTCTACGTCGCCGCGACCACTCAGGTGGTCAGCGCCGTCATCGTGGTGGAACGTACCGAGGAAGGGCACGCCCTGCCTGTCCAATGACCCGTTTACTGCATCAGCGAGGTGCTGTCCGAGACCAAGGCGCGTTACCCGCAGATCCAAAAGCTACTCTACGCAGTGGTGCTCGCGCGGCGCAAGCTTCGCCACTACTTTGAGGCTCATCCAGTCACGGTAGTCTCCTCCTTTCCGTTGGGAGAGATTATCCGAAACCCGGATGCGGCAGGCAGGATTGCCAAGTGGTCGGTGGAGCTAATAGGAGAAACGCTCACCTATGCACCGTGCAAAGCGATCAAATCTCAGATTTTAGCGGATTTTGTCGCCGAATGGATGGACACGCAGCTGCGGCTGCCGCAAATCCAGGCCGAGTGCTAGACCCTCTACTTCGATGGGTCGGTGATGAAGACAAGGGCAGGCGCGGGTCTGCTCTTCATCTCACCCCTCGGAGAGCACATGAGGTATGTGGTGCTCCTGCACTTCCCCGCGTCAAATAACATGGCGGAATACGAGGCCCTTCTCTGCGGCCTTCGAATCGCCACCGAGACGGGCATCAAGCGCCTCGACGTTAGGGGAGACTCGCAGCTCGTGATCGACTAGGTCATGAAGAACGCGAGCTGCCACGACGACAAGATGGAGGCGTACTGCAATGCCGTGCGGGCCCTCGAAGACAAGTTATACGACATAGAGCTCAACCACGTGCCCCGCTGGTACAACGAGGAGGCGGACGAGCTTGCCAAAATCGCGTCGGGGCGAATCACCGTTCCCCTGAACGTTTTTGTGCGGGATGTCACCAGGCCGTCCGTCAACCTCGACCCGAACCCCTCGAGCCAGGAGGAACCCTCGGGGGCTCCCTCGAACCCAACAGGCGTGGAGCCTATGGACGAGGACCCCTCAAACGAGGCGTATGTACTCTCCCTGCTCGAGGGGTATGGCGCCGACGAGGCCGAGGCCATGGACACGGTGCCGGTCCCCAGCGCGGGGGACTGGCGAGACAAGTACATCGCCTGGATGGGTCGAGGGGAGCTCCCCTCGGACCGATCCGAGGCCAGGCGCATCGCCAAGATGGCCAAGTCATTCACCCTCGTCGACGGCGAGCTGTACAAGCGCGCCGCGTCAGGCGTCCTGCAGCGATGCGTACCTATCCCTCAGGGGCGCGAGCTCCTTCGAGACATTCATGCGGGCGTGTGCGGACACCATGCGGCGCCACACACCCTTGTGGGCAACGCGTTCCGTTAAGGCTTTTACTGGCCTACTACGATCGCAGACCAGCGAGATCGTGCGCGCCTGCGAAGGGTGCCAGTTCTACGCCCGCAAGACCAACCTTCCTGCGCGTGCCCTCCAAACAATCCCTGTCACATGGCCCTTCGTCGTGTGGGGGTTGGACATCGTCGGGCCCTTGCGGAAAGCGCCCGGGGGCTACACCCACCTACTGGTTGCCATAGAAAAGTTCTCCAAGTGGGTCAAGGTGCGCCCGATCACGAACCTCATGGTAGAGCAGGCCATGACGTTCTTCACCGACATCATCTACCAGTTTGGAGTGCCCAACTCCACCATCACCGACAAACGGTCAAGTGGAGCGCACCAACGGCATGATCCTACAGGGCCTCAAGCCTAGGATTTTCGACAGACTGAACAAGTCCGGTCGTAAATGGCTCCAAGAGCTACCAGCGGTTGTGTGGAGCCTCAGAACCACCCCGAGCAGAGCCACGGGATTCACCCCGTTTTTCCTGGTCCATGGCGCGGAGGCTATCCTCCCCACGGACCTGGAATACGGGTCGCCCAGTGTCCGGAGCTACGATGAGGGCACCAACCAGTGAACCCGCGAGGACTCGCTGGACCAACTGGACGAGGCCCGCATTGTGGCCCTGATGCATTCGACAAGGTATCAGCATGCGCTGAGGCGCTACCAAGCCCGGAAGATACGACACCGAGACTTCAATGAAGGGGACCTAGTCCTAAGGCTGCACCAAGATAATCGAGGCCGCCACAAGCTATCACCCCCATGGGAGGGACCCTACGTTGTGGTGAAGGTACTCAAGCCCGGCATGTACAAGCTGGCCAACGAGGACGGTGAAGAACTCACCAACGGTTGGAACATCCAACATCTACGTTGCTTCTACCCTTAGAAAAGATTTCCAAGTTATTTTTGTAACTTACATACCCAACACCCCAGTTGGCTATACAGATGTAAACTCTTTTGAATTGATAAAGTAAAGGGCAACTTGGCTTTCCCCAGAAAACCAAGTCACTGTTGACGGTGAAAATCCGTCAACCTAGCCATGAGTTTACCTTCGGTGTTGGCAAAAGTTTTATACCTTATCCATTGGTACTAACCCCCGTGGTATAACAAGTTCACGTGTGCATGTCGGTTTTGGAGTTTAGTGTTTATGCAGGGTTTTAGCGTTGAAAGCAAGACTTTCGGGATAAGTTCATCAAGCACCTTATGACAAGACCTTGAAGCCCCGTACAAGTCATGCAATGAAGCAAACTTAACTGCAAGAAGCCAAGGACTTGATCCGAGAAGATGACAAACTCCAAGGACCTAACCAGAAAAGTGCGGAATCTTGCAAAACAAGGAGTTATGCCCAATTCAGAGAGAAACTGACGACATGGACCTACATGCAGAAGGGGGAAACATCTAAAAGACACGGGAACCGATGTAGAGCAAAGGAGGCCTCGGGCTGGGCCTGGATGGGCCCAGGCCGGCCGGCCCAGGCCGGTCGGCCCAGCCCTGTCCAGGGCCCGTTCGCCCCCTCTTTTGCCCTAGCTGCTATTCGGGCTATTTATAGCCCTCTGACCAAGAGCCACGTAGGATGGAATTCGTCATCAGCCGCCGAGGAGCAGAGAAGAGAGGGACACCATCTCGGAGAGGAGAGGGTCGAGCTAGTTGACTAGGGTTTCCCTAGCCAACGGGGAACCTTGCATGGAAGACCACGTCGGAGTTCCCGGAGCTAGAAGCAAGATCAAGGAAGGATCCCGGTGGTGATCTTGTGTATGTATCATTGTCATAGTTGAATTATCAAGTTGAATCTATTCTTAGCGATCAAATGTTTCCTCGAAGATTTCGTTTTTTGATCGGTTTGCTTATTCTAGATTTATTCGCGCGATAGATCACATAGGGTGTTCTTGTAGCCGCGGTGGCTAGAGGTACACGCCGGATCTTCCGAAAGAATCTCTACTTGTCTTTTGACTCGCCCTAAGCTCCCCGCATGAGTAGGGATACGTTGTGACAGAACGGGGGTTCCGAAAGGCGGATGTTTTTCGGATTTGGACGGGAAACCACGGTTTAAAGAGGCTTCTAATAAGATTCGATTTTCTACTTCTTCTCTTGCTTGGAACTTCAACAAAAGGCTTAACCCGATCTCTCTAGATCGGTTTATCTACCCAATCTTACTTTGTTATCTCCGGTCTTTAGTAAATTAGATTAGTTTCATGTCTTTCATCTAGATGCATTGGGGTTTCTTTTACCGAAGATTGGAGTTACTTGGCTTTACTAGATCAACTTTTGCGTCACACATTTGTTCCACAGATTCGATACCTTGGGTTCACCACTCGAGGGAAGAAGGGTCCCTTGACTACGACGGGAGACTTGTCTGCTTGCAAGTCATAAACGAAATTTGATACAACTATTAACCGTCAACAAGCCCCATTTTCTGGCGCCGTTGCCGGGGAACAAGTGATCAAGATTTGATTTTTTATTGCCTTTTTGTGATTTTCAGTTTTCTTTTTTTGCATCTACTAAACTTTGATCATTCTCAAAATACATCTAATCTAGTTTGTCTAAACCTAGTTTTCATAGATTTACTTTTACTTTATAGTTCTTGCATACTTTGTTTATTGCTAACCCTAACCGGAGATGGTTGGCTACCTCTCCAAGAAACCCAAACTTTTTTTTGGATGATCCAGGAAAACTTTACAGGCAAAGGAGACGTGCAACACAAGCTAAAGGGTTGGAAACCCTAGATTCAAAAGCCGAAGTTGAAGGACCGCCGGAATCTCCAAGGGAATCACCACCTCCAAGTC
The DNA here is from genome assembly GCA_947561735.1 of Cenchrus americanus. Lineage (NCBI taxonomy): Eukaryota > Viridiplantae > Streptophyta > Magnoliopsida > Poales > Poaceae > Cenchrus > Cenchrus americanus. The sequence continues at coordinate 29,388,316 of OX387244.1, read as the reverse complement.
CAAAGGAAGATCAACCTAAACCGACATCGTTGATCTGCCTATCATAAACCTTCAAGACGCCGAAAGTCCGTTCAAGATCAAGGTCTCAACTATCCGCATGACGATTGCGGGAGCTTTGGAGCATTTCAATGAATACATACGAGCCGGATTCCTTGAGTGGCAAATCAGTTTACTTAAGAGGAGGATGGAGAAGATGGAGATAGAGAAAGAAGCTCAACACCTAAAGGCTGCCAAGGCAAGATCCACATGCGAGGATTGAAGTGTTCATCGTGATGAAGATGCTAGAGACGCAAGTGGGACAACTTGCCGGGCGCCCGATGGGTAACAAAGAAGAATTTCCGAGACAACTCCAAGGTCCTAAGACAGCGAAGGCTACTCAAACTCATTCGGGAGAGATGAAGGATCACACTAAGGAGACCATGAAGATCACGACCGAAGGACCGGAGTTTGAGGTGCCGAGCCACTACATGAAGGAAGTTGTTGCATCCGTCAAGACCAAAAGACAAAGCCAGCCTGTGAAGACCAAAAAAATTGACTAAGCCAAAAAGGAAGCCCGTGCCCAAGAAGGTGCGGAAGTGGGTACCCAAGATTGCAACGCCCGCAAAGAGCGTTGATCCGGAGTAATCAAGTGAAGAAGTCTAGCCATGGACTATAAACGAAGCGCTAGGCGGGAGGCAACCCGTTTCATCGAGTCAAGAATAAGCTACCGGGAGGACAACCCGATTCCAGGTTTTTCGAGTCTTTTTAATAATTTAGTTTTGAGTTTTATTACACAAAGACATTAGACTTAGAAGTGGTTGAACAATATTAGAGACATAATTCTTGATTGAATATTTTGCTTTATCATAAACCCTTTGCATGAACCCTCCTATGTGCTTGTTTGTTCTTTTCTTTTCGAGAAACCACAACCAAATAATTTCAGAACCTAACTCAACCTTTCACCCCTATTATGGTGTTGTGGTTGACTTATTTTTCATGCTAAAAACACACAAGTAGAGTCACGACTTATACCTAGGTGTTAATTAAATTTCAGCACGTGGTAGGACTCGCGTGAACCTAGAACTAAACCTTTGGTTGGTTTAAAAATCCATATCCTCGGTTTCTCTAGGATTAGAATTTTTCTAAGCCTCATATAATTTTGTTTATTCAAAATCTCTCGCATTTAGCCAAAATTAGAGCCTAAACCTATGCCCCCGTGATCAAGCCGGGAAAAGTTTGCTCTCAACCCATGAAGGCAAACTATACCGGTGAGACCGATATCAACGTAGTCGGAAAATATTTTTGACTTGCATTTGTTTTTAATGGTTTAAAAACTTCTCTAAATTTATGCTTGAGCTCTTGCATGGCTCTGAAAAATATTTTTAAATTTCGAAATTAGAGGAGTGCTTAACCTTAAACACACTTAAAGGGGGGCAATCTAGTTTGAATTGATCGTGCATGCACCATTGGATACTCTTTCATCAACTTTCACCAAGTCCACATGAAAAGGACAAGCATGGTGGGCGGTGTTGACGGTGAAAATCCGTCAACCTAGCCATGAGTTTACCTTCGGTGTTGGCATGAATTTTATACCTTATCCATTGGTACTAACCCCCGTGGTATAACAAGTTCACATGTGCATGTCGTTTTTGGAGTTTAATGTTTATGCAGGGATTTAGTGTTGAATGCAAGACTTTCGGGGTAAGTTCATCAAGCACCTCATGACAAGACTTTGAAGCCCTGAACAAGTCATGCAATGAAGTAAAATTAACTCCAAGAAGCGGGGACTTGATCCGAGAAGACGACATACTCCGGGGACACGACCGGAAAAGTCTTGAATCTTCCAAGACAAGGAGTTGAGTCCAATTCGGAGAGAAACCGACGACATGGACCCGTATGCGAAGGGGGAAGCATCCGGGAAGCAAGGGAACCGACCTCGGGCAAAGGAGCCCGCGGGGGCCGGGCCTAAATGGGCCCCGGGCGGCCGGCCCGATCCGGTCGGCCCCGAGCCCATTTAGGGCCCAAATGCGTCGTCCTTTGCCCCTAGCCGCTAATCGGGCTATTTATAGTCCCCCGACCGAGAGCCACGCGAGAGGAGAAGTTGTATTCCGCCGCCGAGGAGAAGAGAAGCTTGAGGGACACCAACTTGAAGATGAGGGCCGTGCTAGTTGTCTAGGGTTTCCCCGGCCGACGTGGGAACCTTGCATGGAAGACCACGTCGGAGCTCGGAGCGAGGATCAAGATCGAGGGAGGGCCCGGTGGTGATCTTGTTCATGTAATCATTCATGGTGAAGTTTGTAAGTGAATCCGATTTCTAGCGATTAAGTGCTTTCTCGATGATTTTGATTTCTTCTTGGTTTTGCTTCTTCTACGATCTAGTCTATAGCTAGATTACATAGGGTGCTCTTGTAGCCGCGGTGGCTAGAGGTGCATACCGGACCGGCCAAGTGATTTCAACTTGTTCTATCGAACTCGCCCTAAGCTCCCCGCATGAATAGGGATACGTTGTGACGAACGGGGGTCTCGAAAGGCGGATGTTTTCGGAGTCGGATGGGAAGGCCACGATTTAAAGATGCTTTTAATGAGATTCGCTTTGCTATCTTCATCTATCTTGTTTGGAGCTACAACATAAGCATGATCTAGATTCTCTAGATTGGTTATCTCTTGCTTTCTCTTGTTACCTCTTTAGTAGATTAGATTAGATTCGTTTTCTTTATGAGTTAGTAGATTAGATGCAACTTACCTTCATAAGATAGCTTACCTTGCTTTACTAGATTGAATCCTTGCGTTGCGCATTGTTCCACGGATTCGATACCTTGGGTTCACCACTCGAGGGAAGAAGGGTCCCTTGACTACGACGGGAGACTTGTCCGCTTGCAAGTCACAAACGAACTTTGATACAACTATTAACCGTCAACAAGCCCCTTTTTCTCGGCGCCGTTGCGGGGAACAAGCAATCAAGATCCGATCTAGTATCGCTTATCTTTCAGTTTTTCTTTTGATTTTCTTTTGCATCTCTTATGTTTGATCATCCTCAAAAAGAAAAAAAAATTTCAATCTAATCTAGTTTTGATTAACCCTAGTTCTTATGTTTAGATTTTTGTTTTATCACTAACCCTAACCGGAGATGGTTGGCTACCTCTCCAAGAAAACCAAACTTTTTTGTGGATGATCCAGGAAAACTTTACAGGCAAAGGTGACGCGCAACACAAGCTAAAGGGGTGGAAACCCTAGATTCAAAAGTTGAAGTCGAAGGACCGTCGAAATCTCCAAGGGAATCACCACCTCCAAGTCAAGACGCCGGAAGGCCGTTCAAGATCAACGAGGATGGAGAAGATGGAGATGGAGAAAGAAGCTCAACACCTAAAGGCTGCCAAGGCAAGATCCACATGCGGGGTGTTCATCGTGATGAAGATGTTAGAGACGCAAGTGGGACAACTTGCCGGACAACCGATTGGTGACAAAGAAGAATATCCGAGACAACTCCAAGGTCCCAAGACGGCGAAGGCTACTCAAACTCATTCGGGAGAGATGAAGGATCACACTAGAGACCATGAAGATCACGACCGAAGGACCGGAGTTCGAGATGCCGAGCCACAAGGAAGATGTTGCATCCGTCAAGACCAAAGGACAAAGCCAGCCTGTGAAGACCAAAAAAATGACTAAGCCAAAGTGGGTACCCAAGATTGCAACGCCCGCAAAGAGCGTTGATCCGGAGTAATCAAGTGAAGAAGTCTAGCCATGGACTATAAACGAAGCGCTAGGCGGGAGGCAACCCGTTTCGTCGAGTCAAGAATAAGCTACCGGGAGGACAACCCGACTCCAGGTTTTTCGAGTCTTTTTACTAATTCAGTTTTGAATTTTACCACGCAAAACCTTAGACTTAGAATGGTTGAACAATATTAGAGACATAATTCTTGGTTGAATATTCTGCTTGATCATAAACCCTTTACATGAACCATCCTATGTGATTGTTTGCTTCTTTTTCGAGAAACCACAACCAAAAAAATCAGAACCTAACTCAATCCTTCACCCTCATTATGGTGCTGTGGTTAACTTGTTTTTCATGCTAAAAACACTCGAGTAGAGCCACGACTTGTATCTAGATTTCAGCATGTGGTAGGACTCGCGTGAACCTAGAAACTTGATTTTTGGTTGGTTTAAAAATTCATATCCTTGGTTTCTCTAAGATTAGAATTTTTCTAAGCCTCACTTAATTTTATTTCATTCAAAATCTCTCTCATCTAATCGAAATTAGGACCTAAACCTATGCCCCCATGATCAAGCCGGGAAGAGCTTGCTCTCAACCAATGAAGGCAAACTATACCGGTGAGACCGAAATCGACGTAAAAATAAAATATTTTCGACTTGCATTTGTTTTTAATGGATTAAAAACTTCTCTAAAATTATGTTCGAGCTCTTGCATGGCTCTGAAAAATATTTTTAAATTTCGAAATTAGAGGAGTGCTTAGCCTTAAAGGGAGGCAATCTAGTAATCATGCATGCACCATTGGATTCCCTTTCATCAACTTTCACTAATTCCACATGCAAAGGACAAGCATGGTGGGCAGCAAGCATCAACTTTGTAGGAATTTCATGGTGGCATGTGAAGCAAATGGAGCTAGGGAGTATGGACATAACCCAAAACATGAAGCATCAAGTGGAAGGACCAAGGAGTGGACGAGAGCGTTTGGGCGGTGCAACTCGTGGAGCACGCGGGCAGGAAAGTTGTAGAGGTGAAATGATCGTGCTGGAAGAAAGACGAGGCGGGGAGGTGCACCGAGGCCGGCCTCACCTACATAAGGAGCCCCCCCAGCTCCCGTTTTCTGCAGGCAAGCTTCCCTCTCCTTCCTTTGTTTGTGTGTTCAAGTTTGTGTGCTCAAAACCTCCGTAGACATAGCCAACCTTCCCAAGCTTGATAGCTCAAAAAAAAAAAAATCCACATCCTTAATCCACTCAAAGTCCAGACTCCAAAATAATATTTGTGTACCTTGTTACCGGGTGAAAACCCCGGATATTTATTTGTGAGGGAGAGTGCTGCATTCAAGGAAGAAAACTACAAGTCTTTTCACCAAAGAAGAAGGGATCATCGTCGTCTAAGCCATCATCGACAACCTCTTCGAGGAGGCACTCGTTTCCGAGCATCCTCGGAGTATGGAGGAGGACACGGCACCGCCAAGGAGGAACCACACTCTTCTCCTCGGTGGCATGAGGGCTACACGAAACTCGTTTATTAGGTTTACCAAACTTCAATAACATATGGAGGAGCCGCCCGTCCAACCTCACCACTTGACACGATCATCCGCTCCACCTCCATATGCTCCGCGGTATTCCGAGGGGTATGTCATCATGACGGAGGAGGAGAAGAAGCTCGCTCGCCTTAAGTAGAGGCTTGTAGCGAACGTCGACATCGACGACCAAGCTCTCCACATATTGGGTTTCATACGAGACACCGGTGCAATTCTCTAGCGGAGTGTCGGCAAACACCCACAAGGAATTCGCCTAGGAAATTTTCGTGACCATGGCGCATACCCTTGATGAAGGAGTGCTGAGTCTCTCATTCCGTTGGAGGGAGCCCACAAGTGGAGAAGAAGGAAGACATCGTCGGAAGGGTAACCTTGATCAATGATGCTATTTCTAGCACCTTGATGGGGTAATCTCCTTTCATCCATGGGTTGAAATCGATCTTGAGATGTGATCATACTTTGTTGGATTATCTATCTATCATCTTGTGCTGAAAATACTTTAATGCTTAAGGCTAGCAACCATGCCGTAAAGGGAGTAAGGCCTCAATGCTTCCTTGGATCCATTCAACACAATCCCCGATAGATTAAATTGGTTTTCATGATTCGAAATGATTGCATGTTCTAGTATCGTAGACCCATGGGCGAGTGTCTCCTATTTTCAAAAGGGAGCTCGGAACAAGTATGTGCATGAAGGCACATGGGAAGGCTTTTGGAGTATGATCACGGGAAGAGACCATCAACGAAAAAAAAATACTATCCGGAACCCCATCATCCAAGTGTGTCACTTTTGTGCAAGTGGATTTTTGGGGAGAATAAGAGAGACATAGATAACCAACACGGAGTTGAATTAGATTTACTCGCAGCCAATCAACCCTACTCACCTAACCGGTGGTGTTAAGCAACATCGAGTTCGGAAGATATTGGTTCGGGGTGTTGCCTCTCCATATTGGCTATCTCTTTAAAACTGGGTATTACAAGGAACCCAAATCATCTCCTACCCGGGACTTCCCTAGGAATATATGAAGAAAGGAAAATATAAGAGTGAAGATGAGAGAGGAGGCTTACAAGTGGCCTAGGTGAATTTGCCCCTTCCGGATTGAAGATTAAGACTTTTCTTGAGGGGAAGAAGATCGGTTAGAGGAAGGACTTCTTGTGCCGGCGAAGAAAAATAAAGGAGAAGAATTATAGGAGAAGGATCTTCCACGACCCAAGAAGGAGGTGCACAACAAAATTATGTCCCACCATTGGGAGGAACCCCGGCGCCGCCAAGTTACCACGGTGGTGTACCAATGCAAGCATGGGGGAGTGGTGCAGCCATACCCCCACCATTTTTTGCGGTGCCCAACGTAGCCTTTGCGGAGCCATATGCACACCTTCCTCAACCACAACAAAATGTGGCCACCATTGGAGGATACGCTGCAAGGAACATGCAATTTATTGCAGCCATCCAAACCAATGCAAACCAAATGGGTGAAGGAAATGCAAACATAGCTTATGTGCTTGGACACCTTCACCTAGCACCGTCGGACAATTCATAGGAGTAGTGGTGCATTCCTATTACAAGTAAGGGTACAACAACCAAGACTTTCAATATCAACCACCGGCGGAAGATTAGAGAAAGGAGGAGCTTTAGTTATCTTTCCTTTACCCCCTTTTCTTTAATTTTCAGCTTGTTTGCGCCTATGTATGCGTAGTGTTTTCAGTTTTTTTTATTTAAATTTCAGAAAGTGTGTTAGTTTAATTTTCAGCGTGTATCTTAGTGTTTATTTTCATCATGAATAATGTCGCCACCAAGTTTTTACCTTTGGTAAAGTTACAAAGTTTGTGCCATGATGATATATGATTATAATTGCCGCTTTGTTTATCTTTGTAATTGGTTTATGCATGTTTGAACTAGTGCTCTCTTAAAAATACAAATCTGAAATTATTGAAATGCTAGCTTAATCTTCAGCGGAGGTTATGATTAAAATAAAGACCCATAGTGTTTTATGTGCTCTCAAGTTATGAATAGATTAAAGATGTCTTTTATGCTCAAAAATATTGCTAACCTTGTCACAAATATCACTTGTGTGTTGCTCAACCTATCCAAAGCCTTATATATATTTGAGTGCATAAACCTTAGTGTACAAGATTTATTTTTGAGTGCGTTATTACGGGCCATGATTTCTCCGGCCCGAGACTAAGAAGTGGTCATTCCGTTTTTGCGTATCTATCTTTTTGCTAGCCTCTTAATCCGTGCATTGTGTATCCCCGCATCGGTGATCTCACAAACTTCGCCGGATATCCACCCTTAAACCAAATATCATCTTTTGTGATTACCTCCTTGACCACAACCTATCGTTGAGAATGGATCATCAATTCAAGGAAGATCGCAAGACGGTGCCAACGTTGAAGATTTCAAGTATCTCTCCAAGGAAAAATATTCCGGTACCTACCTTATTTTTTTTTCGCCTCTTTGCTCGAGGACGAGCAACGTCTAAGCATGGGGGAGGAGGTAGGTACGGTGCAGTTTTAGAGTTCAAAAGGGAGTATTTTAAAAAAATATATATATAATGATGAAAGAAAAAATTCGGCGATGTACGTGACTTCCAAGGTGAAGAAAGAAAAAAAATATATATATAAGAAAGAAAGAAAGAAAGAAAGAAAGAAAAGAATGAGAAATATGAGAAACAGAAAAAAATATATATGTGCGTAAAGTGAACTCCCCGGTTCTCTAAGAGTGCATTCAAGGCTTCAAGTTAAAAAGATCCATTCTCATTTTCCAACCATGTGCAATCCGATAACGAGGACTTCTTTTGTGCCTCGGGATCACTCTTTGCCATTTGCACATGTCCACTCATCTAAAGTGTGTGTATTTTTCTCTTTCCCCTCCTTGATTTAACATTATTTTCCAATGACCTTTTTGACGAGTCTCGGTAAGACCATGAGAAGCTTGTCTTGTTTTGACAACACCTCATTTATAAATTCTTGTTAGGACTAAACTTTCCCAAAAGCTCCATATAAAGCCTACCACATATATATGAGAGGGAAAGGAGTAGAATATATAGGCTTGAGAGACAAGTGAGATGAGAGTTTATGAGCAATACATGAGATGATTTAAATTTGTGAATTTGGTTTAGCTTTTCTTATCTCGTTCTTCATTTCAAAAATTCGAGATCCATTTAAAACTTTGTGAGCATGTTAATACTTGTGGGATAAGCTTAATAAGAATCTACCCTCCGTGGAGATGAAGGCTAGTACATTATGGAACTTTAATGAATTAATATTTTGAGAGCATTATGTTTTCTCATGTATGATCAAATGCAAAGTTTAAACATTGTTTAGCAATGATGATATCCATCGAAGGCTTACTCGAGGACGAGCAAGGTTTAAGCATGGGGGAGATGTTGACGGTGAAAATCCGTCAACCTAGCCATGAGTTTACCTTCGGTGTTGGCATGAATTTTATACCTTATCCATTGGTACTAACCCCCGTGGTATAACAAGTTCACATGTGCATGTCGTTTTTGGAGTTTAATGTTTATGCGGGGATTTAGTGTTGAATGCAAGACTTTCGGGGTAAGTTCATCAAGCACCTCATGACAAGACTTTGAAGCCCCGAACAAGTCATGCAATGAAGTAAAATTAACTCCAAGAAGCCGGGGACTTGATCCGAGAAGACGACATACTCCGGGGACCCGACCGAAAAAGTCTTGAATCTTCCAAGACAAGGAGTTGAGTCCAATTCGGAGAGAAACCGACGACATGGACCCGTATGCAGAAGGGGGAAGCATCCGGGAAGCAAGGGAACCGACCTCGGGCAAAGGAGCCCGCGGGGCCGGGCCTAAATGGGCCCGGCCGGCCGGCCCCGTCCCGGTCGGCCCCGTGCCCATTTAGGGCCCAAATGCGTCGTCCTTTGCCCTAGCCGCTAATCGGGCTATTTATAGTCCCCCGACCGAGAGCCACGCAGGAGGGAAGTTGTATTCCGCCGCCGAGGAGAAGAGAAGCTTGAGGGACACCAACTTGAAGATGAGGGCCGTGCTAGTTGTCTAGGGTTTCCCCGGCCGACGTGGGAACCTTGCATGGAAGACCACGTCGGAGCTCGGAGCGAGGATCAAGATCGAGGGAGGGCCCCGTGGTGATCTTGTTCATGTAATCATTCATGGTGAAGTTTGTAAGTGAATCCGATTTCTAGCGATTAAGTGCTTTCTCGATGATTTTGATTTCTTCTTGGTTTTGCTTCTTCTACGATCTAGTCTATAGCTAGATTACATAGGGTGCTCTTGTAGCCGCGGTGGCTAGAGGTGCATACGGACCGGCCAAGTGATTTCAACTTGTTCTATCGAACTCGCCCTAAGCTCCCCGCATGAATAGGGATACGTTGTGACAGAACGGGGGTCTCGAAAGGCGGATGTTTTCGGAGTCGGATGGGAAGGCCACGATTTAAAGATGCTTTTAATGAGATTCGCTTTGCTATCTTCATCTATCTTGTTTGGAGCTACAACATAAGCATGATCTAGATTCTCTAGATTGGTTATCTCTTGCTTTCTCTTGTTACCTCTTTAGTAGATTAGATTAGATTCGTTTTCTTTATGAGTTAGTAGATTAGATGCAACTTACCTTCATAAGATAGCTTACCTTGCTTTACTAGATTGAATCCTTGCGTTGCGCATTGTTCCACGGATTCGATACCTTGGGTTCACCACTCGAGGGAAGGAGGGTCCCTTGACTACGACGGGAGACTTGTCCGCTTGCAAGTCACAAACGAACTTTGATACAACTATTAACCGTCAACAGGCAGCAAGCATAAACTTTGCAGGAATTTCATGGTGGCATGTGAAGCAAGTGGAGCAAGGGAGCATGGACATGACTCAAAGCATGAAGCATCAAGTGGAAGGACTAATAATGCAAGAAAAGGAGTGGACGAGAGCGTTTAGGCGGTGCAACTCGTGGAGCACGCGGGCAAGAAAGTTGCAGAGGAGAAATGATCGTGCTGGAAGAAAGCTGAGGCGGGGAGGAGCCAGAGGCCACCCAGGCCGGTCGGCCCAGGCCGGCCGGCCTCCCCTACTTAAGGAGCCCCCCGGCTCCCGTTTTCTGCAGGCAAGCTTCCCTCTCTTTCCTTAGTTTGTGTGTTCAAGTTTGTGTGCCCAGAACCTCCGTAGACATAGCCAACCTTCCCAAGCTTGATAGCTAAACAAAATCCACCACCTTAATCCACTCAAAGTCCACATCCCGAAGTAAGATTTTAAGTGTCTAGTTACCGGTTGCAACCCGGAGTTTTAGTGGAGAGAAGAGTGCAGCAACCATGTGGAAGAAAACCACAAGTCTCTTCTCCAAGAATAAGGGTTCATCGTCATCCAAGCCGTCGTCGACGATGTCTTCGAGGAGGCACTCGGTTTCCGAGTCTCCTCAGAGCATGGAGACGGATACGACACCACCACCAAGGAGGAACGATGCCCTCCTCCTCGGTGGCATGAGGGCAACAAGGAGCACGTCCATGAGGTTTACCGAACCTCAAGAGCACACGGAGAAGCCCACCAACAACGCAATTGAATTCGCAACCCCATTATTTGAGTATTCCACTCTTTGATATGCAAGAGGGTATTGGGGAGGATGAGGGAGACGAAGGTGACCGACACGGAGTTGAATTGGCTCTACTCGGCCTTAATTGCCAAGCAGCCAATAGACCCCTCATACCTTATGATCAACCGTTGGTGTTGCGAGGCAACATCGGGAGCGGGACATATTGGTTCGGGGTGCTACCTCTCTATGTTGGCCATCTCCCTACGGCCGAGGATCACAATAAACCCCGAACATCTTTTGCGTGGGACCTCTCTCGGCATTGAGTATTTGCGACAAGGCAAATATATTAGTGGAGATGAGAGAGGAGGTTTTCGTTTGGCCACGGTGAACCTACCCCTTCCGGATGCGAGGCTTAGGCTTTTCATCCAAGGGAGGGAAGATTGGTTGGAAGAGGGACTCCTTGTCCCGGCAAGGAAAAATAAAAGAGGAAGAATCGTAGAGGAGGGATCCACCTCCGCTCAAGCGGGTAGTGCACAACCCAATGTTGCGCCAACTTTCGGCGGGATTTCTCCTCCACCAAGTTATTACGGAGGGCCACAAGAGCAAGCATGGGGGGGTGGTGCACCGGTACCCCCACCAAATTATGTGGCGCCCAACGTAAACTTCGCGGAGCCCTACGCACAATATCTCCAACCGCAACAAAGCATGGCCATAATTGGAGGGTATGTTGCGAGAAATGCGCAAAACGTCGCAGCCATCCAAGCCAACGCGGCTCAACTTGGTGAGGGCAATGCAAATGTTGCCTATGAGCTTGGACGCCTTCACCTAGTGGAGCCGGATCAATTCGTTGGAGGGGATGTCCAACCTTACTACGAGCAAGGGTACTAATATCAAGATTATCAACACCAACCACCGGCGGAGGACTAGGAAGATTAAGGAACTTTAGTTTTCTTTTCTTTTCCCTTTCTCTATAATTTTCAGCTTTTGTTTGTGTGTGTTTGCGTAATATTTTTTGTTTTTATTTAAATTTCAGAAAGTGTGTTTGTTTATTTTCAGTTTGTATTTCAACTTGATTTCATCATTAATAAAGATACCACCTTGTTTATATCATTGGAAAAGTTACAAAAATTTGTGCCATGATGATATATGATTATAATTGCCGCTTTGTTTATCTTTGTAATTGATTTATGCATGTTAAAGCTAGTGCTCTCTTAAAATACGAATCTGAATTTATTTAAAGGCTAGCTTAATCTTTAGCGGAGGTTATGATTAAAATAAAGACCCATAGTGTTTTATGTGCTCTCAAGTTATGAATAGATTGAAGATGGTTTTTATGCTCAAAAATATCGCTAAACCTTGTCATAAATATCACTTGTGTGTTGCTCAACCTATCCAGAGCCTAATATATATTTGAGTGCATAAACCTTAGTGTACAAGATTTATTTTTGAGTGAGTTATTGCAGGCCATGATTTCTCTGGCCCGAGACTAAGAAGTTGATCATTCCGTTTTTGCGTATCTATCTTTTTGCTAGCCTTTTATCCCTGCATTGTGTATCCCCGCATCGGAGATCTCACAAACCTCGCCGGATATCCACCCTTAAAACCAAATATCATCTTTTGTATTTACCTCCTTGACCACAACCTATCATTGAGACTGGATCATCAATTCAAGGAAGATCGCAAGACGGTGCCAACATTGAAGAATTCAAGTATCTCTCCAAGGAAAAATATTTCTGGTACCTACCTTATTTATCGCCTCTTTGCTCGAGTATGAGCAACGTCTAAGCATGGGGGAGGAGGTAGGTACGATGCAATTTTTAGAGTTTAAAGGGGAGCAATTAAAAAAAGTTCAAAGGGGTGCAAATAAAAAATCAAAACTCCGATGTGAAAGTCTCGTTACCGAATGTATGACAAAAAATGAAGAATGAGAAAAAGAATGAAAGAAAGAAAGAAAGAAAGAAAGAAAGAAAGAAAAGAAGGAGAAATATGAGAAAAAGAAAAAATATGAGTATGCGTAAAGTGAACTCCCCGATTCTCTAAAGTGCATTAGGAAATTCAAGGCTTCAAGATTAAAAGATCCATTCTCATTTTCCAACCATGTGCAATCCGATAACGAGGACTTCCTTTGTGCCTCGGGATCACTCTTTGCCATTTGCACATGTCCACTCATCTCAAGTGTGTGTATTTTTCTCTTTCCCCTCCTTGATATAACATCATTTTCCAATGACCTTTTTGACGAGTCTCGGTAAGACCATGAGAAGCTTGTCTTGTTTTGACAACATCTCATTTATAAAATCTTGGTAGGACTAAACTTTCCCAAAAGCTCCATATAAAGCCTACCACACATATATGTTATGAGAGGGAAAGGAGTAGAATATATAGGCTTGAGAGACAAGTGAGATGAGAGTTCATGAGCAATATGCAAGATGATTTAAATTTGTGAACTTGGTTTAGCTTTTCTTTATCTCATTCTTTATTTCAGAAATTCTGAGATCTATTTAAACTTTGGGAGCATGTTAATACTCGTGGGATAAGCATAATAAGAATCTACCCTCCGTGGAGATGAAGGCTAGTACATTATGGAACTTTAACGAATTAAAATTTTGAGAGCATTATGTTTTCTCATGTATGATCAAGTGCAAGGTTTAAACATTGTTTGGCAACGATGATATCCATCGAAGGCTTACTCGAGGACGAGCAAGGCTTAAGCATGGGGGAGATGTTGATGGTGAAAATCCGTCAACCTAGCCATGAGTTTACCTTCGGTGTTGGCATAAGTTTTATACCTTATCCATTGGTACTAACCCCTGTGGTATAACAAGTTCACGTGTGCATGTCGGTTTTGGAGTTTAGTGTTTATGCAGGGTTTTAGCGTTGAAAGCAAGACTTTCGGGATAAGTTCATCAAGCACCTTATGACAAGACCTTGAAGCCCCGTACAAGTCATGCAATGAAGCAAACTTAACTCCAAGAAGCCAGGGACTTGATCCGAGAAGATGACAAACTCCAAGGACCTAACCAGAAAAGTGTTGAATCTTGCAAAACAAGGAGTTATGCCAAATTCGGAGAGAAACTGACGACATGGACCTACATGCAGAAGGGGGAAACATCTAGAAGATACAGGAACCGACGTAGAGCAAAAGAGGCCTCGTGCTGGGCCTGGATGGGCCCAGGCCGGCAGGCCCAGGCCGGTCGGCCCAGCCCTGTCCAGGGCCCGTTCGTCCCCTCCTTTGCCCTAGCCGCTATTCGGGCTATTTATAGCCCCCTGACCGAGAGCCACGCAGGATGGAATTCGTCATCGGCCGCCGAGGAGCAGAGAAGAGAGGGACACCATCTCGGAGAGGAGAGGGTCGAGCTAGTTGACTAGGGTTTCTCTAGCCGACGTGGGAACCTTGCGTGGAAGACCACGTCGGAGTTCCCAGAGCTAGAAGCAAGATCAAGGAAGGATCCCGGTGGTGATCTTGTGTATGTATCAATGTCATAGTTGAATTATCAAGTTGAATCTATTCTTAGCGATCAAGTGTTTCCTCGAAGATTTCGTTTTTCGATCAGTTTGCTTATTCTAGATCTATTCGCGCGATAGATCACATAGGGTGTTCTTGTAGCCGCGGTGGCTAGAGGTATACGCCGGATCTTCCGAAAGAATCTCGACTTGTCTTTTGACTCGCCCTAAGCTCCCCACATGAGTAGGGATACGTTGTGACAGAACGGGGGTTCCGAAAGGCGGATGTTTTCGGATTTGGACGGGAAACCACGGTTTAAAGAGGCTTCTAATAAGATTCGATTTGCTACTTCTTCTCTTGCTTGGAACTTCAACAAAAGGCTTAACCTGATCTCTCTAGATCGGTTTATCTACCCAATCTTACTTTGTTATCTCTGGTCTTTAGTAGATTAGATTAGTTTTGTGTCTTTCATCTAGATGCATTAGGGTTTCTTTTACCGAAGATTGGAGTTACTTGGCTTTACTAGATCAACTTTTGCGTCACACATTTGTTCCACGGATTCGATACCTTGGGTTCACCACTCGAGGGAAGAAGGGTCCCTTGACTACGACGGGAGACTTGTCCGCTTGCAAGTCATAAACGAAATTTGATACAACTATTAACCGTCAACAGTCGCCCTCAGGGGTTACACTGCGGGGGGCATCCCCCCCAAAATATGGTCCCATTTTTTTGCAAAACCCATCGCAAACGTACCAAGTACACCTCGACCCAAGTTCTGGGTGAACATATGCGGGACGCGGGCGGCTAAAGGGCGAAGAAGCGCGAGCCGGGGATGGCCTACGCCTCCGGCAGGACACGGCCCTTCCCCCTCGCTGCTTCGCCTATAAGCTACTCGTGTAAACAAACTTTCCCAGCCCGGGTTCATCTAAGAAAGCTGGGAGGCGGAACAATACAGTTGCCGGAGTAAAAAACATTACTTTCATTCACAAATGTTCAAACATTTCAAACAAAGTAACCTTTAAGTCAATGGACACACGGCACGAATACTCATATTTAAACGACAAGGGCACAAACGCCCAGTGGTCTTCAGGCTTGAGGGTCGCCGGCTGCGGGAGCGTCTAGAAACAGGAAGTCGGTGAAGACCTCCGCGAGCATGTCAGCAGCGGTGTCGGCAAACGCGTCCACGCGGTTCAATGCCACCTCGTCCTCGACGCCGACCGGGACGACATAACCCGAGGAGACGGCCTCGAAGTCGACCTGGTAGTGGGACGCCACCACGCTAAGAGCCTTCTGGATGCCCAGATGGAGAGCGCGACGCATATGCGGGTGACGTGCCCGCCGAGAGCACGAAGGCAGCTCGTCAGTGAGCTCCCAGCTTGCGCCTCACCTTCCTGGACCTCCTGGCAGGTCTCGAGGGCAGCGGCCCGCAACTCCTCCAACTCCTGTTGTGAGGAGTTGTAAGCTGTCTGCACGGCTTGGGCCTGGGTTGTCGAATTCCCCAAGGCGACCCACAGGCCTGAAAGCCACGAACAAGGAAAGAAAAAATTGGGAGCAGATCCCCAAAGGGCAAATCGACGAGCGATGACACGAACGGAAGATAACTCACCTTCGACCTGCTTCCTCTCCGCCTCGAGGGCCTGGCGCGCGTCCTCGGCCGCCTGCTGCAGGCTGAGTACCGCGGCCTCCTGCTCCTCGAAGGACTGGCGCGTGTCCGCCAGCGAGACATTGAGTTGGACCAGCTCCCCATTGGGCTTCGAGGCTTCATCTTCCCGCTGCTTGAGGGTCGCTTGCGCCCCCTCGAGCGCGGTGCACTCTTGCTGGAGCCGAGCCAGCGCCTCTTCTCGTGCTAAGTGTTCCTGCTCGAGCGTAGCCCAGGCCTCAACGAGGGCAGCTTGTGTAATGCCTGCATTTTAGGCTCCTAAATAAATCACCTACTAAGTCATGCGTATTTTCAAAACCTTTCCGCTGAGCTCCTTTATCCCCTTCGGAACCCCGGTCGTCTTCCCCTCTCTCACCCTCGGCGCGCGTGCCGCGACCCGCCGGCACCGCCCGCGTCTGAGCCATCGCCCACGTGTGACGCCTCAGCGCCGCTGTCGGCCACCACGCTGGGAATCCCGCACTGCCGCGGTCCCGCCGGCCGGTCCGCCTCGCCATCACCACCGTCCCAAAAATCACACTGACGCCCGAAAACCGGAAAAAACCCGCAAAATCATTTCCCCTAAAATTCCTAACAATTTTTCTAAATTTTTTAAACCTTTTTCCTAATTCTTTTCCTATTTTCTTTTTCTCTTTTCTTCTTTTCTTTTTCTCCCTTCTTTTCCTTTTTCTCTCTCCTTCCTTTTCCCCTTCTTCTTCCTTGGTCGCGCCCCTCCTGGCCGTGCGCCTGGCACCACCGGCCCCTTCTCTCCCCCAGAACGCTACGCGGGCCCCACACCGCACAACACCGCGTGGACCAAGACGTGACCCGTCGCTGCCCTGCACGCCGGCAAGCCGTCGCTTCGCTCCGGGGCCCGGGCCGCGGCTACCGCTGCACCGCCACGCTGCCGCAAGCCGCCACTGCCCTGCATTGACAACCGCTACCACCACGACCTACCTACCCCCCTGCCCAAGCCGTCCCGTCGTCCTGCCCGAGAGGTCACCTCGCCGGCGATCGGGAATCCGGCCGGCACCCAAGCACCGCCTCAACCGGCGAGCCCCACCGCCGGGGAGATATTTTCCCCTCGAACCGCCTCAAGCTCCCTATAAATAGCACCGAGGTCTTCTCTGCCGCCGCCGGCCGCTCCTTGCCGTGGAACCACCTCCACAAGCCGTCCCCGACCCAGGTGAGCACCGGGATAGGTAGCCCGCGACCTCCACTCCATTTCCCCCCTATCCCCGGCCGCCGCTGACCCCCGGGGCGCCGACAATCACTGACGCCGACCGGACCGGCCGTGCGGTCTGCCCCCCCTCCTCTGCCTCTGTTCTGTTCGAAGGGATGAGGATGGCTTTTTAGCCAATACCCCCTGTCCCTTTCCTTTTTCTACCAGAACACCCCCTCTCTATTCCCCTCTCTCTTTCTTCCAAATTAAACCCTAAACCCTTAAAGTATTCACAAAACTAACCCTGCCACTTTACAATTATACCCCTAGGATATTTAATTAAACCCTCACTATGTCTAAATAATATAATGAGGTCCTTTTCTTTTAAAATAAAATACTAACATGCCCTTAATTAACCCTAAACACCCTCTCCAACCCATCATTTCATGCACGATTTTAATTCAAATCGCGCCCAAAATTCACCACACCCGTCCCGGGTATGCCCCTACCGGTCCATCACCCGAAACCCCCACGTAACATTTATTCTTCTATTTTTCCTCGAGCTCAGCCGGAGGAATTGTGTATGACTATATTGATTGCATGCTTGCTTGTGTGTGCGCTATAGCCGACAGAGTGAACGAAGGAGGGTACCCCGAGACAGAGCTTCGAACCGAGTACTGCGAGCAGGAGCCCGAGATCCCGAACGCCGAGCCGGAACTCCCCGAAGACTTCGATCTCATCCTTTGATGCATGTTTTGGTCCTAGTTTTATAAACATAACCCTATACCTGTTTTTACAAATTGCATACTGTTTTACTGCAAAAACATGGTAGGATAGCCACCCTTGATTGCTATAATTGTCCTTTGTTTGGCCTAAATGATTGCTTTAAAAATGTGTGCGTGCTTTAAAAAGATGTGAGTATTTTAAAAATGGGAATGGGAGATGTTTGGAAAATGAGTAAAGAACTAGGTAGACGGGATGGACGCGTGTGTCAGGAGTATGGGTGAGCTCGTACCTGTGTGGTTGGGCATGTTGGAGTTGTCCATTTTGTCGTTAAGGACCGGGTTGCGTGACATCTCACCTGACCCAAAACATTGTACAACCACTCGACTGTTGTATGTGGCAACAGCTTAGCATAAACCCCACTAGTTAATCTACTTGCCATCTGGTGTGCAGGTGAGCTGCGGGAGACCAAGGAGTAGGGGTACGCTCTGTGTGAGGTACGCCCTGGTTATGTGTGATAACCCCTTGGTTGCTCCTGCGGTGGCTCGTAGGGTTAGCTAAGGTGGGTAATGGCTTTGATAGGACCCGCATCGGCATTAAGGTGTCTGTGTGACGGTACCCTACTTGTGGGTAAAGATGTACAACCTCTGCAGAGTGTCAAACCTATTCGAATAGCCGTGTCCACGGTATTGGACGAGTCACGGTATGGTCACAAAAACTAGTGTTTGGGTTTGGGAAGTTTTCTTGGTGTGAGTTGTTTTTCGGGTAAAGTGTGTGGCTGTGTGCCTGGGCTACTGCGGACGGGGAATCTGGTTGTTCCACAGTGGTTTTCTTAAAACAACTGAGTCACTTTGGTTATAAAATTGGTTTGTGAAAACCTTTTTGAAAATGAACCCCTACATGAGTAAATGAGTTTGCAAATAAACCTTAACCTGTTCCTTGTTATATATATCATGTGCATGATCTGCTTATAAGCCCCTCCGTGGGTGGGGTTGAACTTGTTGAGTACGTTTGTGCTCACCCTTGTTTAACTAACTGTTTTTCAGAGGAGGATCCCGATTTTGTTCCCGAAGACGTCGAGTAGGTCGCTGCCCTACACCCAACCGTGCCTGTGTACCCAGGGCCTCCACAGAGAGCTTCCATGGTATGGTACTCTAATGAGGCTTTGGAAGCCTTTGCTATCGTAGTGTGGTCGTTAGCACTTGTGTTGTTCCTTGTGGTGTTGGCAATTCCGTGCCCTCTGTGTCGCCGTGATGTAAAAGACTGATCCACCTGCTGTAATAAATGTGTTACCAGCCTCCTGGGACTGGTATTTGTGTCACATTTAGTCACCTCTGATGAGGGGACGCTCCAGCCCGCTCCTGCTGAAGCTGGGCCTCCGCCTGCTGGCGCGCGGCTTGCTCCTGACGGAGCTGCTCCTCCGCCGCGGCGAGCGCAACGTCCTTGTCCGCAAAGCTCGTCCTCTGCCCCTCGGCCTCCTTGGCCTTCTCCTCGGTCTGACTCTGCCAGGCCTGCGCCCCCTCGAGGGCCGCGTGGTCTCGCTGAAGCTGGGCACGAGCAGAGGCCACCTCGGCCTCCCACTCTGTCGCCATGGTGCGCGCCCCCGCCAGATCTTCCCGTGCCTTGTGCAGCACCTCGTCCTGGTCCACGAGCGCCGCCTTCACCCTCTCGATCGCGGGGACATCCTCCGCAGCCTGGGCATCCAGCTCCAGAGGCTGGTCCCACAGGGCCTCCGCCCGGTACACCAGCCACCGGTCAGGGGTCCTGAGGGCCTCGACGAGGGCGTCGAGGGCGTTGTACTGCCCTCAGTACCAGTTGAGCTTGGCGTCCAGGCGGTCGAGAGTGTCGTACCTCTCCCGGGCCTGACGCTCCAAATCTTGCCACCGACAGGCAAGGCGAGAGAAGACAAGGGTCAGGGGGAGTGCAAACGCGGAAGAAATAAAGGGAAAAAACCATGAAACCTGGCGAAAAATCACTAACCTGGAAGATGCGCCATGCGGGACCTCCATGGAACCGTAGCGCTTCGTTCAGCGCTCAGTTGAGCGAGGCGCCATGGTCGCGGAACTCCTGCCACAGCACCTGCTCTGCTTGGGCACTGGCGAAGTGAGCCGACGGCGCGTCGGTGCGTTCCGCTCTGCTCCGGGCGCGCGCGGCGCCGTCCGGCGGTGGGAGGACCGCACGTGGCGACGAGGCCTCGGTGCCGTCCGCCGGGCGCCCCGACACCACGCCACCATCATCCCTCATCACAAGCACCCCTGTCGGGGGCTCGGGGGCTGGCGCAGGCAGGTTCCCCCACTAGTCCCATCCCGGCGGCGGGGTGTCGTCTCCTGGGATCTCCACCATCGCCGCCTGACTACCACTGGCCGGGGCCAGCGCCGGCGGAATCGACGGTGCGGTGACCGTCGTGGTCATGGCCGCCGTCAGGGCCACCACCACCCACTGCGGCTCCACCGCCGCGGCCACGCCGAGCGGGCCCTCGCTCGTCGCCGCGCTCCCGGGCACCCGCGGCGCCCTCGATGAGCGCCGCCTCATGGGGATGGACGCGTCTGCCCTAAGCACCTTTGCGGTGGCACAAGGGGAGGGGGGGGGGGCGGTCGGCGCCACCCTGCAAATGCGGAATCGAAAAGATCAAACTCACGCCCCTCGAAACGGAGTGTCTGGAAGAGTGGTCTGGGCGCTGAGGCCACGGCCACGTCGCCACCGTCGCGCCTCCGGACGTCTCCGCGCGCGCGCGCCGGCACCTCGCGCGCGCGTGCCACCTCTCCCCGTGGACCGCCCGGCGGCGGGCGCCCCCACGCGCACCCCAGGCGCTTGTTCCTCCACCGCCTCCGCCTCTCTCGGTGAGGCTGCCCCCCGTCGTTTTCCTCTTCCTCTTCCTCCGACGACGAGTACTCCGACGTCACTGGGGGAGAAAGTCCCTGCTGCTCGCACAGCCAGAACTCTTCGTCTCTCTGCTCCCGGCGCTCCCGGCGCCGGATCCCCCGCTCCTTCTTCCGCGCTGCCCGCTCCTGTTCCCGCCGCTGCGCCGCGCGCTCGTGCTCGGGGTGTGGGCGGGTCGGACCGCGCAGAGTTCACGGCCATCCTCAACTAGGGAGGACGAGACGTCAGAGTCGCGGCGGCACATGGCGAAAGAATAAAGGAAAAAGGGAAGAGTCCACTCACTAGCGGGCCGTTGGGAAGCATGATGAACGACCAGAGGTGGTCGTTGCTGTTCTTGACAACCTTGAGGTTAACGGCGCGCCTCGCCCTCGTGGTCGCGTACTCCTAGGGGAAACGGTCGGGCAACAACCGAGAGTGCGCCAGCGCCACCGGGTCGGCCGCCTCATCTATCTCGAAGATGCGGAGCCTCCCCTCCATGAGGGGGATGATCCGCCGGTGGTGAAGGTTCGCGAGAACCAAGGCCGCGCCCAGCCCGGCGTCCGCCAGGCTCTTCAGCGTGCGCAGGGCTGACTCTAGCCAGTCCTGGCGCAAAGACGGGGATAGGCCGTGCCACCAAGAGTCGTCCTTCTCCCTCAGAACCTTTCCGATGTACGGGGGAGGCTGGGCTCATCGTTGCGAAGGTAGAACCACCCCCGCTCCCATTCCGTGTTGTTGGAAGTCATCATGCAGGGAATGTAGAGTTCCCTGCGTGACTCCCGCAGCGAAATGGTCATCCCGCAGGTGCGCACCGCATGGTCCACCCGCGGCTCCGGCGTGGAGAGCGTGTGCAGCTCCGCACGGAAAAGGTGGACCCAGAGTTCCCGGTTCGTTGGGATCCCCAGGAATACCTCGCACACGCTGACGAAGGTGGCCGTCTGCGAGATCGCGTTCGGTGCGAAATTCTGTAGCTCCACGCCGTAGAGGTAGCACAGCCCACGCATGAAGCGGCTCGCCGGCGCCGCGAAGCAACGCTCGTGGTGGCGGACGAAGCTGACGACGTAGCCGAATGGCGGGTTGGGCTCCCGGTCCGCCGCCGGCGGGACGATCCACATCGAGGGTTGCCCGTCCACGTTCGGTGCCAGCTGGCCGCCGTTCTCGAGCTCGTGCAGCACGAACCCCGTCACCGTCGATCGGGGCCACGACAGCGGGTCCAACACCTGGATCGACTGCAGGGGC
Organism: Cenchrus americanus; assembly: GCA_947561735.1. Classification (NCBI taxonomy): domain Eukaryota; kingdom Viridiplantae; phylum Streptophyta; class Magnoliopsida; order Poales; family Poaceae; genus Cenchrus; species Cenchrus americanus. The sequence goes on along the minus strand of OX387244.1, from coordinate 29,366,531 downwards.
GCCATTGCAGTTGGCGGTAGCGAGAGGAAGAGAGAAGGGGCGATCGCTAGGAGAGACGAAGGGGCGCTCAGTGTTCTGGAGCGAAGGCGAGAAAGACGGGAGCAATAGGCGCTAAGTGCTGAGGTAAAGAACTCACCTCCTCCTCCTCTCGGATTTATAGATCCATGGGAGCCATGCTCCCCGAATCGCGCGCTCCGCGCGCATTAACTGCAGGTGACGGCATCCGTCACTGACGAGCGGGGCCCACCACGACCGGAGCAGCCAGGCGCACGCACACGCGCGATCATTATGGCGCGGCAACCGAAGAGTCACGGCGGGCCTTCACATCCACCCGCCCACGTTGCCCACTACGTGCGCGGTCACAACGCCTGAAAAGGCACGCCCACAGTTCATAACCGTGGCCATGACTGTGGGCATTCACTGGCTCGGTCCCTTACCAAGTAAGCGCGACCCTCGAGCGGCCCGAGCCCGAGGCTCGAAAAACCCAACCCTTGAAGGGCGCGATTACTGACCAGTGGCCTCGAAGCCCACTCAGCGAGAGCGGGCGCCACACGTGCCCTCGATTCACGAGAATTACTGATCAGCGACTCGTGGGCCGGTCCGACTGCGAGCCCTCGAGTCTTGCAGATGCAAAAAGTCGGGGGCACCCAGCTGCCACCCCGCAGTGGCCCTACTGACCAGGAGTTCGAAGCCTGACCCTCGAAGGGTTCGAACAGGCGCCCCAGATCAACAGAGTCAGGGACGACGAGGGTGCGCGCATTCGAGCCTATCCTCGAGCCCACTGGCTCGGGGGCGCCCCACATGTCGTATTCAAGAGCCAACGAGGGCAGCTAGTCGGGGGGATCCCATCGAGGGAGAGCTTCCGCGCCCTCGGTCCCTAGCGAACGGGACCGAGCCCCACCTAGCAAACCCGCGTAAGTGCTTTCATGGACGAGTCTCCGGACCACGAGTCAACCCTTATCGAACGGGGCATGGGCGTCCACTTGAATCACCCGATAACAACTCAACAAGGAATCCACAATTCGCGACCTGATTGATGGGAGTTGCGGCAACCTCACCCTCCGTCCCGCGGAGGGACGGCGAGGGAGCGTTCAAAACAAGTCAAAGAGCTCACCCGATCGCTTCGAACGGGCCCAGGCTCGGGGGCTCGACGCATGGCTACACCTCCTAGGACGCACCGAACGCAGATGATTCCGGGTATGTGCGCGCGACACCGCCGAGGCCGGCTGGAATATTGCCGATGCTGTCGTATGGACCTCCCTGGGCCCACTACCTCGGTGGGTACCAGGACCGACTACTCGGTGGGCCCCTGGGACTACTTGACTTGTGCCGCACAGTACCTGATGGCGTGAGGCGCAAGGACTATGGTGGAGAAGTACTCGGATAGGAAGCTATACATACCATGTACTGTGTAAAGGACTCCTAGACGTACACGGCTAGTACTCTCTCCCTAAACCGACCTGTAACCCTGCCTCCCGGACTATTTAAGGCGAGGCAGGGACCCTCCCCTCTCTCACGAGATTACGCATCATCTTGAAATCACATCCAATCAATCCAGAGCTACACAACATACATGACGTAGGGTATTACGCACCTCGCGGCCCGAACCTGTCTAAATTGTGTGCCATGTGTCTCTTCCTTCGAGTTACCGATCTCGGCGAGGCCACAATCATCTACCTTGGGTACTCCCCTTGGTAGGTTGCCGGTGTAAAACACCGACAGCTGGCGCGCCAGGTAGGGGATCTCGCCGAAGACCATATGGCGAACTTGATGGCTTCCATTTTCATCAAGCCAACCGTCGCTTTCAACCGCGGCGACCCCTTTGTCTTCGGCTCCTGGGTCTGCACTGCTGACGGCGCCGGATCCTTCCAATGCCGCCTCACCATGCCGCCCAATCCGGAGACTGGGCTCGTGACGCTTTCCGAAGTAGTCACGGGCAATCTCGCCGGAAAATTCGGCGAAATTTCGCTCTACAACCAACACGCTGACTTTGAGCTCGGATCCAACTCCAATTTGAACTCGACGTCCCCGTGGGCTATCGTATGCGAGTCGGCTACCTAGCCATCGCGTGCGGCCTCCCCACTCAGTGAGCGCTTCGCACGTGGCCCTCTCAACGTCAGCAGGGCCACTGCGAAGGCTCCCACTACACGCCGGGCCGACAAGGAGATCGTGCCCGAGTACGACTCGGACTCCAACATCGTCCCCGGTTACAACTCGGACTCCAACCCTCTCTCCGGCTTCTACTCGGATTCCTCCTACGAGTTCGACTTCGGGTCGGATCCTGATGAGCCCGAGTCCGAGAACAACACTACAGAGCAACCCCCCGTCGGGACCGCCCTTCCGCCCGGTTATAACATCTACACCCAC